>CM042989.1:0-2400000 GCA_023678885.1 Pogostemon cablin
ATGATGTTGATAATCATGATCATGGTGATCATGATGATAATGATCATCATCATGATGATGATGATGACCATGATGATCATGATGATCATGATGAAGATCATAACGATAATGATCATGATAATAATGATCATGATAATGATGATGATGATGATCATGACGATCATGATGATCATGATGATGATCATGATCATGATGAAGATCATAACGATCATGATCATGATGATAATGATCATGATAATGATGATCATGATCATAATGATCACAATCATGATGATCACGATGATGATGATCACGATCACAATGAACACGATCGTGATGATGGTCATGACGATGATGATGATGATGTGATGATGATGATGATGATGATCATGTTGATGATGATGATCATGATCATAATGATAATGATGATGATCATGATCATGACGATGATGATATGATGATGATGGTGATGATCATGATGATGATGATCACAATGATGATCATTATGATGATGATGATAATCATGATCATGGTCATTATTATGATGTGATCACGATGATGATCATTATGATGATGATGATCATGATCATGATCATGATTATGATGATAATGTTGATCTTAATCATGATCATGATCATGATGATGATGATTACCATGATGATGATGATCATGATCATATGATGATGGTAATCATGACGATGATGATCCTGATCATCATCATGATGATGATGATGATCATGATGATGATCATGATGATGATGACGATCATGATCATGATGATAATGATCATGATAATGATGATAATTATGATCATGATCATGATGATCACGATCATGATGATCACGATCATGATGATCACAATCACAATAACATGATCGTGATGATGGTGATGAGAATCATGATGAAGATGAAGATGATGACCATGATGATGATGACAATCATGATGATGATGATTTGGATCACGATGATGATGATCGTGATCATGAAGATGATCATGAAGATGATGATCATGATCACGATGATGATGATCATGATCGTGATAATGATGATCATGATCATGATCACGATCATGATGAAGATAATAATTCTGATCATGATGATAATCGTGATTATGATGATGATGATGATGATCATGATGGTCATGATGAAGATGATGATCATGATCGTGATGGTCATGATGAAGATGATGATCATGATCATGATGGTCATGATGAAGATGCTGATCATGATCATGATCATGAAGATCATGATGATGATGATCATGATGATGATCATGACGATATTCATGATCATGATGGTCATGATGTAGATGATGATCATGACCATGATGATGATCATCATGATAATGATCATGATCGTGATCGTGATCGATGATAATGATGATCATGATGATGATTATGTCCATTAAGATGATCATGAACGTGATGGTGATGATCATGATATTGATGACGATGATGATCATGATGATCAGTGATGATGACCGTGATGATGATGATAATTATCATGACGATGATAATCATGACGATGATGATGATGATCATGATCATATGATGTTGATAATCATGATCATGGTGATCATGATGATAATGATCATCATCATGATGATGATGATGACCATGATGATCATGATGATCATGATGAAGATCATAACGATAATGATCATGATAATAATGATCATGATAATGATGATGATGATGATCATGACGATCATGATGATCATGATGATGATGATGATCATGATGAAGATCATAACGATCATGATCATGATGATAATGATCATGATAATGATGATCATGATCATAATGATCACAATCATGATGATCACGATGATGATGATCACGATCACAATGAACACGATCGTGATGATGGTGATGGGGATCATGATGAAGATGATGATGATAACCATGATGATGATGACGATCATGATGATAATGATCTGGATCACGATGATGATGATGATCATGAAGATGATTATGAAGATGATGATCATGATCACGATGATGATGATCATGATCGTGATAATGATGATCATGATCCTGATCATGATGATCATGATCATGATCATGATGAAGATAATGATCATGATCATGTTGATGATCGTGATTATGATGATCATGATGATGATGATGATCATGATGGTCATGATGAAGATGATGATCATGATCATGATGGTCATGATGAAGATGCTGATCATGACCATGATCATGAAGATTATGATGACGATGATCATGATGATGATAATGACGATGATCATGATCATGATGGTTATTATGTAAATGATGCTCATGATCATGATAATGATGATGATGATCATGATCATGATCATGATAATGATCATGGTGATGATTATGATGATCTTGATGATGACCATAATGATGATCATGATCATGATAGTGATAAACATGATGATGATGATGATGATGATGATGATGATCATGATGATGATGAGCATGATCAGGATCATAATGATCATGATGATGATCATGATCATGATGATGATGGTGATGATCATGATGATGATGATCACGATGATGATCAATATGATGATGATGATGATGATCATGATCATATGATGATGACAATCCAGGTGATGATGATCATGATTATGATGATGATGATGATCATGACAATCGTGATTATGATGATGATGATGATCATTATCATCATATTGATCATCATCATCATGATTATCATCATCTTATCATCATGATCATAATCATCATGATCATCATCATCATGGTCATGATCATCATTATCATGATCCTCATCACCATCATCACGATCATGACCATCATCTGATCATTGTGATCATCATCATCATCATTATTATCATCATCGTGATCATCATGATCGTGATCATCATCATCATCATGATCATGATTTTTCATGATCTTCATCATGTTCATAATCATGATCATGATCATCATGATCGTCATGATCATCATCATCATGATGATGATCATGATAATCATGATCATCATCACCTGGATTGTCATCATCATATGATCATGATCATCATCATCTTCATCATAATTATCATCATCGTGATCATCAACATCATGATCATCACCATCATCATCATCATCATGATCATCATCATGATCATTATGATTATGATCATGCTCATCATCATCATGATCATGATCATCATCATCATCATCATGTTTATCACCATCATGATCATGATCATCATCATGGTCATCATCATGATCATCATAATGATCATCATAATCATCATCATGATCATTATCATGATCATGATCATTATCATGATCATGATGATCATGATCATGATCATGATGATCATGATCATGATCATCATCTACAACATAAACATCATGATCGTGATCATCGTCATGATCATCATCATGATCATCGTCATCATAATCTTCATGATCATGTTCATGATCAGCATCTTCATCATGACCATAATGGTCATGATCATCATCTTCATCATGACCATCATGTTCGTCATCATCATCATGATCATCATAATCACGATCATCAACATGATTATGATCATTATCTTCATCATGATCATGGTCATGATAATCATGATCAGGATCATGATCATCATCATCGTGATCATGATCATCATCTTCATAATCATCTTCATGATCATCATCATCATCGTGATCCAGATCATCATCATCATGATCGTCATCATCATGGTCATCATCATCATCTTCATCATGATCCTCATCACCATCATCACGAACATGTTCATTGTGATCATGATCATCATCATCGTGATCATCATGATCGTGATCATCATCATCATCATTATCATGATCATTATCATCATGATCATGATCGTTATGATCTTCATCATGATCATCATCATCATCATGATCATCATGATCGTCATGATCATCATGATCATCATTATCATGATCAATATTATCATGATCATGATCGTTATGAACTTCATCATGATCATCATCATCATCATCATGATCATTATCAT
Source organism: Pogostemon cablin (assembly GCA_023678885.1). Lineage (NCBI taxonomy): Eukaryota > Viridiplantae > Streptophyta > Magnoliopsida > Lamiales > Lamiaceae > Pogostemon > Pogostemon cablin. The sequence goes on from CM042989.1 coordinate 3,947, forward strand.
CATGATCACCATGATCATGATTATCATCATATATGATCATGATCATCATCATCATGATCATGCGCATGATCAAGATCAACATTATCATCATAATCATGATCATGATCATGATCATCATCATCATCATAATGATCATCATCGTGATCACATCATAATCATGATCATGATCATGATCATCATCATCATAATGATCATCATTGTGATCATCATCATCACCATCATCATCATGATCATGATCATCATCATTATCATTATCATTATGATCATCATCAACAACATGATCATCATCAGCATCACATCATCATCGTCATGATCGTCATCATGATCATCATCAGCATCATCATTATCATCATCGTCATGATTATCATCATCACTTGATGATGACCGTCATAATCATCATCATGATCATTATGATCGTGATCATCATGATCATCATCATCATCATCATCATGATCATCACCATCACGATCATGATCATTTTAATGGACATAACCATCATCATCATGATCATCATTATCATCATGATCGTGATCATCATCATCATCATCATCGTGATCATTATCATGATCATCATCATCATGATCATGATCATCATCTACATCATAACCATCATGATCATGATCATCATCATGATCTTCATGATAATGATCATGATCAGCATCTTCATCATGACCTTCATGATCATGATCATCATCTTCATCATGACCATCATGATCATCATCATCATCATCATGATCATCATAATCACGATCATCATCATGATCAGAATTATTGTCTTCATCATGATCTGGATCACGATCATCATTATCACGATCATGATCATCATCATCGTGATCATGATCATCATCATCATCGTGATCATGATGATGATGATGATCATCATCATCATCATCATCACGATCATGATCATCTCATCATCATCATCAAGATCATAATCATCATCATCATCATGATCATCATCATCATGATTATCATCATCATATGATCATGATCATCATCGTTATGGTCATCATCATCATCATCATCATCATCATCGTCATCATGATCATCATCATGATCATGGTCATCGTTATTATCATCATTATCATCATTATTATCATCATTGTCATCATCAAGATCATCATCGTCATGGTCATATAATCATCATCATCGTGATAATCATGATCATGATCATCGTTTTCATCATAATCATCATCATCATCATCATAATGATCATCATGAACATGATTATCAACATGATCATCATCATCTTCATCATGATCATCATCATCATGATCATCTTCATGATCATCATCATCATTATGATCATAATGATCATGATAATCATCATGATCATCACCATCATCAATGTCATCATCATCATCATTATCATCACAATTATCATTATCATTATCATCATGATCTTCATCATCATCATCATGATCATGATCATGATCATCATCATAATCATCATCATTATGAACATGATCATCGTCATAATCATCGTTATTATCGTCATGATCATCGTCATCATCATCATCATCATGATCATCATCATCAATAGCATCATCATGATCATCATCATCGTGATTATCATTTTCATCATCATCATCATGGTCATCATAATCATGATCATCATCATCATAATTGTCATCATCGTAATCATCGTGATCATCATGATCATGATGATCATCATCATCAACATCATCATCATCGTGATCATCATGATAATGATCATCATCATCATCATCATTGTCATGATCATCATCATTATCATTATCATTATGATCTTCATCATCATCATTATAATGATCATCATCATCATCATAATCATCATGATTATCATCAGCATATGATCATGATCATAATCATCATGATCATCATCATCATGATTATCATCATCATATGACCATGATCATCATCATCATGGTCATCATCATCATCAAGATCTTGATCATCATCATGATCGTGATCATGATCATCATCATCATGGTCATCATCATCATCAAGATCTTGATCATCATCATGATCGTGATCATGATCAAGATCATCATTATCGTCATAATCATGATCATGATTGACTTGCACCGTATGTCGCAACACACAATTTAATAATCTCCAATTTTGAAAGATATCAATTGTAGTTTCGTAGGTGACCAAGTTATTATCGAACCCAAGGGACGGATAAATATCAATTTAATTATTATCTAGTAAACTAAGACTATCGTGGAAAATATGGTATTGAAATTGAGTATGAACTATTAATCTAAATAACAAGAGAAAAGATAGTAGGTTGTGATCAAGTAAGATGATAGGTAGTTCGTCAGGTCATCCAGTTTCACTCATTAATTCGTACTTTCGTGTGTCAATGTCCGACTCTGCCTTGTGAATATGGACGCATCACTAAGCCATGCATATCTAATCTATAGAAACAAGTAAACATGCGTGTATCACGTGTGAATATTCTCGGAGCAAGATGTATACTTTACCCCCCTTTCTAGGTGCTATCATAATCAATTATTTCCCATGCACTTAGTACTCTAACCCGATTTGATCTCCCTTTATAGGTACTATAAAGTTATACTCTTTATCCTACTTATTAACCCAAATATGATTCAATTAACAAGTATTCATATAAGGCGGTTCTAATAAGACTTCGAAATCCCTTCACTTAGAATTATAACAATAAACCCTGCTCCTTAGTGAACGCACTCAACCAATAACCATGTTATGTATTCAGACTCTACACAACGATTATTGATGCACAAAACGACTATGAGTATGCATTAAAATAGCACAATCTTATATAAAACAAACCACAAGTAGTGTTGTATGGAGTATACACACAAAAGATGAATCAACTCATGAAACCTTCATAACCCTAGAACTACCGAAGCGGCTCTAGCTCATGATTGGTCTAAGAACAATCATGGTTAGATAGGTCAATCTTACTTGAACCTCCAGCGGGACCTCTGTCACAGCCCTCCGGATGGTGGAAGATCGTCTCCTCTCCAACTCTATGTCTCCTTCTATGTTTCTTGATCAACCCCCTTTCTTTGGACTGCATGGGCCTCCTTTTATACTTGTAATCACGTCTTTAGGGCTTGGAATGGGCTTTTCAAGTGATTCACGCATTTCCGCCTCGAAAATCCGGATAAGGTAAGTTTCCACGTGACGGTTCGACTTCAGCAAACAGATCGAACCACAGGCTGCAGGTCGAACCACAGGTCAAACCATGCTACTGGACAATTTCTGCACTTGGTTCGACCTCTAGTACATGTCGAACCACTCCTCCTTTGGTCGAACCACAAGGTCGTGGTCGAATCAACTTTCTCGCGAACTGGTTCGACCTCAGTTCGACCTGATGGACAGGTCGAACCCCTTGAGTCATGGTCGAATCCTCTTTTGTAGGCTCCGCAATGCTGGTTCGACCTGCTGGAGAGGTCAAACCCTCCTCCATCCAGGTCGAACCCACCTGTTTCTTGGGCGGTTCGCATGGCTTCGACTCCATCTCTTTGATTCTTGGCACTTTCAATTCAATTTCGCTATCAAAACCACTCAAATAGCTCCACTAACACCTGATTCATGCTTATTCCCAATATATATAGGTTTTCCACCTATTTCACCTTCAAAACTCTCCAAAACTAGCACAAAACATGATGCTAAACTTGTGAATTTAAACACTCATCAAACCCCCAAACTTACATGTTGCTCGTCCCGAGGCAACCAATTCAAACCATAGGAGTCGTGTATAATTCACCAAGTCCAAGTACAACACATATTACACATGCAATCTCATTAATTCAAACAAGTATAGCTTGTATCATACATATCATTCATGTAAAACATCACTCAATCATAATACCATTCGGAGTACTAAGTTATCAAGCTCACAAGATAAATTTACTCTCTCACTCAAATGCGTGAGGAACTTCATAGGCTAGTATAAACGCTCATTTTTAATCCATATTTACGCGTAACCATAAGCTTAGCAAAGGTCTCAAAAATCAACTTACAATCAACTTATTACTAGGATCACAAAGGACTTGTCTTTGGGTTGTAATGTTGGCTCTCTGGAAAGGGTAGGAAATTTGAATATAGTGACTCAAACACTAGTAGAGAGTTACCTTGGAGGTTTTCGATTTCTTTCTTCGGTTTCATATTCTCCTCCAATTCTTCTCTTAGCATCAACATCATCTTCTTTAGACAATTCGGGTACCTGTTTTAGGCACTACCCTTCTCGATCATCAATCGGCTGCTTCTCAAGCTTTCTTCTCATGTATAGCAATTCGGGGTACCAGTTTCAGGCACTACCCCTAACAAGATTTAACCATGCTTTTCACTCTACTCAACATCATTCTATCTTCCTTTTTCTTCTTGCAACACTTATTCACCTCAACTCTCTCTACCAATGAATAGGGTATTTTCAAAGCTCAAGTAAAGGTAAATAATGCTCTTTTATTTGGCTTGCCAAAGAAAAAGCTTTTAAAGGCTCAAACGGGGCTACCAAAGGTTTTTATGTTCATTAGGAAAGGTAAAATTTGGCTAAGTGACTCAATTAATCAAGAATGGCCTAAGATCATGTCCTAGTATTTTATCAATCATAAGTCTCACACAAGACGCCAAGCCAAGTTCTAGAATACGTTCATATGAATGATTCTCTCAAGAATAAACGATCATGACTAAGCATGATAAGAAGGCTCAAATCCTCACATAGGTTATAGAATCCTAGTACTCCTCGTAGCACATAATCAAGATCAATTCAACACGAATTCCACATACTTATCACATATACATGCTCTCTTCAATGGAAATAAACACATGAACACATGAATGCACAGAAATCTATAAACCCATATACAAATCAATCATAAAAGATCAACTATATCAAGTACATGCCACTCACACAAGATCACACCCCAACCTGTAAAGATAAAAAAAAGAATGGGAGATGAGATGAATCAGAGAAACTAAAAGAAAACCTGAAAAACTACTCCTTAGGAGCATCATCATCATCATCTTCGTCATCCTCATCCAACCTATCCTCCACAGCTCTGCACAGGCTGGTAATGTGCCTATCCATCATATCCACTCGACTACTCACTCTACCAATATGCTCATTCACGGCAGTGTACCTCTCGTTCATCATGGTGTAATTGGCGTTGGTGAGTGCGAGCTGCCTGTTCGTCTCCTGCTGTGCAGCTACGACTGCGACTAGCTGCTCGTGAATCAAACGAAGCTACTCCCGGGTATCACCCGGAACAACCCGCTGCTGCTGCGGTACTGGAGCATGCTGAGGCGCGTCGTGCTGCTCCTCCTCCAGAATCTCCATCTCCGGCTACTCATCTATCCGATGCTCAATCTCGGGCTGCTGTGGTGGCTGTGGTGGCTGCTGCGGTGGTGGACGGTACTCTCCCTGATCCACAATCTGCTGTAACTCTGCTAATCTGCCCTCCGCACACATCCTAGCCACAGCTCTCCAATCCCCGTTGGTCTTCACAGTCACGGACAGAGCGGTGTGTCCTAAGGAGTTCATCAACAAGTTCCTCCACTCCTGGATGGTGGTCAGGTTGCTCACGTCAAAAGAAAACATGAAATCGAATGGCCTTGGTCCCCTTATGAAGAACCAATCACCATCTCTAAAGTGAGCAAATCCTTCCTTCACGCACGTGAACATCACCAAATCGGGCTCCTCTCTAACGGGTGTGATGCCGGTGAGATCCATGTTGTAGTGCTCAGCTACGATCGTCAGTAATCCTCCAATATTGATCTTCTGAAATCTAACGGTCCTGAATCGATGCAGCTGCACAATGAAATATGCTCCCACATTGAAGTTCACCATATGCATCATACACCACAGGGCGTATAGCTCTCTTCTAGACACACATCCACCCTCCGAGCGAGCAAATAATGTGTTCCCCAGCACTCGATCCATATATTTCAACACCGGATTCTTTATCGAAGTCGCACGGGCCTGCTTGATCTTATAATCACCAATCTCCCTGGATATCACTCTCTAAAACCTATTGGGGTTGAAATGTCCATGCTCCACTCGGGAAATCTCTAAAGGCGTTTGAAACAGCTGATTAAAATCCTTTATTGTCCATCTCCTTCGGACTCCTCCCAACTGAAATGTGCACTGATACGGGTAGCCAAGTGGACCCTTATCCATCTCAAAGGAACAAACTACCTCCACTGTAACATGGAAGTAAGTCGGCCTCTTCAACTCCATAAATCTACGGATTCCCACTCGATCGAACAACATAATCATATCATCCCGGATGCTCATGAGTCGCATGGCCTCATCATCTTGATATCTAGTCCGAGCTATCTTATCTGAGACTTCTGCCCACTTCTCTTTGATCTCATCCCAATCGGGCATCTGAATCTTAAAGTTCTCGTGAAGACATTCTTGCAATCTAAGTGTCTTCATCACCTTGTCCACATTCGAAGGCCTATCTTGCCTCTTTTTCGATCTTACCTCGGCTGCCTTGCCTTATCCAGATCCTTGTCCGGATCCTTGTCCGGATCCTTGTCCTGTTCCTGCAACAACAACTCAGTACAACCAACAAGACAAGAACGCAAGTAATTGACTAGCATATCCTATACTATACTCAAAACTTCAAGCTTCCATGCTTCATCAATAACACATTATACTCAATCGATCTATCAACAACCACTTGCATTTCACTACGCTCATAACTACTTCAATCACTCTCTTTTTACCCATTCAATCACAACCAACAAGCATGCATTATTCTATTCAAGCAATTCAACAAGAAATTCAACAAATGTACTCCATGAACTACTTCAATTATCCACAAATTCAAACCAAATCACCATGCCCATTAATCACAAATCCTAATTCTTCAAACAATTAACATGAACTCAAGATTCTATCAATAAACAAGCAATTCCAATTCATTAAGCAAGAATCCATATAAATCCATTCAAAAAAAAAATCAACCATTACCATGAAATTCAACCAAAATCAACATCAATTCTCCTACCCACAACAAGTTGCATACACTAAGCTTCAATCCTAGAGTAATTGAGTTGAGAAAACATACCTTTAGTCTTTCCCATGGTCAAAGAACGATCAAATGCTCAAAACTCCCAAGAATTCGCGACTGAGCCCTAGCTTGCAGTGAAAATCGCCCAAATTTGCATTCCAGTCGTGAATTAAAGGTGTGGTGAGGTGTAATCAGTGCGAAATCAAGTGTAATTGAAGAATTGGTGCAAGGGTACAGTGATTTCGTGAAGGTTCGGAGAAGGGTGAAGTGAAAAAGTGATCGAACTCTTCTCAAAAATCGAACTTTAAAACACATACCTATCTTGGTTTGACCTTGGTTAGACCTGTTGAATAGGTCGAACCAGGACTAGCATGGTTGAACCACTCTTCTAGACAAATTCTTCCTCAGGTTCGACTTGGGTTCGACCTACTGGAACAGGTCGAACCAGGCACTTCACGTCGAACCATCCTTCTGGAAGTTTCAGGTTACCGGTTCGACCTTGGTTTGACCTAGTTAAAAGGTCGAACCAGAAATCTTGTGGTCGAACCGCTCTTCATGACTTCTGTTGGTACTGGTTCGACCACGGTTCGACCTGGTTGATCAGGTCGAACCATTCATCACTTGGTCGAACCATCTCTCTAGACAAATTAACACCACGGTTCGACTTCTTCATCTGGGCGAACCATCCCTGTCTTGGTCGAACCAACCCTATGAACTTCTTAAAACAAGTGTTCTTCATTCCTTACACACCTCAAGCTTCAAGACAAATCATTAAGTACCAACTAGAGCACAACTTCATCAAAATTCAATCATAAAACCCATCAATCATGAGTAACTCCGCAATCACTCAAAGTACTAAACAAAACACCACCGAACATTAGGCAAGTTGCAAAAAATCGACACACCAAACCGATTAAAATTTTAAATATGCCGCAAAAACCAACTTTCCTAACAAACATTACAAAGAAAAGATTATACATCCGGTGCTTATCGAGGTAAGCACATCACACCCCCCCAAACTTAGTAGAAACTAAAGTCAAAACTAAGTTTGCAAAGAGATGTAATTGCCGATAAGTAAGCACTCTCAATATAAAAATTCCTTACTCACACCAAAGAAATAAAACAATAAAAACGGAAGGGCAAGCCCCCAACAGGCACTCATATTTAACGTCGGAGAGTCATGACGGTACCAAATCAGATCAAGGTATCTTCAAAAATGACACAAGCATCATCCAGCGACCTATAACGCTTCAAGCGATGTCCATTTGCCGCAATAATGTCTCCATCCTTGTCATCGAGCTCAAAACTCCCCCTCCTAAGGCTCAATGAATCATGAACGGCCCCGTCCACTTCGACTTCAACTTGCCTGCAAAAAGCTTTAAACGAGAGTTAAAGAGTAATACCTCGTCTCCTTACTTGAACTCCTTGTATGAGATCTTCGAATCATGCCACCTCTTCATCCTTTCCTTATAGATCTCTGAATTCTTGTACGCACGACTCCGAAACTCATCCAATTGATTAATGTGAGTCATCCTCAACTCCTTCATATCTTTAAGAGTCAAGTTCAAGCTTCGCAAAGCCAAAAACGCTTTGTGTTGAACCTCTAGAGGTAAGTGGCACGGCTTTCCATAGATAATCTGATACGGTGACATATCCAACACCGTCTTGTACGCGGTCTGGAACCCCCATAAGACATCATCGAGCTTCAAAGCCCAATCCTTTCTATTAGTTCCTACCACCTTCTCCAGAATCTGTTTGACTTGATGGTTAGAGACCTCCGCTTGCCCATTCGCTTGAGGATGATATGGTGTAGTAACCCTATGCTTAACACCATACCCTTGAAGCACCCTCTCAAGAAACTTGTTGACGAAGTGCTTACCTCCATCACTAATTAGTGCTATAGGGACTCCATAGCGGGCAAAGATATGTTTCTTCAAGAAAGATATAACAGTTTTCGAATCATTCAAGCGAGTAGGAATCGCTTCCACCCACTTAGAAACATAATCCACAGCAAGAAGAATGTAGAGAAATCCATTAGATGGGGAAAAAGGCCCCATAAAATCGATACCCCACACATCAAAAACCTTGACCACTACGCTTGGCTGAAGCGGCATCTCGTCTCTCCTACCGATGTTCCCCGTGCGTTGACATCTATCGCAAGATGCCACATAGGTCTCACAATCCTTTAACAACGTAGGCCAATAAAGAGCGGACTGAAGTACTTAGCTGCTGTCTTTTGAGCACCGAAGTGCCCCCCGTTAGGTTGTGCATGGCAAAACTCGAGAACACTCTCCATCTCCATCTCGGACACACACCTACGGACGATAGAATACGTGCAAATCTTGTACACAAATGGATCGTACCATATGAAGGTCTCAACATCCCTCTTGAATTTAGCAAGTTTATAAAGGTTGAGATCCTTTGGAATTCCTCCCACGGCAATATAGTTAACAAAATCCGCATACCATGGATCAACTCCTTGTGCAGCAACCACACATGCTCGCTCAGCCCCTTCAACAAAGACGGCCATGATCTTTTCATCGGGGAACATCTCCTCAATATACTCGAAAGAATTATCACAATGCTCCCTAGTCTCCAACCTCGAAAGGTGATCCGCCAACACATTATCAGAACCTTTCTTATCCCGAATCTCCATGTCAAACTCTTGAAGTAGAAGAATCCACCTATGATCCTAGGCTTCGTCTCCTTCTTCTTCATCAAGTACCGAATCACTGAATGATCCGTGTACACAATAGTCTTCATGCCAACCAAATACTGACGAAACATATCGAATGCGTACACAACAGCTAAAAACTCCTTTTCAGTCACCGTGTAATTCTTTTGTGCCGCATCGAAAGTCTTACTCGCATAGTAGATGGTGCAGAACTTCTTCTCCCTCAGCTGCCCAAGCACCACTCCAAGTGCTATATCACTTGCATTACACATGAGTACAAATTGTTAAGTCCAATCCGATGTGATCAAGATAGGGGCAGTAGTAAGCACCTCTTTCAAAACCTGAAAAGCTGTTAGACATTCTTCATCAAAAACAAAAGGAACATCCTTTTCAAGTAAGTGAGATAAGGGCTTGGAGTATTTTGAGAAGTCTTTTATGAATCTCTTGTAAAAATCGGCGTGTCCAAGAAAAGACCGCACTCCTCTCTCATTAGTCGGTGGTGGAAGCTTCTCAATTGCCACCACTTTTGCACGATCGACCTGCAATCCCTTGGCGGAAACATGATGCCCAAGAACAATCCCATCATTAACCATGAAGTAGCACTTCTCCCAATTCAAGACAAGATTTGTCTCTTGGCATCTCTTTAAAACAATAGCAAGGTTAGACAAACAAATATCAAAGAAGGAACCGAAAATAGAAAAATCATCCATGAACACCTCCATGATCTTCTCTATCAACCCATCGAATATTGCCATCATGCATCTCTGAAAAGTAGCAGGCGCATTACACAATCCAAATTGCATCTTCCTAAAGGCGAAGGTCCCGTAGGAGCAAGTAAAAGTGGTATTTTCTTGATCCTCGGGGGCAATCATGATTTGGTTGTACCCCGAGTACCCATCCAAGATACAATAAAACTCATACCCTGCAAGACGATCTAACATTTGATCCATGAAAGGAAGGGGAAAATGGTCCTTACACATGTTCTCATTCAACTTCCTATAATCTACACATGTACGCCATCTCGTTGGAATCCTTGTAGCTATCGCTTCTCCATCCTCAGCTTTTACTACAGTCATGCCCCCCTTTTTAGCAACTACATGCAAAGGACTCACATGGGGACTATCACTAATAGGATATATAATTCCATCATCCAACCATGTAAGGATTTGCTTCCAAATCACCTCTTGAATTGTGGGGTTAACCCTCCGCTGATTCTGAACACTTTCCTTTGCTTCATCCAACAATCTTATACGATGCATGCAATACGAAGGACTTATACCTTTCAAATCCTCCAAGGGCCATCCAATCGCAGACTTGTACTTCCTAATAACATCCAATAACTCCTCGAGTTGGACATCATCAAGAGAAGAAGATACAATTACCGGATATTTTTCATTGTCGCTAAGAAAGGCGTACTTCAAGTATTCCGGCAATGGTTTCAACTCCTCTTTCCTCACGTCCATTAGAGTGCTCTCTTCATCCAAAGGTAAATACTTTCTAGTCCACTTGACTTCTTCCATCTTAGTTCTTTCCGAGTCATACCTGTCATCACCCAAAGCAAGTAAGTTTTCAAGATATTCAACACATACCTCATTGGAGAGACCGTCAAGCTCCGTAGTCAGATAAGTAAGAGACTCCATCAAACATGTCTCTAGAGTATCCTTCGACAGGATCAAAGACATATCTTCTTTCACAATCTCCTCCATCACGTCAATACTATGACACTGAGACTCCATGGGCATCTTCATTGCCTTGTCCAAGTTGAAAAGAACTTCATCTTTGTCCATCTGCAATCTGAGCTCCCCTTTTTGAACATCAATCATAGCTCCAGCAGTAGCAAGGAAAGGTCTCCCCAAGATTAGAGGGATATTATCCTTGTCATCATTCATTTCTAGCACAAGAAAATTCACCGGAAAGATTGGCTTCTCCACTTTGACGAGTACATCTTTAATAATCCCTTTTGGAAACATCATCGACCTGTCCGCCAATTGGAGAGCAACTGTTGTAGGGGTTAACTCCCCCAAACCAAGCCTCTGAAAGATAGACAACGGCATCAAATTGATGCTTGCCCCTAAATCGCACAAAGCTCGCTGTGCCGGCACCTTTTCGATCTCACATAGAATAGTAAAGCTCCCCGGATCCTTCATCTTTTGCGGCAGCTTCCTTTGAATGATTGAGCTGCAATTCTCAGATAAATTCAATGTTTCAATTCCGGTTAAGCTTCGCTTCTTCAACAATATGTCCTTGAGGAACCGGGCATAGTAAGGCATCTCCATTATTGCTTCCGAGAAAGGAATGCTCAACCTTATCTTGTTCATGATCTCTGAAAACTTCTTGAACTTATCTTCCAATCCCTTCTTCACAAGCTTGTAGGGAAACGGCAGAGGTATCTTTGTTTTGGAAATCCCCCATTCATCACGTTCAACCTTCTCCGCTTTTCTTTTTCGGCTCTCAAATGCTTGGCTCTCTCCCACTTTTTCTCAGATATAATCTCTATACTTTGCTCATTCCGAACCACTGGAGTAGCATCAACATCATCAAGAGTGTTCGGAGTAGCATCAGGCATATTATGGATGGGTTCGACCAAGGTTTGACCTGTGGAACAGGTCGAACCAGGTACGTAATGGTCGAACCGTCCTTCTCGAAGATTGCTTTCTTTCTCAACCTATGGTTTGAATTGGGTTTGACCTGTTTGATAGGTCGAACCACTTTCCCTTAGGGCGAACCGACCTACTGTATTCCTTTCTCCTTCCAGTTTGACATAGGTTTGACTTGATGGATTGGTCGAACCATGTCCGTCGTGGTCGAACCATTGATGTGTCAAAATAGGGTGTTCCAAGATGTGTGGTTCGATCTGGGTTCAACCTTCTGTACAGGTCGAACCATGCTTGCCTTGGTCGAACCGATCAGTTGGAGAAACAGAGTGCTCAGGATGGTATGGTTCGACCTGTGTTCGACCTGTTTGATAGGTCGAACCATTGGTATATTGGTCGAACCCTTGCTGCTTCACCTCCGGATAGTGTCCAGAGCTATGGTTCGACCTCCCCTGTGTGGTTCGACCTTCAAAGTTGGTCGAACCATGGTCGAATCTTGCCCTAGACATGTCCGCCTTCAATTCCGGCCTCATTGGCCCCTCGTATTGCATTCCAGACCTCAATGTGATGGTGTTTCAGGACCTTGGATTCTCAATACTCTAAGACGGAAACTTACCTTTCTCCACAGATTGAGTTAATGTGTTCACATTCTCTGCAATTGTTCCCATTAACAACATAAGGTCTCTAACTTGAGTGGACAAACCCTTATGATGATCATCAATCTTTTTCTCAAGTTCAGCCTCAAGGCGGTTCACTCTTTCATCATTCTTCGCCATATACCTGTTCACAGTATCCTCAAAATCCAGTTTCCCTTCTTCCACCTTAGCACCCGGATCAACACCCATCGGAGGTTGCATTGCATTGTTCGGATTGTTCCATGAGAACTCCGGCCTCCTAGGCTGTTGTTGATAACCTCCAGGTGGACCACGATTATTAAAGTTTCCTCGATAGTTCCCTTGGTAGTTCCGGTTTCCTTGATCTGGATACCTAGTTCCTTGAATACTTTGACCCATGGCGTAATTTACCTCCTCTAACTCCTCTTGGATTGTTCCATCGTTCATAATTTCCTACTGTATGATTGGTACTCGCTGAGATATATCACTGATTTGCTTCTGTTGGGATTCAAGTAGCTTGTTGATATTGGACAAGCTAGAGACGATCTCATCCTCTCTACTCATTTTCATCATTACATGTTCAACCTGAGCTACCTTCCCAAGGACATAAGTACCTCTAACTCTATCAGTTGGCCAATCCCTCAAATTCATCGAGATATCTTCAAACAACTTCTCGGCCTCTACGGATGACTTAGTAAGCAATGCTCCATTAGAAGAAGCATCCAACAATACTCGTGAATCGCAGTCCAATCCATTGTAGAATATACTGATATATTGAGCTTTAGATAGCCCATGTTGAGGACACCTATGAAGCATGTCCTTGAATCTGTCCCAAGCTTCATGAAAGTTCTCTCCCCACCGATAGCAAATTGGTTAATGTCTTGCTTCATCTTGAACACCTTTGAAGGTGGCATGTATCTCTCCAAGAACCTTAACTTCAATTGCTCCCACGTGGTGCACTCAGCTGCATTTAGAGTATCGTACCAATCTCTCGCCTTTTCAGTAAGCGAGAATTTGAACAATAGGATCTTCCGCGCATCTTCATGTGTTCCTGCATCTTTTTGAGTACTTGCATATCCTAAGAACTTGTTTAGATGCTGCCGCGGATCCTAGAAAGACCCTCCTGAAAAGGAGTTCCTTTCTATCATGCTAATAAGGGTGGAGTGAAGATCTAAATCCGCATTAGCCCCCTCGCTCCTAGAAGCCCAAAGTGTCCAGCCCCATTATTCTTGAAGACTTCACGGATGGCCAGATTATCCAGATTGGCCCTTTCGTTGGCCATGTCGACTTCCTCTGCTGCTGCGTTTGAATCAACCACAGTTTCAGTCGCTTTCGAGTTCGGTTCGTCAACTTCAACTCCAAAATTCAGAGCTTCAGTTGGATCTATGGTCATTGTCTTACTCTTCTTCTTCTTCTTCTTTCTCGACGACGCTCCAATCCTAGGATTGTATGGTTCTAATTCACCTTTCTTTGATCGCGTGAGCATACACCTAAAAAGAATTAAAGAGAAAACAGTAAAACAAGAAAGATAATCCTAATAAACTAGAAATAACAAAAAGATATTTTAAAGATATCAATTGTAGTTTCATAGGTGACCAAGTTATTATCGAACCCAAGGGACGGATAAATATCAATTTAATTATTATCTAGTAAACTAAGACTATCATGGAAAATATGGTATTGAAATTGAGTATGAACTATTAATCTAAATAACAAGAGAAAAGATAGTAGGTTGTGATCAAGTAAGATGATAGGTAGTTTGTCAGGTCATCCAGTTTCACTCATTAATTCGTACTTTCGTGTGTCAATGTCCGACTCTGCCTTGTGGAATATGGATGCATCACTAAGCCATGCATATCTACTCTATAGACACAAGTAAACATGTGTGTATCACGTGTGAATATCCTCGGAGCAAGATGTATACTTTACCCCCCTTTCTAGGTACTATCATAATCAATTATTTCCCGTGCACTTAGTACTCTAACCTGATTTGATCTCCCTTTATAGGTACTATAAAGTTATACTCTTTATCCTACTTATTAACCCGAATATGATTCAATTAACAAGTATTCATATAAGGTGGTTCTAATAAGACTTCGGAATCCCTTCACTTAGAATTATAACAATAAACCCTGCTCCTTAGTGAACGCACTCAACCAATAACCATGTTATGTATTCAGACTCTACACAATGATTATTGATGCACAAAACGACTATGAGTATGGATTAAAATAGCACAATCTTATATAAAACAAACCACAAGTAGTGTTGTACGGAGTATACACACGAAAGATGAATCAACTCATGAAACCTTCATAACCCTAGAACTACCGAAGCGACTCTAGCCCATGATTGGTCTAAGAACAATCATGGTTAGATAGGCCAATCTTACTTGAACCTCCAGCGGGACCTCTGTCACAGCCCTCCGGATGGTGGAAGATCGTCTCCTCTCCAACTCTATGTCTCCTTCTATGTTTCTTGATCAACCCCCTTTCTTTGGACTGCATGGGCCTCCTTTTATACTTGTAATCACGTCTTTAGGGCTTGGAATGGGCTTTTCAAGTGATCTCACGCGTTTCGGCCTCAAAAATTTGGATAAGGTAAGTTTCCGCATGACGGTTCGACTTTAGCAAACAGATCGAACCACAGGCCGCAGGTCGAACCACAGGTTGAACCATGCTACTGGACAATTTCTGCACTTGGTTCGACTTCTTGTACAGGTCGAACCACTCCTTCTTTGGTCGAACCACAAAGTCGTGGTCGAATCAACTTTCTCGCGAACTGGTTCGACCTTGGTTCGACCTGATGGACAAGTCGAACCCCTTGAGTCATGGTCGAATCCTCTTCTGTAGGCTCCGCAATGCTGGTTCGACCTGCTGGAGAGGTCGAACCCTCCTCCATCCAGGTCGAACCCACCTGTTTCTTGGGCGGTTCGCATGGCTTGGACTCTGTCTCTTCGATTCTTGGCACTTCCACTTCAATTTTGCTATCAAAACCACTCAAATAGCTCCACAAACACCTGATTCATGCTTATTCACAATATATATAGGTTTTCCACCTATTTCACCTTCGAAACTCTCCAAAACTAGCACAAAACATAATGCTAAACTTGAGAATTTACACACACATCAATGATCATCATGATCATCATCATCATTATCATCATCATCATCATAACGATCATCATGATCGTGATCATCATCATGATTAACATCATGATCATCATTGTCATCATCATCTTCATGATCATCAAGATCATCATATGATCATGATCATCATCGTCATGGTCATCATCATCATCATCATCATGATCATCATCATCATCATAACGATCAAGATCATGATCATGATCATCATTATTATCATCATTACAATCATTATTATTATCATTTTCATCATAAAGATCATCATCGTCATGGTCATGATAATCATCATCATCGTGATCATCATAATCATGATCATCGTTTTCATCATCATCATCATCATCATCATAATGATCATCATCATGATCATGATCATCAACATGATCATCGTTATCGTCATCATGATCATCATCATCATGATCATCATCATCATTATGATCATAATGATCATGATGATGATGATCATCATGATCATCAGTATCATTAATGTCATCATCATCATCATCATCATCACCATCATCATTATCATTATCATCATGATCTTCATCATCATCATGATCATCATCATCATAATCATCATCATTATGATCATGATCATCGTTATTATTATCATGATCATCAACATGATTATCATCATTATCATGATCATCATCATCATTAGCATCATCATGATCATCATCGTGATTATCATCTTCATCATCATCATCATCATGGTCATCATAATCATGATCATCATCATCATAATCGTCATCATCATAATCATCGTGATCATCATGATCATGATCATGATCATCATCATCATCTTCATCATCATTATTATCATCATCATGATCATGATCATCATCATCATCATCATCATCATCATCATCATCATCATCAAGGTCATTACCATCATCATCACTATCATGATCATCATCATCATGGTCATCATCATCATCATCATCATCATCATCACTATCATGATCATCATCATCATGGTCGTCATCATCATGATAATCATTATCAAGATCATTATCAACATCATGATAAGCATCATTATCATCATGATCATCATCATAATCATCATCACGATCATCATCATCATCTTCATCATGATCATGATCATCATCATCATCATGACCATCATCATTATCATCATGATCATGATCAACATCATCATCATCATCATTATCATGATCATCATCATCATCATAATCATCATGATTATCATCATCATATGATCATGAACATAATCATCATGATTATCATCATCATATGATCATGATAATCATCATCATGGTCATCATCATCATCAAGATCTTGATAATCATCATGATCGCGATCATGATCAAGATCATCATTATCATCATAATCATGATCATGATCATGATCATCATCATCATGGTTATCACCATCATCATCATGATCATCATCATCATGATCATCATCATTATCATCATCATCATTATCGTCATGTTTATCATCATGATCATCATCAGCATCATCATTATCATCATGATCAAGATTATCATCATCATGATCATGATCATCATCATGGTCATCATCATCATGATCATCATGATCATCATCATGATCATCATAATAACCATCATAATCATCATCATGATTATCTTCGTGATCATGATCATGATCATCTTCGTGATCATGATCATTATCATGATCATCATCATCATGATCATCATCTACATCATAACCATCATGATCATGATCATCGTCATGATCATCATCATGATCTTCATGATCATGATCATGATCAGTATCTTCATCATGACCATCATGATCATGATCATCATCTTTATTATGACCATCATGATCATTATGATCATCATAATCATCATCATCATGGTCATCATAATCACGATCATCATCATGATCGTAATCATTATCTTCATCATGATCATGATCATGATCATCATGTTCAGGATCATGATCATGATCATCATTATCGTGATCATGGCCATCATCTTCATAATCATTTTCATGATCATCATCATCATCATCGTGATCCAGATCATCATCATCATGATCGTCGTCATCATCTTGATCATCATCATCATTGAGATCGTGATCATCACCATGATCATCATGATCATGATCATCATCATCATCATTATCATGTTCATTATCATCATGATCATGATCGTTATGAGCTTCATCAGGATTATCATCATCATTATGATCATCATGATCGTCATGATCATCATCATCATCATGATTATCATCATCATATGATCATGATCATCATCATCATGGTAATCATCATCATCATGATCATGATCATGATCAAGATCAACATTATCATCATAATGATGATCATGATCATCATCATCATCATCACCATAATGATCATTCGTGATCACATCATAATCATGATTATGATCATTATCATCATCATAATGATCATCATCGTGATCATCATCATCATGATCATCACCATCATCATCATGATCATCATCATCATGATCATCATCATCATCATTATCATTATGATCATGATCATCATCATCAACATGATCAACATCATCGTCATCATCATCATCACATCATCATAATCATCATCATGATCATCATCAACATCATCATTATCATCATCGCCATGATTATCATCATCATGATAATGATCATCATCATTGCGGTCATCATCATCATGATCATTATGATCATGATCATCATGATCATCATCGTCATCATCATCATGATCATCACCATCACGATCATGATCATAATAATGGACATAATCATCATCATCATGATCATCATGATCGTGATTATCATCATGATCAACATCATTATCATCATCATCAACATCATCATCATCATCATCATCATCTTCTTCTTCTTCATCATGATGATCATCATCATCATCATGATCATGGTTGTCATCATGATGATCTCGATCATCATCAAGATCGTTATCATGATCATCATCATGATCATCATCGCAATGATCATCATTATCATTATCATCATCATCATCATCATCATCATCATATTAAACCGATTACACGTTCCCAAATAGCAAAGCAACAGATTCGACCTTTAGATCATTGGGATGCCACAACTAACCAATATTGGAGCAAGCTTCCTAAGAAAAAAAAAGTTATTTTTAGATTAGCTCTATTTCTTTAATGCTTTTTGCAAGAGCTTTTTTGGGCCGACTTGTGGCTCTTTTTCTCTTTGCCATTCCCACAACATCTTTATCTTCTGTCCCCTTTTCTTTATCTTCATTTATCTTTTATAATATTACATAGTTCGATCATCATCATCATGATCATCATCGTGATCATCATGATCATCATCGTGATCATCATGATCATCATCATGATCGTGATCATAATCATCATCATCATCATAATAATCATGATCATGATCATCGTGAACATGATCATCATCATCATCATCATCACCATGATCATCATCATGATGATCATCACGATCATCATCATCATGATCGCCATGATCATCATCATGACAATCATCATCATGATCATCATCATCATGATTATCATCATCATATGATCACGATCATCATCGTCATTGTCATCATCATCATCATCATGATCATCATCATGATCAACATCATAATCTTCATCAAGATCATGATCATCATCACGATTAACATCATCATCGTCATGATCATCATCATCATCATAATCATCATCACGATCATCATCACCATCTTCATCATGATTATCATCATCATCATCAGCATCATCATCTTCATGATCATAATCATGATTATCATCATCATCATCGTCATGATCATCATCATCATCACGATCATCATCATCATCATCATGATCATCATGATCATGATCATGATCATCATCATGATCATCATTATCATCATCATCATCATCATCATCATGATCGTCATCATGATCATCATGATCATAATCATCATCATGATCATGATCATCATCTTCATCATGACCATCATGATCATGATCATGATCATGATCATCATGATCACGATCATCATCATTGTCTTCATCACGATCATCATGATCATGATCATGATCATCATCATCATGATCATCTTCATGATCATCATCATTATCATGATCATGATCATCGTTGTCATTATCATTATCATGTTCATGATCATGTTTATCATCATCATCATCATGGTCATCATCATCACTATCATGATCATCATCATTATCATGATCGTCATCATCATCATGGTCATCATCATCATTATTACCATCATCACGATCATGACTACCATCATGATCATTGTGATCATGATCATCATCATAATCATCATCATCGTGATCATCATGATCATCATGATCGTCATGATCATCATCATCATCATGATCATCATGATCGTCATGATCATTATCATGATCATCATCATGATGATGATGATCACAATCATCATGACTATCATCATCATTGTTGGCAATTGGATCTTATGGTGAACACGATTCGAAAAGAAAACAAGCAATTAATAAACAACGGAAGCAAAATCAATACCTGTCTTCTGGATTGGAGTAGAGGATGAATATTTGAGAAGAACTACCTCTTGTTCTTCTACTGTATTACCCTAGTCAATCCTACTGTTGTGTGGTCAACAGTCTGTAGGATCACTCAATCTGCTCCTAACCACTTTTTAGACAAAAGAACGGCGTTCTCAATTCTTAGGGCATCCAGGAGCTGAGCAGACTATTATAAAGGGCTACAGTAGGGACCAGGAGGAGAAATTGGGCTGGGCCTCAATCAGATTTAATTAACCAAGCTTAGCCCAAAGCTTTTAATTAAATCCAATAATAATAATATAGTCCACTAAAATATTATTACTGCACTACCCATCCAATCCCAAATTATGTTCTGGGCTCCTTCTTATTATGAGCCCAATAATCTCCCCATGTTTAAGATATTCAATGCCCATTAATTAATTAAGTTACTGACAACTCAAATTAATTAATATCTCATCCGAGAGTAGTACCACTCAACCTTTTTATCATGCCGGAAATTAATCCACTTGCAAGATTTACATGATAAATCTTATGAGCTCCTCAAGGGGACATCATCAACCTAAATCGGACATGGATTCCTTCTACAATCAACAGCACACCATAGAGACAGCACTACTTCCCAACTCACCGAGTTTGTTGATTTAATTCATTTAAATCTCACCCATTGATGAATCAAAGAAATACATACTGCCCTACGTGTCGAAGTTATTGTATAGGGATTAAGAGCATGGACATCCATAATAACAGAGATCAAGTTCTTCTATATAGACAGTACAAGTCGAATGATCTCAAGCGGTCCTACTCAATACACGCTAAGTGCACTAATGTGATTCTATAGTCAAGATAAACTAATTCCAAATCACACTACAACCATACCGATAGATAGTCCCCGTCTATCTCGGTTGTGAGCATCTGTTTATACTTTATAAGGAAACCGATAATATGATCTTCCGCGTGTTGTCGCACAACATATTATCTACAGTATAAAGTAAATGGACTTTTGCACAAACATATAAATAAACAATTTATAAAATGCAAAAACGTTTGATCATATGATTCTCATTTCAAATAAAATTGTTATTACATTGTTCAATACAAAAAGCAAGGCTTTTAGTATACAAATCTAACAATCTCCCACTTATACTAAAAGACTACGCTGCCATATCTGCTGACATGCATCTAATCCCCATTCCTTCTACATGCCCATCGAACGCTTTCGCTGGAAGGCTCTTAGTAAAAGGATCAGCAAGGTTATCCTCAGATGCTATCTTAGCGACAACGACTTCCCCTCTTTTAACGATGTCTCGTATCAGGTGGTACTTGCGCTCAATGTGTTTACTCGCCTTATGGGCTCGTGGTTCCTTCGAGTTTGCTACGGCACCACTATTATCACAATAAATTGTGATTGCTTTGGGCAAACCAGGAATCACATCTAAGTCCATTAAGAAGTTCCTGAGCCATACTGCTTCCTTAGCTGCCTCAGAGGCTGCCACATATTCAGCTTCCATGGTGGAGTCCGCAACGCATTTCTACTTTACACTCCTCCATATTATGGCTCCTCCTCCAAGAGTATACACATAACCCGAGGTGGATTTACTAGCATCCCTATCTGACTGGAAATCCGAATCAGTATAACCCAAAGGTAACAAGGTATCTGCCCGGTAAACCAGCACATAATTCTTAGTCCTTTTCAGGTACTTTAAAATGTGTTTTACCGCAGTCCAATGCCCTTGTCCTGGATTACTTTGATACCTACTGACCATGCCCACGGCATAACAGATATCCGATCTCGTACATAGCATAGCATACATGAGGCTTCCCACCGCCGAACATAAGGGACCAGCTTCATTGCCTCTATTTCATGTTGTGTCTTAGGAGACATTTTCTTAGATAGAGGTATTCCATGTCTGAAAGGTAGAAAACCTTTCTTGGAATCTTGCATGCTAAAACGAGCCAGGATTGTATCAATGTATGAAGCTTGGGATAAGCACAACATTCTTTTCTTGCGATCCCTTATCAATTTGATCCCAAGAATGTGTCCGGCTTCTCCTAAGTCCTTCATCTCAAACTGCTTGGACAGCCATACCCTTACGCCCGATAATACCTTTACATTGTTTCCAATGAGTAGAATATCATCCACGTAGAGCACAAGAAATATCACTACGTTTCCGTCACACTTCTTGTATACACATGATTCATCCGGACATTGAATAAATCCATATGACTGGATTACTTCATCAAAACGGATGTTCCATGATCTAGAAGCTTGTTTCAATCCATAAATGGACTTTTTAAGCTTGCACACTAGATGCTCTTCGCCCTTAGTAATGAATCCTTCTGGTTGCTTCATATAGATGTTTTCCTCAAGACTTCCATTTAGGAAAACTGTCTTGACATCCATTTGCCATACCTCATAATCCATATGAGCAGCAATAGACAAAAGAATCCGGATTGACTTAAGCATGGCCACAGGGGAGAAGGTTTCCTCATAATCGATTCCTTCTTTCTGAGTATATCCTTTAGCCACAAGCCTTGCTTTAAAGGTTTCCACCTTACCATCAGATCCTCTTTTTCTTTTATAGATCCACTTGCATCCAATAGCTTTTACACCATTGGATGGTACTACAAGCTCCCAGACTTGATTAGAATACATGGATTCTATTTCAGATTTCATTGCATTTTGCCATAATTGAGCATCTTTATCTTGCAGTGCCTTGTTGTAATTCCATGGGTCAATTTCATGTTCACCAGGGACCAAGTCAGAAGACTCTCCCAATCCCATGAATCTATCCGGTTGTCTCACAACCCTCCCACTACGACGAGGCTCCGCAGGCTATTGTGTATCAGGTGTGACACGCGGTGCAGTGTCTTGTGGTATATCTTCTTGTACAGTTGGTATTATGTTTGGTGTTTCCCCTCTTACTTCTTCTAGAACAATTTTACTCATGGGTTTGTGATTCATTATATAATCTTCTTCCAAAAATCTAGCATTCGTGCTAACGATCACCTTTTGGTCCTTTGGATTATAGAATAAACCACCCTTCGTTCCTTTTGGATATCCTACAAACAGACAAACTTCCGTACGTGACTCTAACTTATCAGTATCCGTCTTCAACACATGTGCTGGAGCACCCCATATTCGAAAGTGTTTCAAACTAGGCTTTCGCCCAGTCCACAATTCAATGGATGTGGAAGCTACTGATTTAGAGGGTACTAAGTTTAGAATGTAAGTCGCTGTTTCTAAGGCATACCCCCAAAATGAATTTGGTAGTTCCGAATAACTCATCATTGATCTTACCATTTCCATAAGAGTCCTATTCCTTCTTTCCGCTACACCATTCTGCTGGGGTGTGCCTGGTGCAGACAATTGGGATTCTATCCCATTATCTGATAAATAATTCCTAAACTCTCCCAAGAGGTATTCGCCACCACGATCAGATCGTAGTGTCTTGATATATTTTCCAAGATGCTTTTCCACATCAGCCTTGTACTCTTTGAATTTGTCAAAGCACTCAGACTTGCGGCGCATCAAATAAATATATCCATATCTTGAATAATCATCAATGAAAGTGACGAAATATTCAAAACCCCCTCTTGCCTGGACAGACATAGGACCACATAAATCGGAATGAACCAATTCCAACAAATCCTTGGCTCTATACCCCTTTGCCTTGAAAGGCCTTTTGGTCATTTTTCCTTCCAAGCAGGATTCGCAAGTTGGATAATTTTCCACTACTAATGAACTCAGAGGTCCATCAGCTATCAACATTTGAATCCTACTTAAGTTAATATGACCAAGTCTTAGATGCCAAAGATATGTTTGGTTCAATTTTGAAGGTTCTTTTCTCTTATTAGTAGATGTATCATTCGTTTCAATTTGTTGCACCGTGGGAGAAATTGGATTAAGAGTGTACAAATTATCTATCAATGCACCATTACAGATAATAATTCTATTTTTCCTTATAACAACCTTGTCATTAAAAGAAACAGAATATCCATCCATAAACAATTTAGAAACTGAAATTAAATTCTTTCTAAAATGAGGTACATAAAGACAATTCCTCAAAACAAGAGTTTTATTCTTATTGAAAAATAAATGCACGTCTCCCACTGCAACAGCTGCTACACTTGTAGCATTCCCCATGAGTATGGTAATCTCCCCATCACTAAGCTGCCGGGTTTGGTGGAACCCCTGCATAGAATTGCAGACATGATCAGTGGCTCCCGTATCTACACACCAAGTGTCAGCAGATACAGCCGCTAAACACGATTCAACAACTAGTATGTAAGACTTACCATTTCTGTTCCCTTTCAGAAGAGGGCAGTCAACCTTGTAGTGTCCCGGCTGCTTACATTTGAAGCACTTGCCTCTAGGCTTCTTGACCGCACCCGTCTTTGCTTTCATTTGGTTCACCAGTGCTGGATTCCCTTGCTTCTTCTTCTTCCTACCGCCTTTCGGCCTAGGATGAGAAGCATATTCAGCAACATGAACCTGAGGTGGTCTACGAAACAGTTCTTCTGCCGCCACGAGTTCTGTCATTAGTTCCGCCAACGAGTACAAATGTTTGTTCATACCATAGTTCAGGCGAAACTGCTCAAAACTCCTAGGCAAGCTTTGGAGTATAATATCGACCTGGGTTTCCCCATCGATTTCTGCTCCAAGAACTTCCAACTCATTGAGTTGGCCCATCATCCTAAGGACATGCTCCCTTACGGAAGTGCCCTCAGCCATTTTGGTGTTCATCAAGACCGACATGCCCTTCGACCTAGCAGG
The DNA here is from genome assembly GCA_023678885.1 of Pogostemon cablin. Taxonomy (NCBI): domain Eukaryota; kingdom Viridiplantae; phylum Streptophyta; class Magnoliopsida; order Lamiales; family Lamiaceae; genus Pogostemon; species Pogostemon cablin. Next base: position 29,222 of record CM042989.1, read on the forward strand.
ACGACTCTGATGACCGAAGAGTTCCCTAAGATTATGCATCATATCATAGGCGGTGTCCATAGCTTGATGCTGAGTCTGAAGCACATTTGACATTGAAGCCAAAATATAGCACTTAGCCATCTTATCAGCTTTGACCCACCTATTATAAGCATTTCTTTGCTCTTCGGTAGAGGCATCAGTAGGTGCCGGAGGGCATTCCTCAGAAAGTACAAAGATGTAATCTTCAGCAGTTAAAATAATATCCATGTTACGCTTCCAGTCGACATAATTAGTGCCAGTAAGTTTGTGTTCTTTAAGTATGACAGAAAGTGAGTTCAAAGCCATTTGAAAATCCTGAGAATCATAAATAATAAACAGATCAAACACTTCGAATTTACCAATTTATATTGAATCCCTCAAAACAATATAAAACAAAATTCACCAACATCTCAAGCACCGTGGATTTGCATGCCACGTTAGTGTGGACGTATACAAACCCGAACATTTACAAGAGAAGGTTTTACCCATTAATTTCATTTATCAACCTAACTTTATGATAAAATAATTAATAGTCGGTTTCTTTTTAGCCATGCAAATATCAGCAGTGACTCCGTTGGGGAGGATACTGATTATTCACATCTAAGTGTGTACCATTATTTGATCCCAAGTCCATTGCGCTAGCTTGTGTGCCTTACAGTTGGAGAAGTACACACGCGCTTGGGTAACTTCCTACGATCATCATAAAGAAGTTTGCACTAGTGATCCGTGAATAAAACCCATCCGTTGTGGAGGAAGGCCTGTTGCCAACACGCAAATTTACTCACATCACTTACAAACCAATAATGGAGGCCATGGGAATTTATTTACCAATCCCCTCTCCCACTTAGTTATTTAATACAGAGGGTTTTTGTCATGCATATAATATTAACAAATAAAATATACAATAAAGCATGCTTTTAATCCAAGTAATTTAAAATTAAATAAATCAAATAAAACATGCTTTACACATATATAACATTTAATCGTCATGTTAAACAATTAAATCAATTATATAATTCAATTAATAGCAAAATAAAGTTGGATCAAAAATTGGGCCTACCTATTCCAAATAAAATTAGCAATTAATGAGCAGCCATTATTATTAAAAAAAAATTAAAGCCCATTAAGCCAGCCAATTTTATTTCTTTGGAACAAGCCCAATACATCTCAAGGCCCAACACCACAAACAATTAATAAATAAAACACATACAGGCCCAGCTGCTCAAATAATTAATTACAATCCAGTAAGCCCAATACAATAAAAAAAACAGGCCCAATAGCAATTAATTAAAACCAAGCCCAGCCCAATTAGACGCAAGCCCAAATCGCAGCCCAAGAAGACTGAAGCCCTAGAACAGCCGCCGCCCGCCTACTCTTCTTCCTGCAGGGACGCCGGTGCAACCAGTCGCCGCCGAGCCGCTGTCTCCAGTAGCGCCGCCAAACGACCACCGGAATTTCACCGTTGGCCCGCCGCCACAGCTACCGGCCGCAGTCTCCTTCCAGCCGTAGCTTCACTGCCAGCAGTCGACGGCTGGAAACAATACCGCTGCGGCTACCGGCGGCCGCGCCCACAGCTGTTCGCTGTTGCGCCGTCAGTCCGCCAGAATCGCTTCCTCCGCCCACTGCCGTGCTGGCTCCGCACCGGAGACCTCGCAGTAGCAACGACCAGCGCCGCCTCGCACCGCCGCGCACCACCACAGACAGACCAGCTGCGCTCTTTCCTTGCCAATCCGACGAATTCAACCACCTCCGTCTGCGTTCAGACCGCCGATGCAGTCCACGCTTCAGAGGCCGCATCGATCTGCTCTGATTCGACCGGGATCGGTTGGAACACAATTGGATCCCTCTGTCGGACTCCGCCACGAATGCACCCGGGAGCAACCACAGTGGCGCCGCCACGCTCCCTCTGCGACGATCGACCGTGAATCGGGGCCGCCATTCTCGACATAAGCGCCATCGTCTCGATTCCGCCAGTCATTGACGCCGACTCGTCTCGCCTAGGAATCATCGCCGCCATCACCACTAGCCGCCGCCGCGCCGCCTTCACCACTCGCCGCCCTGTCTTCTTCGAATCGCTGAGAAACTCAGCCGTCGTGCCATTGCCGGCGACTGTCTGAAGGCCGACTGTCTCGGTCGCCGCCGCCAGCCGCCGTCAGAAGCAGTCGCCTCCGCCAGACGTAACGAGAGAGAGAGAGAGGGGGAAGGGGGGGAAAGAGCATGTGTGGAAGGGCAGGGTTGACTGTCTTGTAGTGTGTGCCATATAATTAACAATTAATTAATTAAAATTACACACAATACAAACAAACATGCCAGTCTGTCTACACCATGTGAAAAAATTCAGATTAAAACAAATAATCAATTAATCACATAAATCTTTACAAATCAGTTTCACCAATAAACCATGCTCTGATACCAATTGTTGGCAATTGGATCTTATGGTGAACACGATTCGAAAAGAAAACAAGCAATTAATAAACAACGGAAGCAAAATCAATACCTGTCTTCTGGATTGGAGTAGAGGATGAATATTTGAGAAGAACTACCTCTTGTTCTTCTACTGTATTACCCTAGTCAATCCTACTGTTGTGTGGTCAACAGTCTGTAGGATCACTCAATCTGCTCCTAACCACTTTTTAGATAAAAGAACGGCGTTCTCAATTCTTAGGGCATCCAGGAGCTGAGCAGACTATTATAAAGGGCTACAGTAGGGACCAGGAGGAGAAATTGGGCTGGGCCTCAATCAGATTTAATTAACCAAGCTTAGCCCAAAGCTTTTAATTAAATCCAATAATAATAATATAGTCCACTAAAATATTATTACTGCACTACCCATCCAATCCCAAATTATGTTCTGGGCTCCTTCTTATTATGAGCCCAATAATCTCCCCATGTTTAAGATATTCAATGCCCATTAATTAATTAAGTTACTGACAACTCAAATTAATTAATATCTCATCCGAGAGTAGTACCACTCAACCTTTTTATCATGCCGGAAATTAATCCACTTGCAAGATTTACATGATAAACCTTATGAGCTCCTCAAGGGGACATCATCAACCTAAATCGGACATGGATTCCTTCTACAATCAACAGCACACCATAGAGACAGCACAACTTCCCAACTCACCGAGTTTGTTGATTTAATTCATTTAAATCTCACCCATTGATGAATCAAAGAAATACATACTGCCCTACGTGTCGAAGTTATTGTATAGGGATTAAGAGCATGGGCATCCATAATAACAGAGATCAAGTTCTTCTATATAGACAGTACAAGTCGAATGATCTCAAGCGGTCCTACTCAATACACGCTAAGTGCACTAATGTGATTCTATAGTCAAGACAAACTAATTCCAAATCACACTACAACCATACCGATAGATAGTCCCCGTCTATCTCGGTTGTGAGCATCTGTTTATACTTTATAAGGAAACCGATAATATGATCTTCCGCGTGTTGTCGCACAACATATTATCTACAGTATAAAGTAAATGGACTTTTGCACAAACATATAAATAAACAATTTATAAAATGCAAAAACGTTTGATCATATGATTCTCATTTCAAATAAAATTGTTATTACATTGTTCAATACAAAAAGCAAGGCTTTTAGTATACAAATCTAACAATCATATGATCATGATCTTGATCATCATCAGAATCATGATCATCATCATGATCATGATCATCATTATCATCTTAATGATCATCATCATCATGATCATCACCATCATCATCATGATTATGATCATGATCATCATCATCATCATTATCATTATAATCATGATCATGATCATCATCGCATCATCTTCATCATCATCATGATTATCACCATGATCATGATCATGATGATGATGATCATCATCATCATAATCACGATCGTCATCATGATCATCAAGATCAGGATCATGATCATCATCACGGTCATCATCATTGTGATCATCATCATCATGATAGTCATCATCATCATCGACATGATCATTATGATCATGATCATCATCATCACGATCATGATCATCATCATGAACATAATCATCATCGTGATCATCATAATGATCAACATCATTATAATCATCATCATCCTCATCATCATCTTCTTCATCGTGATGATCATAATCATCTTCTTCATCGTGATGATCATCATCATCATGATCATGATGATCACGATCATCATCATGATCATTATAATCATGATCATGATCATCATCATCATCATCATGGTTATCCTCATCATGATCATCATCATATCATGACCATGATCATCATCAACATCATCATCATCATCGTCATGATCATCATCATCACGATCATCATCATCATCATGATCATTTTCGTGATCATCATCATGATCATGATGATGATGATCATCATCATCATCATCATGATCATCATCATATTCATCATCATCATGACCATCATGATCATGATCAGCATCATGATCATCATCATGATCATCAAGATCATAATCATCATCATGATCATGATCATCATCTTCATCATGACCAACATGATCATCATCATCATCATCATCATTGTCTTCATCATGATCATCATGATCATCATCATCATGATCATCTTGATCATGATCATCATGATCATCATCATCATGATTATCGTCGTCATTATCATTATCATGATCATGATCATCATGATTATCGTCGTCATTATCATTATCATGATCATGATCATGTTCATCATCATCATCATCATGGTCATCATCATCACTATCATGATCATCATCATCTTCTTCATCGTGATGATCATAATCATCTTCTTCATCGTGATGATCATCATCATCATCATCATGATGATCACGATCATCATCATGATCATTATAATCATCATCATGATCATCATGATCATGATCATCATCATCATCATCATGGTTATCATCATCATGATCATCATCATATCATGACCATGATCATCATCAACATCATCATCATCATCGTCATGATCATCATCATCACGATCATCATCATCATCATGATCATTTTCATGATCATCATCATGATCAAGATGATGATGATGATCATCATCATCATGATCATCATCATATTCATCATCATCATGACCATCATGATCATGATCAGCATCATGATCATCATGATCATAATCATGATCATGATCATGATCATCATCTTCATCATGACCAACATGATCATGATCATGATCATCATGATCATCATCATCATGATCATCTTCATGATCATCATCATTATCGTGATCATGATTATCGTCGTCATTATCATTATCATGATCATGATCATGTTCATCATCATCATCATCATGGTCATCATCATCACTATCATGATCATCATCATCATCATGATCGTCGTCATCATCATGATCATCATCATCATCACCATCATCACGATCATGACTATCATCATGATCATTGTGATCGTGATCATCATCATCATCATCGTGATCATCATGATCATGATGATCATCATCATGATCATCATGATCGTCATGATCATGATCATCATCATCATCACGATCATCATTATCATAATGATTAGTATCATGATCATCATCATGATGATGATGACACAATCATCATGATCATCATCATCATGATTATCATCATCATATGATCATGATCATCATCAACATCAAAATCATGATCATCATCATGATCATGATCATCATTATCATCATAACGATCATCATCATCATGATCATCACAATCATCATCATGATCATGATCATGATCAGGATAATCATCATTATCATTATGATCACGATCATGATCATCATGATCTTCGCATCAACTTCATCATCATTATGATTATCATCAAGATCATGATCATTATGATGACCATCATCATCATCATAATCACGATCGTCACCATGATCATGATCATTATCTTCATTAAGATCCTGATCATGATCATGATCATTATCATCATGATCAGGATCATGATCATCATCATCATGGTCATCTTCATCATGGTCGTCATCATCATCATCGTCATGATCATTATGATCATGATCATCATCATCACGATCATGATCATCATCATGAACATAATCATCATCATGATCATCATAATGATCAACATCATTATAATCATCATCATCCTCATCATCATTATCATCATCATTATCATCATCATCTTCTTCATCATGATGATCATCATCATCATGATCATGATGATCACGATCATCATCATCATGGTCATCATCATGATCATCATCATATCATGACCATCATCATCATCATGATCATCGTGATCATCATCATTATCATCATGATCATCATCACCATCATCATGACCATCATCATCATCATCATGAACATCATAATAATGATCATCATCATCGTCATTATCATCATCATCGTGATCATTATCATCATCATCATGGTCATCATCGTCATGGTCATCGTCATCATGATCATCATGATGATGATGATGATCATCATCATCATCATGATCAAAATCATCATCATCATGATCATCATCACGATCATCATCATCATCATCTTCTTCTTCATCATGATCATGATGATGATGATCATCATCATCATCATCATCATCATCATGATTATCATCATGATCATCATCATCATGGTAATCATCATCATCGTCATGATAATCATCATTATCATTATCATGATCATCATCATCGATCATCATCATGATCATCTTCATGATCATCATCATTATCATCATCATCATGATCATCATGATCATGATCATGATCATGATCATCATTATGATCATGATCATCATCATGATCGCCATTATCATTATCATGATCATCATGATCATCATCTTGATCATCATCATGATAGTGATCATCATTATCATTGTCATCATCATGATCAAAATCATTATTATCATGGTCATCATCATCGTGATCATAACAGTCATCACAATCATCATCATCATCATCATCATCATCACGATCATCATGATCAGCATCGTCATGATCATCACCATCATCATCATCATGATCATCATCATCACGATCATCATGATCATCATCATGATCATGATGATCAACATCATGATCGTGATCATAATCATCATCATCATCATCATAATCATGATCGTGATCATCATGATCATGATCGTTATGATCTTCATCATGATTATCATCATCATCATGATCGTTATGATCATCATCATGATAATCATCATCATGATCATCATCATCATATGATCACGATCATCATCGTCATTGTCATCATCATCAACATCATAATCTTCATCAAAATCATGATCATCATCACGATCAACATCATCATCGTCATGATCATCATCATCATCATAATCATCATCACGTTCATCATCACCATCTTCATCATGATTATCATCATCATCATCAGCATCATCATCTTCATGATCAACATCATGATTATCATCATGATCATCATCAACGTCATCATCATCATGGTCATCATGGTCATCATCATCGTCATGATCATCATCATCATCACGATCATCATCATCATCATGATCATGATCATCATCATCATCATGATCATCATCTTCATCATGACCATCATGATCATGATCAGCATCATGATCATCATCATGATCATCATGATCATAATCATCATCATGATCATGATCATCATCTTCATCATGACCATCATGATCATGATAATGATCATGATCATGATCATCATGATCACGATCATTATCATTGTCTTCATCACGATCATCATGATCATGATCATCATCATCTTCATGATGATCGTCTTCATGATCATCATTATTATCATGATCATGATCATCGTTGTCATTATCATTATCATGATCATGATCATGTTCATCATCATCATCATCATGGTCATCATCATCACTATCATGATCATCATCATCATCATTACCATTATCACGATCGTGACTATTATCATGATCATTGTGATCATGATCATCATCATAATCAACATCATCGTGATCATCATGATCATGATGATGATCATCATCATGATCATCATGATCATCATCATCATGATCATCATGATCGTAATGATCATTATCATGATCATCATGATGATGATGATGATCACAATCATCATGATCATCATCATCATGATTATCATCATCATATGATCATCATCATCATCATCATCAGAATCATGATCATCATCATGATCATGATCATCATTACCATCATAATTATCATCATCATCACCATCATCATCATGATCATCATCTTTATCATTATGATCATGATCATCATTGCATCATCTTCATCATCATCATGATTATCATCATGATCATGATCATGATGATGATGATGATCATCATCATCATAATCACGATCGTCATCATCATCATGATCATTATCTTCATCATGATCATGATCATGATCATCAAGATCAGGATCATGATCATCATCATCATGAGCGTCATCATCATCATCGTCATGATTGTTATGATCATGTTCATCATCATCACGATCATGATCATCATCATGAACATAATCGTCATCGTGATCATCATAATGATCAACATCATTATAATCATCATCATCATTATCATCATCATAATCATCATCATCTTCTTCATCATGATGATCATCATCATATGATCATGATGATCACGATCATCATCATGATCATTATAATCATCATCATGATCATCATGATCATGATCATGATCATCATCATCATGGACATCATCATCATGATCATCATCATATCATGACCATGATCATCAAGAACATCATCATCATGGTCATCATCATCATCATCGTCATGATCATCATCATCACGATCATCATCATGATCATCATCATGATCATTTTCATGATCATCATCATGATCATCATCATCATCATCATCATCATCATGATCATCATCATATTCATCATCATCATGACCATCATGATTATGATCAGCATCATGAATGACATCATGGTCATAATCATCATCATGATCATGATCATCATCTTCATCATGACCATCATGATCATGATCATGATCACGATCATGATCATCATGATCACGATCATCATCATTGTCTTCTTCATGATCATCATGATCATCATCATCATCATCTTCTTCTTTATGATCATCATCATTATCGTGATCATGATTATCATCGTCATTATCATTATCATGATCATGATCATGTTCATCATCATCATCATCATGGTCATCATCATCACTATCATGATCATCATCATCATCATGATCGTCGTCATCATCATGATCATGATCATCATCACCATCATCACGATCATGACTATCATCATGATAATTGTGATCGTGATCATCATCATCATCGTGATTATCATGATCATGATGATCATCATCATCATGATCATCATGATCGTCATGATCATGATCATGATCATCATCATGATCATTATGATCATCCTGATCTTTATCATGATTATCATCATGATGATGATGACCACAATCATCATGATCATCATCATCATGATTATCATCATCATATGATCATGATCATCATCATCATCAGAATCATGATCATCATCATGATCATCGTTATCATCATAATGATCATCATCATCATGATCATCACCATCATCATCATGATCATGATCAGGATCAGGATCATCATCTTTATCATTATGATCATGATCATGATCATCATCGCATCATCTTCATCATCATCATGATTATCATCAAGATCATGATCATGATGATGACCATCATCATCATCATAATCACGATCGTCACCATGATCATGATCATTATCTTCATTATGATCCTGATCATATGATCAGGATCATGATCCAAATCATGATGAAGATAATGATCATGATAATCATCATCATGGTCATCGTCATCATGATCATCATCATGATTGTCATCGTCATCATCGTCATGATCATTATGATCATGATCATCATCATCACGATCATGGTCATCATCATGAACATAATCATCATCGTGATCATCATAATGATCAACATCATTATAATCATCATCATCCTCATCATCATTATCATCATCATGATCATCATCATCTTCTTCATCATGACGATCATCATCATCATGATCATGATGATCACGATCATCATCATGATCATTGATCATCATTATCATGGTCATCATCATGATCATCATCATATCATGACCATCATCATCATCATGATCATCATGATCATCATCATTATAATCATGATCATCATCACCATCATCATCACCATCATCATCATCATCATGAACATCATGATCATCATCATCAACATCGTGATCGTCATCATCATCACGATCGTGATCATAATAATGATCATCATCATCATTATTATCATCATCATCGTGATCATGATCATCATCATCATGGTCATCATCGTCATGGTCATCATCATCGTGATCATCATCATCATGATCATCATCATCATCATTATTATGATCAAAATCATCATCATCATAATCATCATCACGATCATCATCATCATCATCTTCTTCTTCATCATGATCATGATGATGATGATCATCATCATCAACATCATGATTATCATCATGATCATCATGGTCATCATCATCATCGTCATGATAATCATCATTATCATTATTATGATCATCATCATCGATCATCATCATGATAATCTTCATCATCATCATCATGATGATAATCTTCATGATCATCATCATCATCATCATCATGATCATCATCATCATCATTATCATTATCATTGTCATCATCATGACCATCATCTTATTATCATGGTCATCATCATCATCATCATAACAATTATCACAATCATCATCATCATCATCAACATAATCACGATCATCATGATCAGCATTGTCATGATCATCACCATCATCATCATCATGATCATCATCATCACGATCATCATGATCATCATCGTGATCATCATGATCAACATCATGATCGTGATCATAATCATCATCATCATCATCATCATCATCATAATCATGATCGTGATCCTCATGATCATGATCGTTATGATCTTCATCATGATCATCATCATCATCATTATCGTCATGATCATCATCATGATGATCATAATAATCATGATCATCATCATCATGATTATAATCATCATATGATCATGATATTCATCATCATGGTCATCATCATGATCATCATCATGATCATAATAATCATGATCATCATCATAATCATCATCATTATTATAATGATCATCATCATAATCATCATCATCATTATAATGATCATCATCATGATCATCATCATCACCATCATCACCATCATCCTCATGATCATCATCATGATCATGATCATCATCATTGTCAATATGATCATCGTCATCATCATCATCACATCATCATCATCATCGTCATGATCATCATCAGCATCATCATTATCATCTTCAGCATCATCATTATCATCATAATGGTCATCATCATCATGATCATTATCATTATTATCGTAATAATCATCATTATCATCACGATCATGATCATCACGATCATGATCACCATCATGATCATCATGATCGTGATCATAATAATCATCATCTTGATCATTATCATCAATATCATCATCATCATCATGTTCATTATCATCATCATGATCATCATCATCTTATTCTTCTTCATCATGATGATCAACAACATCATGATCATGATCACGATCATCATCATGATCATTATCATGATGATCATGATCATGATCATGATCATGATCATCGTCATCATGATCATCATCATATCATGACCATCATCATTATCATGGTCATCATCATTATCATCATGATCATCATCACCATCATCATGACCATCATCATCATGAACATCATGATCATGATGATCATCATCATGATGATCATCATCATCAATATCATGATCGTCATCATCATTATAATCGTGATCATAATCATTATGATGATGATGATTATCATCATCATCACGATCATGATCATCATCGTGATCATCACGATTATGATCATCATCACAATCATGATCATCATTACCATGATCATCATCATCACGATCATGATCATCATCATGAACATAATCATCATCGTAATCATCATTATCATCATGATCATAATCATCTTCTTCATCATGATGATCACCATGATCATGATCATGATGATCACGATCATCATCATGATCATTATAATCATCATCATGATCATCATCATCGTGGTCATCATCATCATGATCATCATCATATCATGACCATGATCATCATCAACATCATCATCATGGTCATCATCATCATCATCGTCATGATCATCATCATCATCACGATCATCATCATCATCGTCAACATGATCATTTTCATGATCATCATCATGATCATGATCATCATCATTATCATCATCTTCTTCATGATCATCATCATCATCATCATCATCATGACCATCATGATTATGATCAGCATCATGATCATCGTCATGATCATAATCATCATCATGATCATGATCATCATCTTCATCATGACCATTATGATCATGATCATGATCATCCTGATCAAGATCATCATCATTGTCTTCATCATGATCATCATGATCATCATCATCATCATCTTCATGATCATCATCATTATCGTGATCATGATCATCGTCGTCATTATCATTATCATGATCATGATCATGTTCATCATCATCATCATCATGGTCATCATCATCACTATCATGATCATCATCATCATCATCATCATGATCGTCGTCTTCATCATGGTCATCATCATCATCATCACCATCATCACGATCATGAATATCATGATTATCATTGTGATCGTGATCATCATCATCATCATCATCGTGATCATCATGATCATGATGATCATCATCATGATCATCATGATCATCATCATCATCATAATGATCATTATCATGATCATCATCATGATGATGATGATCACAATCATCATGATCATCATCATCATGATTATCATCATCATATGATCATGGTCATCATCATCATCAGAATCATGATCATCATAATGATCATCATCATCATGATCATCACCATCATCATCATAATCATGATCATGATCATGATCATCATCATTATCATTATGATCATGATCATCATCATCATCATCATCGTATCATCTTCATCAATATCATGATTATAATCATGATCATGATGATGATGATGATGATCATCATCATCATAATCACGATCGTCATTATGATCATGATCATTATCTTTATTATGATCATGATCATAATCATAATGATCAATATCATGATCATCATTATCATGATCATCATCATCATGATTGTCATCATCATCATCATCATGATCATCATCGTCACGATCATGATCATCATCAAGAACATAATCATCATCGTGATCATCATAATGATCAACATCATCATGGTCATCATCATGATCATCATCATATCATGACCATCATCATCATCATGATCATCATGATCATCATCATTATCATTATGATCATCATCACCATCATCATGACCATCATCATCATCATGAACATCATGATCATCATCATCAATATCGTGATCGTCATTATCATCATGATAGTGATCATAATAATGATCATCGTCATCGTAATTATCATCATCACCGTGATCATGGTCATCATCATCATGGTCATTATCATCATGGTCATCGTCATCATGATCATCATCATCGTGATCATCATCATCATGATCATCATCATCATCATCATGATCAAAATCATCATCATCATCACGATCATCATCATGATCATCATCATCTTCTTCTTCATCATGATCATGATGATGATGATGATCATCATCATCATCATCACTTCCTATGAGAAAAACTCTTCAGGTAATTTTTCTAAAGTTTTATGACGCTAAATATCAAATCCAAATACTAATTTAGCGTCGTTGAACTTTAGAAAAATTACCTGAAGAGTTTTTCTCATAGGAAGTGACAACTCCTGCACACACCATTGAGAATTAATGTAGAAGTTCAATACTAAGGATTACCTAGTTAAATTAGTGAGCAGAGTAGTCTACATGCTGTTATTAATAAAGATCATGAGCAACATCTCTCTACACCAAAAAAGAATAATCCAAATAAATTATCAAATCACAAAAGAGAAAATCAAGTTAACATGAGAATGTCCCCCATGAAGTTTTTCAATACTCAAAAATAAGAAAAAGTTCTTGCATTACCAAAGCTCTTAACCAAAGGCCTGCAAGAATTACTAGCAATATCAATGTTCTTACTTCTAAACCATACTCTTTTCAAGCTGTATTTCGAAAAAAGTAAATAAGTACAGGTGCCACAAATAAATATAAAAGAGTTTATATGTTCTATTTAAAATGTAAAGTACATGAAACTAAATTATTATCATATAAATCTGCTACTAAAATCAAAGACTGCAAAAAAGCAATTCAAAACATCTTACTATAATATAAACTAGTTACTTCTGCTAAGAGCAAAAATTGCAAAATAGAAATTTAATGTCTTACTTGGGTAATGCTCTTACTTCTTTTATATGCAGTGATTTTATCTGTGGGAATAATTATAAGAAATTCATAAAAATAATAAAATGAAATCAATACAATAGCAAAAATATAAATGAAAGATGAATGAACTTTAAAAAAAATTCTAAAACTACAAAGAAAAATAAAAGCATGACATTAAAATTACAATAATTAGATGTGGTTTTTCTACCTGCTTTGTGTTTTCTCTTGTTCTTAGTAGCTGGTATGTCGACTATCATTGGATCCAAATCTGTCATTTTCCAATGATCGAAACCTGCTGCATTTGATGTGGTTGCGTAATTACACTCAAAATTGAAAGACTCATCATATTGATAGGCTTCACCAACTTCATCTTCGTTGTTATCCATGTCATCAATTGGTTGTGCTATCTCATATAGATCTCGAGGTTTTATTTTAAGAACAACGCTCCAGCCTTTGTTCATGTTATCAATCGCATAAAACACTTGGGAAGCTTGTGTGGCCAAAATAAATGGCTCATTTACTTTCAGAAATCAACAAGAATTAATGCTAGTGAATCCATATTCATCTACTTTGATTCCTTCCTCATTGTCATACATATCAAACCATCTACACTTAAATAAAACCACACGTTTTCCACCAAGATATTGCACTTCAATGATCTCTGTCAACACACCATAATAGTCAATATAATCTGGTCCACTACCTATATCACCAATCACACACACACCTGAGTTTTGGGTTTTACAATTTTTATCACAAGCTTCAATTAGAAACCCATATCCATTGCTCATATAACCATTAAAGCATTTAACATATTTAGAAGGACTACGAGCCAAGGATAATAACTCATCAGATTTAGCACTTTTGTCATAGATTTGCAAGTTTTCAGCCTACACACAAATTACAATTAATTAACCATAAAATTTAAACTAGTTAAAAATAACTGAGTAATAAATAATAAAACATAGATATACTCACTTTATTTCTCAACCAACGAATAAAATTGACATTCCACCCATCATCATTTGTGCTTTTTTTATATTATTTGATTGCTCTTGGGTGTACTCTCTGCATATAACTTTAATGAGAATTGCATATATTTATATATGTGCTTATGTGTGAGAAAAAAATATAAAAAAGCAAAGTCAATTGTACTTACTTGAAAAATGGTTGTATCTCATCGCAGTTCTTCAAAATATAAATGTGAGCTTTCTCCACCTCATCATCATCAAGAATATAGTTGGAACCATCTCCTAATGGACGTCCACATTGAGAAAAGATGGACATTTCACCTTCAGAATTATGAAATCCACTATCATAGTTTCGTTCAGGTTCATTGAATTTAGTCTTGCTGTCATTCAAATACCTTGAACAAAAAATCATACACTCCTTTGCAATATAGCCTTCTGCTATGGATCCTTCCGGACAAGCCATGTTACGAATCAATTGTTTTAATTCATACAACATGTGCTAAATAGGATACATCCATCGATACTGGACTGGCCCACCAATTTTTTCTTCATATGTCAAATGAATTGGCAAATGTACCATAATATCAGGAAAAGAAGGTGTAAATACTTGTTCCAGCTTGCAAAGTGTAATGGCAATTTGAGACTCCATGTTTTCTAACTCACCAACTCTCAATCTCTTAGATCCCAAGCTAGTAAAGAACAAACCCAACTCAATATGCGGTTCACATACAAATTTTGGGAGAAGACCACGTATTCCAAGAGGTAGTAGATGTTGTAAAAGTACATGGCAATCATGACTTTTCAAACCAGAAATTTTATGTTCCTTCAGCTTAACACTTTGAGATATATTTGATTAAAACCCATCTGGAACTCTTAATTTCATAAGAAAAGAGCAAAACAAGTGTTTGTCCTTTTTTGATAGTGTGTAACATGCAACCAGCAACTCTAGTGATGATAATCATGATGATGATGATCATTATGATGATAATGATGATGCTGATGATGATCATGACGATGATGATGATGTGATGATGATAATGATCATGATGATAATAAACATGATCATGATCATGATGGTGATGATCAAGATGATGATCATGATGATGATGATCATGATGATCATGATTATAATGATAATAATGATCATGATGATGATCATGATCCTGATGATGATGATGACCATGATGATGATGATCATGATCATATGATGATGATAATCATGATGATGATGATCATGATGATTATGATCATCATCATGATGATGATGATGACTATGATGATGATCATGACGATCATGATGATCATGATGATGATGATGATCATGATGAAGATCATGACGATCATGATGAAGATAATGATGATGATCATGATCATGATGATCACGATCATGATGATCACGATGAAGATGATGATGATGATCACGATCACGATGATCATGATGATGGTGATGAGGATCATGATGGTGATGGTGATGACGATGATGACCATGATGATGATGACGATCATGATGATGATGATGATCATCATGATGACAATGACCATGATGATGATGATCATGATCATGATCATGATCTGACATGATGATGATGATCATCATCATCATGATCAGCATCATCACAATCATGATGATGAAGACAATCATGATGATGATGATGACCATGATGATGAAGATGTTGATGATGATCATGATGATAATCATGATGATGATCATGATCATGATGATGATAGAGGTCGTGATGATGATCATGATCATGATCATGATGAAGATGATTATGATGATCGTGATGATGAATATGATGATATCATGATCATGACGATAATGATACTGATCATGATAATGATCATGATCTTGATGATGATGATCATGACCATGATGATGATGATCTTGATGATGATGATCATGATCATGATGATCATGATGATAATGATGATGATGACCATGATGATGATGATCGTGATCATATGACGATGATGATGATGAACATGATGATCATGATGAAGATGATCATGAAGATGATCATGATGATGATGATGATCATCATGATAATGATGATTATCATGATGATGATCATGACGATGATGATAATGATGATCATGATGATGTTGATCATGATGATGATGACCATGATGATCATGATCATGATCATGATGGTCATGATGATGATGATCATGATGATGATGATGATGATGATCACGATGATGATGACCATGATGATGATGATCATGATCATGATATCGGTCTTGATGATGATCAAGATGATGATCACGATGATGATGATCATGATGATGATCATGATCGTGATGATGATGATGATGATGGTGATGATGATCATGATTGTGATGATGATCATAATCATGATAATCACGATGATGATCATGATCGTGATGATGATGATCATCATCATCATCATAATGATTATGATCACGATTATAATGATGATGACGATCATGACATTGATGATGATGATCATGATGATGATGATCATCATCATGATCATGATGTTAATGATGATGATGGTCATGATGATGGTGATGATGATCATGATGATAATGATAATAACCATGATGATGATGATGGTCATGATATGATGATGATCATGATGACGATGACCATGATATGTGTTGGCTTTCGATCGTTTGGTTAACGTGACCCGTCAGGGTTCCATGTATTTCTAACAAGCAGCGGAAGCAAGTAAACATGAAACGCATTACCTTTCACCAAGGGTTGATGTAGAGGTTGAATTCTCGCTGGCAGACTGCGCAGTCCCACGAGAATAGCCATAAGTTCCTCTTCTGATGTCAGAATTAAGTGGTCTTTACGCTCAGACGATTCTCTCTTCGACGGCTTTCCGTCAGTATATAATACATCAAAATCGGAGTACTGTACGATTTTATATGAATTTTGTAACATGACGAACTGCAGCAGCAAACGACCTTCCGGTCTTCTGCTGTATGTCCCAAGTCGATCTCGACGTCGTGTGGGCGACGATCTACGAGATCTCCTCAATCTGCTGTTCAACCCTCATCACACGTGAATAATGAATTAGATTAGGGTTCCAGATAAGCTGAGGTGACTTATATACATGGGCTACAGCAGGGACCAGGAGGAGAAATTGGGTTGGGCCTCCATTGGGCTTAAGTATCCAAGCTTAGCCCAAAGCTTATACTTAAGTCCAATAATAATAATATATTCCACTAAAATATTATTACTGCACTACCGTACCAATCCCAAAATTACGTTTTGGGCTCCTTCTTATTATGAGCCCGTTAGTCTCCCCATGTTTAAGATATACAATGTCCATTAATTAATATAAGTTACTGACAACTCAATTAATTAATATCTCATCCAAGAGTAGTACCACTCAACCTCATTATCATGCCGGAATAAATTCCACCTGCAGAGTTTACATGATAATCCTTATGAGCTCCTCAAGGGGACATCATCAACCTATGACGGACACGGATTCCTTCTACAATCAACAGCACACCATAGATACAGCACTATTTCCCAACTCACCGAGTTTATTGATTTAATTGCATCTAAATCTCACCCATTGATGAATCAAAGAAATATATATTGCCCTACGTGTCGAGGTTATTGTATAGGGATTAAGAGCACGAACATCCATAATAACAGAGATCAAGTTCTTCTATAAGTCAGTATAAGTTGAACGATCTCATGTGGTCCTGCTCAATACACATAAGTGCACTAGAGTGATTCTATAGTCAAGACAAGCTAATACCAAACCACACTACAACCATCCCGATAGAGATTCCCCGTCTATCTCGGTTGTGAGCATCTGTTTATACTTTATAAGGAAATCGATAATATGATCTTTCGCGTGTTGTCGCACAACATATTATCTACAGTATAAAGTAAGTGGACTATTGCATCGAACATATAAATAAATTATAAGATGCAATCATTTGATCATATGATTCTCATTTCAAATTAATTGTTATAACATTGTTCATTCTAAACCTAGACTTTTAGTATACAATCCAACAATATGATGATCATGATCATGATCATGATGATCATGATAATGACAATTCCAACCATCCATTTAGATGTTCTCTCAAAGCTTACTACAACTCTTCTTCTCACTTTCTATTTTTGGCTTTGATCCCCCATTCTCCTTCTCTCAAGGTAGTTTCCAAGTACCTATCAAAACGAAAAAGTGAGATAACAAATTTTCCAAGCAAATAATAAAAAGTAATAAAAAAATATTTCTAGTAATACTAATCGAAACACTCATTCGGTAAACCACTAGCAACCGTTATCTCCCCGGCAATGACGCCATTTGATTAGCCATTTTGTAGTCGGGATGATCAATTAAAGAATTTATCGAACCCAAGGGAGGTAGGTACTAGAGTTTAAGCGATCTCGTGTTTGTCATAGTTTTATAGAGATGATCATAAAGGGGTAGGATTAATCAAGAAATGACAATTAAACAATTAAATGACAAGATAAACAATGGGATAGATGAATGAAAGAATGATAAATGAGCCAAGTAGATAGAGAATGAGACTAGCAATACTTACATCATGGAAAATCTAGGTATCATGCAACGAATTCATATATCTCATGGGTTAATAACTAAGGTCCAACACTAATTCCACCTAAACTCCCTCTCGAGATAGATATGATGTAGATCCTTACAAATGTCTCAAAATAGCTCTAAGGTTGGTTCTCAATCAAACTATTCTAACTAGGTACTAAGTTTAATTGGAGGGTCCCCTCACCCGATCAATCGACCTCTCAATCTAACCAATCGAATGTTCTATCAAAGAGTTCTAAATCCTAAAGGACATCTCTATCTCTTTAAGATTTATAATGCACATGAGGTGTATGATGAAATGGTTCAATGATCTATCATAAACACATAATTGACTTCTCAATCTAATCACATGTTTAAAACAACACACTACACAAATCATCATAAACATCAAGATCTAGAACATCAATGATAGAAAATCAATAAACCCAATTAACATAATTATTCAATTGCAAATTACTCAAAATTATCCAACACAATTCATATTGCTAATTGATTGGTCGTTAATAGTTGGGATGACCAACTAAAGAATTTATCGAACCCAAGGGAGGAACGTGCTAGAGTTTAAGCGATCTCAAGTTTATCGTGATTTTATAAGGACGATGGAATGGGATGGATAGCTTGCAAATAAATGAAATTAAACTAATGCAAGAAACAAGAATAGAATAAATGCAAAGATAAGTGAGTTCTAAATGATGTAAGGATGGGATTAGCAACAATCATGGCATAGATAATAAAGAAATCATGCAATTAATTATAATCTCTCATGGACATGGCATAGGAGCGATCACTAATTCTACCTAAACTCTCTCTCAAGATGGATAGAATGTAGGTCCTCAACAAGGCTCCCAAAAGCACATAGGATCGAGACCAAAGTGAACACCTCCCACTAGGTACTAATTACTCTACGAGTTCCCTAATGAGGTACTAAATTATAGGCAATATTCTCTTTTAAGGTACTATAAATTCACTAATGGCTTGGGTCTCCTCACCTAATTAACTAATCTCTCGATTAAGTCAATTACTAGTGTATAACCCGTGTGTTGCACGGGAATGATGTTATCATTTTAATTTTATTTATTATGTTATAATATTAATTTATAATTTTTATTATTTTATTAAGTAATTATTTTATTTATGAATATTGAAATATGATTCATTAGTTATTATATATGAAAATATAAATATAATTATATAATAATAATAATTATTATTATTATACAATTGGAAATTAATTATAAATATATTCATAGAAATTGAAGAAAAAAATTAAATTCTAATGTAATATTAAAATCGAATTATTATATTTAATTTGCTGTAAGTAAAATATATTAAATTGAATTAGTTAATAATAAGACTATACAGTTATTACATGTTTATGGTAATAGTAATTTTGAGTAATTATATAAATTTTGCCGAATTCAATCATTTTATTATTTTCATTATGATTTGAAATATTTTGGATTAATGTATTAATAATTAACACAATAATAATTACTTAAAACGGGTAAATAATTAATAATTGAGATTTTATATTTCATGATGAAACACCAAATTTATAATAAATAATAGAAAAATTTTGAGAAAAATTGAATTATCTTAAATATAATCATACTAATAGTTATTTGTTTGAGTCATCAGGGAATTCGCTGTATCTTCCTCATCTTTCATAAAACTCTCAAGGTTGGATGAATCATCTTCAGAAGTTAATATGATGGGATAATCCATGTGGTTGCCTTTTGGAAGCTTTTCAACAGAGTAACGGAATCTTGGATTTGTTCCTAAAAACTTGAAAATCAATTGATCTCTAGCCGAAATGCCTATTAGTGGATCTATTAATTTCCATCCTGCAGTGAAGCATGTCTTCATAGAAACTGAATCTGTGTAACACTTATATTTTACTAATATAAGTTTTTTCTGTTGGGGTAAATACAGATCCACATAATTGTGAGTTGAACCTAAAATGCCTATGATGCAGTAGGGTAGATCCTTTACAGGAAAAAAAAGAAGAAAAAATGAAGATGAAGTTAGTACATAATGATTGATCAATATGTTATTTAAAAACAAAAATTAAATATATACAAACCATTTGATCTTGAGTATATTCTTCGGTGATATATACCACAAACTCTCTTGCGCACCCTATCATAATTGAACCTAAAAAATTATAAAAAAAAGATAAATATATATGTATAAATATACAAACTCAAATATTAGATTATGTAAAGAACATAAGATTTTGAAAAAAAAAATACGAATTATATAAAGGGAAACAATGGATCTCTTTTCTTTCGCTAAAAAAAGGATTATGTAAAAAAAAAAAAAAGATTTTGAACAATCCATACGCAGAACAAAATAATAATTTTGAAAGATCCTCATGCAGAACAAAATTAAGGGATGAAGATAATCCATACTAATTTTATAAATGAAAACAGTGTAACTCTATTCTTACGTTGAAAAAGACAATACGCTGAAATAGATAAAACTAAATTATGGAGTGAATATAAGTTTTGAAAAGTTATTTTGAGCTCAGTATATATTTATAAAATGAAGAAATATATTTTTGGACAATATATGTAATTATGCTGTAAAACAATTACTACCTATTTATAATATTCTAATATTTGGAAAATAATTAATTTTTTTGAAACAGTTGAGTTGAGTATGCCAAAAAATTTGCTAGTTATAATTAATATTAAACTGTCATTATAATAACACTTTATATGATATTCAATAAATATTCTATATAAAATATAGATATTATTAAAGGTAATAATACAATAAAATAATAATAAAAAATGAAAATATGCAACTTGAGGAGCATAATATTAACGAAAAAAGTTCTTTACATATTTATCGGTATAATATTTATGAAAAATATAGATATCATAAACTTCAGGTAATTAATTAGTTAATTAATGTTATAATTGATTGATTAATACAACTATTTCAAGATAATATAAAATTAAAATTAAGACTCAAAGTTAACTATTACAAATTAATTAATGTATGTACAAAATATTATATATATATATATATATATATATATATATATATATATATATATATATATATATATATATATATATATATATATATATTTAATGAGTTAATTAATATTATAATTGATGAATTAATACAACTAATTCAAGATAACATACAATTCAAATTAAGACTGAAAGTTAACTATTACAAATTATTATACGTGTAAAAATGCAATTTGATAAAATCATTTTGAGCGTTGCTATGAAATATGAATAATGACCACTGACTGTTGCTTTCCTTATTTGAGTACATCCATCAATATATATTATTGTATTGAAGATAAGTAATAGTTAATTTATTTATATTTTTACATAAAATAATTATTCAGTTTTTTAGATTAATGATTTTATAATATAATTTATCTTTTTTATCTTTTTTAATATAGAATAATAGTTTTTTAGATTAATTATTCATATTTTTATTAATATAAGATTCTTAATTTGATAAATTCTAATAATTCATAAAATATAATATTATTATATCAGTGCTTCACAAAACAACACCCAAAAAAATAAATCAAATGAATAATAGTTGAAATATGGTGGAGTTTAATTATAATTATAATTAATACATATTTCAGTTTACACTGTTAAACACTTCTTTATAAACAATATTTATAGTTTCCCTTGAAACTTTGCCATCATCATCCAAACAGAGTATTCTTAATCCTTTCCTACTTTTCACCCTGGATACTGCCACGTACAGTTGTCCATGAGTAAACACCGGCTTCGGAAGAAATACACCAACTTCTAAAAGCGACTGACCTTGACTCTTGTTAATGGTCATCGCGAAACAAACTAATAGTGGGAACTGTCTTCTTTGGAATTTGACTGGTAGCGTATCATTAGAAGGACTTAGATTTAATCTAGGAATATGAACTTTTGCTCCAGCATTTTTACCAGAAAGTATTGTAGCTTCAATAATATGATTTCCGAGCCTGGTAACAATCAATCTTATTCCATTGCACAATCCGGAGCTTTGATCTATGTTTCGTAGTAGAATAATTGGCACACCTACCTTCAATTTCAGTTTATGATTTGGAATTCCAGAACAACGAAGAGAATTTAGAAAATCAACTAAATATAGTTGCTCATTCGTCCCAGATCGTCCCTCTAACTCACAAACAGTATCCGAGCTTAAATATTCCTTTTCCTCACCTTCAATCAACGAAAGCATATATTCATTAATCATCTCAACTGCCTTGTGTGTTGGTGCAAGAATAGCTCTATCTGTAAAGTATCCAGTGTTCTTGTAATTTACTTCGATGTTTGGATAAATAGTGTTCACAATTGATGTGATAGGATCTCCATTATCCGCTATCAAAAGGTCTTCAGGTATTTCAATCACTGTCTCACTGTAACTATTATCACCCAACATTCCATCACCCAACTTAAGAATCCATTCAGAGAATTCCTTTAATTCATTAGTTTCTGAGTTGGTCCCTT
This sequence comes from Pogostemon cablin, assembly GCA_023678885.1. Classification (NCBI taxonomy): domain Eukaryota; kingdom Viridiplantae; phylum Streptophyta; class Magnoliopsida; order Lamiales; family Lamiaceae; genus Pogostemon; species Pogostemon cablin. The sequence continues at coordinate 53,612 of CM042989.1, forward strand.
TACAATTCTGTAATAACCTCATATTTTTTTGTAAGCTTGAGTACTTTGCAATGCTCCCAAAGATAAGATGAGTTAATTGTTGCAAACACAATATCCTCCCTTGTAGCTTTAGGAATTACCAGTAATATCTGTCTGAAATCACCTCTAAAAACAATTGTTTTCCCTCCAAAAGGTAGATCATCTCTAGAATTATTGTTATCTCTAAAGATGTCCTTCATGCTGCGATCTAAAGCTTCGAAGCATAAACGATTAGTCATGGGAGCCTCATCCCAGATAATCAATTTGGCCTTTTTAATAAGATTGGCGAGTTCAAAACCATGTTTGATATGACGCGTTGATGTTTCAGTGACACTCAAAGGAATACCAAATCTCGAGTGTGCTGTACGTCCACCAGGGAGAAGGAGAGTAGCTATACCGCTTGAAGCCATGTTCAACACGATTTCACCAGCAGAACGTATTGCAGCGGATATTGTATTCCATATAAATGTCTTACCTGTTCCTCCGAAACCATAAAGGAAGAAAATACCTCCACTTTCAGTTTTAGTAGCATCAAGAATCTGTCTGTATGCATCTCTTTGTTCAGATGTCAATTTACAAAACAACATGTCATGCTCAGCTTTCATTAGGTCTTTGTCATATCTTTTCTCTTCTTGTATCAGTCTATTAATACCATCATTCAACAAAGATTCATTAGGCAAAGGCATCGATGGAAATCTGTGTAAAGAACTTCCATTTTGCTCCAATATCTTCTCAATCTCAAACAGTGCCTGATTTTTCAACTCGTTCTCGCTCAATCAAAGATCTGATCAATATTAAACGTTGAGATATAGTTAAAGTTATTTTACACCACTTTAAAATTTTAATAGATTAAGAAATGATTTTTTTTGTGAACATAATTAGTGAAAAAAATAGTTAGAAATCTTGTACAAAATTGAAATAGTAATAAAAAGTTCCTTCAACTTGTAAAATCTGTTAAATTCTTTAATTTTACTATTGTTTGATATAAATTAAAATGTTTTTTATAAGGAATTTTAATTTATGAATTTTGGAAGTTGTACATGTCGAAAAAGATTTTTTAAAAAAAATATGAAAATTGAGACTCTTATGTAGCCTAAAAAATGCATTTAAAATAATATAAGAATGAGGAATGCAGTCTAACAAAATAAATAAAACCATAATTATTACCTGGTATGTTCATCACTCTACGTTGTATGTGTTGTAAGTCATCACTCAGGTACATTCAAGTTTCATTAAAGACTTTCTCTGGTGATGTCATGCAGTTAGATATCAATAGTATAGCGAATAACCTCCTCATTTCTTTCCCTGTAGCAGTCAAGCCAACTTCTTTAATACCATCAATATATTCTTTATCATCATGTAGAAGGCCCATTGAGTAACATGCATCTTTAAATGTGGGATGTGTAAAACCTTCAATGGTTCTAATGTCCTCATGATAAAATGCACCTTTATTATAATGAAGTAGAGTCTCCAAATAGTACATCTCTCCAGCTCCTGGTCTAACGCTGATTAACCTTGCAAGGGAGGGTCTTTGCTTTCTCGGGACCACTCTCTCTCCTTGGCTTTCCAAACAAATTTTGATGGGAACTCAATATATGTGAGTTGTCTTGCCTCTTCATATTTCTTATTGCATTCCATCCAAGCAAGAAACATTGATTGTTGTGCACTTGGTTGGTTCAAAACATCATCCAGAGAATCTCCTTCATCAAACACAACATTATGTTCATTAGGTAGATGATATGTAAGTCTTTGCACTGCAGGATATCAGAATTGAATATCATAACTAAAAATTCTCCAAACTGCCTCACATGGTGAAATGTATCTACAATTCACAAAATCTTTTAGTTCATTTTTCTTATCTCACACCCTGACGGCTCTCATCATCTTCTCTAACATGTGCTGTCACCCTATCAGGACCTTTATTTATGTATTTGAAAAGGTACTTGATAGTGTGATGTTGGTTACACCATTCAACATTCAAATGTCCTCTGAATTTCATCATTAACTCTTTGTTATATGGCACAACAAATCTATTGTCCACTTGAATGTCACCTTTCATCACAACTGCACCATTATCCCTCCTCTTATAAATTGGGAATCCATCATCATCAACTGAGGTTATGCTTGTGAAACTTTTGGGGAAGAATTTTGAGCACTTTTTATCCTTCAGACATGGTGATTTCATATTTAGAACGCCACACGGACCATGAATCATAAAATCACCAACCAATTGATGCAAAACTGGCTCCCTTTTAACATCTGGAATTTCAGCTGAAATTATACGATCAACATCACTTGCATTCGGAATTTTGTTTTCCCACTGGAGAAATAAAAGAATATGTGCATGCGGTAATCTCATTTTTTGAAATTCCACAGTGTAGACAACTGCGTCACAACAAACATATTTTAATACATTTTTGAACAATAATTAACGTTGAATTTTCAATATAAATAATTTATGAAGCAATAACATTGATAGTAATTGAATAAATAAAAAGTTTTGAAAAGAAAAGTAAATTTGAATGTAATTACGTGCATACCAGCGTTTATTTTTCCAAACATTTCTTTGTCCTTCAATTCCGCAATGAGAATGTCAAGTTTCATCTTGAATACACGACAAACAATATCGGGTCTGTCTTCTGGATTAAGATTTCTACTTGACACAAATTTAGTGATCTCTGGCCATCGAGGATTGCAAGTAAAAGTGATGAATAGGTCTGGATAGGAAAACCATTTGCATATTGCCATGGCATCAAGGTAGTTTTGCATCATGTATCTTGGTCCTCCTGTAAATGAAGAAGGCATTATACACTTTCCTGGCAAATTACTCTCACTGTCACCTCTCTCAATAGCATCTTGAATACTTCTGTAATTCTCTGCTCTTAGTAATGTCTGATTATTTCTAATAAAAGACAACCTTTCAGACTCAACCATGGTGTATGCATCAACCAAAAATTGTTGAAACAGTATCATAGAGTTTAGTATTGTATGGCCCTCATCAAATCTTTCTTGAATTCTATTTGCAAAAAATTCACGCATAGAAAGCTGTGTTCTTTTTCTTGAGGTGTATTCTGCATCCCCATGTTTTATTCCTAAACGATATCCATCCTCTCCGTATGGGAACAACAAAGGATATTGCATAGGCAGATATAACGTGTGTAGCTCGCTAATTCTTTGTAAGGAACCACTTGTTGTTTGCAGAAGAATATCCCTTGGCTGCAAATTAATATCAATATCTCCAACAATCAGTGTTGCGACCTCCGACGTCGAAGGTAAATTATATACTCTGCCATCATATTTTCTCTCTTCAATCAATTTAAGTTTCACAACAGGCATATCACTGTTATTAAACCTCTCCCGTGCCATTCTGAAATTTTTTGCAAGTGGATTGAACTCATCTAGCATATTCTTGAGATCTCTGACAATACTCTCATCTAAAGGGTCATCAGGCTGACATTCACCACCCCTGATAATATGTGAACATTGATATTTAAAATTAATAAAATGAATTAAAAATTATATATTTAAAAGGAATAATTAGTTAAATTAAATTGATATGATTGATTTGTTTTAATTATATAGTATTTATTTTTTTATTATTATTCAATGTCGTTGCATTAATTATGCAACGAAAATAACAATGTTGTTTATTAAAAAAATGAACTGTTTAAGTAAATATAAAAATTAGTATAAACATACCTCACTGCATTAAGTCTGTTTCGTTCTTCATTATTTGTATCATATATGTAAAGTTGTGAGAATTTTGGCTGACAACCTTCATTCGGCAACAAACTTCCAATCCTATGGTAATTTGCCCCTTGAAGTCGAAAAACATATGGTGCACTACCACGATTGATCGTCGAGTCAATTTTACCTCCCATTGATGTAAAACTGAACATCATGTTATATGATCTAATATTGAGGATGAACTCTCTACTTCTTGGGTCAATTCCATTAAGCAACTTCCTTAGCACTTCCGGTGGTTCTTGAAGTTTCGGTAGTTGAACCTTTCCATGTGAACAACAAAGTGGGAAATTTGGTGTTTTTGATTTAATTTTTTTTTTAATTCTCTCTTCGTACCAGAAGATTGCATTGCAATGAGTGCAACAAAATGATGGATCTCCAATGGATACGTACTCTGAATTATTAACAATGTTTTTATAATATAATTTTCTTTAACTAATGTAAAAAACTTAATAAGAAAACTAAAATTACCATGATATTCGATTAGTGCAGATTGTTTTTGTGTATTAGTTGCATGTCCAATGTCAATACCATCATCTGTTAATTAAGTAGACAATAAACTATTAATAAAAATATTAACATTAAAAGTAAGTAATATTAAGGAATGATTCAAAAGGATTTTTATTCCTCCATGTAAATCTGTGAAAATATTTTCTATTCCTTATTTTTAGGATCTATTATAGGAATTAGTTATGGGGCTTTAATTGTTAATATCCCCATCTTTGCACTATATAATTGACCGAGTATTGATGAATAGAATCAACCCAATTCCTATAATTCTGCAACTCTTATATGGTATCAGATTGAAGCCTCTCTCTCACGAGTCTTCTCGATCCTTCCCTACCATGACTACCAGCGGCCAATCATCCACCACGGTTCAAGTACTTGCCACGACGGAACCTACGGTAACCGCCACCTCTCCGGCAGTTATTCCGATCTCTGCTCACCACCACTTACCCATAAAATTGACCCAATCAAACTTTCCTTCATGGCGCACTCATCTCTGTGCCTTATTGAATGGCTTCTCATTGATCGGTCACATTGACGGATCCTCACCATCACCAAATTCTGCTACTGATCCGGAGGGATATCTCCGGTGGTTCAAGCAAGACCAATTGCTTCTTGCAGCCATTCTTGGTTCGATTTCGCCGGACATCTTGCCTATTATTTCCACCGCGTCCACAGCGGCCGCTGCCTTCTCGACGCTTTCTGCTGCCTTCGCCAGTACATCCAGAGCGCATGTGATGTTTTTGAAGACATCTCTCACTAATGCTTCTCTTGAAGGTAAATCTGTTTCTGAATTTGTTAACCGCATAAAATCGTTATCGGATGAACTTGGACTCATTGATGGGCCTGTAAAAGATGATGATCTTACTCTATATATTGTGAACGGACTCACGCCTGAGTACAGGGACATAGTCAGTGCGGTTCGCACCCGGGACACACCCTTTCGTTTTGAGGAGTTACGTGATCGGCTAATCGAACACGAATTGTACCTTAAGCAGATTGAGGTGAAGGCAGCCTCCTTGGTTGCTACGGCCAATATGGCTCAGTCGGGCTCCTCCTCATCCAACAAGTCTGGTTCGAAAAACTCTGGTGGTGGTCGGGGACGGCATGGCTCACAACATGGAAATTTCAGTGGGGGTCATGGAGGTGGTTCCCCTCAAGGCCGTGGCCGTCACCAGCAGTCCCAGCGTGGAGGTGGTCGTGATTACACTACAGAGTGCCAGATTTGTGGCTACAAGGGGCACACTGCTCCCTTTTGCAGACGGCTTCAGCAAGCCTCGGCACACTTCGCTCAATCCCCAACACACGGTTCCCAGGCACCTTGGCTAATGGATTCCGGAGCTTCACACAATTTAACGAGTGATCTTGGTAACCTTTCAATCCACTCGGAATATGACGGCACAGATGAAATTCAGATTGCAGATGGCACAGGTTTACCTATCTCTCATACTGGCTCTACTCACATTCATACACCGTTGCGCACTTTTCAATTATCTGATGTATTATGTGTGCCTGGTGCGGCGAAAAATCTTATTTCTGTGCATCAATTTACTAAGGCAAATCATGTGTCCCTAGAGTTCTTTCCTGATTTTTTCCTGATTAAGGATCTCATCACGGGGGCACTTCTGGCTCGAGGGCCCTGCAGTAATGGTGTCTACCAAATTTCAACCGTCGATTACTGGTTCGGTTGATAAAGTTGCTGCTCTTGGTGTGCGTACTACTGCCAGTCAATGGCATTCTCGTCTTGGTCACCCCTCTGGGCGAACGAGCTCATTTATTTTATCTGCAAATAATTTGCCTATGTTGCAAACTTCGGCGCCTGTGCCTGACACATGTTTTTCTTGCAATGTGAGCAAGTCTCATAAACTGCCGTTTTCAGATTCTATTTTTACTGCTTCTCGACCTTTGGAATTTTTATATGCCGATGTTTGGGGCCCTGCGCCTACTTCAATTGATGGTTGCAAATACTTCTTAATCATTATGGATTTATTCAGTAGATACTGTTGGGTGTATATGTTAAATGCCAAGTCGCAGGTACTTTCCATCTTTCGACAATTCTGTACTCTTGTGGAGAACCAGTTTTCCTTGCCTATACGAAATTTTTACACAGACAATGGAGGTGAATTCTTGGCTCTAAAGCATTATCTTTGTGCATCTGGTATTTCTTGGTTGACTACTGCACCCCATACTCCACAACAGAATGGGATTTCCGAGCGACGTAATCGGCATATTCTTGAGGTAACCCGGGCACTTCTTCATCATGCAAGCTTACCTAAAAATTACTGGTCTTTTGCAGTACAAACAGCAACATATTTAATTAATCGAATTCCCTCCTCGGTTCACTCGGCTAAGAGTCCTTTTGAGGTTTTATTTCGTCGCAAGCCTAATTATCGTAAACTCCGCATATTTGGGTGTATCTGTTTTCCGTGGTTGCGTCCGTATCAACTGGGGAAGTTAAATTTCCCGTCCAAACCATGCATATTCATAGGCTATTCTACGAGTCAAAGTGCCTATCGTTGCTACGATCCGGAAAATGGACGAATTTTCGTTTCCCGACATGTCAAATTTTCTGAAACAACCTTCTGGAATTTCACTGCACCGGTACATGCTGAGTCTGCTTCTTCTCCTTCCTTTCTGTCGCTACTTCCGGTTGCTACAGGGGATGCAAGCCCTAAAACCCCGGTAAATGCTCCGCCTCCTGCTTCGGCAGTTGTTCCACTGCCCCCTGCAACCTCACCACCGGCACCTGTTCCAGAACCGCCGGCACTGCCCCCACCTCCGGGCAGAACTCACACCATGCGCACGAGAGCTCAAAATAATATCTACAAACCAAAAAAATTATATGCAGCAACAAAACACCCGCTACCGCCCGATGTAGAGCCGTCTTGTGTCTCCATGGCCTTGTCTTCACCTCATTGGCGTCAAGCAATGGCCGAGGAATTCACTGCCCTACAACGACATGGAACCTGGTCCTTGGTTGCACCTCCGCCTAATGCTAACATTGTCGGGTGTAAATGGGTTTTTCGTATTAAACGAAATCCCGATGGATCAATTGAGCGTTATAAAGCCCGCCTTGTGGCTAAGGGTTTTCATCAACGCCCTGGGGTGGATTTCTTTGAGACATTTAGTCCGGTGGTTAAACCCATCACGATTAGAACTGTTCTTATCTTGGCACTTTCGGCTAACTGGCCTCTTCGCCAACTTGACATCAGTAATGCCTTTCTCCACGGCTCTCTAAAGGTTCCAGTTTATATGTCACAACCTCCGGGGTTCGTTGATCCATCACAGCCTTCTTCGGTTTGTCTGTTACACAAATCACTGTATGGTCTTCGTCAAGCTCCGAGGGAATGGTACATTGCTCTGAGCTCCGCTCTCACCTCCTTTGGTTCTGTGCAATCCAGGGCAGATCATTCCTTATTTACCTACACTCATGACAATACTCGGCTCATCATTCTTGTCTATGTGGATGATTTAATCATCACCGGGTCATGTCCTACTCAGATTCAAAAGGTTGTCTCACACTTGCAGTCCTCTTTTGCTCTCAAGGATTTGGGACCACTATCCTTCTTCTTAGGGGTTGAAGTTGCTCGTTGCAAGGAAGGTCTTTTCCTCTCACAGCATAAATACTTAGTTGATCTTCTCCGTCGACACAACATGGATGGCGCTAAGTCTCTTCGCACACCTAGTAATCCCAAAGCTACCTCTTCTTCATCGTCCGTTGATTCAACTGAATACCGCAGTGCTATTGGTGGTCTTCAATACTTAGCTTTCACACGGCCGGATATCTCCTTTACTGTGAATCGTCTAGCCCAACGCATGTCTGCCCCATCTGGCTCTGATTGGTGTGAAGTCAAACGGTTATTCAGATATCTTAAAGGGACTCTTCACCCTGGTCTTCTCCTTCGTCGCCCATCCACTCTTCGCCTCACGGCTTACTCTGACTCAGATTTTGCTGGTGATCGTCTTGACTGCAAATCTACGTCTGCTTATGTTCTTTTTCTTGGTGAGAATCCGATTTCTTGGCGCTCTCGTAAACAGACAGGTGTTGCTCGCTCCTCAACTGAGGCTGAGTATCGCTCTCTTGCTTCCGCTGCCTCTGAAGTGGCTTGGGTCGTCAATCTCTTCAAGGAATTACACATTCCAGTTTCTACTACGCCTCGACTCCTTTGTGATAATATGGGTGCTACACGGCTTGCCCTTCATCCGATTCAACATTCTCGAATGAAGCATATAGCCATTGATGTTCATTTTGTACGTGACCTTGCATCAAAAGGGATTCTCTCAGTTTCGTACGTCAGCACAGTTGATCAACTGGCCGACATTCTTACGAAACCCCTACCTCGTACACGCTTTGAGCTGCTTCGAGACAAAATCTCCATTGCCGACGGCACGTCCATTTTGCAGGGGCGTATTAAGGAATGATTCAAAAGGATTTTTATTCCTCCATGTAAATCTGTGAAAATATTTTCTATTCCTTATTTTTAGGATCTATTATAGGAATTAGTTATGGGGCTTTAATTGTTAATATCCCCATCTTTGCACTATATAATTGACCGAGTATTGATGAATAGAATCAACCCAATTCCTATAATTCTGCAACTCTTATAAGTAATACTTTAACTCGGTCATATAATAAAATAACTAATCTAAAAAAACTGTGAGATAAATTAAGATTAAACAATTTAATATTAGTTAATATTATGATAGATATTCAACTCAATGTATAAAAAAATTAATTGAAAAGATGTATACTTACTAAGTTCAGAAGATGTTTGCCCCATTGAGTTTTTGTTAGTATATGATTGACCAAGATATAAGGTTCTATGCACATCATGTTGGTAGCTCTGTAACTTGAATGAAATTTCTTTTCTTGTTCTCTTATATAAGGGTGCTTCTAAAAACAAATATAATTAAATAATTAATATAACAAAAACACAATCTTAACATGTATACATACTTATTAAAAAAAATTCAAGTGCAAATTTTACCTTACGTATGTCTCTTAGGTCATGCCCATTAAATCTAACATTTTTTTATTATGTGATATATTAAGTATTACTTTTTAAACATGAATGCTATGTATATAAATATTAGGAAAAAGAATTGATTAAAAAATTAATAATATATGTGATTCATAAATAATAATTTGCTTATCTTATTACATACCTGGCATCACTAAAGCGGAATTGCATTGATCACTGGCAAGAGTCTGACTACTATTCAAATATTGATCCACAGGACGTTTTCCTTAAGTATATATAAAAACCACATAAGACAACTATTGTGATAACCAAATTTGTAGTGTGAGATCTCATCAACTTAGTTTTTTGAATATGTGTGTTACTTTAATTTGTACATCTTTTAGAGTATAAATGATTCCTTTGTGCAAAAAGATTACAACTCGTGAAAATGATGGAAATTTATTATATTATACATATTTTTTTTAATAATAAAAAAAGAATTATACTTAATTTGTGAATTATTAAGTAATTTAATAATAATGACAAAATGAATGTTTTAAATAATTCAAACATTTAAAAATTAGCATACCTTTATCCAATGGACGGATGATTGTGTCATGAGATTTATGAATTGGATTATGACCTGATCAAAATAAATATAAGGAATGATGAATAATCTATGTATAATATAATCTGAATTAATCTGTAAACATTACATTTGCCAACCATATAGTAAATAACAATTTAATGATACTATTACAAAATTATTTATAAATTATAATATAAGACAAAAATTAATGAGACTAAATTGTTTAAAAATTATATAAGACACTAATTAATGATATATAACAATGAATTATGTCTAACTGTTGTAAATAATGATTTACAATGAATTATTACTACAGTAATAACAAAGTAATGTTGCGGGACTCTGATGAAATAAATTGATAAATATAATAATTAAATAATTCTATAACAAATTAATGGTAAAGAATATCATATTAATAATAAAAAAGGAGAACATGACATTAGAATTATAATTATAAATTCATATATTTTTTTGAATAACATTATTTGTTATGCCAACAAACGCTCTCCGGTTTAGAGAGGGCAATAAAGTAACACTTACCGCATGAAATTGATAGAGTAGAAATTAATCAATTTGTAAAATAAAAAAATTAAAGCATAAGAATAAAAAATGTAAATATAATAATACCTAGCGACTTGGTTCGTTTTTCATTCAATATCTGTTTCCTCATCATTCTAGCCTTGTGCGGTGATAAAATATTATCATCTTTGGTTCCTGTATTTAAATAATAATAATTATTATTCACACTAAATCATGTAATTATTATTATTATTATCAATTTTAAGTTATATATGATTAATTAATTAACAAAGATAAATAAATAATTTTTTGTTTTCAGGGCAAGAAGAATAATAAAAAGAATAAAACCATGATTATAATAATAAATATGCCCATTACTCTTTTTACACGTATAAATTGAGTACGTATGAAAAAATAGTTAATAAAACAAATACCACCTTAATATATATTTATAGTATTCTAAGTATTTGGAAAATAATTAATTTTTTGAAACAGTCGAGTAGAATATGCCCAAAAATTTGCTAGTTATAAATAATGTTAAAGTGTCATTAAAATAACACTTTTTATGATATATAATACTCCAATAAATAGTCTTTAAAAATTATAGATATTATAAAAGGTAATAGTACAATTAAATAATAAAAAAATGAAGATATGAAATGAGAAGAAGTATAATAATAACAAAAAAAAAAAGTTCTTTAATATCGATTTAATATATATGGAAATAAAGATATCATTTAATGAGTTAATTAATGTTGTAATTGGTTGATTAATACAACTATTTCAAGATAATATAAAATTAATACTCAAACTTAACTATTACAAATTAATTAATATATATAAAGATATTATTTTGAGTCTTGCTTTCACTCAATTCATACGTTAAAAGAATGCAATTTAATATAATCATTTTGAGTGTTTCTATCAATAATGCTTACTGAACGTTAAAACTTAACTATTACAAATTATTTCAGTACATCCGTTAAAATATAACATTAAAGATAAATAATAGTTAATTCATTTATTTTTTATATAAAATAATTATTCATATTTTTAGATTAATGTTTTTATAATATAATTTAACTTTTTATTATGTCGACATATATACATCATATTTTTATTTATATAAGTTTTCATAATTTGAGAAATTGTAATAATTCATAAAATTTAATATTATTTTATATCCGAATTTTAATAAAATTATTAATATTTTAATATATATATTATTAAATGGAGATTGCATTAAAATTTGATAATTGATTGCAGTAATGAATCAATTAAAACTACTAAAATTAATATTTAATTAATTACTAAACTGTAATTAATAATCAAGTAATCAATCAATTAAAACTACTAAAATTAATATTTAATTAAATACAAAAAATATAATTAATAATCAATCAACGCACAATAAATATCTAATTTCTTTAAATCATATTTCCTTAAAATAAGCAGAGATATTTGGAGCACTATTTATGTAGAAATTAATGTTGAGTCGTAAGAAGTACTCTCACTTTTATTTTAAGCTAATATAGGTAATTCATAATTCTTTATATAAAACTTGTCAAAAGAAAATTAGCTAAAAAATTTGCAAAATTTAATCAATCAACAACAAAATGGACGAATATATAATAAATATCAAAGTAATAATAATGTATAAACAATATTAATAACAAAAGAAGTGCATTACAATGAGTAATGCATTTTTATTGAAAGTGCACATATGAAAACCAAAATAATGAAATGTAAATTGTTTCACTCATCCTTCTCAATCTTATTGAAAGTGCAGGTATGAAAACCAAAATAATAAAATGTAAATTGTTTCACTCATCCTTCTCAATCTTAAACTCATCCTTCTCAATCTTAACTTTCACAATCTTTATTTTTTTTGGCTGTTGAGGAACTTGCTTCTTGGGGGAATTCATTGTCTTCGTCAACGTCAATTGGTGTGTTCAATGATAACACACGCTTAGTAGATTTACCTTCGATTTTCCCTCCATGGATGTCATCAAGTAAAGACACTGAGGATGCCTAGAAAAAAAGAAAACTAAAGAATGAATAAGTCCCTTCTATTCATATGAATCTTTATTATCTTATTTTTTAAACTTATAACAAAAATGGCAAAACGTGATAATTCAATATGTAATCCAATAAATATATTACAATTTCATTGACAAATATTAGAACAAACCTTTGGAAATTCAGGCGTTACTTCACAATTATCAACATCAGCAACTGAAGACGCTTTGTTCCCAGATAACTAAAATGAGATATAAAAGTCAAAACTCCATTCTACATGAGCAAATAATAAAATTTAGAATAAAATACTAACAAACCTCTTTTTCTTCTGTCAAATCAGTAAGTCTATCAACATGTGCGTAAGATTCAACAACCTGAGATAGAAATACTCAATATTACTTGGATATTGACAAAAGGTTGTTTTAACTAATGTAACCTAAGTAGCAGACAAACACATATAGAAGATGCGTTTACAATAGATTGTAATAGAAAATAAATAAATGTATTAACTCATGAGCAGTGACATGATTCAAGTAGTTTGCAATCAAATCTGGATCAGTAGTTGTCTTCACAACAGAAAAACTCCTATCACTTGCACCCAATGAATATGCAGTTATATGTAGTTTAAATAGCAATTCCAAATCCAAAAAATTACTAAGGGCTTCAGGAAATAGGTCTTTATCCCCATCCTATATAAAAGATTGAAGTTACATAAATGTATTTTAAAATTATAATATTATTAGTTAAAAAATATAATCTCAAACCTTTTCCAAAGCAGATTTTAGTTGGGCTGCTGATTTGCCCAATATTTCGAATGCAGGCTTCTAGAAAAAAACAATTGAATCTGAACCCGTATCATCCATGATGAGTAGATGTACCTTGAAACTGGATCAGTAAAAAAAATTAGAAATTAACTCATTATATAAAGTTACATATATAATATTTCATTGTTTACATATATTGTAACAACCTATCTTAAATTAAATTTAAAAAATTGAATTAAGCAAATTTAAATGAAATGAAAAGATTAAATACCTTGGATAAACATCATTCACATAAGAGTTACAGTGCTTGCAATTGAAAAGTCGTCATTCCTCATAAACCTTTCTGTTGCATTTCTTGCATGCTAAGTAATACCAATTATACTTTGTTTCTAACTGTATTATCTTGGCATACACAATGCAATAGGAATCCTACACATATATAAACAAAGTAGTTTCACTTATGATGTACAACAATAACAAAAATAATATACCACAGTCCAAGAATAATGAATGTTATATAAAACACACAAAATAACAATTAATACCTTTTCACAATTTCTCAAGTCAGCAACAACCTTCATGTGTTGTTTTACTTTGAATTCATTATTACCATCCAACTGAAGCTCATCATTGTCTAATCCAGTGAAACTATTCGAATAACTATGATCTCCAATAGGTATTCTACATTAGGAAGTGTATAAACATGAGATAAATTAATTATTATATTTATAGTATAATTTTTGATTAGTTTATTAAAAAAATGAAATCAAAGTTTTTATCCAAACATAATACCTTGCTTTGAAAGTGATAATTTCATCAATGTCAGAGCCTATAAAGAGCTTACTCGTGTAAAACGAATTCGAAAGCCTAGCAACACCTGAATTATAAAAATAAACAAATTATTAAAATTTATTTTTAATAATATTTATATATACGAAACTAATACTTCTAAATGTAGAATACCTTGCCATTCAGTTATTCTAGCAAATTGAATTATCAACACAGTACAACCAACCGGTTTTGACTTCCAATATTCTATAACTTCATCAGCGTACTTATCCCACAAAGTACATGGAATCATGTTACCACTGATAAATGAAGAATGTATTAGCAGATATTCAATCAAAATAAGACCAAAAAAATATTAGTTATACTAATAATTTTCTGTAAGAACTTAATAAAATAACTTACTTGAGATCTAAAATATCCATGACGATATATTTTTTTGGTGGGGTGCTCTTGGTGTAGTTAATACCGCCAACCTTCCCAACAACGCCAATTACATCTATAAGTGAATAGAATGTTAAAACAAAAATTTCAGATATGCATTGTACATAGTAGTCAATATGCAAGTCTAAATAGGAAGATGATTACCAATTAGGATAGATTTCTCAACTGCATTGTTGAGGATACTTGATATCTCAACAAATTGGAAACCATGCTTTGGAATATTTAATTCAAGGTTACAGCATCTGATTGCTGTGTACTGGTGAAATTGGAGCTTATATTAATGACCAGTTGTATAAATTGGACCAAGATCCTCCTCAACAGCATAATTTGAGAAGGCGTAAATATTTCCTTCTTTGATCCGTTCAATACACCTCATCACAGCAGGCTCGTACTTAACGTACACTTCTATTTTCGAGCACTATGAAAAAAACAAAGATAATCAAATACTCAATTCTTTGTTGAAAAAGAATACATAGAATTTGAAACATAATTAAGTATATACAAAATCAAAATAGAACCAATTATTGTTTCACATAAAGGTAAAGAATACCTCATTATCCATTATCACCATTCCTACAATTGAGACACCAGTTGGCTTTTTCTTATCAGCCACTGTCCAAAAGCGTATGACCCTTGCATTAATTTTTCACAATTCTCTCTTTGGGGTGATTTCGGCTATAGTGGAAACTAAGTTTGACATGACTTTATTATGAAATATTGAATTTTGTATTAATAAATTGTTATTGATTTGGTGATGTTATAGAAACATAAGCAAGATTATAAAGGTGTGGTGAGATGTTAGGATTAGGAAAATTATTAAGTGGCAATTAAATAAATTTAGCTTAAATTAAGTGAGTTATAATTGATAAGTAATTATTATATCCAAATCAAAGAGTGGAAAATGTAATTTTAATGTATGATAGTTAGTAATTAGCAACAATTATTTTAAAATGCAAGGAGTGAAAAAAGCAATCATAATTAAAGATAATTATTAATCATGTATTATGGTAATAAGTAGATTATCATCTTTAATTAGGACATGACATAAGTGGAAATTAAATATTATTAGCTTGAATTATGTTAGCTATAATTGATAAGTAATAATTAATTTCAAATCAAGGAGTTAAAAAAGAAAATCAAATGTAAGAAAATTAGCAATTTGAAATAATTATTCTCTAATCAATTAATGAAAAATGCCTTAATTAACTAACTTCGGTTTTTTTTTTGGAGCTTTAATCAATTTTAGTGTGAGACTTAACTTTTTTTGTCATTTGATATGTTAATTTTTTGGGATTTCATCTTAGAATTAGCATGATTATCTTTTCTATAAGAATTATATATTCGAATATATGACATTATCTTTTGTAAAGATGTTGTTTTCACATATTTGACATACTAAAATATATATACCTGAAATTTTCAAATATATCCGAGTATTTTTAGTTTGAATTTTTGTAATTATGTTTTAATCATGTTCTAGATTAACTAAACTTTGTATAGAACTTCAAATAAACAATATATGCCTAAAATTCAATTAGAAGGCTTGAGACCCATCGATAATCACCTTTACATCCAACCCTGCTAGGTAGTCGGTATTAGAGTGATGCTCAGCCATATATAAATCACTGGGATTTAAAAGTCCTTGCAATCCTGACTGTGATATTTTGAAAACTCGAAGCTGAAATAAAATTAATATTCCAAAGTCAAGACATAGTATTTACATATCCGCTTAAGAGTATAGCCATGAAATACCTCATTTGTGTAGCCAAAAGGATTCTTCACTGAGTGGAGGCAAAACGATTCTTCAGTGAAAACTCTAGCAGCGGCGGTATTGTGCAGGCCTCCGATTCCTCATGATGCAAGAGCCATGAAATACCTCATCTGTGGATCCAAAATGATTCTTTACTGATCCGCTTACAACCTGAAAGGTGAGACTAACTATTAATAAACAGTGGATTGAAGATTGCAGTACATATTGATAAATCAAAAGATGTGAGTGCCTCGACAAATTTACTATATGTGGTTGGAGAGTCAGGGTGCATACTTTTAATTTATGGAATCAGACCGGCGATCCATGTTGTTTATTAACACCTTTTTGATGCAGTAATCGTACATATACTATTAGGAGCCAAGTAGAAGGCTAATGGTTAAAGTAATTTAAGGAGAAAATGATGAGATAAACAAACCTGTGTGTGTTTTGTATCCATGTAATGCATACATCACACCCTTGACTATAAGGCACTTGCAAACTCCTCCCTAAACGACTGCAAGATCAAAATTTAAAGAAATATAAGATTTAAAATATTAATCAAAACGAAAAAGAATGAACAAAAAAATTAAATAAAATTAATATTCCAAATTCAAGACATAGTATTTACATATCCGCTTAAGAGTATAGCATCATAAACTGATAAGTAAAAAAGAGGGGCTGAAAGGGTAAGATTTCATGATGCAAGCCATGAAATACCTCATTTGTGTAGCCAAAAGGATTCTTCACTGAGTGGAGGCAAAATGATTCTTCAATGATCCGGAACAGCCGTGAAAACTCTAGCAGCGGCGGCATTCTGCAGGCCTCCGATTCCTCGTCTTCACCTCATTCCAGTATTCAATGTTGCATTAGTATACCCATTGGACTCCAATACATGGTGATTACATGTAATTTTAATAAAATGGTAAAATAAAGCAATTAATAGTTGAATTAGAATTTAATATAATAAACTCAAAAGTAAAAAAATTGGGGCTGAAAGGTTAAGATTTCATGATGCAAGAGCCATGAAATATCTCATATGTGGAGCCAAAACGATTCTTTACTGATCCGCTTACAACATGAAAGGTGAGACTAACTATTAATAAATAGTGGATTGAAGATTAAAGTACGTACTGATAAATCAAAAGATGTGAGTGCCTCGACAAATTTACCACATGTTGTTGGAGAGTCAGGGTGCATACTTTTAATTTATGGAATCAGACCGGCGATCCATGTTGTTTATTAACACCTTTCTGATGCAGTAACCGTACATATACTATTAGGAGCCAAGTAGAAGGCTAATGGTTAAAGTAATTTAAGGAGAAAATGATGAGATAAACAAACCTGTGTGTGTTTTGTATCCATGTAATGCTACATCACACCCTTGACTATAAGGCACTTGCAAACTCCTCCCTAAACGACTGCAAGATCAAAATTTAAAGAAATATAAGATTTAAAATATTAATCAAAACGAAAAAGAATGAACAAAAAAATTAAATAAAATTAATATTCCAAATTCAAGACATAGTATTTACATATCCGCTTAAGAGTATAACATCATAAACTGGTAAGTAAAAAAGAGGGGCTGAAAGGGTAAGATTTCATGATGTAAGCCATGAAATACCTCATTTGTGTAGCCAAAAGGATTCTTCACTGAGTGGAGGCAAAACGATTCTTCAATGATCCGGAACAGCCGTGAAAACTCTAGCAGCGGTGGCATTCTGCAGGCCTCCGATTCCTCGTCTTCACCTCATTCCAGTATTCAATGTTGCATTAGTATACCCACTGGACTCCAATACATGGTGATTACATGTAATTTTAATAAAATGGTAAAATAAAGCAATTAATAGTTGAATTAGAATTTAATATAATAAACTCAAAAGTAAAAAAATTGGGGCTGAAAGGTTAAGATTTCATGATGCAAGAGCCATGAAATATCTCATATGTGGAGCCAAAACGATTCTTTACTGATCCGCTTACAACCTGAAAGGTGAGACTAACTATTAATAAACAATGGATTGAAGATTAAAGTACGTACTGATAAATCAAAAGATGTGAGTGCCTCGACAAATTTACCACATGTGGTTGGAGAGTCAGGGTGCATACTTTTAATTTATGGAATCAGACCGGTGATCCATGTTGTTTATTAACACCTTTCTGATGCAGTAATCGTACATAAACTATTAGGAGCCAAGTAGAAGGCTAATGGTTAAAGTAATTTAAGGAGAAAATGATGAGATAAACAAACCTGTGTGTGTTTTGTATCCATGTAATGCATACATCACACCCTTGACTATAAGGCACTTGCAAACACCTCCCTAAACGACTGCAAGATCAAAATTTAAAGAAATATAAGATTTAAAATATTAATCAAAACGAAAAAGAATGAACAAAAAAATTAAATAAAATTAATATTCCAAATTCAAGACATAGTATTTACATATCCGCTTAAGAGTATAGCATCATAAACTGATAAGTAAAAAAGAGGGGCTGAAAGGGTAAGATTTCATGATGCAAGCCATGAAATACCTCATTTGTGTAGCCAAAAGGATTCTTCACTGAGTGGAGGCAAAACGATTCTTCAATGATCCGGAACAGCCGTGAAAACTCTAGCAGCGGCGGCATTCTGCAAGCCTCCGATTCCTCGTCTTCACCTCATTCCAGTATTCAATATTGCATTAGTATACCCACTGGACTCCAATACATGGTGATTACATATAATTTTAATAAAATGGTAAAATAAAGCAATTAATAGTTGAATTAGAATTTAATATAATAAACTCAAAAGTAAAAAAAATGGGGCTGAAAGGTTAAGATTTCATGATGCAAGAGCCATGAAATATCTCATATGTGGAGCCAAAACGATTCTTTACTGATCCGCTTACAACCTGAAAGGTGAGACTAACTATTAATAAACAGTGGATTGAAGATTGCAGTACGTACTGATAAATCAAAAGATGTGAGTGCCTCGACAAATTTACCACATGTGGTTGGAGAGTCAGGGTGCATACTTTTAATTTATGGAATCAGACCGGCAATCCATGTTGTTTATTAACACCTTTCTGATGCAGTAATCGTACATATACTATTAGGAGCCAAGTAGAAGGCTAATGGTTAAAGTAATTTAAGGAGAAAATGATGAGATAAACAAACCTGTGTGTGTTTTGTATCCATGTAATGCATACATCACACCCTTGACTATAAGGCACTTGCAAACTCCTCCCTAAACGACTGCAAGATCAAAATTTAAAGAAATATAAGATTTAAAATATTAATCAAAACGAAAAAGAATGAACAAAAAAATTAAATAAAATTAATATTCCAAATTCAAGACATAGTATTTACATATCCGCTTAAGAGTATAGCATCATAAACTGATAAGTAAAAAAGAGGGGCTGAAAGGGTAAGATTTCATGATGCAAGCCATGAAATACCTCATTTGTGTAGCCAAAAGGATTCTTCACTGAGTGGAGGCAAAACGATTCTTCAATGATCCAGAACAGCCGTGAAAACTCTAGCAGCGACGGCATTCTGCAGGCCTCCGATTCCTCGTCTTTACCTCATTCCAGTATTCAATGTTGCATTAGTATACCCACGCGACTCCAATACATGGTGATTACATGTAATTTTAATAAAATGATAAAATAAAGCAATTAATAGTTGAATTAGAATTTAATATAATAAACTCAAAAGTAAAAAAAATGGGGCTGAAAGGTTAAGATTTCATGATGCAAGAGCCATGAAATACCTTATCTGTGGAGCCAAAACGATTCTTTACTGATCCGCTTACAACCTAAAAGGTGAGACTAACTATTAATAAACAGTGGAGATGCAATAATCGTACATATACTATTAGGAGCCAAGTAGAAGGCTAATGGTTAAAGTGATTTAAGGAGAAAATAATGAGATAAACAAACCTGTGTGTGTTTTGTATCCATGTAATGCATACATCACACCCTTGACTATAAGGCACTTGCAAACTCCTCCCTAAACGACTGCAAGATCAAAATTTAAATATATATAAGATTTAAAATATTAATCAAAACGAAAAAGAATGAATAAAAATTTTATAATTCAACATGTTAGAAAGTGATGATTCATGAGGCATCAGCAAGACTGAAAATAAAGTATTAATTTAGTCTAACCGATTCTTAGCTTCTAAATTAGATATATTCTATGAAAAATATAAAAATCATTAGTGTCCTATCATAAACACACCAAACTTATTAAAACTCTAATCCAATGACAATTCTATAATTTCATCAAAAAAATCAATAAGCTAATACATGTGGTTCAAAAATACAATAGAGACAAACAGTATTAGACTTGTTCTACTATGAAGTCATCAAGTGAACCATTAAATCAAGAAATTAAATCTGATTTTATAGAAGTTAAAAAACTAAAGCACTTTCCAACATAATGTGTGATACTTTTCAATCAAGTGCAGCTAGCTGTATCCTTAATAAACTAAGCACTAATCCATTTAATGCCCAATTAGAATAAACTTGTGGATGAATCAAAAAAACATGCATAAAAATTAGTACATAAGGATGTTTACTTACACGACTTACATAAGGATTACACGACTTAGTTGGGCATATTCTATTTGATTCTCCACATTCTGGATGGTCTAGGATTCTCTGACATTCACAATTAACTTGAATTAGGCTGAAAAAAGCAAAGAAAATTATTGTCGCTTAGCAGGAGCATGTAAAGAGGAAGCTCGCGTTTGAAGGCGTCGATCTTCTTCATCTCCTATTGCAGCCGAGAAAACATCTGATATTCATAATTAAGTTGAATTAAAATTTAATATAATAATAAACTCAAAAGTAAAAAAGCGAGGCTGAAAAAATCCAGTGAAAATCACTTTCGCAAGAGCATATAAAGAGGAAGCTCTCGTTTGGACGCGTCGATCTTCTTCATCTCGTCTTGCAGCCGAGAAAATTGCCGATTATTTTCCAGCCATATGCTTTCGACGACAATCTACAATCCAATCTGAGTTGGTGAAGGATTAAATATCCCATCTGTGTACCAGATCTTGACAGAGATGACTTGCTGCGTTGGATGCGTGCAGATTGAGAATGAGAATTTTCTCTGATCTGGAATAGTGGAATAGCAATGGAAACCCTAACGAAAGAAACGAATAGCAATGAAATAAGGGAAAACTTAAAAATGAAAGAAAAATAAAGCCTAAAATAAAAATTAAAAAAAAAAGAAAATATAAATTAATAAGGAAAGTGCTCCAAAAGATGTGGTGATGCCATGTCACCAAACTGAAAGCTCAGCCATCCCACGTCATCAATAGCAAACTGCTATTTAGATGTATAAATATAATTATTTTTTATAATTTTTAAATGTAGAATAAATAATGCATATAGGACATAAAATCTAACATATAATTTTTATATAATTTATATTTATGATTAATTTCACAATTAAAGCAATAAATAAGGAAGCTCGCGTTTGAAGGCGTCGATCTTCTTCATCTCCTATTGCAGCAGAGAAAACATTTGATATTCACAATTAAGTTAAATTAAAATTTAATATAATAATAAACTCAAAAGTAAAAAAGCGAGGCTGAAAAAATCCAGTGAAAATCACAGTCGCAAGAGCATATAAAGAGGAAGCTCTCATTTGGAGGCGTCGATCTTCTTCATCTCGTCTTGCAGCCGAGAAAATTGCCAATTTTTTTCCGGCCATATGCTTTCAACGACAATCTACAATCTAATCTGAGTTGGTGAAGGATTAAAGATCCCATCTGTGTACCAGATCTTGACAGACATGACTTGCTGCGTTGGATGCGTGCAGATTGAGAATGAGAATTCTCTCTGATCTGGAACAGTGGAATAGCAATGAAAACCCTAACGAAAGAAACGAATAGCAATGAAATAAGGGAAAACTTAAAAACGAAAGAAAAATAAAGCCTAAAATAAAAATTAAAAAAAAAAAGAAAATATAAATCAATAAGGAAAGTGCTCCAAAAAAATGTGGTGATGCCATGTCATCAAACTGAAAGCTCAGCCATCCCACGTCATCAATAGCAAACTGCTATTTAGATGTATAAAGATATGTTCTATCAAAGGGTTCTAAATTTAGAAGGATATCTCCATCTCATTCTAAATTAATGCACATGAAGTGTATGATGAAATGATGAAATGAACTATCTTAAACACATAATTGATTTATCAATCTAATCACATGCCCATGACAATTAATCACATAAATCAATCATATACATCAAGCAATTAACATCAATGATATAAATAACACAAATGCCCAATTAAGATTTAAATCCAATTGCATAAAACCTAAATTATCCAACACCAATCATGGAGTTAATCTCACAAAGGAGATTAGCCTATCATAGTCTTAGAGAAAACAACATAGACAATTGTATCTACAAATCCCATGATCAAACTATAAAGAAGTTCACAAAAATTAGAAATAGATTCCCCCTTTGAAGTGTTTCAATGGAGATCTCCTTCTTCTACTTGCAATCTCCACTCTCCCTTACTTCCTTGATCACTTAGATGGTTGGATTCAAGTGTAGATGGATGGGATGAAGGGTAGATGGAATGGAGAGGAAAGTGTGTGAAAAATAGTGTGAATTAGGTGTAAATATTAGGGGTGTGCGGATCGGGATTCGGTACGGATTTTTAAAAAATTCGTACCGAAATTCGGATTGGATTTAAAAAAAATCCGATATTGAATTCGTAAAGAAAAAATTCGATATTGAATCCGTACCAAAATTCGGTTCGGTTCGAAATAAATTTTTGGGAAAATGGATTTTGACGGTGCGGAGCGGATCAGATCGGATTTCTCATGAGAAACGGAGTTTTGCACATATAAATACTTAGAAAAATATCAATTAAATAAAAAAAATAAATTTCTCATAAACAATTCATATTATAAATAATAAAATATAATAATTATTTATTAAGTTTACCACTGAATTTAGACTTTAGATATATCATTTACTTTATTCATTATATTCTCTGAAATAATATTTTGAACTTTGAACATATTATTTTATTTATTTCCTATTTTTTAAGAAATTTATTTTGCTTTATGAAATATATATTTTCTAATATAAAGTAATAAATAAATATTTAGAACATTAGATATATTTTTAAATTATTATTTGTAATTATATTATAACTAATTTTAATTTATTAATTGTGATTACATTATAATTAGTAAAGTGAAATTAATTAATTCATGACATATAAAGTATGAACTATAAATAATAAGATAAATATATTATATATAATTTTAATGCATAGTTTAAATTCGATTTTTCAGTACAGTTTGGTTCGGTTATATCCAATATTCGGTACGGAAAAACGAAAAATATCCAAGTCCGTACCAAATGAAAAATCGGTTCGGATCTGTTCGGAAAAAGTCAAAAAGTCAACAGTTTTTTTGGGTTCGGGATTAATTCGGTGCGGTTTTGGTACAGTTTTGGTTAAATCCAATATCCGTGCACACCCTTAGTAGATATGATCCAGAATCAATTTCTGCCTAATTTTTATGCCAAATGATGTATTTGTGGGCCTAGAACCTTCTGGAAGACATACTGATCAAAAAACTCACTTTTGACCGAGCTTGGGTCGAACTCGGTACACGGTTCGAGCTCGGTAGGGCGAGCTCGGTACTCAGGTCGAGTAGGTGCAGCGCAGTCTCACCGTTTCGCTCACAATTTCCACATTCGAACTCCGATTCGAGTGATTCTTGCGCTCACGTGATCCTCTCTTCCTTGGCTTTCTATCTATATAAAGAACTGATAAAAAGTCCAACATTTGAAAGTGTAACAAGTCATACAAAGTGACACAATCATGCTGAGTAGGAACAGCTTGTGCGACGTCACTATTTTATTCATAACTTTCTCGTTTGGACTCCAAATTGAGCTCCGTTTTTTCCCACGTCTTCCATTTTGCATCTAAAATCTATTTTTACCTGAAAATCATACATTTAAATTTATTTTCACATATTTCTATAAAAACACAAAATACCACAAAATATACATAAAATACAGATAAAATAATACGAAAATACACATAAAAAGGTAATAAAATCTAGGTGAAAATAAAGACAATCACTAATCTCACAAAGGAGATTAGTCTTTCATAGTTTCAAAGAAAATAACATAGACAATTGTATCTCCAAAACCCATGATTGAACTACAAAGAAGTCTACAAAAATTAGAATTAAAACTCCCTTGAATAGCTTCAATGGTGCTTCTCTTCCTCTTCTTGCAATCTCCACCCCCTTGCTTCTCTAACTACTTAGATGAAGATTTAAATGGTGGGATGAAGGTAGATGGTATGGATGAAGAATGAATGAAAAGGATGTTGTGAAATGAAAGAAATGGTGTGTGATGTGTGTGAACAGTGAAAACCCTTCGAATCTGATCAAATGTTGAAATATTGGGTATTTATAACCCTTGGAAGCTTCTAGATGGTGTTCTGATTTTTCACAGAACTGATACGGACTCGACTCTAGTACATGCACTCGGCTTGAGTCTCGTCGCGTTTTCTCGGCAGCTTGCGACAGCAGATGGAGCTCGACTCGTGCGTGCAACTCAACTCGTGTTCCTCATCCAAGCTCGCCTCGTATTCTGCACTCGAGCATAGGGTGGACGAGTAGGCATTTCAGGTGTTGGCGCACCGCCGCTTCTTACAGGCCCGTGCTCAGCGCACGGCTCGTGCTGTATTAGCTCGACTCGAGCTTCAGCACTCGAGTTGTACTTTGTCGAGCTCTGTTCTTCTTTCTCGTTTCAACTCCTATCTCTGTTTTGCTCCATTTTCACCTATTTTCATACGTTTAAGCGCATTCTCACATATTTCCATAAAAATATAAAACACAACCAAAATAGACATAAATACGGATAAAATAATATGAAAATGGATATAAAAGACACTAAAATCTAGGTGAAAATATCATTCATCACGGGGCATGTTAGAGTGACTTGATTAAGTATTAAACGATTTACCTCTCTAAAAGCTTAAACTTTTAGATGAGGTGGTCATTTAACATGGTATCAAAGTCCAGGCCTAACAAAGGTCCAAGGTTTGAACCTCTCCACCACCCATTTATGAGAAAATTTCACATGCAAGACTTGAGGCAAAAATTAACACCATCTGCATGTGAGGGGGTGTGTTAGAGCAACTTGATTAAATATTAAATGATTTACCTCTCTAAAAGTTTAAACTTTTAGATGAAGTGGTCATTTAACATGATATTAGAGCCCAGGCCTAGCAAAGGTCTAGGGTTTGAACCTCACCCCACCCATTTATGAAAAAAATCCACATGCAAGGCTTGAGATAAAATTAGCTCCCTCTGCATGTGAGGGGGTGTGTTTATAATATCTTAGTCCAACTAGATTTTTTTTTAGAAAGACCAAAACCTATTTATTTATTTTTATGGCCCAAAAGGCCAGCCTACTTAATGGTATAACATATTATTGAGGCTAGCCCACTTAAATGTCTTAATATATTATTATTAAGACTAAAGCATAATTTTATAAAAAAAAATGAGAAGAACGGGAGAAGAAAAACAAAAGAGGGGAAAGAAGAGAGTGAAGAGGAGAAACCCTTGTTGATCAAATTCTCCCTTACAACCCTCATCCTAGGTTGATTCTAAGTTGTGCTGAGGTAAGTAATGTGTGAATCAAGCTCCTTCTTCCATGATTTTGTAATTTTGTGGGGTTTTTCTTTTTGGTATGTGGGTAATTCGCAGACTGTTCGAACTGATTTTGACATAGCTATTACCCTCAAAAGTTTGCAAACTTAATTTCTGTACGTAGCTGAATCGTTAGCTTTCCGTAGCAACTTGAAACACCTCAATCCGATTTTTCTACAATTAGTTATGATTTTTCTTGTAAACTGCTGCTAGGTAATTCGCAGCTACTGTTCGAAACTACTTTTGACATATCTATTGCTCTCATAAATTTACAAACTTAATTTCTGTATGTAGCTGAACTCGTTAGCTTTCTATAGCTACTTGAAATACCTCAATCCGATTTTTTTACAATTAGTTAGGTTTTTTCTCGTAACCTACTGCTAGCTGAAATTTTCAGAATTTTTATGTTGAATTCAAAGTTATTTTCTATCGTTTCATTTAAGTAATGAGTTGTATACATGTTATGTGAGATTGGGAACTGATATTGAGGAGTTACATGCAGTTTTTATTTAATATCAACTTGCTCGAGCTCGATTAAGATTTATTTTTATCAATGAAAGGCGATGTTGCCGCTAATAGTTAGGTATATTTGATTTGTCTTTAATTGCTCATCTCCTTTCTAGGTAGAGAACCATCGACGCAGGGCAAGAGGTCGACTTCGGATTCTGGAGAGAGTTAGTCACTTTCTTGTAAGTTGATAATTTGGGAACGCCTTCTCTTGTGGGAAGTGTGGACCCTCAATAAATTGCATTCATTTTATTTTCAGTTAATTGATAAGAAAATTATTTATTAATGGGTTATGTGGTAAAGAGCCTGATTGGCTCGATTGTTCTGGTTAGA
The DNA here is from genome assembly GCA_023678885.1 of Pogostemon cablin. Taxonomy (NCBI): domain Eukaryota; kingdom Viridiplantae; phylum Streptophyta; class Magnoliopsida; order Lamiales; family Lamiaceae; genus Pogostemon; species Pogostemon cablin. Next base: position 80,231 of record CM042989.1, read on the forward strand.
GCCTGATTGGCTTAATATGGTCCATTTAGTATCTAATATTATTTCATACGGAGTCCTGTTGGCAATATGTTATGGTATGGTTGATTTTAACTTATGTTGAAGAGCCTTGCCGGCTCGATATTTGATAGCAATTATGGTGAATTATTTGGGGATTGATTTTTGGTTATATTTGTGATTTGTGTGCCATTTAAGACTATGACTTGAGTTGTTATTCATCTCATGATGCATATGTATACCTGGTACCAAGGTTAAGTAGCCCGAATTGGACACGATTCGGGTGAGTTGGAGCGACATTGATTAAGTAGCCCGAATTATCGCGGTTCGGGTGAGTTAGAGTGACAAACAAAATCGCCCGTGGCTTGGCAAACCTGGGTGAGTTAGATCTAACGAAGCACCTGTCCATTTGCCAAATACTGATACTTTGGAAGGTGATTGTTAGATGGATCAGTCTATTATAGGCTCAGTTAACGTCGCCGGTGTGGGACATGCATGTCATATATGTTTATATGTTTGATCATTTCAGGGATTACATCGATATTTAATTACAAACTTTAGCACTTGATGTGCGTTGAGAGAGAACATTAACATGCATATTATCTAGAGTAACGGTGATGGGCTCGGACTGACTCTCGACGGAGAGCTCAGTTCGACGAGGATATTGGCTACCCACGCGTCTTTTATATGATAACATATTGTTTGAGATACTTATGTTATTCGTAAATGCACACCTAGGTTTTATCTTCGTTAATTGGTATATTGATTAAGAAATAATTGATGTGGGACGAGATGTTGGATTTTATGTTATGAACTGCGAGCACGAGTACATGATTCGTACAAGAGTTGGGGTGATCGGTTTATCACCTTACTGAGCTAGTGGTTTTGCTTACCCCCATCATTTTCTTCCTTTTCAGGTTGTTGATATCGTTTTGGTTGGAGGTTTGCCTATCGTTTGCTCGTCATTCGATCAGTGTTTTGGGTACTTTTTCTTTAGTGTAAATTGACGGATCCATTGGCGAGATTGTATAGTTTATATTTGGTGACCCCCCTTGATGTTCTTTTTGTACTTTCGTGATGTTATATCGCTCATGTATATTTTCTTCAGACTGAGTTACATCGTGGTATTTTGTACCTTTGTAAATTCTTGTTGATACTTTATGAAATGATGTCCTCGGGTTGTACACATTGTTATCAGTTGTTCAGTTCTACAGGTACTTGATAGCATGCCTTACATTTTCTATAAATTTTTGGGGAGTGGAGTGCACCCATTCCGCAAAATTTATGGTTAACATGTCAGTTGTCGCGTTTCACCTACGGTTCGGGGCGTGACAACTTTCTTGGTATCAGAGCCTGGTTATATGATTCTCATTCTTTTTGAGTCGAGCCAATGGATCCAATTTTATTTCTATGTCATTCTAAGGTATCGTATTACCTTGATGTTGACCTTGCATTTTTTTCTTCTTTATCTCAGTCATTATGGCATCTCCAGTTCGACATCGAGGTCGAGGTCGAGGACACGCTCCTCGTGATCCTTCGAGTCCTCTATTTTCTTTTATTCCTCGTAGACCTTGAGGACATGTTTCTTCTGATCATGTCGTTCATCCAACGGTTACGAACCCTATCAATTTTGATCATAGGGTGCCGGTTACCCAGGTAGAGCAACCACGGGCCCAGTTGCGTGTTGAGCACATGATGACACCGGAGCAGTACCAGTTGTATTATGATCACATTCGAGTACATGGTGTTCCACCACCTACGACTACGACTGTCACTGAGGATGTTCTTCGCGCTAGTGAACCGATTCGACCTACATCTCATGTACCAGTTTCTGTTCCAGAAATGACTTTAGGAGGTTCTACTTCTCGAGGTGCACTTTTTATACCTGATTTGGTGAAAGCAGTGGAGAATATGGGAACTTCAAAATTTGACGGTGCAAGAGATGCTTCTAAAGCGGGCGCGTGACTAAAGGAGATTACAGAGACCTTCGAGACTTTGATGATTGAAGAATGTTATCGTGTGGTCATTGCGACCAAGCTGTTAGGCCCAGACGCACGACGATGGTGGCAGAATCTAAAAGAGACATCTCTGGTTACTATTACGTGGGCTATCTTTATGGAATGATTCAAAGGTCGGTACTTTTCTTAGTGCATCAAGGATCAGAAGAGAAAGGAGTTCTTTAACCTCTTTCAAGGCACTATGTCGGTCGTGGAGTACGAAAGCAAATTTCTTGAAGTGCGAGAATTCGCTTCTGAGTCATATACGATGAGAGACTTATGCAAGAGATTTGAAGATGGTCTTAATCTAAATATTCGAGATCGCATCAAGTCCAGAGACAAGTACGAGAGTCTTGATGAGCTCGTAGAAGAAGCCCTAAGGGTAGAAAGTTTAGTTCAGGCGAAACGTAAGCTTGCAGAGCAGTCTCAAAAGAAAAGGTAAGGGAACGCATTTCCAGAAAATGCATCGAAGATGTATAGGGGTGTGGGATCTTCGCGTAGCGCACCAAGTTTGGTATCTATTAATTTTCCTCAACCTCGGGAGCAGTTTAGTAGAGGCAGGAGCAATGTCTCGGGATCAGTTGGTGAAAACCGCAAGTGCCAGAATTGCTTAAAATATCACAACGGCCCCTGCAAGGCTCCTCAAGTATGTTTTTAGTGTCGACAGCCGGGGCATATGCGAAGTTCTTATCCTCAGCTTATGGGAGCGAGCAATCAGAGTTCTGGTTAGCTTCGTGGTAAACTAACATATTCTACACCCAGAGATACTCGATCTGCAGCTACCAGAGTGCCCGTTGCCTCAAGCGGCCCTAGTATTCAATCATCTATGCAAAGAAGGAATCAAACTAGAATATTTCCCAGGAAGAGGCTCGCTCAGATCCGAAGGTTGTGACAGGTAATTTATAATCCGAGTATTTTCACATGCTAGATCTAAACCTGCCTTGTTATGCCACTTGATTACGAACAAAACATTCGTAAGAAATTTTATCTTTCTGAACTTTTAAATCACAATCTTACCTAATCTTGCTTCTTTAGGCTATGTGTTTGTTGGAGACCACCAGGTCTATGCTTTATTTGATCCAGGTTCTGATAGGTCGTATATCCGGGATGATCTTGCTGCGATCTTAGATTATCCTATCTCTCATTTGTCACCTGGAATCATAGTTCATACCCCTCTTGGAGAGCGTCTAATTCGTGATTCGGTGTTCATTGGTTGTCCATTGAAGATCAAAGATGTCATTCTAGAGGCTGAATTGATACCATTGCCTTTGATTGATCTCGATGTTATTCTTGACATTGATTGGCTTTTTTCTCATCATGCAATTCTCGACTGCCATGAGAAGCTTGTTATTTTTCGTAGACCAGGATTCTCAGAACTTGTTTTTGAAGGTGAACTTCAAACGAGATCCCTCTCTTTTATTTCAATGTTGACTGCGCATAAATTAATGCGTAAGGGTTGTGAGACATTCTTGGCATTTGTCATCGATACTTCTCTTTCTGAGACTAAACTAGATGACATCCTGATCGTGAATGAATTTCCTGATGTCTTTCCCGAAGACTTACCAGGACAGCCTCTGAATCGAGAGATTGATTTTTCCATTGACGTACTTCCTGGAAGCATACCTATATCGATTACTCCATATCGAATGTCGCTAGCTGAGCTCAAGGAACTCCAGACACAACTTGGGGAATTATTGGAGAAGGGGTTCATACGACCTAGCACATCTCCGTGGGGTGCTCCAGTTTTTTTTGTCAAGAAGAAAGATGGATCACTTCGCCTATGTGTCGACTACCGTCAATTGAACAAGGTGACAATCAAAAATAAATATCCTCTTCCGAGAATCGATGATCTGTTTGATCAATTGCAAGGAGCAACTGTGTTCTCAAAAATTGATTTGCGATCTGCTTATCACCAACTCAGGATTAGGGAATCTGATATCCCTAAGTCTGTTTTTCGAACCAGATACGGTCATTTTGAATTATGTGTTATGCCTTTTGGACTCACAAATGCTCCTGCAGCTTTTATGGACCTTATGAATCGGGTCTTTCGGCCGTACTTAGATAAGTTTGTCATTATTTTCATTGATGAAATTCTTATTTACTCTAAATCAGACGACGAGCATTCTCATCATCTAAGAATTGCTCTGAACATTCTTAGAGAAAATCAGCTTTATGCTAAATTTTCGAAGTGTGAATTTTGGCTTTGTGAGGTAAGCTTTTTGGGTCATCACATTTCTAAAGAAGGAATCTACGTCGATCCAGTGAAGATTCAAGCTATACTGAATTGGGAGCGTCCAAAGAATGTGACAGAGATTCGTAGTTTTCTAGGATTAGCTGGATATTATCGATGGTTTGTCAAAGACTTTTCATTGATGGCTTCATCTTTGACTAAATTGACTCGGAAAGGGGTAAAATTTGAATAGAGTGAAGAATGCGAGAAAACATTTCAAGAATTGAAAAGACGACTTGTTTCAGCTCCGATTCTTGCTTTGCCAGACCCAGCGATTGAAGAATTTACCATCTATAGCGACGCCTCGAGACAAGGATTAGGATGCGTGCTCATACAAGAAGGAAAGGTTATTGCCTACACTTCAAGGCAATTGAAGAAGAATGAAGAAAATTATCCTACACATGATTTAGAGTTGGCTGCAATCGTCTTTGCATTGAAAATATGGAGGCACTATCTTTATAGTGTAACTTGTCGGGTTTTCACTGATCACAAGAGCTTAAAGTATATCACCACGCAAAAGGAGCTCAACCTCAGGCAAAGGCAATGGATGGAGTTGATTAGTGACTATGACTTAGTCATCGATTATCATCCTGGCAAGGCGAACGTTGTTGCAGATGCTCTGAGTAGAAAGTCTTCTACCTCACTTGCTTCGATTCAATCTTTTTATCTTTCTATGTTGGAGCAATTTAAATCTTTACACATTTCACTCGATTGTGAAAAGTCTAATGATTTCGCTTTAATCGCCAAATTCGAGGTTAGACCTACCTTGTTTGAGCAAATTCGAGAAAGACAATCACACGATGTTGATTTACAACAGAAGATGGCGAAGTTAAATCAAGAAAAAGAAACAGAATTTTAGCTTCGGGATGACGAACTCCTTACTTTTAAAAATCGTGTTTGTGTTCATCAGAACTTGATATTCGCAGAGCTATTCTTGAGGAAGCCCATTCTTCAGCCTATGCTATGCATCCTGGTAGTACCAAGATGTACAGAACACTTCGGGAGCATTATTGGTGGCCAGGTATGAAGTGAGACATTGCTGAATTCGTATCAAAGTGCTTATCATGCCAACAGATTAAAGCGAAACACCAAAAACCAGCCGGCATGCTTCAACCGCTACCTATTCCTGAGTGGAAATAGGAGAACATCACAATGGATTTTATTTTCGGTTTACCTCGAACACAAAAGGGTCATGACTCAATTTGGGTCATTGTCGATCGTCTGACGAAATCGGCACATTTCCTTCCAGTGCATACCAACGAATCTTTAGATAAACTTGCCAAGTTATATGTCGATGAGATCGTGAGATTGCACGGAGTACCAATGTCAATCATATCTGATCGTGATCCAAGATTCACTTCCCGTTTTTGGCCTAGTCTGCAAAGAGCGCTGGGTACAAAATTACTATTCAGTACCTCATTTCATCCACAGACTGATGGACAGTCAGAGAGAACTATATAGACACTAGAAGGCATGCTTCGTGCAGTGGTGTTGAATTTGGGAGGTAGCTGTGATAAGTACGTGACTTTGGTGGAGTTCGCTTATAACAACAGTTATCATTCAAGCATATCTATTGCTCTCAGAAATTTACAAACTTAATTTTTTTACGTAGCTGAACTCGTTAGCTTTCTATAGCCACTTGAAACGCCTCAATTCGATTTTTTTACAATTAGTTAGGATTTTTCTCGTAACCTACTGCTAGCTGAAAATTTCAGAATTTTTATGTTGAATTCAAAGTTATTTTCTATCGTTTCATTTAAGTAATGAGTTGTAAACAGGTTATGTGAGATTGAGAACTGATATTGAGGAGTTACATTCGGTTTTTATTTAATATCAACTTGCTCGAGCTCGATTAAGATTTATTTTTATCAATGAAAGGCGATGTTGCCGCTAATAGTTAGGTATATTTGATTTGTCTTTAATTGCTCATCTCCTTTCTAGGTAGTGAACCATCGACGCAGGGCAAGGGGTCGACTTCGGATTCCGGAGAGAGTTAGTCACTTTCTTGTAAGTTGATAATTCGGGAACGCCTTCTCTTGTGGGAAGTGTGGACCCTCAATAAATTGCATTCATTTATTTTCAGTTAATTGATAAGAAAATTATTTGTTATGGGTTATGTGGTAAAGAGCCTGATTGGCTCGATTGTTCTGGTTAGAGCCTGGTTGGCTTAATATGGTCCATTTAGTATCTAATATTATTTCATACGGAGTCCTGTTGACAATATGTTATGGGTATGGTTGATTTTAACTTATGTTGAAGAGCCTTGCCGGCTCGATATTTGATAGCAATTATGGTGAATTATTTGGGGATTGATTTTTGGTTATCTTTGTGACTTGTGTGCCATTTAAGACTATGACTTGAGTTGTTATTCATCTTATGATGCATATGTATACCTGGTACCAAGGTTAAGTAGCCCGAATTGGTCACGGTTCGGGTGAGTTGGAGCGACATTGATTAAGTAGCCCGAATTATCGCGGTTTGGGTGAGTTAGAGTGACAAACAAAATCGCCCGTGGCTTGGCAAACCTGGGTGAGTTAGATCTAACAAAGCACCTGTTCATTTGCCAAATACTGATACTTTGGAAGGTGATCGTTAGATGGATCAGTCTATTATAGGCTCAGTCAACGTCACCAGTGTGGGACATGCATGTCATATATGTTTATATGTTTGATCATTTCAGGGATTACATCGATATTTAATTACGAACTTTAGCACTTGATGTGCGTTGAGAGAGAACATTAACATGCATATTATCTAGAGTAACGGTGACGGGCTCGAACTGACTCTCGACGAAGAGCTCAGTTCGACGAGGATATTGGCTACCCACACGTCTTTTATGTGATAACATATTGTTTGAGCTAATTATGTTAATCGTAAATGCACACCTAGGTTTTATCTTCGTTAATTTGTATATTGATTAAGAAATAATTGATGTGGGACGAGATGTTGGATTTTATGTTATGAACTGCGTGCACGAGTACATGCTTCGTACAAGAGTTGGGGTGACCGGCTTATCACCTTACTGAGCTAGTGGTTTTGCTCACCCCCACCATTTCCTTCCTTTTCAGGTTGTTGATATCGTTTTGGTTGGAGGTTTGCCTATCGTTTGCTCGTCATTCGATCAGTGTTTTGGGTACTTTTTCTTTAGTGTAAATTGACGGATCCATTGGCGAGATTGTATAGTTTATATTTGGTGACCCCCCTTGATGTTCTTTTTGTACTTTCGCGATGTTATATCGCTCATGTATATTTTCTTCAGACTGAGTTACATCGTGGTATTTTGTACCTTTGTAAATCCTTGTTGATACTTTATGAAATGGTGTCCTCGGGTTGTACCCGTTGTTATCCGTTGTTCAGTTCTACAGGTACTTGATAGCATGCCTTACGTTTTCTATAAATTTTCGGGGAGTGGAGTGCACCCATTCCGCAAAATTTATGGTTAACATGGCGGTTGTCACGTTCCGCCTGCGGTTCAGGGCGTGACAGTGTTAGAGTGATTTGATTAAGTATTAAACGATTTACCTCTTTATAAGTTTAAGCTTTTAGATGAGGTGATCATTTAACACCAAGGGCGGCCAACCACTTCAAAAGAAGGACCACCATCACCACCACCCAGCTTGAGATTGAGTCATCAAACCATACAACACATCTGCAGTTTCAATCTCCAGATTTTTTAGATTCGAAGAACTCGGCTTCGATGAAACCTTCAGCGTCTTCAACTTCGGCTCGAAGTGGTACACAATAGGCTTTTGCAAAGGTACAAAATCAGCGTTATAATGAACAAAAAAAATTGAGACCTTTCAATAAAATTCTGAAATGTGAAGCGGTTCAACGAGAATCTGCTGTCGAAAGTTAAGATTCATGCGGACGACACGGCAGAGCTTCCATTCTCATCCGGCACCACCGGGCTTTCCAAGGCGGTAGTGTTGAGTCACTAAAACATAGTTCACGTGCGCGTATTTATACGTGGAGAGAGAAAGATGAGAGAGAATGGTGAGGAATAAACCATTTAACTCTTTTTGACCCATCTTCATTAAAAAAAATGGACAAAATCAATGTTGTCCACTACCATAATTACGAAATAAAAAATGCCCACTTATACTAAAAAAAACAAATTTGTTTGTCAAAAAGCCTCTATTTTGAACTATGATTTTCTAATTTAAAAATTCTGTCAATTTGTCAGTTTATATAAAAAGACTGAATAGAATAAAATAAAAAAATCGAATAGAATAAAATCACAAAGTCAGAAATAGAAAAGAAAAATAAAAAAGATCGAATAGAACAAAATCAAAAAAACTGAATAAAATAAATATCACAAAGCTTGAAATTGAAAAAATAAAATAAATGTGCAACTTTTCTTAAACAACGTGGAACAGTAGTTGCGAAAAGTATTATAGGACGGAGGTAGTACATAACTCGGATAGGACAAAAATACGAAGCCCAAATAAAATAAAAAAGTTCGAATAGATAAAAAACATAAAGTGCGAATAGAACAAATTCACAAAGTTCGAATAAAATAAATCATAAAGACTGAATAGAACAATTTTTTTTTCTAAAATTGACTGACATTTTCAGATGGGTATTATGATACATTTATACTCTCTCCGTCCCATCTCATACTTTACGTTTGCTTTTTGCACGGAGATTAAGAAATATGATATTTTAATGTGTAGTGAGGTGAGAAAAATAATATTTTAATGAAAAGTGGGTAGGTGTATTAGTGTGATGTGTGGGTCCATAGAAAGATAAATAATTAATTTGTGTGTGTCCTATTTACCATAAATGAAAATGTAAAGATTGAAATGGAATTGCCAAATTAAAAATATGTAAAGATTGAAATGAGACAAATGAAGTATAAAAAATGGGCAGATTTGATTACTTCTAGTATCATTTCTGATTTTTCTAAATTCAAATTGAGCAACAATCCATAATTCTCTTAAGAAAAATATGATACTATAAAAATTTAGAGAAAGACTATATTTACCAAAATCTTTGTCTTTTATATATATATATATATAACCTTAAATTGTAAATGATTTGTGTGAGAATGTCTTTCGTGAGATAGATATGACACTCACACCCTTCACTAATACAATTATTATACATAAAATAATAATACTCCTTAATTCACGTGCAAAAAGTAAATGGATACATGTACAATAAATGGAGGGAGTAATATTTTAAAAGATAATTAATAACATTAAAATTAAATTGTGATAACCAATTAAAAAATGGTTACTATGATAATTGATCATATTTTAAGTATAATTAAAGACCGGGGCATCATGATTCATAAATGTTTTTATCATAATAATAGCATTTTCATATTATAAATAAATAAATAAATAAATAAATAAAGAAGAATAATACTGGTAACCGTAACATACGCGCTTTGCATTTTCTTTCAAGTCTTTGGATTAATACTCGTATAGTCTAATCTTCACCAATCACCTGTTACTCTAATTTTCATTCCAAAACTTCAAAGGTGAGACGTTTCTCAAAATTTAGGTCAGACCTAATTTCATTTACTTTTACTGTGTACCTGTTTACTGTGTTTCTCAAATTCTGTCTCCGAAAGGGTGATTCTCCTGGAAAGATCCTAGCTTTTCATCTCCACTGGTACTGATTTGAATTTATTTATTTTATTTTATTTGAAATTGGTAATTCAATCTCTTTTACTGCTTTGCGTGGAATTCTGTTCTCCATATTATCAAATTCGCCTTCAGTGTTCTGTGTGAGATTAATTTCTGGCTTCCACGATTTTCTTGGCTTTGAAGAAGTTAAAAATTTTATATGGCTTTGTTTGGTTTTAGTCCTTTTGATGCAAAATATATTAGGATATTCTAAAGGAATTTTGTATTACTTGTAATTCCTAATATTGGGTTTGGGTGGACTTATTTTGGCTGTTAAGGTGAAAAAGTTGCATGTAAACTGAAAATATGGTTCTGAAGAAATAAATTTTGGCTGTAAGAATATATGTGCTTTTCACATTGCACTGTACCGAATTCTCTGAATTTTTTATTTTGACAAATTTTAACTGTAACTGCTTATATTGTAATGACGATTTAAATTCTCCACCCAAGTCCCATAAACTCAATCTATTGCTTCTTGAAGGCTCTTCTGAATGTCATTTATAATGGAAATGCTTAATAAATCCCGAGGAACTTTGGATCTGATACTGAGAAACTGATTATGATTATTCTTATATCTTAAGAATAGCCTTAGTTGTTGGTGCTATGGTGGCCTATGATTGTCTTCTAATATCTTTTCCTCTGTATTTACTTTTAGTATAGCAAATCATGAGTTGCTTCGGTTGTTGTGAGAAAGATGACATACACAAGGCTTCTGGTAATGGACAATATGTGACAACCCACTCTGCGGGTGAGGTTTCTATTTCAATTCAAGGTTTGGATTAAATAGCAAACAATTTACTTGGGAAAATCTTAGTTGGACTCAACTGAATTTCTTATTCTTTTTCTTGCAAAAATGTAGTCTGTTTTTTCTATGAAAATTCTGAATTTATCTCATAGAGCTGGCTTAAATTCTTGATCTGTCAGTTTATTGCTTAGGATATTAAGGGTCGCCAAAGGATCAATCTTAAATACTGTATAAAGTTGATCTATTTAACGTCATGTCTGCTAAGTAAATATAGCAAGTTGCTAAATTGATCCATATGGTTGTTGATATATGAAGATTGACATTGTTCTACCATGGCCTTTCTATGACGAAGCATCCTCTAACTGTACTACGAATTAAATGATATGGATTTATAATTCCCATATTAAACTTAGCAGAAGATATTGTAGGCAACCCTGCAGGCTATCATGCCACTGAAACAGCACAAAGGGACAAACAGACTATTAGTATGCAGCCAATTGCTGTCCCTTCAATTGCTGTAGATGAATTAAAGGACATAACTGATAATTTTAGTTCAAAGGCATTAATTGGTGAGGGTTCCTACGGAAGGGTGTACCATGGAGTTCTGAAAAGTGGACAGGCTGCAGCGATCAAAAAGTTGGATTCCAGCAAGCAGCCAGAACAAGAATTTTTAGCACAGGTTTGACCATAACAGCATCAATATTGATATTAGCTGTATGAAATAAATGTTTCTGTAGGGACTGTGTTGCATAATATACAGTTTTGCAGATCTCTATGGTATCAAGGCTAAAGCATGAGAATGTAGTTGGGCTACATGGTTATTGTGTAGATGGTGGCCTTCGAATTCTGGCTTATGAGTATGCTCCAAATGGCTCCCTACATGACATCCTACATGGTGAGTTTGCATGAATTATAGTGTTGAAATGACTCTTTTTGGGCCTCCAGTAAAGGTTTCTTATTTGACATAGTTTTGCGAAACGCTAGAAAATGTCTGCAAATAATCAATTGATGTTGAAAAGTTTGAAATTGCCTGGGAACACAAAATTTAATTGTATTTATTTCTTGTTGTGCCTTGTTGCGTGTATCATGTCAGAAATTCACTTGAAATATGGATCTAATTTTAGTTGTTAATATAGGACGAAAAGGTGTCAAAGGTGCACAACCAGGTCCAGTTCTGTCATGGGCCCAAAGAGTTAAGATTGCTGTTGGGGCTGCAAGAGGACTGGAATACTTGCATGAGAAGGCACAGCCTCATATCATTCATCGTGACATCAAGTCGAGCAATGTTTTACTTTTTGATGATGATGTTTCCAAGATTGCTGATTTTGATCTTTCTAATCAAGCACCTGACATGGCAGCTCGTCTTCATTCCACTCGTGTTCTAGGAACTTTTGGTTATCATGCCCCAGAGTATGCTCATAAATCTAGTAATCAGCTATTGCATGAACTAATTATCTTTTCTAATATGGCTTCCTTCCTTGAAATCAGAAGTAAATTAAGCAATTTCTTAACCTGAAGAGTATATATTTTATTATGGCATGTGCTAATTTGTTTTTACGACTTTTTGTGGTAGATACGCAATGACTGGACAGCTAAGTTCGAAGAGTGATGTTTACAGCTTTGGTGTGGTACTTCTAGAACTCTTGACAGGCCGAAAACCGGTGGATCATACCCTTCCAAGGGGGCAGCAGAGTCTTGTTACATGGGTATGCATGCCATTTTCTTTTTCTCATTGCCAAAACTTATGCTGCTCAATTTTCTGACGGGAGTTTATAATGGGCAAACTTAAATCAGGCAACACCAAAGCTAAGCGAGGACAAGGTAAAGCAGTGTGTTGATGCCAGACTGAGCGGGGAATACCCACCTAAAGCCGTAGCAAAGGTATGAGGGATCTTTTTTTCTAGCACAAACTGTCACACCCCAATTTTTAAATAAAGAGATTATACATAATATTTTCTCAAACAATGCACTAAATAGGGCATGACCAAAAATTTGAAAGAATAAATAGTAATAAAAAATTAGAGTAGTAAATAAATCAGCTAAAAATTTTATCCGCAAGTAAACAAGCATCTAAATACTTTGAATTTACCGTAGGATTAAGAACAAAGCCCAAAGGCATAAAGGCAACTAGTAGAAATGGATTTTTCTGAAAAGAATTTTTATAAATAATAGTTGCTCCTTAAAGTACAATACCATGTAGTTTAAAGGTCTTGCACCTCAATTCTTAAAAATTCCAGCGATTAAATCATATACTAATGAAAAAGAATATATGAGCTTATTTCTTATTACTCAATACTCACACAAAACTCATACCTCAGCCGTATATCCATGAACTCGAAACATAAATTGTTTGAATAGAAATCTTGTGAGAACGCATCTCATAAACTGAATGCAATTTATTAAAACGTTTTATTTGGTCTCCTCTTGCCATCGCGCCCCCGCTCGTACGCTACCGCCACGCTTAACCTGAAAAGGGGGGTAATTGGGGGGTGAGCAAACCACAGCTCAGTGAAATAAATTACGTACTATTTATCATTCAAACACTACTAGAGTGAAACTGAAATTCTTACACTTGTAACTTGAAATTTCATATCATGTTGGTAAGCACCTTTCGGTTCAATACTCATGTTGGTAAGCACCTTTCGGTTCAATACCCATGTTGGCAAGCACCTTTCGGTTCAATACCCATATTGGCAAGCATCACGATTCAATACCCTTGACTTGTACTTAATAATTCATGGATAACATAGCATGTTCATGTATAATCACATCATGTAGGGTTTCAAATACAGAAATAACACATAATAAATCCCACCTTAAACCTTGGATTCAAGAGTTGAATGTCGTGATCAGCCCCGTCGAAACCCTCCTCTCTTCGTATAAGAGAGGCCGTGAAATAAAAATAAAAATTGGATTTGTGATCGATTGAAAGATGCTTTGGGTTTTATAGTGAAGTGGTTGTGATCAAAAGCCCAGAAAAATAGAGGCGTAGGATTTTGTCAAACTTTCCTTGGTAAGGTGATCAAATTTGTGATTGATTGCAGTGATATCTCCTTTACAGAATGGACGAGATATGATAAGATTTTCTTGAGCAGGAAGAAATTTGTTTAATATGGAAAGAGTATAACATTCTGATTTCTCCTCCTCACTCACGCGGTTTGGCAAGCAAACAATTGGGCTTTTAAGGGTTGGGCCTAAAAGAATTTGGATTCACGTATAAAATTATATATTAAATTTTTTTTGGGGTGTTACATTCCACCCTACTTATTAAAATTTCGTCCTCGAAATTTCCAGTGAACTCTTGCTTCCCAATGACGACTATCATTCATGAAACTAAAATGTCATACTAACTCTTCAAGATGATCTTACATCATAAAGACATTCAAAGTTTTTCTCCTATAGCATACATGAACTAAGCATTAAAGCACATAAACAAATTTCATTTCATGAATTAAATCTTGCATCAACATGTAAGTGTAAATCTTGAAATTAAAACTTTTCTTGTAAATCATAAATACTTTCATACCTCATTTAAAGCGGGCGTCGTACTTGGTGGATGCGTAGCAAGAGACTTACTTTTGTTTAAAAAATTTATTCAATTATGAAATCATATCATCATATCATGTAATTCATATCATGAAATTTCCAATGAATTCAATCATGTCATGTATTTCATTTAAATCATGTATATGCGGAATTTAATAAAAATTTTGAACAAGTATGCAGAATCGCATACCTGCTCTGATACCATTCTGTCACACCCCAATTTTTAAATAAGGAGATTATACATAATATTTTCTCAAACAATGCACTAAATAGGGCATGACCAAAAATTTGAAAGAATAAATAGTAATAAAAAATTAGAGTAGTAAATAAATCTGCTAAAAATTTTATCCGCAAGTAAACAAGCATCTAAATACTTTGAATTTACCGTAGGATTAAGAACAAAGCCCAAAGGCATAAAGGCAACTAGTAGAAATGGATTTTTCTGAAAAGAATTTTTATAAATAATAGTTGCTCCTTAAAGTACAATACCATGTAGTTTAAAGGTCTTGCACCTCAATTCTTAAAAATTCCAGCGATTAAATCATATACTAATGAAAAAGAATATATGAGCTTATTTCTTATTACTCAATACTCACACAAAACTCATACCTCAGCCGTATATCCATGAACTCGAAACATAAATTGTTTGAATAGAAATCTTGTGAGAACGCATCTCATAAACTGAATGCAATTTATTAAAACGTTTTATTTGGTCTCCTCTTGCCATCGCGCCCCCGCTCGTACGCTACCGCCACGCTTAACCTGAAAAGGGGGGTAATTGGGGGGTGAGCAAACAACAGCTCAGTGAAATAAATTACGTACTATTTATCATTCAAACACTACTAGAGTGAAACTGAAATTCTTACACTTGTAACTTGAAATTTCATATCATGTTGGTAAGCACCTTTCGGTTCAATACTCATGTTGGTAAGCACCTTTCGGTTCAATACCCATGTTGGCAAGCACCTTTCGGTTCAATACCCATATTGGCAAGCATCACGATTCAATACCCTTGACTTGTACTTAATAATTCATGGATAACATAGCATGTTCATGTATAATCACATCATGTAGGGTTTCAAATACAGAAATAACACATAATAAATCCCACCTTAAACCTTGGATTCAAGAGTTGAATGTCGTGATCAGCCCCGTCGAAACCCTCCTCTCTTCGTATAAGAGGCCGTGAAATAAAAATAAAAATTGGATTTGTGATCGATTGAAAGATGCTTTGGGTTTTATAGTGAAGTGGCTGTGATCAAAAGCCCAGAAAAATAGAGGCGTAGGATTTTGTCAAACTTTCCTTGGTAAGGTGATCAAATTTGTGATTGATTGAAGTGATATCTCCTTTACAGAATGGACGAGATATGATAAGATTTTCTTGGGCAGGAAGAAATTTGTTTAATATGGAAAGAGTATAACATTCTGATTTCTCCTCCTCACTCACGCGGTTTGACAAGCAAACAATTGGGCTTTTAAGGGTTGGGCCTAAAAGAATTTGGATTCACGTATAAAATTATATATTAAAATTTTTTTGGGGTGTTACACAAACACTTGTGTAAACCGTGTTCACGGTGTAAACCCTGTGGTCCCCATTTCAATCCTATATACTCTATGTATTGCTAGGGTGTTTAATTAAGGGGGACCACAGGATTTATAAGGATTTATGATGTAAACCCGGTTTACAAGAGACTAACTCTTTTTCTAGATAGTGTAAAGATTAAAATGAATTCTTATTATGAATTGGTTAAAAGCAGATGGCTGCAGTTGCTGCACTGTGCGTGCAATATGAAGCAGATTTCCGCCCAAACATGAGCATTGTAGTAAAAGCTCTCCAGCCTCTATTGAATACTCGATCAGGACCTCCCATTGAAACACTTTAACTTATGAATCTTGCTGCAAATTTCTTGATAGCAACTAGTTGTGGCTGAGATGCTGTCAAGACCGGGAGATCAATTGTAGAATACTCAGCATTCTTTTATGGTTGTTGGATATGCGACAAAATAACTATGCTTTCTCAGTGTTCTTCCCCCACCCTTTTTTTTTACCGAGTTGAAGTTGCAGAATGCGCTGTTGGATTTCTTCAATAGTATATTCCCATCAAAATCTTGCTTCAAGACAGAGGTGGTTGAGAATAACCCAATCTGGACAAATGAGGTAAGCATCTGTTCTTGCCTGTAACTAAGATCACATCCAAGGTCGGAATAATTATTAATCATCGGAGATTTTATCCGGAGAAAATTAAGAGGAAAAATTAACTTGTGTGACATCCCTGAATCCCTGAATTTCTTTGGTGTGTGTTTGGATTGAAGGATTTGAGGAGAGATTTTATAAATCTCCTCAAATTCCTTCTTCATGTTTGGTGCAATCTTTAAATCAATGGATTTCAAATCATGAATTTGATTTTGAATTTTTTTAGTTGTTTTGAATGGATTTTCAAATTCTTACTCAAACCGTGTCATTTGAATTTTTTCCGTTAGTGTAATTTATATATGGGTTAATGGCATAATAAAACCTCACCTTTAATCCTATTGCAATTTTGTCCTAACGTTTGTAATTTAGCATATAAAATCACAACCTTTGGAATCCTTTGCAAATATAACCCAAGGGCGGCATATGCTGCCCGATGAGTGATGTGGCAATGGAATTCACGTGAACAGCGTTGTACCCAAAATGACGGCGTCATCTTCTATAGTATGATCCTTCAACAAATCTGCACCTGTTTAATTTCTTGTCGGAGAATATTATACTTGCCGATTCGTCACCGCTATTCACTCACCGGAGTTAGCCGCCAATGGTCGCCGGAGCTCATCCTTCATTATCGCCGCCAACATCTACAGATCTGAGAGCTCCGAGCCGACAACAGCGACCGAACCCTCAGTCGAAATCCACAGCGCCGCAGATCTGGTCCACGACACTGGAAATTTGAGAACCCATCATCGTGCTGCCATTGACGTCGACCAGATCATCCGCAAGCAAGCCTCCACGCCGTAACTTGGATTCGCTTGCCTTCAAATGCGCGCTTCGCCGCAGAACCAGAACACCAGCGTTTCTCTCACTGTGCCTTCGCCTCACATGTTTGTGTTCAGCTCTGCTCCGTTACCATCACCGCTTGGAGGAAGTCAACACGAGGAAATGATCGACGGCCGATTTGGTGACGGTGATGATGTCGGGAAACTAACAGTGATGATCTATGATAAACGCAGTCGTTTTTTAAGAAACTAATTGTGATGATCTATACGCCGTCGTTTTTGGATGACAAGGCAAGCAAGTGATATGAATTCCATTGCCATGTCATCATTGGGGCAGCATGGTGATGCCCGTAGTTTTATAAAAGGTGAGGTTTTATTTGCCAAATCCCAAAAGTCAGGATAAAATTGCAATCAAATTAAAGGTTAGGTTTTTTTTATGTTATTAACCCTTTATATATCAATATAGTATATAAAATTAATAAATTAATTAAAAAATATATATTTATATATATATTTTTTTAATTTTAAACCCTAAGCCTACCAGCTACCCACCCAAACCCCTCTCCCACCTCAAATTTTTTTTTTATAAAATCTTAGATTTTAATATTTAATTAATAAACATATTATCATCTAGCCTACTCCTACTTATCAAAGAAATTTAAAATCCACATATTTTTATATTTATTGAATTTGAAATGACTCAATCCTCCAAAATTGAATCAATTATCGATCTAAGAATTAAAAGATTTTTATTTTTTATTTTAATCCATACAAGGATTAATTATAAAACCATCCATCTAGGTTTTAAGAATTTAATACCGTAAGGAGTCATTTAACAGAAAATAAATCTGGAAAGTAAGTGCCACATGATATTCCAAGATTTTAATAAGAATTTAACAAATCATTTAACAGAAATAAACCTGGAAAGTGAGTGCAACATAATATCTAAAATATAAAAATATAGTAATATTTAAAGTTTAAACAAAATTACGCAGTCTCTTCTTCCTATCTCCTGTAAATTCATTTTAGGGTTTATCTCAAATCATAAAGCAAATCTGACATGGGGAATAAAAGGTATTTGAATAAAAAATTATAATTATACATTATAAGGGCAAAACGTGGTTGTGGGCCTGTGGCTAGTGGGAGGAGTGAATTTGTTGAATAGGTAAATCATAAATGAAAATGGTCGGGTCAATTTGGATGGGCATGAGGACGACTGAGTGACCACGTACGCAAAATACAAATACGCGGAGAAGAGAGTGCACCCAATCCCTATCCATTTTCAGTTAAGAGGAAGGGCAAATAATATGCGTGATTTCGTGTGGCAAAAAGGCACTCCCTCGTGGGCCCCCCGCCTTACATCATAGTATTAATTTCTAATGTCCCAAACAAGAAAAGGATATTTGAATAATTTTGTTATTAATTAATTAATTAAAATTAAAATAAATAATGGAGAAAGAGCAGTAAATACTTATATATAGAGAGAGAGGGTGGGGATAAAATTAATTTGATATAGCATCAGGTGGAGTTATTATTATTATGGTACTACTACACGCAAGCAGGGGTGGAGAAGGAGGAGGATCATCCGGAGGAGGAGAAGAAACGGTCTTGCAGGGAAGATCCAAGAAGGTAATGCGATTGGGTAAGTACGAACTGGGAAGAACATTGGGAGAAGGCAACTTTGGAAAAGTCAAATTCGCCAGAAACCTTGAGACAGGTCACCCATTTGCCATCAAAATATTGGAGAAGAACAGAATTCTCGATCTCAACATCACTGATCAGGCAATTCACCTCTCTCCTTTCTATCTTCTTCATTTTCGCCAAAAACAAAACCTTCGAACGCTCATGTCCAATCGCCTAATTCGTATACGCGATTGCGAAATTGTGGACTTTTTCTTTTTGTAATGATTTCCCTGATTTACGCTATTTTATGGGCATAGCTTAATTTCTTTTTAACCGCTCTTTATGATCATCACGATTGCCAGAACAGAGGTAGTACACATATTCAAGGATCCGATCATCTTTCTTATGATATCTGGATCTTAAAGGAACCGGCTGAGTATTTTTCATTTTAGTGATTGAAGAAACTTTGCCTTGTACCTAAAACAAAGCTATGTGTTGTCTGGTTCGCACGTTTAGTTTCTTATCTAGTCATTATTTGAAACGTGCACGAAAACACATCCTTGTTTCTGAGTGCACAAGTGACGTAAATTTTGTTATTGGAGCTTTGCAGATAAAGAGGGAGATTGGCACCTTAAAACTCCTCAAACATCCAAATGTTGTCAGATTGTATGAGGTAAGAGATGCGCTCAGAAGGCTATTAATTAGTTTGTCAGAAAGAAAATTTGTTCGTCTCTCTCTTTTATTCATGATTAATCTTTGACTTTTCTCATAACAGAGTTCTTCATTTTAAATTTATGGCTCCGAGCATTATATAATTATAAACCCTCCTTGATGTTTCTGGAATCAGAAACTACTGGGAAATGATTGGTATTTTTAATAACTTACAGAAAAAAATAAAATTGAAGATGATTATTAATTTCGTTTGGGGTTAGTGGAAAGGGCAGAAGGAGGCGAGGGTAAGTGGGGGTTTATTTATAATTGAAGAGGCATGGTATATATTAAGCCAATCATGGTTGAAGATGGGACCCTAATTTTTGTCTTTGTTGCATTGTATAATTTCGTGGTCCTGCTAGTGTAATTGGTAGGTCATACTTCACATGTTGGCATCAGAATGCCACTAGATAACTAGTGGTTTTCTCGATTTCCAGTTTTGGATCCACATATGCCTGTCCAGTAAATATCCCAGCCTGATCAACTATTTGAAATAAAAGCCACATGGTGATAAATTTCATTATGATATCATATCAAGAATGCAATAGTTCGTCGAAAGATGTTTAAGAGTTTGATGAAATTAATATGTGGGGATTGTTTGTTGAGCTTGAGTCACGAAGATCACTATCAACATAATGCTGGGTAATTATCTATTTGGAGAAATTTTCAAAACATATGGACTAGTCAAAATTACACGTTTTTTCAGTATCCTCGATACCAATTGGTCCATAGCAAGTAGTAGGAGAATAACAATGAAACCTTGCGTTTTATACTTGTAAAAGTTATCTTGAATGTTTTGATAAATCATGGTACATTATATTCAAGAAATCTAGCTAATATGTGAATATATTATTGTGTTGTTTCATGATAATGGACAATCAGGTGCTAGCGAGCAAGGCAAAGATCTATATGGTCCTTGAGTATGTGAATGGGGGTGAACTCTTTGAGAGAATTGTAAGTAAGCAATATATTAACTGTGCTTAATGTTTTCACAAAGTTGCATCAATTTAGATTATCTCAGAAACATCCTTTGATTTTAAAATGGCTTACAGGCATCAAGAGGAAAATTTTCTGAAGCTCAAGGCCGGAAGCTCTTTCAACTGTTAATTGATGGTGTTAGTTACTGCCATGATAAAGGAGTTTATCACAGGGATCTTAAAGTAATCACCACATTTAATTGGAATATTACTGCAGAGAGTATAATGTTTCCTATTCATCTCAGCATCTGATATCAGAACCTTATGAGATTTTTTGTTTCATAATATACAGCTGGAGAATGTGTTGATTGATGAAAGTGGAATTATTAAGATAACAGACTTTGGCCTTAGTGCATTGCCCCAACATTTAAGGGTACACACAAAACCTCCCCTTTTCATATATTCTTCTTCTTGAGTTACTTACATTATCCAGTTTAGGATGACGGATTGTTGCATACAACTTGTGGAAGTCCAAACTATGTTGCCCCTGAAATTCTTTCAAACAGGGGGTATGATGGTGCAACCTCAGATACATGGTCCTGCGGTGTTATCTTGTATGTGATACTCACGGGATACCTTCCCTTTGATGACCGAAATCTAGCTGTTCTTTATCAGAAGGTAGACTCCTTTTTATTGGGTGCGGATAAAACATTTTTTCTACAAGTTTCAGAAACATTCACTTTCTGATTTTCCACTTTGCAAATCAGATTTTCAAGGGAGATGCTCAGATACCGAAATGGCTATCTCCAGGGGCCAAAAATCTAATCAAGAGGATTTTGGATCCCAACCCGAATACACGAATAACCATACGTGACATTAAAGAACATGACTGGTTCAGACATGAATACACTCCACTGGGCCTCGATGAAGAAGACGACGAAGACATTGCTTGCACAGATGATGAAGTATCATCTGTACACGAGACGGTATGAACTTTGCCCTTAACAAATATCATTATTTAATGTTGGTTGAACATAAATTAATTGCATTCTGTATCGGTTCCTTAGCCTTCAGAATCAGAGAAAGATCCAGATTCACACACACTGATTAATGCCTTTCAGTTGATTGGGATGTCCTCGTGCCTCGATCTCTCTGGCTTCTTTGAGAAAGAGGTAAAAGAGGGTGGGAGGGTTGAATCATGCTTTTCTGAGTGAGTATGCTTTACCATTCTTAAATCCTGGGTATGTACAACTTGTAATTAGCAGGATATTTCTGAGAGGAAAATCAGATTTACATCAAATCGTTCTCCTAAAGAGTTGCTGGAGAGGATTGAATATACAGTTAAGGAGATGGGGTTTCATGTACATAAGAAAAATGGAAAGGTGGGTTTACTCTCCACAAAATTTTCAGCGACGTCTTGTCGCTCCGGCAGTACCTCATAGTTCCTTTGTTTAATATATACAGTTGAAAGTCATGCAAGAGCTCAAAGATAAGAAAGGCGCAACAAGACTCTTAGTCGCTGCAGAAGTAAGTGCATGTGAAAAAAGGTGCCAACTTCTTCCACTTCCGTTAAATTTAATTTAATGTCAATTTTCTCACACAGGTGTTTGAGATTAGTCCGTCCTTGTACGTAGTTGAGATGCGCAAAGAAGATGGTGACTCAAAATTGTACAGACAGGTATGTATATGTTGAGTGAAAGACTCCTCTTTAGATACATATGATATATTTCATCTGGTAAGATGTATTTAGTGTTTTAATTTATGCTATGCAGTTGTGTAACAAACTATCGGATGACTTGGGCGTATCACAAATTCAAGAGCAACTACAAGCGGCCTCTAAGAGAGAACCTAAACAATGAGAGATTTGTAGCACTTAATGCAATTATAATAGCACCACGGTCACATTTTTATATATCTCGTGTTGATAACAATCATTCAAATGGTTTTTTAATCTTTCGTCGGTATATCTTTTATAATTGAATAAAACAAAAAAATATAGTTCTTCGCAGTGTTTTCATAACCAGACCGAAAGTCAAATCGGTTGCCTCAACGGTTCACGGTCGGACCGGTCGTATTGGCGGTTCAACCCGAAAACAAAAATCAGCTATTTTTATATTATTTCATTATTTTATATATAATTTTATATTAACATACTTAATGTTCAAATAAATCAACACCTATTCAAAAAAATCATCAATAATTTTTAATAAATTTCAATATGATTATAATTACCTTAATTTGAGAAATAGAAAATCGTAATTTTTAAATTTTGAAATATATATTTATGTTATATATTTATGTTAATGAAAGAAATAAGAAAACTTTTGACATTTTAATAAATGAGAAAATGAGGAGATCTGAGGATTATTATTATTCTTCCATCCATAGCCTACAACAATTAAAAAAATAAAAATAAATTAAAAATATATTTTTTTAATAGACTCTTGGAACAGCTGGAGTAAGCATGTCCTATCTGAAGATGAGAGAAAGAGCACCCTTTCTTCAGTCATTCAAGGAGAATGGAATGAGATCGAGCCCGCAAGAAAGATCAGCAATCGTAAGAGTAGCTATCCTACCTATATAAGATCAATCAAAGCACGTCAGAGTGAGCTGAAACCATTCATTGTTGCCGACACCGAGACTCTATTTATCAATGACATTCATTATGCTTATGCTGCTGGTCTCATGCTGGTTTATCCCGGTAGAGAGATCAAAGCTTCGTGGATTGATACCTACTTCAGCGGAAGCAACAGATTGGACCTTTAGATCATTGGGATGCCACAACTAACCAAGATTGGAGCAAGCTTCCTAAGAAAAAAAAGAATTATTTTTAGGTTAGCTCTATTTCTTTAATGCTCTTTGCAAGAGCTTTTTTGGGCCCTTTATTTCGGAAGTTGTTTCTATTTTTACATCTCTTTCTTCCTCACTTTCCGTCCTTTCTTCCGCTCCCGTTTTTGAGGGTTCTTTCAGTTTCTCATCATCATCATCATTATCATCATCATCATCATCATCAATATCATCATCATCATAATGATCATCATCGTGATCGTCATGGTCATGATCATCAACATGATCATCATCATCATCATCATCATCATCATCATCATCATAATAGTCATCATAATCATCATCATCATGATCATCATTATCATAATCATCATCATTATCATCATGATCATCATCATCGTCATCATTATCATCATCATCATCATCGTAATGATCATCATCGTGATCATCATGATCATGATCATCAACATGATCATCATCATCATCATCATCAAGATCATCATCATCATCATCATTAGGGTTGAGCAGCCGTGAATACATCTCAGGGTTTTTACAAATTTCATAAAAAATTCAAGACCCTAACTATCATGCGATCATTATTCAAGAATAATTCACATAATTCACTTTAAACCCTTTACCCTAAATCCTTGCACCACATTCGTAACGTGTCACGTTTAGCCTTAGAACCCACGCTCTGATGCTAATTTTTGGCATTTAGGATCTTTAGGTTAACGTGAACCGTTAGGGTTCCATGTGTTTCTATCACAGCGGAAGCAATAAATCAAAAAAACGATTACCGTTCACCAAGGGTTGATGTAGAGGTTGATTCTCGCCGGCAGCCTGCGTAGTCGCACGGTTTTGGCCATAACTCCCTTGTCTGATCTTCGAATCGAGTGATCTTTGCGCCAAAATGCTCCTCTCTTCCGTGGATTTCCAATGGTGTATCACACATATAGTTTGGAATCCTACAAGATTTTATAAAAATCGTGGAATTGGACGGCCAGAAATAGCAAACGACCTTCCAGTCTTCTGTTGTATTCCTAAGCCACGTCTCAACGTTGTGTGGGCAACGATCTACGAGACGATCTCAATCTACAGTCCTAATATGTTGTTCACGGTTTTATGCGTGTCAATTAAGTTATCGGGCTGCTGAGATTGGCTATATATAGGCTACAACAGGGACCGGGAGGTGAAATTAGGGTTTGGGCCTCCCATTAGGCTTAAGCATCCAAGTTTAGCACAAAACTTATACTTAAGTCCAATAATAATAAATCATTCCACTAAAGAAATATTATTGCACTGCCACCCTAATCCCAAATTACATTTATGGACTCCTTCTTATGAGTCCGTTAATCTCCCCGTGTTTAAGATTAAATGCCCATTAATTAATTAAGTTACTGATAACTCAATTTAATTAATATAATTACCAAGAGTAGTACCACTCAACCATATTATCATGCCGGAATAAATCCACCTGCAGGGTTTACATGATAATCCTTATGAGCTCCTCAAGGGGACATCATCAACCAATTCCGTTAGGACACGGATTCCTTCTACAATCAACAGCACACCATAGAGACAGCACTATTTCCCAACTCACCGAGCATATTGATTTAACTATTAAATCTCACCCATCCATGAATTAAAGAAATAAATACTGGCTTACGTGTCGAGCTTATTATATAGGGATTAAGAGGACGAACTTCCATAATAACTGAGATCTAGTTCTATTATAAAGTCAGTATAAACGGAACGATCTCACCGCGATCCTACTCAATGCACTCAAAGTGCACTAGTGCAATTTTATAGTCTAGACAGACTAATACCAAATCACACTACAACCATACCGATAGATAGTCCCATTCTATCTCAGTTGTGAACATCTGTTTATACTTTATAAGGAGCCGATAATATGATCTTCCGTGTGACGCCGCACACCACATTATCTACAATATAAAGTAAATGGGCTTTTGCAATAACATAATTGCAAACGTTTGATCACATGATTCTCAAATAGAATATTATCTAAACATTGTTCATACAAAAAGCTAGACTTTTAGTATACAATCCAACATCTTCATCATCGTGATCATCATCGTGATCATCATCAAGATCATCTTCATGATAATCATTATGATTATCATCATGATCATGATCATCATCATTATCATCATCTTCATCATCATGATAATGATCATGATCGTCATCATCATCATGATCATAATCCTCATCATCATGATCATCATCATATGATCATGATCATCATCCTCATCATCATGATCATCATCATCATGATTATCATCATCATATGATCATGATCATCATCATCATGGTCATGATCATCGTCATCATCATTTTCATCATCATCATCATCATAATGATCATCATCGTGATCATCATTATCATGATCATCAACATGATCATCGTCATCATCATCATGATCATCTTCATGATCATCATCATCATGATCATCATCTGATGATTATGATGATGATGATCATCATGATCATGATGATCACCATGATTATCATCATGGACATCATCATCATCATCATCATTATCATCATGATCTTCATCATTATCATTATGATCATCATCATAATCATCATTATTATGATCATGATCATCATCATGATCATCGTCATTATCCTCATGATCATCATCATGATCATAATCATCATCATCGTCATCATCATCATGACCATCATCGTCATTAGCATCATCATGATCATCATCATCGTGATTATCATCTTCATCATCATCATCATCATCATCATCATGGTCATCATAATCATGATCATCATCACCATGATCGTCATCATCATAATCATCGTGATCATCATGATCATCATCATCATCATCATCATCATCATCATCAAGTTCATTATCATCATCATGATCATCGTGATTATCATCATCATCATCATCATAATGACCATCATCATCATCATCATCAGCAAAATGATCATGATCATGATCATCATCATCATAATCATCATGATCATCATGATCATGTTCATGATCATCATAATCATCATCATCATCATCATCATCATCATGATCATCATCATCGTGATCATCATCATGATCGACATCATGATTATCATCATCATCATCATTATCATCATCATGATCATGATCATGATCATGATAATCCTGATCATCATCGTGATCATTATCATGATCATCATCATCATGATTGTCATCATCATAATCATCGTGATCATCATGATCATGATCATCATGATCATGATCATCATCATCAAGATCATTATCATCATCATGATCATCGTGATTATCGTCATCATCATCATAATGATCATCATCATCGTCATCATCATCATCAGCAAAATGATCATGATCATGATCATCATCATCATCAAGGTCATTATCATCATAATTACTATCATGATCATCATCATCATGGTCATCATCATCATCATCATCATCATGGTCATCATCATTATGATCATCATCATCATGATCATGATCATGATCATCATCATAATGGTCATCATCATCATGATCATCATCATATCATGACCATGATCATCATCAACATCATCATCATGGTCATCATCATCATCGTTATGATCATCATCATCATCACGATCATCATCATCATCATCATCATGATCATTTTCATGATCATCATAATGATCATGATCATCATCATCATCATCATCATCTTCATGATCATCATCATCATCATCATCATCATCATGACCATCATGATTATGATCAGCATCATGATCGTCATCATGATCATCATGATCATAATCATCATCATGATCATGATCATCATCTTCATCATGACCATCATGTTCATGATCATGATCATCATGATCACGATCATCATCATTGTCTTCATCATGATCATCATGATCATCATCATCATCATCTTCATGATCATCATCATTATCGTGATCATGATCATCGTCGTCATTATCATTATCATGATCATGATCATGTTCATCATCATCATCATGGTCATCATCATCACTATCATGATCATCATCATCATGATCGTCGTCATCATCATGGTCATCATCACCATCATCACGATCATGAATATCATCATGATAATTGTGATCGTGATCATCATCATCATCATCGTGATCATCATGATCATGATGATCATCATCATCATGATCGTCATGATCATGATCATCATCATCATCATGATCATCATGATCGTCATGATCATTATCATGATCATGATGATGATGATGATGATGATCACAATCATCATGATCATCATCATCATGATTATCATCATCATATGATCATGGTCATCATCATCATCAGAATCATGATCATCATAATGATCATCATCATCATGATCATCACCATCATCATCATAATCATGATCATGATCATGATCATCATCATTATCATTGTGATCATGACCATGATCATCATCATCATCGCATCATCTTCATCAACATCATGATTATAATCATGATCATGATCATGATGACGATGATCATCATCATCATAATCACGATCGTCATCATGATCATGATCATTATCTTCATTATGATCATGATCATTATCATCATGATCAGTATCATGATCATCATTATCATGATCATCATCATCATGATCGTCATCATCATCATCGTCATGATCATTATGATTATGATCATCATCATCACAATCATGATCATCATCAAGAACATAATCATCATCATGATCATCATAATGATCAACATCATTATAATCATCATCATCCTCATCATCATTATCATCATCATCTTCTTCATCATGATGATCATCATCATCATGATCATGATGATCACGGTCATCATCATGATCATTATAATCATCATCATGATCATCATGATCATGATCATGATCATCATCATCATGGTCATCATCATCATGATCATCATCATATCATGACCATGCTCATCAAGAACATCATCATCATGGTCATCATCATCGTCATGATCATCATCATCACGATCATCATCATCATCATGATCATTTTCATGATCATCATCATGATCATGATCATCATCATCATCATCATCATCATCATGATCATCATCATATTCATCATCATCATGACCATCATGATCATGATCAGCATCATGATCATCGTGATCATAATCATCATCATGATCATGATCATCATCTTCATCATGACCATCATGATCATGATCATGATCATGATCATGATCATGATTATGATCATCATGATCACGATCATCATCATTGTCTTCGTGATCATCATCATGATCATTATAATTATGATCATCATCATCACGATCATGGTCATCACCATGAACATAATCATCATCGTGATCATCATAATGATCAACATCATTATAATCATCATCATCCTCATCGTCATTATCATCATCATGATGATCATCATGATCATGATGATCACAATCATCATCATGATCATTGATCATCATCATCATGGTCATCATCATGATCATCATCATATCATGACCATCATCATCATCATGATCATCATCATTATCATCATGATCATCGTCACCATCATCATGACCATCATCATCATCATGAACATCATGATCATCATCAATATCGTGATCGTCATTATCATCATGATCGTGATCATAATAATGATCATTATCATCGTCATTATCATCATCATCGTGATCATGATCATCATCATCATGGTCATCATCGTCATGATCATCATAATCATCATCACGATCATCATCATGATCATCATCTTCTTCTTCTTCTTCATCATGATCATGATGATGATCATCATCATCAACATCATGATTATCATCATGATCATCATGGTCATCAGCATCATCATCAACATCATGGTCATTATCATCATCGTCATGATAATCATCATTATCATTATCATGATCATCATCATCATCATCATGATCATCTTCATGATCATCATCATGATCATCTTCATGATCATCATGATCATGATCATGATCATGATCATCATGATCATGATCATGATCATCATGATCATGATCATGATCATGATCGTCATTATCATTATCATGATCATAATGATCATCATCTTGATCATCATCATGATAGTGATCATCATTATCATTGTCATCATCATGATCATCATCATTATTATCATGGTGATCATCATCATGATCATAACAATCATCACAATCATCATCATCATCATCACGATCATCATGATCAGCATCGTCATGATCATCACCATCATTATCATCATCATGATCATCATCATCACGATCATCATGATCATCTTCGTGATCATCATAATCATCATCATGATCGTGATCATAATCATCATCATCATCATCATAATCATGATCCTGATCATCATGATCATGATCGTTATGATATTCATCATGATCATCATTATCATCATGATCGTCATGATCATCATCATGATCATCATCATGATCATCATGATGATCATAATAATCATGATCATCAGAATCATGATTCATCATCAGAATCATGATCATCATCATGATACTGATCATCATTATCATCATAATGATCATCATCATCATGATCATCACCATCATCATCATGATCATGATCATGATCATGATCATCATCATTATCATTATGATCATGATCATGATCATCATCATCATCGCATCATCTTCATCATCATCATGATTATCATCATGATCATGATCATGATGATGATGATCATCATCATCATAATCACGATCGTCATCATTATCATCAAGATCAGGATCATGATCATCATCACGGTCATCATCATCATGATCATCATCATGATAGTCATCATCATCATCGTCATGATCATTATGATCATGATCATCATCATCACGATCATGATCATCATCATGAACATAATCATCATCGTGATCATCATAATGATCAACATCATTATAATCATCATCATCCTCATCATCATCTTCTTCATCGTGATGATCATAATCATCTTCTTCATCGTGATGATCATCATCATCATGATCATGATGATCACGATCATCATCATGATCATTATAATCATCATCATGATGATCATGATCATGATCATCATGATCATGGTTATCCTCATCATGATCATCATCATATCATGACCATGATCATCATCAACATCATCATCATCATCGTCATGATCATCATCATCACGATCATCATCATCATCATGATCATTTTCATGATCATCATCATGATCATCATCATATTCATCATCATCATGACCATCATGATCATGATCAGCATCATGATCATCATCATGATCATCATGATCATAATCATCATCATGATCATGATCATCATCTTCATCATGACCAACATGATCATCATCATTGTCTTCATCATGATCATCATGATCATCATCATCATGATCATCTTCATGATCATCATCATTATCGTGATCATGATTATCGTCGTCATTATCATTATCATGAACATGATCATGTTCATCATCATCATCATCATGGTCATCATCATCACTATCATGATCATCATCATCATCATGATCGTCGTCATCATCATGATCATCATCATTATCATCACCATCATCACGATCATGACTTTCATCATGATCATTGTGATCGTGATCATCATCATCATCATCGTGATCATCATGATCATGATGATCATCATCATGATCATCATGATCGTCATGATCATGATCATCATCATCATCACGATCATCATCATCATCATCAGTATCATGATCATCATCATGATGATGATGACACAATCGTCATGATCATCATCATCATGATTATCATCATCATATGATCATGATCATCATCAACATCAAAATCATGATCATCATCATGATCATGATCATCATTATCATCATAACGATCATCATCATCTTGATCATCACCATCATCATCATGATCATGATCATGAACAGGATAATCATCATTATCATTATGATCACGATCATGATCATCATGATCATCGCATCAACTTCATCATCATCATGATTATCATCAAGATCATGATCATTATGATGACCATCATCATCATCATAATCACGATCGTCACCATGATCATGATCATTATCTTCATTAAGATCATGATCATGATCATGATCATGATCATCATGATCAGGATCATGATCATCATCATCATGGTCATCTTCATCATCATCGTCATCATAATCATCGTCATGATCATCATCATCACGATCATGATCATCATCATGAACATAATCATCATCGTGATCATCATAATGATCAACATCATTATAATCATCATCATCCTCATCATCATCTTCTTCATCGTGATGATCATAATCATCTTCTTCATCGTGATGATCATCATCATCATGATCATGATGATCATGATCATCATCATGATCATTATAATCATCATCATGATCATGTTCATCATCATCATGGTTATCATCATCATGATCATCATCATATCATGACCATGATCATCATCAACATCATCATCATCATCGTCATGATCATCATCATCACGATCATCATCATCATCATGATCATTTTCATGATCATCATCATGATCATGATGATGATGATGATCATCATCATCATCATGAACATCATCATATTCATCATCATCATGACCATCATGATCATGATCAACATCATGATCATCATCATGATCATCATGATCATAATCATCATCATGATCATGATCATCATCTTCATCATGACCAACATGATCATGATCATGATCATCATCATTGTCTTCATCATGATCATCATGATCATCATCATCATGATCATCTTCATGATCATCATTATTATCGTGATCATGATTATCGTCGTCATTATCATTATCATGATCATGATCATGTTCATCATCATCATCATCATGGTCATCATCATCACTATCATGATCATCATCATCATCATGATCGTCGTCATCATCATGATCATCATCATCATCATCACCATCATCACGATCATGACTATCATCATGATCATTGTGATCGTGATCATCATCGGGATTATCATGATCATGATGATCATCATCATGATCATCATGATCGTCATGATCATGATCATCATCATCATCACGATCATCATGATCGTAATGATTAGTATCATGATCATCATCATGATGATGATGACACAATCGTCATGATCATCATCATCATGATTATCATCATCATATGATCATAATCATCATCAACATCAAAATCATGATCATCATCATGATCATGATCATCATTATCATCATAACGATCATCATCATCATGATAATCACCATCATCATCATGATCATGATCATGATCAGGATAATCATCATTATCATTATGATCACGATCATGATCATCATGATCATCGCATCAACTTCATCATCATCATGATTATCATCAAGATCATGATCATTATGATGACCATCATCATCATCATAATCACGATCGTCACCATGATCTTGATCATTATCTTCATTAAGATCCTGATCATGATCATGATCATCATGATCAGGATCATGATCATCATCATCATGGTCATCTTCATCATGATCGTCATCATCATCATCGTCATGATCATTATGATCATCATCATGAACATAATCATCATAATGATCAACATCATTATAATCATCATCATCCTCATCATCATTATCATCATCATTATCATCATCATCTTCTTCATCATGATGATCATCATCATCATGATCATGATGATCACGATCATCATCATCATGGTCATCATCATGATCATCATCATATCATGACCATCATCATCATCATGATCATCGTGATCATCATCATTATCATCATGATCATCATCACCATCATCATGACCATCATCATCATCATCATGAACATCATAATAATGATCATCATCATCGTCATTATCATCATCATCGTGATCATTATCATCATCATCATGGTCATCATCGTCATGGTCATCGTCATCATGATCATCATCATCGTGATCATCATCATGATGATGATGATGATCATCATCATCATGATCAAAATCATCATCATCATGATCATCATCATAATCATCATCACGATCATCATCATCATCATCATCTTTTTCATCATAATCATGATGATGATGATGATCATCATCATCATCAACATCATGATTATCATCATGATCATCATGGTCATCATCATCATCATCATCATTATGGTCATCATCATCATCGTCATGATAATCATCATTATCATTATCATGATCATCATCATCGATCATCATCATGATCATCTTCATGATCATCATCATTATCATCATCATCATGATCATCATGATCATGATCATGATCATGATCATCATCATGATCATGATCATCATCATGATCGTCATTATCATTATCATGATCATCATGATCATCATCTTGATCATCATCATGATAGTGATCATCATTATCATTGTCATCATCATGATCATAATCATTATTATCATGGTCATCATCATCGTGATCATAACAATCATCACAATCATC
The DNA here is from genome assembly GCA_023678885.1 of Pogostemon cablin. Lineage (NCBI taxonomy): Eukaryota > Viridiplantae > Streptophyta > Magnoliopsida > Lamiales > Lamiaceae > Pogostemon > Pogostemon cablin. The sequence goes on from CM042989.1 coordinate 113,763, forward strand.
ATCATCATCATCATCAAGATCATCATGATCAGCATCGTCATGATCATCACCATCATCATCATCATGATCATCATCATCACGATCATCATGATCATGATGATCAACATCATGATCGTGATCATAATCATCATCATCATCATCATAATCATGATCGTGATCATCATGATCATGATCGTTATGATCTTCATCATGATCATCATCATCATCATGATCGTTATGATCATCATCATGATAATCATCATCACGATCATCATCGTCATTGTCATCATCATCAACATCATAATCTTCATCAAAATCATGATCATCACGATCAACATCATCATCGTCATGATCATCATCATCATCATAATCATCATCACGTTCATCATCACCATCTTCATCATGATTATCATCATCATCATCAGCATCATCATCTTCATGATCAACATCATGATTATCATCATCATCATCAGCATCATCATCTTCATGATCAACATCATGATTATCATCAACATCATCATCATCATGGTCATCATCATTATCATCGTCATGATCATCATCATCATCACGATCATCATCATCATCATGATCATTTTCATGATCATCATGATCATGATCATCATCATCATCATGATCATCATGATCATCATCATCATCATGACCATCATGATCATGATCAGCATCATGATCATCATCATGATCATCATGATCATAATCATCATCATGATCATGATCATCATCTTCATCATGACCATCATGATCACGATAATGATCATGATCATGATCATCATGATCACGATCATCATCATAGTCTTCATCACGATCATCATGATCATGATCATCATCATCTTCATGATGATCGTCTTCATGATCATCATCATTATCGTGATCATGATCATCGTTGTCATTATCATTATCATGATCATGATCATGTTCATCATCATCATCATCATGGTCATCATCATCACTATCATGATCATCATCATCATCATGATCGTCATCATCATCATGGTCATCATCATCATCATTACCATCATCACGATCGTGACTATCATCATGATCATTGTGATCATGATCATCATCATAATCAACATCATCGTGATCATCATGATCATGATGATCATCATCATCATGATCATCATGATCGTAATGATCATTATCATGATCATCATCATGATGATGATGATCACAATAATCATGATCATCATCATCATGATTATCATCATCATATGATCATTATCATCATCATCATCAGAATCATGATCATCATCATGATCATGATCATCATTACCATCATAATGATCATCATCATCACCATCATCATCATGATCATCATCATTATCATTATGATTATGATCATGATCATGATCATCATCGCATCATCTTCATCATCATCATGATTATCATCATGATCATGATCATGATCATGATGATGATCATCATCATCATAATCACGATCGTCATCATGATCAAGATCATTATCTTCATCATGATCATGATCATGATCATCAAGATCAGGATCATGATCATCATCATCATGATCGTCATCATCATCATCGTCATAATCGTTATGATCATGTTCATCATCATCACGATCATGATCATCATCATGAACATAATCGTCATCGTGATCATCATAATGATCAACATCATTATAATCATCATCATCCTCATTATCATTATCATCATCATGATCATCATCATCTTCTTCATAATGATGATCATCATCATATAATCATGATGATCACGATCATCATCATGATCATTATAATCATCATCATGATCATCATGATCATGATCTTGATCATCATCATCATGGACATCATCATCATGATCATCATCATATCATGACCATGATCATCAAGAACATCATCATGATGGTCATCATCATCATCATCGTCATGATCATCATCATCACGATCATCATCATGATCATTTTCATGATCATCATCATCATCATGATCATCATCATCATCATCATCATCATGATCATCATCATATTCATCATCATCATGACCATCATGATCATGATCAGCATCATGAATGACATCATGATCATAATCATCATCATGATCATGATCATCATCTTCATCATGACCATCATGATCATGATCATGATCACGATCATGATCATCATGATCACGATCATCATCATTGTCTTCTTCATGATCATCATGATCATCATGATCATCATCATCATCATCTTCTTCATGATCATCATCATTATCATGATCATGATTATCGTCGTCATTATCATTATCATGATCATGATCATGTCATCATCATCATCATCATGGTCATCATCATCACTATCATGATCATCATCATCATAATGATCGTCGTCATCATCATGATCATCATCATCATCACCATCATCACGATCATGACTATCATCATGATCATTGTGATCGTGATCATCATCATCATCATCATAGTGATTATCATGATCATGATGATCATCATCATCATGATCATCATGATCGTCATGATCATGATCATGATCATCATGATCATCATGATCTTTATCATGATTATCATCATGATGATGATGACCACAATCATCATGATCATCATCATCATGATTATCATCATCATATGATCATGATCATCATCATCATCAGAATCATGATCATCATCATGATCATGATCATCGTTACCATCATAATGATCATCATCATCATGATCATCACCATCATCATCATGATCATGATCAGGATCACGATCATCATCTTTATCATTATGATCATGATCATGATCATCATCATCATCGCATCATCTTCATCATCATCATGATTATCATCAAGATAATGATCATGATGATGACCATCATCATCATAATCACGATCGTCACCATGATCATGATCATTATCTTCATTATAATCCTGATCATGATGAAGATAATGATCATGATCATCATCATCATGGTCATCGTCATCATGATCATCATCATCATGATTGTCATCGTCATCATCGTCATGATCATTATGATCATGATCATCATCACGATCATGGTCATCATCATGAACATAATCATCATCGTGATCATCATAATGATCAACATCATTATAATCATCATCATCCTCATCATCATTATCATCATCATGATCATCATCATCTTCTTCATCATGACGATCATCATCATCATGATCATGATGATCACGATCATCATCATGATTATTGATCATCATTATCATGGTCATCATCATGATCATCATCATATCATGACCATCATCATCATCATGATCATCATGATCATCATCATTATCATCATGATCATCATGACCATCATCATGACCATCATCATCACCATCATCATGACCATCATCATTATCATCATGATCATCATCACCATCATCACCATCATCATGATCATCATCACCATCATCATCTCCATCATCATGATCATCATCACCATCATCATCATCATCATGAACATCATGATCATCATCATCAATATCGTGATCGTCATCATCATCACGATCGTGATCATAATAATGATCATCATCGTCATTATCATCATCATCGTGATCATGATCATCATCATCATGGTCATCACCGTCATGGTCATCATCATCGTGATCATCATCATCATGATCATCATCATCATCATTATTATGAACAAAATCATCATCATCATAATCATCATCACGATCATCATCATCATCATCTTCTTCATCATGATCATGATGATGATGATCATCATCATCAACATCATGATTATCATCATGATCATCATGGTCATCATCATCATCGTCATGATAATCATCATTATCATTATCATGATCATCATCATCGATCATCATCATGATAATCTTCATGATCATCATCATCATCATCATCATGATCATCATCATCATCATGATCATAATTATCATTATCATGATCATCATGATCATCATCATGATAGTGATCATCATTATCATTGTCATCATCATGACCATCATCTAATTATCATGGTCATCATCATCATGATCATAACAATCATCACAATCATCATCATCATCATCACGATCATCATGATCAGCATTGTCATGATCATCATCATCATCATCATCATGATCATCATCGTGATCATCATGATCAACATCATGATCGTGATCATAATCATCATCATCATCATCATCATCATCATCGTGATCATCATGATCATGATCGTTATGATCTTCATCATGATCATCATCATCATCATTATCGTCATGATCATCATCATGATCATCATCATCATGATTATAATCATCATATGATCATGATAATCATCATCATGGTCATCATCATGATCATCATCATGATCATAATAATCATGATCATCATCATAATCATCATCATTATTATAATGATCATCATCATAATCATCATCATCATTATAATGATCATCATCATGATCATCATCATCACCATCATCACCATCATCCTCATGATCATCATCATGATCATGATCATCATCATTGTCAATATGATCATCGTCATCATCATCATCACATCATTATCATCATCGTCATGATCATCATCAACATCATCATTATCATCTTCAGCATCATCATTATCATCATCATGGTCATCATCATCATGATCATCATCATTATTATTGTAATAATCATCATTATCATCACGATCATGATCACCATCATGATCATCATGATCGTGATCATAATAATCATCATCTTGATCATTATCATCAATATCATCATCATCATCATGATCATTATCATGATCATGATCATCATCATCTTATTCTTCTTCATCATGATGATCAACAACATCATGATCATGATCACGATCATCATCATGATCATTATCATGATGATCATGATCATGATCATGATCATCATATCATGGTCATTGTCATCATGATCATCATCATATCATGACCATCATCATTATCATGGTCATCATCATTATCATCATGATCATCATCACCATCATCATGACCATCATCATCATGAACATCATGATCATGATGATCATCATCATGATGATCATCATCATCAATATCATGATTGTCATCATCATTATAATCGTGATCATAATCATTATGATGATGATGATCATCATCATCATCACGATCATGATCATCATCGTGATCATCACGATTATGATCATCATCACAATCATGATCATCATTACCATGATCATCATCATCATCTTCGTCATGATTATTATGATCATCATCATCATCATCACGATCATGATCATCATCATGAACATAATCATCATCGTAATCATCATAATCATCATGATCATAATCATCTTCTTCATCATGATGATCACCATGATCATGATCATGATGATCACGATCATCATCATGATCATTATAATCATCATCATGATCATCATGATCATGATCATGATCATCATCATCGTGGTCATCATCATCATGATCATCATCATATCATGACCATGATCATCATCAACATCATCATTATGGTCATCATCATCATCATCGTCATGATCATCATCATCATCACGATCATCATCATCATCGTCAACATGATCATTTTCATGATCATCATCATGATCATGATCATCATCATCATCATCATCATCTTCATAATCATCATCATCATCATCATCATCATGACCATCATGATTATGATCAGCATCATGATCATCATGATCATAATCATAATCATGATCATGATCATCATCTTCATCATGACCATTATGATCATGATCATGATCATCCTGATCACGATCATCATCATTGTCTGCATCATGATCATCATGATCATCATCATCATCTTCATGATCATCATCATTATCGTGATCATGATCATCGTTGTCATTATCATTATCATGATCATGATCATTTTCATCATCATCATCATCATGGTCATCATCATCACTATCATGATCATCATCATCATCATCATCATCATGATCGTCGTCATCATCATGGTCATCATCATCATCATCACCATCATCACGATCATGAATATCATGATGATCATTGTGATCGTGATCATCATCATCATCATCATCGTGATCATCATGATCATGATGATCATCATAATGATCATCATGATCATGATCATCATCATCATCATGATCATCATGATCATTATCATGATCATCATCATGATGATGATGATCACAATCATCATGATCATCATCATCATGATTATCATCATCATATGATCATGGTCATCATCATCATCAGAATCATGATCATCATCATAATCATGATCATGATCATCATCATTATCATTATGATCATGATCATCATCATCATCATCATCGTATCATCTTCATCAATATCATGATTATAATCATGATCATGATCATGATGATGATGATGATCATCATAATCACGATCGTCATTATGATCATGATCATTATCTTTATTATGATCATGATCATGATCATCATGATCAAGATCATGATCATCATTATCATGATCATCATCATCATGATCGTCATCATCATCATCATGATCATCATCATCACGATCATGATCATCATCAAGAATATAATCATCATCGTGATCATCATAATGATCAACATCATCATGGTCATCATCATGATCATCATCATATCATGACCATCATCATCATCATGATCATCATGATCATCATCATTATCATCATGATCATCATCACCATCATCATGACCATCATCATCATCATGAACATCATGATCATCATCATCAATATCATGATCGTTATTATCATCATGATCGTGATCATAATAATGATCATCGTCATCGTCATTATCATCATCACCGTGATCATGGTCATCATCATCATGGTCATCATCGTCATGGTCATCGTCATCATGATCATCATCATCGTGATCATCATCATCATGATCATCATCATCATCATCATTATCAAAATCATCTTCATCATGATCATCATCATAATCATCATCACGATCATCATCATGATCATCATCATCATCTTCTTCTTCTTCATCATGATCATGATGATGATGATGTTCATCATCATCATCATCACTTCCTATGAGAAAAACTCTTCAGGTAATTTTTCTAAAGTTTTATGACGCTAAATATAAAATCCAAATACTAATTTAGCGTCATTGAACTTTAGAAAAATTACCTGAAGTGTTTTTCTCATAGGAAGTGACAACTCCTGCACACACCATTGAGAATTAATGTAGAAGTTCAATACTAAGGATTACCTAGTTAAATTAGTGAGCAGAGTAGTCTACATGCTGTTATTAATGAAGATCATGAGCAACATCTCTCTACACCAAAAAAGAATAATCCAAATAAATTATCAAATCACAAAAGAGAAAATCAAGTTAACATGAGAATGTCCCCCATGAAGTTTTTCAACACTCAAAAATAAGAAAAAGTTCTTGCATTACCAAAGCTCTTAACCAAAGGCCTGCAAGAATTACTAGCAATATCAATGTTCTTACTTCTAAACCATACTCTTTTCAAGCTGTATTTCGAAAAAAGTAAATAAGTACAGGTGCCACAAATAAATATAAAAGAGTTTATATGTTCTATTTAAAATGTAAAGTACATGAAACTAAATTATTATCATATAAATCTGCTACTAAAATCAAAGACTGCAAAAAAGCAATTCAAAACATCTTACTATAATATAAACTAGTTACTTCTGCTAAGAGCAAAAATTGCAAAATAGAAATTTAATGTCTTACTTGGGTACTGCTCTTACTTCTTTTATACGCAGTGATTTTATCTGTGGGAATAATTATAAGAAATTCATAAAAATAATAAAATGAAATCAATACAATAGCAAAAATATAAATGAAAGATGAATGAACTTTAAAAAAAATTCTAAAACTACAAAGAAAAATAAAAGCATGACATTAAAATTACAATAATTAGATGTGGTTTTTCTACCTGCTTTGTGTTTTCTCTTGTTCTTAGTAGCTGGTATGTCGACTATCATTGGATCCAAATCTATCCTTTTCCGATGATCGAAACCTGCTGCATTTGATGTGGTTGCGTAATTACACTCAAAATTGAAAGACTCATCATGTTGATAGGCTTCACCAACTTCATCTTCGTTGCTATCCACGTCATCAATTGGTTGTGCTATCTCATATAGATCTTGAGGTTTTATTTTAAGAACAACGCTCCAGCCTTTGTTCATGTTATCAATCGCATAAAACACTTGGGAAGCTTGTGTGGCCAAAATAAATGGCTCATTTACTTTCAGAAATCAACAAGAATTAATGCTAGTGAATCCATATTCATCTACTTTGATTCCTTCCTCATTGTCATACATATCAAACCATCTACACTTAAATAAAACCACACGTTTTCCACCAAGATATTGCACTTCAATGATCTCTGTCAACACACCATAATAGTCAACATAATCTGGTCCACTACCTATATCACCAATCACACACACACCTGAGTTTTGGGTTTTACAATTTTTATCACAAGCTTTAATTAGAAACCCATATCCATTGCTCATATAACCATTAAAGCATTTAACATATTTAGAAGGACTACGAGCCAAGGATAATAACTCATCAGATTTAGCACTTTTGTCATAGATTTGCAAGTTTTCAGCCTACACACAAATTACAATTAATTAACCATAAAATTTAAACTAGTTAAAAATAACTGAGTAATAAATAATAAAACATAGATATACTCACTTTATTTCTCAACCAACGAATAAAATTGACATTCCCCCCATCATCATTTGTGCTTTTTTTATATTATTTGATTGCTCTTGGGTGTACTCTCTGCATATAACTTTAATGAGAATTGCATATATTTATATATGTGCTTATGTGTGAGAAAAAAATATAAAAGAGCAAAGTCAATTGTACTTACTTGAAAAATGGTTGTATCTCATCGCAGTTCTTCAAAATATAAATGTGAGCTTTCTCCACCTCATCATCATCAAGAATATAGTTGGAACCATCTCCTAATGGACGTCCACATTCAGAAAAGATGGACATTTCACCTTCAGAATTATGAAATCCACCATCATAGTTTCGTTCAGGTTCATTGAATTTAGTCTTGCTGTCATTCAAATACCTTGAACAAAAAATCATACACTCCTTTGCAATATAGCCTTCTGCTATGGATCCTTCCGGACAAGCCATGTTACGAATCAATTGCTTTAATTCATACAACATGTGCTAAATAGGATACATCCATCGATACTGGACTGACCCACCAATTTTTTCTTCATATGTCAAATGAATAGGCAAATGTACCATAATATCAGAAAAGGAAGGTGTAAATACTTGTTCCAGCTTGCAAAGTGTAATGGCAATTTGAGACTCCATGTTTTCTAACTCATCAACTCTCAATCTCTTAGATCCCAAGCTAGTAAAGAACAAACCCAACTCAATAAGCGGTTCACATACAAATTTAGGGAGAAGACCACGTATTCCAAGAGGTAGTAGATGTTGTAAAAGTACATGGCAATGATGACTTTTCAAACCAGAAATTTTATGCTCCTTCAGCTTAACACTTTGAGATATATTTGATTAAAACCCATCTGGAACTCTTAATTTCATAAGAAAAGAGCAAAACAAGTGTTTCTCCTTTTTTGATAGTGTGTAACATGCAACCAGCAACTCTAGTGATGATAATCATGATGATGATGATCATTATGATGATAATGATGATGCTGATGATGATCATGACGATGATGATGATGTGATGATGATAATGATGATGATCATGATCATGATCATAATGATAATGATGATGAACATGATCATGATCATGATGGTGATGATCATGATGATAATAAACATGATCATGATCATGATCATGATGGTGATGATCAAGATGATGATGATCACGATGATGATCATTATGATGATGATGATCATGATGATCATGATTATAATGATAATAATGATCATGATGATGATCATGATCCTGATGATGATGATGACCATGATGATGATGATCATGATCATATGATGATGATAATCATGATGATGATGATCATGATGATTATGATCATCATCATGATGATGATGATGACCATGATGATGATCATGACGATCATGATGATCATGATGATGATGATGATCATGATGAAGATCATGACGATCATGATGAAGATAATGATGATGATCATGATCATGATGATCACGATCATGATGATCACGATGAAGATGATGATGACCATGATGATGATCATGACGATCATGATGATCATGATGATGATGATGATCATGATGAAGATCATGACGATCATGATGAAGATAATGATGATGATCATGATCATTATGATCACGATCATGATGATCACGATGAAGATGATGATGATGATCACGATCACGATGATCATGATGATGGTGATGAGGATCATGATGGTGATGGTGATGACGATGATGACCATGATGATGATGACGATCATGATGATGATGATCATCATCATGTTGACAATGACCATGATGATGACGATCATGATCATGATCTGACATGATCATGATGATGATGATGATCATGATCAGCATCATCACAATCATCATGATGAAGACAATCATGATGATGATGATGACCATGATGATGAAGATGTTGATGATGATCATGATGATAATCATGATGATGATGATGATCATGATGATGATAGAGGTCGTGATGATGATCATGATCATGATCATGATGAAGATGATTATGATGATCGTGATGATGATTATGATGATATCATGATCATGACGATAATGATGCTGATCATGATAATGATCATGATCTTGATGATGATGATCATGACCATGATGATGATGATCTTGATGATGATGATCATGATCATGATGATCATGATGATAATGATGATGATGACCATGATGATGATAATCGTGATCATATGACGATGATGATGATGAACATGATGATCATGATGAAGATGATCATGAAAATGATCATGATGATGATGATCATCATGATAATGATGATTATCATGATGATGATCATGATGATGATGATGATCATCATCATCATCATAATCATAATGATGATCATGACGATCATGATGATGATGATGATGATGATAATGATCATCATCATCACGATCACGATCGTCATCATGATCATGATCATTATCATCATCACGATCACGATCGTCATCATGATCATGATCATGATCATTATCTTCATTATGATCATGATCATTATCATCATGATCATTATCATGATCATCATTATCATGATCGTCATCATCATCATCGTCATGATCATTATGATTATGATCATCATCATCACAATCATGATCATCATCAAGAACATAATCATCATCATGATCATCATAATGATCAACATCATTTTAATCATCATCATCCTCATCATCATTATCATCATCATGATCATCATCATCTTCTTCATCATGATGATCATCATGATCATGATCATGATGATCACGGTCATCATCATGATCATTATAATCATCATCATGATCATCATGATCATGATCATGATCATCATCATCATGGTCATCATCATCATGATCATCATCATATCATGACCATGATCATCAAGAACATCATCATCATGGTCATCATCATCATCATCGTCATGATCATCATCATCATGATCATCGTCATCATCATGATCATTTTCATGATCATGATCATCATCATCATCATCATCATCATCATGATCATCATCATCATCATCATCATCATGACCATCATGATCATGATCAGCATCATGATCATCATCATTATCATCATGATTATAATCATCATCATGATCATGATCATCATCTTCATCATGACCATCATGATCATGATCATGATTATGATCATCATGATCACGATCATCATCATTGTCTTCGTGATCATCATCATCATGATTGTCATCATCATCATCGTCATGATCATTATGATCATGATCATCATCATCACGATCATGGTCATCATCATGAACATAATCATCATCGTGATCATCATAATGATCAACATCATTATAATCATCATGTTCCTCATCATCATTATCATCATCATGATGATCATCATGATCATGATGATCACAATCATCATCATGATCATTATCATGATCATTGATCATCATCATCATGGTCATCATCATGATCATCATCATATCATGACCATCATCATCATCATGATCATCATCATTATCATCATGATCATCGTCACCATCATCATGACCATCATCATCATCATGAACATCATGATCATCATCAATATCATGATCGTCATTATCATCATGATCGTGATCATAATAATGATCATCATCATCGTCATTATCATCATCATCGTGATCATGATCATCATCATCATGGTCATCATCGTCATGGTCATCGTCATCATGATCATCATCATCGTGATCATCATTATCATGATCATCATCATCATCATCATTATGATCAAAATCATTATCATCATGATCATCATCATAATCATCATCACGATCATCATCATGATCATCATCTTCTTCTTCTTCTTCATCATGATCATGATGATGATCATCATCATCAACATCATGATTATCATCATGATCATCATGGTCATCATCATCATCATCAACATCATGGTCATTATCATCATCGTCATGATAATCATCATTATCATTATCATGATCATCATCATCATCATCATGATCATCTTCATGATCATCATCATGATCATCTTCATGATCATCATGATCATGATCATGATCATCATCGTCATTATCATTATCATGATCATAATGATCATCATCTTGATCATCATCATGATAGTGATCATCATTATCATTGTCATCATCATGATCATCATCATTATTATCATGGTGATCATCATCATGATCATAACAATCATCACAATCATCATCATCATCATCACGATCATCATGATCATCATCATCACGATCACCATCATTATCATCATCATGATCATCATCATCACGATCATCATGATCATCTTCATGATCATCATAATCATCATCATGATCGTGATCATAATCATCATCATCATCATCATCATAATCATGATCGTGATCATCATGATCGTTATGATATTCATCATGATCATCATCATCATCATGATCGTCATGATCATCATCATGATCATCATCATGATCATCATGATGATCATAATAATTATGATCATCATCATCATGATTATAATCATCATATGATCATGATAATCATCGTCATGGTCATCATCATGATTATAATAATCATGATCATCATCATAATCATTATCATCATTATAATGACCATCATCATAATCATCATCATCATATACTAAAAGTCTTGCTTTTGGTAAACAATGTTTTGATTATATTTGATATGAGAATCATATGATCAAACGTTTGCAATAATAATGTTGTTGCAAAAGTCCATTTACTTTATACTGTAGATAATATGGTGTGCGGCGTCACACAGAAGATCATATTATCGGCACTTTATAAAGTATAAACAGATGTTCACAATCGAGATAGATGGGGACTATCTATCGGTATGGTTGTAGTGTGATTTGACATTAGTCTGTCTTGACTATAAAATTATACTAGTACACTTTGAGTGTATTGAGCAAGACCGTTGTTGAGATCGTTCGGTTTATACTAACTATATAATAGAACTTGATCTCTGTCATTATGGAAGTTCGTACTCTTAATCCCTATACAATAACATCGACACGTAAGCCAGTATTTATTTCTTTAATTCATCAATGGGTGAGATTTAATAGCTAAATCAATATGCTTGGTGAGTTGAGAAATGGTGCTGTCTCTATGGTGTGCTGTTGATTGTAGAAGGAATCTGTGTCCTAACGGAATTTGTTGATGATGTCCCCTTGAGGAGCTCATAAGGATTATCATGTAAATCTTACAAGTGGATTTATCCGGCATGATAATAAGGTTGAGTGGTACTACTCTTGGAATAAATTAATTAATAAAGTTGTCAGTAACTTAATTAATTAATGGGCATTGAATCTTAAACACGGGGAGATTAACGCGCTCATAATAAGAAGGAGCTCATAAACGTAATTTGGGATTAGGGTGGCAGTTCAATAATATTTTTTTAGTGGAATGATTTATTATTATTGGACTTAAGTATAAGTTTTGGGCTAAACTCGGATACTTAACCAATGGAGAGGCCCACACCCTAATTTCTCCTCCTGGTCCCTGTTGTAGTCTATAAATAGCCACACTTAGAAGCCTATTCACTTGCAACATACAACTCAACACTTGAGAAATATTGTGAGAGGGAGAGGCTGCAGAATGAGTTCTCCTTGGTGATCGTTGCCCACACAACATCAAGGAGAGGCTTAGAAATACAATAGAAGATCAGAAGGTCGTTTCGCTATTCATCCTCTACATCAAACCTGGTGAAAGGTAATTCTGCTCCTGTACTTCCGCTGCAGTAGAATTATATGAAGTCCTAATTGTTCACGTTTGCCTAAAGATCCAAAACTCCAACAGGAATCAATTTACAAATGTCTTTGGAGATCAAAGTACTAGGATTCCACCTCTACAATCAAGAGGCTACATGAATGAGAGCAACTATGGTTATAATTTCCAAATGGATCAAGATAGCTCTCAATACTACAATCAAGGAAGAAATTGAGAATGGCAACAAGCTTACAATGTAAACACATTTCACCCGTATCAATCATACACTTATTCTCCACCAAATCCCAACACCAATATTTCTCCTCCGTTCCAAAACTACGCCTTACTTGAATTATATAGAAGATGTGCTCAAGAAAGTGATGGAAGCCAAAATTCTCAATCAAGTTTACTTTGCAATGAATCCTCCGAGATAATTACCCCTGCTATGTTGGAATTGACAAGACAAATAAGGATGATGATCAAGGTACTTATGGTCAAGTCTTGCATAGTACAAGATTGGGGGTGGTCAAAATGTGCAAAGTGTGTCAATTCCTAGTTCTATGGAGCAAGAAGAGTGGAAGATTCCTAACTCTCATGTAGGAGATGCTTATTTCATAGAAGTGGATGATTTCCAAGAAAATTTTCAAAATAATTATGAGGGAAGTTTTCATGGGAATTATCCACCAATTCAAGGATAGAATATTGACAACCAAGAGGGAGGAGACTTGCAACAAGTTAAGGAAGAAAAATTATTTATAGAAGTCTTGATTGAGATGATGGAAGCAAGCCTTGAGGAGAACAAGAAAAGAGATGAAACAAGCCTTGAGGAGAAGAAGAAAAGAGATGAGGCAACTGAGAAGAGGTTAGAAGCCTTGGAGCATCAAGTAAGCCAAATTGTAAGTGCTTTGACAAATTTTCAATAAGTTGAAGAACTTGAAGAGGAGAGTAAAGTTGAAAAGGGATTGGAGAAAGAAGAAATGTTTAGAGATGAATAATCAAAAGAGGTATTTGAAGAGCCTATTGAGGCAAATGATGTTAATAAAGAGGAACAAAGTCAAGAAGTAAGTGATGATAACTTGAAGAGTGAAATGAGCATTTCTAAACCTTTACACTCTTTAAGTTGCTTTGAATTTAAAAATATTGTTTACATTGATTTTGTCTTACCCATTGATTCTTCTCACATCCTTAGAAACAAAAGAGAATTCGAAGAGATGTTGGGAATCTATTTGGTAAAGAGAAATAAGTGGTTTTCAAGAATGGTGAGGAAAATGGAGTGTAAGTTCAAGAGAGTTAATTTCTAAAGCCATGCTCGAAGGATGCTATGGAGGTCATTACTTGCCACAAGTGCCTAATAGAGGAAGAAGCACAAAGATTAAAATTTGATGGCAAGGACGAAAGAGCCATTCTGATGAGTTCTCCATATCCCGTTTGGCTTAAAGACGTTAAACTTAGCGCTAGATGGGAGGCAACCCATCATTATCTTTTCTACTTTATTTATTACTTTCAATAAGGATGTTTGTTTTGTTGTTTGTATATTGGCTTTGTAAGTGAATTGTGCTCGTGAGAAAAAGAAGTATTGAAGACACGAGAAGTGCTTGGTTTGGAGTGTTCAAGTATGTCTCACCACTTTGTGCAAACTTAAAATTAAACTCTTATCTCGAGTTAAGTTTGGAGGGAGAGTGTAGACGAGGTTAATTTTTGCCTCAAACCTTACATGTGAAATTTTCTCATAAATGGGTGGCGGTGAGGTTCGAACCCTTGATCTTTGTTAGGTTTGGTCTCTGATACCATGTTAAATGACCACCTCATCTAAAAGTTTAAGCTAATAGAGAGGTAAATCATTTAATACTTAATCAAATCACTCTAACACTTGGCGAGTCGAAGGGACTATCTGGGAGGTTGTGCTCCAAGCTACTGAACTCGAAAGAAACCGTGTGAATTTTGATTTAACACGAGCATCCAACTTGCAATTCAACTAGAGGGAAGTTTATACCTTTATGTGAGCAATGACTTTTTTCTATGACTATTTCTGCCATTGTTTTGATCATCCTTATTAAGTAAATCTATATCTTGCGCAACCTCTTGATCAAGGTGAGCTGGATTTGCTATATATTGGCCCATTTAAATTTCTACAATAATAGTGACATGATTATTCACTCTCTCTCATGATCTCTTCAACACATAACTAACTGCCTCCAAAAAAATAAAAATTTAGGAGAATTTAGACCACCTTTTGCTTTCGGGCTGCTACGGTTGCTTCGAAAGGCACCTTGATTGAAGAAGGAAGAGAATAGGGACGGAGAAATGGGCGATCATGTGGAAAGAGTATGGTGGTGGTGGACGTTCCGTTAAACATCAAGAAGTTGCAAACCATAAGTCTCTCGGTTCTAAAGTTCAATGGCTTGTTGTAGAACGCCTAATAATTGTCATCTTTTCTTGATTTTTATGTACTGAGAATGTGAAATATTGTTCTATTTGATCTACATCTTCTAGGTTACTCTTTTTTATTAATTGGATTACTCTTTATACTGAATTGGGTTACTATAAACAAGTTTTTGAATTACCCTTTATGTTAATTTGTTTGTGTTCTGTGTTGTTTGGTCAGCAAGGTTACTTTTTTCTATTAATTGAGTTACTCTTTATAATGAATTGGGTTACTCTTTGATTTGAGACTCTAATTTTTTCAGAAGTTATGTATTGTAAAGATTAAATTGTATGTAATATGTAAGTTGATAGATCACTCTGTAAAAATAATTAGATTACTCTTTGTAATTATTTGGATCACTCTTTAATTTGAGACTCTGATTTATGAAAATGAATCCATGTACTATGTTAGTTGATAAATCACTCTATAAAAATAATTAGATTATTCTTGGAATTAGTATAATTACTATTTGGAATTAATTGGATCAATATTTGATTTGAGATTCTGAATATACAATGCATAGTGTTTTAATACAACTTGAAAATTCATGATAAAAACTATTTTTCCCCACGTAAGTTTGGCCCTGTATAATTTTTGCCCCAAAAAAGATAAGTTTTATGCATTTATCCCAAAATCTTTCTATTTCCGTCAATGTTGCCCCATTTTCATGGGAAATTGGTAATTTTGCCGAAATCAAGCACGTGCATTTTACGAGACCATCAGATTAGGTATTTTCCAACGAAAAATGGACAACATTGGTGCAATCAGAAAGATAGTAAGACAAATGCCCAAAGCTTATCTTTTTTTGTTTTTTTAATAAAATTGTACATTGTCAAACTTATGGGGCAAAAAGGATTTTATCTCTACTTTTTGGTTTCATCCACCCCAACTCAAGTTTACACACTTTAAAAATAAATGACACTTAACCAACAATATCACGACACACTTTAATTTTATAAAATTATATCAAGTGGGATATTTAGTTGTTGCACCGACAAAGGTTATAGTTCATTACCTACACTTGACACAAGACACTGAATACATATGGCCTCTCTCTCAAAGTTGAAATTAAGGTAGGTGGTTGTGTAGTGTTAAAGATGGTATGGTATCAAGGAGGCTTAGTTAAACTTTAATTTTGTCTCATTCATAAATATTTTTTATTTATATTATATAAATTGTTCTTGAAATACTCTATTGTATCATTATCACTTTTTATTAATTTGATACCACTCCATATTAAAATGTTATTGATAAGTCGTAATTTTACCTCATTATTTTAGATGAATTCATATATATTGTTATGTGAGTTGTGAATTATTTAGTGTAATTACGACTTATTTATATTTTTCACACTTGAACTTTAATTATTTTATTTCTTATTGAAACAGGCCAAAATATAGATAAATTGTACCGTCACATTAATTTATTTTTGTGTGACTGTTACAATAGTCTTTATTACAGGAAATAAAGATTTGACCAAGGCAAATTAAGGAGGGATTTGATTTAAAGAGCATAAGGAAACTTACCAAAAATATTGGAGATGCAACTTCAAGAAGGAAAGAAATCAATTAGGTTTCTTGGGGGACAAGAAGATAAATAAGGAGGATATATATATCATATCACATCCGGGATATCACGTGAGGATAGAAGCAGAACGCAGATTTGGGGCTGGGAGGAAGAACACCACACCATGAGGATCAAGATCATCGGTTTCATCTTTTTATTTTAGTTTTTATTATGTAATTTCGTTTCTAGTCCGAGGGTTGTGAACCTCCCATGAATTATTTATTTTATTGTTTTGAATTTTATGTTGCAAACTTTTATATGAATTTATCTTATTGCATGTACTGAATCGATTTTATAATAGTTTGATAATTATTTTAGACTGGCCATCTAGATTAATTGTTAAATTATTTATTGTTATTTCATGATCCATGATCCATAATTGTTGTGAGGATTGAATTGAGTAGCGAAATAGAGGAAGGCCCTTTAGGTATAATAAGATCTAGGTTGTATGATTCCTAGCCGGTTTTCATAGCCTAGTAATTCTATGTTTGGAGTCTTAATATATTTGCGAGTTCGAATCCATAGGGTCACTCGTAAATAGTTCAATTTAGTGGTCGTACCCTAATTGATGATCTTAAGAACATTCGGGTTAATTTGGTCGTACCATTAGCCTAGGGATTTGAGTTTATATAATTGTTGGCATGTTTAATTCTTGCGATTTTATGAATTAGGATATGGGAGGGGATCAAATCCTTGGACTAGGTTTTTAATTTTATTTGTTTATCTTATTTTTATATTTTCTTGCAATTTTAATTATTTACTTTCATGTTTATTAGTTGTTAGATTCAATCCATCCCCCCTTGTTACTTTCTTAAATATTTATTCGAAAAATTACAAATCTTATTTTTGGGTGCCGGTGACAGCACACCAGTTATCACTTTTTTTTCGTTTAACGGAATAGCTTCCGAAAACACGAGTTTTTGCCATTAATTAATAATCGATTTATAGTATTAATCCAAATCACTTATAATATGAATCAGTTTATTTATTAGCGATATAATATGATAATCGATAAATAGATACGCAGTGTATAGTACATTAAATCCCATTATATATGTTGATGGTCGATCTTACTGGATTCATAGTATAAAACTTGGATATGAATAAAATAGTAAAAAAAAAATCGAACACATCAAACATGTGTAATTTTTTTCGTCGGCCAGAACTCTTTTTGTATTCATGATCTTTCTCGTGCATGAAGGTTCCATTAAGGATCATTTACAGTGAAGAAATATAGAAGTATAAAGAGAAATATTTTGTGGGTGAAGAATATGTGTGTAGAAGATGGAATGAGCCAAAAATCCCTTCAAATGTATGTCATTCCTTCATTTATAGTTGATAGTTGTTCATGTCTTTCCCATGTGGTTGATAATCCTTGATCCATGCCTTCTTGTGTGATCCAATGAGGTGTTTCCATGTGTAGAAGGTGGAATCAATTAGTTGAGTGCTCCCTCCAATTGAATCTTTTCTTGTTAGAGGTGAGAATGACTTTCCCTTCCATGTTGTGTGTTTTTTGCCTCACCCATATGTTGGGCTGAACGTAACGTTGGCGGGGGATAAACGGAATAGGATAAATCCGATTTCTGTTGGAGATGTAAGAGGAGCTTATCCTCGGTGATGAGTTGACTTTATCCCCAAATTTTTTACTTAGCCGGGCTTTCTTATCCTCGATTTTTTATTAATAAGTTCTTCCTCATGCATTTTATTAATAATCTGCATATATCATTTATCTCTCTAGCGCGTAGTGTCATGTCTCATATAGGTGTAGAAACGCCTATAATAATATACTTGAGCATAATTCAAATGAATATAAATCGATGAGAGCGGATAGAGAAATGAAGAAAAATATTAATTTATGAGAAATAATGTATGGTAAGTGAGTGATTGAGGATTAACAATGTTTATAGGTGCATATAAGGGTGATTTTACTCCCTCCATCCGCTTAAAAGAAACATTTTTTTCATTTTGGGCGTCCGCCCCTAAGGGTGTCATTTTTCTTTTTATACACATGAGGCCCACACACATCCACTAATACAAATATCCACTATACATTAAATAATAATACTCTTTAATCCAAGTACAAAAAATAAAATTAGTCTCTTTTAAGCTGACAGAGAGAGTAGAATTTAGTTATGGATTATGAGAAGGTTGATCGGCGCGAAATCCACCTAAAATTATGGGTTTAATTGCATGAATTTACTTGAATTTATGTGGCTTTAATTCAATAATTAAGCATGATTTTTATGGAAGATATAATTAATTGCTTAATTACTTGGAAAAAGATATTTTTGTGCTTTTTGTAGAAAATTGGTGATTTTGAGGTATAAATAGATTCTACAAGTAAAGAAAAAGATGTGAGAGAAAACAGAACTCATTTCAGAGTTAAAACGAGTAAAAACGAGCCAAAACGGACAAGCTGCGAGCGTGCTATCACAAAAATTCGACCATGTGCACAAAAATCCGAGCGAATTTTTGTGACAGATTCTCCCAGCGATTTTTTAAATCCTAATTTTTCTATTTTGGCCCTTGAACCAAGTTATCCTACATTGAATAATTATCCCAACACTTCTCACACCATAGTACTCCAAATACCCTCTTATATGAAAGTGATCATAAACAACATTTCTCCATTTAAGTTAATTCAAGTGTATTCATTTCATATTTTAGATTAGAATTTTGGGAGCTCTTGAAAGAGAGAACTCCACTAGTTGAGATTTCTTCCCCTTTGGGGGAGGAATCCATATCTTTAAATATTTTCTTAGATTAGGATTTTACTCCCTCCGTCCAATTGAAACGTACACGTTTTTCTATTTTGGTCCGTTCCAATATAAAGTGTGAATTTCCCTTTTTGGTAAAGGGGACACACCCATATTAATTACTTCTCTCTCCATGGGCCCACATGTCACACTAATACACCAACCCACTTTAAATTAATATATTATTTCTCTCACCTCACTACATATTAAAATATTATGACCAATTATATTGTGTACCCGGGTGCATCCACTTTAAAAAAGGTATACAATTATAAACAAAAATATATACAATTATGAACAAAAATATATGCAAATTATTTGTTAGTTTTTTTAATGAAAAATTGAGTGTAAAAAATGTACAACTATTAAAAAATATGTATACACTATTGAATAAAAAATTATACACATAAGGATGCTAGTTTTTTTAATGAAAAATTGTGTGTGAAAAAAGTATACAATTATTAAGAAACATGTATACAAAATAGAATAAAAAGTTATACACATATGGGTGCACCCTTGCACCCGGGTGCATCCAATATCAACTCAAATATAAAATTTTCATTAAGTGAAATCTAATCCTACTTATTATCTTTTTGTTTTTTATGTTTTGTTGGTTGATTGATGCATGATTATTGATTAAATTATGAAAACGTCATTGAATTTCCGGCTTTGATTAGGTTTCATTTATGCAATTCACATGCTTGTAATATGGGATTTATGCCATTGATATTAGTGCATTGTTATTAAATTGTGTATTGTGTATCGACATATCTTGCCATTATTTTACCCTTAGTTGTTTTACATGATTTATTTATTACAAGAGGGTTTAATATAAGGGGAGCCTGACGAAGAAGTCCTTATGTTTAGAACAACATAAATGAACATTGGGGAGATCACTCAATCCCGAGGATTAAATCAGTGAAGGGAACCCCATTCATACGAAGTACCTTGAAGGGAATTGCAAGTAGAATCGATCCTAGAAGCTGTTTCGGGATTTTCACAGCATTCCACATCCTATTTACCTTGCAGTGGGGGTGGTTCATAGGTGTAAATCATGATCGCACTTACCATGATTAGCTTTAAAATGGAAAACAATTAAAGATGTTGGATGATTGATTATTTGATTGCATCATGAAAGCTACCATCGCATTAAAAAAATTGTAATTAGATTTATTTTTCCATGCATTTTTTTTTTTGAATCTCCAATTCGATCGTTCATAACTAATCACGATGTTATACCTAAAGGCCACGAATCCTAAATTCTCATGGTTCGATAATTTTTAACTTGGTCACCCATGCATATACGACAATAGTACACTTGCACTTTATTTCAGATATAATCCATTTTTAACTTAATAAAAATATATTTTATTTCATTTTAGACATTAATTATTATTTGATTAATTGTCAGTGTAGCCATTTGATTAGGCAAATGAATGTGAGTTTTTTTTTTTAATCATGTGCAATGTGTATTCGGTAGTGAAGTATTACTTTTATTTTATTTTTTTTCATTATTTTAATTTAAATTGATAACAAATTGTGTGATATTATAAATTTTTTAAGGATATTAATTTTAGTGTGTAATATCTCATTTGACAAAAAGAGGAAAAAAAAAACCTTAAAGCAAGACAAACAAAAATGAAAAACAATATACTCCCTCCGTCTCGGGTATTTTTATCCGTTTGTACGGACACGCAATTAAAAAGTTATTTTTTTAATATATAATATAAGAAAAAGTAGGAATAAATTGTTAATTTTAAGAGAAAAAGTAAATAAAATTATTGAAAATGATAAATAAAGTGTAAAAAAATAAATAAAATTGTTGGGTTCATGAATATATAATGTAAGAAGTAAGTTGTATAGTATATTTTTTTTTATATATAGAAACGTGTAAATATACCTGAAATTTTCTTTAGAAATACAAATCCTTTAATTTTTGTATTATTTCCTTTTAACTACTTTTCTTCACCTTATTATACGAGCCAAGCTCAATCGAGTATCCCATACTCGAGCTCGGCTCGAGTACTTATCGAGCCGAGCTCGAACTCGGCTCGTTATGGTGACGAGCTTATATTCGAGCTCGGCTCGGCTCGGCTCGAAAAATGCTCGAGCGAGCTCGAATTCGAGCTCGAGCTCTGCTCGTTAAGCAAAAATGTTGAGTTTTCGAGTCGAGTCGAGCCGAGTATTAATTAATATATTTTATATTTTTATTATATTTATTTTATTATATATTATTATAATTATATAATAATATTATTATTATTATTAATTATTATTTTCGAGTCTAAACGAGCCAAGCCGAGCTCAGCTCGTTACCTAAACGAATATATATTCGAGCTCGAACTCGAGCTCGAACTCGAGCTCGAATAGAAAACGAGCTCGAGCTTTCGAGTCGAGCCGAGCCGACGAGCGGCTCGTTTCCCATAACAGCTCTAGTTATAGATACGAGTCAATTTCAACCACATTAAACCATTAACCCACCAAATCTATTGATAGGAGTACGATTTTTTCGAGAACTTGATTGGTTTACTTTTAATTATACTAATTGTTTAATCATTTGACGTGGAACCAACGCCGTAATTGTGTGATGATGGTTATAGATCCAAAATTTTAATGAAAACCCTAACACTTAGATACTTGAAATGCTTACGCAGCAGCCATTTTACCAACCAAAAGAAACTCCATGTTCTTCTCGGGACAACCTGGGAGCCTGCCAGCTTTTTGATGAAATGCTTGAACAAGGATTGGAACCACCTAGGAGCTGTACACAGCAGTGCTTGATCCGTGTTGCAGGAGCAATCTGATTGATAGAGCCTTCTTGAACAAATAAAGTCTCTTCCTCCTAGCCAGCCTGATGTTTACACGTATAGTATACTTTATATTAACGCATGTGTTGATTCTTGTCGTTTTGAACTGGTTGACTCCCTTTATGATCAGATAGCTGAACAATCAATTACTCCAAACACTGTTTATTCAAAAGATAGTTCTGAGTGGCTATAGTTAGGAGGGGAGATATACAGAGATGGAGAAGATTTTTTAAAGAGGAGAGAATTCAGGACAGGAAGCACAAGAGGAAGGAGTGAATGCTGTAGGATAATGAATACACGAGCGAGTTATCAGAATCAGAATCAGTTACTCATTACAATCCAACCCTAACTGCAAATCTTTAAATAGCCATCCTCTGTTCCGAGGAGAAAAAGGCGGGAAAACGGTAGAATACTAATGGCCGACAGCACCGACACATTCTTTGATTCCCCATCCACCATATACAGATGTTGAGGGATGGCTCTATACTGCCCATCCTGTGCCGTTAAACATTCAGAAACAACAGCAGGAAAGAAGAAAATCTCAAGCATAGATACCTAGACTAGACACTTCTACAACATGAATCCATATGCTGCAACTCAGAGAGTCAATGAAGTTTTCTGGTTCCAATCAGAGTCTAAAATCACCACTCCTTTTGGATTCATACAAGTATATAACAAGCAGTGATTAACCCCAACCCTAAATAAATGCTGCTAGAGTCCTTTTATCTCTTACTAGATAAAACACAGAAGGTGACACACACACACACAGAACAACATATACAGAGAGTGAGAGAGACAGACGTACTTCATCTGGAGAGCTGTGTAAAGAAGAGAGGCCAATTTTATTTCTACAAATAGAAATCACATTTTGCCCCCACACTGAGAAACCAGAAACTCCATCATTATAACCTCTGAAAACTATGTGCTCTGCTGTCCAATCCCTGCGAATATATTTCAAATTGCAGCGGTAAGTTAATAAGGCAATTATTGTATATCCCACGGATATACAACAAAAAAGCTTGTTTATCATATGTTGCATTAGCATCAGAATGAATATGATTGTAGGAGATCCATATTTCTCTCATTATTAAGATAGAATAATTTGTTGGAACAAATGATCTAGCAGATAAGACATCATTCTCACGACAAATATAGCACAAAATGCCTTTACTTTTATGCTTAAATGCACAGGTTATTATTATGTAAAGGCAGCACATACAATTTCATACAAGTCGAAGACAGATACAACATACATCGCTACAACTTAACACTTCAACAGCATAAAAATGCACATGCAATAGAACACTCATCTATGTCAAATTTCATTACAAATTTGAAGTCAAAAGTATGGTAATGTTTTACAGCACACACAATTTCATACAAGTCATAACATATGCCAACACAGTATACATGGTTGCAGCTCAACACTTCAATTGCATGAAAATGCAACATATCTGTTTTCATGATAATCTAAATTAATAATAATATTATCACCAACAGTTCTAAAGCAAAAAATAATAATAATAATAAATAAAATAAAAAAATATATGCCAAATATACTTTATTTACAGCAAAACTTAAGAGAAAAAAAGTATCATTTCGAGTAACTAACTTTCCAACCCTAAAAATGAAGTGTCCACCAAAACAAAACTATCTTTTTCCCAGAGACAACCAGCACTAGAACACGTCTCTAAAATACAAAATAAAAAATGATAACAAGTCTCCCTTACATCTCTAAATATATCTATCTGATTATTACCTTGTTAACCAATAATAATGGACTAAGTTCAGACCAGGACGTAAATTGTTCCAAACAGAAAATTCGTTTGTTCTTAAAGATGAATTAGCTTCTCGAAGGTAATGATGATGGCATGCTCTACTTCGTCATACCCAAAGAATGCTATGCTATGAAGTTTTGAGTTAGAACCATCACCAGTACTGCTTAAACTATATTATTTAATCATCTTCGTGATGGAGGTATAATCATTTAAATCAAATAGTCATGTCATGGCATGAATAATGCAACATCTATAAAGATTAATGAAGTAGATTTGAAAGAGCTGGACCAAAAATCAAAAGCATCAGTAAAATTGTGCACCTAGGTGTGACAAAAAATAAAAATAAAAACCTTCTCAAATCCCAAATTCGCAGAGTTTTGTCAAGAGAGCTGGAAACAAGCTGATGATCTGTAGCTGCAGCCAGCTGCAAAGAATGCAAATCCAAGTGAAACAACATTTTCTTATAGAGTTGCATATTTTTTTGATTATACCTTTGTCACATATCCATCATGAGCTTGCCATGAAGCAATAATCTTTCCACTTCTCAAGTCGAAGAGCTTGCAATGACCAGTGCTGGACGCAGCAGCAATCCAGGATGGAAAGGCAACAGTTTCATCTGGATGCACTTTGACAGAGCCAGACGAGCAAATAGATGATATGAGGGAAGGGAACCCAGAATCAATAGATTCACCTCTCCAAAGATGAAGTTTCTGACCTTGATTGACATCAATGAACCTGTTGGCCATAAAGGTTCTTTATGAAAATATGTGCATGCAAAAGACTTTTGCCCTCATAAATGAAGAATTACCTC
Source organism: Pogostemon cablin (assembly GCA_023678885.1). NCBI lineage: Eukaryota > Viridiplantae > Streptophyta > Magnoliopsida > Lamiales > Lamiaceae > Pogostemon > Pogostemon cablin. The sequence continues at coordinate 140,136 of CM042989.1, forward strand.
AGGGTTCCATTTCCAGTACCCAAAATAAGTCTATCATTGAATTCCAAATAGTCCATAGTAGTGTACAAATTTCCATGAAATGCAGTACTAAGAATGCCACTAGGCAACGGATTAAAATGAAGCATATTGTCTTCATCTCTTTCTATCAATGCAGAGCCTATAGAGTGCTCGGAGAAAACAGAAATTACTTTTCCAGTTTGCCCATTCCATATGTGTACTGTTCCATCACAAGAGGCTACCCTTCCAGAGGACGCCAAAACAAATATGTCATTTATGATCTGTCAATGATAAAACGTAAACATAAGAACTCTCTACAAGCAAGTTCTTTTTGTGATTGACTAAGAGAATGACAGTCTAATTAAAAAAATTAAAAGCAGAAGCAGCGAACCACTTGTATGACATGCAACAGCAAACTAGCAAGCGTATCTATCAATCAATAATATTCTAACTCTTTAGAATAGAAACTAACTGCCAACCTTTGATGTATGTGAAACAAGTCTTACTCTGGAAAGGAAGTATCAAGTAGTAAACATGCAAAACAGAATAAAAATAGATAGCATAGCTTGATAAAGAGTTACAAAAACAAAGTGCATAAAGTTAAACGTGCTGGCTATTAACACCCCAGGATCCTCTTTATACATCCCAAATGTTGAATTATCCCCACATTAATTTAAGTATTAGCTTTTCTTTACTAAATAATCCCCAAAATAGTCCATTGTACCCTTCTGCACAAATTCGCACAATGTTCGGCGCCAAATGGTAGTGAAAGTGTTTGACGCCGAAAACTTGGGTAAGATTCCAAAATAGCATTCGGAGCCAAACACTAGGGGTTGAGATTTCAAAAAATGTTCAAGTAGTGTACGTTGACCAACGCCTGGATAGGATTTCCATAAACTTTTATTCTTAGGCACAGAATGGTAATGAAAGTGCTCGGCTCCGAACACTTGGATAAAATCTCAATTTTATTTAAGTACTGTTCGGGGATATATTATTATTTTCATAAAAGAATAACTTAGTCCATAATATTTTTTTTTTAAAAGCACACAATGATTCCAATCAGAGTAGCATCTGTTATGCCGCAATTTATTCCAACAGCTTTCTAAAATCCTATTTGAAATACTGATAGCTTGTCAAAAGCGGAAGGCAGTAAAACTAAGGTACCGAAAGATAATAACATTAAACAATCTCAACCGTGCTGTGCTGTCTCTTTCAAATACCATCAAGGACTGCATTTTACACCACATTTGGTATAAGAGAAAATGGTAGTAAAATAGAGGTTGAAAAAATGGAAAATAAACGAATCACATCTTATCAGTTGAAGAAGATAGGAGAACATAGTTTTGGTGGATAGTGTTCTTCCTTAATAATATTTCTGAATTATTACACACCATATCTGACATTCTGACCAATTGAGAAATATTGGAGAACAGTATTTGGATGGATAAAGCTCCTCGATATGTTTGCTTAAGTAACACGCCATATATGATATGTTTGCTTAAGTAACACACCATATATAGATTAATCGTTTTCAGACTTTGATAATGTGTGCAACAAAGTGATTTCACAGTGGGATTTCAGGATGTTTATCATCCAAGATGCAATTAGAAAAACAAAAAGGTGAAAAGGAAGCGATAGGGAAATGTGTGAAATGCCTATTTTCATGATGCAAAATAACTGATCTCCAGATCTTAGCTAGATATCAAGTTATGACACGAACATGCAATTTAAGTATTTAACCTTCTAAGAACTGACACTAACCTCATCATGACCATTATAGCTTGACATGCAATCAGCCCTAGACAAGTCCCACTTTTGAATATTTCCTTTGAATCCTGGTCCAACTCCTGCTGTGAATATTGTACACTCATTTTGACAAACAGCAAAAGATCTCAGGGTTCCATGATGGGCGCGGACAGAATGTACTATTGATGCTCTAATTTTCCATGGAAGTTCATCCTTTGGACCACTGGCACGACTTACTATATCAAGCCCATTCCAGCTAGCTGCAGGACTGGGGAACCAACACCAGGGTTCCTGCATTCCTAGATCTGGACTAGGTCCATGCCTATTTACTGGATTATGGTGATACTCGGGCATATTTTTACTTGGCATGAAGTTTGCTTTTCCCCTTTTCCCATGTGCTTGTGCTCTAGACCATTCAGCTCCATTGAGTGAGAGTTTGGAAGGAATGGTATCAGATGTTGAGCCCTTGTACGAGGTCCTTCTACTGTTAATGCTATCTGGTACACCATGATCATAGTCACCTGCATATTTCCACTGAATAACAAAAGGTTAAGAGATGTGCAAATGCATGAAATTAAATTAGCACTAACAGCATTTTACAATTCCAAATCCAGCACAGCTTATAAAGCAAGTAATATAAAATCTTGGTATACAGATTGCCGAAGGATGAAAATGTTCCCATTTTCCTCAGGTACATAATAATTTTGAGGTCATTATGTTAACAATAAGATTGCAACACAGGAACTTAAAGTAGCAGACAACATCACAGGAGGAGTAAGAGAAACTAGATCTCCAATGGTGCAAGGAATATGAACTTTAAGTGCTTTTGCAATTTAATAGATAATCCCAGCCACAGCAAATGTGTTTCTTCATAATCATAAGTAATTATCGACACAGCTGTGTTTAAAAATATGTATATATTTATTAATCTTGGGTGTCCTCTTCTACTGAAGTCACAGAAAAAAATCTATATACGACTCAAATGAATCTATTAACTAAATTCTAATAATTAAAATGATTTGGTCAGGGCATTACCAAGATCAATATGCAAATTTCCCCAAAATAGCTCATTTTAATAAAAGAAATCTATAGAAAGTTTATACCTTCCAATTATGATGCCTTAGAAGGAATTGCTCAATTAGCAACCATGTTGGACAACACTGGCGAAGTTTCTCTATTCCAAGAAGAGAAGCAAATTGAGGATACAAAAGTAACCTGCCAAGACATCAATTTATCGTATGTGTATTTAAGACTTATGCACGAGTACCACGAACAAAAGATTATATGACAAACTCACACCAAGTCCATGCGACTGTCAATGCAATCTTCCTCGCTCACTTTCACTTTAGGGTTCACCTTGTTTCCAGCCAAATTGATAGTATAAGCATTCTTTGTCTGAGAGAAAGCAAACTCACTGAATAACTCTTTTAGTTTTGGCAGAACATGCATTGCAGTTAAGCCTGGTCCAATCTGCTGGCAAACTCTAATAAGACTCTTGGCAGCATTCTGGCAAACAAAATTATTGTTGTCACTTGTCAGGAAGGCATTTTATAGTTATTTGACAGAGTAAATTAGTTTATAGAGACATTTTGCTCTGGAGCAAATATGACTCATTTTTTCATGGATACCGAAAACCTTTCAGGTTAGGTGCTGTTAGCCTCACTTCTACCTGGATAAGCATAAAGAGTAGGCATAATGTGTAGACTCTGTAGACACGGTGTCTTTTCATGCTTATGAATTTTTTTTACCATATATTTGATTGGGGGTGTTCATTATTTGGGTCAAAACGTTCACCCACAGAACCAATCTTTAAACGGGATTCAGGGTTGGGTAGTATATTTCACTTAAATTGTTAGAAAGGGAATGAAACGCAAATGACAGACAAAGACTTTGTGTGATATTCACATTTTTTTAAGAACACAACCACAAGGGGCCGGAAACATTATTTAAAGAAGTACCTGATGTACCATAATTCCTATATCTCTGTGCATGAGAATCTTAACATATGTGCAATTTCTGTCCTGCATGATTATAAAGTACGCTCGTTATACTCTATTGCTTCAGTCTACACAGAAAATATACAGTTCAAAAATTAGATCATACCTCAATTAGTTCTTTAACAATTGTCTCAGTTTTCAATACAGGAAAAAGACCATCCAGAGCAGTCAGACAATCTATCAAGGCCAAAGAGCTCCAGCTTTGCATGGGTTCAGGTTTGCCAATATTGGAAGTACAGATACAAGCGTTGATAACGTTATGTAACAGCGGTAAAATATGTTTCACAATGAAATTTTGTCCAAAAAGTGCACCTAAAATTAAGTGAAATTGCAGCAAAACTTGGGCAAACAGATTTTGAAAACAATGAAGTTCATAATTTGAATATGAGGTACATACCAATTCTAATCAACACATCAACACCATCACTACACATCCCTTTTCCAAAACAGAGCATCAGGGGCAAAATTGTCTGGACAATTAATAAACAGTACCCAATGTAAATTTGTAAATGCATAAATGATGCATTCATAAGTATACAAGCGATTATACAATTTACAACAAGAGAAATGATTAAACCTGATGAACAGTAATAGGCACACCAAGCTCTTCGCTGGACCCAACAAGTAAAACAGAGGCAGCAGTAGTTGAGCTTTTATGAGGAGCAGTGCACAAATTTGATATGATAATTGGATGTATTATCTCAAAGTATGATTGTTTGCCCATCCTGTTCCATAGCTCCTGCATAAATGAGCCTTGAAGAAGAGAAACCTTCAATCGCGAAGGGCCTGTAGCCTAACCAAAATTAATTTGAAATTGAAAATCAGATTATGGAAAAATGAAAATGACCGAACAAATGATAGTACAGAGAAAAAGTAAATAACAGGCCTGCAAAATTTTCTGGACAGATGGGACGACATACTTCGTCACTGCTTCTAATGTCAGACATTTCAGAAATTCTGTGAGTAGCACATAAGCCCATTCAGCTTCCGCATCTGAGGTTGAAGTTACTACAAGGGGTAAGCAATAAGGAGCACACATTTCAGCGCCAAAAGGTCCCATGCTTTTCAGCACTCCTCGTGTTGCTAATGTTGCAGCATATTGAAGACGGGATTCATCTTTTGCTACAAGGTGAAATGGGGCTAAATAAAAGTAAGATGACTTGACTGACTTCAGGAAGTATGGAGATTCCAGAAGGCATTTAGCAGAAGGCCTCCTAACAAAGTCAGATGGATAAAATAACTTAGATAAGACTGGTATAACTTTTTTAGCATTTAATGTCAGGGTGCTGGAAAGTTATAGCTCTTTAAGCCATTTATATAATTTTTTTTGGAATTTTGGGGGACGAGAGCTGGGTGCCCAGATAAGAGATGGAGAACTTACCTTTTCCAATCCTTCTGAATGCAGGCTTCAACTATGACTTTCACGTGTTGTGGTAGATTTTGCAATGAACTTGGTAGGACACCGTTCTCCAAGTATGAAGCTAAAGTCTTTAGACCAAATAGTGGTTTCCCCATCTGAAGTTCTGCTAATATACATCCAACGGAAAATATATCATCTGCAGATCTCTTGCAAGTGCCCTCTGAAGAACATGTTTGCCTCCAAAGCATTAGATCTTGATATCCAGTTGAACCATCATCCGCCTCAATATTCTCAAGCAGAGAACTTGAGGTATTACTTGAGGTCCAACTGAAGTTCTCTGTAGAATCTGGTTCTGTAGGTGATACGTTTCCAGAAATATTAGTCAAAAGCTCATTTTTACTGAGGTCACTCTTCAGATTGTTGCCAGAATGAACACTATATTTAGGAACTAAATGCCATGATTTCTCACAGAAAGAAGTTGCTTCTTGCAGTTCATTTAAATAATTAGTTTCAATGCATTGATGGATGTTCTTGTGACGAGCTCCCATTCTGGAAAATTGACGTGCAGGGTGAGGTTGAGTAAATAGCTGGCGGCGTCCTGTTGACTTTGGAGTTTTGGAGGTTGAAGCCGGCAACATCACATTCTTAGCTGCAATAGCAGCGTCACCAGACATTTTGTAGCCAAAGGTAATGTCAATCCAATGGTGTATTTGCAGCGAAACTTGGTTACTTTCCAAAGCATTTCGATGCAACTTAATGAACTCCTCTGGAGTGCCTGCCCATGAAGGAACAGCCAGATCAGGCATGCCAGAATGTCTGGAACGAAATATGTGTGGGTCACAGTAAAATTCAGGAATACACTCATCAGGGGTCCATTGGTATAATCTATGCATGGTGGAGGGATATTCATTGGGTTCATATACAGAACGCACAGCTGTACGCAAAATACTCAATGGCAATCTCCTAGCTTTATAACTGCAAACAGCCAGTTCAGATAGGCATTCATCAGACACATGGTGAGGAATTTCAGATGTTGAGTAAGTGAAATCCAACTGTTCATCACCTTTTGCCAAGCGCCACTTGCTCTTGCTCAAATCTCTCCAACCTGTGCTGCTATTTTCATCAGGTTTGACACTAAAATCGATTACCCAAGGCATTACTGTATATAATGTGTTGTCACCCCATCCCCTTCCAGCTAATCTGTTTAAAACGAGAAGATACTCAAAATTGCTCATCTCACCTTTCCACCAACTATAAAAACATGATTGCCAATTATCGCATTTAGAAAGACTTAAATCAGCATTAAGTATAGAGGAAGAACAGCATTCGAAACTAAAACTACCAACAGAACAATTATGGAACTCATCGCTTGGCTTCACCATGGAGTTCCGCAGCTGTTTTTCACCAATTTGTAACCAACACCAAGATGTGTCAGTCAACATAATATTGGAGGGACGTAAATTCCCATGAGCAATGCCTAGACCATGCATGTAACACAGCGCAGAGAGTAGTTGGTAGATTAGGAATTGGATTTGCCAATCAGACTGTAAGGCAGCAGCGCTGTAGTGCATAATGTTTTCAAGGTTAAATGGCGTCTTTGGAAGCACAATAATTATTTGAGCAGATGACTTTAGCATTCCCAACACGGGGCCAATGTTTGGGTGCCTTATGCAGCCAGGAAAGCCACGCTCCTTAAATAAAGGTAGCCCAACCAAATTTAGAAAGTTTTCGCTGTCTCGTCCGACAAAATTTCCCTCCATAAGGAGACACATTGACTGCAAGAGTTTGTCCTCTAACGAACCAGATGAGAAATACGAAGCAAGTTCTTCAAATAATTCATAGGATGCAGCGCCAATCCGAGCACTTGGAGACAATGAAGTGATTGTCCTGGAGCAAGAAAACCGGCTAGAATCGTTACATGTTTCATGAACGCTAAGAAAAAAGGTTCTGCCACCATTTGAACCACGCTGGCATTCAGTTGATGCTGTATCTAAAGCAGATCTTTTATCACTAGATATTCCGACACTGACCTCTGCATGAACTTGATTTATACCAGACGATTTTATGTGCTCTACATCAGTACCATCACCACCTCCAAGTACACAATACTCGTCACTGCAAAGATGAAATAAATGATTTAATCCCTGAGGGTGCGGTGCTATGCTCAGGAGCAAACGATAGTGTTGTGATATATACACATCATACAACACTTTCATAGGAAAAATACAAGAAAGAAAGCAAAAATACAGCACAAACACAAACATCTCGCCTACGGGTCCAGGGGAACCTCAGCAGTGGAATGAAGTGTCCAGCAATTGAGCAAAAATCACACAAACAAAGAACATCCACGAATAACAAAAAATCAGCTTTTGAATTTGTCATCCGCTATAAAGAGCAAGGCATCATACACGTATCTGCCCAAGCAATCGTCTTTTCTATAAGGCACATAATTCAACACGAATTGATGCGGTGTCACTTCATCGGAATCAGATACCTACGTTTAAAGCAAGGACTAGTTTATTATATATCCACATATCAATAGCTAACAAATACTTTCATATATAAGATGTAAAAGTCAGATGACCTGAACGACTGCTCGTGAACCAAATGGGAGTGGTGAATCGGAGAGGCCATGGATGAAGGTGACTCCGCCAGAAAAATCAGCTTCAATTCGTTGCTGAAGGCACTCGAAGCATAATTTTGGCGCAGTATCCATTTTTCAGATTCTCCTTGTTCAATTGGCGTTGCTATTAATTCTCTCCGTCAAGATCTAATTTGAAGAAAGTCGAATTGAACTTTAACTGGAGATGATGGTACAGTCCAGACCATCAGCTAAAAAGTCGTTGCACGGCGTCGTTTCCTTTAAACGAAGAAAATGTTAGGAACTTGGGCCTATGGCTGGCACTTTGTTATTTTGACAGGGCCATACTCTAAATTGGGCTTTTAAATTCCATAAAAGAAAATATTCGGTCCAAAATGAATACCACTAGATAAGAAGCAGCAGCAACAGACACCGCGGTGGCCAACTGAGGAGCGCGAGGGAGGGGAACGTTGTAGAAACTGTAAAGACGCTGGTGACTGGTGAGGAACAGGTTAAAACTGTAAGCTTTCTCGTTTACTCATATATATTCATTCCCCTACATGTCCTTTTTTAAATCAAATTCCGATTAGGTAAAGATTTGGAATTCTATATTTTGTTCCAACATGGAGTTAATTGTTCCATCTAAGCAAACCCAGAAAATCTTTTGCTCGTTTGATTACAATATACATGAGCAAATATCAAGAAACCACCACAACGATAATGTCTTCCTTTGTTGTAAATTTCCCTCTGCCAATGCTATTCTTGTGAAAAAGCAAGGATCTTGGAAACAAAGGCGTGCTGGGGTTAAGGTTTTAGCTGTCTGTGCTGTTGAAACCTTGTATGCTAATGGAAGGTTAAAGTTGTCAAATGTTGAAAAAAGCCCACATAGGAAAGGGCAGGGACAGGTTCAGGGGAATTCGTCTCATAGTTTTGAAGAATTTGAGAATAACAGCTATCTCCGCCACTTGGTTAGAAATGGGGAGTTGGAAGAAGGTTTTAAACATCTTGAAAAGATAGTTTTCCAGGGCGATATTCCGGATATAATCCCATGTACGAGTTTGATTCGTGGGTTTTGTAGAGCTGGTAAGACTAATAAAGCTTCGAGGGTTATGGAAATTCTCGAGGAGTCTGGGGCAGTTCCTGATGTAATAACGTATAATGTGTTGATTAGTGGGTATTGCAAGTCTGGGGAGATAAGAAATGCTTTGGATGTCTTGGACCGAATGAGTGTTTCTCCTGATGTTGTCACATATAACACGATTCTGCGCTGTTTGTGTGATAGTGGGAAGTTAAGACAAGCCATGGAGGTTCTTGGTCAGCAGCTGCAAAAGAAGTGCTTGCCAGATGTGATAACATACACAATTCTGATCAAAGCCACATGCAAGGAAAGTGGGGTTGGACAGGCGATGAAGCTTTTGGATGAAATGAGGAGCAAAGGCTGTAAGCCAGATGTAGTTACTTATAATGTCCTTATAAATGGAATTTGCAAGGAAGGGAGGTTGGAAGAAGCAATCAAGTTCTTATATAGCATGCCTTCGTATGGTTGCCAATCAAATGTCATAACACATAATATCATCTTGCGCAGCATGTGCAGTGCAGGCAGGTGGATGGATGCGGAGAAATTGTTAGCAGAGATGATGAGGAAAGGGTGTTCCCCTAGTGTTGTTACCTTTAATATTTTAATTAATTACTTGTGCGGGAAGAAGCTGCTGGGCCGGGCAATTGATATTTTAGAGAAGATGCCAAGGTATGGCTGTACCCCAAACTCCTTGAGTTATAACCCATTGCTTCATGGCTTTTGTAAAGAAAAGAAGATGGATAGAGCTATTGAATATCTAGAGATAATGGTTTCGCGGGGGTGTTATCCTGATATTGTGACATATAATACTCTGCTCACAGCTCTATGCAAAGATGGGAAGGTTGATATTGCAGTTGAGATTCTTAATCAGCTGAGCAGAAAAGGTTGTTCTCCCGTTTTGATTACCTACAATACTGTGATTGACGGGCTGTCCAAAATGGGAAAAACTGATCGTGCTATGCAGTTATTGGTTGAGATGCGGGACAGAGGGCTAAGACCTGATATCATCACCTATTCTTCACTTGTGGGAGGACTAAGTAGAGAAGGAAAGATTGAAGAAGCTATCAACTTCTTTAATGAATTGGAAGGTTTGGGCATCAGGCCAAATGCTATCACCTACAACTCTATCATGTTAGGGCTTTGTAAGACTCGCCGAACGGATCGTGCAATCGATTTCTTGTTATATATGGTGTCGAAAGGGTGCAAGCCTACAGAATCTACGTACACAATCCTGATTGAAGGTCTAGCTTATGAAGGATTCACCAAAGAGGCTTTAGAGTTGTTGAATGAGCTTTGCTGTCTAGGGGTCGTGAAGAGAAGTTCTGCTGAACAGGTGGCGATCAAATTTTAGCTTGAAACTCAAATATACTGTTAGTAGAACGGAGATCTCATACATCTTCTTGTGTAATTTCTGGTACTCATGAGATTATTGAATTGTCTTTTGTCAAAAGCAGACAATGAAATTTGATGCTTCCAAATTTTCTTGTATTATTTGCTTGTGTGTCTTGAGGATATCTTAGGAATTGTGAGTCGCAATTGCCGGTGTAGAATGCCACTACTAATATTACTTCTCCTTCATTTTATAAAAACATTATCTTGCGCTTGTTCCTCTAGATTGTGTGTATTCTGTGATGCAGCAACTACATGTATTTCTTTTCTTTTCCTTGATTGCATTATTGGTAACGTAGCGTTGAAATTGAGGAGTTTTTTTTTTTTTTTACCATGACACTGTTGTTGTTAGTTTTATTATCTGAAAAAAATGGATTTTATGAAATGACTGCTTTTAGCTCACACCCTATGTAGTTGGGAAGGGTTGTGGGAGTGGGAGAGTCAAAAAAGCCCATCAATAAGATTGTAAAGGTGCAAGGATTACATCTGTGGCAGTCACAGTGACAGTCACGGGGATAAAATTGCTCCAACAAACAAACACAGAACGACTAGTCCTAGCGATGAAGCCGCTCCATGGCTCTTTCCTCCGTTGATGCCACCCCCTCCTGAAGCATGCATTTTATTTATGTTTAACTAAACAAGGTAGGAGTATTATTAATGGTGATAGTAAAGTAAAAATGAAGGAATTACCACAGTCCCTGGTAGCATTGGTGGTGGAAGAGCAGATGCATATGAAGCCCTGAGTGTCTACATCGAAGCCGCAAGTACCCCCAGACGCAGCACAGCGATGACATCCTGAATCAGGCAAGCCATAAGATAGCTTAATCCCATAAAGCCAGTCGAGTGGGCCAACCCCCTTCAAGGTATCCACATTGTACACACTGGTGTAATGCGTGCAGTCCAGTATGTTGATGGTCATGAATTTCAGGGTGGCATAGGTGGTGAAGCAGCAGGGCGGCGTGGCATTGTAGAGCAGGTGAAAGAGCTTGAAGGATGTGCAGCTTCCGTAGAGCTCATCACAGGTGTGGCCGGAGAAGTTGAAACAGAGGTAGCTGTAGTGGTTGAGCAGGGGAGAGTCGATGGAGCAGTTGAGGAGCGCGAAGACGGTGTCGGGCGAGGGAGGGATGGCGACTGACTGAACATCGGTGAGGAGAAAATCATGATGTGGCTGGAGGATGGAGCAGGTGGACATGGAAGGATCGAAGACTACAAGGGTGTTCTTATCGTAATCGATGGTTTGGATGTTGTAGGTTCCAGAGGGGGTGAGGAAGGAGAGGTGAGTGGCGGAGCAGTTGAGCATGTGGCGGAATTGGGGGGCGCCGCAGCCATCATCAATGGCGAAGGGGTAGTTGATGGGAATGTTGTTGCAATAATTCCGGCAGAGAGGAGTGGACAAGTGCAGGAATAGTAACAGGAATAAGAATAGGATGAGTGGAGGGGTCATTTTACCGAGTATGGATTTCATTTACTACAACTATAGAACTAGAAACAAAGAGACAGGAGTGGCTTCTTTTCAGAAAGTAGTGCAGCGCTAATTGCTCGCCGCTTTTTGACCATTGTAATGTTTCTGTTTGAAAATGGACTCCAATATACACCATGGATCAACATTATCAGCCTTCCTATCCTATCCTATTAAAAAATAACACAAAAGTCATTATGCAAAGTAGGACCACCGATAAATTAATGCTAAACAAAATGTAGAATCTTAAAAATATAAAAAATAAATAAATAATTCAACTTACTATAATATATGGCACGAGCTCCTCATTTCTTGATATACCTCATGCTTCAATCCACTTTCTCCCTTTTAACAGATGAGTTTTGAAGTGATTTTGGTCTTGTTAGATTTGGGAGTCTACCATACATTAGGGTTTAGAGATTTGTGAATCCTGTTTCTGCCCTTTTAACTCCACATCACATGCCATTTTATATCCACACAGCACTTGGAAAAAATAAAAATAATAAAAATAAAACCAAATGCGGATAATTGAACGCAAAAATTGAGTTTAATAAATTTAATTGACTTATTTCAAAAACCGAAACGAATCGATCAATATCAAAACTAGTGTAAATTATTATGGGATAAATAATTTTATTTTTTTCTACTTTTTTTTCTTCTAATTTACTCCTTCCATTCTAGGGGTGTCAACGGGCCGGATCTGGGCCGGGTAGTTAACTACCCGGACCCGGCCCGTTTCTGAAAGACCTGCCCCGGACCCGTGCCCAGACCCATACGGGGCGGGTCCGCCCCGCCCTTTTTTTTTAATTAATCCTCAAAAAATTTAAATCATACAAAAAATATTCATATATTTAAATAAATAAACCATAAGAATATTAAATATAATTATAATTTAATAAATTATATATATATCATATAGTTATAAATAATTTATACGTATAAAATATAAAATAATTGTATAATATATATATATATATATATATATATATATATATATATATATATATATTAACATAAAATATAATTATATATGTATAAAATAATTTTTAATATATTATATACTGGGCGGGTCCGTGGCGGGTCGGGTCTAAGTTAATACCCAGACCCGCTCCGTATATGTACGGGTCTGGGCCGCCCCAAAACGTGCGGGGCGGGCCCTGGTACCCATTCCGTAAAACCATTCATGCCCAAAAAAAAAACACAATTTTATCTAATAATTTCAAAAATTACTTTAATTTCAAATTCAACTCATTTTTCACACACATATCAATACTTTACAATATTTTTTTCACGTTGTTTTCTCAAATAACATGAACAGTAAACTTGAAGCGTTTTATGTGACGGAGAGAATACTTTTTAATAATTCAATAATTACTAAATAATGTTCTCCCTCTATCACGTGTTAATGTTTACGTTTGTTTTTTACATTTAAATTAAGAAATATAATATTTTAATAGATAGTAGATTAAGAAATACTATAATATTTAATGTGAAGTGGGAGTTGTATTAGTGTTGTGTAGGGGCCATAGGTGGAATAATGTGTGGGTTCCACTTGACAAAAATATATATATATGTATACTCCCCGTCCCACTTTTTTTTTTTTACTTTTTGTACGTGAATTAATGAGTATTGGAGTATTATTTAATGTGTAGTGGGTAGTTGTATTAGTAGAAGTGTGAGTACCATATTTTTATAAGATTAGTAGGTGTAGGGTAATGTTCGTTTCCAAATTTTAAACCCAGGTTTTATTTTCAAAATACACATCCAAATTTAAAAAGGGTTGATTGCGTCAAAAACCCCAACTTTTACTAGAGTTGCAATTTAATCCAAACTTTTAGAATTTGGCAAAAAAAAAACTACAACCTTTTAAATGAGTTGCAAATAGGGCCCATGGGCAGCAAGATGCTGCCCGACGTATGACGTGGCAACTTCTCAATACCAACCAAAACAAACGACGTCGTTTTTGTTATTTAGTTTAATTTTGCCAATTATCAAACCACCATGGTCTCTCCTAGGGTTGTAAACGAATCGAATCGAAGCGAATACTGCTGTAATCGAATAGTATTCGACTAAATTTTCGAATATTCGAATTCGAATATTAATCGAATTTAAAATTTGATTCGTATTCGATTCGTTTATATTATTCGAACTATTCGCATGTATTCGACTATTCGTATTCGAGAATTTTTACTTATTATTTTAAATCTTACACTTTCTTGAATTCAATTCGAAAATATGTACATATTTTTTACTTTAATTTTTTTAATCCAAATTTTAATATCCTAATAAAAATCATTTCAAAAAATATGAGAATATGTAAAATAAAATAAATAAATAAATAAAAATTGAAGTTGTGAATATAAGATAACAATATTAATAAATAATTTTTCTCAAATAAAATTAAATATAATATATTTATATATAATTAATTAAAATATAATATATATTATTATTCGAATATATTCGCGAATATTCGAATCGATACCATGTGAATCGTATTCGATTCGAATATTATACGAACCAAAATAATTATTCGTGTTCGTATTCGAATTCGATTTTTTCGAATTCGAATATCAATAAATGAATTTGAATATCGAATCGAATCCGAATTATTTGATTCTTTTACAACCCTAGTCTCTCCCCTCTTTTCCAGATTCCCCAAATGGAAAGATGAAACGAAGGTGATGAAATGGAGACCCCTCGCGTTGTGACACTGGGAGTACCTCTTAAAGTGCTTCGATTTGGCTCCTAGCCATCCTAACAACACCACCGCCACCTCCTGCCGTTGATCCGCCGCGATACTATAGGAGTTTATTTTGGTCGATTGCGAGAAGAAACTAATCCAGCGGCCGGATGAGTGGTCAATTGATGCCGGCGCCGAGGATGGAGAAATTTGGGGCAATTGTGGGAATGGAGGGATGAGAGGGAGGAAAAAATTGAGAGCAGCACTGGAATGAGAGAGACGAGAAATGAGTAGGAGAAGCAGAGTGGTGAAGGTTTAGTGGATAAACGTCTCCCTGAAATCAAATTGGGGCATTGGTGTCTGGTGAATGTGAAAATATGTTATGGACTTTAACTTATTTATCATATGTGGATTGTACCTGTCGATCCATGGAGGAATTGGGGGAGATGATAAAGAAGGGTCAAAGAGGAGAGAGAGAACAGTAGTTTGATTAAAAAAATAATAATTAATTAAAAAAAAGAAAGAAAGGATGAAAACAACGCTGTTTTTGTGTAGTGGCAGTGCCACATCATCCATCCGGGCATCATCCTGCTGCCCATGGGTCTGATTTGCAACTCATTTAAAAGGTCGTAGTTTATTTTGTCAAATTCTAAAAGTTTGGATTAAATTGCAACTCAAGTAAAAGTTGGATTTTTTACGCAATTAATTCATTTAAAAAACCACCCCTTTATATACCTACTATATTCTCCATCTTTAATTAATACATATTCTCTCTTTATCTCTCCTTTCTCATTTAATTATTAAATAAATTAATGCATTAATTTAAGTAAAGTTAAAATCTAACCTACACAAAATCCAAAATAAATATAGAATGACCATTGTTTTAAAAACCCCTCATTTTAGAAAAAAAAAAGAAAAAAAAGAAAAAGGTATAAGGTGCTCTAATCAATAACTTGTTACCAAATTCGCAAAAATAATTGAAGATCTGCACACCTAAAGAATGCACCGCTCGAAACTTCTCCACTCTTTTCCTTTATTTCCCTCGAAATATAAACTCCGCCCTTTATATTATGCAACAAATTTGAGTTGTTGTACAACGTAATCACCATTCTTTTCTATTTTTTATTTTTTAAATTGGATGGCCGTGGAAGCAACAGATGCTGCCACCCCAGGGTTGGCTCTTGCTGACACTGAGATCAACTGGAACAGGTTCGCAAATACTTCTTCTGCCCCTCTTTTAACCTTTTCACCCACTCATCCTTGGATCTTTAGGGTTTAGGGCTTCCATGGATCCTTGGCTTCAAATGATTTATTATCCCTGGTTACTCCTAAGTTTCAACTTGCTAAATGCATTGCCGAATACTAAAGTTATTACATGTAAGAGTAGAGTTGATTGCTTTTTTGAAGAAAAAAAGAGTTTTAAAACGTCATAATCAGAACCGTTGCAATTTTTATTTTTATTCTTTAATGAAATTTCAAACAAATTGTGTCAGATGGAGCGTGATTGGCATTGGATCCACTTTATCGAATTTTTAGAGTGATAAAATAGAACAATGTTTTATTTTTTATTAGGATACAAGTATCTGCTCCAGAGATAAAAGCTATACTTGATAAATAGAGTGAGAGAAAGACGGTTGTATATAAATCGTGATTTGTCTCATTCAGCCCAAAATGATTAACCTTATTCATAATTTGTTGTCTGAGAAGTTGAAGATTACTGAATGCTGATCTGAGACTTATGAAGCAATGTATTTTTATGGTGTCTGCCTTATTTTTACTGCTCTTGGTTCTTCCTTCTTAAAGTGTATTCCTCTTATAGAGCAATGCCCTGATAAAATTACAATCATAGTATCAACTATAAGAGCATAGTTGATTTGTGCGCGTCACAAGTGCAGGTTGGATAAGACGAGGTTCCACGCCATTGGGGCTATTCTATTTACTGTTCAGTCGGCTTTAATACACCCTACAGCAGTTGTGAAGACTAGAATGCAAGTGGCTGGATCTGGCATCTGTCAGATGAATGGATTCTCTGTTTTTAGACACATCATTCGAAGTGATGGTGTTCCTGGTGTTTTCAGAGGCTTTGGTACATCAGCCATTGGATCGTTGCCTGGGCGAGTCTTTGCCCTAACTTCGCTTGAAGTGTCAAAGGATATAACTCTGAAATATACCAATGGCCTGAATATTCCAGAAGCATCTCGAATTGGTATTGCAAATGGTGTTGCAGGAATGGTGTCCAATTTAGTTTCTTGTGTATACTTTGTTCCTTTAGATGTGGTGGGTGTTCTAATTATTCCATATCCTTGTTGGCGATTATATTATCTTCATATTATTTCAGAATACATTTGGGATACCTATACTTGTGCGGATGTTATGATTTCAAACTTCACCAGACAAAGCATTTTATAAAGTTCGTTGCATTCACTTTTCAATAAGCCGCGACTGACCTTCACCATCATATCATAGTCTTTGAGAGACCTAACCTTAAAGAATTGATGAATCTTCTAGCATGTATCTCAGCTTTGTGATAGAAAAAATATGTTAAACACACCCACCCACATACACGTCCAGGATGGCATAATCTTCTACATGCCTGAAGTACATTCTACTGTTGTTAGTTGTTAGTTATTACAAGTTTCCATCAATTTGTCCTTTTCCTATAATTTAGCATTTTAGGGTTTATTGGTGGAAGATTTATATACCCACATTGTCCAGGCTTTAAGACCATTTTACTTGTTAACCAGATTTGCCAGAGGTTAATGGTTCAAGGACTCCCGGGGACTACAACTTGCAGTGGTCCAATTGATGTTGTTCAGAAAGTGAGTAGGGCTGAAGGATTTCGTGGATTATATAGAGGTTTTGGTCTAACAGCTGCTACCCAATCGCCGGCATCAGCACTTTGGTGGGGTGCATATGGCTCAGCTCAGCACATGATTTGGAGGTGAACCTGCAGTCTTATGTCAGTTTTAGAGTGATAGTGTAAATTTATTGCTATATAGTTTTCTTATTAGACATGGGTGTATGTGATAAGATTTAGTTATATGTGTAGGACTTTGGGGTACAGAGATGAGGTGGAGAAGAAACCATCACATGTGGAGTTGGTGAGTGTTCAAGCGACGGCAGGAGCAATAGCTGGTGCATGTTCTTCAGTGATTACTACTCCTATAGACACTGTGAAGACGAGACTTCAGGTGACCTACATTTTGAACGTAGACTAGTAAACTATCTCACCCAAGAAGGATTGAAAAATGTGTTGCCATGATATGCAGGTTATGGATGATTATGGTGTTGGAAGACCTTCTATAGCAAAGACCGTGAAAAGTCTTGTTGAGGAGGATGGATGGATAGGGTTTTATCGAGGATTTGGGCCTCGGTTTATGAACATGTCTTTCTATGGAATCACAATGATTGTGACTTACGAACTAATAAGTAAGGCTAAGCTCATTCACTTGAGTGAAGGCTCCGCTCATTCACTTGAGTTTGGTATTTAGATTAGCTCCTCTTAGTTGTTTTGCACAAATCAGCTTCACCTCATATAATTCATGATTGGCATGTGTTAAGGTATTAATTTTTTTGATTTGCAGAGAGATTGTCGGTGAAGCAGGCATGACGAGAGAGTGATCTTTTGGAACTTACAAGTATTTGGCTCTCTCTTTAATCAGTAGACTAGTTAGGGATTATAAAAAGTAGCAGAAGCATCGCATCCCTCTCTCAATTCTTGAACAATTATAGTATATCCTAAATTATACTCCACCTGTGCAATATTTGCTATCTCATGCCATATTTTGCATATTTGAAGAAACTGGGAGTCATTGCCAATTACTATGCTAGGCTGTGCAACTGATACTGCAAGACTAGCAATTCTTACTGATTATGTACATCTTTTTTGATAACGTCTTTCGGTGAATAAATCACACTAATTAAGCACACCCCTAGGCCAGTAGGCCCTCATGTGTTGTTCTTCCACTATGATGTAACACCATGTAAATTAGTAAATGTCTAGCATTTGTAAGAGCACGTCCAAATCCATATATGAGATCCTATTTTTAATATGAATTGTGTCCCAATAGTGAGTGATTCAGGTTCGATTCTCTTGGAACGAATTAAGGGAGCTGTAAGGTGGCTTGGAGAAATCTTGGAGTATTTTGGTGTTTGGTGAACTGACTTCTAACTATTAACAACCAACATTAATCAATCAAAAAATATATTAAAATTAGACACTTAAATTGAAAAAAAAAAATGTAAAGATTAAAATTGGGAGGGAGTAGTATATACTAACTTCAATAATGTTTTGAGTACACAAAAAGTCTCGTGCTAACGAATTAAAATGTATGTCGTTAAATCATACAATCACTCGTGTTTTTCAACTTTTCTCTCAAACTTCATCAAATTCATTCATGCATAACAACTTTAACTACCCGTTGTCTATTGATTCCCCGTTATTAAAGGGGTTTTTCTGCATACAATTAAAAATAGTGAAGAGCACCTCAGAAATCTAGAACATGTGAGGAGTGCTTTTAGAAATAAGAGATTTCATAACATGTGAGGAGTGCTTTTAGAAATAAGAGATTTCATAAAATTTTGGGTAGGTATTGCGTGAGACCGTCTCACGTAAATCATTTTACACTTTTTAAAATAGTTATCACTTTCGCTATAAAACGTTATCACTTTCGCTATAAAATACTATAACTTTTCATTTATACTATAAATTGTTCATGAAATAACATTATCACTTTTCATTAATTTAGTATCATTTTTCATTATAAAGTTATTACTTTCTGACCGTCTCATGTAAGTCCTTACGTGAGATGATCTCACACAAGCCTTTGCCTAAAATTTTTAAGTGAGGTACATAGCATGCAACCGAGTGTATAATGCACCCCTTAACTATTTAACATATCGATGGTTACTCTTAGTACATAGAGTAGCTCATTAACAACAGTAATTTATTTATTTATTTTTCAGAATACATAAGATTGATCTATTCGAAATATTCATTAACAATAGTTATGTTACTTTTTTTTTTTCAAACTAGTATCGATCACTTATACTGTAGAGCAACCTGTCATCTATACATACTAGCTACTGAGCCCGTGCGCTGCACGGGAAGATTTTTTTTAAATATAATGTATGTATTATAGTTTGCACTGGAAAGCGTTATCACAACAATATTTGTATTTTTTGTAAATTTAAAAATTTTTGTTGCATGTTAGTTAGTTTGCATTATTGTAAATATTAAAAAGAGATTAATGTTTTTTTTACCCGTGCAGGGATTAGGTTATCACAATACTATTCGTATTTTATTTAAAATTTTAGAGTTATGCTTGACCTATTATTTGGAACTTTGAGATTGTGATATGTACTCTCTCTGTCCGTCAATAAAGATTTTATTTTTTTTATTTTGCGTGTCTACCCTAAAGTGTCTCATTTTCCTTTTTAAACATATAAGACTCGTACATATTACTAATATCATTAATTAATATAACTAAAATATATGGGTCTATATCTAATGTTCATATAAATAAAGAGTTATAATAATTAGTTTTGACAAAAGCAAATGTTCATCCTGCTATTATGATGATCATAAGTTATTCCATGGACAAAGATTCAATGTCCTCAACAATCCATTAAACATTTTTACAATAATTCTTTACACACATAATTTTTGCAAATTGTTCTGTCTGTACTTATATTTTTATCCAATAAGATTTTTATTCCTTTATTTCTCGTGCATCTTGACACAGATGCATAATTGGTCATGACCTTAAATAGGTCTTTTTAGGAACGACCCAACTGTTTTACTGACATTGACTCTTAATTATCATTTCATAAGAAACAATATGTGGAAACTTTCTTTTTTGATACTTAAAAGCAGCCTAACATTCGTTAATGTTAGTGTTAATCTTGGTATTTGCATTATACACCATATCATCGGCATTATATTAAAAAAATAAAGTTGCATGTCTTTAATTGAAAATTAAACTTAATTTATTATAGGGTACTGACCAAATATGCATAATAGAATAAATGGAAAAATAAAATAAAAATATTTTAATTTCACTTTTAGTCATTTTGAAGAAATCTTTAATTTCGATAATGAAATAAACAACTTAGAATCAGCACCTTGATCAAATTCTCATCATAAATACAATGCAATAGTTTTATATACATGCAAACCAACAGCTTGAAAAATAATGGTAATGTGGCAAGATTGGACGCTTAGAATTATGTGGCAACAAATTTAACCAACCCATGAGTAAGAAATTCCTATCCTTTTGAAAGCAAATCATGTCTCACAGTCCATAGAACCATCAGCCATATATTCAGTCACAGTAGCCACTGCCCCTGGTCTTCATGTACAACACCATAATATGCAACCACGTTTGGATAGTGAAGCTTTGAAAGAATATCAGCTTACATTTTCAGAATTTGCGAAGATCATTGAATCACCAAGATCAAGATTATATTGAAACTCAAGAATTTGGTTACATTTGCATGAAGGTCAAATAAAAGCTGAAGACCATTCAACAAATGCATATATGGAGCACTAATGCCACCATTTGAAGAACTTTGATTTTAAAATGCAGACAAAACCCAGCTAAAGCACTACAACATGTACTTTTGGTATAAAAAATAAAAACTAATTAATGAACACAAAAACAATAAAATTAAAAATTCTAATATCATATAAACAATGTCAAGCCATCACTGCTTGTTTCTAGAATATACAACTCAAAATTGTTCAAAATGCCAAATTACCAACATAATATAAATCTAAGATGTTTAATAATTTTAAAATTGGAACATAGCAATAAACCTTACCTTAATGAAGAAAGCAATGCAACATCAATTCTCAATCAATAAATTGCAGCTCGCCCTTCAGCACTCATGCAACAAAATTTAACCTGTAAAAATGCCATGCAATTAAAGGAAAAAAGTCATCCATCACATATTTCGACGAATAGAGAGAGCCACGATAATTAACATCCAAAATAATAGTAATTTCAAAATACAATTTAAACCAATCTCCAATAACAAACAATAACACACACGCACACACACATATATAAATATATAATTCTTTAGAAAGTTATTTTGTATATGATTGTTATGATTATATGCAGACGTGCACTAATAAATTGATTCAATAGTTTTAGGTGTAGAGGCATGCAACAAATAGCAAAGAATTACTGAATTAGTCATCCAACTAAGTAAAGTTCCAATAAATTTCTACGAAAAATGAGAAATACCCTGGAGATATTCCTCAATTGAGTTTCACGTTCACATCAACACCGTCAATTAGAATCTTCGCCTTATCTTCACTCGCTTGAAAAACATTATTTATTTGTTTCACCGTCAATGAAAGCAAAGCTTGGGCATCACGATTTTGCATAAACCAGCGGGCAAAAGCAGATCATTATTCCTCAAAATGTCCACTAAATGCTACCATAGGAAAACAGTTAATGGAGAATAGAAGTCCATTATCAAACACCTTCTCAATGACATGGGAGCCCAAACATATCGAAATTCATATCCATTCTAGACCCTATCACTAAAATCGCACTTCAGGATTTTAGAGAAGCTCTAGAAATAGAGAGAAGCCGGAAAATTGCTCACCCCAGCCGAGAAAAACGAAGCAAAAAATTGCTCACCCTGGCATGAGAGAAGCCGGCATTTGCGGTCTGTGTTGCCTGCGAAGACATGAAACCACCGTCGGAGAAGGCAGCGGTGCCATCGAATTGGCTATTCCCATACATTTTTTCTCTTATAAAATACATAAATTCAAATAAATAAATCAATAAATAAATAATTATATATATATATATATATATAGAAGTACATGATTATAATATACTCCTTCCGTCCGCTCGAAAGAGGGTATTTTTTCTATTTTGATCGTCCGCTCTAAAGATGGTCATTTCTTTTTTAATACAACTAAAATATGGGGTCACCCTCCCACTAATACAACTACCCACTACATATTAAATATAATACTCCTTAATCAACGTACATAAAAGTAAAAAACTCTCTTTCAGGCGGACGAAGGGAATACTTAATTCTTTTCATGCAACGCACATATAGGTAATATATAGTTATACTTAAAAGAAATACTGATTCCATCATGATATCAATTTTATGTCCAATTTACTATTTTTTAAAACACTCCACTAGATATAAATGTACCAACTTTTTAATAAAATATAATAAA
Source organism: Pogostemon cablin (assembly GCA_023678885.1). NCBI lineage: Eukaryota > Viridiplantae > Streptophyta > Magnoliopsida > Lamiales > Lamiaceae > Pogostemon > Pogostemon cablin. The sequence goes on from CM042989.1 coordinate 162,635, forward strand.
ATTTATGTGATTAACTATTTACCACAAACACATGTGAATCCCTTAAATTATGATTAAAATATAATAAAATTTATGTGATTAACTATTTACCACAAACACATGTGAATCCCTTAAATTATTAATCATATTATTTTTTAAGCAAAAATTATATGATTAACTATTTGCAATACACATATAAATGGAGAATTCCTTAAATTATTAATCATATACTCTAATCATATTATTTTTTAAGCATACAAATCCACGAAACATTCCTTATATATTATCTCAAAATTAATAAAATTAATTTATTGATTAAATAATAAATTGGTGCATTAGAAGTACAAGATATTTAAAAATATAATATTTTTATTTTAAAGAGTATACACTTTAATTAATAAGGGTATTATTTTTCATTTAAAAAATCAGGTAAAATATAAAGAGTATTAATGTCTGACTAAATAATTAATTTTTTCTTCAAAAAAATCAAGGTTGTGTTTGGTGGATTGAGTCATTTCAAATTCAATAAATTTGAAAATGAGTGGATTTTAAATCAATTCATTTGAATTTCACTGTTTGGATGAATTATGAATTTATGTAAAGATTTCAAATTCATCAACAATTATTTTTTTTGATTTTAAATCAATTTATTTAAATTCCACTGTTTTGATGAATTATTAATTTATGTAAAGATTTCAAATTCATCAACAATTATTTTTAAAATAGAATTTTGGGAGGATTACTACTAGGTACACAAAAAAAATCCTTAATTACTATGAGATACAAACATACAAAAGTATTACTACTAACTACAAAAATATATAGTGATATTCCAATATTACCCCTATAAATGTGCTGCACATAAATATTGTGTGCAACAAGTGTTCGTGTGCAACAAGGTGTGTGCAGTAGAATAAAAGTGTGTGCAGCAAAAAAATGTGGTGGTCCGGTGGAGCTCCTGCGGCGGCAGTCAACTGCCGGTCAACGCCGGTCAACGGTGGTCCGGCGGGTGGATGGGTGAGGGGTAAGATTGGTAGTTTAAAAGTATATGGGTTTAGGGGTATATTTGGTATTTTACTTTAATATTTTATATATAATAATTATTATTTTAAATCAATGTAACTAGTAGTAATTAAGGGTATAAAGTGTGTACCTAGTAGTAATTAATCCTAGAATTTTATATATGATAAATAAAAAATTATAAAATTTTATTATACATTAAATATTAAAATTTTATTAAAAAATATTACTCCCTCCATCCCATAGAAGTTGACATACTTTTCTTTTTGGTTTGTCCCACTAAAGTTAACACATTTTCTTTTTAATACATGGGACCCACACAAAACAATTAATCTATTCTCATGGACCCCACATATCACCTCTAATACAACTACCCACTACACATTAAATATTATTTCTCTCATTTCACTTTACTTTACTTCACTTTATATTAAATTATTATATTTTTTAATCTCCGTTCCAAAAAAAATTATACCTATTTCTATTGGACGTAGACCCAACCTTATCCCCTACTCACCCGCTCGTCTTCTCTGGATATCACTGATACAGTCACATTAGCTTTACCCGCCAGAAAAATTGAGCATCATCCAATCTCAACTGTTATGAGTAAGAAATTTCCTTCGTTGTAATCTTTACCCCCTTGTTTAGCAATACAAAATTTCATGATTTCTACCTTGCCCCCATTAAGAATCGAATTGAGTTGGATTTACAGTCATCTAGTAAAGTGTGCCAAAACAAAGCATTAGCTGTACCTGTGTTGGAATATGCAAGTCGAGCAGAACTAGAAACTGTTATGCAGAGAAACAGTAGACTTGGGGATGAAGAAGTGGACTGGGGGGTGTGCTGATATTGTGCCTTGCCCTGATTTTGATTGTGAACTACAGTTTTACTGGTAAATCCCAATCTTCTATAAATCAGTCTGCATATGATTTTTTCAATTCACAAAAGACAATTTCAGATCCCAATTCCAACTCTAGCGATGAGCCAACCGAAGCAAACCCAGAAAGGTTGCATACAGTGAGTCCGAAACCAAAGTTCATAAATCTTCACGGGTTAAATGACTTGTACAGTTTAAGTAAAAACATGAGCAGAGAAGACTCTTCCGCATTGCTTGTATGGGGTCACATGAAATTTTTATTTCCAAGATCGGACGCTTTGCCTGAAACAGCTCAGGGAATCAAAGAGGCCTTTATAGTTTGTAAAGAGTTGCTGTTGATGATTGACAAGGACAAAGCTTTTAAACTTGGGAATGCTTTCTTTAGTAAAGCTTGTCCACGCTTTGTTACTTCATCTAATGCAAAATTGTTGAAGAACGAGACTTCTGTTGAGATCCCATGTGGTCTGGTGGAGGGCTCTTCCTTTACTGTTATTGGGATACCTGATTCAAGGTTAGAGAGTTTCCAAATTGAGTTGATAGGCTCACAAATTGAGGGGCAAAAGCCTCCAATTGTGCTGCAATATAAGGTTCTCTTACCTGGTGAGAACTTCACAAAAGAACCTGTTACTACTCAGAATTCATGGACTCAAGAATCTGGGTGGGGCAAGGAGGAGAAATGCCCTGACACTGGAGCGCCTGATGTTCTAAAAGGTATTAACAGTAACGGTGGACTGCTTCATTTCTAATCTATATCAGTTACGTGCCTATATAAATTGATTATGATTGATTGGAAGTCTTAAACTATCATAGAGTTTACTGATAACGCTTACTGTGAAAGGGTTTATGCGAGGTGGATTCTCTTTGGGTTGTCTAGAATTTCTTGTCTGCAAAGACACTGGGTATCAGCTATTACTATAACAAATTTCTGACTGGTCGATAGTGTGGATATTGGAGTGATGTTGCCTGGAATGGCTAGAACTATCTTCTTTATTGCGGCCTATATTCTGCTTCCCACTGCCTTTTTTCTATTTGTTGCATCATGTTTTACTTTTAAAATTACTCTCTCATTTCTCAAGTTACCTACCTTGTTGCATATATCATTAATGTCAGTTGATGGACTGGTCAAGTGCAATACTCAAGTGATCCGAGGTACAGCAGAGGACAGCTTATATACGAGTCATCCAGCAAACAGAAAATTAAGTAATCTTTCTGAACGGAGTGACCTCGTAAGCGCTGCCTTTCACTTTGTGGAAGGTAGCCCCTTTACTGCCACACTATGGGCAGGTGGTGAGGGTTTCCATATGACAGTGAATGGAAGGCATGAAACATCATCCGTATATAAAGACGCAAGTATTTTTGCCCTCTCTCTTGCCTATCTTGAGTTTCCAACAGGCCTAATAGTAATAAGGATGTCAAGTAACTCGGCTTACATACTTGCAGAGACTTGAACCCTGGTTGGTTAACAGTATCAACGTGAAAGGTGGGTTAACAACTGTGTCTATCCTAGCAAAAGGACTGCCTGTTACTGAAGATGTGGATTTAGTTGCAGACTCACAAGAACTCAAAGCTGTATCACTTGCTAATAAAAGACTTGTACTGCTCGTTGGGGTTTTCTCATCAGCGAATAACTTTGAGAGACGAATGGCCCTAAGGAGGACTTGGATGCAATACGATGCAGTACATTCAGGGGATGTGGCTGTTCGCTTCTTCATTGGACTTGTGAGTCAGTGCAAATTAGTAGGACTTTGTTTGACCCAGGTGTAATCTTGTAAGTAGATGGCTTTTTTTAATTTATTTTTACACCGCATTCATCTAGCTAAGCCTTGCAAATGCACAAATGTTGTAAGACCACAAAATTAGTTCCCCTCGTGAAGTGTTTTACAATCATCCTCTTACGATAATGAAAGTCTCCGACCAATCTGCAAGTTCTTTGTGAAAATTCTGTCAGTTTAACTTATTAAACGAAATCTTGCAGCACAAGAATAAGGATGTGAACTTTAAGCTCTGGAGAGAAGCTCAGGCATATGGAGATATCCAACTGATGCCTTTCGTTGATTACTACAGCCTGCTTACTTACAAAACAATTGCAATTTGCATCCTGGGGGTATGGCTTTGATGTTTACTATATAACTTTGTTCTATGGCAATCAACTAGCTATCCTTTATCTCCATATTTTAAATATTTGATTCATGATATTTTACTTGTTGTGGGTGGAAAGCTATGGAAAGCACTTGGAGTTACGGATAATAACGCTTTGTGATATTAAAGGAAGATAGCATACATGTAAAATCAATAATGCGTAAATTAGATAAGATAGTCCACCTCTTTAGAAGTGATTCAGCATAATAATTTGTGTGTGGTGGTGGGTTGATGTTACTATGGGTGAATTAGTGTACGAGTTGGGGGTACAATTAAGTTGATATTTATTATCTGTGGAGACAGACTAAAGTAGTCCCAGCCAGATTCATAATGAAAATGGATGATGATGCATTTGTGAGGATTGATGAAGTTTTGTCGATTCTCAAGGGAAGAGCTTCAAGTAATAATGGAGTATTGTATGGTCATATCTCGTTTGATTCGGCTCCCCACAGGGAGAAGGACAATAAATGGTTCATTAATGAAGAGGTATGATGTGTGTGTTGAGGGGTTGATTGGGTGGTAAAGAATGAGATGATGGATGTGTGTTTTCTTAACAGGAGTGGCCACATTCTTCGTATCCTCCTTGGGCGCATGGTCCAGGTTACATAATATCTGAGGACATAGCAAAATTTATTTATTGTTCAGGGCCACCAAGACAGGGATCTGATGGTATATATATTCCTTTTGCTCTACTTTCTTCTTGTGTTGTTTGATTTGATGTTTGTGATTGTGGTGTCAGCTGTTTAAACTGGAAGATGTTTCTGTGGGAATATGGATCGAGCAATACAAAAACAAGGGTCGCAAAATTGAGTTCCTCCACGATGACAAATTCTACAATGCTGGATGTGAAGCAGATTACATTCTTGCTCATTACCAGAACCCAAGGATGATGCTCTGCCTCTGGGACACCCTGCTCAAACACAATAAACCTCAATGCTGTGACTGAACCCTAACATCCTTTTTATCTTTACCACTATTATTCTTCATATCAACATTTTAATTGCTAATTTCCTTGCTCTTTTTTTTTTTTTTTTTACATATATATGCATTTTCAGATTTTAAATTAGTACGACAACATCCATCAACTGCCCACTTACAATTTACAAACAGTAGTATACGTTTGTACATAAGGTGATTCGGTGCTCCATGGGTGATATTCGATCCTTGGTCATTGTACAAGCTGTGCTCTTGCTTGATCAGTTGAGCTTCCCATGCGGGCAATAGTAACATAAGATTTACAAAGACAAGAACAGAGATACGTCTATTTCTCATAGAGTTGATATTAGGTGCATCCGGGTGCAAGACTGTACCGATATGCGTATAATTTTTTATTCAATAGTGTATGCATATGCTTTAATAGTTGTATATTTTTTTATACTCAATTTTTCATTAAAAAAACTAACAAATAAATTATATACATTTTTTTTTATAATTGCATATGTTTTTGTTCATAATTATATACGTTTATGAAAGTGGGTGCACCGTATTCTGGGTGCACTCAGATGCATAATAGTATTAGTCTTTCTCCTATACGGAGTATGTTAGGCTTTCCCCATTGGTAACCAATTTGATAGGTCATGCAGATAAGACAAAACAAGTTAAAATTAAAAAATAGAAAAGAAAAAATAATCAGCGGGAAAAATTTCATCACGCGACCTGGGTTTCAACCCATCACAATTATTATTTTCTCCCACAATGCGACACTTGTCACATTGTGAGTGGTAGATGCTTTTTTTTATGTTTGTAATTTAAATTTTCAATAAATGATAATTAAATTATTATTATTTTTTGAAAAAATAATTAAAATTCTTGTTTTTTTCTTTATAAATAGAGTATAATATTGACATATTTTGGATCGCAATAATTTTTTTTCCTTCTCAATTTCAAATTATATCATCTTCTTTCTACTATAATTATGGAATTAAATATTTTTAAAATATAAAATTATTTTAATTTTAAATATATTATAAATTTTTTTAAAAATAATACTATATCCATCCGGTTCTAAGGTATCCATTTGCTTTTTGTACGTAGATTAAGGAGTATTATTATTATATTTAAAATGGGTAGTTGTATTAGAAAGAAGTGGTAGACCATATTGTATACTTTTTTACTAAATATGAGAAAATGAATACCTTTGAAGCGGACACAAAAAAAAAGTAAAATGGATACCTTAGAAGCGGACGGTGGAGTAATATATAATTTAATAATAATTATTGTATATATATAAATGAGAGAGAAAAATGAATATTTTACATTTAAAAGGTAGGTTGAGTTGGATTGTTGATTGAATATAAAAAAATTGAAGCTGGGTTGAATTATAGGTTGTATGTGTGGATGGGAGAGAAATGAATATTATATTGTTGGATTTAGTTGTTTTTGATGATTAATTAATGGGGATAGTCACGTGTTTGTAGGAGATCTCTTATTTATTTATTTAAAAATACTAATAATAATAAAAATAAAAAATAGGACGCGGTGGCCGTGGGTTTACCATTCAAAGCAAGTTTCTCCTCTTCCAAAATTCATATCATATCATATGTCAACCTCTCCAACCCAACTGTTAATTGACATCAACCTTCTCTCTCTGTCTGTTCCTATTTAGCCGCAACAAATAAAAGAAACTATACTTTTTCCTCTCTCGTATTGATCTATAATTTTACTGCGTTTCTTCGAAATTCTGCTTAGGAAATATCTACCATGGTCGCAGAAGGGGAATTTTTATGTCATCAAACCGTCGCGTTTCAGTACCTTTGTGTCACGCCGCCTAAAATCGAACCGGATTTTTTCCATGTCTCGCAGCCGGACGCGGCTGCGACGGTATCCGTCGAGATCTCTCGTCGTGAATCGGTGGGTTTCTTTGTCTCTCACCTTTGACCTAATTTCTTGTTGTTTGATATCAACTGCTACTGCTCGGGACATCATTCATTATCGGATTCAAGATTTTTTTTTGCGGTGTTTGTTAGTCTTTTCCCTGTGGCAACCATCCTTGTTTTGCGAATTTGGAGGTTGTGGGGTTCTTTCTCTTAATTCTCTATGAATCACCCTGTTCCTTAACATTATGATTTGTTTTTATTTATTGGGATTTAATTAATGTTCGTATGCGGCCTTTCTTTTATGCATGTGTTTTTTGTTTGTATATGCTAGCTGCTTGGATTTTTTATCATTTGCAAATTAGGGTTTCCCATTATGCAGTTTTTGATCTGCTGGATGCATGCGTTAGTTCCCTGGATAGCGAAATGATTAGGGAGTATATGGAGTTGCTTGGGTACTTTAAAGAGTACCGAACCTTCAATTAATGTGATTGGCTTTCTATCATTAGATTTACGTTTCTTTGTCATGAAATGCATTCGAGTTGTTAGTTTTACAAAATCTCTCTCTGCCATCAGGCCCTGAGTTGCTCAACTAGCATGCAGACCATCACATCATCGGAGACTACAACAAGAAAGTTTTCTTCAAGAATTCGTTCTGGTAGCCATTCTGATATCGGGCCTCGTACCTCTAACGAGGATGAGCATATCAGGATTGATGACCTTTGCACCAAACTGGGATCCCTCTGCGGTTGGTCGGAGCCGACTTCTTTTTATGCGTTGTTTGATGGACACGGTGGGAGTGATGCAGCAGCGTACATGAAGAATAATAGCGTGAAAATTTTCTTTGAGGATGCGGAGTTGCCGCGAACATCAGACATAGATGAAAATTTCCTGCAAGCTTTGAAGAGTTGTCACCGAAGATCATATCTGCAGGCTGATCGAGCATTAGCTGATGAAGTCAGTGTTGATTCATATTGCGGAACCACAGCGATTACTGCTCTAGTTCTTGGAAAGATTCTACTTATAGCAAATGCTGGGGATTGTCGGGCAGTACTCTGTAGGAAAGGAGATGCGGTTCAGCTATCACAAGATCACAGACCATCTTGTGTAGTAGAACGAAAAAGGGTGGAGGATTTGGGCGGTACAGTGGAGTATGGATATCTAAATGGTGATCTTGCAGTAACTCGGGCTCTTGGAGACTGGTATATGAAACTTCCATTTGGATGCGCGTCACCTCTTACAGCGGAGCCTGAATTTCAATTGACTCTGTTGACTGAGGATGATGAGTTCCTGATAATAGCATGTGATGGGGTGTGGGATGTAATGTCCAACCAGGAGGCAGTTAGCATAGTAGGGCGAGAGCTTTTGCATCATAATGATCCGGAAGGGTGTGCTCGAGAGATAATCAATCAAGCATTAATGCGGGATACAGGCGACAATGTTACTGCTATTGTTGTTTGTTTTGATCGTCCAGATCCAATCCCTCCCCGAAGACCTAGGTTGAGTTTCTGCATGTCCCAAGAGGCACGGAACAAGCTGAAGAAGTTATTGGAAGGCAATTGAAACAAAGAATTGAAAAACCCCAAACCCCAGCACATAAATTATTATTCCTTGGCTTGGTCGAACCAATATTCTATCTAGTGGAGCAATCTTTTTGTTTGTTGAATTGAGGGTGAGATGGTGATAGATAGGTAGAGGGATGTGGCTCCATCCGCTCATCTCGCCTAGTCTCGACCAAACATGTAACATGTAGTACAATAAATGGCTTATACCATTCTATTTGTAAAATTATTTTCTGCTGAATTGGTGATGAAGATCTTAGTTTTTGGATAAAAGTATTTGTAATTTCAAATGAAACTGTAGTGTAATGTTACATAAAGAGTTCCAAACTTGGATGGTTCAGGCCAGGGAAGAGAGATTTGGTGAGCATAAAGGAGAGATTCTGTTTCCCGATGTTGTCTGGGACTAAATGGTGAATTCTTAGAAAAAGGTAGTGATGCTGAGGCAGCATATCTTTTGCATGTGATGAGTATTTTAGTAATTAGTTATGTTTACAGTAAAAGCATGCCCTTTGGCTAAACCAAAGAGGTTCATTAAACGGGTGTAAACAGATTTTTGGATAATCCACCTTAAGAAAATCGTAAATTACTTTCTTCAGCATTGGGTGGGTGGGTGGGTGGGGGGGGGGATGGAGGCGGGTAGGGTTGGTGCTGTGCATTCAATGTTCTGCCAACACTCTGTAGGATGCGATGATAACTTTCAATATGTGCTCAAGCATTCCCTGTGGTATGGGTTTTAATTTAATCTGCTATTTATCGAACCATGATACATTCCAACTCTACTTTGAAGTAATGGCAATGAATTTTGTTTGTAATTGTCTACCTTCTCATGTTCCTCTTACAGGCTTTGCCTCACTCCTCCCATGTGTATCATGAAGCAACATTCATTTGCCAGTCATGGTATAAAACTTGCTTCTGTTGAGGTGGATCTACCTGAGATGATGGCCCAAAGTTTGACTAAAGGTATTGAGGGTTTGCTCAAGAAGAAAGTAAAATACATCAAGGGATGGCAAGTTTCTATCCCCTTGTGAGATTTCAGTTGAAACTCTAAATGGTGGTAACACAACTGTTAAGGAATAATAACTACCGGCTCTCTGATGTAAAAGGTCTCCCGGGGATAACAATTGATGAAGAAAGAGTTGTATCATCTACTGGAGCTTTATCCTTGAAAGAGATTCTAAGACACTTGTAGTAATAGGGCTGACTACATTGGTCTAGAAATGGGTCTTGTATGCATGGGGGCGCAATTGGGTCAGAGTTTACAGTTGTTGAATTTGCTCCAGACAGTGCACCATGGATGGTGAAGCGCAAAAACAGTTTCAACGTTCCCTTGAAAAGAAGACTAAGGTAGTATCTGTTGACATCAAAGAAAATGGTGTGAGGTTGACCCTTGAACCAGCAGCAGGCGGTAAGCAAACCAAACCACTCTTGAAACTGATGTTCTTCTTAATTGTTTCTGCTGGTAGACTGCAGGACTCCAGTTAGTGAAGATAGGAGTGGAAATGGATAAGGTTGGGTGGATCTTGGTGAATGAGCCACCAATGTACCAGGAGTATACACCATTGGTGATGTTATTCCTGGCGATGACAATGCTGAGGCTGTTTTGGCAATTGCATTATGGAGCATAATATCATGACATTCCCATCCAACAATGAGGCATATGACAAACCCATTCACGTTAAGACTTAACTGCTCATCTTCTTGACGGCTTTCTGCTTCTGAATTTTTGTGTAACAACAACACGAGCATGCATATGGTATTTGAAGATATGATATGAATACAATTTGAGATTGATGTCGATCAGACAATGTCTTTCTTGTGTAGTAGTAGTAGTTCCTGGCTGAAGGTATAAACATTAATCCAGTGGAGTGGAAGGGAGTATGATACTAGAAAGATAGATTGTTGGTAGACTAGTCATAAACAAGTAAGCAAGCATTATTAATTAATTGACAAACTAAACACTTGAATGTTAATTTTAGTGGCCCTGTCGTCATACCACTGTTGGCGTATTAAAGATCAGGCTAGCTATTGAGTAAACAATAGGAGTATTAAAAATCAGTATTAGTGTGTGTTGTACCATCTGAAAGCCTTCATGGAATTAAGGAACGAGATTAACATTATCTTAGTTAGATGTGCTTCACTTTCCATTTTTTTCCTCTTTCTCTACAAATGAATCTCTAATGTTGTGTACTGCACAACGTTGCTTGCAAAATGTTGGATTAATTTAAGTTGAAATTATATCTATCAAAACTTAATGGAGTATTATAGGAGTAACTATCATCCACAATCCTCTACTAATTACCTACCTTATTAAAATAAAAATATACGTATCAATTTGGATGAATACATAGTTCTCAATTTAAATTTAAATGGAGCTCAATTTGAATTAATTAGAGAAAATGAAGATTGAGATCTCGAATTTTCATAACCTAAACAAAAAATCTTAATTCATGTTCCATCCTTCCTTAAATTTAAAATTCATTCATATTTTTACTAATCCATTAATAATTTTATAATATAACACACAAAAATTAACTATTATATTATAATACAACATCTTAAGAAATTCAAGAAAAATACAAGTACGAAATCACTCACTTATATTTATATTTTTTAATTTATCCAGCACTTTCATCGAGATTCATATTTAAGGTTTAATTAATGTTTGGGTTTTGTTTTCAAAACTTCTAACTTCTCTTAACTTTTAGTATTTATGTTGTACTGAGTTTATTGGTTATATTTTTGGTGCTTTGTGTATTATATATTGAGTGTGATTTTAGTTTGTGTTTTTTTATGGGTATACTAAGTAAATTTATTTATTTATTTATTTTTAAAGCATAATAAATTGGTTGGGATTTAAAAACATAAATATTGTTATTAATGAACTTTCATATATATATATATATATAAGTAAATTTATTTATTTATTTATTTTTAAAGCATAATAAATTGGTTGGGATTTAAAAACATAAATATTGTTATTAATGAACTTTCATATATATATATATATATATATATATATATATATACACACAATTAGCTGCCCTAAACAAATCTTCGAGTGACAATAACGCTAAACTTTTATAAATGAAAATATATATATTTATCTACAATGAGTTGCCCTAAACAAATCTTCGAGTGACAATAACGCTAAACTTTTATAAATGAAAATTATATATATATATATATATATATATATATATTAAATTCCTACTTCAAAAATATTTTTATTTCAAGGATATGTCTTGCGTGAGACCGTCTCACGTGAGATCATTTTTCACTTTTAAAAATAGTTATCACTTTCGTTATAAATCGTTATCATTTTCGTTATGAAATGTTATCACTTTTTATTTATACTATAAATAGTTCATGAAAGAGCATTATCACTTTTCATTAATTTATTATCACTTTCCTTCATAAAAGTTATCACTTTCTGGCCGTTTCACGTAAACCCTTACGTGAGACGCTCTCACATAATTCTTTGTCTTATTTTAAATATATATAATATATTAACAATAGTTATCATTTTTCACTTTTTAAAATAGTTATCACTTTCGTTATAAATCGTTATCATTTTCGCTATAAAATGTTATCACTTTTTATTTATACTATAAATAGTTCATGAAAGAGCATTATCACTTTTCATTAATTTATTATTACTTTCCTTCATAAAAGTTATCACTTTCTGGCCGTTTTACGTGAGACGGTCTCACATAATTCTTTGCCTTATTTTAAATATATATAATATATATTAACAATTTTTATTATTATTCAAATTATTTTTGCAACCAACTTTATTAACTTTTAAGGGTATTGTGGAATTTTTAAATAATAAAGAGATAATAAAATAAATTATGTGAGTTAGGTGAGAGTGATATTTATGAAAATATGATGTAATGAGAAATTATTTATTTATTTTAAAATTTTTACTATTTTTAGAGGATGAATAGTGTAATAAAATAAATAAATGAGGAAATAATGAAAAACTTATTGGGAGAGTATAAAATTAAACAGTTGGAACTTGAATGACAATAATTTTTGAACCAATCAAATTAGTTATTTTTCACCAATATTGGCACACTAAGTAATCCCTCTTCAATAGTAATCCCTCCTCAATTAAGAGTGAAATAAATATATTAGTTTCAATGTTTCATGTTTGTCTAAGTCTAAAATGGTGCACGTGAATAGAGAGGGGGTAATTCATAGTATATGACAAGACTCGAAAATATTAAAATTTAGTTTATGGAGTATATTTTAATCAAATAATATTTGGTACAATAAAATAAAGGAGTGACAAGTGCTTTTTAAAAAGTATGCATTTTAATAATAAGAGTATTATCTTTTTAATGAAAAAATTATTGAAATTATATGAGAAGTATTAAAGTTAGGATTCTCAACTGGAAGAATGCATGTAAAAATACAAGAAAGAAAGAGGCAGTGGGTAATTTTGGGGAGAGAGAAATGAGAAAGTGAAAAGTTAGGGAGTTGTGTTTTAGCAATAAAAAAGGGATTATATATGGAATATTATAAGGACTTGACATCATCTTCTTTGTCATGTCGTTAAATAAATGATAGGTAGGAGAGAGAAAGTATATCCTAAAGCTTGAATCCTAAAAGCAATGGTATGTGGCATAGAAAATGATATACGAAATGGTGCATATGATATTATGATATAATAATAGTTGAGAAATAAATTAAATAGGGAATGAATGAATGTGCATTGAATAAGAGTAGTGAATTGCGGCTTCCACCAATTAATATTAAAACTGAGATTTTGAATTGTCATGATATATATAAAGCTAGGTAGCTCCACTTTGTTTGTACTTATCTAGATGTATAGGAAAATTTTTAATAAAAGACCTGAAATATAAGTTAACTATTAATTTAAGACCTAAATTATTTTTTTTTTCGATTTGAGACTCGAATTAAATGTAACTATTAATTTAAGACTTGGAACCCTAACACCGTTAATTACTCCTTTAACAAAAGCATTAAATTTTCTTGGCAACAAATTAATTTTAAATAATTAAATTAAATAAGATAGCGTAGGATTCAATTTGTATATTACTCCTAAATAATGGATGAGTTTTATCGCTGCCGCAGACGGCGATTAGCTGGAGTTCCTATATTTCCGTTCGCCGTCATAGGTGGAAGAATAAGTTCCCGCTTTTAGCATTCTCTACGGCTGCCTTTGTCGACAAAGTGTTTAATTTGAACACTCCTGTAACTAAATCAAGAAAGCAAGAAACACTGTAGTTTGAAAAACTAAACAATGGATCTTAGCAATCATACACGTCTTATCGTTGCCGCAAACGGCGTTAGCCCGGGCTCCTCTATTTCCGTTCGCTGTCGACGCAGATCGAAGAATGAGTTCCCGCTTTCAGTCATTCTCTACGCCTGCCTTTGTCAACAAAGTATTTTGAACAACATCGACGGTGAAGCCGCCGTGAGGGGTGGTGCTCATAGGGATTTCCGATACTATTTCTTACTTTCTTGATTTAATATTTAGCGAGTAATAAAACAAATTAAATCCTACCGCTATCTTATTTAATTATTATTTAAAATTAATTTTTTGCCACCTATGAAAATTTTCAGCTTTTGTTAACAGAGAATTTAACGTTGTAAGATCTCTAAGTCTTAAATCGATAGTTATATATAATTTAGGTCCCGAATCGATAAAAAAACAGTAAAGATCTGTGTCCATATTATGGACATCCAGATAAAAATTATATATATATTTTATATGTTAATTGACATAATTAACCCTATTATTTTAGGCTCTATATAAATCTTCTTTCGGTGAAATTTTAAGATTTATAATGGGTAGTTGATTCTTCTATATTTATGGCACTAACTTTTTTATTTATTTATTTTTTTATCATACATAGAAAATAAATTTAATTAATATTATCAATTACTTATTACATGGATAATTTTAATTAAGATTATTTAGATAACAATAAATATTTTTTAATAATATATAATTAAATAAATTTCGTTAATTAATAATCATGGACATGCAGCGACACAGCTTTTTCACCTAATTAAGTAATTGTGAAAGTTTTGAGTGGCCATAATTAAATTTTTCTTTCTAGTTTATTTTTAAGTTAATTTAAATTATATATAATTGAATCAATAGATAATCCATCTTACTACGTAAACACATTGTGATGGTCTCATACATGACCTATCCAACATATAATAATTTTAGTTAAATTTATTTTTAGTATCAATTTATGTGTTTACCTTGTGAACCAATACACCGAAAGGATCTAAATGGTTAGATTAAACTTTAGGCAAAAGTTCCTGTGCACCCGGGCGCACGGAACACTTTCCGTGCGCCTTTAGAAATTTGTGCTAAATTGTATACCTTTTAGTATACAGATGTGTACCCTTTATTTTCTAAAGAAAAATCTGGGCGCACGAACAACACTCCGTGCGCCTTTAGAATTTTGTGTTAAATTGTATACCCTTTAGTATAAAAATGTGTACCCTTTATTTTCTAAAGAAAAAAAAATATTAATGAAAAGTGTATACCCTTTAGAACAAAATTGTGTACCTTTTAGTAATTAAAGTGTATACCCTTTAGACCAAATTAATGTACCCTTACCCATAATACAAAATTTCTAAAGGCGCACGGAATGTGTTCCGTGCGCCCGGGTGCACGCAAGCCTCACTCTAAACTCTAATTTAATTTAACAACTAGTTTTGTTCCCTATGTACTACACTGAGTTCTATTATGCATGATATTTTTATTTTAAAAATATAGTATTTTATCATAATATATTTACTTTTGATTTTATATATATATATATATATATATATATATATATATATATATATATATATATATATATATATATATATATATAATAGCATGGAACCCTCGTACTATGTGGGATCATTAAATTTTTTAAATAAAATTAATACTATGATCAATGTCTCTTATTATATTATATTAGTTCATATTTTAATTTATCTTTATTGTTAAAAATAAATTTTTTTGACATACTTTTGTTGTTTTAATTATAAATGACATATGTATAATTTAATATTAAAAATTATTAAACATTATTGAAAAATTCTCGATAAACTACATTTTATGTTTTGTTTGATACATTACCTTCTTCATCAAAATACAAAATTAATCAAAGATAATATTTATTAATTAATTTATATGACGATAGATAGACCAATACATGTTCATCCATAAGAACAACATTAAGATATGTAATCTCCTTTAAATTATTCTGACGTCGTACAACTAATTATCGAATAACCCTCTCAGTAATTGTTCATAGTGCCCGCATGAGTTAAATCAATAATAGAAGTGCGGCGTGTAGTCATTATATTATTGATCATAATGAATCACTCAACTTTTTTTATCTCGATTGTTTTGAATATTGAAATTATAATGACGATGTCTGTTTATATATAATATGAGGAGATATTTATTTATGATAATAATTTCAATATAATGGAACTAGTATCCACATAAATTTTATTTTATATTATAATATAATATTAATATTAATAATAATGAAGCATAACATCTATGGGCTAACTTAGTCTGATTATATAATTTATTAATCTAACTCAAAAATAAATTTTACATAATATAAAATTATGAATAGTAGTCTATTTAATTTTTTAATCAAACTCCAATATAAATTTTACCTAATTTAGAATTATGAATTAGTAAAATCTAATTAAAATTTATGAATAAAAAAGTTGAATAGAAAAGGAAACAAATTATTTAAAATTAAAATATTATTATAATAATAATATTAATTATAAATAAATTATATCTAATTTAGATTTATGAATAGTAAAATCTATGGATTATTATTCAATTATATTTTTTAATAATATAACTCCAAAATAAATTTTACCTAATTTAGATTTAGTAAAATCTTATGGATTATTATAATTTTTTTAATAATCTAATTCGAAAATAAATTTTACCTAATTTAGATTTATTAATTAGTAAAACATAATTTAGATTTATGAATTGAAGAGGAAATACATTATTTAAAATCAATATATTACAATAAAAATAATAGATTTATTTTTAATTAATTGTTTATAAAAATCAAATAAATATATTTTTAAAATATATTTTCTTAATTTATTACTTAATTTAGATTTATAAATAGAAAAGAAAATACATTATTTTAAAAATAAATAAAAAATAAGGAAATTATAAAAAATTATTTAAAATTTTAAAAAAATGAGAAAATTACACGTCATAACGGAGCGCTATGGAGACGACACGGATGCAGAAAAATTTCTGATATATATATATATATATATATATATATATATATATATATATATCGTCTTACTTTACCATAAAAAATGTAACATTTGCTCTCGCATTAAGAATATGAAATTTCTATATTAATATAAAAGGAAGTGATGTACCTATTAAATATTTTTAGTCCAAAACATGAAAATAGGTAAATTATCAGTTTGGGCTCTGAAACTCTCGCATTAAGAAGATGAAATTTCTATATTAATATAAAAAGAAGTGATGTATCTATTAAATATTTTTAGTCCAAAACATGAAAAATAGGTAAATTATCAATTTGTGATCTGAATTTTTTTTTAAATTCCAATTAGAAGTTTGAATATATAAATTATAAAAAAGAAAACGACGTGTATGGATATTTTTACTATCACAATTATACTATCACAAAAATATCAAACTTATTATTAGTAGTAAATTATTATTAATTGAGCATCACTCTTTTTTTTTATCTTTTACTTTTATAAATTAATTTAATTATTTTTTATTATATAACCCAATAAAAATATATTAACACTCATTATTATTATTATTATTATTTATTAAAAATTAAATGATCATCTTTTTTTTTGAAGCAAAAAAAAAACGGCTGGTTTATTGATTGAGATCACATGAACAGAATATATTGAGAAGGCCATCCACAAAAATTGGAGGTTCGACCCAACAATAGGGGCTAACGACAGATCGTGACGCCCGAGCAATATGATGTGCCAAATCATTGGCAGTACGACGAACATGACGGACAGAGTAAAAATTATTTTGTAAAAATAATTGTTTGCAACTAGAAATAAAATTCCCAAACACTGAAACCTCTGTTTGAGCTGATGAGATTGCATCGAAGACGACTTTAGAGTCAGTCTAAAAAATAACTCGTTGAAGTCCTAACCCCTTAATCCAAGACAAGACTTCATGAAGACCCATAGCCTCACCTTCATCCACTTGAAAATTTCCGGGAATCAACATCAATCGACATGCAATAAATATTCCTTCATCATCTCGAATGAGTAAATGATCATCTTTAGAATAGACACATTGCGTAAATATTTTTTTAGTAAAATAACTTTGGTTAAATTTATTTTATTATTATTGTTGAAAGATTATTAAAAATTATTATAAGAGAGTACCACACTAATCAGGCTATGTGATATGAATGATACACCTACAATAATTTTTATTTTTTTAAAAAAATTGAATAGCAAAGCTATGGAATATAAAATAATAATAATAATAGTAATAATAATAATAATATTATTATTAAAAATTTAAAGTCATTATATTACACTAAATAATAAATTAAATAATCATTCTGTCTATTATAATTTTAAAAAATAATAAAATATGTAATTTTCATGCTATTTCAATAGTTCGGTAAAATTTTATTAAAATATGGAGAAATTATTTTTATAAAAGTCATCATTAATGATTTTTTCTTATTATTTAATTAAAATTCATTAATTTTATATTACATTTAATTAATAATATTATTAAGAGCATATCTAAAAGACTCAATAAAATAAAAATAGTTATAATTTAAAGTGAAATCAACTAGAACATCACTCCTACAATTTTTTATTTTAATTTTAAATTTTACATAACAAGTTTCACACACCAAATTCAGAGAATCAAATCAAGATTTTAAAATTAAAATGTGATTTTTTTTTTGAAAAAGAAAAAGAAATGTAGAGCCAAATTATTTTATTATTGTTTTAACAACAAATAAATAAATAAAATAAATAAATAATATTTGTAATTAATTAATAATGAAAAGTGCGTTGAAAGACTTTAAAAAGTATATTTCATTACTATAAAAATAAGAAGTACTCTATTCATTCCCTTCTAAGTTTACAAAATAAATGTAAAAAATTAACATGAAATTACAAGAGAATTGGTCAATGGAGTTCCTGTCATTAAAGAGTAAAAAACCCCATTATTATTGATCATTTCTTTTAGTTGAGTAATTAACATTTCAAATTTATCCATACATATATAAAAAGGACAATGCTAAATATCCAGAATATGGACATTCATATTAGTCTAAAAGTATATATTTACTATTATGCCATTTCGTATAAAAGTATTATACCTTAAAATTA
Organism: Pogostemon cablin; assembly: GCA_023678885.1. Taxonomy (NCBI): domain Eukaryota; kingdom Viridiplantae; phylum Streptophyta; class Magnoliopsida; order Lamiales; family Lamiaceae; genus Pogostemon; species Pogostemon cablin. The sequence continues at coordinate 181,423 of CM042989.1, forward strand.
TAAACCCTGAACCCTAAAACTATAACCTCTAAATTATTATACCCTAAATCACATAACTAATTATATTTATATTAAGTAAAAATTAATTTTTAAAAAAAATTCTGAATGTTCATATTCTGGACAGTCATCTTTACTAATAACAAAATTTTATCATCACATTCTTCAAGAATGAAATTTAAAAAATTACTTAGATGTTGGATTTTCAAATTATTTACAAATTCAAGGTATTGCAAAATTTAATCATCACATGTTTGAATAATAAATTGATTACCCTTAAAAAAAATGGATTTAAGAAACTGTTTAAGTTAATTTCTGTATGCTTTCATAGCAAAAATTGATTGTAGCCAAGCGGTTAGCCATGCGTGCATTCATGCTTGAGGTTCTCTGTATCTTTTTCTTCTGGCTGAATAGACAACGCTTTTCATAGAACTATTGTCTTTCCATAGTTGTCTTTAAAAAATTAAATATTTTATAAATTTTGAGCTAACAGTTGATATATGATAAATAAAATTTTTTATTACTAAAATTTACAGATTATAACTAAACTTAATTAATAATTTTTAATTAAATTTACATCAATGACAATTAATAATATTATTATAAAATTAAAATTACAATTAAATTTGAGCTATTTAAAAATATATACATGATAAAAAATATAAAATAAAAAATATCATATCTTTTATACGTAAAAACTTTCATTTAAATTTATTTTAATTTAATTGATCATAAAGATTAACAACAAATTTAATTGATCACAAAGATTAACAACAAAAATTATTATTTTTAAATAATAATACTTTACCTAAAAATAATAGATACCTAAAAAATTAATAGATATATTTTAAATGTCAATGGCAGTTTATTAATGTTGTTTGTGCGAAATATTCCCTCTTTTTTTTAGCAGTTGAGTACATGACAGTTTGTTAATATTATTTTCGTGAAAAATTCCTTCTTTTTTTTAAGCAGTTGATTAGTGGCGAGTGGTGTAATGGATTTAAAGTTTTTTAATCTTTTTCATTATTTTATTACAGTTAGATAAACAATCATAACATGTCAATATCCTCTATTATGCGTGATTTGTTTGGAGATGATTTATATCATGAAATTGTTTGTGATCTACCTGAAAATGATGAAGGATTTGGCAATGCTTGTGGGGAAGAGTTCGATAACAATTTTATAGAAGATGATTTAAATGACGATGAACATCTCCCAAATGAAAGTGTTTTGCCAGAAAATGGAATGACTTCAATTATACCAGGTATGAGTTTTAGTAGTATTGAAAGGTTATATGAAGCTTATCAAGAGCATGCAAGAGTTAAGGGGTTTAGTATCGTGAAGAGAACAGAGAACGAGAAATATGTTCGAATGGTTTGTGATAGAAGTGGTACCTCCAAGTGCAAAAATATTCAAAAAAGGTGGATTGCAAGGCTCGATTGAATGCAAAAAAATTAGAAGGTGGAACTTGTATAGTTACGTCGATGGTGAATGAACACACACATGAAATTGATCCTGTATTTTCACAATTAATGCCAGCTCATAGACAATTGACTGTAAACTTGAAAAGACAATTAGAAGCGAATGATATTACGGGTTTAAGGCCATGTAAGAATATAAGATTATGTGAAGTTCAATGTGGCGGACATCAAAATTTGGGGTGCCTAACAAAGGATTGTCGGAACCATATCGACATGAGAAGGAGGTTAAGATTAGGTGAGGGAGATGCAGAAGCCATTCGAGCGATGTTTACTAGACTTCAATTGAAAGATCCAAATTTTTTTTATAAGATTGATGCAGATTATGAAGGCAGATTATGTAAAGTTTTATGGATTCATCCGAGAAGTAGAGCAGCATACGAAGAATTTCACGATGTCGTGAGTTTTGGCACAATACACCTTGTGAATAGGTACGAAAAATTAATATTATGTTATTTGTAAAAAACATTATTTATATTTTGTGAAACATGGCTAATTTGCATGCTTTTCTTGGAAAATTCTTGCTCTCTCCTCTAAATATTCACCATAGTGACCCAATATTTTATTGATAACTTTTGGATTCGTTGTTCATTCTTATGGTCATCATTGAAATTTTCTTAGGCGTAGGGAAATATAATTCAATTTGAATATATTTATCATGAATTTCTACTCTATCCTTCTTATATTGAGCGTTCATAATTAAACATAATACGGTAAGAGTGGTAAGAAGAGATGTTGAGGATCTTAATTAGTGTCATTATTCTCTCTACTTTTTATTTTTCCTATTGCAAATATATTTTATCAAACAAAAATATATTTTTTTGTCCAAATAGGTACAAAATGCCTTTTGCATCAATTGTGGGTGTTAATCATCACGGGCATTCAATCTTGTTAGGATGTGCATTGGTAACATATGAGGATACTTATTCATTTGAATAGTTATTTGAGAATTGGCTGCTAGCAATGGGCGGCATCCATCCAAATGCCATTATTACAGACTAATGTGAAAGTATTGGGAAAGCAATAAGAGATTTGATGTCGAATACTATTTATCATTTTTGTATTTGGCATATTCTTACAAAGGTACCTTTCAAATACAGAGGTGTGGCTGATTTTAATAATTGTTGTGTTGAATTCAAAGGGCTGGTATATGATAGTCTTACGGTTGAAACCTTTGAGATGAAGTGGTCTGAGTTTTTGATGAAATTTAATTTGGAGAACAATGCTTGGCTGAAAGAGTTATATGATGTAAGGCAAAAATGGGTTCATGTGTACTTGAATCACACCTTTTGGGCAGAGATGATTTCTACACAAAGGAGTGAGGGTATGCATGCATACTTTGATGAATTTGTTCATTCAAAAAGTACTCTCAAATAATTCATGGAACAATACGATATTGCAATGGGAAATAAAATTCAAAAAGAGTTTATAGCTGATTTTCAATGCAAGAGTAAGGTTATAAAATGTATAACAACGTTTGCTTGGGAGATGCAATTTCAAAATGCATACACTAATTCGATTTTCAAACTTGTTCAAGATGAGATAAGCCGCATGATATATTGTCATGTTGTACAATTAGGTGAAGATGAAAATGTTGAATATTTGAATGATACTTGTAAAAGATTCAGAATTTTGGAAAGAAGCATTTTGAATAATTACTATCATAAAGAATTCACTTATATGGTTGAATGGACTCCAGACAGAAACATCGTGAACTGCAATTACAAGAAGTTTGAATTCAAGGGAATACTGTGCTGTCACATCATGATGGTGCTAGCTCGAGAAAATATTCATACTGTGGATGAAAGGTATTTGTTAGATAGATGGAAAAAAATATGCACAGACGACATTCAAGTATTTTTTTTACCGGAGGTTATCCACACATGACGGAGGAATATAAAAATTTTCAGGAGGTTGAGAAAGTTTTTCAGAAATGTGTAGATGTTGCTATGGGAAATATTGAGAAGATGACTTATATCAAAGAACGATGTATTGAAATACAAGACACCCTTTCAGATTGGAATTATTTACCCGTAACGAATAATGATGTGAATGTGGATGGAGGCCGACCATATTTATTAGATCCAAACATTGTAAATCCAAGAGGTAGACCTAGGGAGAATCGATATATTTCGATTTTAGAAGCTACCAGTAGGAGGAGTGCAACAAATCGAGCTCCACGGGGTAGTAGGGGAGTGATGCGTATGAGGGGAGCATCTGGTGTGACACGTGTGAGAGGAACCTCTGGTGTGAGAAGGGTTACTTCACGTGGAAGGAGAAGGTCAAGAGCTCCTACAACACAAGAAAATGTATTTCCATTCGACTTGAATGAAAATATTGAAGAATCAAATGTAAGTTCTACTTTTTAGTTTTATTGTTATCTACTCTTACGGTTATAAGCAATTAATGAGTAGGTTTTTCTTTTTTTATTATTTTTTTATTGATGAATAATTATGTTTTTAACACAAGAAAATTCCAAATTTAAGACTAGGGAATATATTCGTAATTCTGATCAAAGTTTACTAAAACAAGATTACATCAATCTCAACTAGAAATAAAAATTTATTCTATTTAAAATTTTAAAATAAATATAAATTTAAACAAATATCAACATTGAAAATAAATAAATAAATAAAAGCTAGCGATTACTAAAACAAGTTTACATGAATCTCAACTAGAAATAAAAATTCATTCTATTTAAATCTTTAAAATAAACAAAAATTTAAACAAATATCAAGATTGAGAATAACTAAATAAATAAATAAAAGCTAGCTATTGATCCGCGAGTGCATATAAAAATTCATTCTATTTAAATCTTTAAAATAAACATAAATTTAAACAAATATCAACATTGAAAATAAATAAATAAATAAAAGCTAGCGATTACTAAAACAAGATTACATAAATCTTGAACTAGAAATAAAAATTCATTCTATTTAAATCTTTAAAATAAACATAAATCTAAACAAATATCAAGATTGAAAATAAATAAATAAATAAATAAATAAAAGCTAGTTATCGATCTGTGAGTGCATTACAGTAGGTTTCATTACTTTTTAATTAGATGTTTAATCATTTAGCATACACAATTACAATAGTTGGAAAATATAATTAGGGAAGGAAACATTACACAATTTCAAATTAGGAAAGGGAAACATAATAATATGAAGGTTTCACTACTTTTTAGATGTTGTGAAAATATTTTAGTTGCGGGTACACTGTTTACCCCTTTTTAAAAATTTATATATTTATGAATAAAAATATATATATACAAATAAAAAAATAGTTGGTATAATAAATATTAAACATCTAAGGATTATTATCTTAGATGTGAAAATGTCATCAAAGCAATTAATGAATAGCTTTTCCTTTGTTTATTATTTATTTATTGATGAATAATTATGTTTTTAGCACAAGAAAATAATTTTCATATTTAATATTAATATTATGTATGATATTTTTTAAAATTTATAGTTTAAATAAAAAATTTAATTAATTAAAGGAAAATGATACTACGATCCCATAAAATAATGATACTTGACATTCAATAAAATAATTATAGTTAACCTTATTACAAATATAAAAAAGATTGAATATGAAAAATTTTAATATTATAAAATATGAATGTTGCTAAAATAAAATAAAATATTATTATCATTTAAAAATTATATCCAAAATTAATATATATTAATATATTAAACTTAATGAAAAATAATTATTTTCTTCCAAAATTTACAATAGTGAAGAGTATGTAAATGGGAGAGAAATACACGGCCATTTATCTCACGTTATATATATGATCTTCTAATCCATGTCATTTCTCTTATCTTTATGTACATGATCGTTCATGCGGTGAAACTGTTTAGGATGAACTATATAAATATATCTATGCTAATCTCAATCCACCATACGTTTTTTGAAACACTCACCATGAATACTAAGCAAAACATTTGTGTTCCTCCATCTCACAAAAGTTTGTTATCCATGTATAAATATACAAACAAACAACATGAAGAGTTGAAAATCGATGTGAAATTATTCATGAAGCGACTCCTCATTCATTATAACCCCAAAAATATCAGCGATGTAATTCTAGAAGATGTACGAGTTCTTCCAAGAGGCGATGAAGACTAAAACAACTCCCATAATCATTCTTTCTGATTCAAGTGGAGAAAATGAAGAAAATTCAGCACATAATGTTCCTGTAATTGTCATTTCTGATTCAACTGCATCAAAGGAATGAGATTCAACTAGTGTTGGCAACACTGTGGGTGATTCAAACGAGATGATTGAAAACAATGGTGGTGTTCCTTTAATAGTTAATGCGTTTGAGTATTATTTTCTTATTATTAGTATGTTATTTATTAGAGTTTTTTTCATTTATTTTCAATGTCGTTATAGATTTTATTATTATAATTTTTATTATTGTGATATATGATATGCTTTTATCATTAAGATATGATATGTTTAGTGTGTTTTAAAGGGTTTTTGATTTCTTACACTTTATTTAATTTTTATTTTTATTTTCAATATTATGTTTAAGATAAGAAATTACATTTGATATTAATTTTGGATGCTTTCATGTCAATTGGAATAAATGAGCGGCAGGATATAAACTTTTAAATTGATAAACATCATAAATAATATGGTGTATCCATGTATAATCATAGATGCTCAGATTGCGAGAAATAAGAATACTCGAGACCAAATCAAACCAAGATTCGAAATTAATATCTATTCTAAATCATCCAACTTACTTATCTAGAAATTTCAAATTAATATTCATTCCGATCTGTAGACTAATAGATACAAAAATAATTTTTTTTATATCTTGAAAGTTGATGAAACGATAGAGATTATGTACACATATATCAGATGTGGTGGAAGAAATAAATTATTATTTAAAATTTTAAGACTTAAAATTGAATTTTAATGCAATGAATGAGATGAATATGCATGTATAACAAAAAAAAAAACTTACCCATTTTGCTAAATGATGTCATGGAAAGAAAGTTCTTCATTTCCTCTAATACGATTTTCTCTTGATCTTATAAAAAAAGTTTGCTGATGAAAGATATGTATGTGTGTAACTGTAAAATTAAAAATTTTCATTGAAGATGTACTTGTAAATGAACGATGTAGTGTTTAAGCAGAGAGATAGAAGTAAAAGACCGATTGAGATATAGAAATAAGATTGAGAAATTGTGGCGAAATGATACATTCTAGAAGAATAAAAAAAAAGAAAAAGAAAAAAAAAGAAAAAGAAATGTAATTACGGATATTTAGATCTTAAATTTGAATTCAAAATTTTCATTTAAAAGATTTATTTATTAAAGGGTATATTGGTAATTAAATATATTTTTAATTTAAAAAATTAAAAATATATTTACGTATGGATGTACAGAATATGGATGTTTAGCATCGTCCAAAATATAATTCAGATCTTAAATTGATAGATAACCCATATTTCAGGTCTTGGATTGAAAAAATTTCATATATATATATATATCTTAAGCTTGGTGATGTGGATAAATATATTATTAATTTATTAATATATTTTAATATGGATTTACGGTTATTACTACCGTGGAGAACGTGGCTTATTGAGGTAATTCCAGAAACCACCTAGAAGAAGAGATATGCAATATTATTACAGAAAATCTCAGAGAGAAAGGTCTATTTTTAATATGGGGTCGGAAATCTCGAAGGGATAACGTGAGATTGAAGACGAATAAGAAATTGAAGAAAATACGAAGGATTATGTTCACACAAATCATACATCATAATTTTTTGTATTTAATTATTTTATTTATTTTATTAATATTTTGATGTATCTTCATCAAATGGCGCCGTCTGTGGGAACAAAAGAGTTGAGGCGAGAGTAACAATTATCTCGTATTCTTCTTAATGTTTGAGTGGGTCGCTAATGGTTAATTAAAGTATAAATTAGCAATTTGAGGTGTATTCATCTCATCGCCAAAATCAGAGTGCCCCAGTATTTTGTTCATACCCACTATATTACGACTAATCAAACGGCGCCATTTGATTAGTCGTAATACAGTGGGTATGACCAATTAAAGAAATTATCGAACCACAGGGAGGAACATGCTAGAGTTTAAGCGATCTCAAGCTTATCGTGATTTTATAAGGACGACGGAAAGGAGCGGATAGGAGCAAATGAATGCAATTATGCTAAAGCAAGAAATAAAGATAAAATGAATGCAAAGATAAGATGGGTTCCAAATGATGCAAGGATGAGATTAACAACAATCATGGCATAGATAATTAAGTAATTATGCAATTAATTCTAATCTCTCATGGACAAGGTATAGAAGCGATCACTAATTCCACCTAAACTCTCTCTCGAGATGGATAGGATGTAGGCCCTCAACAAGGCTCCCAAACGCACATAGGATCGAGACAATAGCAAACACCTCCCACTAGGTACTAATTACTCTATGAGTTCCCTAATTAGGTACTAAATCATAAGCAATATTCCCTTTTAAGGTACTATGAATTCACTAATTGTTTGGGTCTCCTCATTTAATCAACCAACCTCTCGATTAAGCTAATCAAATGTTCTATCAAAAGGTTCTAAATTATGAAGGACTTCTCAATCTCTTCACAACCTATAATGCATATGAAGTGTATGATGAAAAGATTCAATGAACTATCCTAAACACATAATTAATTTCTCAATCTAAATACATGCCCATGACAATTAATCACACATGTCATCATATAAATCAAGCAATAAACAATCAATGATAGAAATAACACAAAACCCATTCAAGATTAAAATCCAATTGCATAAATACTAAATTATCCAACACCAATCATGGAGCTAATCTCACAAAGGAGATTAGCCTCTCATATCCATTAGAAAATTAACATAGACATTAAGATCCTTACAAAACATGATCAATCTATAAAGAAATGCACAAATATTAGAATTAGATTCCCCCTTTGAAGTGCTTCAATGGAGATCTCCTTCTTCTTCTTGTGATCTCACTCTCCATTGCTTCCTTGATCACTTGGATGGTGGATTTGATGGAGGAGATCAAGTGTAGATCCAAAGGATAGTGAATGAATGAAGATGATGGTGTAAAATGGAGAGAATTGTGTGTGATGTGTGTGTGGAAGGATGGAATTTCGGATCTTCCTGTAAAATATTGAATAAAGGGGTATTTATTTATACCCCTTGGGAAGCTTCTAGAAGGATTCTAATTTTTGACAGAATTTACACCTACACGGCTCGTGTTCTATACACGGCCACAGGGGTGGCCGTGTTGTGCAATCTGGTGTCCACGCACGGCTTCCATTACAGGCCCATGTTTGGTACACGGCTCGTGTTTCTGCACTGGACACGGGTCATGTTGCCGGGCTCGGCTGGCCGTATTTGTGCTGTTCGCTTCACTGTTTTGGCTCGTTCTTCCTCGTTTCAACTCCAAATTGAGATCCACTTTTTCCTATGCCTTCCTTATCATATCTAGCATCAAAATCTTAGGTTTAAGCTCATTCACACATATTTCCATAAAAATACAAAATACAACCAAATAGTACATAAAATACGGATAAAATAATACGAAAACACATATAAAAAGACACTAAAATTTAGGTGAAAATATCACTCATCAACGAGAGAGGAAGAATTGTTTTGAAAATTTGGGCCATGACTAGAGTTGATGTCTTCGAAAGGAAAGAAGACCATTTGCTTTCAAACACTTTAGGTGCAGTCGAAAGCTTTAAATTCCCTTCTATTAGATGTGCCAGAGACTTGAGAGCAAGAACTTTAAAGTTATAAGAAGAAGCGATAACTGATAACCAATTTCGAATCTGAAAATTCGCTTAGATGTTAGCATAATTAAAGAGAATATTGGAGAGTAGTTGAGTAAAGGTGATGACACTAAATCTGATTGGAGTATACTGATTAGATCTTATTGAAAATTTTAACATGTCTTTATTATGACATTTGTTTGAGAGTATGATTGTGGAAGAATCCACAATAGCTTCCTTTTTGATTGATTGAATTGATCTTCAAATATTTTTTAGAATTGGATTGATCAAATTATTGACGTCAAGATTGAGATTGCATTGTCTTAAAAGACTTTTGCAGGCGATAAACTGGCAGATATGAATGGAAACTTGCTTGCGTGAATACGTTTTGAAGATAAGCTAGTGCGCATTTACTTGTATATTTACCCTTGAGTGCATTTACTCTGACTTATGTATTGAAAATAGTCAGAGTAGGGGGCGAAGGAAGATGCGAAAATGTTATCACAACTGTTCATGAGCATTGGTATGTACTCTTTTCCAATCCTTTTCATTATGGATTTATGGAGATGGACCAACATATTGACTTGCCCACAACAATTAGTGTGTATTGTGTTACATACATACCTTGTAGTACACTTAGATTAATGGTGAAACAATATGTATTTACTGCAAGATTAATGAATTTTGCGGATGTAGTGTTTGATGTAATGCGTAAATGAAATTTTGAGCCTTTGCGGGATTTCTTTTGATAGATATTAGCACCTGAGTCAAGCAAATTGTGAATTGAGTTAGTGAATGCACATACTGAATTGTTGCCAAGCATAACGAATTGTGCCTATAAGCTGTCTAAATTAATTTAATGTTCGATACAAGTATTATGTTTGTATGTGGTTTTATTGATCACATATATTAATTGATTGAGTGGTTTAAATGTGAATTAAACCAGTAGAGAGGATAATTCTTGGGATAATTCCTATGAGTTGAAAAAGTGTGTAGAATGTGGAGGCTTTGAACTGAGTTCAAGAAATGAGAGATTTCAGAAAGCTAAAGAAAGATGAGAATAAACTTATTTTAAAGTTGGGTATCGCTTTGCTCAATTGTATTGCAGAAGTTTATTGCCTTCAGTTCTCCGAGATGTGGATCAGGTATATATACAATAATGGCCCCTCTACATCTAGCATTCTAGATTAAAGTTTTGTATACTTTTGAAACCTGGAACGTCGAATTTGACAAAAGTTACATCTTTAGAAAGTAATACACCACTATTCTTGACATTTAGTGATTGGATTGCTGGTGCTCGGAGTGTTAATACTGCTATGTCAGAAACATGATTGCAGTAGTTGAAGTTCTATTTCCTTATATTCAGGCCTATCAGTTCATATCTCCTCATGTTTGAAAACTTCTTTCTGCATTATAATAGAACATGCTTGAGGTGAAAAATCTTTGACATTGTTGAAGCAAGTGAATTGAATTTCTTAAATCACCCATGTGTTTCCTGTTTTGAAATATATATATATGTATATACATATATATGAGAAAGAAGTCTCTGGATATGCACTTAAAATCCACATAATAAAAAAATGATTAATATGATTTATGGAAGTATTTTTGTCAGATACAATTTGAATTATATTCGGTTTTTTGCCAACTAGCCACATAGAATTGATATGACAAGCAAGAATTCATAATGAAATAAGTGATGCGAGAGATTCGTTAGCTTGCTGTGATGTGCTGCTAGTTGATGATGTTCGATTTGAAGTTGTATTTTGCTTTTTGACACTGCATATGTCAAGCTTGATAGATTATATTGTGATTGTTCAAGTGTTTGATATGTTACCTAAGAGAATTTTTATGTTTAGACTCCCAAATTTCACGTGTGATGAAACATAATATGAATCGTGGCTTCCCTAAGTGGTGATGACTTGTGATTTCTCTCGAGTTATGTTTTCTATAATAGCTTTACGCTTGGTATAATGATGATTGTATTTGTTTACTCTGAATAATTCTTCGACGAGAATAATCAGAGTAGGGGGAGTAGCTGATGTGGATAAATATATTATTAATTTATTAATATATTTTAATGTAGATTTATGGTTATTACTACCATGGAGAATGTGGCTTATTGAGGTAATCCCAGAAACCACCTAGAAGAAGAGTTATGCAATATTATTACAAAAAATCTCAGAGAGAAAGGTCTATTTTTAATATGGCGTCGGAAATCTCGAAGGGATAACGTGAGATTGAAGACGAATAAGAAATTGAAGAAAATACGAAGGATTATGTTCACACAAATCATACATCATAATCTTTTGTATTTAATTATTTTATTTATTTTATTAATATTTCGATGTAGCTTCATCACTTGGTATCAGTGGCAGACCTACACTAGGCCCAAGGGGGGCATTGGGCCCCCCTGAAAATTACAAATAATTAGTATATATGTAGTAAATTATCCTAATATATAGTTTTGGCACAACGGTTGAACAACATATCTATCCTACTATGAGGTATGGGGTTCGAATCCCATGTTGCCCCATACCATTTTTGTCTCTTTCTTTTTTTTTCCCCTCTTTTTTTACCAGTTCCAATAATATTTATAGTGTTATGTTTTAAATTTTATCTCATTTATGTATTTTAATAGTATAAAATTTCAAATATTTCTTCCTTCATATAACTAATTACATGCACTTCAATTGTTTATATCTTGTTATTTTTTAGATTTAATTTTTATTTTTAGGGGTTTATAATATTTAAGTGTATAATTGTTGTTAAAATTAATAAGTAAACAGGTTTTATGTGTACCGTGATTTTTTTAGGAGACGAACTTTATGACACTATTATAAAATCGGGCCCCCCTGTTCAAAATTCCTGCATCCGCCACTGCTTGGTATTATATTTTCTGATCTGATGGATGGGGAATACTCGGTTAGAAGAGGGGCGTGGAGGGTGGAAGAAGACATGACCCTCATCAACTACATAGGTGTCCACGGGAAAGGCCGATGGAACTGTCTCGCCAGATGTGCAGGTTCTTTTCTTATCTTATAGCTACATGAGTACGTACTCTATATATTCATTAATTTATTTTGTCTTGTTATATATATAATAAAAATAGCAGGGCTAAAGAGAAGTGGGAAGAGTTGCAGACTAAGATGGGTGAACTATTTGCGGCTGGACGTTCGACGAGGGAACATTAGTGTAGAAGAAGAGGTTTTGATAGTGGAACTCCATTCCAGATGGGGCAACAGGTGGTCCAAGATAGCCCAGCATTTGCCAGGAAGAATGGACAATGAGATCAAGAATTACTGGAGAATAAAAAAATTCCGCCTCCTCTGCTACCCAAAACAACGTCTTTAATCATTTAAATCTTCTGGACCAAAACCACAATTTCAACCTCTTCTTCTGTTAGGTGGATGCGGTCGTCATCGTCGTCCGTGTTCGTCTTCGCTGGAGAAGGTGGTCAAGGGATGAACTCCACAGTGCTCATATTCCCGTTGAACTCACACAAGAATTCAAATCCACATTCTACCAGTTAGGGTCACAAATGGGTGTTAATATGGGATGGGGTATAAGGCTATGGGCCCTATTCCAATAAATTGGAATAGGCCCAATACTTAGGGACTGAAGACCAACATTTGGGCCAAAGGCCCAAAGGGCCCAACAAATCTCCACCTTGGCCTAAATCATCCACCCTTGTGTATAACTAAATGAGAATTCATCAACGCACTTTTTTCGGACACCTGCAAAATGAAAGACACAAAGTCAAATGCAAGATCCAGAAATTTGACACAAAGCCAAGGGTATCACAAAAGATACACAAATCTAAGCGGGAGCAAAGATCACGGACATACAGTCACAAAATATTTAAATTATTCCAAGAACAAAATAAACAGAGCACACAAGCTCAAGTGTGAACACAACGTTCACGGGAAAAGAACTGCATACAACATGCTTCAATCAAGAGAGTTAAAATTTAAAGTCCTCATGCAAGACCTAAATTTTTCAACAGATAAGCAATTAGTACCCATATCAGCAGTATTAAACTCAGATGCAATCTTTTCTAGGTTAACAATACATTTTTCTATAATATCACGAATGAAATGATACCTAACATCTATATGCTTGGTTCTATCATGGAAAACAGGATTTTTATACAACTGAATCGCAAACATACTATCAGAAAACACAGTGGCACATTTATCGAGGAAACTTATTTCATTCAGAAGGCCTTACAGTCAAATAGCTTCTTTTAAAGCATCAGTAATAGCCACGTATTCAGATTCAGTTGTAGATAGGGCAACCACATGCTGTAACTGAGACTTCCAACTTATGCAAGAGCCACACAAAGTAAACACATAAGAAGTTGTAGACTTCCTATTATCCCTATCATTTGCATAATTAGAATCAACATAGCCAACAAGGCTCACACCATTTGCAGATTTGAAAAAACGCAAACTTACCTCCATGGAGCCCCTGAGATATCTCAAGAGCCATTTCAAAGCCTCCCAATGAGGCGCACGTGGATTTTCCATATACATACTCAAGCAACTAACAGAATATGCAATATCTGGTCTAGTGCTAACCATAAGATACAAAACAGACCCAATAGCATTGGAATAAGGAACTTTTTACATTTCAGTAATTTTAGAATCAGTCTTTGAGGACTGATCCTTACTTAACACAAAGTGAACAGCAAGAGGTACATTCACAGTTTTAGCGGATATCATAGAGAACTTACTCAAAACCTTTTCAACATATGAAATCTGATTAAGCAAGAGAACATGGTTCTTTCTATCTCTATCAATGTTCATGCCAAGAATCCTATTAGCATCTCCAAGATCTTTCATATCAAAATTATCACATACACTCTTTTGAACAAGCTCAACATATTCAAGATCAGGGTTAACAATTAGCATATCATCCACATATATGAGCAGAAAAACAGGAACAGAAGTATCCATTTTGAAGTAAAGACAATTATCATGCAAGCTTCTCTTAAACTTCAAAGATGTCATACATTGATCAAATTTCTTATTCCACTGTCTAGGAGATTGTTTCAAGCCATACAAGGATTTTTTCAAAAGACACATGATCAGGATTTTTGGAGTCCACAAAACCCTCAGGTTGTTTCATAAAAATCTTTTTGTCCTCCAATTCACTATTAAGAAAAGCAGTTTTGACATCCATTTGCTTTAATTCCCAATCAAAATGAGCAACTAATGCAAGCATTATACGAACAGTGGTGAATTTAACAACAGGAGCAAAGATTTCATTATAATCAACCCCTTCCTTTTGAGTAAAACCTTTTGCTACCAATCTAGCTTTAAATCTAACATTTTCAAGCTCATGTTTCACTTTGAAAAGCCACTTGCAATCAACAACAGAGCAATGAGCAGGTTTTGGAACCAGAGTCGAAGTAAGATTAACATGCAACGATTTCATTTCATCTTTCATAGCATTTAACCATTTCATATAATTGTCAGATTTTAAAGCCTCTTAATAGGTCTTAGGTTCATTATCAACATTTTCAAACGCATTGAAAGCATGAGTATAAATGTAAAAATCATCATATCTAGCAGGTGGCCTAATATTCCTTCTAGGTCTATCCCTAGGCAACACATAGTCATTATCTTCAGGAATATCATGCATATTTTCATCATTGATAGAAGGTTCATTGGCAACAAGTTCTTGATCAACAATAATGTCAGGCAAGTTTTCAGCATCACATGACAAAGGAGACAACTCCACCTTACTCGAAGAAGTGGTAGAATCATGTAAAGGCACAACATCAGATAAAGGAGCAGATAAGCAAGGAAATTCAGATTCATTGAAGATCACATCCCCACTAATTACAATTTTGAAACCAGATTCATAAAAATTCCACAGCCTATAACCTTTAACACCCTCAGGATAACCAAGAAAAACACATTTTCTACTCCTAGGATCCAATTTGTCATGTTTCTGATGCACAAACGCAGCACAGCCAAATACATGTAGCACATAATAATCAATACTTTTACCGAAAAACACATAGTCAGGGCACTTACCGTTCAAAGGCACAGAGGGGGATTTCTTTATTAAAAATATTGCGGTAATAAACGCCTCACCCCAAAACTTTTTAGAAAGTCCCGAAGACACCAACATGCTCCTCACCCTTTCTAACAAAGTCCTATTCATCCTCTCAGTAACCCCATTCTATTGGGGAGTGTAAGGAGCAGACTTATGCCTCACAATTCCAGATTTAACACATAAGTCATTCATGACATTATTGCAAAATTCCAATCCATTATCAGTTCTAAGATACTTAATCTTTTACCCATTTGATTTTCAATCAAAGTTTTCCAATTTTTGAACTTTTCAAAAACATCAGATTGTTTTTAAGCAAAATCACCCAAACTTTTCTTGAAAAATCATCAATGATGGACAGAAAATACACATTGTCACCTTGAGTTGGCTCACTAGAAGGCCCCTACACATCAGCATGCAGGTACTCAAGTATATCACTACACGAAGAAGTCTTAGGATAAGGAAAAACAGGGAATTTCACCTTCGCATGTTTGCCTTGTACACACGAGTCACAGAAAGAAATGCATGTAAGCTTATCATCACCAAAAGAACCAACTTTATGCAACAATTCAAGACCTTTACTACTCATGTGACCTAACCTACCATGCCAAATATTTGTTTTATCCTCTTTAACAGCATTAGCAGATATAACAACAGATTTAACACAACAAACATACAGGTTATTCCTTTTTTCAGCATTAAAGACGGGCACAGAACCCTTCAGAATAGACATGCAACCCTTTCTCCACCTACCCTCAAGACCTCATTTTCAAGTGCAGCACAAGAAATCAAGTTGTTACACAAATCAGGCACATATCACACGTTTTTAAAGTGAACACAGAATTATCTTTAAAACGCAAGCAAATGTCACCAACACCAAGCACATCACATCTTTTTTCATTAGCCATAGACACAGATCCATGAGAAATATTTTTATATAAAGAGAAAAGATGTCTAAAAGGCGTCATATGAAATGTGCAACTAGGATCCACTAGCCATTCACTATCACACAGAGATGAATGCACATAATTCACACAATTTTTAGAAATAGCAAACACATCACCATAATTCACAGGTTCAGAGGCAACATTAGCATGATCATTAGAATTATTCCTCTTAGGATGAGGACACTTATTCGCAAAATGTCCCCTTTCATGGCAATTAAAGCATTTCTTCTTTTTCTTGTCACCATTCTGATTATTCTGGGGTTTCACATCAGAATTTTTGTCCTTGTTCTTATTCTTGTTCTTGTTCTTGTTACGATTGTTAGGTTTCCCCTTGACATGCATAACCTCCCCAAAATTCTTAACACCCCTATTTTATTTTAAATCATGCTCTTTGCTTTTTAAGGCATTCACCACAACATCAAGAGTAACGTCATCACGACCATACTTTATAGCAGATTTGACATCACCATAAGACTCAGGTATAGCATTTAAAAGCATAACAGGAGTGTATTCATCAATATGCTTGTCACCAGTTAGCTTAATATCTTGAATCAACTTCGTGAACACATCCAAATTTTCTTCAACATCTTTGTTTAAATCAAGTTAAAAACGAAAGAATTTTTTCAAAAGAAACAATTTACTAGGCAAAGACGTTTCAGTGTACAACTTATCCAGCATTTCCCACAAAGTTTTAACGGACTCATGCACACTAATTTTTCTAAGCACAGGATCAGATAGATTCAAGATAATCGCAGACAAAGCAAGCTCATTCATCTCAGCCTTTTTAACATGTGTATCATCCTTATCATACGAGTGATCTACAACTTTGAATACCCTTTGTTGGACGAGTATGCACTTTATTTTCTGTTTTCAGATGCTGAAGTCTCGCTTACCATCAAACGGTGCTTGTCCAGAAGACGAAGCCATGGGTATTTAAAGTTGAGTAGAACACACTATAAATGAAAAAATACAGAATTACAGAGCGACAATCTATCACACACCAGGTTGACACTACTCTAATCACACACAAAGTGAGAAACAGAGCAATATAACACATAAGAACAGATTTTCAGCAGCGAAAATTGAAAGACCAAGATGACAGTTTCACAAAGAAACAAACAAGAACAGTAATAAGAACGCCAGTCGCCTTAGAGCATCACACAAGAGCAAATAAGATGGCCAGCCGCCTCAGGGCATCAGACAAGAAAAATAAACAAGAAAAAGCTCAAGCTATTTCACCAGATCGGTGTCTCTGACGAGAGCATCGTACCACCTCTATGAGCCACCAGCCCATTACTTAACGGGGGCGAATCCCTCATAGTCTTGTTCACGTGGCAATGTGAATGGGGCAGCCTCCACTCCAAGTTTCAACCTACACACAAAGTGAGAAACAATGGGGAGCTAGTGAAGAACCCAATCTGAAAATTTCAAAAAATATAGAGCGACTCTATAACCAAGAAGAGAAGAGACACTCCCTTCCTCAATGGTCAGAGCAATCTGACCGGAACCCTAAGATCTGTGGTCAGCTCCGGCGCTCAATAGACAGTGGACAGCTCCAGGTGGCCGAAGGTCAGCGGTGGCGGTCGGTGGCACCATACAGTGGCGATGGCAGGAGGATAGATGGTTAGCAGTGGTGTCTCGGCGATCAACTGCTGCTCTGACTGGAACCCTAGCAGCGATGGCAGCTCCAGTGGCAAGCGGGTGGCAGCGGCGCGCTGAAGATCACGATTCCATGAAGATCTGGCGGCTGGAAGTGGAGGTGGCATCAGATCTGAGCAGATCTGCGGTACGGGCAGGAGCAGCGGCATTTGGTCGAAACCCTAGTATCGGTGCTCACTGGTCGCGATTTCGGCAGAGCGAACGGTAGCTAAGCGCGGACGGCAGTGGCGTGTCGCTGTTCAGATCATGCGTTCTCATCGGCTGCTTGGCGACGGTGGCTCCAATCCTTCATATCGCGATTTCAGCGAAAGAAATCCGGCGGTGGCCGGACAGCGGCGATCTTCCATTGGCAGCTGACGGTCAGCAGCTTCGGGAGACAGACGGACGACGAAACCCTCTTTGATACCGCTGTTAGGTAGATACAGTCATCATCGTCATCCGTGTTTGTCC
The DNA here is from genome assembly GCA_023678885.1 of Pogostemon cablin. NCBI lineage: Eukaryota > Viridiplantae > Streptophyta > Magnoliopsida > Lamiales > Lamiaceae > Pogostemon > Pogostemon cablin. Next base: position 199,793 of record CM042989.1, read on the forward strand.
TCGCCAGAGAAGGTGGTTGAGGGATGAACTCCACAGTGCTCATATTCCCATTGAACTCACACAAGGATTCAAATCCACGTTCTACTCGTTAGGGTCACAAATGGGTGTTAATATGGGATGGGGTGTAAGGCTATGGGCTCTATTCCAATAAATTAGAATAGGCCCAATATTTAGGGACTGAAGGCTAACATTTCGGGGAGTGGAAAGTTTGAGTTGCTCAAAATATCTTTAAAAAATTCTCTTTCTAAAAATATTTCTTTCCAATTATTCGTAGATAGCGACCCGGCTCTAAGTCAAAACTGATACTCCTCTCTTCCGATGGCAAGTCTTCACGATGGTAAAGCTTCTCCTTTCCAGTGACGAGGCTTCACGTTGGTAAGGCAGGTGAGGGGGGTCTTCTCGGCGGCGGGATTGTGGCTGTTATTTCTCAGTGGCTGGGTCAATTTTTGCAGCGGAAATTTTGGGCGCTATTTTCCAGCGTACATTGGTGGTCGGTTCTCCCTTCCGGGGCTCTAGTTCTCACGTCGGTCAGGTAAAATTCTACTTCTTACTGTTCCCGACGGTTAGCCGCCTCCTAGTGACTAGGATCTTCTGTCGTTTGTTTCCTATGCTCATCTCCTAAGTTTCTCAATTCTATGGGGAAGAAAAAGGATGCGACAATTCCTAGGAGAACTAAGAAAAGTCTTATGGTGGGAGAAAAAAAAATTGATCGATAAACAGGGGAGAAATTACGAAGTGGGTAAGTCGGAAAAAACACTCATCTTTGTGGATGATCCTTCACTTAAGGATGCTGCTCTTATGAAATCTATTCGAACTGATAGTCATGTGTTAGCGTCCAGTGAAAGAGTGTCGGGGATGGAGACTGATGGTCAGTCGGATGATGATAATTTTAGGAAAGGGTTGTCGACGTTGATCCAAAAATTTGAGGGTCAGTCGGCCGCCTCTTTTCATGTTATTGCTGGTCGGCAGGAGAATAGGAGTGAAACTGGTGATGTGTTAGGAGATGGGTTAAAGGGAACAACATCTGTTGATGTATGTGTGGACGAAAATCATACTGCCAACTCTCGGGATGATGTTGATGAGCATAAGAGTGATGCTAAAATGGGCTCGTCTGATGTTGCTCCTCCCACACAGAAACAGGGTATATCCATCATGCAAGAAAATGGGGACGGTAGGCTACCCAACGTGCAGGAAAGTAGTGATGACGGGCTACCTAACGTGCAGGGGAGTGGTGTTGGAGGGCTGCCCAAGGTTTTCTCAGACAAAGGAGGTGCTGGACCCTCCACGGGTGGACCTTCTAGGGTGGGCACGAACTTAGGTGGTAACAAAGCTCCTTCTAAACCTAAGGAGCCAATTAATTATTCAAAATTTGTTAACAATCGTCATATTGATCCGTCTCGGAAGTTGAGGTACATTCCACCGAGAGATGATGGGTCCATTTTTCTTGATCCTAAACATGACAACAAAGATTGGGATCATACTTTGATTGGCTATTTTCTGGGAAGTTTCCGGGGATGCAAGCACTTCGTGGGATTTTTGTTGTATGGGGTGTTCGTTATGATATTACTATGCATCATACTGGTTGGATCATCTTTCATTTTCATTTGGAGGTGGATCTTGACCATGTGATGGACACAGCTCCCCACTACATCTTCACGAGGTACTTGATGCTTGAAAGGCTTCCTTGTGCCTTTCCATTTGATGATAGGGAGATTTCTCATGTGTCTGTGTGGGTTCGTTTTCCAAATTTTCCATTTAAATTTTAGAGTACGGAACACATAAGCACGATAGCCTCCATGGTGGGACGTCCGATCATGATTGATGAGGCCTCTGGCATGAAGGGTAGGAATTCTTTTGTCAGAGTACGACTGGATGTTAATGTGTCTCAGGACCTCCCGAATGAGATTGAGCTTCACTTTCCTGGGGGTAGCTTTATTCAGTCTGTTCTATATGAGAAGCTTCCTTCGTATTATGTTGAATGTAGGAGGTTTGGTCATCTGACTGATATGTGTGCTATACCTAAGGAAGGGGTAAAGGAAGGGTCTACGGATGAAGGGGAGACGAGTGGGAAAGATGAAGATGGCTTTGAGAAGCAAAAGAAAAAGAGAAATAAAAATAAGAAAAAGAAAGCGGAGGGTGAGTCGAATGCTCAGGCAAATACACAGGGCACTGCCCCATCATTGGGGTGTTATCAGGTGTTTGATGAATCGGAGAGTCCACATCGACGTGGATGTGCAGGTAAGGCTCCGATGCAAATTGATAAATCTAGAAGGCCATATAAGAGTCGTGAGCCTTCAGCGGCGAGTTCTTCGTCCGAGGAGTATGAAAAGGAAGAGGAGAGTGATCATTTTCCACCTCCTCGTCATCATCAAGGTGGTGGAACTAAGAAGCGTACACCTGGAGTTGTTATACAGGAGCCTTCTCCTTCTGTGAGGAAGAATGTTCATTTCGAAGGGAAACCTTCGGATCCATCCCGTAGATGAAGATTCTCGCTTGGAATGTGTGGGGATTGGTGAATGCTCTGTCACAATGTGCAGTACGCATGTTAGTGAGGAGTAAGGGTGTATGTGTGATTGGCCTTATTGAAGCTAAATTGAATGTTGAAAATGTTAGTGATGTTATGAGCCGTATTGTGCCTGGTTGGAATTTTGCTCATAATTTTGATGATGTTGTTGGTGGTCATATTATTGTTACGTGGGATCCCTTACTTGCTTCATTTGAGTCTGTGGTCCTACATGAGCAGTGTATTTCTGGTATGGTTCGTTACATTACTACGCGTAGGGAATTTTATGTCAGTGTGGTGTATGGTCGTAATGGCGTGGTAGATCGTCGGAGGTTGTGGGAACAGCTTGTTTCGGTAGGTTAGAATGTTAATTTCCCTTGGCTTCTTTTGGGGGACTTCAACGCTATCGGACGACTGGAAGAGCGTTCGCAGGTGGCTCCTTCTAACAGAAATTGGCAGATGGTGGATTTTGAGAAGTGTTGTGTGCAGTTGGGTCTGGATGATGCTAGGTCTAAGGGGTTTTTCTTTACTTGGACAAATGGCACGTACTGGAGTCGCATTGACAGGGTTCTTGTCAATGGTCTCTGGATGGTGGATTCTGGTGTTGTGGAGGCAGAATTCTTGGGGATGGGTACTACATCTGATCATAGTCCAATGCTTGCATCTATTTTTCAGTATGAAGTGGAGAGGATTCGCCCGTTTCGATACTTGAACATGTAGAGTACGAGTGAGGTTTTCTTGATGTAGTACGAGAAGTGTAGGATGCAGAGATTATTGGTACTCAACGTTTGCGGTGTGTAGAAAACTGAAGCTTCTTAAACCCAAATTAAAATAACTGGGTAAGAGAGACTTTGGTCACATTGCAGATAGAGCGGAATGTGCTCCCGATGAGGTTGCTAGACTACAAGTGGCAAGTCATGGAGACCCGGGTAATGCTGAGTTGTAGGACAGTGTGAAATTAGCGGCTAAACAGACCGATTTTCTTACTAATGCCGAGCACTTATTCCTCAATCAGCTTGCACGTGGTGAATACTTGAAGAATCAGGATAAAGCTACTAGGTTTTTTCACATAATGGTAAGATCTCATGGGATTCGTAATCTTATAGCTTCCATAAGCACTGATTCCGGGCACACTACCTCCCAGGATCAACTTGTAGAGAAATTTCTCACTTTCTATAAAGGGTTGTTGGGTTCTTCTAGTCAGCGCGAGGATATCGATTCTTCTATTTTCGAGTATGGTGCGGTGATTACAGATGAGCAAGCTGCTGAGATGATTACTCCAATCTCGGGTGAGGAGATTAAAAATATTATATGGAGTATGAATATTAGTAAGGCTCCTGGTCCTGATGGCTACTCACCTGCATTCTTTAAGGATGCGTGGGAGTTTGTTGGAGAGAATGTGGTCGCCGCGGTCCAGGAATTTTTTGATTCAGGGAGGATACTTCGTCAGATTAACTCCACGTTTATCACCCTGATTCCTAAGGTGGGTTTACAATCCTGGAGTTAAAGATTTTCGTCCTATCTCGTATTGCAACGTGCTCTATAAGGTAATTTCTAGAGTTATTGTGGGGCGTATTTCAGGAGTTATGGATGGTTTGGTCTCAGAGAGTCAGTTTGGCTTTGTGAAAGAGGAAAGATAAGAGATTGTATCATGTTAGCCCAGGAGGTGGTAAAAAATTATGGGTGGGCAGAGGAACGTATTGCTAGACGAATGGCAATAAAAGTTGATATTAAGAAATCATATGACTCTGTGAATTGGAAATTCCTTAGAGATGTATTAACAGGTTGAGATTTCCACCGAAGATGATTGGGTGGATCATGGAGTGTGTTATCACTACCTCATATTCCATTCTCATAAATGGGTTGCCGGAAGGTTTCTTTGAGTGGAAGAGAGGTTTGAGACAAGGAGATCATCTTTCGTTGTTTTTGTTCGTGCTTTGTATGGATTATTTCTCTAGACTGTTTAAACAACTCTCTGTTCGAGATGGGTATAAGTATCTTTTGAGACAGTGTGCCAGAGTGGGACTCACACACATTGCCTTTGCTGACGATCTGATTCTTTTTACTTATGATAATCATGCCTCGGCTGAGGTAGTTGCTAAAGCACTAAGAATTTTTACTGGGGTATCTGGGCTGGTAGTGAGTGAGGAGAAGTCAAGTCTGTTTATGGCTGGGGTGTCGACTATTGATGAGCAAAGCATAAGAAAAGTGTTACCTTTTCGTGAAAGTACATTTCCTGTCCAATATTTGGGCGTCCCTCTAGATGGTAAGAAGCTGAGGGAGCCTGCTTTCGAGCCTCTCGTCACTAAGGTGGCGAACTTGATTCGAGGATGGTCTAGTCGTCCTCTGTCCTATACAGAAAGGTTGGAGCTTATTCGTTCTGTGGTTTATGGAATTCTTAACTTCTGGGCTGCTATGGTGAAAATCCCTAAATGGGTAATTTATAGATTGGAGAGGATGATTAGGAAATTTCTTTGGGGCATAATCCGTGGAGCTGTTCGATGGAGTGAAGTAATATTACCTAAGGAACAGGGCGGGCTTGATTTGAGAAGTGTAGAACTCTTGAATGATGTGGCGTTGGTGGGGGTCTTATGGGACATTCACTCTGAAAAGAGATCATTGTGGATCAGATGGATTAACTCCATATATCTTGAAGGGGATTCTTGATGGGATGTAGAGGCGGGTTACTCTGTATCTATAGTCTGGAAAGATGTGTTGAAGGCAAGAGATAGGATGCGTGCTGACACGACCCACCTTACCTAACTTATAATTCAAATACTATTTAACATAAACATCATCATTATAAAAACCTGCATAAATTTTTTTTTCACATAATATATTTATAACCAACACCATCACACCAGTTCAATATACGTAACTGGTTTCTGACACCACTTCAAATCAGACAAACTCGTGATAATACTTACATAACAAAATATCAGCGGAAACAAAATAAATCCATGGCCTAGCCCAACAGGCCGTCATCTATGTACATCCGCTCAAAACCCTGAAGGAGCTCCACAACTTGCACCACACACCACATACTCAAATATCATCAGGCTCACCTACAATGCATAAACTAGTGAGATAAAAATCTCAGTAAGTAGAGATCATGCATGTTAGTGCATGAAAATGCATTTAGTTCTCTATCGCCTATTTCCTAATTTTTCTAGTTGATCTCTTTTATTTTGAAAATTATTCATGTTGCGGGATCCCCACGACACACTTATGATATGCACCCCAAATGAGCTCAATAGACACACATAGTGTCGGATCGATTCTGATCCCTGAATATAATATCGAGAATGATTTTTCCGAACCCTGGCAGAGTGTTGAGGACGATTTTTCCGAATCCCTAATAAAGTGTTGGGAATAATTTTTCCGAACCCTGACATAGATGCATATATATTGGCTGCACACACCATTAGTATCTTATTAATTTTGAGAAAAACACTTTTCATATTTATGCATGGTATGCACCCAAAACAATTAAATGTGCATCATAAACCATTTACAATATCAATATCAACATTTAATAACAATAAAGTAACAACTTAATTTCTATTCACACAAATTCACTTCTGAAATAACAACTTCACCTCAATCACATAGATCCATTTATAGAATAACCACTTTACCTTGGATCACACGGATCTCTTTTTGGAATAACAACTTAATCTTGGATCCCACATATCCTTATAACCAATATTTTCTCAAGCCATATAAATATATTTTCAACAGTTTCCAATCACACAGATCTATATAGGATAATGATATTATTTCAAATCACATAAATCCATAACTTGTATCGCAAAATTATCACAAATAATTTACAAATAATAGTGTTGAATATGAACCCTACTTTCTCCAAATCACATAAATCCACAGCTTGTATAACAAATTAATCTCAAATAATTCATATCGTAATTAAACTAATTACAAATAATCCACAACATAATTATCACATATTGATCACAAATAATTCACAAACAACATGTTTATGCATTGTAGTTGGACTTCTACTCACCTGAATTCCGACAATAGTAATACTATAGACCGCGTGAAGAACTATCACTAATCTCCTATCTCCCGTTTCTCGTTCCGGCAACCACGCTAGCACTCTCCATCTCTTTTCTTTTTCTTCCTCCACTCTCTTTCTCTCTTTTTTTTTCTCACTTTAAAATATTGCTCGTCACCACTACCATATTTGGGGTTTATATAGGATTACAAAAGTGAGCAAACTCACCACTTATCCTTTATTATTAAGGAATTTATGGCATCTCATGCTTGTCATTTAAGGGAGAAGCCACGTTTCCTCATTTCTATCCACTAAATCACATGAAAACTAATGAGCCACGTAGTGTTGATGACATTATTATTATTATTATTATTATTATTATTATTATTATTATTATTATTAATTATTATTATTATTATTCATTACAAATATACGTGCAATACTTAATAACTAATATATGATACATTTATAAATTAATACACATACGTGTATATTTTTTTACCACTATTATTATTATGAGAACACGTGTGATACTTAATAATTAAGAAATAATATATTTATTCACATAAAATAATTTCCTCATATATCCAAATTAATGCACGTAAATATTTATGTACACATATATTCACATATTATCATCATTTATCACAAATGTCTCAAATAAAATATAACGATAAATAAAATGTAGAAATAATTATTATTATCACATAATTGTCACATAATTATCACATCATATCATAATATATTAAAAGTGGCTTAACAAGTGTTAACATTTTTTTCCAATTTTAACCTTACCTATATTTCTTTACTACATTTTTACCCTTATTTATTATTATAATGTATTATATATGTAACTAATTCATTATTCATAATGCCTTTTCATTTTCTTCAATAAACTTCTAGGTATTACTAATAATTAATAATATTACTAATATATTACTTGAACTATATTTAATTATAATTAATAACTAATAATTATATACACTACCTCTACATCAATAATTAATTAAGTCATTTAATGAGTAATATTAAAATATTTTTGGACATTTTTGTCCCTTACATGTTTTAATAATAACAATATACCCCCTATCTGTGATAATAATGATACGTTATACTCCATAATAATAACATTAAATTTCTATTAAAGAAAGACTCTTGTACCCATAACCCATTCAACCCAAATCCCCTATTCCACTTTGGTATTCCACTCCCTATTTCATAACTTCTTTCCTATTAAAAAACTATACCCTAGTTAATGACCATTAAACCCTTGGGGCATGGGGTGAAAATTTGACCATTGATTACGACACGTGTCAAAAATCTAATTAGTGCAATAGTAGATGAAACACATAATGAAATAGGTGATCCCATTTGTAACCCATTGACACAAAAAGCCCTCCAATAGTACCCTTTAAGATCTCCTTTCCTGCATTTGAAGAAGCGGGATATTCAATCGCTACTCTATTTGAAGAAGGTGGTATAAAAGGAAGGGCTCTACCAAGAAATACATGGATTTTGCAATAATCCGAAACGAACAAGATTGGGGTGATTGGGATGTGGAGGTAGCAGCGAGGAGCTCGGTGGAGGGGATGGCTTGTAGCTGAATACCGACGGAAAGTATTTAAAGGGTTTGATGGAAATGATGTAATTTCTTTTTTCTTAATTCTATAAGATATACTTCTAACGAAGTAAGAAGGAGAAGATGTTCTACTTGTGAAACCATCTGTCTTTATGGGCAATATTTTAGCCTTGGTCAATGAGGTATAAAAATTTATTTAGTTCGCTAGATTGTATATTTTGTTCATTTCGATTTGCTAAAATCGAAATTGGCCATGTAATTATCATAAACCCATCAGTTCTTGAGACAAAAGCCTCCATCAAATACGAGCTCAAATTGATGCCTATACAAAGATCGTATAGAGCTGGATGAAATTAGGAAATTGGAATCTAAGAATCGTTGAGTAAGGCGTTTGTAGATGGTTGGGATGATAAAGACGTGTGGTCATGTTTTTCATGTATTAGATATTGTTGTTCTGTTGATCTTGACAACCTCAAATAAATCTTGCATTTTTTAAATCTCAACAGCTGTGGTGCTGTGTTTAAAATGGCATTATGCAAGGGAACATCACTATTGGAGACATGGTGACAAGTTTATTCCAGCAAGAGAAAAACTAACATTAACAGGTCATTAGCAGGTTATTCTAAAAAATAAAAATAAAAAATATGTAATATATATATATATATATATATATATATATATATATATATATATATATATATATACTATTTTACAAAAAAATAGCCCCACTAAGAATTTATATTATACTCCCCCCGTCCGTCCGAATGAGGGCATTTTGCTTTTGTGCACGCTGATTAAGAAGAATTATTATTTAATATGTAGTGAGTAGTTGTATTAGTGGGAGTGTGGACTCCATATTTTAATTGTATTAGTGGGTGTGTGTGGATCCCATCCCCACGCCCAAAACTATAGAGTACTAATTGTCAAAAAAACTACTCCCTCCATCCACGGGTACTGTAGATACGAAGTTTAAGAAAAATTATTTTTTGACTAACTTTATTGACTTTTTAGGGGTATTGTGGTATTTTTAGGTAATAAATAAATTATAAAGTATGTTATGTGTGTTAGGTGAGAGTGTTATTTTTGAAATTAAGAGAACTTTTGAGGTTGTTGGTTGATGTGAAATTTTCTTTTTTGGGTAGTGAACGTAAGTATGGAACGGACGAAAACGGAAAGTATGAACATAAGTATGGGTCGAAGGGAATATAAAATAAACTTTGGAGTACTATAAAATGTTGAATAACTTCTGCACTACTTCCAAATTTTCATTACTAAATTTTTTCCTCTTTCTTTATTCATACCACACAATAGTTCATTAATTAAAAAAAAATAATAATAATAACAATAATAATAATAATAACATGTCAATTCAAAATGTAAATCATATACTTCAATAATAAAATTTTATATTTTTTAATCACATAAATTTTGTTCTATTGAAACTACATAATTCTTCATACTCACCTCTTTTGTTTGTTCAATAAAATCTTTCATACCCAAAAAATTTCTCACACAACATAAACAATAAGGTGATATTTGGTTTTGGATTATGTGGGATTTGAAAACCATAAATAGTGTGTTATATGTTTGTTTTGGGTTTTGAGTAGGGTAGGTTTTAACTTTATTTCAAATCAATGTATTAATTTATTTAAAAAGTTAAATGAGAGAGGAAACATAAATAGATTTAGATATATCATATGATCATATGAAGATGAAGATTTGTATTTCCATTATATACTCATGGATTAGACTTTTCAAATCCTAACCAATAAAAGTTAATTATAAATTTGTTTATTAAAAACTATAAAATTAATTTATTATCTGAAGGAATAGAATAAGGGCCATACCTTTGATTGTACGAGACTCGAGTTTATGGCCGCTTCTCTATGGTACGAGTTGTTGTTTTATTGAATTTGCTTCACTAATAGGATCGCGGTTTGACTTTGATCGTTATGGACTAGTACCAAGATCGAGTCCTAGACAAGCGGATCTAATTTTAACAGCCGGAACAGTAATAATGAAAATGGCCCCCTCCTTAGTGAGATTATATGAGCAAATGCCCGACCCAAAATATGTTATTGCTATGGGAGCGTGTACATCTTTTTCGCATTCAAGCATGGCGGGAGGAGAAGCAGAGGAAGAAGGCAAGCGATCCCTCGCCCCTGTCAAGCCACTGTTCGGTAGTTTCAGTCTGTGGTCCGGGAGCTACCAATACCTAATATTATGACACTATGAGAGCTACATAACAACAAGAACTCAATAGCTACTATAGAAGGAACAAGAACTACTTTAGCTACTTAAAAGGTAGAGCTGTTACTCAATTCCTTACTGGAATTGAACAGCTCATTAACTCATTAGCTACAGGAAAGGAAGAGTCCTTACTCTATTCCTTAAAAAGGAATAGTAGGACTCGTTAGCTGCCTATAGTAGAGTCCATATCCAATTCCTAAACAAGGAATTGGTGGACTCATTAGCTACAAGATTGGTGCTCCTAACTCTATTCCTTAAGAAGGAATAGTAGGAGCGAAGGGTACTATAAAGGTAGACCTTTACTCAATTCAATACTTGAATTGAACAGGTCAATATCTACATTAGAGTAGTTAGCGGTCCGATCACTAAGTGGGGATGCTCCCTCCAGCATGAGCGAACCCTTTCGGAACTGATGTTGAATGGGCGCCACTATCCCAGCCCGGATCCAGCTCCTCGATATCCTTCAACGGGAGGAACTGAAATGACTCAAGTAAACCTCTTAGCCGAATCAAAGACACTGGGAAATGGTTATCCACTTAAATGAAAAAGTCAATCACCCCGGAATTTTTTTAGAAAAATGTTCTAATATCTATCTATTCCAATTAATTCAAATTCCATTTTGAATCCTGTTATTCGCGAGGAGCTGGATGAGAAGGGAATAAAGAGCATTCCATTTCCCCAAGGGACAATATCCAATAAATAGAGGGCCAGTCCATTTAAGCGCAAGATACTACCTAACGTTGTAGGACATAGACTGAGTAGTGTCTTCGGGGTTCTTTCCTACGTGAGAAGTGGACAAGCCATTTGACACGCTTTGGACAACTGAATTGGCGAGACTGGATTCTTTGTATCGGATAAGCACAACCAATAAAGATGGTTTAGCGCAGCCCTGTGGGTGTGGATTTGCAGGCTACCATGAGACAAAAGATCTTCTTTCTAAAGAGATTCGATTCGGAACTCTTATATGTCCAAGGTTCAATATTGAAATAATTTCAGAGGTTTTCCCTTACTTTGTCCCACTCCTTATGTACTTTTGATGACTTCATCCATAATGACTTTAATTGTGTTATACTTCTAACTAAAGGCGAACAGCCGGCATTGCAAGCAAATAGAGAGCCCATGCCCGTTTGAGCCGTTGCGAGCCGGAAAGCGGTGAGTCGCGAAAGGCGCTCGGCCAAAAGAAGTGTGACAGATATATAGTTCGAAGTCCAACCCGGGTGCGAAGGCTCAAGCTGAACAGACGACTGCAGCTGCACATGAGACCTTTTCTTGATCGATCCTTTTCTTCGCTTCGGTAGTGAATCACCTACTCAAACTTAAAAAAGGGGCAGGATCAAAAAAGGTTGTATTAAAGTTTCGATCCGTTAATAGCCAAACTACGACTCCTTCGGATCCTTTTGAAGGGCCAGTCGCGTAGGGCGACCAGGCCAGGCCGAGTCAGAAAGGCTTTGATGAATCAAGGTTCATATTAGGGAAATGAGAGTGAGGGGAAGAGGGGCAGACGAAGTAACACGAATATCTCTGGTAGTCAGTCCATTTCCATCAGCCGGCCGGTGGGAGCGAGAAGTTTGGGGGGCTTTAGCCTTACAACAAACTTGACTTAAATTGAAAGAGTTTGATCTATGATACACTTGAACTGAACTATCAGTCCTAGAAAGAACCCGCTTACCGTGACGGAAGAAAGACGGACGGGAGTTCCTTCGGCGTCTTCGTTCATAAAATAGCGCAGGTAAGTACACAAGCGAGAGATGCCCTAGTCGGGCAGCACGAGCGATCTGTAGCTACCGTGTAGCGTTTCGACAAATATCTAATCTTGCCTGAAAGCCATACTAGATAGAATGTCGAGAATAGAGCTACGAAATGGATTTGCTTACTCGACCTAAGCAAGCCAGACTGAAGACCCAAAAAAGCCAGCTCCTCGATATCCTTCAACGGGAGGAACTGAAATGACTCAAGTAAACCCCTTAGCCGAATCAAAGACACTGGGAAATGGTTATCCACTTAAATGAAAAAGTCAATCACCCCTTCCCGTACTCCAAAAAAAGGGAGGGAAGGGGAGGACTGCTTTGCCAGCTGTTCCAGTATTTGCTTGACCCCTATCTATCTAGAATAAATAGTCAGACCAGACTGGAAGAAATGAATGTCGGGCTCTTTCTTTCACTGCTAACCCCAAGTCTTAATGCTGATACTTTATCTTTCGTCGAGCCCCGAGCTTGTGGTCCTCCTTTGAGTGTGGATTCAATTGGATGAATCTGTCAAGTCAAGGAAAACGTACGTAGCAGCAAGGATGGTGCATCGCCTATTTCTCGTTCTCGCTCGGGAGCCAAAACGAGAATTAGTGGCCTAGATCTGACCAATCTAAAGAGGTCTCTGCCCCGTAGACAAGAGCAAGACTGGACTTTGAGAAAGAAGGGCAACTATTTAGATTCGTTTCTTAGTAAAGGCACGTTAGCGCATCCGTTTTCTTGCTCGTTAGCGGCTTTCGTTTTCAATAAAATAAAGGACGTTTAGGCTTTTCTAATACGAAAGAAAGGGCCTTTCCTTTCAAATGACAACTGCCTCTTCTTGCTGCGAGGGCGTTGCACGAAACCAAACCGCCCCCACACTTGACTTTCAGCTTGGAGCGAAAGACAAAGGAAAACAATCGGAAGAGCTCACAAGTGGCCAAATGAGCGGTGTCGACTGTGGATAACAGGCATAAAATAAATACCGTCGGGTTCAACTATTTAACTAGGCCGGAGCAATGTCCCTATGCTATGTTCCTGTCTCGAGGCAAGTCTGCTATCTTCGCCTCGCCTGCCGTACCAGAAAGATATTATCATGGCGTATAGAATGCATCTGTTCATGAATCGGGTATGCAAATAAGAGGGATCTCATACTCAGACCTGGGGATTCCCCAATTCTCTCAGCTCATCGATGAATTTGTTCCAAATGGAACAGCGAGCCGTCCCGAAGTCGCGCTTGAGCCCACGGAAATGCAGCAGACGCTCATCGATGTCGTGCTGCCAGTCGTCATAGAGAGCCGCCTCGAGTGCACGCTTCACATCCTTCGGATCTTCGAGAGTTTGATCCCCTTGAGAGAATTACATACGAGGGCGCCTAAGCTCACGCTTTTGATTAGCAAAGTTGGCTTTGTAGACCTTCCTGGGATTGAGGAAGAGTGGAAGACGATTCATGGAAGAGAAGAGATACGCAGTGGAAGGGCAAAGGTATGGAAGCAATGGAAGGCGGGGGAAAGAGCGTAGTCATGGTCTTGTGTGCGTGGACGTGGATGCGCAGAGCCCCTTTCCTGCGCTCTAGGCAGCGTGGTCCCCAGAGGCGTAAAAGAAGAAGGCTGAGGGCAGCTTCAGACTGACTAAGCCGGCATAAGTTCCCAGACTAGAGCAGCACCACACACATATGATGGCCTACCAGCACCATACGCGGCAGCAGAAGGGCAGAAGCGTAAACAACAAGAACAACCGATATGCGCTATCTTGAAGAAAGAATAGATAGATAAACAGCTGATATGCAACACTAAGCTGAAAGCGCTTTCCTTTGCCTTGGCTATTGAATCTAGAGTAGCTGGCTTATACTTTCTCTGTGGTTCGGTTGACCGTGGTTCCCATGAATTTTGTTCCCTTGGTGTGACCATGCGTGGAGAGAAAGGCTTTCTGTGCCGCTAGCGAGGTATGGAAAGAGATCAAATTTGAATTTAAACCAGTGGATACTTTGGATGAGGAAAAGGATGAGAAGTAATTCCTCTCCGTTCTCTTAATTGAATTGCAGGATGATTGGCTTTTCAGTCATATGGTATGTTGTTGACCTCTTTTTCTTTTCTTTGCTGATTCCTATCAATGAAATTTGCCATGTTGCACTAAGTTACTTACGGATGTATGCATGCAGTCCGGAAAGAAATCCTACAGTTAAAGCCATAAGACGAGAAGGCTGTAGTTGTCCCCAGAAGCTAACTCGTCCAATTCCCGGAGTAAAGGGTTGGCGTTGATATAAACATACATATTTAAATAATCATTATAATGAATATGAAGAGTCATTATTTATATAAATTTAATATAATATTGTAAATATAAGTTAAATCATTAAATTTTATATGTATTAATAGATGAAGGTAGAAATATGTAATTAAAAAAATTCTTAACTCCTTCATATTTTTAATATATTATAATAATAATAATAATTATTATTATTTATGTTATTATTATTATTATTATTACAATATGAATTTTAATATGATAAATAAAGAGTCAAAATGTAGTGAGGAAATATAGGTCCCACTTTTAATATATTATGATTTTATGAGTAATTCTTTTAACCAATAATCATTTTACCAACCAAAACATTTATTATTCATTCATTATTAAATAAATTAACAACGATGTGACAATAGATAGTAAATGATTTAAATAAGTAAATAGTTGATTTTATCTTTTGATTTCTTCTATCATTCATTATTTAATTCAATACGTTGCATTAAAAAATACAATTCAATAGGCTGCATAAAAATGCAACTTTATCGATCTGTATGGCTAAAGAAAAAAAAAAGGATTTTGTTATATAAAAACCAAATTTATTTATCATAAGTATAAGTCTGAACATGTATCAATCCATTCATTAAATTTAAATTTGGAATTCCTTATCAAACTTTAAGCATTAGATTTAGAGATCAAATTAATTGGAAAAAAAAGAGAGGCAAAAACGCATTAGATTTAGATATCAAATTAATTGGAAAAAGGCAAAAACGCATTAGATTTAGAGATCAAATTAATTGGAAAAAAAGGCAAAAATATTTTGATTTTATAAGGAATTTGCCATTAATATAAATATTCACTTAAATGCAATCATATAAGATACAAAGTAACATTAAATAATAATAATAAAAACAAAAAAAAGGAAGGAAAAAAGAAAAAAAACTGCATATAATAATGAGCAATGTAGGGAATGAATTGGAAAAAAATTGAGAAAAAATTTTTCAGACGAATTCATAAAAATTTAAATACATAATAGAGGATGTTTTTTTCTTCAATCATCTTTGTAACATATTTTAAAAAATAATTGTTTCCATCTCCGATTATTTTGTACATTTTCCCACATACCTCAGATAAACTCTTCCTTGTATAAATCATGCTAGAAAATTGAACTTTAATTTCCTCTAAAATCTATGTTGATCCACACATGTTTTTTTTTCTGCCAACCATTGTTGATATAATAAGTTATATCAACTCCATCATCTACTTCTTCACCGTTGTATTTATTCAGAAGTTTCCTTAGCAAGTTGGTGGAAAACAGGTTTTACAACCTTTGTTTTGTAGAGACTCTCTCCCTTGACATTTGTGTTTTAGTTTCTCTTTTAGGCATTTAAGGAAAAATAGATTTTTTCGTCCGTTAACTTTGTCCAATTTTGAATTTAGTCCATAAGTTTTTCACTTTTTGAAAATCGTCCATTATATTTGCAAAATTTTGAAAATCGTCCATTATATTTGAAAATTTTGAAAATGGTCCATCATGTTTAGCAAGTTCAACAAAATCGTCCGTTTCAACAGGTCATTAGCAGGTTATTCTAAAAGATAAAAATAAAAAATATGTAATATATATATATATATATATATATATATATATATATATATATATATATACTATTTTGCTATGAAAATCCCATAGGTAGAGATTGGGTATTGAAAAATCAACCATGGATTTTTTATGCCTCTCTCCTAAATACCCTTTATATAAAAACTACTTATAATCTATATATATATATATATATATATATATATATATATATATATATATATATATATATATATATATATATATATATATATATATATATATATCTTAATAAAGCATTAATACCCTTAGTGTTTCAACAATTTCAATAAAAAAAATAATAATTTTATTAATTAAAATGAATTACATTTCAGAATAAATATCATTGAACACATGTATCTTTGCATTCCATGAAATAATTCACGAAATTCTTATCACTTTTCATTAATTGAGTATCATATTTTATTATAAAGGTTAATACTTTTCATTTGTCATACGAAAATTCTTACATGAGACAGTTAACATAAGTCTTTGCTAAACGTAAGGCATATGTATTGTGTTTTAAATAAATATAAAATATAAAATTAGAACTTTATAAAATATAACTTATTTTAAGATACTCATATTACAGTATAACGTGCTAGCAACGTGCGAAGCACGTTTTAAAAATCTAGTAATTATAAAATGACATAACACAAATTAAATTACATTGACACATGAGTAGTGAGAAGCTCGGGTATCACACGTGCTCGCATAGAGGGTGATCTGGTAGACACTTTATCTTCTTGCTCGGTAATGGGAAGATTGAATACTAGTAAACTCTATTATAGAGTTGCACATGTCGGTCAGGTCAGGTTTGTATATAAAAAATTGTGGTGTTCGTGGGTTCCAAGGAAACATGCTTTCCGTATATAGTTGGCCGTGAGGAATCGGTTGAACACTATGGATAGATGGAGGAGAGAGGAGGGTCCGCAAGAATGTGTGTTGTGTGTGGGCAGATTGGAGTCGAGAGACAATCTGTTCTTTCGATGTCCGTTTGCAAAGGCAGTATGGGATCGTGTGAGGATGGAGGTAGGCTAGAATAGAATGGTGTCATCGATTCTGGCAAGGTTAAAATGAATACACAAGGATCATAGGGTTCATGTTCGTGAGAAGGCGCGACGAGCGTTAGCGCTCTATAGATGCATGTACTTCATTTGGGGAGCATGATGCAAAGCTTTGTTAGAGGGAGATCGTCCAACTGTGGATAGAGTAGTTAATTCTATTCTTATGCATGTAGCTAGGTTTCTACATTTTCCGGCTATGTAGTAGAACTTGATTTGGGTGTTTTTTCATGTGAGTTGTAGGGTGGACGAGGGCTTTGGCCCTTTTTGAAAATTCTGAATAAATTAACAATTATTCAAAAAAAAAAAAAGACTGGGCCAAAGCCCAAAGGGCACAACATCTTCCACCAACAATATATCATCAATTCCTCTATGCCACTCTAATTTATTACATCTTCTGCATCCATCTATTTAATTACTCTTCCTATAGCTTTTTGAGATCATATCTTTAATTGGAACACGTACTGAGCTGAGCTATGATGGATTCATGAATTTTATATTTGTAGCTTAATTGTTCCATATATATTAGGGTTAATTCCAACAATTAATATAAGGATCAGGATGAACCAGATAAATTAAAGTCGACGAATTGAAAATGATGATACATGAATTCATCTATCCATATGCTCACTCATTATTTTAATATATTCATCTTATATATCTCTCGCCTTACAACATCATATCCATCACACTACTCATCTCTTCTTCTTCCTAAATCTAACGCATCATCCAATATTATTTAATTCACCCACCAATTAATTTTATTTTTAATATATACTCCCTTCGTCCCTAGGTAAGAGTTTCATTTTATCATTTTGGTTGTCTCATCCAAAGGATCTCATTTCCTTTTTTGACATATGGGACCCACCCACACCCACTAATACAATTAAATCATGGGGCCCACACACCGACTAATACAACTACTCACTACACATTAAATAATAATACTCCTTAATTCACGTGCCCAAAAATAAATAAAACTCTTACCAAGAAAGGATGGAGTATACTTACTGGACTACTTAATTACCATGTACTCTTAAATCGTACCCCCTACCTACCTAGTAATATATATACACACCATAATTGTAGAGCTTGAAATTCAAGAGTTGACAATATATATTCATTCAAAGATTAATTTGGAAGAAATTTTCATTTATACGTATTTGGGACCCCAAAACAATTACAACGGATTTTTCCTAGTAAGCAGTGCTCCAAAAAATATATTAATTAGGTGGTCAAGAATTAAAAAAAAAACCTGACGGATTTGTGTAAATGGGCATGGGTTATCAAAATATGGATGGAAATATATATTATATACCATTGCCATACGGCCCATTACTACACAAATATTACTCCGTCCGTCCCAAGAATACTTTTACACTTTCTATTTTGATCCGTTCCAAGAATACTTGCACATCCTAAAAATAGAAACAATACACAATATCAATAACCTCACAATAGTATAATATTATAAAAATGCCACCTTCTTTTTACACACAATTTAATCAAAATCAACTATATCATAAACTTTAGTCTATTCAATTACCCAAAATATCATATTTCTTTCTTACATCATACTAACAAAAAATTATTTTTTTTAAATTTCGTGCCACCAAATACAGTGTATTTTTGAATGGAGTGAGTAATAATTAATAATCCAGAGAGAATAGAGCGGTGGCGGGAATCTTTGTAGGCAGAGAAGCCATCGCAAGTGGTCCTAAACTCTAGAGCTGTTGTGGAGTTTCCACGTGTCTCACTACATAGACCTGTGTTTAGAATTGAACTAACATATAACCCGCATGCTATACGGGATAATTAAGTACTCTCGTTCATCCCGTGTTAAGGTTTACGTTTTATATTTTGGGTTATCCTACGTTAAGGTTTATATTTTTTTTATCAAGTTGGGCCCACACAAAACAATTAATTATTTCATGTAGAGTCCACACACAACACTAATACAACTACCCACTTTATATTAAATATTATTTTTCTCACCCAATACACATTAAAATATTATATTTCTTAATCTCCGTGCAAAAAACAAACGTCAAACATTAACGCGGGACGGAAGGAGTATTTATTTGTTAAAAAATGAATTTCATAATAAAATTAAATTGTGTTATTATAAATTTTTATTAAATTATACTTTTTTGTCATGTAATTGATTGGATTGATAATTTAAATACAAAGTTTAAGAATATTTTATTATTTTGTTTTTCTAATATTATTGGTTTTTTTGGGTGAAATATTTTTTAGGTTATACAAATTAGTTATTTGTATTATGTGAGAGTTCGATTTTATAAATTGAATTTTTTAGGATTATTTTGGTGTGGTATTCCATTATTGAGCTGTGCAAAATATTGCAAAATTGATGTAAATAAAAGTGTGAAAATAAATATGGGATTGAAGAAATATTATTGAGGATTATTTTTTTGTTTAAAAAAAAGGGGCACATTTGCGTAGGCCGTCTCGCATATTTAATTTTTTTAATTAAATATGTTATTACTTTTATTTATACTATGAAGAAATTGTTATTAAATAATTGGGTTTATTACTCTCATATACACACTTTTAAGCATATTTACTATTAGATACATGGAATTTAAATAATTACTCTCACATACAAAATATTAAAGTAAAATACCAAATATAACCTTATACTCCATACATTTTTAAACAAACAACCCTACCCCTCACCCACCCACCGGCGTTGACCGACAGTTGACCGACCATTGACCAGCGTTAACCGGCCATATATATGCTTCCAATATGATCCTGAAAACATTTGTGGATAAACACAACCAATATAAAGGGTATTATACATACAGTTTGGAAAAGATCACCTCAAGACTCCAAGTATCAGGTACATTGTACAACCATGGGAATAAGTACATTGATCTCTTATATGTTGTAATTTTTTCTCATGGTTATCCATGAATTTCTTAGGAAATCATCAACTTAAAATTCATACCATATGAGCTTGACACACTTAATATTAGCTTTTACAACACATTATCTGCCCCCATATCAATATGAAGGTGAAAGTAATAATCAAAGAGAATCAAGCAAGGAACTTATCTTTGCTATATCCTATCATCATAATCATAAGGTTAATAATTTGGGCCAACTGATAGATAATTGTCCATTTAATAATTGTAAAGAGCTTTAATCAACTTCAACTGTGATGAGTGTAGAAATCTCATGAATTTAGGGTTCATTTATAGCATGCTTTCATGCAATTATGCTTGGTTTGAGTGTTAAATACCCTAAATTGCTCGATATTTGTAAATATTTATAAAATTTGTGCTTTGGTAGAATTTGTGTGATTTTCAGGTATAAATGGATTCTAGAAGTGAAGAGAAAGATGTAGGAAAAAGCGAATCTCAATTCGGAGTTAAAATGAGGGAGAACGAGCCAAAATAGTGAAGCAGGGCGAAACTGTCACAAAAATTTGACCTCGCACAAAAATTCGAGCGATTTTTTGTGAATTTTTAGGAAAAAACAGGGGTGAAACAGAGCATTGGAGGTTGAGCACACTGACATAAAAATTTGACCAAATGCATAAAAATTCGATCGAATTTTTCTACAGCTTTGCAGAAAAATTCGACGTCCATCACGAAACACGAAAATTCGATCAAATTTTTGTGAATTTTGTCACCTGTCCAGAAAATCAATTTTAATTCTTATTTTGGCTACTTTTTCCCAAGTTTGATTGAGGGAGAGTTGGGGGAGACCCAAAATCGCCCACACACACTCATTCACCATTTTTCTCACACACTACCATCTCCAATCCATTTTCTACCCAATTTTCACTCAATTACTCTTCAATTTCTATGGATTTCCACACCTTCCATCTACCCATCACATATCTATGGAAGATTCAGGCTCAAGGAGAGAGGATTGTATCTTGAAGGGGAGAATCAACCCAAATTCCAAATAGGTGAGAACTTACCTTTAATTTGTATTTTCTTAGTTTTAATTGCAACAATGGATGTTTGTAAGTGATTGGTCGTTATAGTCGGGGCAACCAAGCAACAAAATATCGAACCCAAGAAAGAAAGTGATGTATCCATATTCGAAAGATGTTTCACTCTAGAAGGACTAATCAATAAAAGGATGGGTTTAATTACACTACAATTAATCAACTAGAAAAGCAATTAAAGATAAAACATATACACATGAGATGGATGATGGATGAATGGATGAAATGTGAGATGGATTCCAAATGATACGAGGATGAAATTAACATAATCATGGTATGAAAAATCTAAAGTTTATGCAACCAATTCTAATATGTCATAAGCAATGAAATAAGAGCAATCACATAAGTTCCCCTAATCCCTATGGCCAAGGTGATTAGGTTCTCAACTCATTACAAGTTTCAAGCACATAAGATTGTATCTCACTCTCAATTCCCTTAGAAGGTACTATGATTATATAATTGGGTTTCCCTCACTCAATTAATCACCAAATATGATCATCAATTAAATGTTCTCCTATGAATGTTCTAAGCACACAAAGGTGTTGCCACACACTTCACATACTAACATACAAAATTCATATTATAACATGATTCAATTAAATCCCTAAACACAATATTGGAATGACCATCCTAATATCATAAATGGAGAATTTAACCACACACATTATAATATAAATAAAGTAAATCATGTATCATAAGAGAAATTACACAAAGCTCAATCAACATTAGAATTTAATTGCATACAATCCAAATCAACCAACACCAATCATAATTGCTAATCTCACAAAGAGATTAGCCTAACATAGTATCAAGCAAAATAAAATAAAGTGTCTCACAAAATTCCATGATTAAACCTAAGAAAATTACAAAATAAAATAAATTCTCCCCTTGAATTTATTCACTTGGAGTCTCTATCTTCTCTTGCAATTCTCAATCCCCTTGCTTCCTTGATCAATTGGAATGAGTGATGGGTAATGGAGGAATTTGATGGAATGAAGGATGGAGTGTGTGTGAAGTGGGAGGTGTAGCCTCCAAGTGGAGGAATGAGAATGGTCTTCCCCTCCAAAAATGAGAATCAGGCTATTTATATGTTGGAGGATTAGGGTAAAAATTGGGTAATGGGCTTGAGTGGAGAAAATGGGCCTAAGTGAAGAAATTGGCTTTTTAGTTACAAAAATCAAATTCAGAAGTTTTTGTTTAGTAAAAATCGGTTCGATTTCATAGCAAACCGAATTTGTGGCACAACGGTTCATCCCTTGACCGTAAGATTCTCGCTGGGCTGGAGGGTTTTGGTTTCGATTCACGCCCAGTACAATTTAATTTTCATTTAAATTCAAATCAAGAACAAACTACTTAATAAGATTTTCGTACAGTTCATAGCAACGAACCGACTATGTCCAAGCAGTTGTGGGCGCGCTCCACATGCGAGGAGGTTGCGAGTTCGATCCTCCACCTCTGCGAATTTTATTTTTAATTAAAAGGATTAATCTTGTGAGCGTGAAATACTGGATAAAAACCCTCATCAACAAAACTCGATTGAGGAATTAGAAATTCACGCGAAGATCTCTTACAGTGCCACATAAGCTCATGCTCTACTCTTGTGAGCGCGAAACACTGGATAAAAACCCTCATCAGCAAAACTCAATTGAGGAATTAGAAATTAGCAAAACTCGATTGAGGAATTAGAAATTCGCTCGAAGATCTCTTACAGTGCCACATAAGCTCATGCTCTGCTTTCTGTCTACGACAACACTTTCGTTGCGACAAAAGACAATGCTTTCAAGGGTTGTCTATTCCTTTCTTTTACAACGCCTAGAAAATATATTGTCGTAGCTCCCTTTAAAATCTATTGTCTATTAGTCTTCCACTATTTTTCTCTTTTTCGTCCCAATTTGATTCCCGTTTCTTTCTTTTTTAATTTTTGCTCAAATATACTCATTCCTACATGAAAATTAGAATGATTCACACACTTTACTCTAAAAAATAAAAACAACAAAAATAAATAATAAAATTCTAAAAATAAAATAAAAATATGCAAAAATCACTAGAACACGACTCTAAAATCTACTAAATTTTCACGATAATCAGTAAGCATTGTATTGATATTTTCATGATGTTTGTTGTTGGCTAGACCTCTTGTGAGCCTAGCCACTTGATGGATTAGGGATCTATGGATTTGTTGAATTTTTAATGGTTTAATTAATGTAAATTTGGAATTTCTTACATGATCTATGATTTACTTGATTTGTATTATGATGTGTGTGGTTAAATTCTCCATTTATAATATTAGGATGGTCATTCCAATATTGTGTTTAGGGATTTGATTGAATCATGTTATAATATGGATTTTGTATATTAGTATGTGAAGTATGTGGTAACATCTTTATATATTTAGAACATTCATGTTTGAATACTTAATTGGTTTATCATATTTGGTTGATTAATTGATTGAGAAGACTAATCTTGTTATCATAGTACCTTCTAAGGGAATTGAGAGTGAGATTCAATCTTTTGTGCTTGAAACTTATAGTGAGTTGAGAACTTAATCACCTTGGCCAAAGGGCTTAGGGGAATATATGTGATTGCTTCTATTCCAATGATTATTGATGTTTGTCATTTGAATTTAGCTAGTCCATGTTGTATCCTTAATCTTGAATGTGGTTAGCCTTACTCCTCTTTAGATTGTTACTTCATCCATCTCACATTCATCCACTCATCTATCTTCCATGTCATTTGTATCTTTCTATCTTTAATTGGTTTCTTAGTTAGTTTTTAGTGTTCAGCATCCCCTTCCTTTATTGATTAGTCCTTCTAGAATAAAACATTTCTCAAACACGGATACATACATTTTCGCCCTTGGGTTCGATATTCTAAATTTTGCACTTGGTCACTAATGATAGAGTATTCTTGCTTTAAATCATTTGATACCTAAAATGAAACCAAGTTCAAACTGTGAAATAAACAAATTTGTTGGTCATTTCTATTGATTCTGCAGTCTATCAGCATGATATGCTAATCCATGCACAAAAGCACGGTAAACTGGTGCATAGGTCATACAAAGCCCACTAAGTTTTTTAGGATGAATAACCTCCACTATGCAAGAAAAGAGCAATAAAACAGAAAATATGTATAAATCAAAGATTTAGTAACATATTAAGAGATCCAGAGAACATGTTTCTCTGTAACCAAGAGTGTTGCAATCAATTTTGAAAAAAAAAATTGGCAAAATGAAACTTGTTCTTATCAATCTTAAGGGGCGACAAAATTTTATCACTTAAATAAAATGATAGTATAAGGTTAGCATCCCTAATAGGAGGAAAAAAAACCTGAGAATTTAATGCATCAAAGAGAGAGGACTGCTTGGAAAGGGAATGAATCATCCTCAACACTGAGAACAAAATTAGAAAAGAGAATGAACTTATCGAATAATCCTAATAAACTCATAGTATTTCAAAATAAAACCACTTGAACAAATAATTTCAAAATCACGAACAGATTAACGGCGTACCACATCTCAATCCAAGATCGGGGTCTACATCATTGTAGAGAGCAATAACAGCAAAGATCTGCTACATCTGACATCACATGTGGTATATTGTGGAGTATAATATTTTCTTCTTCTGTGTTTTGTATTAGATTGGATAACATAAGGTACATATTATAGAACTTAATTGAGTTTCTTCTCAGAATAACCAATAGTATACACAAATACAGAATGTATGGACTAACTCAAAATGAGAAGTAGTACTGTATAATTATTTAATATCAGCTGAAATGATTTAGCGTGGCAAATTCAGAAAATTGGATATGCACTTTTTGCCAATGAAAAGATAGTTTTTTTATGAACCTTCGCGATAGGCATCTTGTGTAATTTGGTGAATTCTGTAAACCCAGCAGGGGATTTAATAATGCATTGGAAATCCAATAAATAAAATTGAGAAGCAACTCAGTGAGAGTATGGTTAAATTTTCAACAAAAGAATTAGTTCAAAAAACTTAGGAGCACAAAAAATAGAGACATGTCACAAAAGATTCAGAAGAGAAGACATGGTTATCCACAATCAGAAGAGCACCAAAAGTTTTATCTTGTATTCAGTTCTTCGACATGTTCTCTGGGCCGAATTCAACACAGTAATACAAAATAGTATGACGAACACTAAGAATTCTATATCAACTTCCTTGCCATATTACCTAGAGTTAAACTCAGTCTCTGGCAATGCATTAACAAATTCATATTTAGCAGCCATGTAACAACTAATTAAAGAATAAAAGATACGTGTGATACCTACAGGACATTCCCTAGCTAGCTACATAGAGATCAGTAGAATCAACGTATTCATTGCCAAAGAAAGGAATCCAGGTTATCTTAGACGTAGTCTTATAATGCCCGAAAATTATAGAGCCATCCATTTTATTCTATACTTCATTCTAATCCTCTTAAACCAATGCAATATCAGTCTCCAACTCCTCCCCTACACCACAAACTTCAACTACATTTAAAGCCATCAAAAGAACTAAATCATATAGCCCTCCAACCACAATAATTATTTTAAACAAAGACATATTTCAATTTCAGAATTAATATGCATTCTCATAAATAGTAAAATCCAATTTATCATAGTGAAGCGATTAAAGGTTTATGTAACAAAGCCTCTTTCAACTACTAAAATCCCCAGAAATTCTTGCCCACATCACATAAATATTCCAAAATACAAAAACTTTTCACATTTAGAACTCATAATGTATTGTCTCTAGAATTATCAAAAAACATAGAAAAATACCTCCTCATCTAAAGCACTTGAGCAAGCATTTTGAAATAATTAAGTTTCTGAGCCAAATCCCGATTCTTCTGCTTCAGAGCGTGATTGCAAATCCTCACTTCCTCCAACATTCTTTATTTATCTCAGCAACTCTCCTTTCATGTTCTTAAATATTCATCACTGATCTTGCGATTTCAAGATATGATCCCTGTTCTACATTGAAAAAAAATAGTCTTTGGATAGTTCTAAGAGTCATTTTCATAAACGGTTTGTCTTCTCTCCACCCTAGATTCTCATATTTTATAATTAAGAGAGAAAACAATATATACACAAAATCATAATAACCTTTTCCACGTATATAAACAATGAATTAAAACATATACTCCCTCTGTCCCATACTTATGTTCACACTTTCCGTTTTCGTCCGTCCCACACTTATGTTCACCACCCAAAAATGGAAAGTTCACATTAACCAACAACCTCAAAAGTTATCTTAATTTCAAAAATATCACTCACACCTAACACACATAACTTACTTTATAATTTATTTATTACCTAAAAATACCACAATACCCCTAAAAAGTCAATAAAGTTGGTCAAAAAGCAACTTTTCTTAAACTCCGTATCTACAGTAACGGTGAACATAACTATGGGACGGAGGGAGTAGTATTTAAGAAAATCAAGTCAAGTCGAATATAAGAACACCTACATAGCAAAATCATCATGCCTAGATGACCGATTTCAATTCTTGAATTGTCCTTCTTGTCATTACTTGGGTATCAAGAATTAACACGACATTAAATATATCAATTACAAATCTAATAAAGTGAAACAAAAATTTAAAAACCTAACCTTGAGAACAAGGTTTTGGGGTGATTTTTCTAATTATGATGTAGGCATAAAGGGCCACCGAGAGAAATGGTGACGGCCAGCCCAAACTTCAGAATCATTGGTGTAATATGGAATTTCTCTTTTCTCTTTCACCTCCATTTTCAAATTTCTCAATCATTTGGAAAAAGAAATACATCTATTGACATAATCGAATATCTTTGTACGCGATAAACCCTCATCATCATCATTGCCCTCAATGAGAAAACGTTATCATTTGATTTTGTCGTAGCCGTGCATCGGCGGTGACCCCTGTTTGCGGTGGTTAAACGTCTGAGTCGCAATATAGGAGAAGCAATGTCCAGTCTAGTTTCTCATTCTGATAATTATTTGAATATCATGGAGAGAAGAGGAAGGAGCTTAGGGTAAATGGGTATCGTGGGGTAGAAGATGAAGAAGCCTAGGGTTTAGAAAATGCGAAAAAGAGAAATGTATGATAAAAAAAACCTTTTTAAAAGAATTTGGTGATGCCAGATCAGCAGTGGATTAAGGAGGTGAAGACACGTGGACGAAGGAAACTTCGTTTGGTATATAAAAGATTCCTACATGGTACTTGGAAGCACGCACGTCTGTTAAACGACCATCTCATAAAGCTTAAACTTATAGAGAGTTGAATAATTTAATACTTAATCAGGTTACACTCTAATATGCCACCTCACATGCAGGCGGTGAATTTTTGCCTACACTCTAATATGCCACCTCACATGCAGGCGGTGAATTTTTGCCTCAAGCCTTGCATGTGAAATTTTCTCATAAATGGGTGGCGGTGAGGTTTGAACCCTGGACATTTGTTAATCATGGGCTCTGATACCATGTTAAATGACCACCTCATCTAAAAATTTAAACTTATATAGAGTTGAATCATTTAATACTTAATCAGGTTACACCCTAATAACGTCCTAACACCCACCCACTCTCTTTATTGTCTAAGCCTTTCTTTTTCCTTTTATATCCTTTTAAGAACATCCGTGACCATATCATTGGTTCAATTATTAAAAAATAAGAAAGTTTAAATACTAACCCACTTAATAATTTCATTCTGAATCCTTAGTTGAAATCAAAATGCTAGTGGATTAGAACTCAAGGGGGATGTGTGTTGCAATGGTAAAGAATTAAGACAATTCTTATGCTTATTTATTGTTTATGATATTTTTATAAATTGAAATTGAAAATATAAACTTAATTAATTGCATGATTAATTATAATACTACTTTTTAATGAATATATTATTATTATTATTATTATCATAATTTAAAATAATTATATAATAAATTTTCGGGGTGGCTATTCGCATCCCCGAAACTACTTAACATACCCCATATCAGTTAATGACTAAAATATCCCATTACAAAAAGACATAAATAACCTTTAAAATTCAATAATTCTAATTAAAACAAAAGGAAATCTAAAATTTGGAAGATCTGACACCTCCTACCAAGTCACCCTCATACTCCACCTTCACTTACAATTCACAGCAAACCAGTAATCTTCGGCGTAGAACACCAGATCTTTTTTTATTCCCAGAGTCTTAGGCATCCCATCTGTTCCGGTCGCCTTTCAGTATCCGGTTCCCACTGCCCGTTCGGGCTCAACCGTTGGGATACTTCCGGTCTCTTAGAGAAAAGAGTACCACTCTTTCTCACCGTATAGTGCCATGGCTGTCACAACCACAAAACCGTTAAAACCCTAATCCCAATTCCGATCAAAAGCCAGAGGAGACTCAAATGGAAATCGAAGCTTTCAACAAGTTTCTAATATATAATTATAAAAATAAAACTAATAATTATTGTTAATTCATATCTTTTCGCTGCAATTCATTCCTCAAACCTCAAACAAACAACAGTGGAAGAAGAAAAGTTGGAGAAAATTGAAGTATTAATAATCGACAAATTGGGGGTGAAAGAGAGAGTAATACCAGGAAGGCTGCATGGATCGGAACTTGTAGAGATCAATCTCAATAATAATAGGAATGGAAATGTTCTAACCGGCACACTTCCGGCAGAGGCAATGCACAATAAGCTCGTCGTCAGTGGGATGGGACCTGAAGCCCGACAGAAAATTCAATTGCTGATGGTGATTGGCGCCCTTTCATTCACCGTCGGCCAGAGAGAATTGAAATCAGAATAGAGTTGTGTGGTGGAGTAAGGTAGGTTGATAGAGGTTTGAAATTAAACGAAGAAGGTGGAAGGATGGGTGGGTTACGTGGGTATATCATAAGAGGAGGGTGGGGTAGGTTCAATCGTGAAGATAAATGGTGTTCATAAGTTGAATGCTTCTTCTTTTTTTTTTCTTTTTTAAGACATCAGAAGGAGCGTTGCCGAAAGATGTGGAGGTTTGCCGTTAGTTGCCGCCGTGGTCGGAGGAATGCTGCACGTGCGTGATATTGCCCAGAACTGAGTCTTGAAGATGAATAACTTTCTTTTCTTGTTTATTATATTTAACAAAATAAAAAACAAAATAAAAGAGGATACGATTGTCTTAATTGGGGTGCATTTAATAATGTTTATATATATTAGTAAAATATATTGGGGTATAAATAAAAATTGGGGTATATTAAGTAATTCTGGGTGCAAATAGTTTGCTCCTAAATTTTCTGCAATCTCACTCAGTCGCACGTCAACCAAATTAGATAACAGTGTTCCCTTAAATTTTTAATGTTAACATGATAATTTATTATTGACACGCATTTATGTGCATAAAGTCTTATTACCCTTGATAATATTGAAATAAGTTATATGGGTTGATGGTCGATTTTAACGGAAATAAAGGGTTATATGGATTTGTGGCTCAATGGGCTAAGTTATGATGGCTTTTTAACACCATACATAATTGGGCCGCCCTTTTGTTTTAATTTTGAGCCCGTTGTAGATGAACCCTAGATGCATACCATCACGCCACTCTCACGTGATACAGCAAAACCCAATGCCAAAAACCACGACTTCAACTCTCTCCCTTTTCCACCCTTGATTACGCTCCACCTCATCGATCCTCGTAGTGTTCCTGATTCAACGGTTCAGATCAATCCTTGCCCTCCATCCCCTTCGCTCCACTCCTCACTGCGAATCTCTCTACTCCTGTTCCCCCCTCTATTCCCCCATCCTTTTTTCCTTTATTAAATTAAAAAAAAAAAAGTAAATTCAAGGTAAATTCTTCTGAAAATCATGGCTGTGTTCGAAGAGGAGAAAATATTTGAGCAGGAAATTGACGGTGACGATGCGGGAGTTGAGGAGGAAGACAACGACGAAGACAAGGAAGAGGAGGAAGTGCTTAACAGCAGCGGCGGTAGGCCATCAGTAGTTTCGGTTGACGACGATGAAGAGGAGGATGAAGATGGAGAGGATGAAGATGACGAAGGTGACGACGACGATGATGACGACGACGACGACGATGAAGATGACGACGATGACGAAGAGGTAGAAGCAGACGACGAGGTAATACTGTTTGTCTTATTGTTGCGTATATGCTAGTTCTTAAATACAAAACGAACGAGATCTGGCCCTTAATAATTCGATTAATATTGCGCGAGTATATTTGTTACTATTCTTTGATTGTTCGCCCCCTTTTATATGTATATATGCTTCCTTAGTTGAACTTTGTTGTTCTTTTGCCATTTTTTGTAGAGGGAAAAAAAAGATCCATCGTTTATGTAGCTTCTTGTCTTTCTTAATTCTATTTATCTGACTCGGCGGTTTAGGGTCGAATTATTGTTGTTTCCTTTGAACTAAAACTTTTTAGGTTAACCTTTTAGTATTTGCACAAGTTGATATTTGATTTTTAACATCAGTACCACAATTTTCATTTGAATCTGTTGGCTTTTACTGGGTGTCTTTGTATTTTTCATGTTGGAATCTTTTCTTCATTCGAGTTAGGCAGATCTGGATATTTTCGTGTTTAATTACCTCGTGGGAGCTGTGAAAGCTTGGGATCTATTGTTGGTATTGTTGGTGTTGTAGGGGCTAAGATAAAGTCATCCCAATCACTTATTGTTTTGGATCTGAATCTCTTAATTTAATTCATGGCACATGTTCGGAGGAGGAATGTCTAACTTTTCAAATCCTGTGTTGATAATCTCTTGTAAAGACCATCATTGGGAATCTTCACAGCCTTACTTGGCAACTTGGTGTTTTTGTGTTGTGTATTTTCAAATGTGGAGGATAGTAACAATTGTATATAAGTTTTAACTAATTTTTATGCTTGTTGGAGTGATAACTAGTGTGGTGATGAAATTGCTCTCAGGGGGATCTGGGAACGGAATACCTAGTTAGACCAGTTGGTCATGCTGAGGATGAGGAAGATGCAAGCGACTTTGAGCCATTGGAGAATGGTGAGGAGGATTTTGACGAGGGAGATGAAGATGATGAAGAGGATGATGATGTTGGTGGAAAAGTGGAGGCACCGCCCAAGAGAAAACGGGCAGGCAAAGATGATTCAGATGATAGTGATGGTGGAGAGGATGATGAGAGACCGTCCAAGCGGTAGTAGCCTAGGGGTTTAATGTCATTTCCCTTGATATTAACGTTGTCACACAATGCTTAGCTAGCAAATTTTATTAGTACTATTAAGTCGAAAAAATTGATGAACATTAATTGTTGGGTCGGGGGTTGTAAAACCTTAGTTTTAGTATTATGGAGTCAGTGTATTTTGAGCGAGCAATGTGATGTTAATCAGATGGAGTATTTATTTATTAATGTCAATGCATACAGAATGGAGTACATGAGTATTGTATTGATGAGTAAATTCAGTAATTCATTTGATATCCCAAGTATGATTTAGCTATTTCACCCTTGGCGCCTTTGGGGTAGAATCCGCCAGGCTGGCTCTCCTTGCCGGTACCGTAGACGATTCTTAATATTTCCTGGGGAGTTCGGTCGTAGGACAGGGAGAATTCATCTCCGGCGAGCACGTTCCCAGGAATCATGCCCTCGGCCCCTTGTTCTGGCTTGACGATGAGGCCCTCGTCTTTGACACCCTTGTTGCCGAGCTTGTTTCGAAGGTGGGAAATCTTGTCGGTGAATTCTGCAACCGTGATGCTATAGGGTTGAACCTTAACAAATGCACGTTCATAGAGCAAAGCCCTGAGGACTGCATCCTGGCCCGATTCCACTCCCAAAAGCCCTGCCACAAGCCTTTTGGAAATGGGGTGTTGGAGTTTAGGATTAGCTCCGACGTATCCAGTGAGTCCAACGTAGGGAACCACATAGGATGCAAGAAGATAGTGGATATCAGAGGCGTAGGGGTCGAAGGGAGGATTGAGTGGTTTTCCAAATGCATCGTTCATGATGGTTGCAAATGCGGATGCACTTAGATTCAGGAGAGGCCTTGGGAATCCTGGGACTGTCTTCTGAATAGCCCTGTGCCAATATATACATGTGATGTGATGGATGATATGGGATTATGATGAAGAGAAGAGAAGAGAAGAGAAATAAGGTGATGTGACCTGAGGTGTCCGAATTCTTGGAATGCAAACTGGGCGATGATGTCTTTAATGAGTGGGGTGAGATTGGCCTTCTTAGCCCCCAGGGGAGGTGGGCCGCCCATGGTGAGATTGGGGGCCAAATCATCCAAACCACGCCCCAGAGCGCCGAACGAGAAGAAATCCGCTTCCAAGTACTCCAAATTCAACGGAAATTCCAGGAGAGGGATGTCTGATTTCGGAACTTGGGCGGAGCTGGCGAGGGAGAGGATAAACAAGAAGAAGAGTAGTGATGTCATGATGGTAGGGTAGGATGAGATTTTTTTGGTGGCATCATATCATATGCATACTTATACCTGTGTGGCTGTTGGATTGGATTTAGTCAAAACACTCGAATTTTTAGGAACCAGGATTTGACATTTTCCATCCTACATTCATTAATTTTTGCTTTGGACGCAATACTTAATTCTATCATCGCCACCTTTCATTAGTTGCGACACGCCTTCTTCATGTGGTCAGTGTGGTCCCTCTCATTTCCCAAAACACAGACAACATATTGCAAACTACAACACTCAACTCCCACACCTTGTCATCACTCTTTTCTTTTCATATTATTACCATATCATTATTACAACCTCATTACCCTACCTTTAATTCTTGGCTTAATCATCACATCAACTATAATTACCATCTTAAATTATACTCCCTCCGTCCCAACTTAAGAGTCTCATTTGCTTTTGGGCTCGTGGATTAAGGAGTATTATTATTTAATGTGTAGTGGGTAGTTGTATTAGTGGATGTGGGGCCCATGTTTTAATTGTATTAGTGGGTGTGGGTGGGTCCATGTGTTAAAAAAGGAAATGAGATTTTTTGAGTAGGACGACCAAAATAGTAAAATGACCCTCTTAACCTGGGATGGAGAGAAGGAGTACTATTATATCAAACCCACGTCCGCACTATTTATGTTCCCATCACACACCTACCTACGTACCTGATCCAGGCAGCAAAACGACCAGCTCCGAAATTTTGGCCTTAATTTTGTAGAATGGCCTTTTATGATCTTTACAAAATGTATTTAGCGAAAGGAAAAAAAAATTCTAATATGGTCCATAAGTAAATTATTAATTAATTATTTTTAATAAAAAGTTTTAGCCTAGCGTGAGATGGTTTTTTTTTCTTATAATTATATTTATACTATAAATTATTTATTTATTTAAAAAGCTAAAATTTTACATTATTTTTTATTTAAAATATTATTATTTTTTATTTATCTCACAAAATGAACTTATAGATAATCTTATATATACAAGTATTTACCATAAATTTAACCCAACAATATATTAAATAGTATTTATATATATAAATAATTTTATTTTTGAAATGAGTAGTGCGACAGATATTTAAATTAATTTGAAGTTGATTCAAACACACGATATATCTACTATATATATAAAAGGAGCAAGCCAGTTTCCACACGGTAGAAGGTTACCTTTTTTTCCTCCGCACAGCCACGCGTCGATCGTGTAAAATATGTGGCTTCCACCTCATCACGCTACCGTTTATTGCCCTGAACCCCGTCGCCTACCGCTACAATGGATTTCATATTTTCATCTGGCATAATCTCAATTCTGTGCACAACCATTTGATTTGACACGTCACTGAAGCCGTCGCCCCTTCACCGGCCACCGCCAATTCGCCCACAATTGCTGCCGCTACTGCCTTCGGAGGTCTCCTCCGGCAAGTCGCTGTTTTCTTATTATTTTTTTGATTGTCACGTCCTGGAATTTTTGTCAAGGAAAGTACGCTGATTTGGGCATAATCCCAATTTCACATTTCATTTCAGAGGTCTAATCCCCTCCAAAGTCGTCAATCTTTCCTCGCCCGCCGCCAACCCGCCGACTATTGCTGCCCTTTGGCCTTCGGAGCTCCACTTCGTAAGTTCTCTTCGTGAATGTCTTCTCATTATTTTCTGATTGTAACGTTCTGGAATATTTTTTTTAATTAAGGCACACTTGTAAACTGATTTCTACGTTCAGCTGTGGAATTTCGTTGTACTTGTTGTGTTCGATGTATCATTGCTGTTCTTGTTCTTTTGTACATTTAGAAGAAATGATTATTAGCTATTGTTATGATTTTTGATAAAGTAGCTCGTCTTGACCAATGCCAACGAAATGTCTATAAAATGTCTACAAACAGCCGTGTTTAACGTTTCATAAAAAAAATTCAGAATATACAATACACTTTTGCTTTGTACATAGTATTTCCATCCATTGATAAAATTAAGCATTTGAATTTGTTGGTAGCCATAATGGGTCGCTACGTGGCGTGAAATACTCCTCCAAAATCCCACCTCACCTCATCTTCCTTTAGATCTTCACATTCAATTTTTCTGCTCTTCTTCACCGCCTCCACTTCACACATTCCGTCAGCGTACTCCAAACATCGCTGGAAGGTACATTACTGACTCTCAAACATTCACTTTTTTTCTAAATTTCTTATTGTTTGTTTCTCCTTTCTAAGTTAAATTGAAATGAGAAATGCATAAGCGATATTGAATCATTACTCTAAATTGTTCTTCTCTTCTAAATTATCTTTCCTTGGTTGGGTGTCAGAAGGTTTTCTATATTTTTTTCATTGTTTCAGAAATTGTTTGTGTTTCTATGGTGTTCTTGTAATTCAATGACTCTATGCTTTTAGGATTCACAATTACTTTCACCGATTCAAATTGCATGCTGGGCTTGTGGATAAAACTGACAATAACACTTAACCCCTCTTGCTTTTCCATGAGTATTAGTATGTGCATCTAGCATTTTCCCATTGTGCTAATTGTGTCAATGTAAAATATGTTATCCTTTCTCTGTTTTTGAGCCTTTTCTATTTCCATGTGTTACTATGACATTTTGGTTAGTTGCTTTATTTGTTTACTATCATTAATTTTCTCTTATGAATTGACATGATAAGGAGTTATATGGTATTAAGTGTGCACATGAAAGTCTTATTCTTTTGTTATTTATTATTATTTTTTTAATTCTTGTTGAGTGGTTTGCATCAAACTTGAAGAATACCAGACTGCTAAGACAATCTTAGATATTGGTGCTTCTTTGGCTCCTAAAGACTCCAGGTTTCCCAACTTGATCAAAGAATGTTTCGAGAGCATAGCAGGTAATTTGATTGGTTGCTTGTATTAGTCATATACTCCCTCCGTCCCAACAAGTATTTCACGTATTGGTGTGCGCGGAGTTTAAGAAAATTTTGTATTTTTATGTATAAAGTAAGAAAGAGAATATATATTTTAGTTGATTTAATGAAAAAGGTGTGTAAAGTTGTTGGGAGATGTGAAAAAGTAAGTAAAAGTAAGTATTATATTGGGATGTGTGTAAAAAGTGTGTATTGTTATAATGTATTTTTTACCAAATTTAGTAAAAGTAAAGTGTGAAATACTTTGAGGGACGGATGAAAAAGGAAAGTGTGAAATACTTCGGGGGACGGAGGGAGTATCTCTTTAATTCAATTTCTAAGCTAAGCTTAAATCTAGCTTCACTCTGTGAAAATCAATCCCCAATAAGATAGTTGAGGTCTTAAATGGAATAAGGTGGTCATTTATATGTATTGATTTTTGTTGTAGCGCAAACCATTGCTCTCTTAAAATTGAAGTATCTGAAATTCAGGTTTCAGATACTCTATTGAATTTGAAGGGAATATGAGGAACTTCGATGTTGATAAATTCTTAATTGTGTTTCTGGAATTCTTACTTGTGTATAGTTTGTTGTAAGGTAATATATCTTGTGTAATTGTGAAAAATGCAGACTGTTGATCAAGAGTTTATTAAGGAATAAAGAAAGGAATGCAGACTTCACTGAAGGTATTGGATGGATGGAATTCAAGTTTAGTCATTAGTGATACAAATTTTTCTCATTAATAATTAGTTAGATATCTCGTGTTGTAGCATTGAAGCTGAAGTTGCTGTTTACACCTACTTTTGACTTGGTATATTCATCGATTCAAAGGCATTGGATGGCTTAACACTTCTGTAGAAGTTTCAGAATATAAACAAACGAAATTTTTGTTCACATTACTAGATTATTTACTTTTGGCAAGTTGGCTACACTTACCTTAGTAATTAATTGTTAGTACCCTTCTTGTACAACATACTGGTTTGCATTGTAGAATCTAGATTAATTTACTTAAAGCTCTTTAAAAGTAGTGTCAAACTGTTCCCCTACGGCCAACTAATGAATGGCTACGTCACTATACGATTCTTAGAGTGCTTGCGTTTATGCTAAAATTTTGAAATGTAGCTCGTAAGTGTTATGCAACATATGTAAACTTAGATATACTATTTATTGACTTTATCTTACTTTAAATGTTCTTATATTATCCTTTTCTCCTATTCCATCAGGTCGAGGATGTTGATGGAGGGAATGATAATATGCCAAAGCAAGGAAACTTGAAGAAGTAAAGGGTATACACCTGCACGTTGTCTATGATGAAATCAAATGATGAAAGTTTTTTTCTCATTTAAGGTATTTAACCGAAAAGTATATGTTTATTTATGCAGTTATGTGACTACGTCAATGGATTGGTGTTCGAAAGTATTTGGCCATTTAGTATATTATTACATTTTGTACATGTGAAAAAACCTGTCATGCTATTATCTTAATCAGTATAAATATATTTTATCTTTTCAGTAGATGATAGAATTTTTTCCTTAATCTCTGTTCTTGTTCTTGGGTGCACTGCTCCATAGTGGTGAAAAGTGGACTCATGGAAACTTGTTTTGTGGTATTATTAGATTGCCATTTTTTCTTAAACCTTTGGGAATTTTAAGATTGACCAACTTTTATAGATATTAATTTATTCAGTTTAAATATGAACAACTGAGATGGACTGATCAATCAATGTCAATCTAGAGGCTTAATATGCTTGTTCTCAAACCCTTAAGCTTACTAAATTTTAGTCTGGCTTTTATCATTTATTAAGCTCATTTTACGATATGTTTCGTCTTAAACAAATAATTCAGTTGCGTTGTTCTAATTTTGTTTGACTCAGTGTAAGTTATGTCTATTATAGAACACAGCTTAAGCTGCTGGCACCAATATCACCTTCCGACATTAAAGACAAGTTTCAAGGTATGAGTTTCAATGAAAATCTTGTCCTCTTGAACTAATGATATTGAGATCCGTTATTTTGTTTTTTCTGAAATTTAAGTGTGGTTCATGTACATCTCTCTTCTGCTTAGAACTGAAACTATAATATGTATGGCGAAAAGTGTGGTGGTTACTGCACTATGGAAAGAAAAATAAACATCATTAAATTTAATCTAGCGGTTGAGAACGGGATTTATTTGTGTTTGATAAACTGATTCTTATGGTATGGGAAGTTGAATAGACAAAGTGAGAAGCTTTTTGGGAAGTTTATCCAAGAATTTTGTGAATTTTCACTATATGATAGTTGTACCTTAGCAGAGGGAAATAGATTATTTTCATGTTGTTGATTAGGTATTTTTGTTTCCTATATGTAAGGAATTAGCAACGCAGGATAGTATCGTTATTGGTACGAAGTTTGCTGCATATCTATGGCGCTTAGCACCTAATCTGATCAATTTGTGGATGCGTGCATGGGGACCGGTTTTCTACATCCTTATTTAAAGGTTTATTCGAAGTTATGGGATTAACACATATTTGGTACTGTTGTGCATTGCGTAGTACTCTGTTCTCTTTGCAGCAACACCCTTTACCTGCTTCACAAAAACTTTCTTGTGCCTTTTGTCTTTGTGTAGTATCCACAAATTTATTTAAAATAAGGTATTACAAGAGATGGAAAAAGATTGAGTCTTACTACTTGGTCATTTTACATGTGAAAATCTTATATACTGCCCCTTGTGAAATTTGTTTTGTGTGTGCGAGTATTTTTATTCTCTGAAGTTCTGCTACATGCCACAAACATAATGCTCGCATTGGGATGACATAGGTTTTTACTCATAATAATACATGGGTGTGCATTTTCCTTTGATTTGGGTGGCTGATGACAATGTTAGCTTTTGTACTTTAATTGTATTATAATTGGTGGGAAGATTGACTAGATTTAGGCAGGATTGTACTCCAACCTTTCCCTTTCCTATCATATATTGTGGTCAACTAGAAGTGTTATATGCATTTTAGACATCTTCTGCTGTTATATTTTCCTGAAATGCGTATGCTTAATACTTGTTGATCTATTTTGCATTTAGATCACTAAATATATCTTATAGTTGGTCTGCTAAAATATGAGATACCTTATATTATAAATGGAGTTTTTAGAAATGTTATATGCATTTTAAACATCGTTTGCTGTTATAATTTTCTGAACTGTGTATGCTTAATACTTGTTGATCTATCTTGCATTTATATCACAAAATGTATCTTATAGTTGGTTTGCTCAAATATGAGATGATGCCATACATTATATTCCATCTTCGACATATTAATCCTTTTTTTCCATTATCTATTTTTTCATTGCTTTTATTTATTCAATTTGAAAGTTTCATGTTCTTTTAAGGGATGTTATTATGAATCGATTTTGAAAGTTTCTGACAAACTGCTTAAACTCATCCTCATGTGTAAAGTTAGTTTGAAAATTTGTAGTTATTTTGTAGACTCGCTGAAGGATCTTTATTTGATCCAATTATGTCAACTAATAATAGGTGCTATCTTTTTTAGAATAAATAATTCTGAGTTCATTCTTTCATTATTCTTAGTTCTCACCCTAGATGGTACGAATATTATATTTGTCTAATGTCTCCGTCTGGCGTCTATTTCAAGAAAAGAAAAAAAAATTACAAATTAAGTAATAAGTTATTATTTTGTGGCTTAAGGTTGATGGTGTAATTTTTATTTTGATGATGATGTCAGTGGTTAAGGTGTTCTATGAAATATTCATTGTCTTATTCATCTTGATAATGATCTATGTATATTTTGGAAAATTAATGGTTTATGATTTTACTGCTTCTTTAGATGTGGCTTCTTGATTCATTGGAACTGCAAAGTATTGCGTTTATATCATGGAATGTTCAATCACGATGTTATGAAAAAATAGGTCATTTATGAATCAATCCGAAGTAAATGTCAACAAGTCAGACTGGCAGTTCTTCCAGTTCAGACAACGTTATTTTCTTTTAAGTTCTTTTTCTTTAGAATTTATTTTGTTTTATCCCTAAAGGTTGGTTCGTCTTGGATATTTATTTAGGTTGTCCTTTTCTATGCAGACTGCTGCCCAGTTGATTCGAAGGGCATTGGAAGGAAAGTCCTTGATAGAGTGTTTAAGACATGAAGCTGAATTGGTTGGTAAAGATTTTTCGTATGATTGAGAGTCGGGCCTGTGTCATGGCAGTTGTGTTTAATTGCTCTGCCTCCATACTTCTTTTGTTTCTTTACACAAAAATGTTGTTTTTCTAAGGTTTCAAGCAACGTCTAATGCACACATACCAATCTAACACCAAGAAAGTTGAGATAAGCGCTACATAAATGATTTTTCGATCTTCCAGAAATTAGAATGCTAAGAGTCTATTGAAAGCTTTTGTTGTCTCACTGAAGTTGAAGGGCGTGTGCTCCCAACCCCAAATGTAGGTTTTAAGACGTAGGTATTAAATGTGTAAGCTCATTTGTTTTCATGGATTTGGTTCTCTGTTAATATTAGCCTCAGCTCATTTTATTGCAACTTAAAGTAGGTACTGGGAAAGATTATTTTACTTGTAATAGGGCTGGTGCTTTAAAAAGAAGGTTTTTGTGCTAACCCCATATCATTGAAGTGATTCGTGATGCTTATTACACATCTCTAATTCCTGAAAATTATTTATATTTTGATCACTATTTATGTCTTCAAGTTTGTGTTGTCTTCCTTCCATTTCTTGTATTTGTGCATTCAGGTATTGATTCTGGAAAAGAATATGAAAAACTATCATACGCCTCAGCTTTTCATTCTCTTGGCATAATCCGGGCTAGCACCTCAAGAATTGAGGTGCCACCCACCTAGTATTATTATTAAAAGTCCTTCTATAATCAGCCTGCTGTCGGGCCCGTGCGGCCACCTGGGTGAGCCGTTCCACCTTTTACACAAAAGTCATTTTATACTTCCTCTATCGTATAAAAAAAATCTTCACCTTTCTTTTTTGTTTCTCTATAATAAAAAAAATCTTACTCTTATAAATATTTTGGTATTTTTTTAATTATAAATAAAGTGTAGAAGGGAAGTTAATTATTTTAATCTTTTTACTTCTTTGTAAATGTTTTTTTATGAAGGAGTATGCCTTTTTAGGATTGATTTTTCAAATTATTATTAAAATAATGTATTTTAAAATTTTATTTTAATATTTACAAAATTATTGCAATATATCTTAAGATATTTAAATTCAAATAGAATTCTTTCATTATTTATGCTACTAAATTTGAGAAAATATATAAAATTGCAGTGTAGGTTTACACATGCATTTTAATTTATTAATTAATCTTTGGTTTATAAAAAAGGTAAATACTAGTGTGAAATTGTTTTACAGAAAAATATTCGTCAGAGGAATAAAAAATAATAATAAATAATATTTTTTTTATAAAAAATGATGACCAATTAATAATAAACGATGATTGTATAGGAAAGTATTTTATGAAAATTTTATAGGTGTAAATAAAAAAGTGATTATTAATTTCGAAATTATAAAATGCACCAAAAACTACCCAATAAAAATTACTCTTTTAATAGATATATTATTATTCTTTTTAATAAAAAATATTACTTTTCAAGTTCTTGCATCTTAATTTTTTTATTATTCTTTAGTTAGAGAGATAGAACTATTAATTAATGAAAAATATTATATTCAAATTTTAGATGTCTACTTATGTGACCTGGGATCACTCAAGAACTACCCCAAATTTTAATATACTATGGTTTTTTTTATATTCTTGTGAAGTAGAATGTGAGGAGAGTTATTTTTTTATTTATAAAAGAATAGTAATACATGTTTTTAGGAAGTAATTTTAGGATGGAAAGTCTTGCGTGAGATCATTTTACACTTTTTAAAGGGACGGCTATTTGCACTCGTGATTTACTAAACGAACTCCATTAGTTTATAAATTTAAAATATCTTAATGTGAAAAGACGTAAATACTCTTCTATAAATAATAAAACAAGATTATTTATGACAAATGGTTATACAAACCCCAATTAAAATTCTAAATGCACTCCAATATGAATAATAAGAGAGAAGCTCTCACTTCTTTCTCGCTCTTCGTTAGACGGATTCATAATCAGAGCCATTTAGAAATTTAATCGAGTTGAAATTTTATACTCAAACCAGACGTTCTTGGCTTTGGTTTGAACATTCTTGCAGCCTGGCCTACCTCTGTGGAAAACAACACCAACGCAAAATCCACACTCAATATACTCTACGGTACTTCAATGCCGTACCCTCATCTTAGTGGCGTCGCGATGAGTGCTTCTCAATGTGGTGCCCTCATCTTAGTGGCGTCGCGATGCTGCTCAAAAGCACGCATCCCGACTGGTCTCCGCAGCAATAAAGTCCGCAATCATGACGACTGCGACATTGTGAATCTTGCAAACAATCCCATCGAGGACGAAACGTCCCGACCCGCCAGCGTCTTCGCCACCGGGTCGGGCCACGTTAATCCATTGAAAGCTAATGATCCAGGACTCATTTATGACATCCAGCCCAAAGATTACATTCTCTATCTCTGTGGCTTAAACTATACAAATAGAGAAGTAGGGTTCTTTCTACAGTGTAGGGTTAATTGCTCAGAGGAATCAAACATACCAGAGATCTAACTCAACTACCCTTCATTTCCTCTCAATTTCGTGAATCAATCCACCGCACAGACTTACACAAGGACAGTGACGAATGTGGACTTACAATGTCGAAATCGCCTCAAACACTAGAACTCCGTAAACATACATATGCTTTGAACTTGAATCAATTCGGGTGCATTTAAAATTTTAATTGGGGTATGTATAACAATATGTCATAATTTATTTTATTATTTATATAAGGGTATTTACGTCTTTTTATATAAAGATATTTTAAATTTATAAATAAATGGTGTTCATTAAGTAAATTCGGAAAGCAAATAGCCGCCCCTTTTTAAATTAGTAATCATTTTCATTATAAAATGTTACTATATTAATTTGAGGAGTGAGGCTTGCGTGCGCCGGGCGCCTTTAGAATTTAGTATTATGGATAAGGGTACATTATTTTGTTCTAAAAGGTATACACTTTAATTAATAAGGGTACACCATTTTGTTCTAAAGGGTATACACTTTTCATTATATTTTTATTTTTCTGCAGAAAATAAAGGGTACACATCTTTATACTAAAGGGTATACCATTTAACACAAAATTCTAAAGGCACACGGAGTGTGCTTCCATGCGCCTGGGCGCATACAAGTTTTTGCCTTGTAAAATAAAGGGTGCACATCTTTATACTAAAGGGTATACAATTTAGTACAAAATTCTAAAAGCACACGGAATGTGCTCCCGTGTGCCCGGACACACATAAGCTTTTGCCTAATTTGAGTTAATATTAGGTGCACCCGGGTGCAAGGGTGCACCCATGTGTGTAACTTTTTATTCTATTTTGTATACATGTTATTCTATTTTGTATACGTGTTTCTTAATAATTGTATATTTTTTTCACACTAAGTTTTTCATTAAAAAAATAGCATCCGTATGTGTATAACTTTTTATTCAATAGTGTATACATATTTTTTAATAATTGTATATTTTTTACACTCAATTTTTCATTTCAATTAAATTGTATACATTTTTATTCATAATTGTATATGTTTTTGTTTATATTTATATACGTTTTTGAAAGTGAATGCATCATATCTTAGGGTGCACCCGGGTGCACAGTATAATTAACCTATTATTTTTGCTATAAAATGTTACACTTTTCATTTATATTATAAATTATTCATAAAATAGTATTATTATTTTTCATTAATTAAGTATCACTTTTTATTTATCTCACCTAAGCTCTTAGACAGTCACACATCTTTTTTCATTTTAAAAAACAATATGTATGGTCAACTATTATATTACCTCAGTCTATTCTTAATATTTTAATTGTATGAATTTCATATTTTAATTGTATTAGTGGTGTGTATGGATCTCATGTATCTAAAAAAAATTGATAGATTAAGAGTGAATAATACAAAATAGTAAAATAGATAAATTAAGGAAGAAAGGAGAGTTTACATAATACTCCCTCCGTTCCGCTAGCGGGGTGGAATGAGTATAATTTTTTATAAATTTTAAATGATCTTTGTTTGATTTATAAATTATCAACAAAACTATGCAACACTATTATATTGAGGCTCGTTTGATACACTATAATAAGGGCTATTCTTACATATTGTACTGCTTTTTATATTGTTTGATAGAAGATATTAACTATTGGAGGGCCCGAGAGTTTATGGGAAGCCCGTTGCAAAACACTGTTCCTTTCGCATTTCTAATATGGCGAAGACCATGGTATTAACAATACGGGTTTGAACAGTTAGCCATATTATACAACGGAATGACCATTTTAACCCTGGTATTGAATAATCGATTCCCCCATTCTTCTTCTTCTCTCTTCCACCAGCTTTTCTCACTCCCTTCTATCGTAGAACTGCAATTCTCAAATTGATGTTTGTTTTGTGAGCAAGAATATCGATCATGGTGTGAGATTGAGGATTCGACATAGCCCAACACACAATTCTTACTTTTTTTGCTATTTCCAGCGAGAAAAGAAGGTGAGAAGCATCATCGTCTACATATTTTCTACCATTTTATGAAGCTGAGAAGAACAATATAAAACTCAGATTTGTTGAGGTTTGTCTCTGTTCTTTATATCCTCTTTTATTGTGTATTTACTTTTTACTAAAAACCTAATTCCATTTTCTTATCCCTTCGATTTTAACTTAATTATACGGATCTGGGTTAGTCTTAGGGAAAGATTTATGATTTCTAATTATATTTTGTGCTTCTAAACTTCTATTTTAGCTTAATTTGTCTTTTATGTAACTTCATTTTCTTATTTCTCACATCATTTGGAATCAACTTTCGCGATCAAATTATAATGTTCAAAGAATAGAAATTAGATACTCCCCCTATCCCACGTATTTTTACCCACTTTCTATTTTGGGTGTCCCACGTATTTTTACCCATTCCATTTTTGGCAAAAATACATAATATTTTATTACCTATTTTTTACAATCCTAACAACTTTAATTACTTTTTTATACTTTATTCATCATTCCCAACAATTTTATTCACTTTTTCTTTTTAAATTACTAATTTATCCAAACTTTCTTTTACATTATATATTAAAAAAATAAAACGTCTTAATCTCCGTGCCCGTACAAATGGATAAAAATACCCGGGACGGAGGGAGTAATAGATTTCAATATATGTTTAACGGGTTATCATAGAATTGTTCTGACAAAGTGTGAAGTGAAATTGATTCGTAAGCGATGTGAGTCTTAATCTCAAATACTTCATAACACAGCAGCGCACATCTACTGTCCTAGAATAGATTTCCTATAAATTTTGTGGTTATAGTTGTTAGGCGGATAGGGTCGTCATCGTCGTCCGTGTTCGTCGTCTATGCCGGAGAAGGTGGTCGAGGGAAGAACTCCACAGTGCTCAGATTCCCGTTGAACTCACAAAAG
This sequence comes from Pogostemon cablin, assembly GCA_023678885.1. NCBI lineage: Eukaryota > Viridiplantae > Streptophyta > Magnoliopsida > Lamiales > Lamiaceae > Pogostemon > Pogostemon cablin. The sequence goes on from CM042989.1 coordinate 244,528, forward strand.
AATTCAAATCCACGTTCTACCCGAGAGGGTCACAAATGGGAGATCAAATAGGCCACAAGTGTAAGGCTATGGGCCAAGACAAAGTTGGCCCAATACTTTGAGAAAGAAAACCGGCATTTGGGCCAAAAGCCCAGCGGGCCCAACAAATCTCCACCTTGGCCCAAATCATCTACCCTTGTGTATAACTAAATGGGAATTCATCATTGCACTTTTCCCGGACACCTGCAAAACGAAAGACACAAAGTCAAATGCAAGATCCAGAAATTTGACACAAAAGTCAAGGTATCACAAAAGATACACAAATCTAAGCAGAAGCAAAGATCACGGACACATAGTCACAAAATGTTTAAAATATCCCAAGGACAAAATAAACGGAGCACACAAGCTCAAGAGTGGACACAACATCCACGGAAAAGAACTGCATACAACATGCTTCAATCAAGAGAGTCGAAATTTAAAGTCCTCATGCAAGACCTAAATTTTTCAACAGATAAGCATTTAGTACCCATATCAGCAGGATTAAACTCAGATGCAATCTTTTCCAGGTTAACAATACCTTTTTCCACAATATCACGAATGAAATGATACCTAACATCTATATGCTTGGTTCTATCATGGAAAACAGGATTTTTACACAACTGAATAGCAGACATACTATCAGAAAATACAGTGGCACATTTGTCAAGAAAACCTATTTCATTCAGAAGGCCTTGCAGCCAAATAGCTTCCTTTAAAGCATCAGTAATAGCCACGTATTCAGATTCAGTTGTAGATAAAGCAACCACATGCTGTAACTGAGATTTCCAACTTATGCAAGAGCCACATAAAGTAAACACATAAGAAGTTGTAGACTTCCTATTATCCTTATCATTTGCATAATTGGAATCAACATAGCCAGCAAGGCTCACACCATTTGCAGATTTGGAAAAGCGTAAACTTACCTCCATGGAGCCCTTGAGGTATCTCAAGAGCCATTTCAAAGCCTCCCAATGAGGCGCACCTGGATTAGCCATATACCTACTCAAGCAACTAACAGAATATGCAATATCTGGTCTAGTGCTAACCATAAGATACATAACAGACCCAATGGCATTGGAATAAGGAACCTTTTCCATTTCAGCAATTTCAGAATCAGTCTTTGGAGACTGATCCTTACTTAACACAAAGTGAGCAGCAAGAGGCACATTCACAGTTTTAGCAGACATCATAGAGAATTTACTCAAAATCTTTTCAACATATGAAATCTAATTAAGCAATAGAACATGGTTCTTCCTATCTCTATCAATGTTCATTCCAAGAATCCTTTTAGCATCTCCAAGATCTTTCATATCAAAATTATCACATAGACTCTTTTGAACAAGCTCAACATACTCAAGATCAGGGCTAACAATTAGCATATCATCCACATATATGAGCAGAAAAACAGGAACAAAAGTATCAATCTTGAAGTAAAGGCAATTATCATGCAAGCTTCTCTTAAACTTCAACGATGTCATGCATTGATCAAACTTCTTATTCCACTGTCTAGGAGATTGTTTCAAGCCATACAAGGATTTCTTCAAATAACATACATGATCAGGATTTTTGGGGTCCACAAAACCCTCAGGTTGTTTCATGAAAATCTTTTTGTCCAAATCACCATTAAGAAAAGCCGTTTTTACATCCATTTGCTTCAATTCCCAATCAAAGTAAGCAACTAATGCAAGCATTATACGAATCGTGGTGAATTTAACAACAGGAGCAAAGATTTCATTATAATCAACCCCTTCCTTTTGAGTAAAACCTTTTGCTACCAATCTAGCTTTAAATCTAACATTTTCAGGCTCATGTTTCACTTTGAAAAGCCACTTGCAATCAACAACAGAGCAATGAGCAGGTTTTGGAACCAGAGTCCAAGTATGATTAACATGCAACGATTTCATTTCATCTTTCATAGCATTTAACCATTTCACAGAATCGTCAGATTTTAAAGCTTCTTGATAGGTCTTAGGTTCATTATCAACACTTTCAAACGCATTACAAGCATGAGTATCAATATGAAAATCATCATACCTAGCAGGTGGCCTAATATTCCTTCTAGGTCTATCCCTAGTCAACACATAGTCATCATCTTCAGGAATATCATGCACATTTTCATCATTGATAACAGGTTCATTGGCAACAAGTTCTTGATCAACAACAGTGTCAGGCAAGTTTTCAACATCAGATAACACAGGAGACAACTCCACCTCACTCGAAGAAGTGGTAGGATCATGTAAAGGCACAACATCAGGCAAAGGAGCAGATAAGCAAGGAAATTCAGATTCATTAAAGATCACATCCCTACTAATCACGATTTTGAAACCAGGTTCAGAGATATCCCACAGCCTATAACCTTTAACACCCTCAGGATAACCAAGAAAAACACATTTTCTACTCCTAGGATCCAATTTGTCATGTTTCTGACGCACAAACGCAGCACAGCCAAATACACGTAGCACAGAATAATCAATACTTTTACCAAAGAACACATAGTCAGGGCACTTACCCTTCAAAGGCACAGAGGGGGATTTGTTTATTAAACATGCTGCGGTAATAAGCGCCTCACCCCAAAACTTTTTAGAAAGTCCAGAAGACACCAACATGCTCCTCACCCTTTCTAACAAAGTCCTATTCATCCTCTCAGCAACCCCATTCTGTTGGGGAGTGTAAGGAGCAGACTTGTGTCTCACAATTCCAGATTTGACACATAAATCATTCATGGCATTATTGCAAAATTCCAATCCATTATCAGTTCTAAGATACTTAATCTTTTTACCCATTCGATTTTCAATCAAAGTTTTCCAATTTTTGAACTTTTCAAAAACATCAGATTTGTTTTTAAGCAAAATTACCCACACTTTTCTTGAAAAATCATCAATAATGGATAGAAAATACACATTGCCACCTTGAGTTGGCTCACTAGAAGGCCCCCACACATCAGCATGCAGGTACTCAAGTATATCACTACACGAAGAAGTCTTAGGGTATGGGGAAACAGGAAATTTCACCTTCGCATGTTTGCCTTGCACACAAGAATCACAGAAAGGAATGCATGTCAGCTTATCATTACCAAAAGAACCAGCTTTATGCAATATTTCAAGACCTTTTCCACTCATGTGACCTAACCTACCATGCCAAATATTTGTTTTATCTTCTTTAACCGCATTAGCAGACATATCAACAGATTTAGCACAACAAACATACAGGTTATTCCTCTTTTCAGCATTAAAGATGGGCACAGAACCCTTTACAATGGACATGCAACCCTTTCCCCACCTACCCTCAAGCCCCTCATCTTCAAGTGCAGCACAGGAAATCAAATTGTTACACAAATCAGGCACATGTCGCACGTTTTTCAAAGTGAACACAGAATCATCTTCAAAACGCAAGCAAATGTCACCCACACCAAGCACATCACATCTTCTTTCATTAGCCATAGACACAGATCCATGAGAGACATTTTTATATGAAGAGAAAAGATGTTTAAAAGGTGTCATATGAAATGTGCAACCGGAATCCACAAGCCATTCACTATCACACAGAGATGGATGCACAGAATTCACACAATTATCAGAAATAGCAAACACATCACCATAATTCACAGATTCAGAGGCAACATTAGCATGATCATTAGAATTATTCCTCTTAGGATGAGGACACTTGTTTACAAAATGTCCCCTTTCATGGCAATTAAAGCATTTCTTCTTTTTCTTGTCCCCATTCTGATTATTCTGGGATTTCACATCAGAATTTTTGTCCTTGTTCTTATTGTTGTTCTTGTTCTTGTTACGATTGTTAGGTTTCCCCTTAACATGCATAACCTCCCCAGAATTCTTAACACCCCTATTTTGTTTTAAATCATGCTCTTTGCTTTTTAAGGCATTCACTACAATATCAAGAGTAACGTCATCACGACCATACTTTATAGCAGACTTGACATCATTGTAAGAATCAGGTATAGCATTTAAAAGCACAATAGGAGTGTATTAATCAATATGCTTGTCACCAGTTAGCTTAATATCTTGAATCAATTTTGTGAACACATCCAAATTTTCTTCAACATCTTTGTTTAAATCAAGTTTAAAACGAAAGAATTTTTCCAGAAGAAACATTTTACTAGGCAAAGATGTTTCAGTGTACAGTTTATCCAACGTTTCCCACAAAACTTTTGCGGACTCATGCACACCAACTTTTCTAAGCACAGGATCAGAAAGATTCAAGATAATCGCAGATAAAGCAAGCTCATTCATCTCAGTCTTTTTAGCAGGTGTATCATCCTTGTCATACGAGTGATCTACAGCTTTGAATACCCTTTGTTGAATGAGTATGCACTTCATTTTCTGTTTCCAGATACTGAAGTCTCGCTTACCATCAAACGGTGCTTGTCCAAACGAAGACGAAGCCATGGGTATTTAAAGTTGAGTAGGACACACTTTGAACGGAGAAAATACAGAAATACAGAGCAACAATCTATCACACACCAGGTTGACACTACTCTAATCACACACAAAGCGAGAAACGGAGCAGTATAACACACAAGGACAGATTTTCAGCAGCGGAAATCGAAAGACTAAGATGACAGTTTCACAAAAGAAACAAACAAGAACAGTAATAAGAGGGCCAGCCGCCTCAGGGCATCACACAAGAGCAAATAAGAGGGACAGCCGCCTCAGGGCATCAGACAAGAAAATTAAATAAGAAAAGCTCAAGCTATTTCACCAGAGCGGTGTCTCCGACGAGACACCGTACCACCTCTACGAGCCACCAGCCCGTTACTTAACGGGGGCGGATCCCTCGTAGTCTTGTTCACGTACCAAACACGAACGTGCCAGCCTCCACTTCAAGTTTCAACCTACACACAAAGTGAGAAACATTGGGGGTTAGTGAAGGCACAATTCTGAAAAAATTTCAGAAAAGAACTATTCGAAAAATTAACAAAACCAAATCTGAAATTTTTCGAAATAATATAAAAGGAGAAGAGGAGAGACACTTCCCTTCCTCACAATGGTCACTCCAATCTGACCGGAACCCTAGTTCCGGCGGTCAACTCCGGTAGTCAACGGCGGCGGTGGCCGGAGGTCAGCGGCGGCGGTCAACTCCGGCGGTCAGCAGATCCGGCAGAATGTGGCGGTCAGCTCCGGACGGCGGGCGCGACGGCGTCGCGTTTCCGGCGACCAGATCCAGCGGCGGCAGGCGTCGGATCTGGGCAGATCGGAGCAGATCTGACCGCACGGTGGCTGGCTGGACGGAGGCTGTGAGCGGCGGTGCGCGGAACCCTAGCTGGACAGCGGCTCGTCGCGTTTCCGGCGAGGCAGCACTGACGGATGGCGGTTCCGATCTTCCGTGCGGCTGCGCAGAGAGCGACGAGCAGGAGGCTGGAGGCGGCGGCGGGCTTCGATCGGTGAGCTGCGGCGACGGGCGGCGTCAGATCTGAGCGAGCAGCTCCCGGTGGCGGCGCGAGTTCCTCCCTGTCGCGTTCCCGGCGAGGCAGATCGCGAGGCGTGCGGCGCAGATCGCGAGGCGGCAGCGCAGATCGCGAGGCGTGCGGCGAAGATCCAGGCAGATCCGGCGTCGCTGCGATGCGATTCCGGAGGCGGCGGCGCGATTTGGAGCGTGCGGTGGCAGGCGCGATTCCGGCACGGGGGGGCGGCGCGGCGTCTGATCTCGATCCCGGCGGCGGCTGAGGAGCCCTAGCAGCGGCGCTGCTTCGGTCAGCAGCTGGAGGTCGCGATTCCGGCGAGAAAATCCGGCGGCGGCCGGACGGCGGCGATCTCCCACCGGCGGCTGACGATCAGCAGCTTCGGGAGACAGACGGACGACGAAACCCGCTCTGATACCACTGTTAGGCGGATAGGGTCGTCATCGTCGTCCGTGTTCGTCGTCTATGCCGGAGAAGGTGGTCGAGGGAAGAACTCCACAGTGCTCAGATTCCCGTTGAACTCACAAAAGAATTCAAATCCACGTTCTACCCTAGAGGGTCACAAATGGGAGATCAAATAGGCCACAAGTGTAAGACTATGGGCCAAGACAAACTTGGCCCAATACTTTGAGAAAGAAGACCGGCATTTGGGCCAAAAGCCCAACGGGCCCAACAATAGTCTTCAAATTTTGGGGTAAGCATGTAAATTAAATGAAAGTTATATCCTTTTAATCTAGAAATTGTGCTTGTTTGGGAATTTGCTAAATGCTACTTATTTCAATATCGCATGAATTATGCACTAGTTACAGAAAGTCATAGCCCCTTTCAACTTTATTGATCATTTGGTAGCCAAGCCATCTTCTTCTCTTCAAAGTTAGTTTCTCCTTTATTATTAGAGTGAATGAATCAGTTAAGTATTCCCCGTGCATAGTCACATGTTCTCAGATTAGTTTGTTACACAACATGTAATGACATATAGTATATGGTTTTGTTGTATTACAGTTTTGCTAGAAAGGTCATCTTTTTGTTAATTGATTTCAAGTGCACTAATCTGATGGATAAATGAAACAACAAATACTCATTAGGTCTACCTCTTTTGTACAAGAAAGGTGTGTGGAGAGTAATGTTGCTATGTCAATACAATCTTGGTTTTCTTTCATTTTAAACTAGTCAATCCAATTGCAATTTTCAACCTGGTACACAAGACACCACCAAACTTTGTTTGAGTTGGGTAGTGTTCTTCCCAAAATCATATTCTTTATCGACTGGTACACTAGAGTCTGCAAACATTTACCGTTCGTGCCCCATTTTCGTTTGATTGGATAAGTATTCAAGATTAGCTTCGGAAAATGACTAAAGTTGGCTGAGATTGTGTATAAAAGTATCATAATCTGAGTGAATGAGTGGAGTTCTTGTTATCTTTGAAAGAATGAATTGCATACCGGTATTAAAGTAATTAAGTTGAGCTTTATTATTGTTGTTCGCCAACATGTTTCTGAGCAGGTGCGCGCAATGAAGAATGTTAAATAGAGAAATAAAGGTTGGAATTCCTTATATTCATTTCAAGTGCAATGAGTTTAATGATGGCTGCTTATGAAGGGTTATATTAAAAATTGTTTAGTTATTATCCTTATGTATGATAGCTTTAGTGATTTGAATTATTATACAAGTGTGGCATTACTTTTGCAAAGCTGGAGACATGCTCGCTGCAGTTGGGTAGCGCATCCATTTGGTACTAGTACACTCCTTTTGTTCAAAATCATTGTAATCTTTCATAATGAACATCCTATGGCTCATATTGTTAATTTGTTAGAGTTATATAGAATGTCTCTATTTTTAGTTTATGGCTTCCTGGTAAACTGTCATTTGAAAGTTGATAATTAAATGCAAATATGTTGTGTATTTGATTTGTTAATTAAATATATGCTCTTTAAAAGCATATATGATATCAAGGTGAATTGCTGTTAGTTTTGTGTATTATGCTTCTATATTTTTGTATTAAATATATGAGCTCAATGATTAAACTTATCATAAACTAATTATCATTAAAAAAAGTAAAATTATTATACGAGTAAAAGAAACAAATTTTGAACTTAATAAATTAAATTATTAAAATAAATCTGTTAAAATGTAACTATAATTTAATAATTAAAAATAATAAGATGATTATAAACCAAAGTTAATTATAATCTATACAACTTAAATATAAAAATAAATTGACTAATATTATAGTAACGTCTGTTGAAAATTTTAATTATGTTCATAAAACATTGTTTTTAATTTTATTAATTTTATTATTATGCAATAGAATAAATTAAAATATAAAATAATTTTAATAATAAAATAAATATTTAAATTAAAGGATATAGATGAAAGTTTACAAATCTAATAAGGGTATAAAGGTAATGTTACACTTTATACTTTATATTAATATTACCTACCAAACATTTTCACAATATTAATCTCAATCTTTATACATTCTATCAAATAAACTTACTTTTTCATATTACCTACCTATATCAATATACATATGTGGGATATATACAGTAATATACTATGGCCTATATATATTAAAATAATTATCATCTCCGTACAGTATTATGAGTAACAGAAATATGAAAATTTTAAAAGCCCTACCTTAGCCTTACATGATTACACCTTTCGATCATAATCCTCTACCGGGTTGCTTTTTTTTTTTTTCTTTTTTTTTTCAACTCTATAAAATAAAGTGATACTCATGGGAGCGACACGCGTTACCGAGGGCTTTCTATTTCCTAACGTGCTATCATCTCCTTCAGCTGCTACTTTTCTTTTTAATTAATTTTAGAGTGAGATTCTTGTGCTCCGGGGACATCGTGCCCCTTTACAATTTAAACCCCTAATAATATATATGTTTAAATAAAATATGAAGGAGGAGGATTGTGTTCTCATGGGACATTTTAAGCAAACAATATCAAAAAGCAACTGATTTTTACGGTGCGTCTCGGAGACACACAAGTTTTTGCCTTAATTTTATTGAATTTTTAGCAATAAATTTTTTATTTTCAAGTACCCAATAAATTTATGAAAAAAAAAATTTCAACCCACTTTATAAGAAAAAAAAATTTCAACACTTGTTCACAGAGAATTTTTTTAATTAATTATTACTTTTTGTTTTTAATTTAAAATTATTTATAAAATAGTTCATAAAATTGTTATTATTTTTCAATCAATTATGCACTCAAACATGTCTATTGTTTTTTCCATGTGAATTAAAAAGTATTATTATTATTTTATATAAAGTAAATAGTTGTATTAGTGATTTTTTATTGATATGTATGAGACCATTTTAATAAAAAGAAAAATAAATATCTTTAAAATAAACAATTAAAATGACAAAAAGAGTATCATATACTTCTTTATTGGAGTGTTATCACATCTAATCTTGGATAAAGAAAGTATCATGTATCACTTTTTTTATTGGAGTGTTATCACAAATAATTCATTTCAAGAAGTTTTGTGATCTCACACAAATATTTATCCAATGACTCCAATTTTTCTATCCTAAACTTCTAATCCTTAATTTAAATTTTGAAAAAAAGAAAAACTTGAGTCCTTTTTCATTCCTTCGTCTCAAACTCATTTCCTCATCTTGAAACTGCCTTATCTCTCTACAAATTGCTTAATCTTGAAATTTATTATCTTATATATTTCAGTTCTTTGCTTTATTTTGAAGCCCTCGTCTCAAAATTTATTTATTTTGAAGCTCATAACTTCATCTTGATGATTATTGTTTCATTTTAAAAATCATTGTTTGAGAAAAGCTCATTGTTTTATGATTTTTATCACAATTTTGAAATTCTCATCTCAAAGCTCATTGTTTTATGATTTTTATCATAATTTTGAAATTCTCATCTCACTGCTCAATGGTACTCAAAGGCATTTTACATCCTTTTTAAAGCATCTTGCCTAAATTCTTAAGTATTAAATTGTCTTTTTATAAATAAAATGTTATTTTTTTAAGTGTGGATATATAATTCTACTATTAATCTACTCATATAAAAAGCGATGGCACAAATCCATAGAAAACCTGATCAATTCTTTTCTTCAACTCCTTTTTCTAAGGATATATGCATATCGTTCCTTTTCTTCATTTGAAATAAAAATATTAGAATAGAGTAAATAATTAAAGATGTGAAATGCTATATTTAAAAGTTTGGATTCATGAAATGCTATATTTTTTTATTGAATTAGAATATATGGTTTAAAATATTCTAAATTCCAATGAAAATAAATTTTAGTTATAATAAAACAGTATTCACTCCTGTTGAAAAAAGACATTCATCCTTAAGGGAAAGAAAGTAAAATACTATATTGAGAAAAGAAAAGAATAAAAACAACACAAGGAATTTTATATGGAAACTCCAAACCGGAGAAAAAATCACGGACCTGAGAAAATACTTTCTATATGAAACTTTTACAATCACACAGAAGTTTCTCTCTCCCGACCCCCAAAACTACCACACTATTACAAATCTTTAACTAATTCCCAACTTTTCTCTCAATTCTCAAATAGAGAATACAAGAAAGGAGTAAAAGAATCACTAAAGATTATAGTGTCTTTTTTTGTATGTCTAACATCAGAAAAAAGGCCTTTGATGAGTGTGTTAATTCACGTGTTTCGAGCCCGGATTCATGTAATAATGGTGTGTTAGATGGTTGTAGTTCGATATGAATCGATATACATAGTGAAAAGTCACGAATCAGACGTTTTAAAGGCTATTTGAGTTGATTTTCGAAGGAAAACGAGTTGGAAGTGATCAGATCCGAAAAAAAGGGAGATTTAGATGTGGATTCGACCAAACAGGCGCACAGTTCGATCAAGAAGGAGATGGTTCGACAAGCACCTGTGGTCGAACCGATGGAGAAGAAACGCCGAAAGTGCCGTTCGACTACGACGTTGCCATTCGACCAAGCCATTTGGTCGAATCGTGGTCGAACCAAAAGTCTGAACGGAAGCACCTGCAGTTCGACCAGGGAGTATGCAGTTCGACCAGGGTACTGGTCGAATCCGGAACCTGCAACCATGTTACAGAGCGATTCGACCTGGAGTTCAACCAGTGGAGGATAGTTCAACCTGGCCTGTTGGTCGAACTGACGTGCGAAAACTTACCATACGTATTTTTACATCTTTAGTGCGTGTGTTCGCTCAAGAAACCCATCAAAGGCCCGTAAAGAGAGTATACAAGTATAAAAGAAGAGCTTTCGCAGGAGACACACATCATTCATCATCCATCCACCATCGAAACCCTACCAATCATCCCAAGGAGTCATTAAGAGAGGTTCGTCTGGTGAGTCAAATAAGATCATACCAATTAACCATGATTGTTCCTAAATTAATCATAGGCTAGAGTCGCTCCGGTAGTTCTAGGGTTATGAAAGTTTTATGAGTTAATTGAATTTTCATGTGTAAACTCTGTACAACACTACTTGTGGTTTATTTTATATAAGACTATGCCTTTTTAATTTATACTCACAGTCATTTTGTGCATCATTAACTGTTATATAGAGTCTGAATACATATCTTGGTTATTGATTGAGTGGGTTCACTGCTAAGCAGGATTACATGTTATAATTCTAAGTGAAGGGATTCCGAAGTATTATTAGAACTATCTTATATAAATACTTGTTAATTGAATATTATTCGGGTTAATAAGTAGGATGAAGAGTATAACGTCATAGTACCTATAAAGGGAGATCATATCGGGTTAGAGTACTAAGTACACGGGAAATAATTGATACTGATAGTACCTAGAAAAGGGCGTGAATTATATCTTTTCCTCCGAGAAAATTCACACGTGTCATACGCATGTTTACTTGTGTCTATAGAGTGAACTTGCATGGTTTAGTGATGCGTCCATAGATTACAAGGTAGAGTCGGACATCAACACATGAAAAGGAAATTAAGTAAGTAAAACTGAATGACCCGAAGAACTACCTAATTTCTTATTTGATCACAGTCGTATCTTCTCTATTGCTTGTTTACTTTATTTGCTATTTTAAATATTTGCTATTTAGCTATTAAATCACCACAACAATTTGTTAACGTAGTCTCAATGATCTAGAATATAATTAAATTGATAATAATCCGTCTTTCGGGTTCGATAATCACTTGATTGCCCATCAAAACTACAATTAATATCCTTACGCTTGAGGATTAATTTCGTGTGTTGAGAAAACGCTCATCAGCCTCCTTATATAGCAATTAAGAATCCTCTTTTCTAATCTCTCATCCGATGTGGGACAAGTAGAATGCCTTATTTTATTATTGACAAATTCAACATCTCCGTCTTGCCACAAGAGTTATATTTTACTAATTATGACGTCCTGCTACAAGAGTTATATTTCTATTTTTAGTAAATGGGACACATACAAAACAATAATTTTATCATTATGGAGCCCACACACAATACTAATACACCTACCTACTATATATTAAAATATTATATCTCTCAACCCACAACACATTAAAATACAATACTCCCTCCGTCCCATTTCAGATGATACACTTTTCATTTTGAGCTGTCCCACAAAAGTTTGCACATTCCTTAAAAAGCAAAAAGTCAAACACAATCACTCTTTTTCATACACTTTATTTACAAAAAAATCAGCTCTACCTAACACACCTAACATACTTTATCATTCATTTATTACCAAAAAATACCACAATACCCCTAAAAATTATCACTTTTCTTAATTTTCGTGCCGAAGGAGGAGTGCAAACATTTGTAGGAAGGAGGGAGTATTTCTTAATTTTCGTGCAAACAACTCTTTTTTATGGGAGGAGAGGAGTAATCATTAGTGTTTTTGCAATGAATAGTATTTAAGTGTGAATCATTGTAAAAGAAGAAACAGTGAATCATATTAAGGAATGAATTTAAAAGTGTTTCTGGTTTGAGAAATACTAAGTTTCCTAAAATCATTATTACATTTGCAATCATGGCAGCTAATGAAGAAAAAATAATAATTAAAATTTAGTTAATTTCTAAATATACATAAAATAGAGATGTATATATGAGGCGGATAGTGGAGTGGAGTGGAGTGGAGTGGAAAAGAAAATAAAAATAAAGAAGAATGAAAATCCTGAGCGGTGTGAGTGTTGTATTGATGATTTTATTGGTCCATAGCTTGGGAGACGAAAAGCTGATTGAGACAACATGTAAGAACACTCCAAACTACCACCTATGCATCACCACTCTGCGGGGCAGCCCGGGTAGCGCGACGGCGGACCTGACGGGGCTCAGCCTGATCACGGTGGCGGCCGTCAAGAAAAAGACCCAACAAGCCCTGGGAGCAGTACCGTCGAAGAGTGGGGCGGGGAGTCGTTGCAGGGATGTTTATAACGCGGTGCTCAAGGCCGATGTTCCGGTGGCGGTGGAGGCTCTAACCAAGGGAAATCCTAAATTTGCGGAGGGTGGCATGGCCGACGCCGCCGTCGAGGCTGATCTTTGTCAGGCTGCTTTTAAAGGCTCCTTGCCCGACCCTTTGAATGCTCTCAATAAAGCTCTCCGAGATCTTGCTGTCGTTGCAAGAGCAATTATCAGAAATCTACTTTAACTTTTTTTTTTTTTTAATTTACATATAGACTCCATAATATAATAAGGTTAATTTGTGTTTATAAATATATACCCATTTGCCTACCACACCCCAATTTTTCTTTTTTAGACTACATTTGTTTTATGTATTGAGCAATAATAATTATATAAAGTTGATGTATTAATGGGCATAATATTTATATACACACTCGTAGTATTGTATTATCAATCCTAGGTCTTAAATATGTATGTATTATATTATATTATATTATATTGGTAAATGGTAAATGGTAAATGGTAAGAAGTGTATGTGGGAGGAGAAGTAGAAAGCAAGGATTAATGGAAATTAGCTAGTTTTCAGGTTTCAATTGCTTCAGCTACATGATCGGCAACAATAGTCAGCTTTACTATAATTATTATGTAAATCTTAAAGGCCAGGCCAACTTTTTAGGTAATAAATTAAAGGATTACCTAATTAACCTAAGATATATCGTAATTAGCTAGCATTGGTGAAATTTATGATTACCAAGACAAAATCGTTAAAAAGATTTCCATGTTAATTAAAAAAAAGTTGTTACTCTTTTAATAATAATCCAATAATAACGAACTTGTTATTGGATTGGTGTATATAAATAGAGGTATATGACAAGGGAAGGGATTGAAATAGTTAAAAATGAAAAGGAAAATCCGAGTGTGTGTTATTCTAGTAATCTCCATGATTGTTGTTCATTCTCATTCAGAGACAGAGGTAGAGGCAGAGGCAGAGGCAGAGGCAGAGGCAAGGCCACGAGAATTGATCGAAAGAACATGCAAGAAGACCCCAAACTACGAGCTTTGCTCCACCACTCTGAGGGGCAGCAGGACGGCGGATGTGGAGGGGCTGGGGCTGATCATAGTGGGGGCAGTGAGAGCAAAGAGCAGAGAAGCGCTGTCCAGCATCCGCCTGATGATGGGGCAACAGGAGGCGCTGCAGCGGTGTATGAGGGGGAGGTGCCGGTGGCGGAGCAGGTTATAAGGGGAAATCCGAAATTTGCAGAGAGTGCAATGGCAGAGGAGGCTGAAACATGCCAGGGGGCTTTTGCTTTTCAAGTTCCGCGGGTATTGAGTGGGATCAACAAAGCTGTGCATGATCTTGCCCAAGTTGCTAGAGCTATTATCAGAAACTTGCTTTGAATATTAGTATTAGTATTAGTACCCTAAGCTTAAATAAATTCCATCTCTTTTCTTGAATCTCATATAAAGCAGCAGCATGTGCATGTGAAGAATGGATATGATGATGTTTGGAATCAGGAAAACATAGGCAACATGGCCCTCCAAATTCCCAAAGAGAATGTTACATTATGGAGTCCATATATATATACTGCGCTGCGCAGTTGAAATTATACCTTTTGGAAAAAGAATGGGTATCAAGTTATGCTTTTCATTTTTTGCATCATCCACAACCACTAATGCATCCTTCCATCACACTCTCCCTTTCTTTCATTTCTCTCCTCAATTCCTAATTCTTTCTTAAACCCCCTCTTCGATCTGTTTCCATAAGAAATATATGGAGTAGTAATATACAGGCTGCTGTTGGGTTGGGAGAGCAACAAAACAAATAAATATAAATACAATATCAAATCCTATCCTAGCTAATTGATATCTTCAACCTAGCTATCCTATCCATCACTTGAGTAACCCATATTAATTGTACTCGGATTAATATTTGGGGCAGATGTAGGAACCAGCGGAGAGGGTTTGTTTATTCAATCACACATTAATTTTAAATTAATAATGCAGCTACAGATCAGATGAGACACCATTCTTCCCATTAACTCTAACTCACTTTCTTTTCTATTGTTTTCAACTTTTCATAATCTCTTCACCCACACTATCTTATTATATCTTTTATATGCTTCACAATATTACAATTCCTTTACGGCCTACGATAAGCCATGTATGTCTCGAGTGGCTTAAGATGTCTTATGATGGAAAGTTTACTATCTGATTTGGGGGGGGGTCCAAATACTGCCTCGAAGGTGTTTAATCTCTTTTACTATTTGAGTTGAGACAAAACGATTAATATTCACACGACAGTAAAGATGAATTAATTAATCTAAAATTCAAATGGTTGTACTAAATAAAAATAGAAAGAATGTGTGTTTTATTTATATTAATGAAGTAAATTGAAGTTTAGTGTTGGTGATGGAAAATAGAAATAGTAAAGTAAAAGAGGACAAGTAGTTGCATAATTAGATTGCAGTAAGAGAAGAAAGAAGTATTTTAGAAGTAATGAATAGTGGAGCAAGGCCCAGCCCAGGTGTAGAGACTAGACTCTGCTCTGATCTGGGTCCCCCTTTTTCCCTTTGATAGTTTGATATGAAAATGAAAAAAACCAAGTTCGTTTATTCATAGCATAGCATAGCATAGGCATAGGATAGCAGGAATTCAGTTGTTGAATTGGATGATGGCTGCACCGCTGGATGGCTTGGATGCAAATATGTAGACCCCAATATCCTCCTTCTCTATCACCCCTCTCTCTATTCTTGATCCATAGAATTGCTCCTGAAACATCACATACACACTCTTCTTCACATCAATTCTTCACAATCACATATCCAAGCATATAGAACTTTAACTTACCTTCAACTTGAGGATGAACTCTGGCACCATCTTCTCCTTCACCAGAGCAACCGCACATCCCCCCCATCCAGCACCCGTAAGCCTTGCCCCCAGCGCACCATTCTCCCCACACTTCTTCACCAGCTCTTCCAATTCCGCACAGCTGCAACCATGTTTCTCACATCTAAATGCATGCATACATACATACCCATATCAAAACAACACCCATTCATCATACTACCTGCACTCGTACATCACACTGCAGCTGTAGTGGCTCTCACTCATCAGCTCTCCCAGCTTCTTCAGCTTCTCTTCTTCGCTGCAATAACAAACAACTAAATTCATACCCCCAACAAACCAAACAACATGTCCAGCGCTTCACACCCACCTCAGTTCCGATGATACTGTATCTTTGAACGCATACACTCGTTTTGCCTCCGAGTACACATGGGCTGCTCTCTGCAAATGGTTTTCTCATCATGTATTAGAACAGAATTACTTTCTTGAAAAGATATACATACCAGACAAATCATGGATTCACCTGGTGTAACTTGAAATGCTTGGCAGCACTCAAAACATCCAAGGAAGAAGGAGAATTCGCAAATACAGTCTGCAGCTTTTCGTTGATAATGGCCTCAATATCTTCCGCACTGTATGCTTCTTCTTTCAAGTATTCCTATTAAATCTAATTGTGTTATCCAACTGAATGAATACGTATACACAATCCCATGAAAATTAAATCAAACTTTTATTTCAACACCTTGACAGCGACAACTGGATCTGAAGATCCATGTGTACCAGCAAATGATACACACAGCCCTTCAACATCTGAAAGTGTTTTCACCTTGCTTATTGCTTCTTCGCTGCTCATCCCGAGTTTTATGCCTAATACGATCTGCAATACCCCCCAAATAAACAAAGACAGGTGGCCGCCTAAATCAGGAACGGAAATCATAACTAGTAAACAAGCTTACAGAAGCTAGACGGCATTCAACGACCCTGTTGTTGTAATTAGTTGCTACAGTGACTGCTTTCTGAGATTCAGCGAGCGAATGTGCTATAACAAATGTCCCACCAGCAGGGAGCTGGACCTCAGTAGCACGAATTGGGTTGAAATCAATTAGTGTGGCAAATCCAGATTGAGCCATCACTGAAATTGCCTGCCCAATCAAGCAACATAATATTGTACATTAGAACTACAAAAAATACATGGCATACATATTTTGAGGCTTTCCTAAGAGGAATATGGTAAATTACCTGGTCCATTCCACCAGATTGAGTTCCAATGTGTCTTTCACATTCACAAGTAAGTTGAGCAAGTTCTTTCTGGAAAATAAAATTTCAAATAAAATAGAGTTACAAGCAGACAACACAAGATCACATCTTCTCTTCTATGGATAATGTATTCACTATCCATTTAAACAAGTCAATGCAAAAATAATAATATTTGAGTAGATAACTGTGGCAACAAACAGAGAGATAATGGGCAAACATGAAAAAACCTTAGGGAAATTTGCTCCCATTATTGCCATTATTGCAATTGTAGATGAGCAAACAAATGCAGCGGAGCTCGATAAACCAGATCCTACATGAAAAAATAAATGTACTTAGTTCGAACTTCTAACGAATACCTATGTTTTCACCTAGTCAGAAGCATAAAGTCATAGATTGAATGAAAGTACCTGTAGGAACAATGCCATCAACAACAACCTCGAGTCCAACTGGTTTACCAACGTCTATCCCCTTCAATTTGGCATACTCATAGAAACCCTTGTACCTGAAATGCAGAAATGAGTAATTCAAATTCAGAATTTGCAGAAAGAAATTCAATCACGATCTCCTGAAACTACCCTAACACCATCTGTCTTACTAACAAGCAACAAACTGTAAGGCATATAAGCTAGGGAGACAAAACTTAGCCCAAAACCATGGTTAAAGGTCCAGGAATAACTCCCACTTATATGCCCTTCCACTTTCATGTTGAACTAATGTGAGATATCATTAAACAAACACTATCCAAAATCTGCTATTTCAAGATAAATACAAGGCACAGTACCCGCAGATAAAATAGTGACCCCATCTGTGATTCTTTAGATCAATTTCCTGAAAAACAAGATAATTCGTCTTCAGCAAGCTACAATGTAAAGAAAAAATGAAACATGACTACATCAAGGGGCTACACCATTCCTTATTTACAGAGTGCAGACACGATTTTATCCATCACTAACTCGGCTTATACAAACTAATAGCGGTGATTGTTTGAACAGAGAATTATTAAGGTAATCAAATACTAAACTTCCACAGAGGTCATATTTTTCAAAAGGGTCTCCAAATATCATCAAAGATGCTTTGTTTTATGCAGAGACCCAGTTTTAACTATATATGGCGTAAAAGAATCAAAAGAAATCCCATTGAATTAACTAAATATATAACTTGTGGTGACATGTTTAAAGAAAAAAAGCCATTCAGATAAAGCTTTCCAACAAAGTTGTGAAAGCCAATTAAAACATGGGAAAGTAGTTTTCTCCAGAACTTTTGACGCTAATCCAAAATAAACATGTTCCCGAAATAACAATCTTTTTACCCAACAAAACCAAAAACGAAAGTGAGGCACTAGTGTATATGATGCAGGATCAATAGGCAAACACAAAAAATATATACTTTTTGGCGATTCACATTCAAGGGTGGGAGAATTTGAATTAGAGTTGATTGGAACCTGATCAGGGTCGGCAGGGTAAGTACAAAGGGAATATTTCTCACTCTTTACATTTGCGATCCGCAGCACCTTCTCACCCTCCACTTTTCGTATCGCCACAATCGTGTCTTGCCTGATCGCCATAGGCAACACAGAGTAACCTTCATAGTCTATGTGCTCTCCTATCAAATTCACCCTCCCTACAGAAAGAGAGAGGCCTCATATCATCAGTTCAAAGTAACCAATGTAAACAAAAATGATGAGATAACTCCCGCGATTGCAGCAATTGCCCCATCAAATCGAGTGTAGATTACACAAGCCTGCAATTAATATACAAAAACATAATCGTACCAGGAGATCGGGCATAAATATCAGGGGAGTGACCAAAAAATTCAACAAATTTAGACTTCAATTGGTTGAACCGGAGTTGGGCTTCTTCAAGCTGCGACCCGGTTCCATAAATGGGTTCGAGTGACTTGAAAACGGGCACCGGTAACTCCTCGTGTCTGGCCATTGATAAGCTCTCTCTCTCTTTCTTTACTTAAACTTCAATTTTTCTCTGGGCCACAGTAGAAGCAGATACCAGAGTGATGTATATATGGATTAGGGAGAGAGCGATGAGTTCAGTGAAATTTGGAATCAAGTGTGTGCGGGGGTTGGTTTGTTGGGGTGGGAGACTTAATAAAAATTTGATCTTTTTTTTTTTTGTAAAATCTAACAACCCTTTTTCATTGGATTTAAGGAAAAGAAAAAGATTCGGGATAGAGATGGCGACAATTTGTTGGTGAATACTGTAATGTAATGTAATGTAATCAGCTACCATAATTACTGGACTGGATAATTATTTCTCAGTCACTCTTTTTCACTTATATGGTCAGAATTTGTAAATCATTGTCCACCTATATTTTATTTTATTTTATTTTATTGAATTACCTTAAATAGCACAAAAATATACTCCACTTTCTTAATCTCGCTGATCCTAATTCCAACCTATATATTGTGATAATCTGATGCACAAATATACAGTTGGCTTCTACTCTTAACAATATTAATTAATTTTTCTTTCTCCAACAATATTAAATTAAACTTATTAGGTGAAGGGAGAGATTATTATCTTGACCAAATTTCTGCCTAAACTACATTCTTAAATTATCAGAAGAAGTAAATTTCTATATACTGTTGTGCTGTTGTGTAGAGCGATCCCTTCAATAAAAATCTGGTGGGGGCAAATTGACGAAAAGGACAAATTATATAATTTGCAATAGTTAAAGTTTGGTAGCAATAATGGAATCTTTAATAATTTTCTCATGTATGGCAGAAAAATCATTTAATAAAGCAGAGGTTGAGCTCATTTTATTAGGCGCAGTGGAGTTCCAAGTTTTGTGTCTTATTCACATTTGTCATCAATTTCATCTCATCAACAACACCAAAAATAAGTAAAACCAACACAATCACAAATATTTGGTACAAATCAAGCCACATGCATGTGTTGCGAAAATTTGTGTCAAGACCTAAATTGATTTAAAAATTAAATTTCACAGATAATTATAGGGTGACTCTCTTGTGTCTATAAGTCACACAAGTTTTTACCATTATTAAATTAGGCAAGTGGCAATGTTTGCATACCTAAATTGATTTAAAAACTATATTTCACAGATAATTATTAAACTAGGCAAATGGCAATGTTTGATGTGCAAACGTGTTTCGGTGGGATTTGATTTGAAAAACCGAACGAATTTAGTAGTATAGTAAGGTTTTGTAAGTTGTAGGTTAAGATAAATAAAATAAAAGTGAATGATATCGATTGTGTGCAACTCAAAATAAAAAGAAGTTAAATAGTATATTATTATATAATAATAATATAATTCCGTGAAATTTTTTGGATTAAATAAAGATGTAGATTAATTAGAGAATATTCACAGATCATGTGGTGGTCAGTGTTAGCATTAGATGCACGTGCCGTCCCTCTTAAGTCTTACCTAACGCGAATACCCTTTTCTCATTCTTTAGTTTGCTTTGATTTAAATAAACACTTCTCCGTAACGACGTAAGAGGGTCATTTATTTTTTTCACGTAGATTAAGGAGTATTATTATTTAATGTTTAGTTGATAGTTGTATTAGTGGGAGTTTAAGTCCCATATTTTAATTGTATTAGAGGGTAGACATGCACCTCGGTTTGGAACCGCCGGTTCCGGTTCTGAACCGGCGATTCCGGTTCCAACGGAGGGGGAACCGGAACCGAACCGGGGGATAGGGGATTCGATTCGTGAATCGGCGGTTCCGGTTCCGGTTCGGAACCGCCGGTTTTTCGGTTTTTTTTTGTATTTTTTTGTTTCTTTATGTTATATTTATACATCATACAATATACATGTGTTATTTATCAGTTATTATGTGTAATTTATTTATTAAATAAGTGAAACATGTGTAATTGAAAATTGAAATATTGAATTTGAATTAATGTAATAATAATATCATTAAAATTGAAAACATGATGTATGCACTATGCAATATTCAATAATGCAAGTAAAAATTTCAAAGTTGATATTAAATTCATAATAATCATACAATATTAATTAATGTGATCACATAAAAAATTTAATTATTAAAGTCTAAACCATTACAATTTACAAATGTAGAAGTGTAGAGAACACTACAAGTTTACTTCCATGTCAACTACTCTATTGTTACACTTCAAAAATTTTAAAAATACAAACTTTATAAGATAAAATACAACAACATAATAGAGGGGGGGGGGGGGGGGGGGGAAGGACTTGAGCTTAAATTTAGGGTTAAACTTGAAAATTCAAGTTCAACTTAAATTTAAGTTGCATACGTATCCTCGAAAGGAATCAAAGCCCACGTAGTTCTCTTAACTTACCTCAACTTACCTCTTTGGCTCCGTGGAGGTGAATGGTGATGGCTTTTTTTGTTTACTCTACCAATCTAACTCGCTTCCATATTCCGTAATTTCATCATCCGATCGGTCTTCTTCAATTTGATTTTGAATCCGTCTTTCCGCCTTTGACCAATCATCAAGCAAACACAAATTTTCTAAATTTGTCACACTTAAATTGGATCGTGTCGGATCCAAAGTGAGATTACCAAAACTAAATGCTTGTTCGACGGCAACCGTAGAGGCGGGAGATGCAAAAATCTCTTTTACAATCAATGATAAAATAGGGAATGACTTTGTTCTCCTTGACCACCACTTCAAAATATCAAAACTAGTTCCGCTTGTTTCAAACTCAAAAGTGTTAGTAAAATAAGAATCAAGTTCTTGAAAAGGATTAGATATAACCCGTGCACGTTTTTGAGATCTAGCATCATAAAAACTATAAAATTTTTGAAGTGCATCATATTTCCTAGAATTGTCAACACTATCACTACTATCATCACCACTAGATTGATCATCATTTGTACCATTTTGTTCTTTATACTCCTTAAAAAGATCCTTTAGTAGATTATAAGTACTTGCAACTATGTCTTTAGGATTAGGAGCTTGTTGTCTAGTAGGAGAATCACAATTAGCATACAATGAATCATAGTAAAGCGTTAACAATTCTTCTAAACCATCCGTTCTAATACGTGGGTCCAACAATTTAGCAACTAAACACAAGTTCGGGATTTGAAAAAAATATTTTAACCACTTAGATTTCATGGAAAGAATAGCATTTGACAACAACGGGTGTGCTTCATTAGCACTAAAAACCATAGCAATTTTAACACAATTATCAACAACTAAATTTGAAGTAGGATAATAAACACCGGATAGTTCTTCTGTAGCATCATTAAAAATTTGCAAAACATCACATAGAGTATAACATGTGTCCCATTGATTAGCAAACAAGAATTGACCACCCGCATCTTGTGAGTAAAAAGCACAAATATGATCTTTATAATCAAAAGAGTCATGCAATATTTTATACGTCGAATTCCAACGAGTTGAAACATCTAAAGGAAATTTTTTTGGGTGAATGTTTACAGATTGACAATATCTTTTTCACCTTTTAGTAACGGAAGGGTTTCTCATTATATACCATATAGCACTTTTAATAGGTTGAATGTGTGTTTTCAAAGCATTTATACCATCTTGAACACATAAATTCAATATATGACAAATACATCTAACATGAAAAAATCTACCACCAATTGAGGGTTTGCAAACATCAATAAGACTTTCTAAACTAGCCGTATTAGCACTAGCATTATCAAATGAGATTGTAAAAATCTTTGTAACTAAACCATATTCTTGCAAAATAGTACTAATTTTGTGAGCAATATTAACGGCGGTATGATGAACATCAAATGATCTATAAGCAATTAATCTTTTTTGCAAATTCCATGAACTATCAATCCAATGACAAGTAATACCCATATAATCCACTTTTTGTCAAAAATTGCTCCAAATATCCGAACATATAGACACTTTATGAGGTAATTGTTGCAAAATTTATTTTAAAATCAAACCATACTCTTTAACAACTTTAGCAACACCAAGTTTACATTTATTACGATGCAAAGGTGGGGCTTGAGGATTTAAAGTGAGATTTACCCAATCTTGAAAAAAAACATTATCGGCAAAGTTAAATGGCAAATGTTTGGTGCACATAAGTTTAAGGTATAATCTCAAATAATTAGATTCATCAAATTTAAAAAGAGTGTTACTCGACGCCGATGAACATTCTCCTCCGAAAAAGACCGTGAACCCTCGTCCTATTTGTGTTTGACCGGTTGAGATGCCAATCTTGTCCGGATGCTTCGAGTTTATTGCTTGATGAACGTTCCATATCCTCCGTCATGCTTGAATTTATACTTCGTGCCACAATAGTTGCAAATAACTTTGAATTCATTCGAATTCTCAATCGCCTCCTTCTTGAAATGAATGGAAAATATATCGGAACGTAACACTTGTGGAGAACTTCGAGTCGATCCTCCGCCTCCGCTAGAGCCTCCGACTCCTTCTCCGGTACCCGTATCACCCGAGGTTGGTTGACTTCCACTCGCCCTTTGTTGTGATTGACCTTGAGTATTATCGTTGTCGTCGTCGGAGGGGAAATGATCTACAAGTATCTCCCTAACATTCAAGTTGAACAAATGAAGGGAGATTTCTTCATCCGAAGGAATATTTTCAAGTTCAATATCTTCTAGAGTTGGTGGAAGTTGGCGTGGTCCGCGTGGAGGTGGTGGAGGACAATTTAAGGTGTTGGGTATGGATTTTCCTCTAGAAGAAGAAGGTGATGCACCGGATGAAGAAGAACCTCTTCTAGATATTTTTTTTAGATTGAAAAAATGATGAATATATAGGATTTATGAACTAAAACTAAGAGACTAGAAGTAGAAGTATACTAATTAGTAGTATATGTGTGGGAAATAATAGAAAATTATAATGAGAGAATTGAAATGAAAGTGATAATAAGAGAATTGAAATAAAATACTACAACTTTTTTTTTAGTTTGATATATATGAACTAAAAAAAGAAAGTTGAGACTTGAGAGTTGAGATGAGATGAGATTGAGAACTTGAGTAGTTGAGTAGAAATGTAGAATCAATCAAGAATGTGGAATAGAAGAATAAGTAGTGTAGAGAAGAGAGTGTAGTAGTAGTAGAAGTAGTAGATTGAATGTGAATGTTGTGTGCCCAAATTGATCACACTTGGGGGTATTTATAGAGGATTGGAAGTGATCTCATCCATCCATTTCAAATTTTAAACACAAAAAAATCTCAACCCTTGAATTTAAAAAATAAATCGGTAGGAATCGCCGGTTCACCGAAACCGCTGGTTCAAACCGGAACCGCCGGTTCCGCCGTCCATCTCAACCATTGATCTTCAACGATCACACGATCTCGCCGCACGTTTGAATTTTCAAAATTTAAAAATTCCCGCCCGGCCCGCCTGAACCGCCGGTTCACCGCCCCAACGGTCACTTTTTTTGGGCCGTCGGATCTCCAACGGACAGTCGATCTTGGTCGTTCAAAAAAAATAAAAAATAAATAAAAAAATAGAGGAACCGCCAGTTTTAACCGTGAACCGGGGAACCGGCGGTTTCGGTTCGTGCTCAGTTGGAACCGAAACCGAACCGTGTTATACCGATTTTGGTTTCATTTTTTCCGGTTCTGGAACCGGCGGTTCCGGTTCCGGTTAAAACCGCCGGTTCTCCGATTGGAACCGGCGGTTCCGGTTAATCGATGCATGTCTATTAGAGGGGGTGTGTGGATCCCATATGTGTAAAAAAGGAAAGGGAACTTTTTGGGTAGGACGACCAAAATAGAAAAATGGTCCTCTTAAGCTGGGACGGAGGGAGTATAGTATATAAGAGTATTTCCTGCTATAATTCATTAATTATTCAGATTAAAAAGTAGGGATGTCAACGGTCAGGTCTGGGGGGTACCCAACTACCCGGACCCGACCCGTTTTAAAGGTGCCCGCCCCGGACCCGCACGGGTCTTATTTTTTAGACCCAGACTCAAACGGAGCGGGTCCGCCCCGCCCCGTTCTCTTTATTTTTTTATAATTTTATGTGCACTCTTAAATTACTACCTCTCTCACTTCATCATTCTTCATATAACTTCAAATAATAATTATGTTAAAAAATAAAAATAAAATATAAATAATAAAATAATCATAAAATTAGTATTAAATTAATAGAATTTTAAATGATTATTAAAATAAAAAATATTCGTCCCGTTTAAATGTTTACGCTTCTATTTTGCGCGTCTCATTTCTATGCTTACGTTTTCCTTTTTAGGAATATGGGACCAACCTAAAAAAATTAATATATCATCCAACACTGATACACCTATCTACTTCACATCAAATATTATATTTTTCCACCCATTATCTATTAAAATATAATATTTTTTAATCAACGTGCAAAAAATAAATATAAATATTGAAACGGGACGGAGGGAGTATATTTTGTACGGGTCGGGCTGGGCCGGGTACCCGCGTGTCTGAGTAATACCCGAACCTGGCCCGTTTCAAAACGGGTCCGGGGCGGGTCTGGACATGCCCGTATCATGCGGGCCGGATGGGTACCCGTGGGTCGGGCCCAAATTGACACCCCTATTAAAAAGAAGTAAGAATTGATTAATCATCAACCAATATATTCTCTCATTTAAAAAGTAGTACTATTAATTAAGTGTGTTGCATTCCATTTCGATTTGTATCGCCCACAAAGCTTACTTTTTGTCCTTCCACTTTATTTTTTTCTAATCACATGTTTGCCTCTCTAAATACCCCTATTAAAGGGATGTAATCATATCGCTAGGCTTAAACTCGACTCGCTAGTTTATTTTAGGATTCGATCTCGGCTCGAGCTCGATTCAAACTTTAATTTTTAGACTCGAGCTCGACTCATGTGTAAAATATATAGCTCGCGAATATTTTTACTAAATAAATAAAATCGAACTCAAGCATGAATTTGGCTCGACCTTAAACTCCTCATATTCTCTCTGTCAGATACGCCAACTAGGGTTGTGCATCGGTTGAAAACCGAACCGATTTCTTAATACCGAATACTAAAATTTTAAAAAAATGTATAACCGAATCGAAACCGAATAAACAAAAAACTCGAACAAAAATCGATTCGGTGTAAAACCTATTTAACCGAATAAGATGTGCTAGCCTACGAAAATAGGCATTTAAATGACAGATTATATATTAGTCAAATTCAAATTATTAACATTCAGTACACAAACGAACAAGCTAGTAATTGGTAACGAAGATGGCCAAAAATGTATATAGATTACTCATGCAGCTAAAAAATTTGAATCAGCATTTGGATCATATATTTGTTTTAAATATATAGTGAAACAACAACATTTTTAAGAAACATAATTTCACAATTCGAATTACTACACTCGAATTACTAATATTCTTTCCAAGTTCTAGCCAGACTAGTGCAAGAATATGGCCTATATATATACTCACTCCGTCCCGGCGTAAAAGGGTCATTTGCTTTTTTGCACGTAGATTAAGGAGTATTATTATTTAATGTGCAGTGGGTATTAGTGGGAGTGTGGATCCCATATTTTAATTGTATTAGAGGGGGTGTGTGGGTCCCATGTATATAAAAAAGGAAAGGGGACTCTTTGGGTGGGACGACCAAAATGGAAAAATTGCCCTCTTAAGCTGGGAACGGAGGGAGTATTAGTAAATGGGATTGCTTCTAAGCCAACTGATTCTCACTCTACTCCGTTTTCACATCTACTGTTCCAGGTGAAGAATTCATCATCTTACAATAAATAAAAAAAATGCAAACAAGACAAAGTAGAAAATTCGAACTGCAACGGCGCTGCTGACCTGGGATTGGGAGAGATTGAGAGAGGGAGGAAATTAGGCCTTCAAATGGGAACGTTGGCTGCTTTTAAGATATGTAACATAATATTACTCCATTATTATTAGGATTTGATTGAACATACACATATACCCCATATCGGTTCGATTCGATTTGGCAGCAGCAAGACGGCGACAGGGAGAAGGGGGAGAAACTAGGGCTTTTGATGCAGGCCTAAGCCCACGAGATGATGAAACGATCCGGGAATCACTCAACCAGTGGTAGCGGATTCACTCGATGCTACTAATTGCGGAATCACTCAACGCAACCAAGCCACTTGCTCGTAGTTTTAGAGGAATCACTCAACTCTAATATCACAAAGTTTGTGAGGAAAGTTTTTTTTTGTTCATAAAGTTCTGCCCTTCATTTCATGTCTCAAATAATTTAAATACATGATTTGGACATTACTCCAATCATGAATACATGAACTTGGACTAAAACCCTTCAACATTCTAACATTAGAAACAATTAGTTTGACTGAAAAAAATAAATAAACACTTAATAATAAAGAAGAAGTCTAAGAGATAGTGTTGCTGCAGATTTTCGAGTAGACTGCCACGTTTTGGTAGATTGACCATAACTTTTCACACAAATCTCCAAATTGAGATCTTCAAAATTCCACAGAAACTAGATTTTCGTGGCTCTCCAACGGTATATTCTAAAAAGTCTAATTCATTCCCAATCAGAATTCAGAATAGATATTTTTGTGAAGTTAGATGTTCTGCACTGCATCATTCTCCTCGGGTTCAAAAGAACTCGTCCTCGAGTTCGAGTTTAGAGCAGACCAAAGTATTGCATCAATATTTTTCAGCTCCTCGCCAGATATCCATGCATCCTCAGAGCTTGGTTTCCCATACCAATGAATAAGATATTGAGTATATGTACCACGACGTGTAGTTATCGACCTCATATCCAACACATCAATTGGTTCACGAACTGAATTTGTGGAGAATGAAGCAATTGAGTCTTTATCCATGACTGGTTCAGATTCTTCACCATAATATGGATATAAATCGCTGATATTAAACACGGGACTTATCTTGAACCCCTCAGGTAATTCGAGACGGTAGGCATTTGGACCAATCTTTTTGAGAATGCGGCAAGGCCCAAATTTCCTTGGCTTAAGTTTGTTGTATGTACCAGCTGAGAGTCTTTCCTTCCTAAGATAAACCCTTACTAGATTAACTTCTTCAAATTCCTTTATCCAAGGCTCTTCTTGGGGAGAGAAATAGTCAAAACCAACAAAATATGTGTTAGTCCCGTAACTTCCCGCATGCAGGTGCAGATTGCCACACTTCGGTAAAATGACCATAACTTTTTGCAAGAATATCATTTTTTTAGATCCGTAAATATTTTTGAAAACTAGACTAAAAGATCTTTCTATTCATATATTTCTCACTGTCTAACTCCCTCCGGATGAGTACCAGTAATATTTTGAAGTTACCCCATAAGTGTTGGAATATTTTCAACATCATTCGCTTCCACTGCACGCGAACTCGTCTCTGAGTTTCCTTCATCCTTCGATGCTTATCAGCATTCTTTTTTAATCTTATATTTTGTTTGACAAGATCAAAACTCTTGTATGCTTCTTTGGACCATTGAAACTTCCCTCCTCTTAAACACTCATTGATTGGAGCAACAAGAGCATACTCATCATTAGATTCCTCCAAAACAACATCAAATTGAGATTTTGAGAGTAAAAGGTTTTCATACCCTTTAAAAGGTTTAGAAATAATCTCAAATTTAGAAGGACCCAACACGACTTTTTCTCCATTCATTTCAAAAGAATAAATATTTTTGTACCCATCATGAATGACTTTCCTATCATATTGCCACGGACTTCCAAGAAGTAGATGGCAAGCATCCATGTGTATAATATCACACCAAATGTTATCCTTATAATTCTTGGTTTTTTATTGGAGTTTCTCCAGCATCTCATTGGGCACAATATTTTCACAACTCCCACCATTGATAATAACATTACATACCTTATCATTGGAGGTGCACCGAGTGTAGAAAGTATTATGCCGCAACCACTCTTCTTCTTCTTGGATAGCACTCGAACTCTTTCTTGCAAAAAGACTTTCACCTAGATCAACATACATGATCTCTTCTTCATCTTCAACTTCGTTGTAAATCAGCTTCTCCTTTTCTTCATACTCATCTTCTTCGTACTCATCGTCTTCGTACTCATCATAGACTGGTGTTGTTTCATCATGATCATCTTCATACTCATCATAAATGGGTATTGTTTCATCATGTTCCACAAAAGGGTTTTCAAATGCATTAGTTGAATTCAATGAAGAACCATCAGCTTCACTTAATATTTCATTCTCATCATGATATTGAAAATTGTTCTCCCTACTTTGATTTGGAGATGGAGAACGTCTTGCAAGTAGTTCTCCCAACATTTTTCGTATCTCTGCAACTCCGGCATGGAGATTAACATCTTCAATATTTCTCTTGCGACGAGGCGGCATATTGACTGACAGAGTATTAAGGCAGCGATATTGGCTCTAGATACCACTTGATGCAGGCCTAAGCCCACGAGATGATGAAACGATCTGGGAATCACTCAACCGGTGGTAGCGAATTCACTCGACGCTACTAATTGCAGAATCACTCAACGCAACCAAGCCACTTGCTTGTATTTTTAGAGGAATCACTCAACTCTAATATCACAAAGTTTGTGAGGATAGTTTTTTTTTGTTCATAAAGTTCTGCCCTTCATTTCATGTCTCAAATGATTTAAATACATGATTTGGACATTACTCCAATCATGGATACATGAACTTGGACTAAAACCCTTCAACATTCTAACATTGGAAACAATTAGTTTGAATGAAAATAATAAATAAACACTTAATAATAAAGAAGAAGTCTAAGAGATAGTGTTGCTGCAGATTTTCGAGTAGACTGCCACGTTTTGGTAGATTGACCATAACTTTTCACACAAAGCTCCAAATTGAGATCTTCAAAATTCCACAGAAACTAGACTTTCGTGGCTCTCCAACGGTATATTCCAAAAAGTCTAATTTCATTCCCAATCAGAACAGATATTTTTGTGAAGTTAGATGTTCTGCACTGCATCAGCTTTGCAATTGGAGAGTGGAAAACGCCTCATTCCCAGTTATATAGTACATCTTTTACTTAAATGGAGTAATTTTTAGCTGAGAAATTCATCGGATAAGCGTGCAAACGGATTATGAAGGAGAACTAGGAGATGAAAACAAATTATAGTCGATCAAACCGATGACGGAAAGAAAATAAAATTTCAAAACTAGTAAATAAATAAATCGATAAGACAAACGAAGAGGATAGAAAATCACCTTAGGAAAATTAGGAATTCAAATCTGCTTCTACTGCGGATCGGATCTGTACGAACGTAGAATGTGGCCCCCAGGGCATAGCTCAAGTGGTAGAGGGGAGGGTGGAAAGGCCTTCTAACTGAGGTTGGTTGCTGCAGGGTGGGGGTTCGAATCCTGCCTTTGGCATGAATTTGGCCCCTTGCAAGCACAAGTTAAACAGTGAGTCATCTCTATAAGCGACTTGAGACACATCCTGCAATTTACCTCCTCCACCAATTCCCAGGGCAGGGACGGTGAGGGCCCCTAATAGTGGGGTACACCATTTTAGAATGTGGCCGCGTACTGAAACCGTTTCATATAGTTTCCAGAATTTACACACATGCCCTTAAATTCTTGTAAATCAGTAAATGAAGGACAAATATTAGTGCACTGTTATAAATGAGTTGACTGCTGAGATATTACTACTGCCGCATGTTATAAAGTAAAAATAATTTAAATTATAAATTTATTTTAAGAGACTTGCATAATTTAAAAAAAAAATGATCTCTTGTATCTTTGAGTGCTAATATTTTGTTATAAACAAGCATTTATAATTAGAATGAGGGAGAAAAAAGTATTAGCAAGGTCTCATAAATAATTTTTTACTTTTTCTATTGTTTGTTAAGAGGACAATCAATTATTGTTTGAGATGTCGATCCATTATTAAAAATAATGTATGTTTATTATAAATAAAATATAATTATTAATAATTAAAGTAACACTTGCAATCTATCATATACAGTATAGTAGTATATTATATAATACTTAACAATTATACCTAATATATTCTCTCTCCATCCAACGTTAATGTTTATGTTTTTCATTTTGGGTTATTTCAAATTAAGTTTTGTGTTTTTTTTGTTAAGTTGGGCCCACACAAAATAATTAATTATTCCATGTTGAACCACACACAACACTAATACAACTACACACTTCACATTAAATATTATCTATCTCACCTCACTACATATTAAAATATTATAATATTATTTATCTCACATCACTATATATTAAAATATTATATATCTTAATTTACGTGAAAAATCAAACTTAATGCGGGATGGAAGGAGTATATATTATTAATTACTCACTCCGTCTCATCCTAATGGTTACATATTTCCATTTTTGGCATCTCATCCTAATGGTTACATTTCCCTTTTTAGCATATGAGACCCACACAAATTAATTACTTATCTCTCCATGGGTCAACACATCCCATTAATACACTTATACACTTTACATTAAATTATTATTTATCTCACCTCAATACACATTAAAATACTATATTCATTAATCCACGTGCAAAAAGCAAACGTAATCATAAGGACGGGACGGATGAAGTATATTTTAAAAAACATATTTTAACTATAAATAATGTTGTTGAAAAATTATTTTCACACTATATATAAACAGCATATACTTTTCAATTTATTATTTAAAAAAATAAAACAAACTGCCCTTAGAAATCGGTCAATTTTTTTTTTAATTCCAATATTTTTTTTTTATGGGGAGGAGAAAATCCAAAAAAAAAAACTAGTATGCAGGAGATATGGTGAAGCAGAAAGGTCACATATTGGGCGTTGAGAGGTTTGAACGCGGGCGATGACTGCGGTCAATATTCCTCAAAATGAGTGGTTAAATATAATACTAACAACTATTTCGAAAACCACACACTGATTTCCAACTCTAATTACAATAACCTCATTAACCAAATTTACCTTACTTTTCCCACACTATTTCATTCCAACTCTCTATCTACCACTTTTAAATTCAAGCCAAACACGATAATATATATATTATCGAACTCAATTGAATTAACCGTTGTACCTTGGGAGGATAATGACAAACCCAAACTGAATGGAAACACTATTAATGCAATGCAATGAAGCTCTAGAAACATCGGAGTGAAAAATTATTGGAATTCTATCAAATGCAGAATCATAATATTACAACAACAAATGTCAACATTATCAATCACAACTCCGGATTAAGTTCAACTATTATAATGCATCGGGCCAAAATACATTAATTGTTTTCTTCAACACAAAATAAAAATGGTCTTTCACTGAACATTGCTCTACTTCATAAACAGATATAAGTTGAGGGAAAAAATGAGGACTTTTGAGCCATGCTCTAAAGACTTACCACCCGAGTCTTAAGACTCTGAGGTAGTAGCAGCTGCTTGCCGGAGTCTACGCTGGTGTACATCCCAATTATACACGCGGGCTATAGTAACCTGATGAATGCACTAGCACAAATGAATACAAAAACTACAACGCATGCATATGTGGATTGAGCTAAAAAGTACAACACAGAATGAATATTCATCTGAACAAATTAAGAAGCAATTACCACACCTTCCACATTAACAAAATAAAATGTGTTTTTTGAAGATAGTCACAAATTACCTGGGTGATTGTCACTTGATCCCTTAAGAATTGCAAATCAGCAACAAGCACTTCTAAACTTGCTTTGGCATTCTCCAAATTTTTCTCAAGGAGGACAGTTGCCTGCACAGGGTAGCTTTATAGATCTCAAATATCAAGGGCAACTACTGTCCGTGTTAAGGGAATCATCAAACAAGTGTACCTCTTCACATGAGTATTCTAGCATGACATTAGCTCCAAGCCACAGACAGACAGAATCTGCCTCTTCGATCTCAGCCCGCGAATAAATGCCTTCAGAGACTTCAAAATCAGCAATAACTGCCTGCAACCATCATCAGTGCGATATACACAGACACCTCAAATACTTTACTCACAAAATGAAAACTAAGCCAACAGACTTTAGCAAAATAATAGCAAGAAGATGTTAAATCCCATACTAGGGTTTTCTAGATGATCTCATAACTATGTCTATTTTCACGTGTTATTTAGAACAGAAGGTACAAAAGTAGTGGGCAATAGAAATTGAAAGGAATTACATCAACCCAAACATTCTTCTATTTTGTGGCTTTAAGTCAAAGATCATATCAAGCACTAGGTATTTATTATCATGTGAATCTCCGCAGTAGTCACCTCAGCAGCTTGTCTTTGGATGCATTATTAATCGAGCTGCATGGATTGAAATTCAGAAAAGGATTTGTATCAATCAGGCTATTAGTCAATGAAATGAGAGGTTGAGGTGTGGGTGGTGCGCACAGAAAGGCGCAGCAAAACAGAAATGACAGTCTACTTGCAATGCCACAAGTTTGAGGAGGATCCAAACAACCATCTGACATAATTTGAAGATTAAAAAACATTTTTATAGACTATTATTCTCCTTACTACCAAATCATGGCAGAGCATTCGAGTCAGCTGATAGGGGTTACAATCATTGTTTCCCCAATTTAATTATGGGTTTTGACATCTCGTAGATAGAAGAGATATTTTTGCGTTTTTAAACATCACATATGATATCTATGACTGATCTTTTCCCAGGGTAAAAGTTGACAAAGACAAAATTTATCAATGAAATTCACACAATTTTCATTGCAAAGATTCTGATGCTAGAGGGAGAAGTTACGTGAAGCAATTTAGTGTCTATGAAAAGAATTAATTTGCTATCTTTCACATAAAATGTCACCAGGAGAAGATATTGCAGCAAAAAAAAAGTAGAAAGTTTAAGAACAAACCTCACCAGTGCCCTTCTTGGCTTGCAAAGTGGCAACAACATCCAAGCACTTTCCGATATCAGGAATTTTTGCCTGTTGTATCATGATAGAAAAATGATTCTTGAATTTCAACATGGAAGAAAAAGATATTGCGGCAAATTATAAAGCATTATTGATCCTCCTGATAAATCTAGTTGTCACTTTATTACTTTTTGAACACAGGGAAACCAAATATGTACTTCAAGAAGTAAACTTTGCAGGTCAGAAAGATTCTAATACATCAGGCACTGTGTGGGTAGTAATTTGCACAATGTCAGAACAAGAGTCGACTATGTGACATCCGTGCTACACTTAGCATTAGGATGTAGTAAGATTGAAACAATATCAGCACATTCCCAACTAGATTGGATAAACATTGCGTATGAGTTGAAGAGCCAACATAAATAGATACAAAGGAAAAATGAAAATTATGCAACAGCCAAGATAATAGGCATACTTGAAGCTCCCTCTGGTGTGCAAGAAGTTTCATCTCCACCACTCTGTACTGTTGAAGTCTGCCAAAGCCAAACATTTAAAGTATATTTACAAGTAAACTGAAATTACAGAAGTAAACAGAATATAAGTAAAAGCTTACAGAAAAATATAAACCTAGGAGCCTGAGCATTGATGATGGAGTACATAAGTTAGGCAAAAAATATTTATAGTTATAGGAAGGTGAATAGTGATACAGATTCAACTACAAATCCTTAATAGCAAGATCTTTGATGTAGTTGCAGACATAGAATTGGAGCAGGCAAACAAAATTAACTTTGAGTAGAGATTATCGAGTCAGTAATTGTGAGAAATAGAGCAAACCTCTCTTGCAAAAATGCGAGAGCAGAGTTGACGTCGAGATTCAATTGTGTTAGGTAGGTCTGGACATCTTCAACAAACGCCGCAGCCGGAATCCCTCTTCTCTCCGACACGCTTGCTGACGTCGACATCTCCGTGGTCTAGGGTACGTTAAGGTTTTTCTTTTTCTTTTTCTTTTTCTTTTTCCTTTTCTTTTATGACGACGTGACGGTGCGGAGGAGGTTGGTATGGTATGGTCACTGATAAAAGTTTAATGTTGCTCAGTCTTTGGGCTTTTAATGGGTTTTTAATTACTTAATATGGGCCTCATCATAATTCGGCCCAACTGTAAACTAGAAGCCCGTGAAAAACATGACGCAATTGTGAATTTGTACTCCATTTTTTTTAATCGTGAAACATGTTTCATACAAATATTTGTTGTGTGCGTTTAAAATATAAAAAGAATAGCTTGTTGTATAATTTCAGATATCTAATATTTTGAAAAATGTCAGCCCATGGAATTGCTTGAATTATCTTTTAACTTGCTTTATAATTTTGTAAACCGAGTCTAAATTATAATTTTTTGTAAACTTTGTGGTCTCGTTAGTATAAACATTTTAGTAATACATAGGTATATATAAATGGAAGGGGACTACAGGATTTACACGTTGAATTCGATTTACATAAGTATTTGTGAAAAAAAAAATACTTCGTATGATTATTCTGGGTGTCAGAGGAATTTTGTGGAGTATTTATTCGATTTGATTTTATTTACGTGTTGATGTACAACATTTACCGAGAGGAATACAAATATTGATGAGCAGTTACATTAACATTACATGAAATGGGGAATCGCTTTTGTTTTCCACATAATATGCCTAATAACGATATGGTTGATTAGATTAAGCATCCCAAAATGCTGTCTAAACCTTGTGTAGTGCTAACACACTGTTTGGGGCACTTGTCCCATTGCTTGATGCTATTATTTTAACTAGTAATATCCTCGTGCGTTGCACGAATTTTTATAATATTACATAATTAATATTAAAAAATAGTTTTAAAAAATTATAAGAGATAATATCACAAATCGAGTGTGGTGACGTGCAACTCTTTATAATATTAAGGGAATATTGTTCTTTAGAAAATATCGAATAATACTCTTCTTAAAAGAGTTATAATTTGTTATAAATAATAATACTATTTCTTTTTATAATAAAAACTGAAGAGTAACCAACTCTTATAAAAAAGAGTAACACTTATTGTAGTGAAAAGTAGAAAAATGATTACAAACAAATTTATATACAAACTATTGCCCACATGTATAAAGATTAAAATTAAACTCTAGAAGAGTAAAGATCAACCTATGTTGATTAAAAGTCATTTTCTTGTATGCTATTTCGGTCACTTGCAAATGATAGATAATACAAAGATGATCGAGTTGTATCATTAAAATTTTGAATGAACAAAATCTAGACAATACAAAGAAGATCCTAGTTGTATCATTAAAATTTTGAATGAACAAAATTGAGAATGAGCAATATTTATATCTATACATACTATATAGATATGTATATAGTGGAAATGTAAGCAACAACTTCTTGTTCATACAATCTTATTGCAATTTTTCTCAACTTTATCAATTTTAGTTTCTTTGAATTCAATTGTAATAGGAGAAATAAAGTTTTGACACTTCCTATATCTCTCAACTTCATCATATCTATTTCCTTTCCTTTGAATTCAATTCTAGATGGAGAAATAAAGTTTTGATTTCCTTCCATATTTCTTTCTTTATATATATCTCTCAACTTTGTCAAATATATTTATTTTGAATTTAATTTTAGAAGGAGAAATAAAGTTTTGATTTCCTTCCTTTAATCTTTTCCTTGGTAAGAGAAGTCACGAATTTACCTATTTCTTCAACAGCAATAAATGTGGCTGATCAACCTTCTTTACCGTAAAAAAAAAATTGTAATTATAGTAAATTAATTATTAAAAGAGAAGAATTTAAAGTGAATATGGTATATGATGGTATGAGTTGAGTGTTTGCTAGAAATTAGCATGATAGTTCAATGTTCTCATCGCCACTAATCCAATTTCTAATTAATGAATAGAATATATATTCTAATTACGAAAAATATTTTTTCTCAAAACAAAAATATTCACTAAATAAAAATATCAATTTACTGGGGAGAAAAACACCAGCAATCTGAGAAGGCATCGATCCAGGCGTACTTCACCTGATCCACCGTCAGCCGCCACTGATCCCACTGACTTTCTCTCACATCCTCGGGCATCACCATCACTCTCATCAACTCATCCAATTTCTCGTGCACCGGATCAGCCAGGCTCCGACTCCAATAGAACGAACCCCAAGTCCACATACTTCACAAATCGCCCAATTCCCCAATCCCTCTGCAACTTCCAATATACCTTTGTTAAGTATAGATCATGTATAAGCTTGCATGGTGTTTCTGACAGGGTTCGACCAAGGTTCGACCAAAAGAAAGGTCGAACCATAAGTGACGGGGTCGAACCTGTGAGAATCCAAAACCATGACAAGGTTCGACCTAGGTTCGACCAGTAGGTTTGGTCGAACCATAAATGTCGTGGTCGAACCAAATGTTAAACTGAAACAGAATGACAGTTACTACGGTTCGACTAGAGGTTCGACCTGGCAATCAAGTTGAACCGATATGCTGCATGACAGTTTGGATCAGCGTGGAAGATTAACCGATATATTGATGACTTGGCAAGATTCTTGGGTTGTTGCTAGGTCAGTTATAACCGCATGCATGTGTTGGCATTCGATCGTTTGGTTAACGTGACCCGTTAGGGTTCCATGAATGTCTAACAAGCAGCGGAAGCAAGTAAACATGATACGCATTACCTTTCACCAAGGGTTGATGTAGAGGTAGAATTCTCGCTGGCAGTCTGCGCAGTCCCACGAGAATAGCCATAAGTTCCTCTTCTGATGTCGGAATTGAGTGATCTTTATGCTCAGACGATCCTCTCTTCGACGGCTTTCCATCAGTATATAATACATCAAAATCGAAGAAATGTACGATTTTATATAAATTTTGAAACATGACGAACTGCAGCAGCAAACGACCTTCCGGTCTTCTGCTGTATGTCCCAAGTCCGATCTCGACGTCGTGTGGACGACGATCTACGAGACCTACTCAATCTGCTCTCAACCCTCATCACACGTGAATAAGTTGAGGTGACTTATATACATGGGCTACAGCAGGGACCAGGAGGAGAAATTGGGTTGGGCCTCCATTGGGCTTAAGTATCCAAGCTTAGCCCAAAGCTTATACTTAAGTCCAATAATAATAATATATTCCACTAAAATATTATTACTGCACTACCATACCAATCCCAAAATTACGTTTTGGGCTCCTTCTTATTATGAGCCCGTTAGTCTCCCCATGTTTAAGATATACAATGTCCATTAATTAATTTAAGTTACTGACAACTCAATTAATTAATATCTCATCCAAGAGTAGTACCACTCAACCTCATTATCATGCCGGAATAAATTCCACCTGCAGGGTTTACATGATAATCCTTATGAGCTCGTCAAGGGGACATCATCAACCTATGACGGACACGGATTCCTTCTACAATCAACAGCACACCATAGAGACAGCACTACTTCCCAACTCACCGAGTTTATTGATTTAATTGCATGTAAATCTCACCCATTGATGAATCAAATAAATACATACTGCCCTATGTGTCGAGGTTATTGTATAGGGATTAAGAGCACGAACATCCATAATAACTGAGATCAAGTTCTCCTATAAGTCAGTATAAATCGAACGATCTCAAGTGGTCCTGCTCAATACACACAAGTGCACTAATGTGATTCTATAGCCAAGACAAGCTAATGCCAAACCACACTACAACCATCCCGATAGAGAGTCCCCGTCTATCTCGATTGTGAGCATCTGTTTATACTTTATAAGGAAACCGATAATATGATCTTCCGCGTGTTGTCGCACAACATATTATCTACAGTATAAAGTAAGTGGACTATTGCATCGAACATATAAATAAATTATAAGATGCAATCATTTGATCATATGATTCTCATTTCAAATTAATTGTTATAACATTGTTCATACAAAAAGCTAGACTTTTAGTATACAATCCAACAATCTCCCACTTATACTAAAAGACTATGCTGTCATGTCTTCCGCCATACATCTGATTCCCACTCCCACTACACGACCATTAAAAGCTCTCGCCTTAATATCCTTGTAAATGGATTTACTAGGTCATCATCCGATGCAATCTAGGCGACAACAACCTTCCCCTCATCATACGATTTCTCGTAACAGGTGGTACTTGCACTCAATGTGTTTAATTGCCTTATGGGCTCGTGATTCCTTCAAGTTTGCAACTGCACCAATATCATCAATATAAATTGTGATATCATTGGGCAAACTTAGAAATACTTCGAAGTCCATCT
This sequence comes from Pogostemon cablin, assembly GCA_023678885.1. Classification (NCBI taxonomy): domain Eukaryota; kingdom Viridiplantae; phylum Streptophyta; class Magnoliopsida; order Lamiales; family Lamiaceae; genus Pogostemon; species Pogostemon cablin. The sequence continues at coordinate 283,419 of CM042989.1, forward strand.
TGAAGTTTCCAGAGTCATACAGATACTTTGGCTGCCTCATAGGCTCCAATTTATCATCTTTTCATGATGGAGTCCGGAGTCTGAAATATATTTCTATATAACACTCCTCCACATTATGACTCAACTTCCTAAAATTAAACACATAACCTTGAGGTGGATTTACTGCCGTCCAATCTGACTAAAAAATCCGAATCTACTTAATCCACAAGAAGCAGTGAATTTGCCCAGTAAGCTTACATATAATTTCCAGTCCTTCTCAGGCACTTCATATATGTCTTACCACAGTTCATCATTCTTGTTCTGGGTTACGTTGATACCCACTGTTCATGCGTTCAGCAAAATAGATATCCATTCTCGCGCATAGCATTCCTAAGATTAAGCTTCCTTATTCGCCGAAGCATAAGGAACCGCTTTCATCACCTTTATCTTCCTTTTGTGTCTCAAGAGATATTTTCTTAGATAAAGTCACTTGCTAAAACAAGTAAGGATCGTATCAATTCATGAAGCTTGAGACAAGCATAATATCCTTTCTTATGATCCGTATTACCGTGATCAAAAGGATATTTTTTGCTCTTCTTAAGTCCTTCATTTCATACCGCTTTATTATCCATACACATACGCCCGACAATACTCTTTCATTGTCTCCAATGAGCAATATATCATCTACGATAGTACAAGAAATACCACCACGTTTTCATCACTCTTTTCAATACACAAGACCCATCCGATCATTGATTAGATCCATGTCACTGGATTACCTCATCAAAACGGATGTTTCATGATCTTGAAGCTTGTTTTAGTCCATTAATGGACACTTTTAAGCTCACTATTGTTCGGTGTCGTTTTCACCTAGATTTTAGTGTCTTTTTATTATGTATTTTGTGTGTTTTTATTCATTTTGTATATCATTTGGTGGTGTTATGTGAAGATATGGAGATGTGTGCCTTGAAATGATAAATGTGTGATTTTCATGATTAAGTGCCTTAAATTGTGCTACATTTGTGAATATTTAGAGAATTAGTAAATTGGTGTAATTTGTGTGATTATCAGGTAAAAATGGATTCTAGACATGATAAAGAAGATGTGGGAAAAAACAGAGCTCGATTTGGAGTTAAAACGAGGGAGAATGAGTCAAAGCAAAATGCTGAAAAATGCACGTCCCACTTGTGTAATTTTTCTGTACTTTTTTGGAGCTCAAAAATAGAAGTGTGATACATGGTTGGAAATCCATAGAAAAGAGGATCGTTTTGGTATAAGGAACACTTCAACCGGAGCCCAAACGAGAAAGTTATGATTAAAATGGTGACGTCGCGCAAGCAGTTCTTACTCAGCACGGTTGTGCTACTTTGCATGACTTGTTGTACACTCAAATGTTGGAAGTTTTCTCAGATATATATATGGTTGGAAAGCCACGGAAGAGAGGATCGCGTGAGCGTAAGAATCACTAAAAACGGAGATCGGATGTGGAAGTTATGCGCGAAACGGTGAGACTGCGCAGCACGCGATACTCTACACGGCCCGTGTACCGAGCACGGCCCTGTAAGGCATGGGCGTGCTCGGACACCAGAAAACGCTACACGGCCACCTCCGTGGCCGTGTGACGCTGCACGGCCCGTGTAGGTTCAAAAGGCAGTTTTATGATCTCTAAATGTTCTAAAAGCTTCCATGGGGGTATAAATACATGTTTTGACCACAAAATTCGGAAGGAATCATTTTGGATCAGTTTCCACACACACTAAACACCTAAAATCACACACATTCATCTCCATCTCTTCCATCCTTCACTTCATCCATCCAAACCACTTGATCTCCTCAAATCCATCCATTAATCCATCCATCCAACAATCTAAGAAGAGGAATTCATCAAGGAGTGAAGATTTGAGCATGTTGAAGGAGAAGAAGGCCTACATTGCAAGGGAAGCCAACTTACCTTTAATTTGTGATTTTCTTCATTATTTAGCTAGATTAGAGCATGCCTTGGATTGTAATGAATTTGTAATGCTATGTAGTGGCTAGTCCTCATGTGAGGCTAGCAATGTGATTGGTTAGGAATTATGTAGATTTTGCACACCACATGTTTGATGAAATGATTGTTATGAATATTTTCTATCATGAATGCTTATTCTCATTTGATGCATGATTTGTGTGGTTAAATTCTCTATGCATAGTGTTAGGATGATCATTCCAATATTATGTATGGTGGTTTAATTGAATCATTGATTGTATGAGGTGACTTAGTTAGTATGAGGGGAGGAAAGTCATTCCCTCCAAGTGCTTAGAACCTCATGATAGGACATTAGTGATGAACTAGTGAGGGGAACCAAGTCAATTTTAACTTGACCTTAGAAAGGGAACACTAGGAAAACGTCCCTGCCCACTAGAGAAAATTCCTCGTGATAATATCTCTACACCGGTATATTAATATCCGTAAGTACCTATAGGAAGAGTTAAGATTGGAGACGCTCTTAGAGTGCCCTTAATATCATAACTTGAAAATCATCAATGCATGTGTGTGTGTGAGTCTATATAAGTCTTTTCCATGAGTATTGCTTGCCTTGCATACTTCTTAGATTGCTCTACCTTCATCCATCTTCCATGTCCATTGTATCCATCTATCTTTAATTGCTTTCTTAGTGTTAGTTTTTAGTGTTAATCATCACATCCTTATCGATTCGTCCTACTAGAGTAAAGCATTTCTCAAATACGGCTACCCACTTTCGCCCTTGGGTTCGATATCTTATAAATTTTGCACTTGGTCGCTTACGTGCTACACACGATAGAGTACACTTGCTCTAAATCAATTACCAAAATTGAAACCAAGTTCATGGCGCCGTTGCCGGGGCGAAAGCCTTTGGTGTAACGTGTTTGAATTTGTTAGCTCTACTTAGGACATTTTTCTTATTTTTGCATTCTATATTTGTTTTGGAAAATCTTGTTCTTACTTGTTCTTCTTAATAGGTACATCAACCTTGAAAGAAGAGGAGAAGGAGCAAAACCAAAAATAGTAAGTGAAGGAAAGTTGTAGCAAGCCTTGAAAAGAAGAGTATGAACATGGATGGGTGGAACCAATACATGGGAGGAAATTATGGAAATCTAATTGGTTTGGTTCCACCACAACAATCAAATGGCTATAAGAATGAGAGCAACTATGGGTATAGTAGTCAAATGAGTCAAGCAAGCTCTCAAAGCTACAACAATGGGAGTTATGAGGAATGGCAAGGAGCTTACAATGTTAATACATTCCAACCGTATCAAGGAAACACTTATTCCGTTCCGAGTTCTTACAACAATCAAGTTTCTATGGATACCCTTCTATCCAAAAATGATGCCTTGATAGAAAAGCTTAAAAGATATGTTTATGGAAATGATACAAGGCAAGGCTTTCAACCAAGTCTTTCAAGCTATGAGCCTCAAAATACCTACTCCATGCCTACTTCCAACTTTAATGGGGGACAAGTGTGGAACATGCCCAATTATCAAATGGGGAATGGAACATGTATGCAAAACGGGTATGTCCAAGGAAATTTCCAAGAAAAGTGTCCACCATATGATGATGGGAAACCTTCCTTACAAGATCAATTACGTCAAATGATGAAAATGCTTAAAGAAATGAGTAAGGAAAATGAAAGGACAATGAAGGCCTTTGAACGTCAAATGAGTCAAATGACAAAAGAACGGAACAATCTTCGTGAAATAGAGAATTGTGATGAAAAGATTAAAGAAAATTTGAAGGTAGAAGAGTGTTCGGGGGATAATGAAGAAGACTCAAGAGATGTTGAGATTATTAAGGATAAGGAAGACAAGGAAGAAGAAAAGTTGGAGGATGAAAATTCAAGTGAGAGGAGTAAAGAGCTTGAGGAAGAAGAGAGATTTGAGGATGAAGAGATTATACAAGATTTCTTGTCCCTTGTTGATAAGGAAAATTTAAGTGAAGATGAAGAATCACAAGAGGTTGAATTTGATGAAGTGGACCAAGGTCTAGAAGCACTTGATGATGAGTTCGGAAGTGAAATGAGCATTTCTCCATCTTTTAGCTCTTCAAGTTGCATTGATTTTCAAAATATTGTTTATATTGACTTTGTCTTACCTATTGATTCTTCTCAAAGCTTTAGGTACAAGAGAGAACTTGAAGAAGTGTTGGGTACTTACTTGATAAAAAGGAATAAGTGGTGGTCACGGAAGGAAAGGTCAATGGAATGCAAGCTCAAGCGAGTTGATTTTCTAAAGCCAATCTCGAAAGATGCTACCGAGGTCGTTACTTGCCACAAATGCCTAATAGAGGAAGAAGCACAAAGATTAAAATTTGATGGCAAGAACGAACGATATCCTTGGCCATTCCGATGAGTTCTCCATAATCCGTCCGGCTTGAAGACGTTAAACTTAGCGCTAGATGGGAGGCAACCCATCATTTATTTTAATGCTTTCATTTAATTGCTTTGATTTAGTTTTCTTGCATTTTTTTGTGTGTAGGTGGATTGTGCTCATGAAGGAAAACACATAAGGATGAGACGAGATGTGCTAGATTTTGAATGAAGATGTATGTCACACCACTTTGTTCAAACTTAAATTTAACACTTGTGTTAATTTAAGTTTGGGGGGAGAGTGTGTGGTGGCCATACTTGAATGTTGGCATGCACATATGTCATCACAAGGTACGTTTAAGATGATCAATGGTGGAAACTACAAGGGTAAGTCTCACCACTTTTTGCAAACTTAATTCTCAACTTGTTTCGATTTAAGTTTGGGGGGATAGTGTGTGGTGTGCCTTACCACTTGTGTATGCTTGATGTATCATGTTGATAAAGTGATTATCTTGATTGTCTTGTGAAAATTGGGTAAATTTTAAAATTTTTCTCAGTATTGGATTGATTTTGGTTAGTTTGGTTGTGTTGGAGTGCATGATAATCCTTATTTTTATTGCAAGTGTTGAGCTAATGGTTTGTTGAGTGTTTGAGCATGGATGAAGGATAGTGGAAGCATGAATGGAGCTTGGAGCTAACGCTTTCATTATCAAAATGCCTATTGAGGGAGTTCACTCTACATCTTATCACTTCTAAATTGCTTGACATGAATTGATTTTGATTTGGATTGTAGTGGATTAACATGTTACTTCATGTGTTATGTACTTGGGAGGTTTAGTTGCTTTATTTAGGTAGTTTACTTGCTTTATTTTTCTATTTTTGAATAAGGTGGCAAATCTTGAGCTTACATGTTATTGGAGGATTGAGGATATGTGCTTTATTTCTTTTGATGGGTGAATTGTCGTTGTTGCATGTTTTGTGTTTTTGTGTTGTTTCTTGCTTGGTGAGTCTTTGCTCATGTGTTTTGTTTGTATTTTTATTCTTGTATAGGGTTGTTTGGTGGTTTGTTTCGGGAAGTTGTGAGTCATTTTTGAATGTGAGTAATGACATGTTATTTGTGATAGATGATGGCGAACTATGTTTAGAATCTCTACTCTTTAAAATTGTGACATGTTCTATTTAACTTGTTCAATTTTGAGATGAATTGAGGTGTAATGAGTTCCTAAAGGTCCGAGCAAAAGCTTGTGAGCGTTTGAGCCTCAACCGTGCATCCATGGTTAATTTCTTAATGAGTGGGTCGATTGAGCCTTGATAAACTAGAACTTGCTCATGGACTACGGGAATGAGCCCGATTGGTGGAGGTTAGTGAAATGATCCTAGGCCATCCTTGTAATTTTATAGCCATTGTCATATATTTCCTTACCCTATACATCATCCCTAGTTAGCCACTTTGAGCCTTTAAGCCTATTTCTTGTGATATAAGCACAATACAAACCATGATTACCCACTTAAGCCTTATATATATGCCTTTGTGTGGGTGATTGAGGAGATGATGGTCTACAAGGTTTGATATGAGAATTGTGCAAGAGAAAGAAGGAAATGATAAACAAGCAAGAAAAGGATGAAAAGAGCTCAAGCAAAATGCACATGCAACCTTCAAAGTAAAAAAGGAGCAAAACAACAAAAATATGCTCAAGGAATTCAAAAGTCGAAAGAAAGGAAGCATGCAAATTAAAAGAAGCTCAAGAATCCAAGGAATGATAATGATTAGTGCTTGTGATTAGAAAAGAAAAAAAAGGAAGATAGAAACGTGAAGAAGTTGAAGAAGTTGATCATCTCTTCGATTACTTACACTCGATAAGTCACTCTTATCCATAATCTCCCTACCCTTACCAAAAAGCCTAACATTACATCCAAAAATAAAAGACCTTTTTGATCATTAGTTGAAGCCTTGGTGGCTTGTGAATGTAGTCCGCGAGCAAGCCTATGGTGCGTCGGGTTCAATCGATTGATGAGTGAAAATTACCCTACTTCATAGAGTGTTGAGTGCATTTTGATACCCGTTGTGAGGCTTGGACCGGAAGGGACTTTATTACTCTTAATTTTCTTAGACTTGAACTTGTTAATTTTTTTATGTCATGATTTTAATGTTGTAGTGTGACTTGATATGATTTGTAGTCCTTGTTACTTATGATGTGTTGTTGCTTATGTTCGTTAGGTCTTTCTCTAGGTGAAAATTCCCCCTCTCGTTTTCTCATTTTCGTTGCTCGAGGACGAGCAACACTTTAAGTTTGGGGGGTTGTTCGGTGTCGTTTTCACCTAGATTTTAGTGTCTTTTTATTATGTATTTTGTGTGTTTTTATTCATTTTGTATATCATTTGGTGGTGTTATGTGAAGATATGGAGATGTGTGCCTTGAAATGATAAATGTGTGATTTTCATGATTAAGTGCCTTAAATTGTGCTACATTTGTGAATATTTAGAGAATTAGTAAATTGGTGTAATTTGTGTGATTATCAGGTAAAAATGGATTCTAGACATGATAAAGAAGATGTGGGAAAAAACAGAGCTCGATTTGGAGTTAAAACGAGGGAGAATGAGTCAAAGCAAAATGCTGAAAAATGCACGTCCCACTTGTGTAATTTTTCTGTACTTTTTTGGAGCTCAAAAATAGAAGTGTGATACATGGTTGGAAATCCATAGAAAAGAGGATCGTTTTGGTATAAGGAACACTTCAACCGGAGCCCAAACGAGAAAGTTATGATTAAAATGGTGACGTCGCGCAAGCAGTTCTTACTCAGCACGGTTGTGCTACTTTGCATGACTTGTTGTACCCTCAAATGTTGGAAGTTTTCTCAGATATATATATGGTTGGAAAGCCACGGAAGAGAGGATCGCGTGAGCGCAAGAATCACTAAAAACGGAGATCGGATGTGGAAGTTATGCGCGAAACGGTGAGACTGCGCAGCACGCGATACTCTACACGGCCCGTGTACCGAGCACGGCCCTGTAAGGCATGGGCGTGCTCGGACACCAGAAAACGCTACACGGCCACCTCCGTGGCCGTGTGACGCTGCACGGCCCGTGTAGGTTCAAAAGGCAGTTTTATGATCTCTAAATGTTCTAGAAGCTTCCATGGGGGTATAAATACATGTTTTGACCACAAAATTCGGAAGGAATCATTTTGGATCAGTTTCCACACACACTAAACACCTAAAATCACACACATTCATCTCCATCTCTTCCATCCTTCACTTCATCCATCCAAACCACTTGATCTCCTCAAATCCATCCATTAATCCATCCATCCAACAATCTAAGAAGAGGAATTCATCAAGGAGTGAAGATTTGAGCATGTTGAAGGAGAAGAAGGCCTACATTGCAAGGGAAGCCAACTTACCTTTAATTTGTGATTTTCTTCATTATTTAGCTAGATTAGAGCATGCCTTGGATTGTAATGAATTTGTAATGCTATGTAGTGGCTAGTCCTCATGTGAGGCTAGCAATGTGATTGGTTAGGAATTATGTAGATTTTGCACACCACATGTTTGATGAAATGATTGTTATGAATATTTTCTATCATGAATGCTTATTCTCATTTGATGCATGATTTGTGTGGTTAAATTCTCTATGCATAGTGTTAGGATGATCATTCCAATATTATGTATGGTGGTTTAATTGAATCATTGATTGTATGAGGTGACTTAGTTAGTATGAGGGGAGGAAAGCCATTCCCTCCAAGTGCTTAGAACCTCATGATAGGACATTAGTGATGAACTAGTGAGGGGAACCAAGTCAATTTTAACTTGACCTTAGAAAGGGAACACTAGGAAAACGTCCCTGCCCACTAGAGAAAATTCCTCGTGATAATATCTCTACACCGGTATATTAATATCCGTAAGTACCTATAGGAAGAGTTAAGATTGGAGACGCTCTTAGAGTGCCCTTAATATCATAACTTGAAAATCATCAATGCATGTGTGTGTGTGAGTCTATATAAGTCTTTTCCATGAGTATTGCTTGCCTTGCATACTTCTTAGATTGCTCTACCTTCATCCATCTTCCATGTCCATTGTATCCATCTATCTTTAATTGCTTTCTTAGTGTTAGTTTTTAGTGTTAATCATCACATCCTTATCGATTCGTCCTACTAGAGTAAAGCATTTCTCAAATACGACTACCCACTTTCGCCCTTGGGTTCGATATCTTATAAATTTTGCACTTGGTCGCTTACGTGCTACACACGATAGAGTACACTTGCTCTAAATCAATTACCAAAATTGAAACCAAGTTCAACTATCACAATGCTCTTAGCTCTTTGCAATGAATCACTCTGGTTGCTTCACATAGATGTTTCCCTTAAGACTTCCAATCAGGAAAGCTGTCTCGACATCTATTTGCTATCCCTCATATTTCATATGAGTAGCAAAAAATAAAAGAGTTCGGATCAACTTAGGCATAGCTACCGGCGAACAGGTTTTCTCATAATCGAACCCTTTCTTTCTGAGTATACCTTTTCGTAACAAGCTTGCTTCCAAGGTTTTCACCTTATTCTATGATCCTCTTTTATTCTTGCATGCCTGCTTCCAATGGCTTTTACGCCATTTAGCGGTTCAACAAGCATCCAGACCTAATTTCAAATCGTTCTATTTTAATATTCATTGCACTTTGCTAGGATTAGGCATTTCTAACTTGTAGTGCTTCGTCGTATCCGTGGGTCCATTTCATGTTTGCGAGGGACCAAGTCTCACGACTTTCCCAAAACATGTATCTTACAAGTTGTCGAAGAACCCTCCCACTACGACAAGGCACTACATGCAATTGTATATCAGACGTGACACGCGTTGCAGTTTACCTTGTGGTATATCCTCTTGTACACTTGGTACTTATACGTTGTGTTTTTCTCTCACTTCCTTTAGAACAACTTATACATGGGTATTTGATTTATTAAATAGTCCTTTTTTTCAAAAATCTAGTGTTTATGTTAACAATCACTCTTCGATCTTGTGGACTAAATAAATCATCCTTCATTTTTCTAGGATATCCCACAAACAGAAAAATATTCTTACGAATTACTGTTCCTAGGGCATATCCATAAAATGAATTTAGTAATTCCAAATAATTCATCATCTATCTAATCACTACCATAAGAGTGCTATTCCTTCTATTCGTCACACCATTAAGGTGGGAAATTCATTTCCGAAGGTACCTTTCTCCTACTAGATTAGAAGACTCATTATTAATTACTATTTGTCGCATCCAGGGGATAAACATGATTTAAGAGTGTATAAATTGTTCACCAACGTACCATAACAGATTACAACTCTATCATTCATTATAATGACCATGTCATTTAAATGAAATGGAGTATCCATCTATTAATGCATAGAAACCGAAATCAAATTCTTTCTATGAAAATGTACGTAAAGAAAATTTCATAAAATCAAACGTTTATTCATATCGTAAGATAAATAAACAACTCCCACTGCAACAGCCACTACTCTCATAGTATTATCCATGTATAAAATAATCTTATCCTCACTTAGTAATAAACATTTAGTGATTCCGGTATCTACACAATGTATAAGTAGGTGCCATCACTAATCATGCTTCAACGACTAGCAAGTAAGATTCTATCATTGTTCACATTATGATGAAAATGGCTTTCCTTTGCCACATGTTTTGCCAGAAGTTTTCCACCATATACATCCTATTGTAATTCAGGTGGAACTTACTCAAAAACATCTAGGCAATTCACAAAGAATTAAATTGATCTAGGTTTCCCTTCAATTTATACTCCATGCTTTCCCAATTCATTCATCAAATTAAATCATGGTCTTCTGCCTTTTAACTTACTCAAGTATCCGAAGAGTTACATGAGACCATCATATTTTTATGAACCTCTCATCTCTTCACTAGAGACTTTAATAGGCATCACGAACATCTTTAAGGGAGAACACATTTTTATTTTCTTAAGCAGTAAAATCAAAACCAAGATTATTTTCTAATCATCTAATTTTGGACCAGTAAATATAATTTTTTTTAGTTAACAATAAGCGAGATAAAACCATTTGAAATTACAGAGAATCATAAATAAATATACCGATCAAATCTTCGAATTTTATCTTTTTATATTGATTCCCTCAAAACTATATAAAAATAAAATTCACCGACATCTCAAGCACCGTGAGTCTGCAAGCCACGTTAGTGTGGACGTTTACAAATCCAAACATTTACAAGAGAAGGTTTTACCCATTAATTTCATTTGTCAACCTAACTTTATGACAAAATAATTAATAGTCGGTTCCTCTTTAGCCATGCAAATAATAGCAGTGACTCCGTTGGGGAGGATACTAATTATTTACACCTAAGTGTACACCATTATTTGATCCCAAGTCCACTGCGCGAGCTTGTGTGCCTTACAGTTGGAGAAGTACACACGCGCTCGGATAGCTTCCTACAATCATCAATTATAAGTTTGTACCAGTGAGCCCCACATAAACTCATCCGTTAGGGAGGAAGGCCTATTGCCAACACGCAAGTTCATGTACCACATTACAAACAATAATTATGTAATGAAGTCTGTACCAGTGATCCGTGAATAAACTCATCCGTTAGGGAGGAAGGCCTATTGCCAACACGCAAGTTTACTCACATCACTTACAAACCAATAATGGAGCCCGCGGGAATATTTACCAATCCCCTCTCCCACTTAGTAATTTAACACCGAGGGTTTTTACATGCATATGATATTTAGAATAAAATACGCAACGCTAGCATGCTTCTATTACGGCACATAAGGCAGTAAATCACAGAGAGTCATGCATACATATATAACAATAATCAATAATTAAATCAATCATTAACAGTTATATATCAGCAAATTCGATTGTTCGCCACCAGGCACGAATATCAGCAAAGACTTCCAGACTATCAAATTTTCAAAATTTCCAGATTGTCCAATTTTCGAAACCATCGATATCGACCGTCGATGTCGTCCAGATTATCAAAATCATCGATATCGACTAGATTATCAAACATTCGAAAAACATCAAGATTATTAAAATTCCGAAACTATCGATATCGATCGTCATATCGTCTAGATTATCAAAATCATCGATATCGATGAGCAACCATATATAACAATAATAGATAATTAAATAAATTATGTCAGTTATATATTAGGAATCAATTCAACATCCATATATAACAATAATAGACAATCAATTATAGCAGTTATATATTAGGAATTAATTCGACATTCATATATGACAATAATAGATTATTAAATCAATTATAGCAGTCATATATTAGGAATTAATTCGACATCCATATATAACAATAATATACAATCTATTATGGCAGTTATATATTAGGAATTAGTTTTCTTAAAATTGGATGTCTTATCCAACACTCTAGCAATACATGCATATAATATACCAAATATAATATTCAATCTAGCATGCTTCTATATAAGACAATAAATCATAGAGATCAGGCATCCATATATATATATATATATATATATATATATATATAACAATAATAGACAATTAAATCAATTATGACAGTTATATATATTAGGAATAAAAACGCCTCAAAATTTTAATGTCTTGTCCGACACTCCTACTGTGGAATCGATGCCTTACGCAACAAGCAGGATTGCTTGTGCCCCAAGACGTCCATCGTCATATCCCACTGCCAATTATGTCAGGGAGCGCCCCAAGTGCCTTGACGAGCGCCCCTCGCCCGGACTGTCGCTCGTCCAAGGGCTTACTTGCATGGAACCAAGTTCAGCCCAACGCGCAACACCAAACTACACCAACTGTCGTTCGTAGTTCGAAACTGAAAGAACCTCAGAATCCAATCTCTACCGTCCAGAATCTACTACTATAAGTCCTGAACATTTTATCCAAATTACAGATCGATCCAACGGTTATTTTGTGAGAAACGGCTCTTTTCTCTCGACTGCGCAAAACAGAATCGCCCAAATATCTGCTTCTGTTTTCAGCGTACTCCCAGCAAGAAAAGGCTCCAAATTCGATCTCCACCGTTCAGAATGTACATCCACAAGGTCTGAATGTGCTGACCAAATTAAAGCTTGATCCAACGATTAGTTTGTCAGAAACGGCACTTTTCCCTCGACTGCGCAAAACAGAATCGCCCAAATATCTGCTTCTGTTTTCAGGGTACTCCCAGCACGAAAAAGCTCCAAATTCGATCTCCACCGTTCAGAATGTACATCCACAAGGTCTGAACGTGCTGACCAAATTACAGATCAATCCGACCGTTGAAACTCTGGTTATTGCCTCTGCAATATCACTACGCTGGATTTTCTCTCAAAAACGTGATTCTATTTTTGCCCTCTCTTTCTTCCTTGCATGTGAAATTGACGAACAGTTTTCGTCGAATCCTCTCACACACAACCATGGACGAATAGATATGATATAGGGTATATATTACATAGGGATATTCATGGTTTGCGCAATAAAACCAAAACCCTAAACATGTGATCCTAATTCCGAAAAATTAATCACATAAACCCTAGCCTAACGTGTCACGCTTCACCACGAAACCGAAGCTCTGATACCAATTGTTGGCATTCGATCGTTTGATTAACGTGACCCGTTAGGGTTCCATGAATGTCTAACAAGCAGCGGAAGCAAGTAAACATGATACGCATTACCTTTCACCAAGGGTTGATGTAGAGGTAGCATTCTCGCTGGCAGTCTGCGCAGTCCCACGAGAATAGCCATAAGTTCCTCTTCTGATGTCAGAATTGAGTGATCTTTGTGCTCAGACGATCCTCTCTTCGACGGCTTTCCATCAGTATATAATACATCAAAATCGAAGAACTGTACCATTTTATATGAATTTTGGAACATGACGAACTGCAGCAGCAAACGACCTTCCGGTCTTCTGCTGTATGTCCCAAGTCCGATCTCGACGTCGTGTGGGCGACGATCTACGAGACCTACTCAATCTGCTCTCAACCCTCATCACACGTGAATAATGAATTAGATTAGGGTTCCAGATAAGTTGAGGTGACTTATATATATGGGCTACAGCAGGGACCAGGAGGAGAAATTGGGTTGGGCCTCCATTGGGCTTAAGTATCCAAGCTTAGCCCAAAGCTTATACTTAAGTCCAATAATAATAATATATTCCACTAAAATATTATTACTGCACTACCATACCAATCCCAAAATTACGTTTTGGGCTCCTTCTTATTATGAGCCCGTTAGTCTCCCAATGTTTAAGATATACAATGTCCATTAATTAATTTAAGTTACTGACAACTCAATTAATTAATATCTCATCCAAGAGTAGTACCACTCAACCTCATTATCATGCCGGAATAAATTCCACCTGCAGGGTTTACATGATAATCCTTATGAGCTCGTCAAGGGGACATCATCAACCTATGACGGACACGGATTCCTTCTACAATCAACAGCACACCATAGAGACAGCACTACTTCCCAACTCACCGAGTTTATTGATTTAATTGCATGTAAATCTCACCCATTGATGAATCAAAGAAATACATACTGCCCTATGTGTCGAGGTTTTTGTATAGGGATTAAGAGCACGAACATCCATAATAACTGAGATCAAGTTCTCCTATAAGTCAGTATAAATCGAACGATCTCAAGCGGTCCTGCTCAATACACACAAGTGCACTAATGTGATTCTATAGCCAAGACAAGCTAATACCAAACCACACTACAACCATCCCGATAGAGAGTCCCCGTCTATCTCGATTGTGAGCATCTGTTTATACTTTATAAGAAAACCGATAATATGATCTTCCGCGTGTTGTCGCACAACATATTATCTACAGTATAAAGTAAGTGGACTATTGCATCGAACATATAAATAAATTATAAGATGCAATCATTTGATCATATGATTCTCATTTCAAATTAATTGTTATAACATTGTTCATACAAAAAGCTAGACTTTTAGTATACAATCCAACAGCATGTGCATGCATAGTAACTATAAGAGGGAGCAACAAACTTGCATCGAATCTATCGTCTTCAACCTATCATCTTCACACATCAGTTTTTCAAGCATTAGGTTTTCTTTAAGTGTGCTTGTAAGTTTTGTAACCATCATCATCAAAGTGAATTCTTTCTCCTTTAGAAAGTGGATGTAGATCAACATGATCAAACCACTATAATTCTTGTCTTCCTTCTTTCTTCCTTTCAATTTTGGTTTGATTCAATATACAATTAGATAATAGGTTAGAGTGTTAGCAATTGAAGTTGATTAACTAAAACCCACCGGTGTGGAATTGAAGTTGATTAAGCTTGCTGCATTCATAAGAATTGGCGCTGTCTGTGGGAAAGCCAAGAAGAAGAAGAAGTTCAGTGGAGAAGAGGATCGGATGGTGACTACTAAGTTTGATATTGAGAAGTTTTCAGAGAAGGCAGACTTCAGTCAGTGGAGGATGAAGATGGAGGCGATCTTGATCCAGCAAGGTCTATCAGATGCAATCAAACCGCTTCCTGAGAACCAAGCTGGTGCAGTTGATGTTGTTGCACTTGCAGCAGATCAAGAACAACAATCAAAGGCTAGAAGTGCACTGATTCTGTGCCTTGGAGACAAAGCTCTAAGGGAAATCTCAAAGGAAACAACTTCCAGAGGAGTATGGAGGAAATTGGAGGAGCTATACATGGTTAAAAGTTTGGCCAACCGTTTGTACATGAAGCAGAAACTGTATTCCTTCAAGGTATCAGAAGATAAATCAATCATTGGTCAATTACATGAGTTTAACAAGATCATTGATGATCTTGAAAACATTGATGTGGCTCTGTCATCTGAAGACAAAGCTGTCATCCTTATGTCAGCTCTTCCTAAGTCCTTTGAAGAGTTAAGAGATACCCTCTTGTTTGCTAATGCTGAAGCAATTACACTTGAGCAAGTATTGCTGGCAGTTAAGGCAAAGGTTCTTCATAAGAAGAATCCAGATCAACAGGCTGTTGCAGAGGGTTTATTAGCAAAGAAACAGAATCAGTGGAACAAGAATAACAACAAGAATAGTAATGCTGACAAAAGGAAGCCAGAAAAGAATCAAGGTGCTCCATCAGAAGAAGAAGAGAACAATAATTGCTTCCATTGCAACAAGCTTGGACACTTCAAGAAACAATGCTTCAAATGGAAAGCAATGGTAGCAAAGAAGATAGCTGAAAAGGGAGGAAATAAAAGACCTCATGCAAATCAGGTAACAACTAATCAAGTTGGTTCAGATTCTGATTTCATTGAAGCTATGTCAGTGTGTTCTAGTTCAGTATCAGAAGAGTGGGTCATGGATTCAGGATGCACATTTCACATGACTTCAAGAAAGGATTGGTTTACTGAATTAAGATCACAATATGAAGGTTCAGTCATGCTAGGTGATGATCACACCTGTAAGATTGAAGGAATAGGTTATGTCAAACTTAAAATGTTTGATGGGAAAATCAGATTATTAACCAATGTCAGATATGTACCAAGTTTGAGAAGAAATCTAATATCTCTTGGAATATGAGTGCCATCTAAAGGGAGAAACACTTACTATCACAAAAGGAAAGTCAGTAGTTGTTAAAGGTTTTAAGAAGTTTGATTTGTACTTCTTAATTGGTTCTGTGATGGTTGGACAGATTAATACAACTAAGGATGATAGTAGTGTTAAAGTTTGGCATGGAAGGCTTGGTCACATAAGTGAAAGAGGCTTGCAAGAACTTGCAAGACAGAAGCTGCTTGAGATCAGTTCAACCTGCAAGTTAGACCAGTGTGAAGCCTGCATATTAGGCAAGTCAAAGAGGTTGAAATTTGGTGCAGCTGAGCATAATACCAAAGCCAGATTGGAATATATTCATTCTGACCTTTGGGGGCCTTCCAAGACCTCAACTATTGGGGGTGGAAGATACTTCATATAAATCATTGATGACTATTCAAGAAAGGTATGGATAAGAATTTTGAAGACCAAGGATGAAGCATTATCAGTCTTTAAAGTTTGGTTAAAAGAAGTAGAACTTCAGACAGGAGATAAGGTCAAGTGCTTAAGGACAGACAATGAACTTGAGTTTGTGTCAAATGAATTCAACAAGTTTTGTCAAGAAAAGGGTATTAAGAGGCACAAAACTGTACCAGGAACTCCACAACAGAATGGAGTGGCTGAAAGGATGAATCAGACACTTCTTGCAAGGGTTAGATGCATGATGAGTAGTGGAGGTTTCTCAAAAGGCTTCTGGGGAGAATTGGTGTCAACTGCAGCTTACCTGATCAACCTATCTCCATGTACAGCTCTTAAATTTAAGCCACCTGAACAAGTATGGGCTGGTAGGATACCTGATTATAGTCATTTGAGGGTGATAGGTTGCCAAGTGTACTCACATCAGAAGCAAGATAAACTTGATCCAAGGGCTGTCAAGTGTGTGCTTGTTGGCTATCCAAAAGAGGTAAAAGGTTATAGATTATGGTGTTATGAAACTAACAAGTTTATTGTTAGTAGAGATATAACATTCAATGAAGATAAGATGCCATTATTTGACAGAAGTGCTGAGAAATCCACCATTACAGATAAGTGTGAATTTGAGGTGGAGCATGATGATCAGACAGCAGTACAGCAAAATCATAATCAGGAGATTAATGATGAGCATGAAGTAAATGCTGAAGAAGAGAGAGCTGAGGGATCTAGCTCAAGTGAAAGAAGAACTTTGAGCAGTTATCAACTAGTTAGAGATAGGCTGAGAAGACAAATCAGGACACCTGTTAGATACATAGAGGCTGACACTGTGTCATATGCTCTCTATGTAGCTTCAGACATTGACATCTATGAGCCAAGAACATATTCAGAGGCAATATCAGGAAAGGAAAGTGCCAAGTGGCTGGATGCAATGGAAGAGGAGTTGTTGTCTTTAAAAAGGAACAATACTTGGGTAATTGTTGACAAGCCTGCAAATCAGAAGCTTGTAAGTTATAAGTGGATTTACAAGAAGAAACCAGTGACAAATAACAATGGAGGAATAAGGTATAAGGCAAGACTTGTAGCAAGAGGTTTTTCACAACAAGAAGGAGTTGATTATAATGAGATCTTCTCACCAGTAGTGAAACATTGCTCAATAAGGATCCTGTTGTCATTGGTTACTCAATTTGATTTGGAGTTACATCAAATGGATGTAACTACAGCTTTTCTACATGGAAATTTAGAGGAAAAGATCTACATGAAGATACCTGAAGGTGTTAGTTTGAAAGGTGCAGATTCAAAGGCTTGTTTGTTGCTCAAATCATTGTATGGACTGAAGCAAAGTCCAAGACAGTGGTACCTCAGGTTTGATGATTACATTACATCAAATGGTTTTGTCAGAAGTAAGTATGATAGCTGTGTATACATAAGATACAAGGATGGATGCTACACTTATCTACTACTGTATGTAGATGATATTTTGATAGCATGCAAGGATATGAAAGGAGTTAATACAGTGAATGATACCTTGAGACAGGAGTTTGACATGAAAGATCTTGGTGAAGCAAGAATGATACTTGGCATGCAAATTGAAAGGGACAGATCAGCTGGTCATCTAACATTGTTTCAAGAGTCTTATTTGGATAAGGTTCTCAAAAGGTATAATATGAATCTCTGTAAGGATGTTTCATTACCAGTTAAGCAAGGGTTGAGTCTGTCATTAGCTCAAGGACCTCAAACAGATAAGGAAAGGGCATAAATGAGCAATATACCATATGCAAGTGTTGTTGGTAGTCTGATGTATGCAATGGTATGTTGCAGGCCAGATTTGGCTTATGTTATGAGTATGATCAGTAGATTTATGAGCAATCCTGGCTCTATACATTGGGATGCAGTAAAGTGGGCACTCAGATACATCAAGGGAACTATATCAGTTGGTTTGAAGCTTCAGAAACAAAGTACTTGGGACAGAGCTGTTATAGGCTATGTGGATGCTGATTATGCAGCAAATCTTGATACAAGGAAGTCCATAACAGGCTATGTGTTCAATTTATTTGGTACAGCAATAAGTTGAAAGGCTACACATCAACACATTGTAGCTCTTTCTACCACAGAGGCAGAATTTGTTGCTCTCACAGAAGCAATCAAGGAAGGTGTTTGGCTAGTTGGAATTTTGGGAGAATTTGGTGTTCAGCAAGAGACTGTTGAAGTATATTGTGATAACCAAAGTGCTGTACATCTCTCAAAATATCAGGGGTATCATGAGAGAACTAAACACATTGATGTGAGACTCTATTTCATAAGAGATATGATAGAGGAGAAACAAGTTGCTGTAAAAAGGGTTAAGACAGCTGAGAACCCTGTTGATATGTTTACCAAGGCTCTACCTATTCAAAAGTTTGAGTTGTGTAAGAGTCTTATTGGTATTTCCTAGAGATGGAGGAAGAAAGGTGGGCTGCAGCCTGTAATTGCAGCAAGGTGGAGGAGTATTACTTGTGGTGATGCATGGTCTAAGGTGGAGATTTGTTAAGTATAGATCATGCATAAGCTTGCATGGTGTTTCTGACAGGGTTCGACCAAGGTTCGACCAAAAGGAAGGTCGAACCATAAGTGACGGGATCGAACCAGTGAGAATCCAAAACCATGACAAGGTTCGACCTAGGTTCGATCAGTAGGTTTGGTCGAACCATAAATATCATGGTCGAACTAAATGTTAAACTGAAACAGAATGACAGTTACTACGGTTCGACCAGAGGTTCGACCTGGCAATCAAGTCGAACCGATATGCTGCATGACAGTTTGGATCAGCGTGGAGGATTAACCGATATATTGATGACTTGGCAAGATTCTTGGATTGTTGCTAGGTCAGTTATAACCGCATGCATGTGTATGCATAGTAACTATAAGAGGGAGCAGCAAACTTGCATCGAATCTATCATCTTCAACCTATCATCTTCACACATCAGTTTTTTCAAGCATTAGGTTTTGTTTAAGTGTGCATGTAAGTTTTGTAACCATCATCATCATCAAAGTGAATTCTTTCTCCTTTAGAAAGTGGATGTAGATCAACATGATCGAACCACTATAATTCTTGTCTTTCTTCTTTCTTCCTTTCAATTTTGGTTTGATTCAATATACAATTAGATAATAGGTTAGAGTGTTAGCAATTGAAGTTGATTAACTAAAACCCACCGGTGTGGAATTGAAGTTGATTAAGCTTGCTGCATTCATAAGAACCTTTTTCCGACGAACGTTTTGGTGCTGTCGTAGAAGAAATTATCCAGATGTTTGGGATGGCGGCAGCGTAATTCATCTGGAAGATGAGCCAGCTGTTGCCCACGCAAAGCTGGGGTAGGGCGGTGCGTTTCGGTTCGCGGGCGGAGTGAGGATTGATGGCGAGTCCCTTCCCACCACTCGCTCCTCGTACCTCCCCTGTTTTTTCCTCATTAACTCCGACTATGGTTTAGCTCCATTACACAAAGAATTTCTTGAACGGCAATATTCCGGCTACCATTATTGGACATGCGGCCGCCGGTGGAGAATTCCGACAACGTGCTCGGTAGTCTTGCTCCGTCGACCAACTGGATCACCTGAAAAATACCGGACTCAATCGAAAATTTAAGGAATCTTTAGATTCCTTCTCTAAAATTAATCACAAATATAAGTTTTAATTTCTTCCCCTCTTTCTTATTGCGCACCTTCTTCCTTTGTAAGCTACCACTATACTTTTTCCTTTCCTGTATATATTTGTTTATAAATAAGCAAATGTTTTGTTTATAAATAAGCAAATGTTCAAGCTTCTTCCCGAAGATGGCGACTTCATAAAAGGAAACTACTATTCTACTTTTATTAATACATAGATATAGATTTTTTTTCCTAAAAGGGAACTAAAATGTTCTAAAATTTATTTAAATGCCTTCAACTATTAAGATAATGTTTAAAAATAATTTGATTGAGTGATTCACAGTGAAATAGATTAATAGAAAAGTGTTTACCTATTAAAAAGAAAAATACTCTCTCCTTTTGGAATTGTTTGCACTACGGAGTTTTAAAAAGTTTAGAATTGTTTTCACGGAGTTTTAAAAATTCATTAGCCTTTGACCGAATATAAGTTATCACAATATTATTATAGAATTCTACTTAAAGTTATATTATGTGTTATATTATTGTTAGTTAATTTTTTTTTAATGGGATACTCTCTTATGAGACAAGTTTATGTAAGATGGATAGTAAAACTGGTTGATCCGTTATTAAAATATAATTATTATATAGGTAAAGTATGTTTATTAGTAGTTAAAGTATGCTTGTAGTGAATCATACTAATATACTATAACACTTTAAAAAACATACTCCCTCCGTCCGCTTTCAAGGATGTCATTTCCCTCTAATAAGTTGGAACCCTTGAAAGCGGACGGAGGGAGTATTTTAATTCATTATTCATCATATTTAAAAAACACACACACACTTTAACAAAAGATTAACTTATTTTACCTATATAGCAAGCATGCTTTAATAACAGGTCGACCCTTCTTACAAGAGACTTTGTCTTTTTTAATATTATTTAAATTCTACGTTGTTAGTACTATTTGGAATTTAGAAGTTGTGATATGGAGTACTTCACCCGTCCTAAGAATGTTGTTACATTTACTGTTTGCACGGATATTGAAAAATATTGTACTTAATGTGTAGTCGGTTGAAAAATATAATATTTTACACAAACACTCTTTTAAACCCGGTTTACATAATCTCCATGCAAATAATAAATGTAACAACATTAGTAGGACATTATGTGCTATTATATATAATAATATAAATAAATATAGATAGATATATAACATAATAATTTAAGTAAAATGCTAGATATTAAATAGATATTAAATAATAATAATATAATAATAATAATAATATGCCGTTAAATGACGTAAATATAAATAATAATATTAATTAAGCAAAACACTTGTTACTAATAATAATATGTATGGTTTAAACTGATAAAAAAACATTAATTTATAATCTTATATTAAAATACGGTATTAATTTATAATTTAAAAATTAAATAAAACACTTGTTAATAATAATATGTATGGCATAAATTAATATAAAAAAAGACATTAATTTATAATCTTGTTTTAAATAGGGTATTAATTAATTTAAAAATTAAATAAAACACTTGTTAATAATAATAATAATAATATTATGTATGGTATAAATTGATAAAAAAAATATTAATTTGTAATCTTGTATTAAAATAGAGTATTAATTTATAATTAAAAAAATAAACAAAAACACGAAACATTCCTAAAATCAAGACAAAAAATATTCCCTCAAAAGTTGAGCGGGAAACAGAAATGACACATTAGTTCTTATTAATATAGAATATAGATATAGATACCTTAACTAATTTTAATAAACTTTAAATAATCAAGCTTTTTAGATACTCCTAGATTAAGTGTGATGTAATTTTTAAAATAATTCAATTTATATTCTTCTTTATTTATTTATTTTTTAATTGGTAAATATTAGTTTGGGCAAAAAGGTGGAGACGCTTGCCTCAACGCCCCGCAACAAGGCTAGTTCACAGATCTACTGCACACTGTGTCCATTGGGCTTTGAATCTTGGTATTTGGGCAAGTTTGTCACCTTGTTGATCATTGGAGCTACTTATGAGGGCTCGATAAATGTTACTCCCTCTTCTCAAGAATACATTAGCACTTTTTATTATGATCCATCCCAAGAATACTTTTACCCCCTAAAAATAGAAATAATATACAATATCAATAACCTTACAATACTACAATATTACAAAAATGTCACTTTCTTTTTACACACAATCTAGTCCAAGTCAACTATATCATATACTTTATTCTACCCAATTACCCATAATACCCCCTCTCTTTCTTACATCATACTTAAAAAATACTCACTCTGTCCCATCTAAAGTGGGGTTTTTGCTTTTAGCATCTGGATTAAGGAATATCATTATTTAATGTGTTTTTTGTAATTGTATTAGTGAGAGTATGGACCCATATTTTAATTGTATTAGAAGGTGTGTGTGGGTCCCATGTGTAAAAAATAAAAAGTGACTTTTTGGGTGGGACGCCCAAAATATGAAAAAGACCATCTTTGAAAGAAACGGTAAAAGTATACTTTAACCATTAATAAACACACTTTACCTATATATATCAAATATATTTTAATATGTGGCATCGTCCACTGGACTTTGCCTTTTGAATTTTTATATTAATTTTTTTTGGCAAAAACTTGTGTGCATCCGGGCGCACGGGCACACTCGTGCGACTTTATAATTTTGTGTTAAATTGTGTACTTTTTAGTATAAAGATATGTACCCTTTATTTTTTGAAGAAAAATAAAAATATTAATAAAAAGTATATACCCTTTAGAACAAAATGGTGTACCCTTATTAATTAAAGTGTATACCCTTTAAAACAAAATAATGTACCTTTTTCCATAATACTAAATTCTAAAGGCGCACGGTGTGCACCCGGGCACAAGCAAGCCTCACTCATTTTTTTTATGGTATGACTATGCGTATTAACTACCGTATAAATTTTAACAATTATATATGCTAAATTTTAACAAGTACCATATCAAAACTAGTGGGAAAGAAAACAAAGCAATTCTGAAAATTTAGTGGAATAGAAAAATCGTTCTTGAAAATAGCGTACTATTAAAGCCCATGTATTTAGCCCAACAAAAGCCCAAAAAGTATACTACAATTTTAGGGCTCCTTTTTATCATGAACATTCAGAAATCATCAAACAGGCATAGCAAAAGAAGAAGCGAGATCAAGAAATGGTAGGAGGAGATGATGGAGTTGAGAGAATTGTCGACTCTAAAGACATGCAGCAGCAGAGCAAAGCCTTCGATAAACTCACAGATCGAGTTGAGGATCGCCAACTCGACTCCACCAGAGTCCAAGAAGTCCGTAGTTTTCTTCTCAATTTAATGTTCTTAATTTCACACGGATCAATCAAAACTTTCCTGATTTTTTTTTATGTTTTATTTTTTATTTTTGGGTTTTCAGGCGATGGCTTCAATTTCTGCTTCCAAAGAAGCTGATATTCAAGCAGCTAGATTGAGGTAGGTTTATGCTGCGAAATTATTTTGAAAAAATTTCAGTGTAAGGTTTATGCTTCGAAATTATTTTGAAAAATTTTCCGGGTAAATTATGAATCTTTGAATGTCATGAATGTTGGGGTGAGCTATGAATACGCTTTAAAGTTTTTACAGACATTAGAAATGGTTCTACACTGCATCACACTTCAGAGGATTTGGCTTTTACTAGTGTATAATGTGATGTAGCATTAGAGATTTGAAATGGTTCTATTCTGTTGTACTTAATTGGACGTGAGATATTGTTTGGGTAATGGTGTTGATTCTTGAGCTTTCACAACTCCTCCACAACATTGGTGTTGTGATTCTTACTATCTTGCAAGTACCATCTCTTTTTATAGAAATGATAAAGCTAAGCACAGTTTCTAGGGTTGAAGTTATGACTACTATGTAAGGTCATAGAAGAAACTGTAATTTTTATTAAGGTAGATTCATCTTGTTGTTGCTCTTTTTATACTGGTTAGTCTGAACTTCCTTATTTTGAGCCATGGGATGCTATTTTATGCATGCATCTTATTTCATAATTTTGAAAATTTCAAGTTTCAACCATTGTGGATGCATGTTTGTGAGCTATTTATGTATTGGTTTATGGACATTGTACGATCATGTGGCAAGAGAGACTTTGAGAGTAACATTGAGTTGATGGGAATGTTGTAGTTACTGGTATCAAGTCAACTTGACAGTAGACAATGGAGGAACTGACCATAGAAATTATGTCCAATTTCGTTGCAGGGAGAAAGAATTGGCAGCAGTTAAGATTAATGCTGCTGATATTGATATAATTGCTAATGAATTGGAGGTTAGGTTATATCCTGAATTCTTGATCAAATCTTTATGTGGTTTGAGTTTATACTGTATTCGAAATATATGATTGGTTCTTAAAACAGCTGGACAAGAAGGTGGCTGAAAGAAGATTGCGTGAGCATAAAGGTGATGCTGTTGCTGCCATTAGATCGTTGCTTTACTAACCACCTCCAATAGCTTCTAAATGGGAGACAATTTGTAGTACATGGAATTACAATCATTTTTGAAGTATTGTGATCATAATAGAACTAAGGTCTGTGAATTGTTCAAATGTTGTATCCTATTGGAAACTGTTGGCATTCTTACCTATTTTGTTGAGTTTGAGTAAAGATTGGCATCAGTTCATTGAACTTGATTGAGTTTATCTATTTTCTAAAACAGCTCAAGCAGTTTCGCATTGATAGATTCTGTAACAAAGAATGGCATCAAGAAAAAATCCAAAGAAGACATTATGAGCTTTCATAAATCTTTAAGCTATATTACATTCAGGTATATACATACCATCTATTGAATCGTTATATTCTATCCTATCAGCCCGTAATGGGCGAGCAAAAAATCCTGCACTCGAAACAATTGGTTTTCAAGCAATCACTATCTAAACAATCGAGGAATCTAATGACAACATCAATCCTTAACATACATTTCTGAATCCATCAATGGCAAAATAGTGAGGCGTTTCATCCCAACATCACAAGCAATTCGCAACCGATTGTCCCTCTTTTCCATTTACTTGCCAGCATCCCCGGCAACGGCACGCAATTGAATTGCACATTGCCTCTGCATATCTTTCAATTTCTCCACTAATTCTTGGAATGAAGGACGTTGTTGTGGTTCACTATGTCATGCATTGCCAGAATTAGCTAAATGTAAATTACGGGAAAAAAATGACATCAGAGAAAAAGATCACTCATGCAATTACAGCTTCCAAAGCTATGCCTGATGAACTCACAAAAGGTAATTATCAGTTCCAAAGAAAGTGGCAGCCCAACTTCAAGAATATCAGGTTATCTATTACTACTCATTACCCGTACTTGTGTAGCTAAAAGCATAGTGAAAACATTAATTGATCCAAGGGCAATGCCATTCTAGTGGTGGTACTGAGATTTCTTTCTTAAAATAAAGATATAAAATTGGAACAGCAATGCAATCAGATACAAACCTATGCCAACAGCTCTCTATAATAGAAGCCCATTGTGGTTCGACATCCTCCGGAATGTCTAGGCGTTGGTTCATGAAACCCACAGCTCCAATTACCTGTAATATGGTCAACGAAAATGGGATGAATTTTGCAACTGTTGCGTTCTATCTCTGTCTCAATGATGGTGTTTTAAAATGTTAACACAAAGACTGCCAATACCTGCATGGAATTGAGGTTATCCCAAGGAATCTTGTGTGTAACAAGTTCCCATAGTATCACTCCGAAGCTATATATATCAGACCTGATCATTTCAAAGAAGAAGCAACATAAGAGATGAACTTGCTGAAAATGTATTTCAAACCATTGTAAAGTAAACTTGACACGCTACTTCTCATCTGAAGGTTCATTACGAAGAACTTCAGGAGCCATCCATTGAGGCTGCATTACAAAGTTAATTAGATTCTCAGTGTCTTACAAGTTTCATCAGATTCGTTAAACAGAAAGAGGTGCCAGTTGCATACCGTTCCTTTTCCCGTCTTTGTCGTTAAATAAGTTTCATGTTTGAGACGAGAGAGACCAAAGTCCCCAACCTGATAAAGTGAACATATTTAGCTTACCTGAAATTGATAGTATCTAAAGAGCTGAATTCAAATCTGACCTTGACAGTCCAGTTTTTGTCAACAAGAAGATTGGAAGACTTCAAATCACGATGAATGATGGGTGGATTGTGATGATGAAGGTAATTCATACCACGAGCCTGAATACATTTAAAAAGATTAAGAATAAACAGAGAATTTCTTTCTTCTCAAAATGTCCACCATTAAGAATCTACTAGACACAAAAAAGAACTGAACAGACCGAAGACAACACCCAAAGCATTTATTACAATGATGCTAGTCCATTCCATTCCATAAATTGACTGAATTTCATTATCATTCAGAACTTACTATATCCAAAGCCATGTGAATACGCCGTCTCTTTTCTAAATTTGGTGAATTCCTCTGTATCAACCGGAACAGACTTCCACTACCTCAAATGAAAGAGTGGAACATTTATATAAGTCACATTGCTAAACAGATACAGTAAGACATTTACTCATATGAAATTGCTTATTTTACAACTACGAGAGAGGATAAGAGTCGAGATATGAGTAGAATACATACCGTGGAAGAAACTCTGTTACAATGCAAAGACGCTGAGGCGAAGTGACTGCACCCATGAAGAGGAGAATATTTGGATGACGAAGTCTTTTCATCAGTGACACCTTAAGAGAAAAAAAAAAAAAGGAAAGAAAAACTCTCAGGAATAAGTGTGTCCACCATACAGATATTCAACCACTCAAGCGTCTTTTCTTCTTCAATGTAATATTTTCACTGTTGTCTTGATGAAAAATGATTTTTCCACAGGAAACAATCAGGCATAGATTGTCAAATTAAGACTCGAACTTTTATAAGAAAATACCTGGTACTAATAAAAGTAAAGCAAACAGTAGAAAGAACAAAGAACTTAAATGTGCACAAACCTCCTGCCGAAAGGCTAATATCATATCATCCGAGTAATCCTGTCGAGAGAATACCTTGACCGCGACATCCTGCACAACATAGTAACCCAAGTTTTATTATAAATATATGTAAGTACATCAAAGAATATATCAAGAACATGCGCATTAAATGCCACTTGAACCCCATAATGGAAACCAAAAAGCAAGAGTTGAGCAAATTAGTTCCCATCATAATCTTGGAAAGATTTATTGAGCTACACTCATAACGATCCCAGTTCTACCAATGTCTGATAAATTGTTCCAAATTTGGCTTAAACAGCCAACCTTGGACATCTCACTCCCTCATTCCTTCACACTCCATGAGATTAAGAGCACCAGTTAGTTCTTGTTCAAAAGTTTCAAGTTCGAATGTTACACAAGTGCTGTGTATGATTGCTCAATATTATAAGAAAAAGTTGAAACTTATTAGCTCTAGTTCAAAATTACCAGAACATAATGGCAGTTTGAGCGGCATAAAATGATAATTCTACATCCAATGGTGTTAAATTGAACTTTTAATAATGAAAAAGCAGAAGTCAAGTAATACGGTATAATCCCTCAAACAACTGCTTTCAGTGTGATATATAAGAGGACAGGAGAGACATTTTAATGAAGAGTCAAGGAACATACTGATCCATACCACAGAGCATGATATACAGTGCCACAAGAACCTGCACAAACATATTAAAAGTTGATGTTAGAGGCAATAAAGAAAGGTTAATAACTAAAGTTGTAATTGGAAGAAACAAACAACAGCCAGCACCAGCTAAAAACTTTCTTAATATTTCATCGTTATATAGTCCACAGTGGATCTTATGACAAAGAAAAATAGTAAAAGTGGAAATATAAAGCTCTAGCATTATCAATGACAAAATCATCGATGGAATAGACCTCTCCCACATAACAAGACCCAAGAGCACTAAAAGGAAACATCTGGGGATAAAGAAGCCAAAGCTCTAAAATAAACTAACTACTGAATACACCGACCTTGCCCAATTTGTTCCCCGATGGTTAAGTCCTCCCACAAGATTTCAAAATCCAAGCAGTCGGAATCCATGTCAACTTTATTAAGAGCACTACTGCTGGTACTTCCGCAACTGCTAGCACTGCTCGTGCTGTTAACATTTATCGAAGAGGACCAAGACCCTGGAGCGTCATTGTTGCACGTTTGATTGTTCTCAGAAACCTGACTCTCTAATCTTAATGTGACAGCGGCTCTCTTTTGCTGCCCTAACTCATGCTCCTGGTCATTCTGCAACCATGGCCATCCAAATCGGCCCGACTTAGGCTCTGTTCCATCCTGTTCATTTCCCTTCCACGGCCATGTCAAACCTTTTTTACTGATCCAAGCCTCTGCTTTAGAGCTAAGAATCTTAGAAATCCCAGGTTTTCCTTCGCTCTCGTCACCAGAATCCCGAGATGGTTTACCTGGGGAATTTTCTTCACGGCTAACACCAGAGAACACTCCAAAAGGAGAAGGATGCACATCTCCTCTAGGCGTACTTGCACCACTTGAAGCTGCATCTTCCCGATTCTCAGGCATTGCCATATCTGAGAAACCATGGTCAGAGTGATGGCTGTCTACGCTGCCACCTTCAAAAAATAAGTTGTTCTCCGCCAGTCTCATTTTGGATTTAACCTTATTGCTCACTTTAGAAGCCTAAATTGAGGTGTCGATGAAGTTAGCATGATAAAATAAGTATGATAACTGTAAAGAAAAGTAGAATACCCACCAAGTTGGATATTTTGGAAGCAATTGCGGCTTGTAGAGGCTGCTGATGATCGAGGCCAAGTTTCTCCGTCACAGAGATTCTGGCCCTACTAAAACTTGAACTGGTTTCCGAGTCACTCAGCTCAGAAGCTGCTTCTTTAAAAGGTCTAGAGTCGGTTGACACACATATAACTCCTATTAAATTACCATCATCATCATGGAAAGGGGTGTTGGTTGCCACCGCCAAGAACCTATCTCCTCTTTTATTTTTAACCGGAATCTGCCCTGTCCAACTTTCACCCCTCGACACACGATTCACGATGTCGCTAGCCACAGCATTGTCCTCAGGATCTGCTAGTATCTCCATTACATCCTGCCCTAGAGCCTCCGCGGCTGAGTATCCATAAAGATTTTCAGCACTCCTATTCCTGCACCAAATACGCACCACCTTATCCGTTTGAAACCACAATAATATATTGAATTAAAGGAAATTCCTAATATTAACTCTTGAGTGCAACACAATATGGGGTAACTAACCAGTAAATTATCCGATAATTTAGATCAAATATATGCACCGCCTGCCCCATTGACTGCAGTATGTTCAAGTTCTGCTTATGCGTAAGTTTCACAGCCGCAGGTGCGCCGCGATCGACGACGGAACACGAGTCCCGACTCTCTCTCTGCAAAGGTGAAGAATGCCGAAATGAGGCGGAGCCTCTCTTCCAGGCTGCTACAACATTGGCATCTCCGCTGCCTTTTCTCCACCTCGGCACGCGCTGTGGGGAAATGGAGTGCGACCTCTGCTTCTGATGATGGCCAGCCGTCATGAGCTTAGACATTTCTTGCTTCAAGAGGGCATGACCTAATTCTAATTCTTGAATCTTTTTCAGCAGGTCCTCAGCTGGCGGTGTTGCCGGCGGAGATGATTTATCATCCATATTCAGTTCTTGGAACCAACCCTCCTCCAAAGATAGAAAATTAAAGTCTCTTATACATCAAATCAAATCGAATCGTGGAAATCAGAAAAGAAATCAATCCTTTTACAAAATCGATTCTAGACTTCCTCAACAGTTTATCCTTGTCTCTGAGCTCTACCTCGAGAATGGATCTACCACCAATGGCTGCCCAGCCCTAGTTCAGAAAGAATCTTTGCGACACTACAGCTACTAAGTTCTTGTGCGATTTTACATGCTAATAGGAGCTCTGAGTGTTGTAATCACTAGAAATATCGGTTTCTGTTCCCTCTCATTAATTTCATCATCATCCACTCCTATCTATCCTCTGCAGAATCAGACCTCCCACTTTCTCTCTCTAAGCTGTCTTGCTTTCTGTGAGCTCAAGCTTAGGGGCTGTTCTTGGTTTTAGTTATAATAATAAAATAAAATAATAATGCAGTATTTGACTGCCAAATTCAAATATATTGGAGCGTGTTAAGCACACGCCAATCGTTGTGAGGTCTGGCGTATCAGATCAGAGGGGTGAATTCCACCACACTTTCGAGCGTGTCACCCATTATTTTCTACGTCTCCTTTTCCTAAGATTTTTGGCTTTTAAAAACAAATTAACAATTAACAACCAACTCCGGTCCACTTTTTTTTAATCAATCCTATTTCTTGTCATTTAACAATAAATAAATACACTATTTGATTTGTATGAATCAAACTTATCGTAGAGTATTTATAAAAAAAATTCTATGAAAATTAATACTCCCTCCGTCCCACGTATTTTTATCCACTTTCCATTTTGGGGTGTCCCACGTATTTTTACCCATTCCATTTTTGGCAAAAATACATAATATTTTATTACCTACTTTTTACAATCCCAACAACTTTAATTACTTTTTTACACTTTATTCATCATTCCCAATAACTTTATTCACTTTTTCTTTTTAAATTACTAATTTATCCATACTTTCTCTTACATTATATATTAAAAAAATAAAACGTCTTAATCTCCATGCCCGTACAAACGGGTAAAAATACCCGGGACGGAGGGAGTACTATAGTTTATATTTTCATTTTATTTATGAGTAAAATAGAATATGAATGGGTATTATGATAAGGTATAATAATATTATATTATAAGCAAAGTTTTAGATGGGACCGTCCTACAAAAAGATTATCGTAAAATAAATAAGAAGTGACATTCCATTATAAATTAACGGTTAAATATTAAAGTTTTGTTAAAGAAATGATAAAATAAATCATAAATTACAAGTATAAATTAAACAATTAACTGCACAAATAAAATAAGTGAAAAACCACATAGTTATAATATATTACTCCCTCCGTATCATATTTACTTGCACTGTTACCGTAGATACGAAATTTAAAAAAAAAAAATTGATCAATTTTATTGACTTTTGGAAGTATCGTAGTATTTTTAGGTAATAAATAAATTATAAAATAGGTTATGTGTGTTAGGTATGAGTGATAAATTTTTAATTAAGATTACTTTTTAGAAGTAGAAATTGATGTGATGTTTCATTTCTTGTGAGGGCATTAAAATATAGAACCGGTGAAAACAAAAAGTGTGAAATTTAGTATGGTATAGAGTAAAACTTTATCTAAAAATTATCGCTCCAAATTGAAGTTTGTCTTCTTTGAAGAGTATAAGTGTAAATATTCATCATTAATGTAATAAATTACAAAAGTAATAAATATTTCACATCTATAGTTATCTAGTTATACCAGTCACCTTGCCTAATTTTACCATTATTATTATTGAGTGATTTCAACCAACCTAATTAAGTGCCTAATAAATCACAAAATTTTGTCCACTTACATATAGCATTAGTGAGATAATTAAATGGATCTACCATATGTTAACAACATAAAGATCATTAGTTAATTGACATATACTTCATTTATTTTAGCAACGCATCCACATTTTTTATTTTCTAAAATATCATTACTAAGACTTATTATGGGCAACAATTACAAAGATGGGAGTAGTATTTTGGAGCATCTCCAATAGTTGTTTTTATTTATTTATTTATTATTATTTTAATTTCAAGAGCTTCTCATGTAAATTAGGTATAATTTAAAATTTAGAAAGACTTTTTCTTTATATTCTCCAATACCTTTTTATATTTACTTTAAAATTTTCTTTTCTCAAGGTTTATTTATTAGATTTTTTTGGCCTTCTATTTTGTGTTATCCTTTTAATTTTTTTTATTTAGTATAGATGTAAAGTAATAATGAATATAAGTGAGATTTTTAAGAATAAATAATGTTAAAAATATTAAAATATTAAATGTATTAAATTTTAGTGAGTTTGTTTTGAGTTTTCAAATTTAAAGAACCAGAATCATTATATTTATTTAATTGTTAGGTCGAGGATAACAAAGTTTTATGAATGAGTTTCTTATATAAATAAAAAATTATAATATTTTAATAAATAATAATAATTAATTGATGAAAAGTAATAATAATTCATGCAAAAAACAAACTAACTAGGAAAAATTATTCATACGTAGACACTTTGTACCCATAATTACTGTGAGATACATTGATGTAAAATATTAAAGTAAAATACCAAATATAACCCTAAACTCATATACTTTTAAATCACAAACCCTAAATATTCACCCATCGCCGCCGTCGGACAGCCGGCGGCAGGTCGTCGGAGCACTGTCGCACCGCCGATCGATCGCCGGAAGTCGTCGGACCGCCGTCGGAGCCCGCCGGACCACCACACTTTTTTGCTGCACATTTTTTTTACTGCACACACTTATTTTACTGCACACACTTTGTTGCACACAAATATTTATGCGCAGCACATTGTAAGGGTAATATTAGAATATCACTATATATTTATGTAGTTAGTAGTAATATTTTTGTATGTTTGTATCTCATAGTAATTAAGGATTTTTTAGTGTACCTATTAGTAATCTTCCCTTATTAAATTATTTCATGAACAATTTTAATGCATAAATAAAAATAATATAATATTTATAATAAAAAATGATAATAATCTAAAGTGAAACTAAGATAAAATGATAACCCCCATTTAACAGCTCAAATCGTGATATCCTCATGTAACAGCTCAAAGTGTGGATTCGAATGGAGGAGCTTACTTTTTGATAAGTACTGGCATTTATTAATAAAAGTAGGTATATCTTATCCATTTAGGCGATTATATATTTCAACTTAACCGTAAATTGGATTTTAATAAGTTATTTTAGTGAAATGACATTATTTTTTATTTATTTTAAGGCTGTAACGCCCCGAGAATCTTGATCACATCTTGATCCCCTCGGGGTACTCAGGGTACTCACCCGGGCAGCCTAATACACCCCAACCAATCTCCACAGTCTTGATCCCCTCAGGGTACTCATGTGGCAGGTTGTTGGAAGGGAGGATTGAACTCCAGACCTTCCCTTTAACAAGTCCCTATAAGGAAACTTGTCACCAATTGAGCTGCAGCTCAATACATGTTATAAAAAATGTATGTATAACAACAAATTTTTGTATTTATGATAAAATAAACACAAAAGAATTACAATAATAATCCAAAGGATTAAACTTGATAAATTAGGAAACAATCTCTATCTATCCTCTGATTCTTCTCTAGAACCAATTTGGCTTTGACTTTGACTTTGACTTGTTGTGTTGACCGCGTTGACTGTGCTGACTGTGTGTGTTGAGTCGGATCTTCAGTTGAAGCTTGTCCGAACTCGGATTTGGGATCTTATAACGTTAATCCAGAGGCGTCGAGCCTTTATTTGGATTAAACGTACTTGATCTGAAGAACACTCGATTTGGGGGGCTTAGCACCTTAATCCCGGGTCGTATGCTGTTCTTGGCGCGAAGAACACCGAAGAATTTAGTGTATGAAGAACGCTTGATTTGGGGGCTCCGCACCTTAATCCCGAATCGTTTGCCGTTCTTGACTTGAAGATGCTTAAAGATCTCAAGGGAGCACTGCTCGTATTCTTGATCTCTTCAGAGCGTTTGTGTCTTCGAGTCTTTGAATGTGTGTCTAAAATGAATGGAGGAGGGCTCCTTATATAGGTGAAGGGTGAGGACGCCCCATAAATAACTCGCAGTCTGATTGGTCCAGGGCTGATTTGACCTGATTCTGCGGGCTTGGGCCTTTCACTTGCTTAGGCTTTAAGTCAGACTTATTTGACTGGATCTGGCTTAATTATCAATTATTTACTCATTTATTTTAGGAATATATTTATTTAAATCCCTTAATAAATAAATAATTAATTGATAATTATTGCATTAATTTGCCACATATTTTCCTTTAATATGCAATAAAATTCAAGTGCCTACAAATGTCCCCTCGCATTTTATTCAAGGACGCCTTTGTGTTGAAGTGAACAAATTACGATAATCCATTCTTGATTAACATGATTGAATTTTATTGATTGCCTCATCAACTTGATATGAATAGCCTGAATTATGACTGAACTTAGCAGAGTACTAAGCTGCCTACGTACCTCTTTGAAGAGGATCAAGTCATAATGTAGTTCAAGAAACATAATTTGGTTTGAATGGGGGGTGCCGTACACATTTTATACTCATGCGGGCGAGGAGTAACATGCAGTTTAGGCTCGTGCGTCATGGAGCGTTGAACTTGAATTTGCTGACAGTTTATACTCGTGTCAATGAGTCTTGAATTTGAACTTGTAGACAGTTTATACTCGTGTCAAGGAGCCTTGTGTGGACATTGTTCACTCATGTCGAGGAGCTTTGTGTGTAGAGAGCTTATTCTCTTCCCAAGGAGATTTGATTTGATGTGTAGATAGTTTATACTCATATCAAGGAGTATTGTGTATAGATAGTTTTAGCTCATATCAAGGAGCGTAACTTGAGAATTTTAGATAGTTTAAACTCGTATCAAGGAGTATTTTATGGACATTTTTAGCTCATGTCGAGGAGCGTAACATGTAGAGAGTTTCGTCTCTTCTCAAGGAGATTTAATTGAGTTAGACAGTTTAAGCTCATATCAAGGAGCATGATTTTAGAATTTTTAGATAGTTTAAACTCGTATCAGGGAGTATTGCTTGTAGATAGTTTTAGCTCATATCAAGGAGCATAATGCAGACAGTTTTAGTTCGTGCCAAGGAGCTTTGCACTTGAGTTTGTCAACAGTTTATTGCCCCCAATCTTGGGATACACTATTTTCTCTTGCTTCAATTTCATTTCTATTAATCTTTATAGAAACTGCAGTCTTTGCTTGTGGTTCCCCTTCCAAGGGCTTATCGAAGGACATGTATTCAAACTCGTAATAATCTTGAATAGAGGGCCATTCAATGTCATTTGATGTCAGGCTTAACTCCATGTCGTGAGCTCTTGAAGCCAACTCTTCAAAAGTTTTAGGCCGAATTCCTTGGAGTATGTAGCTTAGATTCCATTGCATTCCTTGAATGCACATTTCTATAGCTGAAGTTTTTGATAGCTTTTCTTTGCAATTGAGGCTTAGACTCCTCCATCTATTAATGTAGTAGATGACATATTCTTCATCCCTTTGATGAGTATTTATTAGCTCCATCATGCTAACAATTCTTCGTGTGCTATAGAAGCGGTTGAGGAATACTTTTTCCATTTGCCCCCAACTATCAATGAAGTCTGCTTCCAAGTCGATGTACCAATCAAATGCATTTTCTTTTAGAGATCGGACGAATTATCTCACCATGTGATCTCTGTTGGTCCCAGCATCATTGCATGTCTCAATAAAATGCGCCACATGTTGTCTTGGGTTGCCTCTGCCGTCGAATTGTTGAAACTTGGGAGGTTGATAGTCAGCTAGCATCCTCAAGTTGTCAATTCTCTTTGTATATGGCTTCTTGTAGGCAATAAAAGATTTGGAACTTTCTTCAAACTTGTCTTTTATCGTCTCCAACACGATGTTCTTTAGTTGGTTGATAGGAAGTGTTCCGTCAGTTGAAACTTGTATCATATCCTCAGCTGGCTTTTCTTTAGATAGATGATACTTCGTTGAGTCTTCCTCCCCGTGCTCATCCTCAACTTATTTCTTATTTGCATAACTTGTCTCCACATTATCCATTTTCTTCATAAGTACGGAGATCTTTACGTCTTGAGCTTCTATATGCTTAGTGAGTCCTTCAATGGCTCTCATCATACTTGCGAGTTGTTCCTCAATGGTTATAGCACTCGTCGTCATCACTGCAATTGCAGTTGAGGCAGATGGTGAGCTTGGCATTGAGTGAGGAGTTGACCAGGTAGAATCATCTTCACTGTTTTTGTCTCCGTGCAATGGCTTATTAAGAGCAATCCCAACCACATGGTTTGTCTCTGAGGAGGCTTCAGACATACTTCTTGTAACGAGTTTAACATTTTCAATTGGCGACTCTGGAGGCTTTGATGCAACTTTCCTTCGTATCGCAATCTTTAGTGGAGTCATGACTTGCGTCTTCACAGCTTGTAGCTCTAAAGGCTTTGAGGTAGATGATCTTTTTATTGCGATCCTAAGAGGAGTCATACTTTGTATCTTCGAGCTTGTTGAGAGAAGAGATGAGAGGTAGAGATTGTCCCACTGGCGTGCCAAAATTTGTAACAACAAATTTTTGTATTTATGATAAAATAAATATAAAAGAATTACAATAATAATCCAAAGGATTAAACTTGATAAATTAGGAAACAATCTCTATCTATCCTCTGATTCTTCTCTCGAACCAATTTGGCATTGACTTTGACTTTGACTTTGACTTGTTGTGTTGACCGCATTGACCGCGTTGACTGTGTGTGTTGAGTCGGATCTTCAGTTGAAGCTTGTTTGAACTCGGATTTGGGATCTTATAACGTTAATCTAGAGGCGTCGAGCCTTTATTTGGATTAAATATACTTGATCCGAAGAACACTCGATTTGGGGGGCTTAGCACCTTAATCCCGGGTCGTATGTTGTTCTTGGCGCGAAGAACACCAAAGAACTTAGTGTATGAAGAACGCTTGATTTGGGGGGCTCCGCACCTTAATCCCGGAACGCTTGATTTGGGGGGCTCTGCACCTTAATCCCGAATCGCTTGCCGTTCTTGACTTGAAGATGCTTAAAGATCTCAAGGGAGCACTGCTCGTGTTCTTGATCTCTTCAGAGCGCTTGTGTCTTCAAGTCTTTGAATGTGTGTCTAGAATTAATGGAGAATGACTCATTATATAGGTGAAGGGTGAGGACGCCCCATAAATAACTCGCAGTCTGATTAGTCCAGGGCTGATTTGACCTGATTTTGCGGGCTTGGGCCTTTCACTTGCTTAGGCTTTAAGTCAGACTTATTTGACTGGATCTGGCTTAATTATCAATTATTTACTCATTTATTTTAGGAATATATTTATTTAAATCCCTTAATAAATAAATAATTAATTGATAATTATTGCATTAATTTGCCACATATTTTTCTTTAATATGCAATAAAATTCAAGTGCCTACAGTATGTTTATTAATTTATTCTTTATTAAAAAAATTAAACTCTAAAATTATAAACTCTAATCCTTAAAATTATAAATCCTAAATTATCATACCCTAAACCATAGAGCTAAAGATAGCTTAAATGGATTAATATATAGTTTTTGTAAAATTCTGGATTAATACATAGAAGTTATAAAATTTTGAATGTTCATATTAACAAATATTTTAACCCTTATTTTAAAAGATGTTAATAACATCATGTGAATCTAGGGTTTATATCCTATGTTTTATAGGGTATGATAATATTCAATCTATGAAAGTTATAATGGTGAAGTGAAATATTTCATGATCAATTTATTGTATAAATAAAAAGTAAAAAAATTATAATATATTTATAGTATAAATAAATATTTTTATATAAAAATAATAACTAATTACGAAAGTTTAAAATTGTCTCACCGTGAGACGGTGTCATGCAAGACTTGCCCTAATATTTCTTATTTTTAAAATTTTTTATTATTTTATTTTGATCTAAATGTAGTTATTATGTAGTTTTTATGTGAACCCTGATTTTTTCTCACTCTGAGCCCTTCCCCTTTGTAGATAGCAAAATTAATCCCCCCCTTAATTATGGGTTGATGTGGCTGTTTAAGGGCGATTGGGGGGTTATTCGTACTAATCTAACACAATAATTTAGTAGTGGTGTGATTGTGTGAAGAATGCTCAAGAGTTCCCTCCAGACAATCTTGTGCCTTTTTTGGAGGTGAATAATGTTGTCTTTCATTTGCTAGGAGCTGGCTCCATATAATGGTGAGCTGACGTCATCCGTATATCCGAATATATCATCAAGTCACATCGCATTAATTGCAAACACTGTAGGCATTAAATGCTATAGCCTCATGCGACTATTTTAGTGATCTGTTTTAGGATATCACCAATATATGAATCTTTGGGGATATCTGTATAGTTCCTAGGCTAAGTGGCACAAGTAGCCAAGTGAGATTGGTTGAGGACTCGTCTGGGCCGAGTGAGTGGGTCGGACGCGCTCGACTATCCTATTTTGAAAGCACATATATAGTTCTGGGCCCAGTAATCCTAAGCAAGAGGGTAATTCCACTAGGCCCAATTAGATGCATCCCATGCTCTTTTTTTGGAGGGTCCACTCGGCGGGCCCTACTACACCCTTCCAATTCTATTATGTCCCATGTATTGATAGATGTTTAAGTTAAAGGGAAAAACAGAGTTTACAAGGGTTTTTGATGTAAACCTGATTTACAAGAGACTAACTCCTAGTTTAATTCTAAAAAGGAAAAGATAAACTTGTGTACGAGTGGTGTGTGCCTAATGATGAGTGATATTTTCACCTAAATTTTAGTGTATTTTTATGTCATTTTTCGTATTATTTTATCCGTATTTTATACGTAATTTGGTTGTGTTATTTGTTTTTATAGAAATGTGTGAGAATGAGTTTAAAGCCTTAAACGTATGTAAAACAGGTGAAAATGGAGCAAAAATAGAACGGGAGCTAAAACGAGCAAGAAACGGGGTTGAAAAGACCCAACTCGAGTTGCAAGGTCCAACTCGACTTGCAACACGAGCTGAGAGAAGGTCGAGTTGGGGTCCAGAAATCGTCCAGAGAACT
This sequence comes from Pogostemon cablin, assembly GCA_023678885.1. Taxonomy (NCBI): domain Eukaryota; kingdom Viridiplantae; phylum Streptophyta; class Magnoliopsida; order Lamiales; family Lamiaceae; genus Pogostemon; species Pogostemon cablin. The sequence continues at coordinate 322,021 of CM042989.1, forward strand.
TACTCGAGTTGCAAGTGTTAGATTGTATACTAAAAGTCTAACTTTAGTATGAACAATGTTATAACAATATTTGAAATGAGAATCATTGATCAAATGATTGCATCTTATAATTTATTTATATGTTTGATGCAATAGTCCATTTACTTTATACTGTAGATAATATGTTGTGCGACAACACGCGGAAGATCATATTATCGGTTTCCTTATAAAGTATAAACAGATGCTCACAACCGAGATAGACGGAGACTCTCTATCGGGAGGGTTATAGTGTGGTTTGGTATTAGCTTGTCTTGCTATAGAATCACATTAGTGTCCTTGTGTGTATTGAGCAGGACCGCTTGAGATCGTTCAAGGATTTTTTATGTAAACCTGATTTACAAGAGATTAACTCCTAGTTTAATTCTAAAAAGGATAAGATAAACTTGTGTACGAGTGGTGTGTGCCTAATGATGAGTGATATTTTCACCTAAATTTTAGTGTCTTTTTATGTTATTTTTCGTATTATTTTATCTGTATTTTATACGTAATTTGGTTGTGTTATGTATTTTTATGGAAATGTGTGAGAATGAGCTTAAAGCCTTAAACGTATGTAAAACAGGTAAAAATAGAGCAAAAACGGAACGGGAGCTGAAACGAGCAAGAAACGGGACTGAAAAGTCCCAACTCGAGTTGCAAGGTCCAACTCGACTTCCAACTCGAACTGAGAGAAGGTCGAGTTGGGGTCCATAAATCGTCCAGAGAACTTACTCGAGTTGCAAGTGTTAGATTGTATACTAAAAGTCTAGCTTTAGTATGAACAATATTATAACAATATTTGAAATGAGAATCATTGATCAAATGATTGCATCTTATAATTTATTTATATGTTTGATGCAATAGTCCATTTACTTTATACTGTAGATAATATGTTGTGCGACAACACGCGGAAGATCATATTATCGGTTTCCTTATAAAGTATAAACAGATGCTCACAACCGAGATATATGGGGACTCTCTTTCGGGATAGTTGTATTGTGGTTTGGTGTTAGCTTGTCTTGGCTATAGAATCACATTAGTGCCCTTGTATGTATTGAGTAGGACCGCTTGAGATCGTTCAACTTATACTGACTTATAAGAGAATTTGATCTCAGTTATTATGGATGTTCGTGCTCTTAATCCCTATACAATAACTTCGACACGTAGGGCAGTATGTATTTCTTTGATTTATCTATGGGTGAGATTTACATGTATTAAATCAACAAACTCGGTGAGTTGGGAAGTAGTGCTGTCTCTATGGTGTGCTGTTGATTGTAGAAGGAATCCATGTCCGACATAGGTTGATGATGTCCCCTTGAGGAGCTCATAAGGTTTATCATGTAAATCTTGCAAGTGGATTAATTTCCGGCATGATAAAAAGGTTGAGTGATACTACTCTTGGATGAGATATTAATTAATTTGAGTTGTCAGTAACTTAATTAATTAATGGACATTGTATATCTTAAACATGGGGAGACTATCGGGCTTATAATAAGAAGGAGCCCAGAACATAATTTTGGGATTGGACGGGTAGTGCAATAATAATATTTTAGTGGACTATATTATTATTATTGGTTTTAATTATAAGCTTTGGGCAAAGCTTGGTTAATTAAATCCAATTGAGGCCCAATCCAATTTCTCCTCCTGGTCCCTGCTGTAGCCCAATATATAAGCCTTCTCAGCTTCCTGGAACCCTAATACAGCGCCACTTTTGACGTGTTGAGAGGGTAGGAGCAGATTGAGTGGATTCTGGAGATTGTTGCCCACACAACACCAGAATTGACTTGGGACATACAGCAGAAGATCGAGAGGTGGTTCACTGCTGTTCATCCTCTACATCGACCCAGAAGAACGGTAAACTTAATTATTGCTTCCACTATTATTGTTTACTTGAATCCTTAACGGATCACGCTAAACCAAATGATCCAAAAGCCAACAATTGGTATCAGAGCGTTGGTTTAGTGGTGAAACGTGAGACGTTAGGTAGAATTGGTGCCTTACATCTGGTATTCATCGTTTAGTAAGCATGTATAAAAAGGGCTTATGTGATTATGTGTAATACTCTGATGACAATTGTACGAATAGTATGAGAATTGGAGATTTTATTATTTTGTTACATACATGAAATCTCTATCTGCAAAGTATTATCGTTGTTAATCGATCACGGAACGACATACACATACGGTTGTAAGCGACGAATAAAGGCACAACCAGCGTTGGGCAGCCTAGGCATGACTGGATTGCCGATGGGAAAAAGGCTGATCACAGCCTGCTGGTCGACGACGGGAGAAAGACTGATCAAAGGCTGCTGGTTGGCAACGCTTGGTGGCTGAAAGGCTATCAACGGTGATGGACCTATATGTACTGCGAGCGATCAGACGGCGGCTGACGTGAGGCATCGAGGCGGTGCCTAGAGTGAGAACCACCGAAGCAGACTGGAGCATCCGGGCGTGAATACGATGACTGGTCGCGGTGGTCTTCAAGCGCTGCAAACTGATTATCCGGGCAGCCCATATTTATTTTGATTGGGCCTGTTGTATGGAGTCGACTGGAAGGAGACACAACCACGACGTGAACTTGGCATCGGGGTACTGACCTAGCCTGAGGAGCTTTCTGATCAGGACTTCAAACTTTTTGATTGTGTCTGCCGGCGTGATTCACGGCTGGTGGAACCAGCAGCAGCAATAGTAAGGCAGCAGACGGCCAACGAGTACTCTGGGGAAGTCGACTGCAGAGTCAAGTGGCATCCATTGTGGTTCCGGGCGAGATGACTCGACGTTCCTAGTGCGTCTAATGCTGGTTCCAGGTGAGTCAATGGTGGGTTTTTGAGCGTGTCTTCATGGTGGCCGGTGAGGATGGTCGGTGATGGAGCGGCTTGATCAGATCGGCATTCAAAGCGGGTGCTGCTGGGTTCCGGCAAGTCGATATTCGCTGGTATGCAACGACTACCACTGACCGGTGTGACGGCGCAATTGCTGACAGTGATCATCTTCGATGAGGGTTGCAGTGGCGGCTCCAATCGGCGACTCCGGTGGGCTGACGGCACGACCGCCGGCAGCAGCGGTGCCATGATGCTGCAGTGATTAACGTCGTGTGATTGCTGTCGTGAAAGGGCTAAAATGCAGCTGCATTTTTAGGGCAGCAATTGAGTTTGGGCTGCCCTGCTGGGCCTTATTTTAATTGATTTTGGGCTGCTGGGCCCAATTTTTATTAAGGTGTTTCTGGGCTATTATGCATGTTGGGCCTCCTTTGTTTATTTCTTGATGCTTGGGCTTAGCGGGCTCAATTTTTAATGTGGTTATGGGCCCATTTCTGTAATTTAATGAATGCTTATGGGCTGCCTCTTTGGGCTCAGTTTTAATTGTTATTTTTTATTGATTGTGGGATTGGCGATGGGCCAAGTTTATAGCAAAAATTAGCAGGAAAAATGGGCTTAATTAATTTATTAATGGGCTGCTCATTTTATGCTATTGTTGCTTGGGTAGACTGGGCTCATTTATTTGATCCAATTCATTATGCAATTAATTGATATATATAATTGATTTAATTATTTTACTTGACAATTAATTATTATATATGTGGCATGTTCTATGTGGTTTATTTTTTTTAAATTAATTGAAATAGAAGCATGCTAAGATGTATATTTTATTTCTAAATATTATATGCATGTTAAAAACCCTCGATGTTTAAATAACTAAGTGGGAGAGGGGATTGATAATTAATTCCCACGGCCTCCATTATTAGTTTGTAAGTGATGTGAGTAAACTTACGTGTTGGCAATAGGACTTCCTCTCTAACAGATGAGTTTATTCACGGATCACTGGTACAGACTTCATTAAATAATTATTGTTTCTAATGTGGCACACAAACTTGCGTGTTGGCATAGACCTTCATCCCTAACGGATGAGTTTGTGTGCGGTTCACTGGTACAAACTTATAATTGATGATTGTAGGAAGCTATCCGAGCGCGTGTGTACTTTTCCAACTGTAAAGTACACAAGCTCGCGCAGTGGACTTGGGATCAAATAATGGTGTACACTTAGGTGTAAATAATTAGTATCCTCCCCAACGGAGTCACTGCTATTATTTGCATGGCTAAAGAGGAACCGACTATTAATTATTTTGTTATAAAGTTAGGTTGACAAATGAAATTAATGGGTAAAACATTCTCTTGTAAATGTTCGGGTTTGTAAATGTCCACACTAACGTGGCTTGCAGACTCACGGTACTTGAGATGTCGGTGAATTTTATTTTATATTTTTTGAGGGAAACAATATAAAAGAATAAAATTCGAAGATTTGATCGGTAAATTTATTTGTGATTCTCTGAATTTCGAATGGTTTTATTTCATTTATTTTTAACTAAAAGAATTTATATTTACTCGTCCAAATTAGATGATTTGAAAAGAATCTTGATTTTGAATTTTACTGCTTAAGAAAATACATGTGTGTTCTCTCAAAGGACGGCTCATGATGCCTATTAAAGTCTCTAGTGAAGAGATGAGAGGTTCATAGAAATATGATGGTCTCATGTAACTCTTCGGATGCTTGAGTAATTTAAAAGGCGTTAGGTCATGAAAGAATTTGATGAATAATTTGGAAATACATGGAATAGAAGTTGAAAGAGAAACCTAAGTCAATTTTATTCTCCATAATTGCCTAGACGTTTTGAGTAAGTTCCACCTGAATTACGAGAGGATGTATATGGTGGGAAACTTCTGACAAAACATGTGGAAAAGGAAAACCATTTTCATCATAAAGTGAACAAGTTTAATATCTTATTCACTAGTTGTTTAAACATAATTAGTGATGGTATCTATTGATACGAAGGCTGTAGATACTGGAATCACTAAATGTTTATCACTGAGTGAGGATAAGATTGTTATGACATGGGTAAAAATACAAAAGTAGTGGATATTGCAGTGGGAGTTGTTTATTTATCTTATGATAGGAATAAAAAATTAATTATGAGAAATTATCTCTACGTACATTTTCATAGAAAGAATTTGATTTTGGTTTCTATGCATTAACGGATGGATACTTCATTTTATTTAAATGACATGGTCATAGTGATGAGGAATGGGGCTATAATCTGTTATAGTACGTTGGTGGATAATAAGTAAACTCTTAAATCATGGACATCCCACAGATGCAACAAATAGTAATTAATAATGCATCTTCTAATATAAGTAAGAGATATGAACCTTCAGAGATGAACTAAACATACATTTGGCGTCTAAGACTAGTTCATTTTACTTGAGTAGGATTCAAAAGTTGATAGCCGATGGACCATTAGGTCTATCTGAAGTGGAAACTATCAGACTTGCGAATCTTGCTTGGAAGTAAAAATGATTAATTGCCTTTTCAAGGCTGTGGGGTGTAGAGCCAAAGATATATATGTTGCAATTAGTTTATTCTGATTCAAGCGGACCTAATATTATCCGGGCAAGAGGTGGTGATGAATATTCGTCAATCGATGATTATTCTTAAAATGGATATATTTATTTGATACACTGCAAGTCTATGTTCTTTGATTAATTCAAGAATTGCAAGACTGGTACAGATGGAAAATATATCAAATCATTACGATTCAATCGTGATGGTGAATACCTCTTAAGATAGATGAAAACTATTAATTAGAAGTTGAGATTAAATCTCAAGTAGACTATACCGGGCAAGCCCCAGCTGAATGGTGTGGTGGATAGAAGGAATAAGACTCTTATGGTTATGATTAGATAGATGATGAATTATATGGAATAAATTCATTTTATGGATATGCCCTAGAAACAGTAATTCATAAAATATTTATCTGTTTATGGGACATCCTAGAAAAATAAAGGGTGATTTATTTAGTCCAAAAGATCGAAGGGTGATTGTTAACACAAACACTAGGTTTTTGGAAAAGGACTATGTAATCACAAACCCATGTAAAAAGTTGTTCTAAAGGTAGTGAGAGGAAAACACAAAGTATAAGTACCAAGTGTACAAGAGGATATACCACAAGGTAAACTGCAACGCGTGTCACGTCTGATACACAATTACCTGTAGTGCCTTGTCGTAGTGGGAGGGTTGTTCGACAACCCGTAAGATATATGTTTTGGGAGAGTCGTAAGACTTGGTCCCTAGTAAACATGGTATTATCCCACGGATACGACATAGCACTACAAGATTAAAATACGAAATCTTAGTAAGTTGCAATGAATATTGAAATAGAATTTACGGATTCTAAATTAAGTCTGGGAGCTTGAAGGATCACTAAAATGGAGTAAAAGCCATTGCAAGTGGTCATAAGAAATAAAAGAGGATCATACGGAAAGGTAAAAATCTTGGAAGCAAAGCTTGTTACGAAAAGGTGTACTCAGAAAGAAATGGTTCGATTATGAGGAAACATGTTGACTGGTAGCTATACTTATGTTGATCCGGATTCTTTTATTTATTACTGCTCATATTGAATTATGAGGAACAACAAATAGTGTCAAGACAGCTTTCCTGATTGGAAGTCTTGAGAAAAACATTTATGTGAAGCAATCAAAGTAATTCATTGCAAAGAGCTAAGAGCATTGTGATAGTAAGCTTAAAAGTGTCCATCGATGGACTAAAGCAGGCTTCAAGATCATAACGCATCCATTTTGATCAGAAAATCCAAAGATTTGGATTTATTCAATGCATGGATGTGTCTTGTGTATTGTAAAGAGTGACGGAAACGTGGTGGTATTTCTTGTGCTTTACGTAGATGATATATTGCTCATTGGAGACAATGAAAGAGTATTGTCGGGCGTAAGGGTATGGTTAAGAAAGCAGTAGAAATGAAGGACTTAAGAGAAGCAAAATATATCCTTTTGATCATGGTAATACGGATCACAAGAAAGGATGTTATGCTTATCTCAAGTTTCATAAAATGATACAGTCCATACCTGTTTAGCATGTGAATTTATCTAAGTGAATGTGTCTTTGAAACACAAAAATAAGATAAATGAGATGAAAGCGGTTCCTTATGCTTCGGCAAATAAGGAAGCTTAATCTAAAAATGCTATGGACGAAGTTGGATATCTGTTTTGCTGGACACATGAACAGTGGGTATCAACGTAACTCGGAACAAGAATGATGAACTGGGGTAAGACATATATGAAGTGCCTGAGAAGGACTGGAAATTATATGTAGACTTACTGGGCAGATTCACTGCTTCTTGTGAATTACGTAGATTCAGATTTTTCTAGTCAGATTGGACGGCAGTAAATCCACCTCAAAGGTTATGTGTTTAATCTTAGGAAGTAGAGTCATAATGTGGAGGAGTGTTGTATAGAAATATATTTCAGACTCCGGACTCCATCATGGAAAGATGATAAATTGGAGCCTATGAGGCAGCCAAAGTGTCTGTATGACTCTAGAGACTTCATGATGGACTTTGAAGTGTTTCTAAGTTTGCCCAAGATTATCACAATTTACATTGATGATATTGGTGTAGTTGCAAACTTGAAGGAATAACGAGTCCATAAGATAATTAAACACATGGAGCGCGAGTACCACCTGTTACGAGAAATCGTATGATGAGGGGAGGTTGTTGTCGCCTAGATTGCATCGGATGATGACCTAGTAAATCCATTTACAAGGACCTTAAGGCGAGAGTTTTTAATGGTCATGTAGTAGGAGTAGGAATCAGATGTATGGCAGAAGATATTACAACATAGTCTTTTAGTATAAGTGGGAGATTGTTAGATTGTATACTAAAAGTCTAGCTTTAGTATGAACAATGTTATAACAATATTTGAAATGAGAATCATTGATCAAATGATTGCATCTTATAATTTATTTATATGTTTGATGCAATAGTCCATTTACTTTATACTGTAGATAATATGTTGTGCGGCAACACGCGGAAGATCATATTATCGGTTTCCTTATAAAGTATAAACAGATGCTCACAACCGAGATAGACGGGGACTCTCTATCGGGATGGTTGTAGTGTGGTTTGGTATTAGCTTGTCTTGGCTATAGAATCACATTAGTGCCCTTGTGTGTATTGAGCAAGACCGCTTGAGATCGTTCAACTTATACTGACTTATAAGAGAACTTGATCTCAGTTATTATGGATGTTCGTGCTCTTAATCCCTATACAATAACTTCGACACGTAGGGCAGTATGTATTTCTTTGATTCATCAATGGGTGAGATTTACATGTATTAAATCAACAAACTCAGTGAGTTGGGAAGTAGTGTTGTCTCTATGGTGTGCTGTTGATTGTAGAAGGAATCCATGTCCGACATAGGTTGATGATGTCCCCTTGAGGAGCTCATAAGGTTTATCATGTAAATCTTGCAAGTGGATTAATTCCGGCATGATAATAAGGTTGAGTGGTACTACTCTCAGATGAGATATTAATTAATTTGAGTTGTCAGTAACTTAATTAATTAATGGACATTGTATATCTTAAACATGGGGAGACAGTCGGGCTCATAATAAGAAGGAGCCAAGAACATAATTTGGGATTGGATGGGTAGTGCAGTAATAATATTTTAGTGGACTATATTATTATTATTGGTTTTAATTATAAGCTTTGGGCTAAGCTTGGTTAATTAAATCCAATTGAGGCCCAATCCAATTTCTCCTCCTGGTCCCTATTGTAGCCCAATATATAAGTCTTCTCAGCTTCCTGGAACCCTAATACAGCGCCACTTTTGATGTGTTGAGAGGGTAGGAGCAGATTGAGTGGATTCTGGAGATTGTTGCCCACACAACACCAGAATTGACTTGGGACATACAACAGAAGATCGAGAGGTGGTTCACTGTTGTTCATCCTCTACATCGACCTAGAAGAACGGTAAAATTAATTATTACTTCTGCTATTATTGTTTACTTAAATCTCTAAAGGATCACGCTGAACCAAACGATCCAAAAGCCAACAGCAAGGTCCAACTAGACTTGCAACTCGAGTCGAGCTGAGAGCAGGGCAAGTGCTAAAAATTATACAGTGAGCCAACTCGACTTGCAAGCTGCAACTCGAGTTGCTAGCTCGAGTCGATCTGCCTTCCGAAGCCAGTCCAGTTTTAGAGCCTTGCAACACGACCGAACAGGCGGATGCACGAGTTTCCAACACGAGTCGAGCCAGGTCAACTCGAGTTACACTACATGTAACTCGACTCGTGTTGCAACTCGAGTTGGCCCCAACTCGAGTTGCATATTTTTGGGCCAAAAATCTAGATTTTCACCTGCCAATACGTGTAAGTATGTGTAAAAAGCTCAGTCAATGTAAAATTCGTGACCCAACTTGGAGAGGGTATAAATAGCCTCAAGTTCAATATTTGAAAGGAGATTGGAGGAGAGAGAAAGGGCTTCACTTGGACACACACATCACACACCATTTCCTCTATTTCACGCCATCATCTTCATCCATTCTTCATCCATCCATCTACACTTGATCCCCTCCATCAAATCCACCATCCAAGTGATCAAGGAAGCAAGGGAGAGTGAAGATTACAAGAAGAAGAAGGAGAAACTCCATTGAAGGACTTCAAAGGGATAATCTATTTCTAATTTTTGTGAACTTCTTTATAGATTTGTCATGAGATTTGTAGATACAATTGTCTATGTTGTTTTCTCTAAGACTATGATAGGCTAATCTCCTTTGTGAGATTAGCTCCATGATTGGTGTTTGATAATTTAGGTTTTATGCAATTTGATTTTAATCTTAATTGGGCATTTGTGTTATTTCTATCATTGATGTGAATTGCTTGATGTACATGTATGATTTGTGTGATTAATTGTCATGGGCATGTGATTAGATTGAGAAATCAATTATGTGTTTAGGATAGTTCATTGAATCATTTCATCATACACTTCATGTGCATTAATTTAGAATGAGATAGAGATATCCTTCTAGATTTAGAACCCTTTGATAGAACATTTAATTGTCTTAATCGAGAGATTGGTTGATTAGGTGAGGAGAACCAAGCCATTAGTGAATTCATAGTACCTTAAAAGGGAATATTTCCTATGATTTAGTAACTAATTAGGGAACTCGTAGAGTAATTAGTACCTAGTGGAAGATGTTCACTATGGTAGCGATCCTAAGTGCTTTTGGGAGTCTTATTGAGGGCCTATGATTGTCGTCATTTTCACCTAGGTTTTAGTGTCTTTATGTGTGTATTTTCGGATGTTTTTATCCGTATTTATGTTAAGTTTGGTGGAGTTATTGTTATTTTGAGGAAAGTGGTACGAACTGATAGAATTGTGTAAATGAGCTTAAATATGTGTAAAACAGGTCATGGAACGGACAAAAACGGAGTCAGGAGCGAAAGTGAGCGAAGAATAGGCCATGCAGCTGCACGGGCCGTGCGCGGAACACGGCCCTGTAGCAGCTGGCCGTGTAATGTCATCAGAACACGCTGCTCGGCCAGAGATTCGGCCGTACGCTGGTGCACGGGCCGTGCGCCATGAACTTAGCCGCATTTCTAGTGAAATGTCAAGAGTAAGTGTACTCTATCGCTATTGTATACGCGTGACCAAGTGCAAAATTTATAGTATTGTCGTCCCAAGGGAAAAGGTAAACTCAAGTTGTATCCGGATTTTCCATTGATTTATGTTTTATAAGGATTATCAAGATAAGGTTTTGATTTAAGAACTATGATTACTCTATCAATTAACTAATGAACTAGACAAGCAACTAATTATAACAAATATCAATCAAATCAAGTAGCAAGATGAGATGGAATGGATGAAGTGTATCTAAGAAGAGAGCAAGGCTAGCAACATCATGGTCAAGGTCTTATGTAGACTTTACACTCACTCAAGCATTGATGACTTTCAAGTTATGATACTAAGGGCAATCACAATTGTACCCCTAACCCCTATGGCCAAGGTGATTAGGTTCTCAACTCTTTTACAAGTTTAAATCTCCTAAGATTGTCTTACTCTCAATTCCCTCATGGGTACTATGATCATAAGTTGGTTCCCCTCACTAGTTCATCACTAATGTTCTATCATGAGGTTCTAAGCACTTGGAGGGAATGGCTTTCCTCCCCTCATACTAACCAAGTCACCTAATACAATCAATGATTCAATTAAACCACCACACATAATATTGGAATGGCCATCCTAACACTATGCATAGAGAATTTAACCAACACATCATGCATCAAATGAGAATAAGCATTCATGATAGAAAGTAATCATAACAATCAATTCATCAAGCTTTAACAGTGCAAAAATCTACATATTTCCTAACCAATCATATTGCTAGCCTCACTTGAGGACTAGCCACAAATATTCATTGCCAATTGGCTACAATCCAATACAAGCTCCATATGAGCAATATAATGAAGAAAGTAGCAAAATAAAAGAGATTGAGCTTCCCCTTGAAGGTAGACTCCTTCTTCCTTGATCATGCCAAATTCTTCAAACAAATCTGATTTTCTCTTCTTAGATGATGGAATGGATGGATGTATGGATGGATTTATGAAGATCAAGGTGAATTGATGGATTTAGATGGTGTAGATGGATTGTGGATCTAGTGTGTGAGGAAATGTGGTGTGGATTGTGTGTAACTGCTCTCAATCTGATCTAATGTGAATCTCCTTTTCAATTTCGCACCAATCATGATTTTATATCACTTATGGACCTTCTAGAAGCTTCCGGAACATTCTGAAATTTTCACAGGATTTTGCACCTACACGGCCCGTGCTGCAGTACACGGCCCGTGTAGGGCACACCTACTTCGGCGTTTTTGTGCGTGCTTCCGGACACCACTCGAGCTGCAATACACGGCCTTGATCATGGCCGTGCAGCACTTTCTGACGATAATACACGGCTTCTTCTTACAGGGCCGAGCTCCGCACACGGGGCGTGCAGCAGCGCACGGCCCGTGCACCAGCGCACGGCCGAATCTCTGGCCGAGCAGCGTGCTCTTATGACATTACACGGCCAGCTGCTACAGGGCCGTGTTCCGCGCACGGCCCGTGCAGCTGCATGGCCTATTCTTCGCTCCCTTTCGCTCCCGACTCCATTTTTGTCCGTTCCATGACCTATTTTACACATATTTAAGCTCATTTACACAATTCTATCAGTTCGTACCACTTTCCTCAAAATAACAATAACTCCACCAAACTTAACACAAATACGGATAAAAACATCCGAAAATACACACATAAAGACACTAAAACCTAGGTGAAAATGACGACAATCAACCCCCCAAACTTAAAGTGTTGTTCGTCCTCGAACAACTAAAAAAATGATAAACAAGAGGAGAAATTTTCACCTAGAGAACATCTAACGAACATAAACCACAATATATCACAAGTAATAAGGACTTCAAAATCAAGTTAAGTATCCCTACATAATCAAACTTATAACATAAAAGATTAACGAGTTCAATCTCAAGTATGACAAAAGAGTAATCAAATCCCTTTCAATCCAAGCCTTTCATAGGATATCAAATTCACTCAACACTATTTGAAGTAAGGTTTTGATCAACACTCATCAACCGGATAAAATCGACTCACCATAGGCTTGCTCATGGACTATGTTCACAAACCACCTTAGTTTCAATAAGTGATCAAAAAGGTCTTTATCTTTGGATGTAATGTTTAGGCTCTTTGGTAAGGTAGGAAACTTTGGATAATAGTGACTTTTCAAGTGTGGTTGATCGAAGAGATGATTCCTTTCTTCAACGTCCTCACTTTCATGCTTCATTTATTTTCTACTTTAATCACAAGCACTAAGCATCATCATTCCTTGGATTTCTTGAGCTTCTTTTTGAATGGCATACTTCTTGTCTTTGACTTTTGTATTCCTTGAGCATATTTTTCTATTTTGCTCCTTTTTCACTTTTGTTGAAGTTGCACTTGCTTTTATCTTGAGCTCTTTCATCCTTTTTCTTGACCAACATGTCTTTCCATATACATTTGCATATCTTTCCACATTTTCCCTTGTAAATCATCATCATCCTCAATTACCCACACATAGGTTATATATAAGGTTTAAATGGGTTTTCAAGGCTTGTAATGTGCTTATATCACAAGAAATAGGCTTAAAGGTTCAAAGTGGCTTAATAGGGATAATGTTTTTGGTAAGGAAATTTTATGGCCATGACTTTTTTTTTCAACAAGGATGACCTAAGATCATTTCACAAATTTCAACCATTCGGGCTTCGTTCCTATAGTCCAAGAGCAAGTTCTAGTTTGTCTAAGTTCAACCGGTCCTCTCTTCAATAATTAACCATGGAGGCACGGTTGAGGCTCAACTCTCACAAGCTTTTGCTTGGACCAAAAGAAACTCAATTAACCTTCATACTTCTCAAAATTGAACAAATTATGTAATTCATGTCACAATTTTAACAAGTAGAAACCATTAACTTGCTTGCCATCACCTATCACAAACAATGCATCATAGCTCATACTCAAAAATATTACTCAACTCTTTCCCAAAACATACCACCAAAACCACACCTATACAAGAATTAAAATAACAACAAACATCACCTACTAATCAAGGGATCAACAAACAATACAAACATATAACATGCATAAATCAAATCATCCATCAAAAGAAAATAAAGCACATCAACTCAAACCCATAACGATAAAGATCAATCTCCCATCGCATCAAACAACGAAAAATCAAACTAAAATACCAAAAAGAAAATCGCATAAAACTGAAAATAAAAAAAAAACCCAAAGTAAAACCTCCCAAAACCAACACTTTAAGTACAATCCAATCAAATCCTAACAAATCAAATCAAATGTCTAAGCAATAATACTTCCAAAATTCTAAATAATAGCTAGATGAATGGACAAAAGTGCCAAGCACTCAAAATACTCCCTCATTGTTCCGGAGGCGGAGGAGGTGGACGATAGGTGTTCCATGGAATGTAGGCTCGAGGGTTCGCAGGAAACTGGAAGTTGAACATCATGGTCATCATCTCCTCCATGTTGTTGGAGTGCACCCTTGTTTGTTCTTCATAGTACTCCCTCCTTCGTTGCCCAGCTCTCAATTCTTCAATGTGTCTTCCATGCTCTTGCTGGACTTCGCGAATCTCCCTGATCTGAGTCCCATATGTCTGCTGCACATGCCTCATGTCGCGTACCTCATCCATCATATAGTTCCACCTTTCATCTCCTTGGCCTGGTGCGACTGGTGGCGGTGCCTCTTCCTCAAACAGTGGTGGATCAGGGCCTTGCTCCTCAAACTCAATCTGCTCCGGTTGCTCTCCTTGCTCATCACCCTCCATGGGCACTTGCTCGGCCCTCAAATTGGCTAGCTCTTCATTTTCTTCAACTCTAACCTGCCTCAGAACCTGTTCCATTTCATCTCTGTTTCTTCTATAAAATGCCTTAACAACTCTGGAATGGTTCACACTTCCCATAGCCAAATTTGCAAGCCTTCTCCTTGTATAAACTGTAGTGAGCTCCAGCATTGGCAATGGAAATGGAGCTCCCTTCTCCTGCCTTAAACAGTATTGATTTCCTACCATGGTCAAAAATTCCATCCTCATCAGCTGTGAGTAATTCAACCCTTCACTAACCATACGATTCTCCATCACTGCGAAGTTAACTCCCATTCCTTGAGCTATCATTGTAATCATCCCTCCTAGCATCAACCCTTGAGAACTCTGCCTCTTTGCAACTCTCTCTGCATGTTGCACAAAGTGTGCTGCAACATTAAGCGGTAGCTCTTTATACATACAATACATGATGTAAAGCTGCTTTTCTCCAACTGAGCCTCCTTCAAACCTTCCCAATATAGTGTTGGAGACGATCTTCTCCAAATACCTCATTACCGGATTCCGGATGGCTGTTCCCTTTGAGGCACTAGGGACGTACCCTGCTCTCTCAGTTCCATCGTTCACAAGGCTTGACCACCATTCCTGTTGGTTGAAAGTTCCTCCGGTATAAAAGCTCCGATGGAATTCGCATGGCGGGCACCCAAAACACTCATTCAAAAATGCCAATGGAACCTTTTCCCTCAACACATTGTCTAGCTGAAAAGTCACCCACAATGGATACCCATTCCTATCTTTCTTCACTTGTAAAGTGCTCATGAATTCCGCAGTGAGATGATAGTAGGTTGGCGGCCTCTTATCGAAGAAAGCTTCCATCTGAGAAAAGCGAAATAACTTCCTCAGATCTTCCTCTATACCTAGTCCCCTCATCGTCTCCGTATCTTGGAAACGAGTAGCCTTTACCTTCGGAGCTAGTACTTGCCAGCGAAGCACAAACTTTCCCCAATAATCCTCGAACTCAACCCCAAATTCCTGCGGATGAATTCCTTCAATTACCAACTGGGCATCCAAGTTAGATAACTCCTCAGGGTCGGTTATCACAATGAAATCCTCGGTCCTAGGGCGAACTCTCCTCTCGGCCATCTACAATGTACAAACAATATACAACTTATCAAACATATTCACACTTAACAACTTATCACCATTCATCACAACTATCAACAATTATAACCAATTTCTACTCAAGTTCACACATATGAATCCTCACTTCAATCATCTTAAAATGCTATTCACATTTGACCATCAATTTCCAACGAATTCCTCTCTTAGACATTTCATCGAACACTTGGCATGCACAAAATTTAAACATCCTCTCAACATACAATTTGCATAGCCTCATGCCCAAATCTTACATTTCTAAAGCTAATCTCTCACAAATAAACATCATACTCACGTAATTCATCAATAAGCACAACACAATTATTCAAATTCAACATTCTCACACAAATCCCCAAATTTCTCATGAACCCTAATTCACTTTATTCAAAAATTCTATTCAAAACATGTATGAACATCATCAATTAAGCATAAAATTCACATTAGAACAAAGCCCATATATCAATTTACTAAATTCATATCAAAATTCAAAAGTTTTGGTTCAAGAAGTCATACCTTTCAACAATTGGATGTGGAGAAGTGATTTGGTGTGCAAACTTGACAAACTTTACTCACAATCCTTCAAAAACTAACCTGGTGGAAGATTTGTGTACTTGGAGGGGTGAATTGGTTGTGTACGGATGAAAGAGAGTGTGTAGAATGCTTACGGAAAAACCCTTTTAAAAACCTGGTCGAAGCCCTGCACGGCCCGTGTTACGCAGCACGGCCTCAAGTGAGGCCGTGCAGCGTGTTCTGATCCCACTACACGGCCACCTGCTACAGGGCCGTGCACGGCGCACGGCCCGTGTAGCAGTTTGCCCTGTTCTTCATTTTTCTTGCTTCACTCCATCCTTGCCCTGTTTTTCACTCTTCACATACCCTATTCATGCTCAAACACTACTCAATGTCATCCATGCTACACTCATAATCAAGAATGGATCGAAATGTACTCAAAACACCACCAAACACACCAAAACTATACTAACTCATGAGAAACATATTCAAAATTTTTCAAAAATGACCATTTTGCAAAGATGATATATATACACAAGATAACACAATCAATTGAACAAAGTATAGATCACACCACACACTCTCCCCCCCCAAACTTAAATCGAAACAAGTTACGAATTAAGTTTGCAAAAGTGGTGAGACATACCTTATTCGTTTTCTCAATGCTCTTCATGAACTTCTCCACCTCTTATGCCTACTTTAAGCTCCAATTGATCAAGTGTGACCACCACGCAACCTCCCCCCAAACTTAAATTAACACAAGTGTTAAAATTTAAGTTTGTAAAGAGTGGTGAGGCATACAATCATCATTCCACCTTTAGCATCCGTGTCCTTTCTCTTATGCATTTCTCATGAACTTAACCACCTTCATACCAAATCTACAAGAAAACTAAAAAAATCTACACTAAACCAATACTCAAAAGAAGTTTAAGAAGAGAGAGTAACCACATACACCCTCTCCTTTTGAGAAGGAGATAGGTAATGCTTCACTCTATGACCATTTACCACAAATTCATTATTTGGACCCTTTAACCTCAATGTATGTCCATTCAACACTTCAAGCACTTCATAGGGTCCCATCCATTTTGATTTATGCTTTCCGGGAAACAACTTGAGCCTCGAATTGAATACAAGCACTTTATCCCCGAGAGCAAACGTCTTCTCCTTGACCTTAGGATCATGCCATCTCTTCATATTTTCCTTATGGATAATTGAGTTTTCAAATGCTCTTCCTCTAAACTCCTCCAACTCAACTAACTTCAACAACCTTGCTTGACCACTTTCCCCCTCGTCCATATTAAGGCGTTTGATAGCCCATAATGCACGGTGTTCAAGCTCCACGGGGAGATGACAAGCTTTACCATAGACCAATTGATACGGTGAGACACCAAGAATGGTCTTAAAAGCCGTCCGATAAGCCCATAAAGCGTCGTCAAGCTTGTCCGACCAATCCTTCCTCCCTCCATTGATGGTCTTCTCCAAAACTAACTTGATTTGGCGGTTTGAGACCTCCGCCAAACCATTTGCTTGAGGGTGGTAAGGTGTAGCCACTCGATGTTTCACTCCATATCTTTTCAGCAAACTCTCCATCAACTTGTTTACAAGGTGTGATCCTCTATCGCTCACTAAAGCCCGTGGAACTCCAAACCTAGCAAAAATGTTCTTTTTCAAAAACCTTTGCACAATCAAAGCATCATTTGTCTTCGTGGGGATTGCCTCCACCCACTTGGACACATAATCCACAGCTAGCAAGATGTACACATATCCTTTAGACGAGGGAAATGGTCCCATAAAATCAATCCCCCATACATCAAAAATTTCTACATCAATCCTTAAGGTCATGGGCATTTCATCTCTCTTGCCTATTCCCCCTATCCTTTGGCATCTATCACACTTTGCAACAAACTTCTTTGCATCCTTAAACAATGTTGGCCAATAGAAGCCCGATTGTAAAACCTTAGCCCCCGTCTTTTGATGAGCAAAGTGACCTCCACACAAAGACGAGTGACAAAGTTCAAGAATCCCCATAACTTCTTCTTCAGCTACACATCTCCTTATTACTCCATCATTGCAAATTTTAAACAAATACGGCTCATCCCAAAAATACTTCTTAACTTCAACATGAAACCTCTTTTCTTTGTACTCATTAAGTAACGTGGGCTTGATTCCACACATAAAGAAATTGACGTAATCGGCGTACCAAGGCGGCACATTCACCATGCGAGTACTCACTTGCTTGACCTCTAGTAGTAAAATGTCCTCATCCGGGAACTCATCCCCAATGGGCTTCAAATCTACATTTGCACCTCCATTTTCTAACCTAGACAAATGGTCCGCAATCACATTCTCCACGCCCTTTTTATCCTTGATGACCACATCAAATTCCTGCAAAAGCAACACCCAACGAATTAAACGAGTTTAGCATCTTTCTTACTCATGAGGTATTTTATAGCCGCGTGATCCGTGTAGACAATCGTTTGTGTTCCAACCAAGTATGGTCGAAACTTCTCAAAAGCATACACTACGGCTAAAAATTCCTTCTCCGTTGTGGTGTAGTTAATTTGGCACGAATTCAATGTCTTTGAGGCGTAATAGATTGCTCTAAACTTCTTCTCTCTCATTTGCCCCAACACCACTCCAATGGATTGATCGCTAGCATCACAATGAAGTTCAAATAGTAAACTCCAATCCGGGGTAACGAGGATCGGAGATGAAGTGAGAGCATCCTTGATAGGCTTTTTCTATGCACTATAATTTAATCCTCAAGTATAAGGATGTCAATTGTAGCAACAAGTACCCAAGTTAAATTATCGATCCCGCTAAGACAGCTAATTATTTATTTATTCTATAAATTACTAATTAATCAGAATTGAGTAACCAATTTCCAATGTTTTGTTTTGAATTAATCTAAATAACGAAATATTAAATAACTGAATTAATTAAAAGTAAGGAAAAATAAAAGCAAGTGTCTAATCAAGATATAACAAACAGTTCTAAGGTATCAGGTATTGACCAATTAATTTGGGTTATTAAACTTACGATTGTTCATTCATGCAGTTCTACTGAAAATACACCACATATCCCTGTTATCCCACCGAATATGATTCGATTCAAAGCTAACAGTTTAACCTGGTTTAAATCCTAAGGTGCGCAAATATTACCAAGCCTTATTCCTAGATACTAATCCAGCGAACAACAATACCTCCGGATGGTAAGTTCGACTAACAAGATATTTTCTGGAATTACTACAAGGTTTTATTCACTTCCTACTTGATTGTCTAATTGCATTGTTCCACTAAACTAATCAAGTATTTGATTAACCAGTTCATGAAATTAAAGTGCTTATAGCGGAGCTACTCTAATCTCTAACAGATAGACAATACCAATCATGAACGCACACAAGCTAACACAATAATCCAAGCATTATAGCGGATGTCATGAATATATTATGAAGACGTTACGAAGCAGATTAACATGTCTTAGTAAAATAAGTAAAATCAAAAGCTCAACTGCATAAAATCCCAATCTTTGGTCTAAATCCCCAAATCAATTAAATCAATCCATCAAACCCTAGAACTGTATAGGAAATTAGCCCATGAGATTACAAGCAATCCTCATGGCTAAGCAATTCATAACAATAATCAAAGTAATAGAAAGGAATAGATAAGAATTGTGAAACCCTAGTGTAGGAGCAATCTCACGTTCCTTCTCCGTCTCTTCAATTGCTTGATTTTCCCTCGATTAGCACTTGGAACCCTTGTGGAATTGGATGGATGGCGAAATCAGGTTGTAATCTGATATGGGTATGAAAGGAGTGTGGATTGATGATGGTTTATGGCTGGGCTCTCTCCGATTGACGTCTCGATCTCCCTAATTGTTTCTAAGATGGATGCAGGGCTGTTTTCGCGACGACTCTGCTTCAGAATCGCGTCTGGAAGGTATTTATACAGTGTAGAATCGAACAGGCCCCGTCTGGGCTCTGAACTGGGCCGCTCGGCACCCAGCTCGGCTCGAGCTGGGTCTGGACCCAGCCGAGCGGCCTGCCACGTCACTGGCCACGTCACTGGGGTCCAAGTGGGACCCCACTCGGCACCGTTTACCACCGCTCGGCACCCAGCTCGGCTCGAGCGGCTCGCCGAGCTGCTCCCGAGCTGGGCCGTTCCGGGTCTGTTTTGCTCCTCTTCCGATCCTGCCCTGTTTTACCCTGTTTCCTGCCTTCGAAACTCACAAAAACACCTTAATAGCCTTAAAATCGTGTAAATACTTAAACATACACAATTCCATGCAAAAACGATCAATTTCCTAAGCAAAATGGTGTAATGTGCACACATAAAATGCGTAAAATTCCACTCTCAACAAACCCCCAAACTTACCTGTTGCTCGTCCCGAGGCAACAACATCATAAACCAATAGATTAACTGAGAGGAAATTTCACAGCAGAAAAACATTCAAGACAATATAGCAATTTAAATATCATACTTTGGATACAAGATAACCATCCATTTAAAAACATACAATTCAAATCAACTAATTCACCTTTTCGGAATGCTCATCCACCCATTCTCACGGGTAGTATTTACGCTCAACACTCAAGTGCGAGATATACACTTTAGGGTATGGTGTTTACACTCATAATCAATCCATACACACGCGTAACCATAAGCTTGGCAATCATCTCAACTCTCGACTAAAGGAATAATTTCGACAATAGGATCACAAAGGTCTTGCATTAGGTTATAATGTTGGCTCTTTGGTAAAGGTAGGGAGTATATGGATAAGGTGACTCAATCACTAGTAGAGAATCAAAGAAGACTTACAGCTTTTCAACAAACAGCTTAACTTTCTTCTTTCTTCTTCAACGCTCTTCAATGCTTCTTGCAATTTGATTCCTCCTTCACTTTTGAACACCACATCCTTACTTGAATTTTTTCTTCTTCCCTCTTTTCTTTTTTTTTTTCAAATAAGGGTACCAGTTTCAGGCACTACCCTTTTCATGGGGTACCAGTTTCAGGCACTACCCCTTTATGCAACAATTTAACCACTCTCTTCAACAAATTTCATCACTTCCAACTTATTCTCCTTTTATGTTTCTTCTCAAGATACCAAATTGACTCCTTCAACTCTCTACTAGGTAGGAATTTTTAAGGCTAGCAAATGGATCAATTGGCTAATCACGTAGGCTTCCACAAAAATAAGGCTTTTAGGCTCAAAAGGGTTAACTACGGATAGTTTCAATAGGTAGGATAATAATTTGGTTAGTGACTAATAAACAACAAAGATGGCCTAAGATCATTTCCTATCATCTAATTAAACACGTAGCTTCAAGCAAGATATAAAGCCAAGTTCTAGAATACGTGTGTATGAACGACACTCACAAGAATAAACTGAATCATGCAATTTATCATGATTTCAAAAGGCTCAAAATCTCACATGGCTGTAGGAATGAACGAGCAATCCTAATAAAGTTACATAGCTAATCTTTCATGCACATAAATAAATTTCAAGTATCTCAATATCCAAGCACAATCTCAAACTGCTTCTCAAATACAATCACACAACATAAATCAATAGCACATACCTCTACGAATGAATCATAAACCCTTAATAATCAACCATCAATAGAAACAGAATAATTATATCATACATGCCCAAATCAATAGAATAGAACTCCTAGCACAGACTGTCAAATGACTCCAAAAAGGGAAAAAAAAAATAAGAAAGGTAGAAGTAGAGAGACACAAACACTATCCAATAACACTGCTCAAATCAGATCATCAGGATCAATGCGCCATGCGTTGAATTCCTCCCGAATGTCCTCCAGTGTCCTTACTCTATCCGACATCTGGGTAAGCGTGTTGTTCAACCCTCCAATCTGAATGTTAGTCGCTTGCTGAGTTGCATTGATCTGGGTCAGCTGGCGACGAATAGCAACGTTCTCTCTTCTTCTCCTCCTGTTTTCAACTGTCAAGTTAGATAAATGAGCATGCATACCTTGGGCCTGCTGGCTATACCATGAAACCATCGGCTGCCATGCCTCAAAACCAGGAGGCAATGGTGGTGGAGGCATCCCGTATAAGGGAAACTGATCTACTCCGGGGAACAATGGTGCTCCCCCAAACTGCTCTCCTCCTCCAAAATCCGGGTGCGGCATCTCATCATCTGCTCCACCTCCATAGTCCTGATCATCTCCATAATCTGCTCCATCGTATGCCTCATCGACAGGGTCCCCCATAGCCATCGGCTGATCCTGGGCTAGTGCATCTTGCGCTGCCCTCCTCCAGTCTCTGCCCTTCTGAATCGCCTCAATGATTGACTGATGACCAGGTGTTTTCATTCCGATGTTACCCTCATTCAGGATGTTTCCCTCATCCCGGATGGTAATGAAATGAGTGAGCTCTATAGGGAATGAGAAGGCATTAGGTGCACTAGCATAAACAAACTCCAAAACACCTCTCTTTGACACCTTAAACACCTTACTTGATTCCAACGATCCAAGATCAATGTCTGGCTTCTTCCTCACAACCAACATCTCACTCGTGTCAATCCCATAATGGTGAGCTATAGGCGTAACCAAACCTCATATGTTCACTATCTGTCGGATGTGTGTGACGAACTGGTACATCTGGTGAATCAAATAAGCACCCACATTGATCCTCACTCCATGGAGCATGCACCACAATACATAGAGCTCTCCTCGGGGAATCGCACCACTCTCGGATCGACAAAAGATTGTACATCCCAAAATCCGATCCATATATCTCAGCACTGGGTTGCGGATGCTAGTGGCTCGTGCATAACTCGAACAATAAACCTCATTCCGCCCCGTAATCAATCTCCAGAAATCATTGGGCTTGAATCTTTGATCCTCTATAAACGCAGAAATCCCCTCAGGACACCCGAGTATTCTATTGATCGAATCTGGGGTCTCTTTTCTAGACTCACCCCCTCCAAGTACAAACTCACACTCGTACGGAATCTCCTCATCATACAAAACTTTTAGCGTGCAAAGAAACTCCGCAGTGAGTCTGAAATAAGTGGGTAGTCTCATCTCCATGAACCTTCGGATACCAACCTGATCAAACATCCATTTTATATCATCAGTAAAACCCAGAGTATCCATCGTCTGATCGTCTTGGTATCGAGTGTTGACTATCTTATCTGCAATCCTCCCATAGAGAACAGCTATTTTATCCCAGTTAGCAAACTCGATGCCAAAATCTCCTGGCAGCATCCCTTTTCTCCTCAGCCTCTCATAAATCTGTGCTGCTGTCTCCTCCTCTGGATCAACATCATCGGACTCATAAGAAGGACCCTCATCTGTTCTCTTCTTCTTATTTCTACCTGTCGCAATTCATATAGGCAAGGCACACTCTTCCATCAAATAATCAAATAGATAGGACCTATGCAATTCTAATTCCAAGTTCAAAGCTATCATATTCAAAACATAATCATTAATCAAACTTCTAACTCTTTACTTAGATATGCATAATAGTAAACATCCTATATCACATTCTTAGCTTCAACAATTCTACCATAAACATGCTTCCAAAAATCCAAGAACAATCATGCTTAGTCACATTCAACTCAGAGAACTCAATATTCAAGCATTCATGCACTCTTTCAATTCAAAAACATAGCATTTTCATGGGAACTTCTCAATCTAATCTCCATTTCCATCTTACTTCCACATGTAAGCACCAATCAAAACCCCTACATGTTCAATAATCATCATAAAACCAAATAATTGAGAACAAAAGCAACAAAAAATCAAGATATTCAACAATTAAGCACAAATTCGAATGCACACCAAGTGTTTGTCAAAATGCCTCAACCAAATCCCAACTTGAACATGTAAATTCAACACACATATGACTTACCCATACCAAATTCACAACACCAATGAAGTTCTAAGCATCAAAGAGTATAGAAAACATACCTCTTGTGTTATACATTGTGAAATTCGAATGGAAGTTCTCACACCCACAAATTCCCAAATTGAACACTTATAAGCCCTAATTTAATGAATTAATGCAAGGGAAGATGAGTAATGATGTGTGTGAAGTGTTTTAGTGGAAGGAATTGAGAAAAACCGGCCGGAATCGCGTCGGAAATCGGCGAAATCGCGACGGCAGGGCTGGAAATAACGTTGAAATAGCGCTGGACAGGCTTAAATCACCGCCCGCTGCCCGCCTGACCGCTCGGCTGCCCGCTCGCCGCGAGCCACCTGCCGAGCGGGCTCTTCTTCAGCCGAGCGGGCCTCCAGGCCCGCTATCCACGTGTCCTGCATCCTCCGGCACCCCACTCGGCAGCTTCCGACGTCGCTCGGCTGCCCGCTCGCCGCGAGCAAGGTGGCGAGCCGTGATCGGCCTGCCCGGTTCTGCTTCCGCTTTCGATCCCCTGCTTTTTCTGTACTGTACCCTGCTTCAGAACTCAATTCCAAGTGAAAGCACACCGTAAAATACCATCAAGTGCTATGAAAATCGAGAAATTATCCTAGAGACCCAAAAATCGATTAAACTAACACTAGATTAACACAAAACAAATAAACACAAACAAAAACAACACGAAACCTGGAAAATCGCAAAAAAATCGAACCCTCAACATCATCAAATAAATTGAAAATATCAAAAATCCGCAAAAAATCGACCCTCCAAGCAACAACACAATGCAAAAATTTTACTTCGGTACTACAAGACAAGGTATGTACGTAACCTCCCCCCAAACTTAGATCAAACAAAGTGAGAAACTAAGTTTGCAAAGAAGTATATACCGTAGTCAAGCAACACCTAATAAAACTCCTACACCAAAACAGACATATAAAAGCAATAAAACGGAAGGGACAGCCCCCAACAGGCGCTCATGTTTAACGTCGGAGAGTCACGACGGAATTCAAACCTCAACTCAAATACTCAAGAGAGAGTACTTGGATATCCTGCGGTGACTTGTAATGCTTCAATCTTTGGCCATTTGCTACCATGATATCACCATTCTTACCTTTCAACTCAAAGCTTCCCCCTCCACAAGCTCTATGTATGACAAACGGTCCACTCCAACGGGACTTCAGCTTACCTGCAAAAAGTTTAAGACGAGAGTTGAAAAGAAGTACCTCATTACCAACATTGAACTCCTTGAATTTGATCTTCGCATCATGCCATCTCTTCATACGTGCTTTGAAGATCATTGAGTTCTCATAAGCCTTCTCACGAAATTCATCCAACTCATTGATTTGAGTTGTTCGAAATTCCTTAGCATCCTCCATGCTCAAATTCACACGTCTAACAGCCCAATAAGCTTTATGCTCAATCTCCACAGGAAGGTGGCAAGACTTTCCATAAACAATCTGATAAGGCGACATCCCCAAGACAGTCTTGAAAGCTGTTCTGAATCCCCACAAAGCATCATTAAGCTTCGCAGACCAATCTTTCCTTGTACTTCCAACTGTCTTCTCCAACACTTGCTTAATCTGTCGATTTGAAACCTCGGATTGCCCATTTGCTTGCGGATGATAGGGTGTAGTAACCCTATGCTTGACTCCATAATCTCGAAGAACCTTCTCCAACATCTTATTAACAAAATGGGTTCCTCCATCGCTTATGAGCGCCTTAGGTACTCCAAAACGGCTGAAAATGTCTTTCTTGATGAACTCTTGAACCACTCTAGCATCATTCGTCCTGGTTGGTGATTAGAGCTATTTTCACCTATATTTTAGTGTCTTTTTATATGTATTTTCGTATTATTTTATCCGTATTTTATATATTATTTGGTTGTGTTTTGTATTTTTATTGAAATGTGTGTGAATGAGCTTAAACGTAAGATTTTCACTTTTTATTGGATGCTAAACATGATAAGGAAGATGTAGGAAAAAGCGGATCTCAATTCGGAGTTGAAACGAGGGAGAACGAGCCAAAACAGTGAAGAAATGCAGGAGCCAGCACACGAGCCGTGTAGCCAACACGGCCCTGTAAGAGTTGGCCGTGTGGCGACATCTAGTCACTCAACACGGGCAACTTCAGGTCGTGTCCAGTTGCACGAGTCGAGTCGGGAGCACGAGCCGTGTCGCCAACACGGCCCTGTAAGAAGGTGGCCGTGTGGCGACATCAGAAGAGCCAACACGACCACACCTGTGCCCGTGTTACAACACACGACTCGTGTTGCAGCACACGAGCCGTGTTGCGTAACACGGCCCTGTAAGGCGAGGCCGTGCGGGAGCATCAGAAGACACAACATGGCCACCTCGTGGCCGTGTTGCAGAGCACGACTCGTGCCGGGTTTTTTTTCCTGCAGAAATTTCCAGATCCTTCTAGAAGCCTCCAAAGGGGTATAAATACCCCTTTATTCAACAATTGGCAGGGAATCCGAAAATCCTATCATCTACACACACCTCACACACCATTTCTTCCATTTCCCACCATCATCTTCATCCACCTTCATCCATTTTGATCCATCTTCATCATCTCCATTAATTCTCCATCAAAACTTCATCCCTTCCATTGGGTGTGAGAGATCTCAAGGAATCAAGAGCTAGAGGTAGAGATCAAGAAGAATAGAAGATTCTCTTCAAGAAATTGATAGGGAAGAATCCATTCATTTTGTATTTCTTTAGATCTTAGACTATGGATAATTGTAATGAATCATTTAATTGTTTTGTTACTTTTATCATGTTAGGCTAATCCCTCTAGTGGGATTAGGAATATGAAGAGCATATTAGATTTATATTATCATGTGGATTAAATTGGTTTTTGATTTAATTGATGTTGATTTCTATTCATGGAGTTTAATTGTCTTGATATTGTGATGGCATGGTTTGTTATTCATGAATGTTTATTGGTTTAATGGATTGTTGATCAATGGATTATTTGTGGTAATTAAATGCTATTATGATGTTCATGTATGTATTGCTTGGAGTGAGACGGAAACGACCCTCTATAGTATTAGGAAGGCATGATTAGACATTGAGTTTGGGTTTGACCGAAAGGATATTTGAATTCAATGAGGGGAACCAATCCATTCGTTGGCCTTAGTACACAAAAAGGGAGAGTTTAATCTAACTAGTACCTAGATGGAAGGGGTTAATGTTGGGCTTTGATCTTAAGTGCTTTTGGGAGTCTAAAATGGATCAACAACCTTTGTAACCCGAAAGGGAGCTTAGGATACAATCGTGATCACCCTTAGTCTACATCAATTGAGTTGAATTCCGTTTGCATGATAATATGAATTGAGTGTGCTTGGATGTTTCTAATCCCATGTTTTTCCATACTTGAACTTAAGCACCCATTTTCTATTCTTGTCATTCTACTTATTTGATATTGTTATTTACTTGTTACTTGTTTTAGTTGTTAATCAATCTCAAAACCCCCGATCATCTTTACAAAAACAACAATGAACATGAGCTCACGTATTTTGCTAGTACGAATATAACTCCTTATTGGATTGATAATTTTTCTTGGGATATACTACTACAACGATCGAGTATTCTTGCTCGTGAGTGCTATAAAATTAGGTAAACAGTTGGAATTGCTTCCACCCATTTCGAAACGTAGTCCACTGCAAGCAGAATGTAAAGGAATCCATTAGATGGGGGAAACGGCCCCATAAAATCAATCCCCCAAACATCAAAAACCTCTACTACAATGCTAGGCTGCAAAGGCATCTCATCTCTCTTTGATATATTCCCCATCCGCTGGCATCTATCACATGTATCCACATACTCTTGACAACTTTTGAACAGGGTAGGCCAATACAAACCAGACTGAAGCACCTTTTGAGCAGTCTTTTGGGCGCCAAAATGACCCCCATTCGGTTGCGAGTGGCAGAAATCAAGGACACTCTCCCATTCAACCTCAGGAACACACCTACGGATTATAGAATCCGTGCAGATTTTGTAGACCCATGGCTCCTCCCATAAGATAAATTGAACATCATGCAGAAACTTGACCATATGGTGTCTACTCAACCCATAAGGCTTCACTCCCGTGACAATATAGTTAACAAAATTAGCATACCACGGAGCATCCTTCATCTCCTTCTCAGGATAAGTCTTCGAGACTGCGAAAACCTTGTGAATATCCACCATTAATATCCTTTCATCAGGAAAATGGTCTTCGATCACCTCAGCAGTATTATCACAATGCTCCTTCGTCTCTAAACGCGACAGGTGGTCGGCTAAGACGTTCTCACTCCCCTTCTTATCACGAATTTCCATGTCAAACTCCTGAAGCAAGAGAATCCATCTAAGTATCCTTGGCTTTGCATCCTTCTTGTCCATCAAATATCGAATAGCCGAGTGATCAGTGTACACCACAGTTTTCATGCCCACCAAGTAAGGCCGAAACTTATCGAAGGTATACACCACCGCCAAAAATTCCTTCTCAGTAACAGTGTAATTCTTTTGAGCAGAATCGAACGTCTTACTAGCATAGTATATGGCATGAAACTTCTTTTCTCTCATCTGCCCCAACACGACTCCCAAAGCAGCTTCACTAGCATCACACTCCAGTACAAAGGGCTGAGTCCAATCCGGAGTAACAAGAATCGGAGCAGTTATCAATGCTTCCTTAAGAACCTGAAAAGCATGTAAGCAAACTTCATCAAAATCAAATTTCACATCCTTCTCAAGTAACCTGGACATTGGTTTTGAATATTTGGAGAAATCTTTAATAAATCTCCTATAAAATCCCGCGTGCCCCAAGAATGACCGGACTCCTCTTTCATTAGTGGGCGGTGGAAGCTTCTCAATTGCCACGACCTTAGCACGATCAACCTGAAGACCTGCAGCAGAAACATGATGGCCCAAAACTATCCCGTCTCTTACCATGAAATGGCATTTTTCCCAATTCAAGACGAGGTTAGTCTCTTCACATCTCTCCAAGACCAAAGACAAGTTAAACAAACAAGAGTCAAAAGAAGAACCGAAAACAGAGAAATCATCCATAAATACTTCCATGACTCTTTCAATCAAACCCTCAAAAATAGCCATCATACACCTTTGAAAAGTCGCAGGTGCATTACATAAACCAAAGGGCAAATTTCTAAAGGCAAAAGTGCCATAGGGGCAGGTAAATGTAGTCTTTTCCTGATCTCCTGGTGCAATCATTATCTGATTGTAACCAGAGTATCCATCCAAGAAACAATAAAAATCATAACCTGCTAGTCTATCCAACATCTGATCCATAAAGGGCAAAGGAAAATGATCCTTACGGGTGTTCTCATTCAATTTTCTATAATCAACACAGACACGCCACCCCGTAGGTACCCTAGTAGCAAGCACTTCACCATCATCAGACAATATAACAGTCATTCCCCCCTTCTTAGCGACTACATGCAATGGACTCACATAGGTACTATCACTAATAGGAAAGATAATTCCTGCATCTAACCAGGTAAGCACTTGTTTCCTAACAACCTCTTGCATAGCAGGGTTCAACCTCCGCTGATGCTGCACAGAACATTTATTTTCATCTTCTAGTCTTATCTTATGCATGCAAAAAGTAGGATTAATCCCTTTCAAATCATCAATTGTCCACCCTATTGCAGTCTTATGCTTTCTCAAAACAACTAACAATTTATCAAGTTCATCTTTAGATAGAGAAGAAGATACTATTACCGGAAAAGCTTTATTCTCCCCCAAATAAGCGTACTTGAGATGTTCAGGAAGTGGCTTGAGCTCGATCTCTTTCTCTTCCTTGCTACTGTCCCCTTCAACACGTAGAGGCAAATATTGCTTTGTCCACAGAACTTCCTCCATTGCTGAGTCTTCTTGCTTGTACCTGCTCTCATCAAGATTGAGTAAGGTTTCAAGATAATCAATAGCAAGCTCATTAGACAAATCATCAAGTAAAATATCATTAGGAGTAGGTAAAGTAAGAGATTCGCGGATGCATGTTTCAACAGGATCCTTAGATAGGATCAAAGGCAAATCATCCTCCATAATCTCCTCTACTATTTCCACAAACTTGCACTGCTGCTCTTCTGCTGGCCACTGCATCGCCTTGTTCAAGGAGAAGACAATTTCTTGTTCATTGACTCTAAGCCTCAACTCTCCTTTGAACACATCGATCAGAGCTCTTCCTGTTGCAAGGAATGGACGTCCCAAGATCAAAGGTGTTCCATCCTTGTCATCCTCCATGTTAAGAACCAGGAAATCCACAGGAAAAACCAAATTCGATACCTTCACTAACACATCCTCAATGACTCCCTCGGGGTATGTCAATGATCTATCTGCTAACTGTAAAGCCACAGACGTAGGCTTCAACTCCCCCAAACCAAGCTTCTTGTATACCGAGAAGGGCATCAAATTTATACTAGCTCCAAGATCACATAACGCTTTCCTCACTTGTCCTTTTCCAATCTCACAAGGTATGATGAAGCTTCCAGGATCCTTTAACTTTTCAGGTAACTTCTTCTGAATCACTGAGCTGCAATTTTCTGTCAAGTTCACTGTTTCCACACTGTTCAAGCTTCTCTTTCTGGAGATGAGTTCTTTAATGAATCTTGCATAGTATGGCATTGACTCCAAAGCTTCAGAAAAAGGAATATTGATTTGTATGTTCCTCATTACATCAGCAAACTTTCTGAACTTCTCATCCAAGCTTTTTGACAAGAATTTCTGAGGGAAATGAATTGGTACCTTTGTGATCGGTAATCCCAAACTGTCTTTCTTGAATACCACTTCTGTTTCTCTCAGTTTCTTTGCTTTCTGCCACTTTTTATCAGCGATTTCCAGATCAGACTGACTCTGTACAGAATTCGGACGCGCTGGAAAACCCGGAGGACAGCTCGTTGGCTCGCTCGAGCCGAGCTGTGGAAGAACTGAGCCGAGCTGGGTTCCTCCCAAACCAGAGGACTCAGCAGAACCGGTCGGAACCCCACTCGGCGGCGACTCGGCATCGGCGGGAGGCGGTTCGGCCCGAGCGGGTGGCCGAGCGGCGGTAGATTGACCCTGTCCCGTCCCTGTTTCGTCCTGCTTCTGTTCTGTATCATTCTGCATCAGTTCTGATTCATTCTGTACCAATTCTGGACCTTCGTAATGCCTTCCGGATCTCAAAGTGATCGCATTAACACTCTCCTTTGGGTTGATTTCCGTATCCGAAGGAAATTTTCCTTTCTGCAACTGCACTTGCTGCTGATTTACTGTAGTAGAGATCTGCCCTATGTTATATGACAAATTCTTCAACTGCTTGTTCACTTCCTCATTCTGTTTGGTCATATTCGAGTCCATGAGAACAATGCAGTTATTGATCTTGTTTATGTCGGCATCATTCTTCTTCATGTATCTTGCTAACACATCGTCAATACTGGACTTCCCTTCTTCAGTCTTAGCACCAGGATCAAAATTAGGAGGATATGGAACTGCATTATTCGGATTTGAATAAGAGAAGTTCTCATGCCTCTGATTCTGCCAATTGCCTCCTTGATTATTAGGACCTCCCCCTTGGATATTTCTCTGGTTCGAATTACCTTGAGGGTACCTATTTCCTTGCCAATTTTGAGGAGCTCTCGAACCCTGAAGACTCTGCCCCATAGCCCAATTAGCATCCTCGACCTCTTGAAGGTTCATCACTACATCATCACTAGCAGACCCTCGGTTGCCTCCCCCATTATTACCTGATATCAGAGTAATCAGGTTCTTATTCATCTGTTCCAATTGAGCGACAACCTTATCATTCTTATCAGCTTCAGAAAATTTCTCTTCAACCTTTGCAACTTTACCAAGTATATAAGTCCCTCGGATCCTCTCAGATGGCCAATCCCTTGAGTTCAAAGAGATATCATCAAACAATTTCTCTACTGCATTGGATGTCTTGCCAAAGATTGTTCCTCCAGCAGAAGCATCAACCAACACTCTCGATTCGTTGTCAAGGCCATTATAGAAGACACTGATGAGTTGAGACTTTTTGAATCCATGCTGAGGGCATCTCCTCAACGCATCAGTAAACCTTTCCCAAGCCTCTCCAAACGACTCATCTCTCCGCTGCTTGAATTGATTGATCTCCTGTTTCAGTAAAAGAACCTTTCCTGGTGGCATAAATCG
This sequence comes from Pogostemon cablin, assembly GCA_023678885.1. NCBI lineage: Eukaryota > Viridiplantae > Streptophyta > Magnoliopsida > Lamiales > Lamiaceae > Pogostemon > Pogostemon cablin. The sequence continues at coordinate 353,945 of CM042989.1, forward strand.
ATCCACGAACAGCTGCTGCAACTCAGTCCAGTTTGAGCAACTGTCTCCCTTTAGCTTATCATACCACTCCCTTGCCTTATCAACCAATGAAAACTGAAAAAGCCTCATCTTCCATCTATCATTAGTAGCATCAGCAGCTTTCACTGTATCCATGTAGCTGTTGAAACGCTTAAGATGGCCATAGGGCTCATCAAAAACGCCTCCGGCAAAGGGGTTTTTCTCCACCATATGAATCAGGGCTGGCCTTATGTCGTTCGTTTCATCAGCTTGAATGGCTCCAACTACGCCTGATCCTCCTAGATTGGTGGACTTGAATGTTTCTCGGATGACGATGTCATCCTCATCGACTCTTTCTCCCATTGATGCTGTTTCAGGTTCTGTCTCAGATTCTGATTCAAACTCCGATTCAGCCTCTTCTAGGATAGCCTGATTCTCAATCTGCACTTCTTCCTCCTCTAAAATTGCTTTAGGAGGTGCTTTGGTATTCTTTGATTTTACTCTTCTTTTCCTCGCAGAAGCTTCAATTTCCGGATCAAATTCAAGATCTTGTGCTCTCGTCTTTGACCTAGTTTGCATGCAACTTCAAGAAAAATCCAAAGTAAAACAATTAAATCCCAAAGAAAATATTCTAATTAACTAAGTAATAAAAGAAAATAAATAATTAAAACTGTCCCCGGCACAACGGCGCCAAAAACTTGATAGGCTTTTTCTATGCACTATAATTTAATCCTCAAGTATAAGGATGTCAATTGTAGCAAAAAGTACCCAAGTTAAATTATCGATCCCGCTAAGACAGCTAATTATTTATTTATTCTATAAATTACTAATTAATCAGAATTGAGTAACCAATTTCCAATGTTTTGTTTTGAATTAATCTAAATAACGAAATATTAAATAACTGAATTAATTAAAAGCAAGGAAAAATAAAAGCAAGTGTCTAATCAAGATATAACAAACAGTTCTAAGGTATCAGGTATTGACCAATTAATTTGGGTTATTAAACTTACGATTGTTCATTCATGCAGTTCTACTGAAAATACACCACATATCCCTGTTATCCCACCGAATATGATTCGATTCAAAGCTAACAGTTTAACCTGGTTTAAATCCTAAGGTGCGCAAATATTACCAAGCCTTATTCCTAGATACTAATCCAGCGAACAACAATACCTCCGGATGGTAAGTTCGACTAACAAGATATTTTCTGGAATTACTACAAGGTTCTATTCACTTCCTACTTGATTGTCTAATTGCATTGTTCCACTAAACTAATCAAGTATTTGATTAACCAGTTCATGAAATTAAAGTGCTTATAGCGGAGCTACTCTAATCTCTAACAGATAGACAATACCAATCATGAACGCACACAAGCTAACACAATAATCCAAGCATTATAGCGGATGTCATGAATATATTATGAAGACGTTACGAAGCAGATTAACATGTCTTAGTAAAATAAGTAAAATCAAAAGCTCAACTGCATAAAATCCCAATCTTTGGTCTAAATCCCCAAATCAATTAAATCAATCCATCAAACCCTAGAACTGTATAGGAAATTAGCCCATGAGATTACAAGCAATCCTCATGGCTAAGCAATTCATAACAATAATCAAAGTAATAGAAAGGAATAGATAAGAATTGTGAAACCCTAGTGTAGGAGCAATCTCACGTTCCTTCTCCGTCTCTTCAATTGCTTGATTCTCCCTCGATTAGCACTTGGAACCCTTGTGGAATTGGATGGATGGCGAAATCAGGTTGTAATCTGATATGGGTATGAAAGAAGTGTGGATTGATGATGGTTTATGGCTGGGCTCTCTCCGATTGACGTCTCGATCTTCCTAATTGTTTCTAAGATGGATGCAGGGCTGTTTTCGCGACGACTCTGCTTCAGAATCGCGTCTGGAAGGTATTTATACAGTGTAGAATCGAACAGGCCCCGTCTGGGCTCTGAACTGGGCCGCTCGGCACCCAGCTCGGCTCGAGCTGGGTCTGGACCCAGCCGAACGGCCTGCCACGTCACTGGCCACGTCACTGGGTCCAAGTGGGACCCCACTCGGCACCGTTTACCACCGCTCGGCACCCAGCTCGGCTCGAGCGGCTCGCCGAGCTGCTCCCGAGCTGGGCCGTTCCGGGTCTGTTTTGCTCCTCTTCCGATCCTGCCCTGTTTTACCCTGTTTCCTGCCTTCGAAACTCACAAAAACACCTTAATAGCCTTAAAATCGTGTAAATACTTAAACATACACAATTCCATGCAAAAACGATCAATTTCCTAAGCAAAATGGTGTAATGTGCACACATAAAATGCGTGAAATTCCACTCTCAACAATCCTTAAGCACCTGAAATGACACACAACACTCATCATCAAAGTTAAATGTACAATCTTTTTCAAGCAATATACAAAGGGGTTTAGCAATTTTGGAAAAATCCTTAATGAAGCGTCTATAAAAGCCCGCATGTCCTAAGAACGATCTCACCCCCTTCTCACTAGTAGGAGGGGGAAGACGTTCTATGGCTATTACTTTAGCTCTATCCACTTTTAACCCATGCTTTGAAATATGATGTCCCAAGACTATCACATCGGTCACCATAAAGTGGCATTTTTCCCAATTTAGCACAAGACTCGACTCTTCACACCTCTGCAACACAATCGTGAGATTAGCTAAGCAAATATCATAAGAAGATCCATACACGGAAAAATCGTCCATAAACACCTCCATAATATTTTCAATTAAACCATCAAAGATTGCCATCATACAACGCTGAAAAGTGGCAGGGGCATTACATAGACCAAATGACATCATTCTAAACGCAAATGTACCATAGGGACATGTGAACGTTGTCTTCTCTTGATCTTCCAGTGCAATCAATATTTGATTGTACCCGGAATAACCATCAAGAAAACAATAGTACTCATGCCCCGCAAGACGATCCAACATTTGATCTATGAATGGCAATGGGAAATGATCTTTACGAGTATTCTCATTCAACTTACGATAATCAACACATACTCTCCAACCCGTGATAGTTCTAGTGGCAATTGTTTCATTTGTATCGGATCTAACAATTGTCATACCACCTTTCTTTGCCACTACATGTAGAGGACTTACATATTGACTATCACTAATTGGAAAGATTATTCCCGCATCAAGCCATTTTAACACCTCTTTCCTTACCACTTCTTGCATTATAGGATTTAATCTACGTTGGTTTTGCACACAAGACTTTTCATCATCAATCAAATGGATCTTGTGCATGCACATAGATGGACTAATACCTTTCAAATCTTTAATGCTCCAACCAATAGATGACTTATGATCTCTTAAGACTCTTAGCAATTTTTCTACTTCTAAATCATTAAGGGAAGAGGATACAATTACCGGATACGTTTCATCTTTTTCCAAGTAAGCATACTTTAAGTGATCCGGCAATGGTTTCAACTCTACCTTCTTCTTCTCTTGCACTTCCAAAAATGGCTTTTCATCAAGTTTCTCCACCTTTACCTCCTTTGCTTCCTCTTTTGTGAGTGCCCTACAAGCATTTAAACCATGCAATTCATCAATTATTTCATCATTTTCTACACCAAAAGAAGATTTAGCTTTTATAGATTCAAGAGAATAAGAGTGGCTTATGATGATTTCCAAAGGGTCCTTGGAGTGAAGGTGATACATATGCTCTTCAACCATGTCGTCAATAACCTCCACTCTTCCACATTCCTCCCTAGGATACCTCATAGCCTCACTTAAAGAAAATATGACTTCATCCTCATTCACCCTCAAAGTTAGCTCCCCTTTCTCCACATCTATCAATGCTTTCCCAGTGGCAAGAAACGGACGTCCAAGTATCAATGGGACACTATCATCTTCAGCCATATCTAGTACCACAAAATCAACGGGGAACACAAACTTGCCAACTTTGATCAAAACATCTTCCACTATTCCCTTGGGATGTGTCAACGACCGATCGGCTAATTGAAGTGTAACCGACGTCGGTTTGACCTCACCAATACCCAACTTTTTGAAGATTGATAAGGGCATTAAGTTAATGCTTGCCCCTAGATCACATAAAGCTTTGTAGTTCCCTTGCTCTCCCATCTCACAAGGAATAGTGAAACTCCCCGGATCTTTCAATTTAGGGGGAAGTTTCTTTTGCAAGATTGCACTACATTCCTCCGTAAGGTTCACCGTTTCGAACTCTCCCAAGCTTCTTTTCTTTGACAAGATATCCTTCAAAAATTTGGCGTAGTTGGGCATTTGAAGTAAGACCTCCGCAAAAGGCATATTCACATGTATCTTCTTCAACATTTCAACAAACTTGGTAAATTTCTCTTCTAATCCCTTTTTCAAGCATCTTTGTGGAAACGGAATTGCCATGGGCAACTTAGGAATCCCCCATTCATCCCTTTCAAACTTTTCCTCTCTCTCTTTCCGTTTTGCTTCTCTACATCTTTCCCATTTCTTTGGAGACTTTACTTTTTCTTCTTCAAGTGTATGGGTACTTTCACCTTTTTCAACAATATCAACTTCTTTCTCTTTCCCTTCTTCACCCAAACTTTCCATAGGCTCAAGTTCACAATCCACCTCCTCTACTTCCGTTGGCATTGAAGGCCCTTCGTATTTTGTTCCACTACGAAGTTCAATCACCTTACATTGCTCCTTCGGATTAGTAATGGTTGTAGATGGAAACTTCCCTTGGTGATGAACATTACCCCTTTCACTTGCCATTTGACTAATGTGAGTCTCAATTGCTTTGAACCTCCTCTCATTCATATCATTTTGTAGTCTCCTTTCTTCATTTTGTTGTCTCATTTCATGTTTCATTTCATCTATTCCTTCTTTAGTCCCTTTCATGAATTCCAACACTTTAGCCATTTGATCTTCATTTGAAGACTTTCCTTCACCATTTGGCGCTTTCTCTCCCGGATGAATCCCCGGTGACAACGTAAGTGCATTCCCTTGGTTCCCATATGACAAATTCTCATACCTTCGAGGTTGATTGAAGTTTCCTTGAAAGTTACCTTGCCCCCAACCTTCTTGCCTTTGTGGATATCCTCCTCCATGATTCCCAAAATTCCCACCATAATTTCCTTGGAAGTTCCTTCCTTGCATGAAGGCAACTTCCTCAAGCGTCATTTCGGGTGGGCACCAACTATCTTGAACTCCAAAATTAGAGGACATTCCTTGTTGAGGCATAGAATTCGGCATTTGACCACTTTGAGACGATTGTCCCACATTAGGCATAGACATACCTTGTTGAAAATTAGGAAACACTTGTTGATTCATCAAAGGTGATGATGTACCTTGTTGAGGATTTGTAAGCATTTGTTGATTCACCAATGGCTTGGACAAAGAATCCGGAGACACTTGCCAATTTTCACTCATTTTTTTGAGTATCTCCTTGATTGCCTTATCGGTGACATCTTCTTTAGGCACCTCCACCTTTTTCACTTGTTGCAAGCACACATCTTCCATCTTAGCAATCCTTTCTTTTTCATATAGGCCCACAACTCTATCCATGGCCCATTGTCCCGTATTCAAAGCTATTTCCTCACATATGGCAATTGATCTTTCCGGAGTTTTCCCCAAAATCGAACCTCCCGATGAAGCATCAACTAGCATCCTTTCACCCCCACTCAAACCGGCATAGAAAAATCCTACTTGTTGATCTTCGGGAAATCCGTGTTGTGGACACTTCCTTAGCATTTCTTTGAATCGGTCCCAAGCTTCACTAAAAGTTTCAAGAGGCATTTGCTTAAACTGCAATATTTTACCTTTGAGATGCAACATCTTTGATGGTGGGAAATACTTGCTCAAGAACTTTTGTGCCAACTCTCTCCATGTGTTGTAGGATCCCGGTGGTAAAGTATGATACCAAGCCTTAGCTCTATCTCGTAATGAAAATGAGAAAAGCTTCAATTTAATAATATCCTCACTTACCCCATTTATCTTGACCGTGTTTGCTAACTCCGTAAATTGGGCTAAGTGAGCATTTGGATCCTCCATAGTACCACCACCAAATTGGTTTGCTTGCACCATATTGATCAATCCCGTCTTGATCTCAAAATGATTAACATTCACTGGTGGTCCCACAACATAGTTTCCATATTGAGGTTGGAAATGATCTCGGATATTCATCCCCACTCCATTATTTCCATTACCCCGAGGTTGATTTTGCACTACCGTAGGAGCTTGTTGGTTATCCCTTGCTTCTTGTTGTGCCAACAAGTTTTGAATGATAGCTTGCATTTGCTCATTGTGAGCTTCCATTCGTTGGTTTTGAGCTTGCATTTGTTGGTTTTGCAAGTGCACTTGTTGCATATAACCTTGTGGCACATACTCCGGATTATTGTTTCCCCCTCGAGCATTATCACCCCCTTGAAAAAGCCTCATGTTACCTTCTTCATCACCAATATTTGCATTATCCCTTATGTGTTCCATTTCTTCCTCCGTAGGGTTTAGAATTCCTCTTCTTTGTCTTCTTAAGGTAGCTTCCAACTCCAAGTTCAAAGGTTCAATAGATTGAAACCTTGAACCAGTTTGCATGTACCTACAAGAATTCTCAAATTAGCTCTCCAAGTAACCAAGACAAGTAAACAACTATACAAATGAAAGAAATATCCTTATCAAGACTAATCAACTTCAAACTCGTTACAACCACAAGTTTAACATTTCCCCGGCAAGCGGCGCCATGAACTTAGCCGCATTTCTAGTGAAATGTCAAGAGTAAGTGTACTCTATCGCTGTTGTATACGCGTGACCAAGTGCAAAATTTATAGTATTGTCGTCCCAAGGGAAAAGGTAAACTCAAGTTGTATCCGAATTTTCCATTGATTTATGTTTTATAAGGATTATCAAGATAAGGTTTTGATTTAAGAACTATGATTACTCTATCAATTAACTAATGAACTAAACAAGCAACTAATTATAACAAATATCAATCAAATCAAGTAGCAAGATGAGATGGAATGGATGAAGTGTATCTAAGAAGAGAGCAAGGCTAGCAACATCATGGTCAAGGTCTTATGTAGACTTTACACTCACTCAAGCATTGATGACTTTCAAGTTATGATACTAAGGGCAATCACAATTGTACCCCTAACCCCTATGGCCAAGGTGATTAGGTTCTCAACTCTTTTACAAGTTTAAATCTCCTAAGATTATCTTACTCTCAATTCCCTCATGGGTACTATGATCATAAGTTGGTTCCCCTCACTAGTTCATCACTAATGTTCTATCATGAGGTTCTAAGCACTTGGAGGGAATGGCTTTCCTCCCCTCATACTAACCAAGTCACCTAATACAATCAATGATTCAATTAAACCACCACACATAATATTGGAATGGTCATCCTAACACTATGCATAGAGAATTTAACCACACACATCATGCATCAAATGAGAATAAGCATTCATGATAGAAAGTAATCATAACAATCAATTCATCAAGCTTTAATAGTGCAAAAATCTACATATTTCCTAACCAATCATATTGCTAGCCTCACTTGAGGACTAGCCACAAATATTCATTGCCAATTGGCTACAATCCAATACAAGCTCCATATGAGCAATATAATGAAGAAAGTAGCAAAATAAAAGAGATTGAGCTTCCCCTTGAAGGTAGACTCCTTCTTCCTTGATCATGCCAAATTCTTCAAACAAATCTGATTTTCTCTTCTTAGATGATGGAATGGATGGATGTATGGATGGATTTATGAAGATCAAGGTGAATTGATGGATTTAGATGGTGTAGATGGATTGTGGATCTAGTGTGTGAGGAAATGTGGTGTGGATTGTGTGTAACTGCTCTCAATCTGATCTAATGTGAATCTCCTTTTCAATTTCGCACCAATCATGGTTTTATATCACTTATGGACCTTCTAGAAGCTTCCGGAACATTCTGAAATTTTCACAGGATTTTACACCTACACGGGCCGTGCCCGTGCTGCAGTACACGGCCCGTGTAGGGCACACCTACTTCGGCGTTTTTGTGCGTGCTTCCGGACACGGCTCGAGCTGCAATACACGGCCTTGATCATGGCCGTGCAGCACTTTCTGACGATAATACACGGCTTCTTCGTACAGGGCCGAGCTCCGCACACGGGGCGTGCAGCAGCGCACGGCCCGTGCACCAGCGCACGGCCGAATCTCTGGCCGAGCAGCGTGTTCTGATGACATTACACGGCCAGCTGCTACAGGGCCGTGTTCCGCGCACGGCCCGTGCAGCTGCATGGCATATTCTTCGCTCCCTTTCGCTCCCGACTCTGTTTTTGTCCGTTCCATGACCTGTTTTACACATATTTAAGCTCATTTACATAATTCTATCAGTTCGTACCACTTTCCTCAAAATAACAATAACTCCACCAAACTTAACACAAATACGGATAAAAACATCCGAAAATACACACATAAAGACACTAAAACCTAGGTGAAAATGACGACAATCAGCCTACTTCCTATCCATCTTGAGAGAGAGTTTAGGTGGAATTAGTGATCGCTTCTATGCCATGTCCATGAGAGATTAGAATTAATTGCATGATTTCTTTATTATCTATGTCATGATTGTTGCTAATCTCATCCTTACATAATTTGGAACCCATTTATTCTTACATTCATTTTACCATTTATTTCTTGCATTAGTTTAATTGCATTCATGTGCAACCTATCCGCTCCATTCCGTCATCCTTATAAAATCACAATAAACTTGAGATCATTTAAACTCTAGCACGTTCCTCCCTTGGGTTCGATAAATTCTTTAATTGATCATCCCAACTATTAACGACCAATCACCTAAATCCGAGAACCTCATAAAATTGTACCCTTTAGTATCAAATTCCGTATCCTTTGGTATAAAAATTTGTACTCTTTATTTTTCAATTTTTTTCTCATATTCAAACTTTAGTATCATTTATATTTCAATTGGCTATTTTATTCTCATATTCAAACTTTAGTATCATTTATATTTCAATTGGCTATTTTATTGAAAAAAAAAAAGCTAATAAATTAAAGTTTATATTTTTTTTATATAAAATGTTAAATCCTTAAACTGGGCAAAAGAGACTAACTCAATAAAAAACTATTTTTATATTTTACAATCCTACTTTAGAGTTTAAGATTATACTTTTCTACTTGAATTTTATTAATAACTTTTATTATGCTGGATTTGATTAAAATATCTTTTACATGAATATATTCGTATAAATATCTAGAAAATTCGTGTAAATGCATTCATGCAAAATGTAGATAGTATATGAATTCGTGTAAAGCATATATATGTTGTGTATATATTTGTGTATATTCATTTATTTAAAATATAGATATATCGTGTATGCATTCGTATAAATAGTTTGCATTTGTGTACATGCATGAAATATTATAAGTATATGTTTTATGGTGTTTTTCGCGTAAATCTATTATGTGTGGTAATTGAAATAAATAGATTTAGAGTTGGTCTCTTGTGTTCTTGATGCATAAGGTGGGTAAAAGTATAACATTTTATTTTAAAGGGTATATATTTTAATTAATAAGAATATAATTTTTTTATTCAAAAGATCGGATGAAATATAAATAGTATAAATAAAATATTTGATTTAAAAAAATTAATTTTTTTACCAGAAAATAAAATGCACAAGTTCTTATACCAAAGTTCTAACTTTTAAAAAATGCGTGATTTGGGGGCACGGTATCCAAGGAGCACGGTATCCAAGGAACACTCAGGTGATGTTTGATTCCGATTTAATCTTCAGAATTTAAATTTAATAAATTTATTTAAATTTCCCCTATATATTATACACAACATACCCTATTAACATTAATCCACAACAAACTTATAATAACACTATTCACTATTTAATAAATCAACTTAAACCTAAAACAAACATCCCCTCAAGTTTTAGTCATAGATTTATTTTTTTAATCAAATAAAAAAGGCAAGGAAGGTTTTGCAATACTAGGTGGGACGTTTTCATATGCTACTATCTTTTAGAAGATTGGCATTTGACAATGAGGAGAAATATAATCCTTGATATTTGGGGTGTATATGTTGACTTAAACATACTCCAATGAAAGATGTTTTTTTTTTCCTTTACTACTATCACTAATCCAATAAAAGAGTATAGAAGATATCAAACCAAAATTTGTTAGAGATTGGTATATCCATTAACGATGATGTAGAGGCGGTGAATGTGTGCATAAGAAAATACTATTGAGATGGGGGAGGGCGTGCCTTGGAAGAATTATTATTGATGGTGGCATGATCCACTGAATCAAAACGAATACTTTCTCTATCCAAAATATTTTTGTTTTTTTTTTTCACATAAATTAAGAAAAGTATATTATTTTAAGGGATATTTTGTTATTTTTTAATTTTTAATAATAAATACTAACTTATAAAATATGTTTGTGTGCTAAGTATAAGTGATATTGTCGTAAATAAAATGTAAAGAAAGGTTAATTGCTTTGATATTTTTAGAAGATAAAAACATTTTTGAAACAAATGAAAAATGAAAGATGCAGTAATTTTTTATTTTGGGAAGGGGGGAGTAGCTGTCATCTCAAGTTAGGTTTCAGAATTTGAATAATTGTGATGGGATCTTATCTCCATTGGGTAGCTGTATGTCAGTGAGAGAGAGAGAGAGATATAACACTGGTATCAAGTAAATGTAAGTATATAATATTTTAATCCTATGAGGATGTATAGATTAAATACCAGTTGGGTCCAGTCCAGTTGATTTAACTAACTCAACTCACTCTTAATAACCATGCAATTGCAATTACTACTCCACTATTTATAATATATTTACTTAAACATCAACCATGGCCTTGGGTGTAAGTAACAATATATCATGTTAACATACATACATACCTACTGCTTATGTAAACAAAACACAGCCAATTGATTATTGGTGCAGCCCCAAACCCAAATCAAGAGCAATGAGGAAACAGAAGCGCTCTGATTCTATTACATACTGAACTTCTCCTTGCATAAGCTTCAATATCTTCCGGCACATGCAAAGTCCTACCCCTTCCTCACTCACCCATCCACTGCTACTACTGTTGCTTTGGAACATCTCTCCCACCACTTCCGCTGGAAGTCCTTCACCTGGGCACACAATCCTGAACAAGTGCAAGTTCAACAACACAGTAATTATCTTACATATCAAAATTCTCCATCATATTTACCTAAACTCCATGTGCACAACACTTGATCCTTCCTTCAAACGTGGTTTTAGTTGAATTTCCACCCAACCTTCTGGAGATCGTGCATATCGCACCATGCTCTGCAGAAAATCAGCCAACACCTGCTGTACTCTAACTTGATCACCGTAAACCACCATTGACTTCACTTCCTCTGGTATATCATGGATCAATTGTACACCTCTTTCTCTCACCAGCATCATCACTTGGCTAACAACAGCATCTATCACACTCCCAAGCACAAATTTTACCGTCTCAAGCTCCAACAATCTACCGCAATATAACATCAGCTATGAATCAAAAAACTGTAACAAACTTCACAATAATGTTTATTCATTAATTATATAGTCTATATCAACATTTTTGAGTTCAAAGAAGACAATACCCATCCTCAATGCTTTCCAGATCAACATCCTTTATGATCTTTAACATCTGTTTCTCACAAGCACTACTGGTCTCAAGATATTGCTTTTGGTCTTCTGTCAAATTTGTGGCTTCCAAAAGTGAGTGTGTGAATTGTATACCACTTAACGGATTCTTTATTTCCTGACAAATGTAAGCCAGCTCTTTCATCTTCGACAAATACTTCTTTTCCTGTTGCTTCTGGAGTCTCAGAATTTGCTGCAGTTCAGGAGAAGCAGTCTGCAAGAAGCAAAAGGCTCCAATAATCTGGCCATCCATATTCACCCTCTTGTTTGCCGTCAACAGTGCTTGCACAAATTTCCCACGTTTGTCAAAAAAGGAAAACAAGAAATTTTCAGTATCCTGTCCTTCAATTGCGTTGTGTAGGACAATCAAGAATGCTGTCAAAATATCATGGTCCTTGAGCCCGCAACACCTACCAAATACATCCCCAACTAACATCTTTCCCAATACCTCTCCTCTACTCCACCCAGTGAGCTTTTCCATGGCAGCATTCCACTCAGAGCAACATGTGTCCTCATCAGAAGCAAATATAGGAGGGATAAGAGGGCTGGGACTGTGTACAATTCCCTTGTAATCAACTTGAATATGGACAAACTTGTCCATCACCACTTTCCGGTCAGTAACATCCTGCCCAACAAAGCAAACACCAACTATATTGTTTGTATAATCCTTGCTAGAGCAAGCATTGACTACCACAAATACAGCATTCTTATGATGTTTGGTGCCAAATGTCCTCAACCTCAATTCTACATTCTTATCTTCCTCACCTGCATTAAGTTTATCTTTTCTATGAGTTTATTGGAAAATGAACTAAACTAAGGCTGTAACTACCTATGAGATTTACAGAACACTAAATATCTTCAAAAGAATAAATCAAAAGTTGACATAGAAGCATAGCAGAATTGCTATAGATTGTGATAGAAGAGAGGCACCTCTTAAAGCATGAAACAGAAGCTTGCCAGCAACTTCTTCTGATTCTTTGTGAACAAGATCATCAACCATGGACTTTCCCATTGCTTCCTCAATGGTAAGTCCAGTCAACTCAGCAACTTTGGCATTCCAACCGTTTATGCGGCCATCAATGTCTACAGCGAATATAGGAGCTGTGGCAGTCTCTATCAACCTAACCATTTCTCTGGCGACAGAACTGAGTTCATTCATCTCCTGAAGCTCCAAGTTCTCAACTGGGGCAGGTACCACCGCCTTAGAGTTGTTTCCTTCAGCATCTCTAAATGAATCTCTTAAAATTAGCTGTAGAGAGTGAATTGCATCCATTTCTGCATTCTCCCATGGGGAACTCCGGCTCTTGACCACTTCTAGAAATGCCTTAAAAGAAGAACGAGGATGCATCCGTTGACCATCATCTTTGTCCCCTGGATGGTGCTTAGCGCCACCCCATTTGATCTCTTTCCCAGTGTGAGAACGAAACCAGAACAAATAATCTCCTGAAGTGATATATGCGACAGCCATTCCACATACTGCATCGCCTAATGATGCTGCCCCAGGATATCCAGCATCAACTAGACTATCGGTGCTCAAACCAGTTGAATCCCCATGGGATGCCAACAACCATTCAATTATATCCTTTATCTGTGCTTCAGCAGGAGTGACACCAAGAGGGTAATATCTTCCCTTATGATACAGAGCAGCTCCATCGCATTTCACAAGGTCCATTATACTGGGGCTTTGCATGACGATACCAGCAGGAGAATCTCGAAGCAGCATATCACACAAGAGTGTTTGTGTCTTTAGAACGCGTCTCGCAGACAACTGAGATGCCAGCTGTAGTTCCATATTCAGTTGAATCCCAAATGCCTGCATAAGGAATTCACAAGCATAACGAAGAGGGAAAGGAACGTATCGTGCTGAGGTGTGATGGCCAACAACCAAACCCCATAGCCTCATCATATGTCTTCCTTTAGCACTCTCCTCCTCGTTTCCGTTAATGATCACTGCCAATGTCAAAGAAGCAATAGATCCCATATTTGCCATGTACTGAGCATGACAACCATGAGGGGCCCTAAGCGTGGAACCAACCAAACACAGGGGCTGCATTAGTGTTTCATCTTGGATAACCTGCACAGGGGTGGTGTTACAGTCCACAATCATCCTCACTCTGTTCTGCTTAAACAAAAACCTGGAAGCCTGAGGAATATCCGTGGCAGGGTAATGCAAACCAAGATAGGGCTCTAAATCTGGCCTCTTGCTCTCCGCCACAACCTCACCGTGCTCATCCTCATGAAACCTATATACCATGACTCTGTCATACCCCGTAAGCTCCCTCACACTCTCAACCACGGAATCGCATAGCAGCTTAATATCGCCTCCAGGAAGTGATTGCAAATGGGAAATGGCTCTCACGGCTAGTTTCTGCGACTGAACAGCGCCGGCAATAGAGAGCGCGGGTTCCTCAGTCCTTGCGGGCTCTAAATCAATAACAATCCCCACATCTATCCTGTGTAGAATTGCGTAGAAGGGCTTCCCGGAATTCTTAGAATGAATCCAGACAGGATTCAGCAGAGCAATCTCCCTCGCCCCAAAAGCCCTCTCGAGCAATGCAGAGCTGGAGGGAGTGAAAAGGGTTCTTACATCAGTCCCGACCGTCAAAAATTCTGGTCTTTCAAGAGTTGGAACTGATTGAGGCGTTAAGGCAAGCATCTCACAGGCGTTCTCTGAATACGCAATCACTCGAAAATCGGACTCATCGGCCGCTATCATGCAACCAAAAGGTTGAATGCGGCCACCTCGTTGCATTTTCGACAAATACGCAGTGATCTGTTGCTCGGGAACGGGAACAGATTGATTGGTGGTCCGAACACTTTGAGAATAATCAAAGGATTTTCCGGATTGCTCGTAAACGGCATGATTTCTAGCGTCCACAGTGAATTGAGCCACAGCTTTACTGATGGAGTCACAGCCTCTGTTTAGGGCGGGGGCGGAAGAATTGTTGAAATTGCGGTTACCTGAAGATTGAGGTGGGGAGTTTCGATGATTGTTCGCCTGAGTTTCTCTCCTTCCTGTTCCTGGAGCTGCCATATCTAATTTCCACAAATTAGATAAACCTGGAAATCTGCTAACACTTGAGCTACTCCGACTAGAATTGGTGAAGATAATTTCTAGCTATCCAACATATTGCTGCAGAATTAACATCTCTTCTCTTCTTTATTTTCTGCTCTTCCACTTTATTACCATCTCTTGGATGAGGTTCCGGGCTTACGCCCGACTAGTCCTCGAGGAAACAGTCCCGGCCCCTCAGACCTGCCTCCAAGTAAATCGCGGTAACCCGACTAGTCCTCGAGGAAACAGTCCCGGCCCCTCAGAACTGCCTCCAAACAGTCTCGGCCCCTCAGAACTGCCTCCAAGTAAATCGCGGTAACCCGACTAGTCCTCGAGGAAACAGTCCCGGCCCCTCAGAACTGCCTCCAAGTAAATCGCGGTAACCACACAATGGATCACAGGTTCCTAATATCTTTAACTACTGCGCACAAGGAGTCGATCCCCAAGTGATTGCTCCATGCTGACCCTTCCCCTAGCTCAGCTTCAGCCTCCCACCGAGCCGCAGGTTCTCCATGCTGACCCTTCCCCTAGCTCAGCCGCAGGTTCCCACTGAGTTTCAGTCTCCCTCAGAACTGCCTCCAAGTAAATCGCGGTAACCACACAATGGATCACAGGTTCCTAATATCTTTAACTACTGCGCACAAGGAGTCGATCCCCAAGTGATTGCTCCATGCTGACCCTTCCCCTAGCTCAGCTTCAGCCTCCCACCGAGCCGCAGGTTCCGATCCCCAAGTGATTGCTCCATGCTGACCCTTCCCCTAGCTCAGCTTCAGCCTCCCACCGAGCCGCAGGTTCCGGTAACCACACAATGGATCACAGGTTCCTAAACTGCCTCCAAGTAAATCGCGGTAACCACACAATGGATCACAGGCGCTTGTAGCCCACTGATTCAGAACTGCCTCCAAGTAAATCGCGGTAACCACACAATGGATCACAGGTTCCTAATATCTTTAACTACTGCGCACAAGGAGTCGATCCCCAAGTGATTGCTCCATGCTGACCCTTCCCCTAGCTCAGCTTCAGCCTCCCACCGAGCCGCAGGTTCTCCATGCTGACCCTTCCCCTAGCTCAGCCGCAGGTTCCCACTGAGTTTCAGTGCTGACCCTTCCCCTAGCTCAGCTTCAGCCTCCCACCGAGCCGCAGGTTCCGATCCCCAAGTGATTGCTCCATGCTGACCCTTCCCCTAGCTCAGCTTCAGCCTCCCACCGAGCCGCAGGTTCTCCATGCTGACCCTTCCCCTAGCTCAGCCGCAGGTTCCGGTAACCACACAATGGATCACAGGTTCCTAAACTGCCTCCAAGTAAATCGCGGTAACCACACAATGGATCACAGGCGCTTGTAGCCCACTGATTCAGAACTGCCTCCAAGTAAATCGCGGTAACCACACAATGATTCAGAACTGCCTCCAAGTAAATCGCGGTAACCACACAATGGATCACAGGTTCCTAATATCTTTAACTACTGCGCACAAGGAGTCGATCCCCAAGTGATTGCTCCATGCTGACCCTTCCCCTAGCTCAGCTTCAGCCTTCCACCGAGCCGCAGGTTCTCCATGCTGACCCTTCCCCTAGCTCAGCCGCAGGTTCCGGTAACCACACAATGGATCACAGGTTCCTAAACTGCCTCCAAGTAAATCGCGGTAACCACACAATGGATCACAGGCGCTTGTAGCCCACTGATTCAGAACTGCCTCCAAGTAAATCGCACAATGGATCACAGGCGCTTGTAGCCCACTGATTCAGAACTGCCTCTTGTAGCCCACTGATTCAGAACTGCCTCCAAGTAAATCGCGGTAACCACACAATGATTCAGAACTGCCTCCAAGTAAATCGCGGTAACCACACAATGGATCACAGGTTCCTAATATCTTTAACTACTGCGCACAAGGAGTCGATCCCCAAGTGATTGCTCCATGCTGACCCTTCCCCTAGCTCAGCTTCAGCCTCCCACCGAGCCGCAGGTTCTCCATGCTGACCCTTCCCCTAGCTCAGCCGCAGGTTCCCACTGAGTTTCAGTCTCTCACACTGCCGCTCGTAGCCCTCAATATTAATTGTTCCACCATTGCGCTCCGGGGGGCTTGAACCCCTGACCTTTCAATCAGGGGCACCTCAATGTTGACCCCTCAACCACTGGGCCAACATATCATTGGTTACTTTTCTTTTCTTTTTTTAGTTAAAAGGAGTCAAATCAATCCTTTTAAAATAATTTATTAATGTAATTCCACCACATGGGTTATACTCAAGTCAGAATCGAAAAAAAATACTCGTAAAATTGTAACTCACATTTTCCCTAATTCTATTTTTATTTTCCTCTTTTTAATGCAAATTTAATATTTCTAACATGAAACACTCTAATTATCTTTGATTTAGTTGGTATGCAAAGTGTTGAAAGAGTATAATATTTTGTTTTAAAAAATACTTTTATAAAAGTAAAAATTTAATGTATAAGTTTTTATATTAAAAGATACCCCCAACACACAACTTTTATCAATTTAGACATTATGTGCACCACTTTTTAAAGCCATTAAATTTAGAAATAAGGAGCACGCAACTTTTATCAATTTGTTGTTGCTGGATCAAATTTGCTCTCTAATTTTAATTAGGGTTTTGGAGAATGAAAGAAAGAAAAGAAATGTACTGTTTGAACTTTGAAGATGAGATAAATTCAAGAATATTGCAATGTAAACTTGGTTGAGACTTGAGAGGTGGATGGAGGAATAAAGAAAGTCGTTGACATGAATGGAGGAATAAAGGCTTATAGCTAGTTTCTCTTATTTATAATTCATCCTGGATTTTAACCACTCTAAATACTAATTTTACTGTCTATTTATAATTATAAATACACACTAATACACTATACATGCATCTACGGTTATTGAGTTTAAAATTTTATTTTGATATTTTATTTAATAAATATAAAATATATTTATATTTGAACGTACATCCGTATATTGTATATATTGAATGAAAAATACGAAATTTAAATTTATAATCAATATTTTAAGTCTTTTTAGAGAATAATTAAAAATTTACTTACTATATTTTCTTTTACTCTTGTGGAGTATTAATAATGTGATTCAAAATACACTATTAAAAAAAATATTTACCTTATCATTCAACTTTAATCAAAATACTATAGAATGCTTTCTTAAATAATGTCACATATTCTCAGAAAATCACTAATAAAAATAAAATTTTGTATCATTTATGATATGTAATGTACCTTTTTAATTGAATAACATACCACAAAAATTTTAAATAGAAACCTTACATTTAATTATAATATCATTGTATTTCTTTTAAAATTCATTCAAGGCTGACAAAAAAAACTAATTAAAAACATCAAACCAAAACCATAATTAATAAAAAAGAAATAATAAGATTTTAAGTTTTTAAATAATATAAAAGATATTTTAAATAATAGAAACTATGAAGTGTAGAATGCTAAACAAATAAAATGGAAACTAATTAATATAAAATAGAAAATTACTAAATATGTAATAATTAATGCTTAATCAATAAAATGCTTACACATATAATTTTGTGGTAGAGATTTTCTATCTTTACAACACGCGTACTTTTTTAAAAATTAAATAAGGCAAGTACTTGTGAATTGTATGTATTAAGATCATTACAAATAGCTCGGTTTGGGACATTGGGTTATGCATTAAAATTAGGGTGGGTTCACTAAGGTTTATTAAATATTTCAATTGCACTCTAATAAACTTTTAATTTTCTTATAGAGTTTTCAATTAGGAACCTCGCTATATCATTAATTATGCATTTATACTGCTTTGATCAACTGACTAAGATCAAAATTTGTAATGAGAACGAATTATCTTTACATAAAAAAAAAGTTATCATGTATTATGTAAGATATAGTATGTATTTTCTTGAAAGTATTAGTTGATATATAAAATATATTAATTGTTTCATAAAAAAATATTAATTATATTTTGTAAGATATATAAATAAATTGTTATAGTTATATAATTAATCCTCATTAAGAAAATGCACAAGTGATTGTTTCATTAAATATAGTTATATGTAAGCAAGTTTTTATTAAAAAATGCGTTAGACGTCGTAAAAAATAAGTGTTGGATGAGTAAAAATTACTAATCCAGTTTATAGTAAATTAAAGGATACAATAGTTAGGTATCATTGTTTTAATTTAATTTAATAGGAGTGTAAAAGAAGAAAGGGACGTGGTTAATTTAATTTAGTAGATAAGATTAAGGGAGAGTGAGAGTCTGATTTGATAGATTTCCAAGGTTTCTGAAATAGCAAATAAATAAGGCAAGAATTCAATGAATATTGTCATGGAGTACTTATAAAAATGATGTGAGCTGAGGTGGGCAGCATTATTGAGGGGTTACTCAGTTTTGCAGGCTGGCCTTCTTTTTTATATTTAATTTAATTTAATTTAATTTAATAAAAGAAAAAAGAAAGGTTGGAAATTTTGTGGCATACAGAGTTTGATATATTCACAAGTTTATTTTTCAAGTATTTCTCCAACATTAAATGCATGTTTTATTTAATTGGCACAAGTTTAACAGTTTAAGAATTCATACTAATAAGTAACACTCCCTCCGTCCGCCAGATACGTCCACATTTTGCCATTTTGGGCGTCCGCACCAAAGATCTACATTTTTCTTTTTAAATACATGGAACCCACTCACACCACTAATACAAAAAAGATATGGGTCTCATACACCCCACTAATACAACTACCAACTATACTTTAAATAATAATAATCCTTAATCCACGTGCAAATAGTGGCGGATACAGGGGGTACAAGGGGTACGACTGTACCCCAAAACCCCCCTACCCCCCACCTCTAATTTCTTTTTAAAATTTTTTTATATACATTTATATGTATAAATAGTTATATATTAATTAATTTGTACCCTCAAATTATTTAATTAACACAAATTTATACACAATTTATCATAATTTTTAATAAATTTACACTATAAATTTATAATAATAATGTCTTACATTGCTTTTTACAAATAAAAAGTAGATGTTGTCAACAATAATTATAATCTTAGAGTGTTATTTAATTATTATACGATTTTGAATATCAAATACTCCCTCCGTCCCTCTAATTACTTCACACTTTTCTTTTGATCCGCCTCATCACAAATATATGTTTCTAAAAATGGTAGAAATACATCTCAATAATATCATTTTTTATACATATTTCAATAACTTTATACATATTTTCATTAAATTATCTAAAATACTCATTTTTTACACAAATCTAAGCAACTTTAAATATAAAAATTAATTTTTCTTAATCTATGCATACAAAAAACACGTGTTACTTATGAAGAGTAATATTTTTATAATTACGTTTCGTACCCCAAAAAATTTCCTGAATCTGTCACTGCGTGCAAAAAGTAAATGGGACGTTTGGGGCGTACGGAGGGAGTAATAAATGCAAGGAAAAAGAAATGGTGAAAAGATTGTAGGCATGAAGCACAAGTGGTGGGACCTTTCTCCCACGTGAAATGGTACAATTATTCATACCATACCAACAACCATCACTACCATCCTCTTAGTTGAGATGTAATGGGTGTAATGGTGGGGTTGGGCTCAACTTTTAACTACATTAACTCTTGTTTCTTACGAAATACTCCCTCCGTCCCGTTTCAGTTTCAATGTTTACGTTTCTATTTTGCGCATCTCATTTCAATATTTATGTTTTTTTTGGAATATGTGACCCATCTAATACAATTAATATATCATCCAACACTAATACACCTACTCACTTTACATTAAATATTATATTTTTCCACCCACTATCTATTAAAATATTATACTCTTTAATCAACGTGCAAAAAGCAAACGTAAACATTGAAACGGGATGGAGGGAGTAATCGAATATGATTCTGAATTTGAGTTTGCAATTAAAACAAATATCGAGTTCATGTTTGTTAAGACTCATTAATGTTCATGAATGCCTACTCACCATGTAAAATATTTCCATACATAAATAATAAAAAAATATTTCATTCGTGAACACATAATATTGTTCATAAATATTAAATAATTAAATAAGTTAACAATAAATAATACTCCTTCCGTCCCGTTTTAATATTTACGTTTTTATTTTGCGCGTGTCATTTCAATGTTTACGTTTTTCTTTTTGGAATATGGGATCCACCTAAAACAATTAATACATATCATCTAACACTAATACACCTACCCACTTTACATTAAATATCATATCTTTCCACCCACTATCTATTACTAAAATATTATACTTCTTCATCAACGTACAAAAAACAAACGTAAATATTAAAATGGGACGGATGGAGTAATCAATTTTAAAATGATATATATAAATATTTAAGTTATCACTTAAATTATTGTCATATATAAATATTTATGCATGTTAATATAAAAAATTTAATTATGAATAATAATAAATTAATAAAATACTATATTAATCGAATCTAATAAGTTTGTTTATAAAGACGCTAAACGATTTTATTTACGAGCTTTTAAAAAACAAATAATCGAATGCTCAAGCTCTATTCTTTTAGCTTAAAAATAAATCTCGTTAATTTTTATTTAACTAATAATGTTTCTTAGCGAATCAAGCCAATTGTTTACACCCTTAATCTTATCCCCATATTTTAGTACCATTTTGTAATATCCATTTATAATTTCATGGAGTAGTAGTATTTCAAAAGTGATGCGACATGACATCTTTATCCCACTTAACATTTTATTTTATTCATCAAAACAAAAAATAAAGCATAGGTAGAATATAGAATGAAATGTTTATTACTCCATTGAAATCAATTAGGGTGAAGCTGGAAATCAAGAGTTTAACCGTTGCAGTAAAAAAAGATGAATTACTAGCTGCAAATCACTTGGTGTACAGAACATCCTCCCATGGGTGGCGGTACAGCGGCTGCTTCAACCTCTTCTGGTCGAATGTATGCCTGATTTTGAAACGTAAAAGGAATGAGCAAGAGTAGAGTAGAGTAGAGTAGAGTAGAGTAGAGTAGAGTAGGGAAGAAGATTGGAATGTTACCCGATGAGACCAATGGAACGAGCAAGGACAAAGAGACCGTTGAGGTAGCCAATGCCTACAATCTCATCGATTTCTTGCTTGGTGAACATGCCACTGCCTGCTAGAAGATCCAAGAATAGGGAGCCAATGGCACCATCCACATTGAGAACTAAGTTGTTGGCCTTTGACAGAGTGTAGGTTTCCACTTCAACAGCGTACTCCATGTACTTGACAGATGGAAAATTGGAGCGTGCAAATTTCTGCAGTAGTAAAACTCTCTGGTCTCTGTTGTCACCCCTCTTGATTCTTTTTCCACAATAAACACATACAAAACAAAACAAAAACACAATCAGCTTTGAAGTGCATGCACATCACATGCCGTTTATTCATTACCTGTGTCCGATACCAGGAACACGAATGCCCTTCTTCTTCATGCTTTCCACGAATTCGTATGGAGTGAGACCCTGAAGAGAAACATATATATATCAGAATAATAAATATGGGGTTCCGAATCGTGCAAGATCACTAACCCTGTCATAAGCATCCTTGAAGTATCGAGCAGCATCATCAATAGCTCCTCCAAATCGGGGACCAATCGTTAACAAACCTGCTTGGCAAAAATTGTAAGAAGAGGGTCTGAAAATAACACGAATGGAATTTTGGAAAATGTTACGAACCAGAAACGAGACTAGAGACCAGGTCTTTTCCCGCCCTAGCCGTTACAATGGTATTGTGAGCACCAGAGACGCAGGGACCATGGTCAGCACACAACATGATGCAAATCTGTCAACCCCAAAACCACATTCAGACAAAACTGTGTGGGTTGATGCAGGCAGGATATAGACAGACTAGAGAATCATTTAATCACCTCAATGAAACGTGTGCAGTAATGAGGAAGGCTTCGCTTGAACCACAACAAGGAAATCACATCACCAGCACCTAATCCCTTTTCCACAATGGAAGACATTGGAACACCAGCATAAGTTGGCTCCTCACCTGCAATGAATAAACTTCATGTATAAGCACACAACACAAATCTTTAAATCATGTGTGTGGTGATTTGAATTATAACATACCCCTATCATCAGAGATTGTGGAAATAATATGTGTTGGAGCCCGAACTTTTCCACTCTTGATTGCTGTGTTGAGATCTTCCGGTATTTGAGGGGGCGTCACCTCCTTCACTGGTGTCACTTTGGCCTCCTCAACCTAACAAGGAAATCGAGCATTTCAGCATACGTAAAAAATTACAGTAATCAAACAACCAGAATACTTACCAATTTCTCGAATGTTTCCTTAATGGCACCTTCAAATGCTTCGTAAGATGTGGGAACAACAGCTCCAGCTTCCTTGAGCGCTTCATTTTTGGCCTGTGCCGACTCCATTTCACCGCCACTCTTAGCCCCCTGTGTAACCAATCAAATTTTAGATAAAACACACCTGCGAGCAAGCGTAAATGTTCTCAAGGGTATAATGCTCACCGCATGACCGAATTGTACTTCAGACTTGAAGAGCCTAGCACATGTTCCACTGACCCATGCAACCACAGGCTTGTTGATTTTCCCCTGTTTAAGGGCCTCAACTAGTGAATATTCATCACGTCCACCGAGTTCTCCAAGAACAACAATCATCTTAATCTGTTTTCAATCAGAAAAAACAAGATTAAGGCCATCACTAAATGGTAGCAAAAGCAAGAATCTGACAGTAACAGCTTAACTGAAAAGCAAAATGATAAAGACCATCAAGATAACGGTTCTATGTGGTCCAACTTATAAACAACTTCTTATTCCATGATTTTAGAAAAGAATGTTCAGCGGGTACAAGTACAACAGAAATAAGAAAGAATAATATTCACTCATAAGAACAATATACCTGAGGGATATTATTGAACCGCAGAACATGATCAGAGAGTGTTGAACCGGGGAACACATCTCCTCCAATTGCAATACCTATATAATTTATGATCAACATTAGAATCACGTTGGAATAATAAAAGAGTAACATACACTAGGGTCCTCTCCTCTACCTTCATAGATTCCATCTGTGACCCTAGCAATGGTGTTGTACAATTCATTAGACATGCCACCCTGTAATTGCAGAGTAATTTCATCAATTACCAAATCTGATTTAGAATCATGTGCTAAGGATAGGCTAATGCAAACAGCAACTAACCAGATTCTGTTATAAATGATGGATTATAAGAACATTGAAATTGAACTCAAATTCAAGTATGTTTTACATTCTAAAGCATAACATATTCTTATATGTTATTGAATAAAAGCAAAAAAGAAAAAAGAAAAATGGTCACGCACAGATTTGGAGACAAATCCAACAGATCCAGGTCTGTACAACTTGCATTGAATTATGTTATCAATTGTTCCTGCTGTGTCACCTATCTTAAAGGCTCCAGCTTGAATACCTCCAACAGTAGCCGGACCGATAACAACCTAATAAATGAGATTTATGTGAGATCGAATACTTGATAATTCTACCTGAGGAACAGCATACATTGACAAAGAAGAATAAATTGTGGATGGAATGATAAAACAAGGTTACTCATGGATATTTAGTACCTTATTATTTGCCTTTGCATAAGCAATCAATTGCTTGGTGTCTGATTCAGGGACACCTTCAGCAATAATAGCCACAACTCTTATGGTTGGCTGCCTCAGAGCTGACATGGATGAAGCAGCAGCACTGCAAAAAAAATTTAGTGCTTCGATCAGCCATACGCAAAACAAAATTCAGTAGCAGAGAAAATCTATCTAGATGAAACCAACCTTCTAAATGACGCAAAGTTGATGAAAACATCAGCTGTTGGATGTGCTGCAGAAGCAGCTTCAATGCTGTATAATTGTGCAAGGAACAATAAAATGTGAGTGATATATAAACAAGGCTGATACCATTTATTTCAAAATATATTGTAGATAATCAAAATTATATTCGTACAGTCACCAAACTCACTCGAATTTTTTATTTTTTTTATTTTGCTTATGAATCAAAAGTTATTCTACGAAACAAGATTTTATATTGCTGCAGTTAAAAAAGCAATGCCCTATGATGGTATTTGTTTCTACAACTAAAATGTTAAAACAACAGGAAAGATATTGCTAGAAAAACTAATAAGCAAAGGACAATAAAACCCACGTAGAGTGAACTGGAATGGCAATTTCCTCCTGACCAAAAAAAAGCTTCTGGAATCCTTCAGAACCAGGATTAATAATTCCGGCAACAGAAGGTGTTTCTCTCCCTGTTAGAAACACACATTGAAAGGAAAATCATCAGCTGAGTATGCAGTTGCCTGTAAATAAGAAGTCATATGTTTTGGTTAAACATACCACAGAGGAAGTCAAAATCAAGCATCCGCTGAATTGGGAGTTGCTTGTAATTGTAAAATAGAGCTTGAGTGGTTTTTGAGAAAAGCTGTCCAGTTGCCATGGTGTCGTCAGAATGATCCCTGCTTATACACATAAATTAAAATCCCATGAGAAGGATTTGAAATTTTGAATCCTTAATGGATGCAGGATCATGCATAGCATGACTTAAAAAATCATATTCCTAAAACATTATAGTCAATCCAAGAACAGCCAATTTTGAATTCTTCCAAACAAATCTCAATATCATCTTATAAGCTTAACAAATGCATCCTATTTTGCTTACAGATGTTCATCCTCCATATATTGTGCACAAGATCACTATCACTATAATAATTTCGATTAATAACCAAAAATACAACAAAAAATTGATATTTGTACTTCACAGCACGCAAGTTGATAGTTTCTAAGTTCAACTAATAATTGGCAAGACATTCTACACTCTGACAAAATATAGAACAGATTTGCAACCTAATATCCAAAATCTAGAGTTCTCTATATATTAATCCTTATAAATCACAAAAAAGATGACAATTACCACAAAACCAACACCTAACCTGTATCATCCTAGTATAGCTACTTTAGACTGCTCTGTGAATTCAAAACTATAAAGCCAAATAACCAATTGGAAATTCGTAACGCAACAGCAAGCATTTCACCAAGAATAAACCAAACAGCAGATCATACTACATGAATTCCCACCGAACGTGCAAAAAGAAAATGTAAAAAGAGAGCCTTTGCCTATTCCACAACGATTCAGTGACAATTAAGTAAGAAAAGAGATCTGCTTTCCAACGAATAGTTTGAACCACAGTAAACAACAAATCATGGTATAATGGCTCCTCGTAAACATCAAAAAGACACAAATTACACAGAAATCCTACACTTGTGTTCAAAATGGACAGATAAGAATCACAGGATCACCATCTAAAAGATAAAAATAGATCCAAGAATCGAGATTTACAGTGAAACCCACATAGAAAGTATGCATAAGGGTAGAACTAGAAAACACAGAATTCAAGAAAAAGGAATTGAAAAATGAAGAAAGAGCACCAACCCTTTTCAACAGAAGATAAATCAGGAAGACAAGGTTTAAGAGTGAGGAAGTGGAATTTATACAGAGGGAATAGGAGGATTAACAAACTGGTGGGTGGGAAGTGGGGGTGGGGTGGGATTGAATAATATATTGCAGTGAGTGGACTGATGTTTGTGATTTATGACATGTTAGCCGTTGAAGTTTTACCAAGGAAGAAAGCTTTGAAAGTTGAGAGAGACGGAGATGGAGAGGCTGCTGCTGAGTGGTGGTCGGATATGAAGTTAGGTGGATCCAATGGTGGGCTTGACTTTACTAACTTCCTACTACTATTTTTTAGCAACCAATATTTACTTGCTTTTTTAAATACTACTCCTACTTTTAATTCATCATTTTCTCCCAAATCATACGTTATTTCAACAATGATTTCTAATTTTTAATGTATGTCATGTGATGTGATTCATCGTTGATGATTTAAAATGAATTTTATATTAACAAATAAATCTAAAGAATATTAATTTTGCTTATTCAATATGTTAATATTAACCTTTTATAATAATTGCTGCAAAAGAATTTGTCGCAACCTGAGGATTTAGAACATACCCCTCGTCCTTTTTCATAGAAAAGTGGTAATATTACAATTTTTTTGTTAAATAATAAATTCTAGAGTACTATATTATAAGTAGAAAGAAGAGATTCCAATTTTAAATTAAATTATATTTTGACAGTATGGTAATTTAGTGTTATTTTTTAAAGTGTGAAGTTAAAATTAAGAAAAATTAAAATTGTGACAGAGATTACATAAAACAAAAATTAAATACATAAAAACGAATATTAAATTGTATTGTGATTTGCGTGATTATTAGTTAAATTAAATGTAATTTTTTTAGTGCAATATGGAAGTGAACTAATTTTTATTATTTTTATGTATGAAAAGTGTAATTGGAAAATTAATGAACAGATGTGAAACAACCAGGAACTGAGAAAGTAATTAACAGATAAGTTAAAGTAACTGAATATAATTGATTAGGAATGGTGTTTTATGTGATGCGAATAGAATCGTGGATTTCTGAAAATGAAATTATTTACGTTACCAAATCCTTTGACATAAATTATCATAATGTTTTGAAATACTCTTTTTGTATATTATTTATTTTTATTTTGATTGGGCGTGAAGATTACGAAAAGTTTAAAGTAATATTTTTTTAATAAGAGTTTTTCAATTAATTATGTTGTAAGCACTTGAATTTTATTGCCTATTAAAGGAAAATATGTGGCAAATTAATGCAATAATTATCAATTAATTATTTAATTTATTAAGGGATTTAAATAAATAAATTCCTAAAATAGATTAATAAATAATTGATAATTAATTTAAAGCCCAACAAATTAATTAGGGTTTAAATTAAGTAAAACTTGACTCCCAAGTCAAATAAAGTTTGGAAGGTTCCAGAATCAGGTCAAATTAAGGAATGATCATTCAAGCTGTGTTATATTTGGAACGGCTCAAGCCCGCAGAATCGGGTCAAAACTGTCATGGACCAATCAGATTGCAAGTTATTTATAGGGCATGCTCATTCCTCACCTATATAAGGAGTCCTCTTCCATTCATTTCAGACACACACTCAAATACTTGAAGACATAAACGCTCTGAAGAGATCAAGAATACGAGCAGTGCTCCCTTGAGATCTTCAAGCATCTTCAAGTCAAGAACGACAAACGATTCGGGATTAAGGTGCGGAGCCCCCTAAATCAAGCGTTCTTCACATACTGAGTTCTTCGGTGTTCTTCGCGCCAAGAACAGCATACGACCTGGGATTAAGGTGCTAAGCCCCCAGATCGAGTGTTCTTCGGATCAAGTACGTTTAATCCAAACAAAGGCTCGACGCCTCTGGATTAACGTTATAAGATCCCAAATCAAAGTTCGGACAAGCTTCAACTGAAGATCCGACTCAACACACACACAGTCAACGCGGTCAGCGAGGTCAACACACACAAGTCAAAGTAAAGCCAAATTGGTTCGAGAGAAGAATCAGAGGATAGTAGAGATTGTTTCCTAAATTATCAAGTTTAATCCTTCTGGATTATCATTGTAATTCTTTTGTGTTTATTTTATTATAAATACAATATTTGTTGTTACAAATTTTGGCACGCCCAGTGGGACCATCTCTACCTCTCATCTCTTCTCTCAACAAGCTCGAAGATACAAAGTATGACTCCTCTTAGGATCGCGATAAAAAGGTCATCCACCTCAAAGCCTTTAGAGCTACAAGCTGTGAAGACGCAAGTTATGACTCCGCTAAAGATTGCGATACGAAGGACTGCTGCATCAAAGCCTCCAGAGTTGCAAACTGAAAAGGTTGAAGTCGTTACAAGAAGTATGTCTGAAGGCTCCTCAAAGACAAACCATATGGGTGGGGATTACTCTCAATAAGTCATTGCAGGGCGATAAAGATGGTTATGATTATTCTATCTGCTCAACTCCTCGCTCCACACCAAGCTCACCATATACCTCAACTACAGCTGCAGTGATGACGACAAGTGCTATGAACATTGAGGATCAACTCGCAAGTATGATGAGAGCTATTGAAGGACTCAACAAGCACATGGAAGCTCAAGACCCACAAATCTCTGTACTTATGAAGAAAATGGAGAATGTGGAGACAAATCGTACAAATGAGAAACAAGTTGAGGATGAACACAGGGAGGAAAACTCAACGAAGCATCATCTATCTGAAGAAAAGCCAGCTGAGGATACGATACAAGTTTCAACTGACGGAATGATTCCTATCAACCAATTAAAGAACATCGTGTTAGAGACGATAAATGATAAGTTTGAAAGGAGCACAAAACCTTCTTCAACATACGACAAGCCATATACAAAGAGGATTGACAACTTGAGGATGCCAACTGACTACCAACCTCCCAAGTTTCAACAATTTGACGGCAAAGGCAATCCGAGACAACATGTGGCGCACTTCGTCGAGACATGCAATGATGCTGGGACCAACGGAGATCACATGGTGAGACAATTCGTCCGATCTTTAAGAGGAAATGCCTTTGATTGGTACATCGACTTGGAAGTCAACTCCATTGACAGTTGGAGGCAAATGGAAAAAGTATTCCTCAACCGCTTCTATAGCATACGAAGAATTGTTAGCATGATGGAGCTAACAAATACTCGTCAAATGAATGAAGAATATGTCATCGACTACATCAATAGATGGAGGAGGCTAAGCCTAAATTGTAAAGAAAAGCTATCAAAAACTTCAGCTATAGAAATGTGCATTCAAGGGATGCAAATGAATCTTAGCTACATACTCCAAGGAATTCGGCCTAAAACTTTTGAAGAGTTGGCTTCAAGAGCTCACGACATGGAGTTAAGCCTGACATCAAATGACATCGAATGGCCCTCTATTCAAGACTCTTTCGAGTCTGAATACATGTCCTTCAATGAGCCCTTGGAAGAGGAACCACAAACAAAGGCTGCAGTTTCTATAAAGATTAACAGAAATGAAGTTGAAGCAAGAGAAAATAGTGCATCCCAAGGTTGGGGGCAATAAACTGTTGATAAATCAAGACAAATCATGCTCCTTGACATGAGCTAAAACTGTCTGCATTACGCTCCTTGATACGAGTTTAAACTATCTAAAATCTCCCAAGTCAAAGCTCCCTGACACGAGCGAAAATTGTCTACATCATGCTCCTTGATATGAGCTAAAACTATCTATATATGATGCTCCTTGATACGAGCTTAAAGCTTCTTGACACAAGTGAAAACTGTCTACACCATACTCCTTGATACGAGTTTAAACTATCTAAAATTCTCAAGTTATGCTCCTTGATATGAGCTAAAACTATCTACACACAATGCTCCTTGATACGAGCTAAAACTGTCTACAAATCAACTCCCATGCTCCTTGATACGAGCCTAAACTATCTAACACAAATCAAATTCAAGGCTCCTCGATACGAGCGAAAACTTATCCACACTATACTCCTTGATATGAGTATAAACTATCTATACTTCAAATCATATCTCCTTGAGAAGAGACAAAACTCTCAACATGTTCGATACTCCTTGATATGAGTATAAACTATCTACACATCAAATCAAATCTCCTTGGGAAGAGAATAAACTCTCTACACACAAAGCTCCTTGACATGAGTAAAAAATATCCACACAAGGCTCCTTGACACGAGTATAAACTGTCTACAAGTTCAAATTCAAGACTCATTGACACGAGTATAAACTGTCAGCAAATTCAAGTTCAACGCTCCATGACGCACGAGCCTAAAATGCATGTTACTCCTGGCCCGCATGAGTATAAAATGTGTACGGCCCCCCATTCAAATCAAATCATGTCTCTTTGAACTACGTTATGACTTGATCCTCTTCAAAGAAGTACGTAGGCAGCTTAGCACTTCACTAAGTTCAGTCATAATTCAGGCTATTCATATCAAGTTGGTGAAGCAAGTAATAAAATTCAATCATGTTGATCAAGAATGGATTATCGCAATTTGTTCACTTCACAGACGTCCGTGAACAAAATGCGAGGGGGCATTTGTAAGCACTTGAATTTTATTGCCTATTAAAGGAAAATATGTGGCAAATTAATGCAATAATTATCAATTAATTATTTAATTTATTAAGGGATTTAAATAAATAAATTCCTAAAATAGATTAATAAATAATTGATAATTAATTTAAAGCACAACAAATTAATTAGGGTTTAAATTAAGTAAAACTTGACTCCCAAGTCAAATAAAGTTTGGAAGGTTCCAGAATCAGGTCAAATTAAGCAATGATCATTCAAGCTGTGTTATATTTGGAATGGCCCAAGCCCGCAGAATCGGGTCAAAACTGTCATTGACCAATCAGATTGCAAGTTATTTATGGGGCATGCTCATTCCTCACCTATATAAGGAGTCCTCTTCCATTCATTTCAGACACACACTCAAATACTTGAAGACATAAACACTCTAAAGAGATCAAGAATACGAGCAGTGCTCCCTTGAGATCTTCAAGCATCTTCAAGTCAAGAACGACAAACGATTCGGGATTAAGGTGCGGAGCCCCCTAAATCAAGCGTTCTTCACATATTGAGTTCTTCGGTTTTCTTCGCGCCAAGAACAGCATACGACCCGGGATTAAGGTGCTAAGCCCCCAGATCGAGTGTTCTTCGGATCAAGCACGTTTAATCTAAACAAAGGTTCGACGCCTCTGGATTAACGTTATAAGATCCCAAATCTGAGTTCGGACAAGCTTCAACTGAAGATCCGACTCAACACACACACAGTCAACGCGGTCAGCGCGGTCAACACACACAAGTCAAAGTAAAGCCAAATTGGTTCGAGAGAAGAATCAGAGGATAGTAGAGATTATTTCCTAAATTATCAAGTTTAATCCTTCTGGATTATCATTGTAATTCTTTTGTGTTTATTTTATTATAAATACAATATTTGTTGTTACATATGTTATTTTATTTTATTGAGTGTTGAGAATTGAATAAAAATCTGGTTTAAATTATTAGATGCAAAGTTTAGTTCATAAATAAGATCATGTGAAATAATAAATAAAATAAGAGAAAAAAATTAATTGAAGAGAAAAAATTTATAAATGGTAGGTGACTTGGGATTTATAAAATTTGCCCGTAGCTGGCCATAACTCGAACTGGACATTCTAGGCCTGAGGTGCGTTAATTTCGCAAACTGATCCTAAGTAATCGTTGTTGTTCATTGGATTCCAGAAGAACTACTTCGTTAGGATTGAGGAATTGCAGCAAACCTAGTACTAATATATTGACTTAAGCTTAAAGCTACATGATTTTGAAACAATGCAGCCTAAATTGTTTGAATTGAAAAAAAACCAAAAAAACATGTTTTTAATATTAAACGTTAAAATCAGAAATATCCTTAATGAAAGAAGTAATAATGAAATTATGCGAACTCTTAGCTGGACAATTGAAATTAGACTAGTGATACACTTATTATCATTTTATTAATAAAATTTTGTATAATTTAATATCGCAAAAAATATATATATTGTTATAAAACCACTTCCATAAACACTATATGATCATGCTCACATTACATTTCCATCTTTTTTTATTATTAATTATTTATTTTTAAAATGGAACAAGGACAAAATATTACACCCAACAGTCTAATTTTTCAAAACTATTTTTTTACATATAAAAAGTCACACTTTAAAATTATGAACAGTTATTCATTACAGTGATCTCCAGAAAGAAATCGCATAATAACACACACTATAAAATAAATTCCTTTATTAATTCTTTTCCTAAGAAACAATATCCCATTATTCAACTTATTGGTTCTCTTAATGTTTAATGTTTGCATTAATTTTTATTTAAAAATAATATTTTGAAGCAATCCAAAGTTGACCGAATAATTTTGAATCTTTTTAAATCGATAAAAACGAAGGGCATTGTCTTTAGTCTGTACTCATTTGTTTGAGTTTATAAACCAATCAATTTCGACTAAATTAATCTTTCACTACGATCCAAAGTGGGCATATATATATATGATGTTGTATTCTCCTCTAAAAAAAGTCATTATTTTAGGCAAAATTCAATTACAACCGAATGTATGAATCTATAGATTCACACACTCAAATTCCATTCCGCCTAAGAAATATTATTCGGACATTTCTATTGGAACAGTAGCATTTTTCTATTTGTATACATTCAAACGAATTTGTCCTTAATTTTATTATATTTTAATAATTATATTTAAGGGCAATTTTATGTGACACTGTCCGTGTCTTAAGGTAAAATTATTTAATAATTCTATAATTAGTTATCACTTTTAAAAAAAAATGTTATTACTTTTCATTTTACTAATTTATAAAAGAAATAATTTATATTATTATATTTATTATCCATTAAATATGATTATAGTGTTAGTATAATAAAAGAGATTTTGAGGTGAAAAGATACAAGGTGATAATAGAGAATTATACACCACCTTTTTTTTAATTAAGTCATTGAATTGGGAAGAGGCGATGGATTGGATTTGGGTGATTTAGTAATATGCAGAATAGGAAGCATCAAGTAGATGACACGTGTAAATAATCCCCAAAAACATAGGAGTTTGGAGGAGTTATTGGTGAATCAATGTCCCAACAACTGTTGCATTTAATCACCATTAACCCTTGAATCCCCCTCTCCTGCGTAATTCCTATTTTCTCTTCTCATGGAAAAATAAAATAAAATACTTCAACAATCAAACATGACCATACATATTGTTCATTACAAGGTATACACTATATACATTATTAATTAATTATCACCTTATATATAATTCTGTGTGGATCTTCTTTCTTTCTGCTGTTGATTTGATTTTATTTATTTATTTATTTATACAGTAGTTTTGTTGGGTGTCCTAATCCTATGTGGTTGTACTCACACAACAACAACAACAAACATCTGATTCCTATTCCTACATGTTGGATTGTGGTGCTGCAACTGATTCATATGGGAGAAAATGGGTTCCAGATTCCAATTTCATCACCACCTCCCATGGCAATGGTTGTTCAGCAGTGGGCATGTTTACAGAACAGCCAGAACCATGGGGCCTAATGCCACACTTAATCAACCTCACTTGGATTTTTGAGATACTTATCTGGTCAGGCTCCACTTTGTGAGTTCCATTTTGATAAAGTGAATCAGAGGGTATCAACAATCAATCTGCCGAGTTGGAGGCCGATGTCATAGCATGGTCAGGAGGCAAGGGAGTGCCTGCCTACAAGGATTATGCAACATGCCAAAGATCAACTCTGGTTGGCCTTGAGGACGACTCCGTCCTCAATGGTTTTTAAGTTAAACGACACACGGGGGAACTTAGCAGGCCCGAATCCTGCTGTGGCTTCTGAAATGGAGAATAGGCATGATTGTAGGTCTGGCTTTAGGCTCAGTTGCTGCACTTGGCCTAGTTTTGGCTTTTATCACACACAGAATGAAAAGGAACAATGATGATTCATCCAGCAACGGCACAACTTCTTGGTTGCCAATGAGCACAACAAGCCAAATCTCGAGTCTTGGTGGGGGTGGGGGGGCTGTGCAGGCATTTCACTTTAGCAGAAATAAGAGTTGCAACCACCGACTTCAATGACGATTGTGTTGTAGGTGTTGGAGGATTCGGGAAGGTATACAAAGGATATATCGATGGAGCACTCTTCATCAGAACAGGGCGTGCATGAATTCTTGAACGAAATCGAGCTGCTGTCGAAGCTAAGGCACAGACATTTGGTTTCTCTGGTTGGTGCTTGTGAAGAAAACAATGAGATGATATTGGTTTATGATTACATGGCCAACGGCACCTTAAGACAGCATCTTTACAACAACAAAAGCCACCCTCTGTGTTGGCGGCAGAGATGCATTGGAGCTGCACGAGGGGGAGCAAAACACACCATCATTCATAGAGATGTGAAGAGCACAAATATTCTTCTGGATGAGAAATGGGTTGCTAAGGTGTCGGATTTCGGGTTGTCTAAAACAAGACACGCAGTGGATCAAACACATGTGAAAGGGAGCTTCAGGTACTTGGACCCCGAGTACTTTATGAGACAACAGCTGACGGACGTCTACTCATTTGGAGTGCTACTGTTGGAAGTGGTGTGCGGAAGAGCAGCAGTGAATCCCAGGCTCCCTAAAGAGATTGGGTGGTTCAGAATCACAGGAAGAATAGTTTGGAGGAGATAATTGATCCGGGCATTGCAGGGGAAATCAAGGGGGAATGTTTGAAACAGTACATGGAGACAGCAGTGAAAATCGGCCATCAATGGGGGAGGTCCTATGGAATTGCAGAACAACCCTGGTGGGCCGGCAGACGATGCTTATGCAATGCATACGACGTTGTTAGGCAGCATAGCAGAGGATAGAGATAATGACAGCACACATATGAACATGATACCAACTCCCAGGAAGATAGATAGATGATTATATCATCTTTCTTTCTGCACTTATTAATTAGTATATTACATGATGATGATGATGTACATTATGTATTCACTCGCTCAACACTTCCCAAGTGATGTCACCGGCCTGCTTGGCTATGGTTTTCATGTTGATAGTAGAGTAGTCTAAGGTGGTGGTAGGGTTGAGATAAATCCCAATGGAGGTGACAGTGGTGGTGTCCGCCAAGCCATGAAATCCACCAAACTGACGAGTCTGTGAGAGCTTGAGGTTGAACTCCTTGTGTTGGTCGGAAAATTGGCCGAAGGGCCCGTATTCCCCGAGGTTGGTCACAAACTTGAGAGAAGTCAATTGACTGTGGTTGTAGTTCTTGTGACCACTAATCCCAGTTATGTGCTCTATTGGGTATTTCAGTTTCACCTAATTATATATATATATATTCAGAATTAACATGATGAGAATTAATGAATGAATGATGGCAATTAATTTATCTAGGTAGGTACTTACGACATCAAAATTATCTCCATAGTTAGAGCCATGAAGGGGGGAGAGCTGGAGATTTCCATCAAAATCAGCATACTGGAATTGAATGGAATTAATGACATCGTCGTGGGAAATGAAAATCTGCACAATCCTGGTTTGCCCCTTTTCATCCCAAGGATCTCCATGTTTGCTTCCCACTGGCCCTATTTGGATTATGTTATCACCCATACCACCAACACTGACTACTGTAGTTGTACTAGTATATTAGTGATGATGAGTTGGAGAAGAAAGTGAACAAATGGAGGAGATGAGAGATAAGGTTGTTATTAATTTCAAGCTGATTGGTAATAGAAATATACCAACCACAACAATCCTTTGCATATGTGTACCCTACCTACCTTATCACTAATCACCCCAATCACTCTATGACCAGTGATGTTCACAAAAATACTACTCCCTCCGTCTCAATGAAATGCGTATTATTCGCATTTCACCGGGAGGAGGGAGTATATATATAGTAACAAAATATTGGATCAACACCATCTTTTTTGAGCATCATATGTATATACCACTTAATTATTTCCATATATAACTGTGCCTTATTAATTTCATCACAAACAAATATCTGCACTTCCTTTCCATCACAACCATTTTATGAAATTTTTGGATATATACCATTTTCTGAGGTTGAAGCAAAACTCCTTGTCGTGGGGCGTGAAACGGCCGTATTCAGCAAGGTTGGTTGTAATTGTGAGAGAACATAAATGGCTGTTGTTGTAGCTCTTGTGACCGCTAATCCTAGTTATGTTATGTACTCCCGAGGATGAGGATGAGGATGTTTCAGTTTCACCTGCATGAAATTTATTAATTACATCATCTACCCTATGGCAGCGTAGCTAGAAATAAATAAATATATATATATATATATATAGTAACTACTCACAACATCAAAATAGCATCCATCATTAGAGCCATGCATTTGAGACATGATGAGAGCACCATTCTGAGCATACTGGAACTGAACTGAACTGAAGTGAATTAATTTCATCATCGTGCCCAACCAACATCTGCTCTATTTTCCAATTACCCTTTTCATCCCAAACATTCCCACTCTTGGGACCTATTTTCACCATATTATTCCAATCAATATCACCCATTTCCACCCACTAATTATTTCTAAAATTATATTATATATAATATACATATCGGAGGAGTAATTAATTTATATGTGGAATTAAATTAAAACAGGTAGAGATGATTGTTTTTTATTGTTGAACGTGAGGCCAAATACGTGTATTTTCACATTAAACAATTAATTAATGACAACTCACAACATTGTTCAAGGCTTTACTATTTTTAAATGTATAAATCTTATTTTCTTTCTTTATCGATGTTTAAACTTTAACTTTAAGCAATATGATATTTCATATGTTCTGTTTTTGTCTATATCTTCTGTGAAAGTTTTTATTCATTTTTCACACTTAGATTTTTTTTTTATTACCTACAATACCCTTTAATAAAAAAAGTAAATAAGAAAAGTATAGTGGAAAGGTATACTAGTTTATTTTGTGTGTTGAAATTGTTGATGAATGGAAAAAGAATACTAATAATTGAATTGAATATGGGTAAAGAAAGGGTTGGAAAGGGCCGCACGATACGTGAATGATTAATCGAAAATCAACGGTTGAGGAGAGTGATGTCCACTACCACCACCGCCATACAATAGTAGTTGGCTTTTGGTTTGTGTTGACTTGTTGAACAGAAGAGAAGAGAACATTGTTGAGAGAGAGAGAGAGAGAAATGGGCGATTGCAGGAGAGTAGGGGTTGCGGTGGACTTCTCAGCGTGCAGCAAGAAAGCTCTGCAGTGGACTGTGGATAACCTCTCCCGCAGCGGTGATCATCTGATTCTGGTGTGCGTGCACCACCCTGGGTCTTATGAGGATGGAGAGATTCAGCTCTGGGAGGCCACCGGTTCACGTATACACCTCTCTAACCCTTCCTTCCTTTAAATTTTTTGTCATGTCAGAGTTAATTGATTCATTGTTAATTGGTAGCTTTGATCCCTCTGAGTGAGTTCTCAGAGTCTCATCTTATGAAGAAATATGGGGTTCATCCCGACCCTGAAACGCTGGATATAGTGAGCACTGCATCCAGGCAGAAAGAGGTAATTCCATTGTTATTGTTATGTTGTTGGGAAATAAATAAATAAAACATAATGATTTGAATTTGAAACTGCAGATTGTTGTGTTGATGAAGATCTACTACGGTGATGCTCGTGACAAGATCTGCGAAGCAATCAACGACATTCCACTAGACTGTATCGTTCTTGGGAATAGAGGGCTGGGCAAGATTAAAAGAGCTATCATGGGCAGTGTGAGCAACTATGTGGTCACTAACGCCACTTGCCCTGTTACCGTTGTCAAGGCATTCCATGACTGATCCCCATCCCCATCCCCATCCCCCACTTGTTGTAGGAGTTGGATCAAATAAATTCATTGCCTTTTATTTTATGACAGACATTGTAATCTCATTTCCATCATCTTCAAAATGCATGCTTCCTTGTTTTGTTTCTTACCTGTATTCCTACGGCTGGAACAAGGGGTTTTAGTTTAGCTGTGTTGCGTCTATTTCGTAGATAGATACATCAAAATAGTATCTTTAACATGGATCCACCAACAACCCGTGAAACACGCACATAACCCTCCTTCATAACAACAACATTAACATCCTATCCTATCCTTTCCTTCCTGCTTTCACTCATCAACCACCATTTTCCCTTCACTTATTACCAAATATTACTCACACACATTCTCCCTCTCAATCCTTGTCACCAACAATGGAACCCAACCTCATCCTGCTTTTCCTCTTCTTCTCTCTCGACATTGTCAACTCCGCCCGCATTGCACCCAGTCTTTCCCCACTCGCACAACCCCGCATTGCCCCCTCTCTTTCCCCATTCCCTCAACCCATTCCAGCACCATCACAATCGCCATCACCATCAGAAGCTCTAGACGACTTCAACGCACTTTCCGAATCAGAGGACGACTCAGACGTCGAGGCAGAACCTATGGGGATGGAGTCTCCAGATACCCAAAAGGCCTCAGTAGAACCTATGGGGATGGAATCTCCAGACAGCAAAAGAGACTCTATGGGGATGGAATCTCCAGACAGCCAAAAGGGCTCAGATTCGCCATCAGACAGCATAAGCGTAAAGACCTTAGATGTTGATTTTCATTCGAGTCCAGAACTGAAGAAAATCTGTGATCAAACAGACCACTCTGCCCTATGTTTGGCCACGGTTCAACCTCTGGCAAAAGACAGCTCGGATGTCAATTCCGTGCTTCAGCTGGCTGTCAAAGCCAGCAGTGTATTTGCCGAGGAGGCATTGTCCGAAGCTAAGAAGCTGGCTTCCCAACCGGGAACTCCGGAGAACGTAGTGTCCACCATTAAAGACTGTGAGGATGGTTATGGCACCGCTGTGGAGAACTTCCACAAGGCACTCGAGGCTTTCCATTCCAATGACATGGGCACGATGAGAACAATGTTGAGTGCTGTAATAACATTCATTGGGGATTGTCAGGATGAGTTTGCTGAGATGCAGGTACAATCGCCGTTAGCCGGCTATTCTAAAAAGTTGACAGAAATGGCAAGCAATTGTTTGGCCATCTCTTCCATTGAGACCCAGTGATTATAACCTTGTGCAGACAAGCGTTTGTCAGTCAACTCGGCATTCTTTCTTGTAATATTGAGTAAAAATTAGTATTAAATTATTTATGACATCTTACCCTCTGTACACATTCCTCCTCTTTTTTCTTTTACAGCAGATCCGCAGATTAAATAGATAAAGCCTGACCATGTAATATATTATAGCTCATGTTTATAGTTAACTTATCTCCATTGGTATCTCTCAATTGTTCCCAAATGCTTACAGATGAGATCTCTCTTATACTGAGAATAATAATAGGATGAACACGGTTATGCTTGGATCATAACTAAACACAGAGGATCATTGCTCATGAAATTTATACATTATTTCTATACCAAAACAGAACTTTTAATATCTGATTACTATGAAAATATACTCAATAACCATCAATTATATCAAGCGTGGTGGATACTCACCAGCATCTAAGACTCGTTGACAAAGATAGGGCCGTGTCCATTAGCTTTCAATAACTTCTTCAACAAAAGAACAACTATGGCTACCGTAAGACCAAACGCCGCCCATGTGAATAAACTATCATCTGCATGTTTGGGAACACTTGCTACCACCCCAAGCTGCTGCTTCTGCTGCTCGTTCGTGGGATCTGACGTCAACGCCTGAGAAGCATTCGGAAGGCTCCTATTGTGTTCTTCAACAATCTCATCTTCAGCAGGACGAGGAATATTATCCTCAACATCAGTTTTGGAACTATGTTGACCCTCACTCACTGAGTTGTTATCTTTTACTTCCAGGTCCTGGTTGCATTGAGGCACTAGCACTGCCTTGCTAAGCATGCACTCGTGAATCTAAGCAAAATATCATCAGTTTGAGACCGTACAAAGGCCGACACAGAGAGAGTAGGATGTGTCAAACCTCGTCTATCAATCTTTGGCGCTCAGGAGATCCAAACTTTGGAGCTGCTTCACAAGATTTGACAGCAAGAGCTCGCCTCTCTTCTTTCGTGTAATCTAATGATCCCAGTGCACCATTGGGACTGGTAGGCATAAATGCAATTAATGCTACCAAAGCAGTCCGAACTGCAAAAATTATCCTAGCAGATAATCGTTATCCATTTACAACAAACCTATAAAACACAAAGTCAATTTAGTGAAAGTTACCACTCCAAGAGGGTTGCCAGTGTTCAGGATGATGATTTGAAATGCTCAGGCATATCTTTGTTTGTGTTTCGAATCGACCGTTTGGCTACAAGGTAGAATTTAAACAGACCGGAGATCAATTACTACAAAATTTCATCACCATGCATGATATACTCACACCAAGAAGAAAATGTTATACCGTGAGCAACATAAATGATGGTGGCTTAAAAGGATAATCAGCAGGGAGCTGAATTCTTCCATGATAAATTCCTCCCTCAAACTCTTAGTCTGTCGGCCCCCTGATCGCAAACTGCCATTCAAATATATTCTCCTGAAAGGATGCATGAATAAATTTGGACAGAGTAATTAGAAAGAATAAATGAGCCAACCAAGAACAATGGTTGAAAACACCTAGGCTATAAAAATATCTTGAGATAGCAGTAGAAAAACTGATCTCCAAAATGAACATCACTCGCATACATCATTCCTAAATCCAACCACTACAAGTCATGCATACAAAAATTTGTTTCAACAGAAAATATTAGCTCTGCAAATTTCATGTTTTACAAAATGAATGAGCTCTCTCATGGAAGACTCAAACTTTATTCGTTCCATTGAATCAGAATTGAACAATGAGTATATCAAGATTCAACTCAACGCTCCACTCAAATCGAAATTCGAATCAGCAGCCAAGAAAAAATCAATAACAATAAAGAAATCAACAAAATTCCAGACCCAGCAGATTGGCAGATTAATGGAATTCATCGGAGAAATTACAAAAACCGCATAAACCTAGAAGCCAACATAAAGTTAATTTTAATTATAATAATCGGATAAATTAGTAAGGAATTAGCCATTAATCAACTAGCAAACCTCGAGAGGGAGGCTCATAAAATCAGCGGAAGGACTGGATTGCATCTCTTTAACCTCTTGCAGAATCCTCTTCACCGCCGGATTCTTCCTATCGTACTTATCTTCCGCCATTTTCACCACAATTAACTTTTTTTATTTACGAAGAAGATGAATTTTATAAATCAAATATTAACATATACATAATCCTAGATTTCTTCCTCAGATATTTTTTAGTAAAAGATATAGATGTGGGAGACACGTCGTCATATGATTATCGCAGTTTTCTTCGTACTCTGCGGTTCACTAATTAAAGTAGTTTACAGTTAGAAATAAAGACGTTTCAATAATAATCCATTTATAACTTGACCTGATCTGATCAAAGACTGCCTATTTTCAAGTCTTCTAGCGTACAAGGAAAAATGGAGGTGACTGACGGAGCGGCGGTCATCGACACGTGGCTGAAGAAGCACCGTTCGATCTACCTGAAAGCCACAAGGCACCCTTTTATTCTCGGAATCCGCGACGGCTCCGTTCACTTCTCTTCCTTCAAACGGTGGCTGGTAATAAAAACCGGTTTCCTTATTTCGATACCTTTAATTTGTGGAAGTTTGGGATTTGGTGTGATTTCCGGAATTCCTCGTTCCTTGTTTTGTCAGCTGTGGTCTGTGACATTAGAGTTTGGAGATGGTCGAAGAATCGATTTTTTTTGTGTGATAAAATTAAATACTAGTACTAGAATTTAAGTGATTGGCCAATCCTCAAGTTGATATTGCAGAGATGATCATAGATCAGAGGATAGAAAAATGATACTGTGTTTTCAAATGTAATATAATGCAGGGTCAAGATTATATTTTTGTTAGAGCATTTGTTCCTTTCGTTGCAAGTGTATTGCTGAAAGCTTGTAAGGAATCAGACAGTAACGACGAAGTAGATTTGATTTTGGGTGGGATGGCTGCTCTAAACGATGAGATTGGGTGGTTCAAAAGGGAAGCTTCAAAGTGGGATGTTACTCTGGATATGGTTGTACCTCAGCATACCAACCTTGATTATTGCAGGTGTGTCCCATTCAATGTAGCTTAACTATCTTAGACTGTGTAGTTTATGTTCCAAGTGAATGTGTGTATGTAATGATCATTAACTTGCTCACAGGTTTTTGGAAAGCTTAATGAGCTCAGAAGTGGATTACACGCAGGCCATAACTGCATTTTGGGCAGTTGAAGCTGTTTATCAGGAGAGCTTTGCTCACTGCTTGGAAGATGACTCGAGAACACCACATGAACTAAAAGGAACTTGTCAAAGATGGGGTAACCACAGTTTCGGTCAGTACTGCCGTGCCCTACGAAGCATTGCTAACAGTCGATTGGAGAAAGCATCCGATGATGTAGTTGCCAAAGCTGAAGCTATCTTGCTTAAGATATTAGAGCATGAAATAGAATTTTGGAACATGAGTAGTCATGGAGCATTCCTATGAATCCAATAATGTCAATTTCAGATTCGGTGTTTGTTTTGTTAAGTTGCTGAAACAATGGCTACTTATTGAGTTGGAAATGAAAAGCATAACTTGCTGTTGTTAAATACAGCCCTTGAAATTAGCATGACTTTTGTCAATAGAAAAGGGTCCCTTGTCCAAAACCCAGTCTTCTATCATAGCTTGACTATTTACAGGCTGATCAGTAGGCACAAGATGCCCTGCATTCATCACAACAGCATGGCTCAAACTCTTCCATTTCTGCACATATCCTGCAAGTTTCCCATCCACCCTCCAAACCTTTCTCTCTGCCTCAAGAAACTCGTTGATCCCATCCCACTTCATCTCCTTCATCCAAGCCACTGTCGACACCACACCGTCTCTCAGATCGCACTGCCCTTGATACAACAAAACTTTA
This sequence comes from Pogostemon cablin, assembly GCA_023678885.1. Lineage (NCBI taxonomy): Eukaryota > Viridiplantae > Streptophyta > Magnoliopsida > Lamiales > Lamiaceae > Pogostemon > Pogostemon cablin. The sequence continues at coordinate 397,012 of CM042989.1, forward strand.
GTGTTTCTCACCAAGAACTCCACCATATACCTCACACTCTTCATCACATCATCGTTCAACACCTCCCCCACCACATCGCTGCACACCTCGAACGCAATGGATTCGTTCGCTCCCAGTGCCTTTTTAGCCTCCACATTGTTCAAGAACACTCCCACAATATCATCTTGATAAGGAATTAGTCTCCTAAAATCATACAAAGTGGCCAAGCCAGTCATATTCACCAACGTATTCAAAACCCGAGATCTTGAATCTGTTGCATTACTCCATTTACCACTGCGTACGTATCCAACAGCCTCCAACTGAAGGTTTTCCAAAAGGGACTTCTGCTTTTCATTGATCAACCCCATATTGAACGCATTCACAGCATGAGTTGCCACTTGAATTTCAGGATCGGTCAATCCATTTCCAATGGCAACACCACCCAAATTAACTCTACTTTCACTTGGCAAATTCTGATTCTTCCTCAGAATGTAATATCCAAGAGAGGGCAGATATTTCCCAGCATAACTCTCTCCAGTGATGTAAATAGGCCTTGTTTGGAAGGAATCATCCAGAGCGATGAACTTGTTGATTGCTATGAAGAGATGTTTGGCCACATCATGCTGGTTTCTAGGGATTTCTTGAGGTGAAGCAGCAATGCTAAATCCGGAGCCAATAGGATTATCAAGAAAAAGCAATCCAAAGATTCTGTTCCAAGAACCTGGGTTGGCCTGGAGGGTAAGATCTTGCTTGACTAGCCACGGGCCGAGCTCGTAAAAGTTAGCGAGCATGGATGAGCAACCCGGCCCGCCTTGGAGCCAAATGAGGATTGGAGTATGGGAAGTGATGTGTTGTTTTTTGCTTCGTAATAGGTGTAGAAAACAGCTGAGCCAGTGGTGGAGTTAACAGTCAAGTAGCCTGATTTAGTGGGCAGGGCCTCTTTGGGGAAGTATGAGGCGGAGGCGGAGGCGGTGGCGGAGTGGCGGAGGAGGGCGGAGATGCAGATGAAGAAGAGTAAGAGTGGTGTAGATTCCATTTGTTGACTTACTGGGCGTGGATTTCAATTTCTATGATTGGATATATAAAGGACCAACAATTTTTTATTGGTTTCATTAAAAAATTGAATTTTCACCTGAATTACTACTACATTAGTTTGATTTACAATGAATATTTAGAGAGTTAAATATGCAGAGTACTAAGTAACATAAGAGAAGATAAAATAGATACTCCATTTAATTCTGGTTGACCAAAAGCTAGCATATTACATAGACCAGTGACTGCAACTTTGTTTCTTACATACTCCATCCATCCGTCCTAGGCTAAGAATCTCATTTGTTTTTGGGCACGTGGATTAAGGAGTATTATTATTTAAGAATCTCATTTGTTTTTGGGCACGTGGATTAAGGAGTATTATTATTTAATATGTAATGGGTAGTTATATTAGTGGGTGTGGGGGCCCATGTTTTAATTGTATTAGTGGGTGTGGGTGAGTCTCATGTGTCCAAAAAAGGAAATGACTCTTTGGGTGGGACGACCAAAATAGTAAAATGATCCTCTTAGCCTGGGACGGAGGGAGTAAGTAAACAAGTGAAGTGATTAATCCCTCCAGCGAAAGCCACAAGATGGATTGCAGCAAACAAAGAACAAAGTCATTCCTTCTTCTCCTCTAGCAGTTGCCTGAAAGAAAACAGCTTCTCCATGATCACAATTGGCACAGCGGACAGATTTAGTTCGGGGGAGTGTTGGATCAGCAGCGCAGGATTTGAGTGCGTGAATGGTGAACCTCATTTCGGTACACACAATTGTTATCAGCAACCTCCTTCAACTTGCCACTATCAAATCTTATTGCTCATTCAATAACAACAAGTGTGCTGTGCTGTGCTGTGCTGTGCTGCGGTGGAGATATATAAATAAATACTTTCCTCCGTCCCACAACAACAATGCTAATACACTACTCATATATACCTAATAATCTCATTATCATATCACTACCACAACTCTTTATAATAACATTCAAACATGTCAATATCACCATCACTAATCCTTAACCCTAGTTTCAGAAAACGAAATCTAAACAAATACTAGTACATTAACAGGGAATTATACCTGATGATCACAATTGCGACAAAGCAAAAAGCAGAATCTTCTTTTCTTTGTCTTCCTTGGGGTACAATATGTTATTACTGCTTAAACACCACAACACACACCATTTTACCATAATAACAATAACCAAATACGCACACAATGCAACAAAAATAGCCAATAAAAAACCAACCACTCTTGGCAAAACTTCATGGCACTCATGCTGAGAATTTCGATGTGAATGTAAATTATTTTCCTTCAGGAGTTTCTCCTTGTAAGTTGATACTGCGGACGATACATACGAGTTTGGGCCGATCAATTGGGCCCTTTTTATATAGGCCGATAAGAGGGGAGGAGAATCGGTCCATTAGAATTTAGGCCTTACTAATCTCTAACCGCTCATCTCTTGTGCATTCAGTTCATAATTAACAATTCTGTCTGTAAATCTAAAGTGAAGTTTATGGACGTGCATATATAGAATAGAATATACTCCATCTGAGAAGACCCAAAAAGAACTCGGAAGAGGTGCAAAAAGAAAGGTACTCCATATCAGTATGCCATAATCATCAAATTCCAAGTTTCATACACCAAGGACATCTTATAGCTGAAAGACAAACATTAATTTCTAGCAGACAAGTAATGATCGAAACATCAATTAGACTAAAACAGAACGTAAGAGTAGAGTCAAGCAAAAACATTACAGATATAATCATCCGACGGACTATTTAATACGCACTAATAGTCCTTATTACACTTTTCCATACTAAACGAAAAAAACCCATATGACTGGACATACTAAAGCCAAAATTCCTTAACAGCAGGCAAGTTATCTACTCCTGTCTCAGTACCTTTTGCCGTGCCTCCTGCTCTTTCCCTTCCTCCGACTACTCCTATCCTCAGAATCGGAGTCTGAATCAGAAGACGACTCCGAAGACTCAGATGATGAGCTGCGTCTGTGATGCCTTCTCTTCCTCTGTTTCTTATTTCTGCTCTTCTTCTTTCTCCTCCTTTCCTCTTCAGAATCAGTAGATGAACTGTAACTAGACTCACTCTCCCCTAACGAATCATCTGATCCCGTAACTGAGGATGAGTCACTGTCAGATTCAAAAACCGAGGCCTCACTGTTATTATCAGACTTATTGCCAGATTTATGCTTCCTCTTACTCTTCTTAGCACGTTTTTCGGTCTTTTCCTCTGCCTGGACATCGGGGTTGTCCAAATCATATGAAATGGACAACTTCATTCTAAGTTTCGGGTTTTTCAGTTGCTGCGTGCGAGATGGCCTTGAGATATAAACCCTCTCATTCTTACACTCATAAGTCCAATGCCCCGTTTGGAAGCACTTCTGGCATTGTGAAGATGCACCAAGTGTTGAAGTTGAGCTTTTGAGATCCTTCCGTTCTCCCAATCTCACTTGCTTTTCAGTACTCATTAGATACATTTGCCTCTTGGCTTCTTTCCTCTCTTGCCATCTGCTAGGACCTTCTTCCTTCTGCCCGTATGCATTTACATTCCGCGCAGCAGCAGCTGCAGCACGCTCGGCCTGGGCACGGCTGAGACCTTTTGCAGCTGATAAAGCAGCAGCCTTTATTCTTTCTGCAGCACCATCGTCTTTGTTCGACATGATCAACTGTTAAAGCAGAAGATTCAGAATCCTTCACCACCAATACCAATAACTAAAATTGGAGTTTCATTTTTAATCATATAAATTAACTCCTCTAAAACATTTATAGGTTAACATGGACATGCACAAGCAGAAGAAATACGAATTCTCAATATTTTCTCTTAAGAACACATACACAAATTTAAATAATTCAAACCCGCACAATAAAAAAAAGGCAAAAGCTCCTGCGTCCCGGGGGCACGGGGAACACAACTCTCCCCCTCCATATTCTATTTAAACCTATGTAATTTAAACATATGTATTGCAAGGGGTTTAAATTGCAAAGGGGCACCGTGTCTCCGGGGCACAAGAGACTCACTCTAAAAAAAATCAAAACACAGTAGCCACCACGAAGGAACATAAAATAATTTGTTAAACCCTAAACTTGAACGATAGATCCAAGACTCAAAAAATATGGATTTTTATGAAATTTTTATCAAATTTTCTTTATAAAAAATAAATACAAAATTGAGGTAATACACAAATGCAAATAAATACAACGTAGAATGTTGGATGAGTAATTAAAAGAAAAGACAACAGAAATACTCGAATCGAAGTTTAAAATTTTGAATTAGAAAATCGCTCAGAACCCTTAATTGAACAAAAAAAATCTTTTAAGAAAAATATTGAAATTTATCTTCCTTTGTAGCAGCAAATGCAACGCAACGCATTCCATAACATAAAAGGGAGGAAAACAGAAAGGAAAGCACCAACCAGCAAAATCTTACAATGTTTTCAACACAATGAACGATTAAATCGATCCCAACAGTATTAAGGCACACCGATATGGAATAAGATTTACAAAATAAACAGACACTAAAATAAAAGGGAATTGGGAATTAGGGCAAATTTCATACCTATTCGTCGGCCGAAGGAAGATCGTAAAATTAGAAGTTCGAGAAATATAATTAACCGACTTGGTATCACGCGGAGGATATAATGTTCAAAATTCTGGGTAATTGTGTTTGTATCCCTTTCTTTTGATAAATTATATTAAGCGCCCGTTACTTTTCAGTATTTCTAAATGGCCTAATTATTATCAAGGTGCTCTTGGACACCGTATTCCCCTAATCCCGCATTTTTTTAAATTTGTATCCTTTAACTATTAGTAAACGTTATACTCTTTAGTATAAGAACATGTATTCTTTATTTTTGAGAAAAAAATTAATTTTTTAATCAAACATATATACTATTCAAACTTCAATTGATCTTTTAATGGAAAAAAATATACTCTTATTAATTAAAGTATGTACTATTTAGAACAAAATTTTATACTCTTACGCAACTTATGCACCCGGGTACAGGAGACCAGCTCTTATTTTAATTGCGGTGCGGTGTAATTTTATTCATTAGATTACAATTTAATTTAATCTCCCTATTAATTAAATTAAATAATTAAAAATAGAAAGAAAAAAATTAATAAATTATCTGCAAGAAAATTTTAATTATTTCAACTCAATAATCAAAACAGTTTATAGGGAGTAATCCCTCTGTCCCGCTCAAATAACACCATTTTACTATATTGGGCGTCCCGTCCAAATTGCACTATTTTCCATTTTTAGTAAAAATGGTCCACCAATGGCCTACTCCTACCCATCACATCTCTCTAATACGCCTACCCACTTTACATAAAATAATTATACTCATTAATCTACGTACAAAAAATAAATGGTGTTGTTTGATCGGGACGGAGGGAGTATTCGATATATGTTCCTCGTATCATTTCTTTTTTTTTTCTTTTTAATTTCTTTTTCTTTTTAAATCACGTTGGCTAGTGATTCTTTTCGGTCCCCCTTTTAAATTCTACATGATGATCTTTTCAGTCCCTCTTTTAAATTCTACATGATGAAAGGCCCGTTACTAAACATTGTCTGCACAATACCAAAGAAGTTCATATATCCTAAACAAACATCATTTGATCTTATAGCTACCATTACAGTCATTAATATTTCGTTTTTTTAAGGAAAAGTATAATAAATGAATGACATTACAAATTTCTAACAATGTTTAATTATGAAATGAAATAAAATGAAGGAGAAATTAATTTAAATCTGGAAACAGAAGTTCAAAATTTGATTGGAATTGAGGAATCCACCTCCACTCTGTTTATGAGACTGAGTGTGTTAAATTGAGATGCAATAACAAGTGAGAAGAAGTTATTGAATGTTGAAATATCGAGACAACATTACTGCACCACAAGTGGATTATTTCACAATCAAGATACGTACATAACTTAACTTGAGTAGCCATACAAACAAAATGCTCAAGCTTCTAAGCATAACTAGAAAATCCCCGTGAGAAGGTTAGCTGCAGTGGATATGGCAGCTCCGGTGATGGCACATTGCACCACCTGCTCGTGGGAGTGGTCATCCATCGTCATCGCCAATGCTGCTCCAGTGATTGCTCCAGCCAGGGCGCTGTTTTTCTGCATGGCAAATTATTTAACATAAGATAGATAACTCTAACAACACACAACATAATTAGCTTACCCAATCATGAACTCCTCGAGCCTCCTTCAACCCATAAGTAAGCCCTGAATAGACACCTGCAGCAACACCTACAACAATACCCAATGAATATTAGTTAACTCAGCAAACAGAAATCAGAAAACTGGGAAAATCGACAAGAAAGAGCTGGATGGCCAACAAGATGTGTATGTGACTGATTTAGTTTTGCCTTATCCATGTGGGTTAAGTGTAAAAAAGAAATGGAGTTCATGTGGTCTTACCCCACTGCAATGATTCTTTTCCAGTGCTCTTAACCTACAAGCAACCATGAAAAGGACAAAACAATTGAAATCCTAGGATCCATAGGCACACTTAAAGCTCAATAAACTGGCACAGGATGCAAGTTTATAAATTTCTAGTGACAATTACTTTCTTAAAAGAGTTGGATCATTTCTATACACATAAGATAACTATACATTAATCATCAAATCAAATCCCTTTTTATTCATCATCTAGTAGCACGAAAATAGTCATTTACAAGTGCTAAAAGCAGCTATTTTGAACATTAATTGACAACCTGAGGATATAGTTATATACTGCCAGGAAATGAATTCATCAGGAAGAAATGATATGAGGACTTACCAAGGCTTCCAGCGACTTAGAATTATTTTCTCCTGCAAACATATATATATAGTGAAGGGTGGTAAGACATATATACTAGTTGGTATTAAGGATGCCTATGTTACTAGTTCCAGTGATAGCACCAACTAAAATGTTGTTTCATTGCAGATAAATTAAGAATGTTACCTCTAAGATCTGGAAATCGATGATGCTTCTTTGAAGCGGCATTGTCAATATCTCCACTTGCACCTGATCATTAATCAAATCAAATCAAATCTCAATAGGAGTAAAGTATTGTAAAAACATGAACCCACATACTTTCCAAAGCAGTGAAGTAAGCTTCACGAGATACAGCCTGAATAGCTCCAATCTGCAAATGAATTAATCACAAATTACACGCGTATAATAGAATAGAATAGAATACACTAGTGTTCAAAGTACTCTATCAGCAATATTCCCACAATGACAATGCATTATCAGAAACAATTTATCCGCACAGTAATTACTAATAAAACGGAAAACACAATATATATTTGTCGAAAATATCAAGAGAAAAGAAAGAATACGAACCCCCGAGGCTTTGATGAAGCTCTCAGCGATGCGATTGAGGAGAGGGTGGCCAAGATCAAAGAAGCCACCACTGTCAAAGCTTCTCAGCTCATCAATAAGTGATCGTGTCTCCAAATTACTCCCACTCATCTTCCTGATTCTCTTTCTGTTTGTGTTTCTTTCTTTCTTCAAAAATACAGTGGATTAAGCGAAAGAAATGGACTGTTTTACCGCTTCATCATATGTTCAAGTTGGTGAGGGATCGACACGTGTCTTTAAAAGTACACGTGGTGGATCATTATTATTTTTTTCAATTCCTTTTTATATACAATTTCCAAACAATTAAAATACTCCCTCCTTACTTTTTATTATGTACGGTTACAATTATATGTGTACATGTTATTTTGGGACTTGGTAAAAGCAAAAAATTGTGCACTTTAAAATTGGCTGCAGGATTAGGTTATTTATTAATACATTAGCTTTGAATTCATAAAATTTTCAAAAGGATGATCAGATTTAAAAATATTTATATTGATTGTTTAGAGGGAAGAAGGAGAAAATGAAGTTACTTTACGTGTTGCATTTCATCATCAAAACATAACCTCAAATTGAATTGCGTCATTAATTTTCTTTTCAAAATGAATCGCAAGTTCCTGCTGCTTGAAGTTAATTCCATAATCCATGATTGTCTCACTCTCACACAAGACAATCATAATAATAAGTAACATTTTCAAAACATTACTATGTTAAATAAAAACACTGATTAAAGAAATACTCGATGTGCAAACAACTACCATGAACAGAAGATTGCGAAGACATACTTTGTACATAAAATTCATTTGGTAACATGATTGACTGCTACTAACACACGAACTAGTACAGAGACTGGATAAATTATCCAAGTTAAAAATTAAATCTCCCTCTATTTCACAACAATTGATGTTTTTGCAAAATAATTTGTTAAGAATAAATTAGCTCCATCTTTAATATAACCTCTAAAACATCTATTACGAAGCGAGTAGAATGCATACATTTAGTATTAAATTACAAATACTTTTGTCAAGTAGTATTGTAATAGTATATGGGAATTTCATGCTCACATAGAATTATTGCAACCATACCCTAATAACAACGCAAAATAATAAAATCCCAAGAAACTTGCATGAAGTGAAATTTTACTTGACCAGCATGTTAGATAGACAGTAAACAACAAAAGTTGTTTATACTAAACTATGCAGGAGAAATAAGGGATTAAACAACCCCAAATGCGCACAACCACTAGGAACTGCAACACACTTAGAGACATGGAAAAGAACATAATCATTCTAGGTTAGAACTTACAAACTAAGAATAGGCCAAAGAATAACAGTAATCCACAGAAGAAATAAGGGATTAAACAAGCCCAAATATGCACAACCACAAGGAAAGGAAACTGCGCCTGACTTGGAAACTGTTTCTATCAGGCACCTATACACATGGATGAAAACATAGCATACTTGGTAACAAAACTGGGTCTGATCCTACAATGCAATAAGAATTCTAGGTTACCCATAGAGTAGAATGAGCTTTCTAGGCCATTAGACTTCAATAAGCCACTAGGATCAGATACTTGTATGCACAAGGTATATGTATTAAGTTCTCAACGCTGAATCAGTTGGGTAAATTCTTGATTCACAGCAAATAAAATAGAATCTTGAGATATAAATATTAATTCAGGAGCCAAGAGATCCTAAAATCCAATAACAAGGTCCTAAAAACAAACAAACAAACAGCAAAATTCTAGTTTTTCCAATACAAATAAAAGACTTGCCCATTTCCAGATGATGAAATGAGATAATTAGGTAATAATTTCAAATCTATTCGCCCTCACCAGCCCCAGCCTTGTTGTTGTGCTTCCTGGCGTACCTCTGATTCCTCAGAAACTTTGGATCCATCTACACATCAACAAAATTAATTCATACAACACAAAATCAGAAATTAGATATTAGATATTAGACTAGGAAGAACAAATTACCCCTTTGGTGGAGGTGTGGCGCTGCCGCTTGGGCTTCTTGATACCATTCCTGTGGGCCTTGTATGACTGGTTGTGAGCTGTGTGATTCTTCGATTTCGCCATTTCTCTCCTCTGCTTCAACTAAACAAAAATAACACTTGTTAATCATACACACAGATTGATTTATGGTTGACAGTAGGGAGAATTACCTAGCTAGTAGAGCTTGGGGATGAAGGGCGTGTGAGAATGCCAGGGTTAAAGGTGAGGCGCTCATATAAACCCTAAATTTGACCACTAACTAATTATGGGCTTTACTTGGGCCAGCCCAACTATAAATATATACTACCAGTTTCTTAAGCCCAAATTCTGTTGGCATTACTTAATCGGTCCAATAAATATATGACTAACGTTTTAGTGTATATAATAATTTTCAAATAGTCGTACATATATTTTATTATACACATGACATGATGAAGCAATATTGAATACGAAATACAAATTCTTCAACACCAAGATATTAAATTCGAAATACAGGGAAGATGGTTATAAAATGCTGATGTTGTGTGTGTATACTGAGAGATACTCCAATAATTAAGAAATTGATCAGAGTAAATAAATTGTGATAGATAGAATAATAACTTCTAAGATGACATCTTTGCAGCAAATTTCCATGGACCAAATGCTTAAATCATGCTCTGATTTTTTACTCTTAATTTTCTGTTTTAGATTTATTTTTCACACTGACACAAATGTGATCGAATAATTTTTTTAAGTATACAATCACTTTAGGTGATCTAAGAAAATTATATAGAGTACAACAACTTGAATAAAACTACACTTGACACACCATTATTTTAATTACTCCACTAAATATAGACAAATTAAATATGTTTGAAATTATAGTGCAATCCATATACTATAATGAGTTTTCCCATTGAATTTGTCTGTGTGAATAAAACCTCACCTTTGCTTGCTTAACTTAGTTTCCTCCACCTCAAGATAATAGAGATTCTTCATCACTAGTTTCTTAAATTTTAAATATTCCTTCCTTTATTATATAAATATACTCCACTTCTTTTGACTATTGCTTTGGATTATATATCCCCTTATATTTATTTAATCTGCCACTCAATTCTTCAATTCATTTTAGAGCATCAGCTTCAATTGCTTCTCTCTCATATATGGCTGATAACAAACATGCAGTTGCTGCTTCTCAACCTCATGAGGTACCACTCCTGCCTACTCCATTATGTAACAAACTAAATATATGGATATCCAACTCTTTAAATATTTAATTCCTTGAAATTAATATGATGGATCACTAGTTCAATTATGCTTATTTAAATAAAGTACATTGTGTGTCATGACATGTAAAAACTTCTTTAATTATGGATTTATTATTTAAAGATAACCTTAATAATGTAATAAAAGGTAAGCCGTTGACATGGAAAAGTGGCAAAATTGCGATGTAGACTTTATGTTTGATCACTTGCAATTCCTGGTCTACACTTGTAATTCTGTGTTTTTTCTTATTTGTGTCGGCATTCAACAATTACATTAATAAATTTTATTTTATACAACTAAAAATAATTAGCGTCTAATATATTTAAATAATTAATTGTAGGGTGTCTGGCGTGACGCAAAATATGGTGGGCTTGCACCAAAGAAGAAACCTCTAATATCAGAGGTAAGAGCACCTCAATATATACCATTAATTTTTTTATTTGATTATTATTTTTAATATTAAGAAAAGTCATGCAAAATATTTTAATTTTTTTTCATTAAGAAGGAGTAATTCTTTAATTTTGTCAATTTGTGTGCAAATGAAGGACCCTCAGAGATCTTATTTTGACTCTGCCGACTGGGCTCTATCCAAGGTAATTAGCTCAACTAATTTAAAACACTGACTTGTTAATAAATTCATTTCTAAGAATTTGGACATTCGTTTTCCTTTGTATGCTTAAATAACTTTAAAAATATTTCTTATATAAATAACTAGTATAATATACATGGAGTATATTTTAAAATTTACTCAATTCTGATTTGAATTTTTTACTCCAATTAACAGCAAGGTGTAGCAACCAATCATCAATCCACAGTGGCAATAGAAATGTTACGACCAAAACTAAAGGTGAATTATATTTCATGTAGGTGAAATAAAATTTTAATTTCAATTTTAAAAAATAGAAGGTACTTCTTTTATGATTTTATTTTGGAATTTAACAATGAAGTAAGTAGCTAACGAATTTTCTTTCAATCAATGTGTGCGCGCAGAAAACCCCTCATCAACAACTTCCACCTAGAAGGCCTCCCTCTACATCTTCAAGTGCTAATTAAATTAAATTAGAGTTGAGTTGTCATACAACAAATTATTGTACCGATTTGTAATTAGTCAAAAGTTCATATGTATTTACATTATTAACATTTTAAATTCCATCTCCTTTTATTGATGATGTATAATTATTCATAACTAATGAAATTGAAAAGAAAAAAAAATGTGGAAGCCAAAATAAAAACTTGCTTGAGGGTTTCTAATGTAGGTTTGAATTTCATCTCTCCAAATAAAAAGTTGAAAATTGGTCAGCTAGTAGCCCAACTATTTTTAACCACATTACAAGAATCTCACCACTGTTTTTACCCTTTTCTACAACAGGTGATTCTCAAGATATGTATAGATTCTAACTCTTCTCCCACAAGATTGTAATTGCTTTTAAAAAATTATACTATTACAATGTCACTCCCTTTTTTCAAACATGCATGCAGCGCTGCATATATATAAACTTTGTGATAAGAATCTTGTTTTCTTATACTTGCAATGGCAATATCAGCATCCACCACTCATTTGCTACTGCTTCTTTCAACTGTGTCCTGCATCTTTGTTTCCACTTGCAAATTTGGTAGGGAATTCTTGAAATCTTTCTTCTGTTTCTCTTTACAAATTAATACACTGACATATTTTTCGACAGGGAGGGCGTTCGATGATCCTCGTTTAGGTGCTGCAACCAAAGTAACAGACGAGTATGTTCCTAAAGCGGATGAGTATTATCCTCATGAACCAGGGGTAGTGGGTTCTGGTTTCACCAATGCCCTGGAATGTTTGGATGATAAGAATGTAAGTTTAGAACCAGTGCTGTTAAAGGCTTCCTTTCCTACACGAGGCAACACTCAATCTTGTATTTTCTTGTCAGTTTACTGTTCATACTAAAATGCTGTCTGATACAAACTTATCAACAGATATATAGCAGCTGTGATGAAGCCCACCGGCTCACTCAAACCGGGGAGATCCACGTGCCCCTTGAATACACGGATCAATACTGCAACGGAGCATGTGTTAGAGAGACTCAACTCGTGCTGGAGTGCATCGTTGAGGTGATAAAACACTTTGTGTTTTATAACAGGGCTACTGTTTATGATGTCAAAGAAACTATCAAGACTGGATGCAGCTATGGTCCTTTAAGAGGTTGTCATACTGTCCCAAGTATTTGATGGATAAATGACATTCCGATGTTCTTAAATCTTAATTAACGAGTTGGTGATATTGTGGACAGGGAACTTCAATGTGGGCGAGCACATACATTCTGATGAAGCTGTTTCAAGCAAGATGTTAACCACTCTCTTCTATGCTCCTGTGCTCATCATCATGGGCTGGCATGTGTTGTTTTAACACCACTACTCTTCACCAGAAAGAAGAATGCATATGTGAAATTTGTAATGAATAATTTATGTAAACTTATTATGTTTTCCATTGTGTCTCCCCTATATGGTTTCACCTTCTCTGCAAAATTCTCATGATTTCTTTACCTTCATGTACAACTATATACACATCCTAAATTCACAATTTCTAAGTTAATATGAACTCCATCTGCGTGCAAATAGTTCACAAACTACTCCAGAGAAGTGATGCTTGAACCAAAACCGACCTTCTCTTCTATCTCATTGTTACAGCATACAACATATTGACAAAAAATATCAATCAAATATATATTGGTTAAATGTAAAGAAACATAGTTGCAATGAGACAATACGGTTGACCTTCATTTCATAGATTACCTTGAAACACAAAAGTAGAGAACTTTAAGTACTGTGTAAGAAGATCAATCCATATAACAGAGAAGAATATCTTACGACGGAGTAGAGGGCATGATTCAGTTTTTACACTGTTACAGGGCCAATATATCAGCTACCACTTCATCTATCAAAGAACTAAGAATGCGAGACTCAATCTGTATCCCGAGTTCAGAAGCTTCGATATCAAATTCGAGCCATCTACCGAATCGGTTGCTCATGTCCTTGTCTACAATTTCATCAATCATAGACTCCCCAATGCTAACATTCCAACCTGACGTTTCTTTGTACACTTCTTCAGCTAATCTATCCTTTGATCTAACCATTGATACACCCTTAGCCCACAATCTGTATCCTCCACTGACATATTGTTTGCACTTCAGCTCCAAGCATTCACCAACACAATCAAACAGAAGTCTTTCGTTTGCTAAGGGAACAGTTCCACCATCACTCAAATGACTTTCCAGTTGATCAAAAAAAAGAGGCTTAATGATCTCGTGAGCTATGCCTAAAGCGTAATCCTTGAACATCAATTCTATATTGCATAACATCTCCTTCACATAGTCGAGTTCACATTTTTTCGGAGTCCTACTTCCAGAGAAAATGTATGTTTTCTTTGCTGAAGTTGATGAAGCTGAGTCTGATAGCTCAGCATCACCATCAATTCCAAGCAACGTAGATAACGAATATGACTCAAGAACTTCCTGAGCCTGAATTGATGAAAACTGCTTGCTACCTGCAGCTAACAGCAAGAGCTTAGTTTGTTTAACGATGGAAGTAATGCGTCACATGCACAATGGTAAAAGCACACAACTTACCTGTGGTACTAGTACTCTCTAGAGTATCTGAAGAAGTGCAACTTTCTGCAAAAGGAGAATGCTCAAGGACAGATACGGGACTTGGAAGCCGACAGTCAAGTAACTTACTGGGTTGAGACATGTTGCCGTCACTTGTGCGCATTTCTTCGACCACCCCCTGAGTACACAGCATTGAATTTGTATTATCAGCTTTATAAACATAATAGAGAACAGTAACAAACTTTTCTTTCAGGTCAGTGAGGTGCTTGATTTAGTTAAAAAAAGATCACGTTAATGCCTGCATATCGAGTCCTTCCAATCTGAACGTCGCACTAATTCACAAGAATTTGGTGGTTTTATGCTCTAATACTAGTAAAGTTGAATATATCTGTCAAATCAGCATTACTGAGTAAACTGTTTAACTGTTCATAACCTACAATTTGTAAATAAGCTTAAATATAAACAATAATCTCTAATAGCACTGCCATTAGTGCATAAAACTGAGATTAAAGGATATATCACGTCCTGCTATGACATCCTTAAATCCCACCTCATAGATATGAGTTAAGTTGTCTAACCTGATCGTCTGTATGGGTTCCATCTCTAGGTTTACTTCCTTCTACCATGGTTGATCTCATTGTGACCTCTAGATCAGGCGCCAAATATAAATGTGATCCTGGCTTTTGTTGGGAGAAATCTACTTTTTGAGTCAATTCTCTTAATTTTTCCTCCAAAAGAATGCTTAATGCATCACCTCCCTTGACATTAGGCCCAAGTTGAGACAATCTTGAAGCACTCGTGTCATCTGAGATTAGAGTTGATCTTCTACTTTGATAACCTGCTGAGAAGATCTTACAAGTTTCCTCAGTCTCTGTGGACCTCCCAGAACCAGGTCCTGATCGTTTCATTGGAGAAGTGAAAGTAAAAGAAATAACATCTGTTCCAGTCCTTCCACTATCTTGATCGCAACCACTCTGCCTACTTATGTTATCCTTCGACTGGATGGCTTTCACATTAGCATCCATCTTCATGTTATGAGCAATCTGGTGTTTTCCAGAGTGGTAACTCCCATCTGCAGACCGTTTCTTACTAGTAATTCTTTCTGTGCTAGAAGATGACACTTCTCGTTTATCATCTCTGACCTCAGAGCTCAACTTCCTTGAACTAACTTTAGAGGTAGCTGCAAGTTTACTTGAATTGCGTTGCCTAGAAGAAGATTCTCCACTAAACGTCTTCCCTCCTTTGGAATTGGAGCTTGAACACAGATTTCCTCTATCAACAATGCAATTTTGCTTCTGATTGTTCTGTCGGAGCACACCCATACCATTTTGTAAAGATGGTTTCTTTATCAGACCCTTCTGTGCCGTTGATTGACTTTTGAACAGATGATTGGAACTGAGCTCACATGGTTCTTTTTGGATAGCCAGGTTTCTGTTGCTCACACTTATGCCTTCTCTTTTCAGAACATTAGCCTTTGCCTGCAGAGCAAGTGATATAGACTTTCCTTTGTGTCTAAAATCACCTGAAGATTCCTCAGAATCTGGAATTGCATCCGTTGATCCATTCCAGCTTTTATTCATAGATTGCCCTCTAATATACTTCACAGCACTGGATTCAGCTTTTCTTTGAGATCCTTCATAAATCTTTAATGGCTTTTGTGCTGCTCCTACCTTCTCTTTCAAATCTCGAACTCTTAAAGGAACGGATGGGGCTCCAACCAGAGGCTGCTTTGCCTTCTTTCTCTCCTGAGGCCTTGGATCAATAATTCTTGCAGCTGCTTCCATTATCTGCGCTGCGTCCTTAGGTGGAATGGCATTAGCACTTTTAATAGGAGATAGAAGTTTGTGATGGGTAATCGGAATTGATTTAGCGAACTTAGGAGGCAAAACTTCAGTTTGAAACTTCTCGATTGGCCTGTGTATAACCTTTTGGTACTTGGGCTCCATATTAATCCTGGTTAGTACATCCTGCAAATTGCTCAACTGCATGATTTGATCTCCATTGTGTTCGGGCCTTTTCATCTGATAATATGAATCATGAAGAGAGTGAGAATCAGAGAGTGGAATCGAGTAGTGTTCAGGCAAGCTAGCCTTTGGCAAGGAATCCAATCCCATGAGCCTTGCAACAACCCCAGGTGCCTTTGTCCCGCAAAAGTCCTCATCGATGACCGATGAAGAGCAACTATGATCACTGCTTCCTTTAACACTTGATCCAGCTGCATTTTCATCTGCATCTAGCTATACATAGGGGGGGAAATCTTTTAAATTCTAAAACACAACTAAAAAGTGTCATTCAACCATATGTAGCAAGTAGCCTTACCATGTTAAGCCGGGTCTTTGGAAAATTTCCATTACATGTTTTCTTCTGTTTGGATTGCTCTACATAATCAGAGGACACATTCAGACCATTGCAAATAAAGAATGAACAAAATGAATCCATCACTATATTTAAATCCCACCTGGTACATCTGACTTGCTCGAGAACAACTTCTTTCGAGATTTTCCGTTCCAATCAAACATCTGAAGGAAGCCACCAACATAATTTCCACCTTTGGAGCCTTGCTTATCAACTCCCATTCTGGCAAGTCGCATGAATTTTAATATCTCAAACAAAGATTGTGACAGCAAGAACAAAAAACATATGCCATATTCTTCCCATCTCAAAATCAATCAAAACGTAGAGATTTTTATCTTAAAATGATCAGAAACAATGTCATGCTTCCAAATTAATCTTAAACAAAACATTACCTGAGATATATGAATGGTCACTAAACCTTTTGCACATGTTTGTATCATCAAACTATTGCCCTCATTCATGTAAATAGCTGTGCTAAAATGGCAAGTTTATGTCATAATTAAACTCTATAATCAAAAGTATGGTAACTAGTATTAAAATATGGGCAGCAAATGATGATTGGATGGACTGGAATTGGATGCTCATATTTGCATTATGGTCAGTCAATCAGCTGTTACTCCAAATCAAATAATTATCAGAAAACAGCGGAGGTCTGTTACCTTAGGCATAAAGATGGATGTTTATTTGAATTTTCATCAGCAAAATAGTATGTAAGGTGTCAAAGATCAATTCAACCCTCTGACCAATAAAAAAATAATCTTCAATGTGATCAAAGTCAGACTATTAATGATCAAGTAAATGATCAAAGTTGAATATATACAATGTCACATTTATTCTACCTTTTACCTAGAAGTCATTTTCCTCCCCACACAATTCTAAGCTCAAAGCTGGTGTTTTTACCAATATAATTGATTGCTAAGTTCATCGCTTTAGAAATCTAGCTTCAAATCACTATTAATACACGATTATATTAATGATTTTTCTAAAATTCCAGCACGAAATACATTGGAGGCATAACAAGCAAGGCAAGAAAATATTCAACAGAAAATGTGGATCCATATTCTCACTACACCAGTCAAAAGAACACCTACCAAGGATAAGCCTTCTTACAGATATTTATGCAAACACCATATCTCCAATCTCAATTACTGCTTCAATTCCTACTTAGAGGTTTTATAGAAACAGACAGGTAAAAAATTAAACTTTGTGTGCATTATCCAATCCAATTTGCAATTTCAAGATTATTTATTCATTTCTTGCATTTTGACTGTACTAAGATCATCAATGGACTCCTACCTTAGATCACACACCAGTCCAGCAAAAAAATACCAAGATCGCGCATTCAATGCCCCTTTGTAGAAATAAGAAAGAAAACAATTAAACCTAGTATAATGTAAAAGATCATGAGAAACCAGAAATTTTTGAAGACCCCCTTAAGCATTCTTGACATAAAAAGCGACAAAGCCATGTAAAATCAAGAAAGCTTACACAGCTCCCACGGAATCAAGTACCACTAACCTTCTTCTGCTGCAAACTTTATCTGCTAAAAACTATGTTTAGCAAGAAAATGTATGACATGGAGCAGGAAAAGGGTGAAATTGAGAGGTTAGAGAGAGAAAATGGAAGCTCTTAGTCAGAGAGAGCAGAGAGTTAGAGCTGTCTCTGAAGGGTGTTGTATGGTGGAATAGTTCGAGCAATTAATGAGACATGAAATTGGAGTTTGGAATAGGAAATTAAAATGAAGATAAGAAGTATTATTTAAAAATAAATATATACGTATACATACACAAACTGTCACACACTCACATTTGACTTTTTAAAAAAAATGTTTGGAAAATCAGAAAAAGGATAAAATTTTGTAACGTCTCTTTATTTAGAGGGGAGAGATTCAAATTCCAAATGTGGATTTGTGGGCCCACTTTATATTTGAGACATTATTTACATTATTTCCTGTGTTGTAGTGAAAGCTTCTATCTAGGGACAAGAGAATATTAACTAATTTTAATTAATCAACAATTTAATTTATTTTTATTATACAGAAATCTATTCGATTCTTAAAAGATGGAATGCCAATTTTTATTTTTTTTAATTCCTAGTTTACTCTCCATTGAAAATATTTATGTTTACTGTATATAAACTTTTTCGGAAACTTTTGACTTTCAATCTCTTCATTATAATTCATTAGAAATGTTCTTATATAAAAATATATAAAAAAATATATAAAAAAAAACTCTTCATCCCACACTGTATCTTTATTGGTATATCCAATAAAATTGATCCAAATAATAATAATATTAATAATAATAACTCCGATATAGAATCTTAAAATTATACTTAAATTTTAAACTTTGATTTTTTTCTTTGTATTATTTTAATCGTTTTATGTACGTAAAATCACTACATTACCTAAAAAAAATTAACTAAAAAAACAATAATTTCTAAAACAAACATGAACCATCTTATGAGAAAAAGGGAGTATTATAAAAAGACTAATTATACTATGTCCACCTTAAGATAGGGTGCACCCACTCTCAAAAACATATATTCCATAAATATAAACAAAAACATATACTCCCTATGTCCCACCCAAACATCACCGGTTGCTTTTTGTATGTAAATTAAGTAGTATTATTATTTTATGTGTAATAGGTAGTTAGTTGTATTAGTAGTGAGTTGTGGGTCACATGAGTATCTTTTTATTAAAAGTGGAAAATTAGAACATTTGAATGAGACGTTCAATATAGTAAAATGGTGACTATTCGGTGGGATGGAGGGAGTACAATTATGAATAAAAATGTATAGTACAATTTATTTATTACTCCCTTCGTCTCATAATACTTTTCACACTTTCATCATTTGTTTGTCCCACAAAACCTTTCACATCACAAAAAATGAAACATCATTTTATCCAACAACCTCAAAAGTTACTTTAATTTCAAATTTGTCACTCATTTTTCACACACATATCATTACTTTATACTTTTTATTACCTACAAATACTACAATACCCTCAAAAGTCAATAAAGTTGGTCAAAAAGTGCAACTTTTCTTAAACAACGTGGAACAGTAAAAGTGAAAGGTTTTTTGGGATGGAGGGATTCGTTTTTTAATGAAAAATTGAGTGTAAAAAAATATACAATTATTAAAAAAATATGTATACATTATTGAATAAAAAGTTATACACATATGGATGCTAGTTTTTTTAATGAAAAACTTAGTATGAAAAAAATATACAATTATTAAAAAACACGTATACAAAATAGAATAACATGTATACAAAATAGAATAAAAAGTTATACATATGGGTGCACCCTTGCACCCGGGTGCACCTAATATCAACCCTTATAAAAAAGACAAACTCCCTTGTGAAAGTTGAAGCACTATAGTGTTATAATATGATTCATTATCGACATATTTTAACTACAAATAAACATACTTTACCTATATAATAATCCTACTTTAGTAATAGATCGACTCGTCTCACAACCGTCTCACAAAAAAACTCGTCTCACAAGAGAGTGCCTCAAAAAGACAATAATAATAATAATAATAATAATAATAATAATAATAATAATAATAATAATAATAATAATAATTTAATTAATTATGAAGTACCATCCAAAAATTGTTGGTTGTGAAAAAGACTTTTGGTGAAGCATACGTATACATCAATATTGCGTCTTAACATAAATTAGGAATTATTAATTATTAATTCTTAGAAAAGCACTTAATTAATTTCAAGATCTGGAAATCTTACATCTTGTTTTATATGGTCATTATCATTTTATTATTCAAAAAATATTTTGCTTATGGCCAAAATGTTTCATCAGACTCATTTAGCATGTTTGCGATTATCTTTTGTACTTATTTATTAAATTAAATCATGGTAAGAATATTAAAAATTTTATTTATTTTTTAAATTGAGTTCGTCGCACAAATTTACGGTTTATCTTTTTATTAATTATCAATTACACGTGGTTATTGTAAGAGAAATCTATTTTTTAGTGAATAGACATAAATAATAAATATAAATTTCGATTAATATTTCATATTTATGGTCTGTTTTGGATTTTGGACAAAAAAAATAAAAAAATAATGGCTTTAGTGCGTGTGATGTAAATTTTTTTTATCAGTAAAGAAAGTTTCATTCACATAGAGTATAAGAAATACCCAAAAATTACAGCTTATATAAGTTACAATGCTTAACATCATAGTATTATTCTCGGATTTACTAGCCAGTCACAAAATGAAAAATTAGAGCACCCTATCTTATTTACATAAAATCAACTCCAAATTCTTGTCTTAATATCTTCAACAATTTTGTAACAGAGAATTTCACACCATTAAATATCAAATCATTTCTACCTCTCCACAGTATCCAAATCACACACACTCAAATTATTACCGCCACTTTCTTCCCTATTTTGCCTCTCAAAATTCGACTAGTTAAAATTAGTAAAACTATTATATCAAATTAATTCTCTGGCTTTTAGTCGACTTTTTAATCTCCTTAGATTCCGCCTGTAATATCGACTTCCGAAAGATTAAGAAAAAGAGAGAATAAGAATAAAGATGTTTATAATAAGCTGAAAAGTTATAAAGATCAGTTTGATTTGTATTTATTAATTATAAATATTATTTAATTTGTCATGATATATGATTCGTTCAACCTAAATTTAGGGACGTTCTTACTTGAAGTATATTATTAATTTCTAAAATATAATTATATTTTCAACCACGATTATTTTTTTTTAGTAAAAAACTTGGTTCATTCACAATATATACTCTTATTTCTTTGTTATAATTTTTCTTATTTTTACCTTGTCAAATATAATTGAATGTAGCTATACAAATTGACCTTGATATATATATAGATGGTGAGACTCGTTAAAGCTATATTGGTTACAAGATAATATATTGTATTGGTCTACTTATATAATTGTTTGTTTAATTAATTTTAGAAAATTTGACATGTAAAGAAAAAGTGCAACATTTCCCTAAACCATTGTTTAATTGGAGGCAAGGCAAACTGACAATGATCTTTATATTAGCTAATAAATAAAAAGAAAAAAAATGTTGCAGTTTACATCCTTAAGATGCCTGGTCTGATTATTCTCTATTTTATGGGGAGAAAATTAAAAGCATTAGAAAGGGTACTTTTGAATTCATTTATTGCAAAACATCTTTAACACCAAACTATATTAATTATGTAATTTTACTTGCATACACATATATGAGTTGTCCTTTTTGTGCATTATGTTAATATGTACTTTTGGTGGATTATAACAAAAAAAATATTCCCATTAATTATAGTGTTGGAGTATTTGTTTTTCTATGATTGTGTGTCATTTTATCTAGTTACCAAAACAAAAAAAGAAAGAATGATGTAGTGGTGAGAGTGGAAATAAAATGGAGTAAAATAGAATGAAAAGAGGGAAGAATAATGGAATATCTGGTGTTTAAGCAACCTTAGTTCCAAGCAATTCTAAAACTCCCTTCCCTCCTCTCCAAATATTAATGGATTCCCTCCCTCCCTCCCTCCTGTTATGATCATATGATCATGTTCTGAGAGAATAGAATAGAAGAGAAGAGAAGAGAAGAGAAGAGAAGAGAAGAGAAGAGAAGAGAAGAGAAGAGAAGAGAAGAGAAGATGGCGGTGACACATGCTGACCTTGCTCCCACCCCCAAGATGAGCAGCACTAATATTGGTAGCAAAACTGGTGCATTCCTCATCATCTTATCCATACTTTTAGGCCTCTTATGCTTCACCCTCTCTCTCGTCGCCGAGGCCGCCCGTTCCAAGGTAATTCTATTCATTACTCTGCTCTGCTCTGCACAACCATACCTAATCATTGTTTTTCAGGTACAATGGATGGAGGACTCGAAGTGCACATACTCAGGGAGTGGGAAACTGCCTCTTTTATCCGCCACTGCTGCTTTTGTGGCTTTAGCATTGGCTATGGTGGTGCACCACACTTTCCTTTTGATTGCTGTTAGCCAATCAGACTCCCTCTTTCACATTTCTTGGGACCCTCATTCCTCTCTAGCCAGATCATTCACTTGCCAAGCAGCCTTTTTCTTCATCACCACATGGTATGCTGCTACTACTACTAAACTCTTATCCATTATGACCACCCATGAATATCATTGCAGGATCTCATTTGCTCTGGGAGAGATCCTACTGCTCATTGGACTGAGCATCGAATCGGGCCACCTCAACAACTGGGAAACACCACGTCCTACTTGCCTTGCCATACCACAGGGCTTGTTCACATCAGCTGGAGTTTTTGGCCTAATCACCGTCTTTTTCGCCTCCGCCCTCTATACCACAGCATTGCGCATAGAAACCCATGCACGGGTTCAAGAAAACACTAGACGGGAGATATTGGAGGCCTCAATCATGTATGCGTCCCCTCCGAGGTCACCTCAAAGAATCCCAATCACAAGCGAGGAGACCATATCAAGACATGATGAGAGTAGTCATAGTTTAAACTACTACTTGACAGCCTTCGATAAGCAATCAAGATTAGTTTGAAAGGGCCTTGTCAGTATTCCTTATCACGACAAAGTATGCAAAATTGTGAATGAAAACAAGCATACTTATTATATACTAAAACTCCTAACTTTGATTGGCTTAAGCCTAAGAAAAAGAGTTCTTGATCAAAGATGAACCTTTCTCTTGGTTTGTAAATGTGAGTACCAAAGAAAAACAATAGTATAATAATTAAATTGATTTTGTTATTATGAAAAAGATTTGTGTGCATTTTTGTTATTTATGATAAAATAAGCTTTAAAAGAAATTCTAAATTTTAAAACATAATTTAATTCATTTTAATCACATACGCGCAGCTTATTTTTTCAATATTCGGATTTACTTATTATGAATAGTTTTGTGATAATATAAACAAGAGAGGTAATAAAAGTGGAAAGGAAAGAACACTCGGAATCAGGAAAATCCCTAAGTCTAAATTAAACCTAAACCAACCAAAAATTAATTCCGCAAGTACGCTTTGCATACCATGCCGGTTTTTAAATCAAATCAAAGGACGATCATCCTGATCCAGAGTGTTGTTGTATGCTTATCAAAAAGAATGTTAAACCATCAACCACAAACTACTTCTTGGAGCCATCCAGCTATGTACAAAAATCTTCTACTCAACACTACTGTGGAAGATTGTCCAAATGATACTCCGTAAACCCATACTCATTTGTGCTCTCTTGGTGCTGTAAGTAAGAAATCGTTTATTAAAACAATAGTTATGGCACACAGTTCAAATTTAAAAAAACAAAGGCGGACCTGATTGAGCAGTACACTCATGAGGTCCTCTTGCCCATACTGATTGTGCAAAGGTTGGAAGCTTGTTTCCTCCTTTGTCACCGTCCCTTTGGAGTTGAAGCCCGAGTTACTGCCAA
This sequence comes from Pogostemon cablin, assembly GCA_023678885.1. Classification (NCBI taxonomy): domain Eukaryota; kingdom Viridiplantae; phylum Streptophyta; class Magnoliopsida; order Lamiales; family Lamiaceae; genus Pogostemon; species Pogostemon cablin. The sequence goes on from CM042989.1 coordinate 420,976, forward strand.
GTGGAAAGGCAAATTCTCCCCCCTGAGTTCTTGGAAAATCTACTACAGTCGAGGGTTGGGAAAGAGAGGTGTAAGACGGCGCATGGATGTTGTTGATTCCATATTGGCCCAACATAGGACCAGGGACAGCCTGGCCTACAGACAATGGAAGATTTAATGAATGGCCACTACTGATTTCGTTTAAAAGTTGGGACCTTGACCGTGGCTGGACCAGTTGGGGGTGGACATTCACATTCATGTTACTAAACGGCTGTGAGGGTTGGTGTAGAGAGGCAAGGTGCTTCGAGTCCATATTTGCTGGGATTCCATGAAGTAAATTCACTTGCTTACTGTTGTTATGATGTTGCCTTATCTTTGAATTATCATAGCCAAATAAACTATGTTGATCGAATAGGGGCACAGATACCGGAGACTTGCTAGCAGACCTACTAAGGGCAGCAGACTGGATCGAAGCGAGACTTTGTGGAGGGAGTTGACTTGAAGAAGCAAGAGCTTGAAGATCAAGGACACTGTATGAATTTATTGGTGGCCTAAAAGGCACATCCTGGGGTCCCATAAACGAGTTCCCAAGTCCATTGTGGTGCTGTGCACTTAGCCTTCGAAGATAAAGTCGGTATTTCTGCATCGTTTAGTTTCCAAGGTAAGTGCACATAAGGTGTCGATAAGAAATAACTCAAAGAAATCACAAGTTGGGTAAGCTTCTTCATAAATAATCTTAAATTTGTCTGACCTGAAGGTGGCTAGCAACATTCTCCCTTGTAAGGCCTGGGACATTCATTAATTCCAGGATTTTCTTCGGCACAGCCTCTGCATTCATTCATAGAGTACTACAATTAGATCACAACCATGCAAGAAAACTAATTATTTTAGATAATTCATTCCATTCTTCATAAATTATCTAGACTAAAGCAGCTAGTAAAGTCCAAATCATGATCCAAGTATGGTATCAAGTGGTTTCAGCAAACTTAAAATGTCAGGAAGGGTTTAACATTATAAACGAGACATTTATAATACTATAAATCCCACGTACATTTCAAAATCCAACTAAATTCAACAAACTTCACGTCTTTTCTTTTAAATATTTTCCATGAGGCGTTTATCAAATTCTTCGTATCCCTTATCAATTCCAAGGCGCAGTAAAAATAGTTCATTGACATATACCCTCTCGCCATGATACCACACTCCCCAATTATACATACCAGATATTATAGCAGAAGCCAGAGACAGCAATAAAAAACACGACAGGCAAGGTGAATTAGGACAGCGCAGAAAATACGTACTTTCTAATCCAAGTTGGTTAACAGCAGCAACAAATTGCTGATGGAGGTCAACAGACCAAACAACACGTGGTTTCTTCAATGCAGATGTATCATCCCTTTCATCCACTTCGTCGTCCTCATCCTTCCTTTTCTTGGAACTTCTCCAAGTCCCTTCATTAGCTGAAGAAGAATAGTCAACATCTTCAGATGGTTTTTGCTGGCGTTCTCCATCTTCCACACTTCCTGATTGTTCCAAATCCTTGTCCTTATGTTCATGCTTCCTTTTACGAACCACATGCTGCCATATGTTGCTTATTTCCTCCAAACGAACTGGTTTTATAAGGTAGTCACAAGCACCATGAGTAATCCCCTTCATCACAACATGATTGCTATCATCCGCTGACATCACTAAACAGTCACAGAAAAACAAGTTAAAATTTATAACACTGATTCTTGATCATAAGTCATAAAGATAATTCAAGAAGATAAAACTTACTGATGACTGGGAGATCCATCTCCAATCCAACATGCTCTAGAAGTTTAAATCCATCCATGTCGGGCATGTGTACATCACTTAGAACAACGTCAAAGCCATCTTTGTTATCCCTGAGATACGTCAATGCATCCTCCGCACAATTGCTTTTGGTTACTGCAATCTCCAAAGATAAGATTATTCACTTAAAATAAATTAGAAACTAGCTTATCATGGGATAGCCAAGCTAATGTGGAATAGCCAATAAACACTATATAAATTAATTAATAAATACATATATGTGTGAACGTAAAAACACCAATGAACATTCATTAGTCAAATAAATCAAAAACACCCCACCAAATTTGGATTTCGGCATTAGATCTACAAATCAATTATCTGATTTTAACATCCACTTGTTTTTTATACAGGGATATCCCCTCCTTCAATTTCAAAAGATGAGAATGAATTCAAAAATCAATCATACAATCAAAACTCCAAATTGAAATTCCTCATAAATAAGATCTGCTATTGCATTCACACATATGTATCTCCACTTTTTCAACAACAAAATAAACTACAAGAATAAGATATAACCAGATGAATATGGCCAACAAACTCATAGCAGACTAATTTTGTAATTTCGAGTCATTACCTTGATAAAAGCATTTCTTAAGCATCGTCTCCACGATCTTCAGACAAGTGGGGTCATCATCCACGACAAGAACTCTCAAACCCGCCGGAAACTTGCCGGGAACTACGTCGTTCGACAACCAAGAAGTATTGGAACTGGTTAAAGACATGGAATTTCCCCCGAGATTCATAACTTGTTCCAATTACACCAAATATTTAACTTAAAAACTGCAAGTCATAAGAGTTAAATTCTCATGCTCCGAGTTATTTTGAGCAGAATTCATATGAAAATCCAAGGAGGAGAGAATACAGTAAAGAGGAAACAAGAAGGGAGTGTGTTCGAATTGGACTATGTCTAACTTATAAAGGGGCTTCGAGGGAGGAAGCGAAAAAGGAGGAGAAGAATAAGAAAACTTGTGCGTTTTATATGTGTGCGCGAGATTGAAGACACAGGAGAGAGAGTAGTTCTTCTTTTCTTGATTCTGGTAATTTTCTCTTTTTCTTTTTGTTTTTCGTTTTAATTTAATTACTGTACTTTTTTTTTTCCTAAAATAAAAATAAAATTATATTCGTAGTGCCAGTGGGTCACTTCGTTGAGCGTGGATCCAGCTCACCTATGAGGTTAACGAACCCCACGCCAGCCAAAAATATTTTTAAGTATATTTTTATTTAATTGTAAAAACTTTTACTAATTCTTTTCCATCTAAAAAGAAAAAATACCATAGATTTTTTACCCATATAAGGTAAGTCCTTTTTTAAAAAAAGAAAAATTCCCATAAGGCAAGTCTTGAGCAATGCATTTCATCCATTATTTAATCTTAATATATAAATATATAAGTACACGTCTTGTGTTCGATAATTGTAACCAATTCAATCAATGTTATGTATAATAGAACATAAAATCATGTACAAAATTAGAATAAACAAAATCATGTACAAAATTAGAATAAGAGATTATAACGAACTTTTGGGTCATATAAAATTTCAATTAATTTTTCTTTAAAATAAAATACTCCATTTATTAGTATTAAAATTGTTCTTACCCTAATAATTACTAATTTACCATAAATAAAAGATTTCTTGACTTAATGAGATTTGGGGTTAACGTATCACCATAATTAATCTAAAGATTTTCTTTCCTAAATAATTTGAGAGGACGTGTGCAAAATAAATGAATAGATTTTACTACCTTAAAAAACTTAATCTCTCCAAAATTTTATCAATTCAGGCCTGAATAATTGGTAAACTATTAATTTGAGAATTAAATTATTTTGCTATCAATTCTATGTAAAACTATCAATTCAAAACCTGAATTTATCAAATATTATCTCATATTTTATCAATTTAGGGCTAAAACAGGCTCTGAATTGATAATTTTACATATTTCAGGCCCCAAATTGATAATTTTACATATTTCAAGCTCCAAATTGATATAAAAAATAATTTAGGTCTCGAATTGATAGTTTACCCATTTTTCATGTCTTGAATCGATAAAATTCCTTTTATTTAATATTTTTAATGAAAGGAAATCATACAATTATTTACTAAGCTTTTCTTTTAATGCCCTAGAAATTTAATTGACATTGTAATCTTAATCTACTTTTATAGATTGATCGAATGATAAAGGTGATATTTCTCTGTCAAAAAATAAATAAATAAATAAATAAAATGATTAGGTGTATTCTTTTCAAGTATGTACAAAGATGTTTATATTTAATTTGGTTTAAATTTTAAATTTCAACCTTATTCATAATATTGGAGAGTGCAATATTTTTAAGTAATAATCCATAACAGACAAAAACTTTTAGCAGCATTCTATTGCAGAGAAATAAGCTAACTAGTAGTGAAAAATATATATTTTCCATAAAAATAAAAAATTAAAAAAATTAAAAAAAAAAAAGTTGAAAAGATGAAATGATCTTGTTTTGAGATGCTGTATTTGCATAATAAAAATGCTTATCTCTTTTATATATTATATACAAATAAGTGTATATAATGTGACATCCTACTCAATTATTTATTTTTCGTTACTCCATCAAAAAGCCAATGTTGGAACCAATATATGAGTAATTTATATATATATATGTATATATATATATATATATATTATATTATGTAACTGAATTAATTGATAATTTGGCTCGTTAATAAGTGGCTATAAATGAGGTGTTAAGCACATGGTATATATAATTCATTAATTAATGACATAGGTAGCAAAGGTGTGAATATTATTTGTATGTCATGTGCATTTATTGCAAATTGCAAATACCTCGTAGTAACCCAACACACACACACATTTACTGTATAGATTAATAAGTTTTAGGATGGATACCATATTTATTTTTCATTTTTCTAATATATATATATATATATATATATATATATATATATATATATATATATATATATATATATATATATATTAAATGTCAGTATTAACAAAAAATTTCAAATCGAAGAGTTTTTTTTATATTAATTAATTAAATTAATATTATTATTATCGATTTCAAGAACCATATATTTATATAAAATTGAGTAACAATTAACATCAAATTAATTATATGAGAGTGTATTATCTTTCATAATGAGATGTTTGAGGTGGAAAAGATCATTGATGAACTCAAAGGCTTTGAAATTTGATTAAGGAGAATGATCATAGAAGACAAATCATTGATGAACGTATGGTGCTAGACTATAATTGTCATATAACGATGTAATCATCTCGCAATTATTGAAATTATTAATATTAGATATAGATTTACTACATCTAATTATTTTAAAATACATCATTCAAAATGAATTACTTGTACATACAATATAAAATGGTGAACTACCCATTATATCTTTAATCAAAATAAATTGAATCAACATATCTTTCCATTTTCCACTTTGATAATTCAAAACTTTCCTTAATCCATCAAGATATTTGGTACAATTTCACGGGATTTCAATTTGATAAATGAAAACTTTCCTCTAATATTTATACAAGCAATTGACGATAGCACTCAAATATAATAATCTGCCCGCGATTTCAATTGAAACTTTTCTTACTCAGCTTTCATTTACTATATAATCTGCACTTCGTGCATTACAAAACTTTCTTATAATTTGCACTCCGTGCATTTACTCAAATCTCATTTACTAGTGATACGACTAGTGATACGATTAATGTGGGGTTTGGGAAAATATGCCATTAAATTGGGATTTGAAGGAAAATTTGTATTTCGTGCATTTAATTAGAATTAGAATAAAATTGACAATCAGTAATGAAATATTGTAGTTAAGAGTAATGTTTTAAAGTTTGTGTATGTAATTGTAAGTTTCATATATATATATATATATATATATACTCTCTCCGTCCCAGGCTAAGAGGGCCAGAGACCTTATGTTAAACATAAGGTCTTTGGCACTCATTACCTGAGACGGAGGGAGTATATATATATAGTGTACCTTAGTAACTATCTCATTATTATTTGATAGCAATTGCCCTATTTTATATAGAAAATTTATAATATAAGAGAAATTATGAAAAATGTTACTATTTAATTTTGAAAAAAATGCTCGCTCAATTTATATTATATTTTTTTGGAAAATGTCACTTTTTGACCCCTTTTACCCTTCTTTATTACTATATAATAATAATTAATACATAATTGCACATATAGTCACGTGGAGTAGTTATACATATGTTATTAAATTAAATAAATATATGATAGTCGTACATGTAGTCGTGTATAAGATCGCACATATAATCACTTGTAGGATTGCAGGCCTAATCGCAAATTTAATTAATTTTGTCCAAAATTTTTAAAAAATGGAAAAATTATAATGAGTGACATCTCTAAAATAAATTATTTAAAGTGACATTTTTCCAATACTCATGATATAATGTCTCAAATAATTTTTTGAAAATCTCAAGTGACGTGATGTCGTTAATGACCATACTTTTTATTTTCAATTTAATATCACAATTCGCAATATAATTTTAAATCGAAAAAAAATTAATGATATATTACTTCATATACTTTTTTTATATATGTTAATTGATGTACTTCATTTATTTATTTGTTTAAGATTATTTGTCGCAATCACGTTAATTGTCACATTTTCTTTTTTTTCAAATAAATAAATCGTGTAGCCCACGGTGCAATAAATTAGTAATAATAATATAATTGTAATTTAGTGCATTGCTCTCCTTTGATGCATTGTACCTGCTCTACATTCACAAAAATAATACTCCTTCCGCCCCACAAAAAAAAATTTTTGGTATTTTTATGTAATATATAAATGATAAAGTATGTTAGGTAGAGATGATTTTTTGTAAATAAAGTATATGGGGAAGAGTGATTGTTTTTTACTTTTTATTTTTTTTAAATGTGCAAATTTTTGTGTGACAGCCCAAAAGTGTGCCATCTTAAACAAAGGGAGTAAGTATTTTCATACCTACTAAATATAATAAAACTTGTTTTTGCCGATAAAAATCATTATTATTAATTAATATGAGAATTAATGTACCGCTCAATAAATTTACATGAAATTAGTTATTGGGGTACATTTGTTTTCTGTTTGATAAAATAGGGTTAGGTTTTTATAATTCACCCGTATATTAAAAATCTTCGTTCTTTTTTATTTATAAAATTTCACCCGTCGTAAAAGCCGTCACAAATTGCGTACGTCACAAAAACCTCAGAATTTTAACGGCACCGTTACAAAATCTTCGTTCTTTTTTATTTATAAACATTTGTTATATATATATATATATATATATATATATATATATATATATATATATATATATATATATATATATATATATATATATATATATATATATATATATATATATATATATATATTATCTCTTATTATTTAATATTTTTTATTTCTTTCTCTATCATCTCAATCTATTAGACTATTACTATTTTTTCATGTTAATTAATATCTTATTACACATTATTACTTACCTTTTGCATATTGATTTAACATAATAAAATTATAATATACCAAATCCAAATCCAAATCCAAAATAAACATAAATTATCATTAGGGCGGTGCTATTGTTACCCGAATCTTTACTAAGGGCACCTATTTCTTAAAAAAATAATAGTGAAATGTCTATCATACCCCAACTCTAAATTTATATACATACTTAAATATAAATTTACTAAGTCCACCCAATACAATTCTAATAACCCCTTTTACTAAATTCACCCAATACAATTTCTAACCCCACTCAAATAATTCCCAAAAAAAAAAGAAAAAAAAAAAGAAAAAACACCGCTAACAATTAAAAGAACACGAAGAAATAAATCAAAGAAGGAGAGGCGTGAACAGAAGAGGCATGAGAGAGGAGAAGAGAGGTTTAATTAAAATGAACTTGTCCCTCAATTTAATTAAAATAAGGCCAATGGAAAAATACTTTACAATCTTAAATAACATATGTAAACTTTAAATTTCAACAAAAAAAGTCACAGAAATCAACCCTAGTTCAAATAATTACAATTAGTCTATTTGAATTGTTTCTGTATTTTGCTTGATTTGTTTCTATATTAAATTACAAAAGTAGGAATTAGGGTTCTAATAATTTAAAATTCTAGTTTTTTGTTTTGATGTGGAAGAGTTTAATATTTATGTATAAAACAATAATGGTAAACGATTTACCTCACTAATTTACATCAATTAACTTTGTTGTTTTTTATCTTGTTCTTCGTCTTCTTCTCTTTTCTAAGTTTTCTTCAAAAGTATTGCAGGGTTTAAGATTTGATGTATGGAGAAATTATTTTGGGTTTACTTAGTAATATGGTTGGGTGAGCTTAGCAAATTATATCAATGATAATTAGTTTGGGTGTAAATTTAGGAGTGAGATATGATAGACATTTCACTATTTTTTTTTAAAACTTGGATGCCCTTAGTAAAGTTTTGGATGACAATAGCTCTGTCCTTATCATTATTTATGAAATAATAATCTTATACTCCTAATTTATTTATCATGTATAATAACTGTTGCACCGTGATAGCTAGAGTCCATACAATAGCTATTACTTACTAAATTTTAAAGGTTAAGAAAAAAATGTAATTTGTTAGAAATCCACAGGGTATACGAAATTAAGTAGCAGTGCGAGTATCTTTATAGCACATTACGGCGCGTTCAAGGTTTGATTTATCAAATTTTAAATTATAATAATCGATCACTAGAAGCATGAACATATGGTCCCATATATAATTTAAACACCCTATGAATACATATAGTATATAAGATTGGAAGGAGGTTTATAGGATTTACACCATGAACTCGATTTACACATTGAAAGTAACATCATACGTTAAAAGCATTAACATATGGTCCCCTTAATTTAAACACTTCACCAATACATAGGGTATATAGGATTGGAAGGAGGTCCATAAAATTTACACCAAAAACCCGATTTACACATTGGAAGTAACATCATAGGTTTTAAAATTAAAATACCCCTCCTTTTAATAATCATAACCCAATAAAAACAACATTTTATAATACATAAAGTAATTTGATGTTCACCGATCATATACAATTTTTTATATAGGACTCCATTATTTCATAAGCATAATTTATTGTTAGAGTTGGTAACTTGTGTCCGGGCGCATACAAGGTATGTAAGATTTATTATTTTATTTTAAAGGTATACACTTTAATAAAAAAAATTCACTGAAGAGATATACCAAACATGAATATTACAAATGTTTGATAAAAAAATTATTTTTTTTCAAGAATAAATAGTACATATTCTTATACTAAAGGATATATATATATCATTAAATATTAAAGGGTATATCTTTCGAAAAATGCAGGATTTGGGAACACGGTGTCCTGGGGGCACGCGAGTTTTTGCCTTCTTGGTAATATCATGGATGAGATATATCGATATAATATTATTAGATTTTTTTTATTTTTTAGCATTTGTTAATAAATTGGATTTATAATTATAAAAAAAAAGAAGAATTCTAATACTATACGATTTTGATATTAACAAAGTTTAAAATAGCAATAGTAAACATACATTAATTATAACTAGGTGGGCGCCTTTAGGACGAAATTAGGAGGAAGATACAAGGAGGGGTTGAAGAACTAACTCAATTAATATTTATCGATAAAAAAAAAAAATGTAGTCCAATTTATAAGAGTTAAGGTTTCGTAATTTTTAGTAGCTCCCTCAAATTGGCAAGTGGCTGGCACGAGAGTTTCAAGTACATATCAATCTTTGTCTTTGTATTTTGTCCTTATAAATTAGTGGAACTTGCTTTTATATCATTCAAACATTATCCTAATTTTTATTTTGTATTTTTAGGTATTCATCATCACATTCTCTTTTAGCTTCTACAAACTACAATGGCGTCACTTTCACATTATTTCTATTCATTCATTTACTTTACTCAAATGAGGGTCATGTGAAAATTAATATTAATTGTAATTCAGATAATTTTGATTATTAATTTTATCTATGTTATATATGAGGATCCCATGAAGAGTCTCATTTATTTATTTATTATATATATTTATTAAACTATATGGTTTGAAGAAATAATAGTAGTAGCTTTAATTAATTACACTATTTACATCACACAAAAGTGCTACATGGTCAAAAGTCACTAATTAGTTGTTTGGCAATCTTCAAATTTAGATTGATTGTGACTGGCCAAGTGAAATTAATTTACAATGATTATAATAATTACAAAATAATTCTTAAATGAAAAAATGAGAAAAGCCTTAGAACCTCAATTGAATCAAGTTAACAGTGAATTCAACTAATTCGTTAATTCAAGCTTCAAATCTCAAATTTGATCAAATTCTTACATCAAGTGGAATAACAATCAACTAAATATTCGTTAATTCAAGCTTCAAATCTCAAATTTGATCAAATTCTTACATCAAGTGAAATAACAAACGTGAGAACCTGCAGCTATTCTCATAATTAACTTTAACCTTTCTCAATTAATTTCTAGCTGCAGTTTTTACATAACTAATTATTATGATTGTATTAGTATAATATTAAAAGATAAATAATTATGAAATTGCAAAACCATGTATGCAATCATCAACCGTATAGTATATTGTAAGCAAAACCATGTGTGTAATCATCAACCATATATATATTGTAAGAATTACAATTAGATATCAATAAAAAAATTCTCTTTGAATCAGGCTATAATTAAGTGATAGTATTAAAATTATAAAGCATCAACCCATCTTTATTATTCTCTTTTTTTTAATTGTATTTGTAATTTAATTTTATCATTAATATTATCCTTATAACGGAAATTAAGTTTAAAGTAGTGGTGAATAAATTGAAGAGTGAAAATTACGTTATTCCTCGATAATGTTTGTTGAAAAAAAGAGAGGAGAATATGTCGCTATCACTTTTTGAAAGAGATAGATGCATGATTTATTTGTCTAATTGTCTTTAATAATAATTTTAAAACTAGAATTGAGATTAAGTTAATGTAGTTTATGAACTTTTGTCATTTTACATTTTATGTTGTGTATGCATTATAAATTTAAAAAAAAATAAAAAATTAAATAAAAATAAATCTAGCGGGCTAGCCCTTCTCCAATCCGTCAAAGCCCGCGGCCCGTTTGGACTAGTCCATATAGGCCAGCATTAAACGGGCTCATAAATCTTAAGTCAACCCGTCACTTTTTAATAGCGGGGCGGGCTGGGCTAACGGATCTAACTCATTTGAGTAGTTAGTTATATTAATGTTAAGTGTGAACCTTATATTTATATATTAATTGTTTTGTGTAGATTTCATTTACTGAAAAGGGGAGTATACTCCTTGTATTGGAACATATTAAAATAGCAAAATGTATCTTTTTCAGAGAGATAGAGTAAATAATAAAATACATTGGTTAAAAAGTAATAATAATTTTAAAGTTAAAGTGTGTCGGAGGAATACTATCAATTATTTTATTTTTTAAATAAAAATGTGAAGTTGAAATTAAAACAAATCAAAAGAAAAAAAATATGAAGTTGAATTTGAACCAAGTAAAATGTAAAAAAGATATTAAAACCATATTGAACACAAAACTATTTACATATGATTGAGCAGAGACTAGAGAGTCACTAATAAGATGAAATTGCATGAAAAGATTTGCTGCCAATTAAAGCTCCACGTGGATATATACACATATATAATCCAAGTTAAACAAAAAGTTGATGCTAGGGTTCTTGGTCAAGTGGGATCCCCGTGACACAAGGTTTGTGTTACAGGGTGTGTGCGAGACAAGTGTCTCATTTCACAAACACAAGGTATTACATCTTGTGTTACAGGGGGTGTATGACAAGTGTCCCATTTCACACCCATTTCATACTTGAGTGTGAAATAGGACACTTGTCAGACACACCCCCTATACACAAGATGTAACACCTTGTGTCACATGATAATTGAATTGGTTCTTGGTCCTAACCAAGAATTGTGCCCATTATAGGGTTTAGCCCTTTAATGAGTAGTTCCTATTTATTAACTCTAAAAACCCATTTGTGGTCATTATTTGGACAAAGAAACAGTGCATTTAACATCATTAATGTAAAATGAACACCACTAATAACTATTCTACATGTGTCACAAATAAAGGAGTTTGTAAATTGCTAATTAGTTTTTTTTAGGTAAATTTTAATTTGATTTGTTGGATGAATCACAGACACACATTTTGTGCACTTTTTTGCTTCCTCCGAATTTATGACTTCATTTCTTACCTTTTCCAATTGATTGCATTATCAATTAATGCAATTTGGTACAAAAAATTGTTAAATTAAAGATTCCAACTCACATTTTAAAATTCGGAGAGATTTTTATAAGATAGAGAGGATGTTGATTTAATATATGCTATTCAATTTTTTTATAAGTATTTAACAAACTCTTTATATATATTTTTTAAATGTTTATTTATTGCTTTTTTTTAAACACAAAAAGTAGAGTAATTTGTCATTTTCAAATTGAATATTATTATTTAATTTTAAATGTCTGATTGAAATGGATGTTAGAGATCATTTTTAAGTCATTTCTTTTTAAAATAAACAATATAAATCATATTTAAATAAGCTATTGGGATTCCATTAGATAATTTAATTTCACCCACACATTATATTATATATGTATAATTTATTATACACCCAAAAATTTTAATACATGAGAAACACTCATAATTTTTCTGAAAAAAAAAATACTGCCCTATCCCAACAGCTTTTCACATTATCTTTATAATTTACTAAGAGAATGTGAAAAAAAACTGTTGGGATGAAAAGAGAGGGAGTAGTATTACTTATAGTTAAATTCTAATTTGTTATGACTTTTTCATATTCCTAAGTAATACTTTTTATTCATAACACTAATACTGCTAGGTTTTGGCGAGAACTTCATCCACAGGCCACTATCTTATTTTTATATTAATATAGATCACATCAACTTTACAATTTTTTTATAATGCAATCAAATATCACTGCAATTACGAGTACTTATTTGATTTTATTTTTTTTAGGCCGTAGTTGGTGACTAAAATTAACACTTCTATAATATTCTAAAGTATGCAATTTTTTGATAATGTGTAGTCTGTTTAAAGAAAAATTACTGTATTTTCCTATAATATTATTAGATGATAAATTTTAGTATCTACTTGTAGATGTAAAAACAAGAAAATTTCTACGACTACGTACTTTCTATACATGCAAATAAACCTTTTAAAACAAATTAATACGAGTACGTTATCTTCATCATTGTTAATTGTTATCATGTAAAAATTAAATAAAATTGTGACTACAATTTATAGTGGAATAAGTCCATTTTTCACATAGTATATTTTATTGAGAGTTTTTATACATAATTTTAATCAATCGGGGATTTTATTATTATCTTGTTTTATTTATTTACTGATATTGTTCTTGTCCTTTACTATATAATGTGACGTGGCGCATAAAGTATGTGAATTCGTTAAAATCTTCTATTTTAGAATTGTGTTTTTCTTCACATTTTATGATTAAAATACTACTCATAAGAGTCATTATTATATATTAGGAAAAACTTTGCATTATTCATGATAAAAAGAGTAGATATTATTGAAGAAAAGAAAAAAAAAAGAGATTAATTTAATTGATAAAGAAATTAAATGTAAATGAATGAAAATGGAAGAGGTGATGTGGAGTGCGTGTGGAACTCCCAATTTTTCTCGTCCATTCAATAATTCAGGAGAAAATAAAATAGGGGAAAAAAAGAAAAACAAAATTAAGGGTACAGGATTTATGGGCCAACGCGGGGAGAGTACTTGGGCTGGGGCCCAAACGATGCTATTTGTTACTGGGTTTATCGTACGTCAGCTTATAGCCCATGTCCTTATCAATTGGAACATATATTTTATTAATTAATTTATTCTGTTTTCTTTTCTTGTCATAAGAATTAAAAAGAAAGAAATTAGAGAGAAAATACTCCATAAAAAGTGAAAAATATTCATTAGGTTTAACCAAGCATACCAATCAGTAAACATGAATTTGGAAATTAATAATAATAAAAAAAAAACAGATCAACGCCAAATTTGAATTGTTTTTTCCCATAAGAAATACTCTACTCATCAGGAAAGTAAATAAGAGGTTTGCATACTTGTGAGTATATATATGAAGTTTATGAAATGTTGTTTTTTTCTTTATTCACTTTTTGGAAAATAGATATAATTATTTTAAAGCAGTAAATAAAATATAATGTGCAATATGTGAGGATGATATTGTTTATTTTAATTGAAATATAATTTGTTGGGTTAGAAATCATGAAATATATTTTATTTACATTTTAATTGAAAACAGACATAATATAATTGAAATATTATAATCCATTTAATTTTGAACACAGGTCACCTAAGTAACCCTTAATTTGAGGGTGAAGTTTTGAGTTGAAACAAAAAAGGTTAGAGGGTAGAGGAATTACCCAACTTAGCAACTTCTTTAAAAATATTACTCTCTCCCCGTCCCACTTAATTATGCCCTTTTCTAAGGAATATAGATTAAAAAAAATATTAGTTAATTTTTAAAATATTTCTTAAGAGGTCGGCTTACACCTTGTCCTAAATACACCTTTGTAAAAATTACTCTGTTGAGGTGTAAAAATTACTCCTACTCTGTTGAGGTATACCTCATTATTTCTGTGATCACTCCAACCATTGTGGTAGTACCAGACTGCTCTCATTCACAGTACTCTAGTATAAGCAAATTCAATTTTGTAGTTTAATTAATATTTCTTTGATACTCCTAAATAAATAGGATTGAATCATATTTATATGAGGAAAATATCTATCGATGTGTAACTGAACAAGGGCTTTGTGCTTTAAAATCTTGTACTAGTAAATGAAACTATTTTAAGAATGATGTCTTTCTTGTGACAAAAGGATTCTCCAAGAGTGGATATCCATCCATTCACTTTTAAAGCTACTTTGTATTGTTGACTATTGAGCCTTTCTCCCTTATCTTTCTTTCCTCTGGTCCTCATTTTGTTACATTTGTTATCTCTTCATCTTTACTTACATGAATGCATTGAGTTTTATGTGAGAATTGACAAAGATGTAAACTCATAATTGAGCAATTTTCCATATGTTCCCTTTGTCTTAACAATCTAAGGTCCATAGAGAACTCCCCTTGATGTGATCAACCAACAAAATAACACTAACTCAGAAAGGTAATCTGTAAAAATTGAACACAAAAAGAGATTCTTTGCATGCCCCACAATTCAAAAACTTCAATAACTTTTAAATATTCCATCTCCATGTATGCCATATATTGATTCTCCATTCATTCTCCTTCCTGTCCATACAACAACAAAGCAACTTTTGACACAGTGTCTCTCTCCTTCGTTCGCCTCGCTCATCTTGAACGATGGTTCCAGAAATGGAGGTATGTACTACAGGAATCATACGTGTATATGGTGCTGAAACAGCATCAGTATATATGCTTGTGTGTGTAGTTGTTCTTTATATTCTTTGATTCTCTTCTCTTTTCAAAATGTGCAGAAACCTAGAGTCACAGAGATAAGGGTGAGGATGGATTGCAATGGATGTGTCCAAAAAATCAAGAAGGCACTTCATGGTGTCACAGGTTAGAAATCATGAAACAAACGATATCATGTCTGTTTTCTCATATTCATAAATCTAACTAGATGTCTGAACATGGTAGGTATATATGATATTTACATTGATTTCCCTCAGCAAAAGTTGACTATAATTGGATGGGCGGATCCTGCTAAAATAGTCAAAGCCATCAAGAAGACAAGAAAAAGCGCAATTATATGTTCACATACCGAACAATCTGATCAGCCGGCTCAACAAACAGAACAAGCACCTGAGGGAGGAGCACCGCCACCGGAGTCTACCAATCCACCAACAGAACAGCCACGAACCGAAGCAGTACCACCAGAGGCACCAAAAGAATCTCTCTCCCCGGCAGATAATAATCCACCACCACCACCCGAGGAAAAGCCACCAACGGAATCTCCCAATGAAAGAGAAACAGGCCAATCTACTCAACCAAAAGAACCCGAAGAAATTCATGTCACATACCACCATCCACCAAACCACGGGTACCAATATGCCTTTGGTCATCACCAGCAAGAGGCAAATGGTAGACCTACTAGTCCAGGATTCAGAGGGGAGCCACCTCAACCACCTGTTTATGTGACTCACAGCTATAACACTTACAAGCCCTCTCCCTATGTAACTGAATACGTGTATCCTCAAGCGCCTCCGGCATATTCACATTACAGTAGACCAGATCACTACAGTGGGAATAGCAGCAACAGCTACGGATATCAACACAGTCAGGTTTACTACAATGGGAATAGCAGCAACAGCAACGGATATGGAAATGGAAACATCACATCATTGTTCAGTGAGGAAAATCCAAATGCCTGCAGCATAGTATGAGCCTGAGATCAAAGAATCAAGGCCTGAGTGTGTTGATATTTCTCCAAGAGATACCAGCATCAAAAGTTGAGGAAAATAAGAACAAATTTTGAGCAATTGGGTTCTAGCTTGAGAATCATCCTATAATTCCTGTTCAGTGAGGTCTAATTGATGTTTCTTGCATTCATTCAGTGTGAAAGCATCCAAATAAAGCTATGCCATTCAGCCTTCATATTTGTCAATATATTAATTTCTGAGTGGAGAAACCCCTTATTATAATATAAGCTGGATGTTTAGATTGCTTTTTCTTTCAAATTCTCAATTTTACTCCGTTTGACTCATCTCTGTCTTTGATCTTTAGAGGTGGATAAATCAGGCGTCAAATTTGCAGGAAAAAAGATGGTCTTGCATTGAGCAATATCATGGAAGCTTTAATGAATGCTTGATGCTTTTTTCTTCCAACAATGTATACTTGTTTGAATTAAAGTCATTTTGATTAGTTTTTCCAAACACCAGGAATGATTCATGGAGAAGACTGATACACCAAATATCTCCACACGAACAAAAACAAACACATAAAGAAAAAGAGAAATCAACACAACAGTTGGTGTTATAATTAAATCTCTAGCTTTCAGAAGGAGAAGGAGTGGTACGTATTACCTTTATTCGGGTATCACCAAGGCAAGAGTGGCTGCAATTGCAAACAAGTCTAGTATTGGACCAACCTCTGCTGAATAAACAAGAAAAGAGAAATTATCATCAACGCGATTACTGCTGCGAGTCTAGATTCTACAACACAAGTTTAATGGGCTTTCGTTTCAGACCAACTGTAATTAAATATTAGCTGCCCCATAAGGCTAATGGGCCTTAATTTTGGGCCCAGAATATATTGATTCTAGTTGGCATTGGCAACGCAGACGCAGTAAACACCAAAACAAGAAGAGTTTTGTTCATCAAATCTCGCAGTCGCACTCCATCAATGGCGTCGAAGCCTCAGAGTGAATCGAAGAAGAGGAAAAGAATTCCAAACCAGAAATCCCAAGGGCCAATCTCGACTCCCCAAAAACCAAAATTTAATTCGAGCAGTGTTCATAATAAAGTCGGGAAAAAGCCCTCCTACGTACATACAAAGGAACACCACAAACCTAGTGGGAGGAAAGATGAACCGGAGGACTCCAAGAAACTAAGTCGTTTGCGTGCAAAGGTTCAGCATCTTTTGGGCTTCTATTGTTATTACTATTACTCCATTATTTTTTCTATCTTTGCATATCACTTTTAGTGAAACAGCGGAGCTCCTAACGTTAGAGGGGTGGTAGTCTTATAATTCTCTCCTATTTTTTTTCCTCCTTATATTCGAACTATGAGAATCTATGCACGCGAATGTTTCTGTGGGCTTACATAGAGATATTTGGTTTAAAACTGCTTTGAGATTTGACGGAACATATTCTTGCAACTGAAAAATTAATAAGTTTTTTTTTATTTTCTCATTTTCATCTGAACCATATATCATGTTTAATAACCACATTAATCAACTTTTTTTAGCACGTTTTTACTTAGCTTGTGATCCTCCATTGATTTATCCTTTTCCAGGAACTTACTGAAGCAAGAAAAAAGAAGAGGAAGAAGCATTATACACTGGAACAGGTACTTCTGTATTTTTTTATAATTTATTGCGGTTTACCACTGTTTCTTTTACCGACAACAGATTTTTATTTATATCACGAGTAACTAAAAAACAGTTCAAATCAACAAAAGCCGAGATGTGCTGCTTGCTGCCAGTAAATATTCATTTATACTCGTGATGAATAATAATATGTACATATTTCACAGATATATATGATATTGTTTATTGCCTAGATACGTTTGAATGTTTAAGAATTTGACATAAATTATTTTTTGGTTCTCGATTACAATTTGTTAACCATTTTGGTTTTGCTAAATGCTTAATGATTTAATTCATCACTTTGTTTTGCTAATGCTTAATGATCTGATTCATCACATTTAGTGCTTGTTGCCAAGTTATTGACTAATTTTTTGGACTGTCTTTTAAATGCATTTCAGGAACTTGCTTTGCTATGGGAGAAGATGCGACAGCGTAATATTGCAAAAGAGGATAGATCAAGGTGTGTTATTATTATTATTTTTTTATTGTGAAATTTTTACTAGCCAGGTTCTACTTAATTTGCAACATCCATTCATCTTTCCATCCTTGTGATTGCCCACACAAAATAAAAAAAAGGACTTCATTTTAATTTATTTACTAGAATTTCTGTGGAGTAATATTCTCATGGGTTGTGTCTAAGGTTTGTAACCGAAGCCCTAAAGAAAATGCAGGGAAAGATTTCCGAAATTGCAAGCTCTCATGTTTCATGTCGTGTTCTCCAGGTTCCCAATATTCAAACCACTATTACTACTTTCTGATGAATTTGAAAAATATGAAGCATCTCTGTTTATTAAAATGTATTGCCTGTTTCCATGAGCTACAGACTTGCGTAAAACATTGTACACAAGATGAAAGAAGTACTGTCTTCTTGGAGCTTCGGCCACATTTTATTTCTCTTGCAAGCAACACATATGCAGTTCATCTCGTTACTAAGATGCTAGATCATGGTACATCTCTTGCCGAATTATCCGCAACTAGTTTCCCTTTCACCTTACCCCCTATTTGTAATGGTATCTTACCTATGTTGTTATTATTTCTTAATGTAGTTCCTTTTTTTGTTTCATTCAGCTCCAAAAGAACAGCTGGCAGAATTTATATCGTCTCTCCATGGTCATGTTGCTTCCCTTCTTCGGCATATGGTTGGCTCACTAGGTCTAGTGTTATTGATTTCAAACATCAATAAATAATGTTATTATTCTGAGCATCAATAATTGGTGTTATGACTTGTGAGTTTAATATCTGTATAGAAAATGGTTTGACTTCTCGAATCTCAAAGTCATGATTTCTTATTTGATTTTAATTTAAAAAGTAAATATGACCTTTTGAATTGCTCCAATTTTAAAACGTGCCTTTGCAGTTATTGAGCACGCATATAATCTTGGGAATGCAAGTCAGAAGCAAGCTCTTCTTATTGAACTGTTTTCTCCAGAGCTTCAGTTATTTAAGGATTTGGTTACTATGAAAGAGAGCAGGTAATGTACTTATTTAGTCTACAGTTTATGTTTGTTTCTTAATTCTTAAAATGATGAAACTTTATTTTCAATTCACCCATTGTTTGGATGTCTATCCCTGGAGTATGATGAGTATTTTGTAATTTTTTTTGGTAAAGTTCTGACTTTCTTTTGCTTCCTTGGCACCCTTCTGAGCCATCAAAGTCTAATCTTCATGACAGGTTAGAAGATATAATTTCCAAGCTGCAGTTACATAAGTCATCGGTCTTACGACACATGACATCTGTGCTGCAACCCATTCTAGAGAAAGGGATATTTGACCATTCCATCATACACAGAGCATTGATGGAATACTTGAGCATTGCACACAAGGTTCTTTTGATAATTATTTATTTTTTCTATTCCACTTACATTAGCTGCCAAATACTGTTTATCCTTTATTTTCTATCTAAATAAAGTCTTTTGAAGTCTTCTGCTGCAGATGTTGTTGAACAGCTCTCAGGTTCAAATCTTGTTCGGATGATCCACACCAAGGATGGATCCAGGCTTGCTATACTCTGTATTAGGCATGGGAGTGCAAAGGTAAAAATAAATATTTCCTCAATCATGACAGTCTTTCGCAATTAATTATACTCATTTGTTTTTTTTTTATGATTTGTATGATTTGTTTTGAAGATTTTTGTTAATGGATTTTTCTTCATTATTGAATGATTCATCAGGAGCGGAAGAAAATTATCAAAGGCATGAAAGGCCATGTTGAAAAAATAGCCCGTGACAGATTTGGGAGTATGGTATGACATTGCGTGTCATTAAATTTATTTTTTGCATTTGCTGTTGATTTTTTATGTTCTTTTACGAATCAATATTATTTTCTTATCTGAAGCATGCCTCTTTAATTATGTTTTGATATTATTTTCTTATCTGAAGCATGCTTCTTTAATTATGTTTTGACCTTGCATTTCGCCTGCCTTTGTATACTTGCAAGATTTTTTGAGCTTTATGTTCAATTACTGTTTCAGGTACTCGTCTGCTTACTTTCTATTGTTGATGACACAAAACTTGTGTCGAAGGTCTGGTTTCTCATACTATTTATTTTATTTTTTAAAGGCTTTCCTTTTCAGTTGATGCCAACTGTTGACAATTATGTTCATTGTTCCAGATTATTATTCGTGAGCTTGAGCAAACTTTGAAGGAGCTTCTTTTGGATCAGGTTTGTTAACACTGTATAAACATATATCAATTTTAATTATTGGCTTACTGATGACTTAGCTTCTCGTTTCATTCTTACATGAAGTATTTTACATATATTTGTGAAAAAGTTGCTTGCTTAAACTGATTACAGAATTGTGTTTACTAGAATAGCCTGTCTCATGATAAATTCCTTTGCAGAATGCACGGCGCCTATTTCTGCAGCTTCTTCATCCTGACTGTGCCCGATATTTCAGCCCAGATGATTTAACATCTTTGAGCCTGTCAATTCCATGCCTCAGAAATAAGGTGAAAACGGCTTCATATTCTGCTCTGCTGTGTCATCTTATAGCATTGAACTACCTTAAGAGTGTTGACTAATTGAACAATGCCTCATCTTTTCTTAATTACAGGGGGGATCTGATGTTGGTGAAGTCGTAGAAGAAAATAAGGAGAGCGATGGTGACCAATCTGATGGAAATGTACAGCTAAATGAGGGTGGTAAGAAGGACCCTTTTAAGCGGAGGCAAGAGTTGCTTGTTGACCACGGGCTTGGTGAGGTTAGTGCTCGATAGTGGTTCTCCGTTTTGGGAAATCCCACTGTCTGTGTCTGCATTCCACATGTCCTCTAATTCATTTGAAGTTATCATCCGTGCTATTGCGTGAGATTGACATTTGAATTATGCCTTCTGTGCTGAAAACTTTTAAACTCTGATCTTTGTGACCTCCATCTTTCCAATTTATCATCTGTCGTAATGGTTGGTTGGTTGGTTTGATCATGTTCAGATGCTGTCCCCTTGGATACCTGTCTTAACTTTCTCAAATTTAATTTGCAGAAACTTATTAACGCTTGTTCTGAATCAATTGAAGGCTTACTTAGATCTAAATATGGGAAAGAGGTCATATATGAGGTAATTTTCCTCTTCCAGTATGGCTATATTTAATATATTGGTTATTTTATTGGCAAAGAGTCCTTAATTAAGTTAGTTCATTTGCTTGGTTGTTTGAATAATCCGCCGCCATCTTACAGAGGTTTTGGAGCTCTGACATTGGTTTTTAACTGAGCTGTTTACATATTACTTTTATGTTTTGATCTGCTTTTGTATTACTATCTACAATGGTATGAAATGCGACAAAAGAAAGAGGTTTGTTCATCCTACACCTCTCTTTATTCGGTATTTTTGTTGGATAATTTTCTGGGTGAGAAAATCCATGAACATCATCACTCATACCACCACTGTACAGTAATGTGTTCCTTCCAGATTCTTTTAAAGAATCTCAACTATTATATATGCATGCAAATGGATGTTATGTTACTCAATCCCCACTCAATTATTTATATCGACCATTTGGTAGTAACTAATGGGGTTTTTATTTTTATATATCAAAATGCAAGTAGGTTGCGAATGGTGGTGCTGATGGAATACTCCATCCAGCATTGGATGAAAAGCTGCACGATTTGCATGAAGCTATAGCATCTGTGGCTGCTCAACCTAAGCCGGATGAAGCAGAAGAAGAGCATATTTTGGAACAGTTTCATTCAAGCCGAGCCATCAGAAAACTTGTCCTAGACTGCCCTCCATTTGCATCTACTCTCTGGGAAAAAGCTTTGAAAAGGAATTGTGCAATCTTGGCCAAAGGTCACAGGTAAAGAGCACCTTGATCAAACATTTCTCCCTCGACATTTTTGTTTTTTTTTTTCCTGATGTTACCACCATCTTATGATCAGTTCTAAGGTAGTGAGTGCCTTCTTGGAAACCTCAAACCCTGGTGTAAAGAAGTTGGCAGAAGGAGAGTTGCAGCCCCTGATAGAGAAAGGTGATCTGAAATTACCCAAGCCAAATGAGTCGGCTAAAGAAGAGTGAAGTAGTAATGGCCGTCAGGAAGCATCTTCTCTATCAAGGTTGTGTTCCTCATATCTTCTGTTTAATGAGGCTCTTAAGTTTTATGTGCTTGGAGAAGGTGAAAAATTTTGTAGCTTAATCTGTGACTGGATGAAGCAAACTCTGTTTTTTTATTTGCTGTTGTATGCACACCAAACAGTTGATTAATCTTTATTTTTTTTCCTCCTTTCAAATGGAATTATTCGAAATTTGTTAAAGAAAACAAGCCTAAGATTGGTTATTTAATGGTCTCTCGTACTAGGACACCTAGAAATGAAAGATGATCTTCGTGACGGATACTCAAAGATTGGGGACTCATAGTTGGGTGTGTTGTGCATCCATCTGTTTCCTATTTTAATTTCGGGTCTAAAATCTTGAAGCTTCTTGTGGTTTACTGACCTGTGATGAGGGTACCCGTTGTACTGATAGTCGGATGGGTTGAAAACTGGTGTTTGTGTTCTCATTCCATTTAATTTCACTGATGCTGCTGTGTTGGCTATCAAACACTTGCGGATGATGGCTGCCTCATCCATGAGTTTGGTTCGAAGCTCCCTAATATGCCTTTGGATTCGACTTTGTTTTGGTTTTTCTTCGCGTGGTGGATCATCATTGATGTATGGAACTAGTGTGTTGCATTTGATGCAGGAATTGGTTTTTATCTTTGAATCAAATGCCCTTCTTTTTGCAGCGTCGGATAGACAATAATATGCCTGCCATGCAATACCAATTCAGTCACTACATGAAAATGACAGCAGCAGCTCCTGAATTGCTTTCGTATCTTAACTGATGGCTTTCCCATCGCAATCATGTGATTCTTTTGATCAATACATTTAACAATTAAACAAAAAAAGAAGAAAAAGTTCACAAGCAACAAGAATTGCTGCAGTCGTAATCAATTTATTACATCGCTTAAAAGTTAGTGTCCAAAGAAACAACTGCTTCATGGTGATTGATATCCTAACTCCTAACAATTGATTCTTAAATCATAAGATAAATCTAAAGGTCTCTCTCTTTCTCTCTCTCTCTCTCTCTCACACAGGCAGATTCAAGACAAGGAATTGTACAAGAATATAAGAGCTCACCTCAGAGACAAGTTTGAACGCAGTTTCAGCCTTGGAGTGCTTGTTTTTATCAGGATGCAGCTGCAAAGCTGCTTGAAATCAGATATCATATTATTCAGAGCAATTACAAACGTTTTACCATAACACCTGGTTATTGAAATCATAATCATGCCATAATCCTTACCAAGCTTGTGGTATTGCTTTCTTATGCTGTATATATCTGCATTTTCATCCACCTATAAACGCAACACGGCGCATCACGGGAACACATATAGGCATATGAACATGGCACGAATAATTAACATCAAGAAAACAGAAAAAAGAACATACTCTGAGCACAAGATACCAGTTGACAAATGGCGATTTGTTTGTACGAGGATGATGAAGTTTTGAACAAGCAATTGCACGTGCTGATAATTCACAAATTTCTCTAGCTAACTGTGTTTTCCCCTCTTCATTTCCTGCCACCATCCCCATTGATATTGATAGATATAAAGAAAGAATAGTTAGCAAAGAGAAGAAGAGAGAGAGAGAGAGAAGAATGAAATTTGAAATGAAATGAGGATATAAATAGATGATATGTAAATGCAAGAGATATAACTCCCTTTAAATTTCAATTAATACATAAACATTTAAGCAGTCAAGGTGGAGCAGTTAAAAACGAGCTGGATTTTAGGGGTTTTAAAAATGGCATTGTTTATCATTTTTATTTTTTTTGAATCTTGAAAATGGATCAGTATAATGTCATCTGCATCACATGTCATGTGACTATAGTCTTGGAAATTCGAAACATATAAGCCCATTTGATTTAATTAAGTTTAAAAATAGTCATTTTTCTTTGCCTATAGTCTATGCAAGTGTAATTCCCAATACAATTTGAAATTCACATAGATTCAAATCTAGCTTACAATTTACATGGCTTTGGAATTAAAAAAAGAAAAAAAAATCATATGTTTGGAGAATTATTTGGAACAATGTCTTCTAAGTATAATTTTACTCTTTTCATTGAAATATTTCTTTAAATAACTTAGTTTCCACGTTGGACCAATTTTATTTTTTTTATAAAAAAAATAAAGAGATTATATAAATAATTCTCATATAAAAAGACACGGATGTTGTCCATTGTTAAATATTCATGGTTTAACTAAAACAACAATTTGTTAATTCGTCAATAGAAAAACAACAGTGAATAATAGTCCTTGTTAATCTCAATTTAAAAGACAGATTTAAATATCAATGTATAATTCAATGATTAATAACTATTATGAATTGAAAAGACAAAAATAAGAGTATAGAATCATGGCTGGTTTTAAACTTTAAAGTCTTAAATGAAACGCTAGATATCATCCGTCATAAAAAAGAAATCAGAGTTGTTTCTAATTAGCCTAGTTTAAGAGACAACTGATCATCTGTGTTTTCTACCAAAGAATTGTTCATTTATTGCAGTGTCATTTTCTTAGAAGCAATGGTCTTTAACAAATCAACAATTTTTTGTAGTCAAATAGAGAGAGAAAATTTACATCATTAATTAACTTTAACAGATTAATTCCTACAAACATACGCAAGCCTAATAGCAATTTCATCCAGTAGGGTGATACATTTTGAATGGAGTAGTACGAGTACAACCTTTGGGTTGGGTTCAAAGTAGGTATTTTCTGCTTCATTGGGTTGTACTGTACAACATTAAAAGCAGAGGGATGGCTCACGTGAAAGCTTTTAATAAATTTCAATGCTAAGTTTGAGCAGTGCAAGATAACATATAGTTGGAGTAGTTCACCATTATTGAAACAGATGTAATTAGCTTTAATTCAACTAGCTAGGTAATCTGTAATCTCACCATTTTCATTTCGTAACCAATATTCTAGAGTAGGTATCATTTTACATTAACTCAACAGTCTATTGATCTCGAACAATCATCTAATCTCAGCATAAAAATTCACACCTTCAACCATTATTTTACAAGGGGGAAAAAAAGATGATTCTTTAAGTTAAAGGTCTAAAGAAGAGCTAACATCTCTGGTGTAATCTCCTTCTTTGCTCTCTACTGAGAAAGCAGTCTTGGTTGATTTTGGACATACGAAGCAGATTTAATAAGGTAAGAAGAAACCTTATATTCTAAGCTAAAGCAGGTACAATTCCAATGAGATTGATATTAGGACTAATAATTACTCCATATTATATATCTACCCTAGACTAGAGTTTTGTGTGTTCAGCTCCAAAAGACACATTCACGAGTGGCTCATGTCAACCACCATAACGATGCTTTAGCTCTTCAGGAGGCTCCTCTTCCATTATGCCCGAACCTGAACTTGCTAAGTATGATCTTATGGATGTCTTACGGTCGCTGAGAAATGTATGATCCACAAAGTTATCATAAGCCATGTCACTAAGGTTCTTTGCTGCCAGTACACTGCATATATTTTCAACTCATCAATGTTGCCAATGACACAACTATGCTCTTGTTATCCAGATTTAATCACTAACCAAAACCTAATTAAAAGGATTGTACAAACTACTTGTGCAATTACAAAAATATAATCATTTTTTTTAGTTAATTTCAAGTAAAAATAAGTGTGGAAAATTAGGATATAGTCACACTGTGAAGAAAAGAGAAATATACCCATTTTGGCAAATACTATATCTAAGATACCCTTTCTGAGACTTGCAAAAGCCCAGGCATCGTAAATCCAGTAGAATGTTTCGAGTTTCTGGATGTGTCGTGAGAGGGAACTTGTGCAATTTTAGATTTTAGCTTGGTGTCCTAGTCATCTTAACTCTTAAAAGGGAAAATTGACTAGACATTTAACCCACATTTATAAGTAGAAGAAACTGTAAATATAATCTTGGAACTCACCAGTGGCGCAGGTAAGCGCGACATGGTAAGATATCATCCATCCATATTTTGTGAATACCATATTGGCCATACCGTTGATAGAAGACCTCTTCACTACCTGCAACCAAATGTTTAGAAAATTAGTAACAGATGAAGTTCTTGTATTGGAAGGATATGAGATATAAAAGCACAGTCAATTGGTCATCTACTAAGCCAAGGCGATCCTGTCCTTATGTTAAACTTCAAGAGAGTCGAAGTGAAATCACATTCTATATATTTCCCTCAATAAATAAATGATCTTCATCCTCTAGGTTTGAGAAAGTATATCGATAAAAATGAACAACTTTGCTGACATTTAAAAGACAACTGATTCAAAGCATGATTTAACAAATCAAAGGACAAATTTGTTGTCACAACACCTTATACAACAACTATCTATGCTTGGTAAGAAGTCAGAAACCACCTTTACATCTGTTCAGAAAGTACTCTTCATCACTATAGCGTGCACATAATACCTGCATCAATTCCCAGTTTGGAAGTTTGTCAAGTAAATAATGATAAGACACTTTTGTGAAGAAATAAACACAAATTCTATCTTTCTCACTGATGGAATAGTGTAAAACAACCCATTAAGTGTTTCTGGTGTCACCTGGATATAAAAACACAATAGTTAAATCATGGCAGTCATGAATCTTTCTGAGCTTATATATATATATATATATATATATATATATATATATATATATATATATATATTTGCTAAGGTAACTAATTATCTATGTAACTTACAGCTAAAAATCGGAATTCATGCTCCCTTTCAATAAAAGATGGTACCTGCATTTTACAAGGAAAAAATACACGATTGAGGTAAGTTTTTCAACCTCAAAATTGAGTTTTAAGAGCATAGAAAAATTATATTATACCTCTGATCTCCGTATCTCAAAAGTAGTAACTATAAGAGTTTCACTTTCACATGGTTCCACACTCAAGCTCGAAATCTCCTGTTGGGCAGTCAGTGGCTATATCAGTTAACTAATACCATAATAGTTATTTTCATGGCATAAATTCATCATTAAGCTAAAGAAACGAAGAACTAGAAATCTTGCTGGCTTTGGTTTCCTTCTCCAAATTCCAGTTCTAAATCCCAAGTTCTAAGTTTCAAACCCTTGATTCGAGGTTATTACAAGCTTCAACTTATTATACAAATTCTCTTGCTCATTCCAAAGGACACGTTAATATCTCCTAGTAAATATAGCTGATTACATACCACTTTTATTCATGATCACCGAAACAAATACTCAAACACGAGTGGTCATAAAAAAACACCTACACTTTTTGGCTAGGATACCGATTTACCCAATTCACAAGTTAATCAGCCAAAAATGAGCCCTAAACACAACTGATTGGGTTTCATGTGCATATGCATGCTTAACTTCGAACAAGCCTCTAGCGATTAAATTGCACATCCCTCTAGCCATGCTTTCTCAGTCACTTAATGAACAACTTAAAAACAACAAGTGAGAAAGAAAATAATAAAAGCACCTTGGTTTCAGGCTTAGCTATTCCCCTTTCAAAGAAAATGGGAGCAACATGAGCAAACACCCTCCGAAATGCATTCAATTTTGCGATCCTAAAGTTGATCAAATCAGGAAACGTGCTCCTTGCACTCCTTTCTGCAGAATCATTTCAAAGCTTATTCTTTTTTAATATCAGAAATTAACTAAAAAGAAGCCACAACTTCATGCAAGTGATGATTAATTAAACATCAAGCACAGAATTTATAATTATAATCGGTAGAACAAAAGTATCTCGTCACGGCCAAACGACTCCAAATTAAGAGATTTCGAAAGGTGAATTTAAAAGGCAACGCAATTGCATTATTCATGAGTTTCCCCAATTAACATTGAGAGAGGATGATCGCACGAACCAGAAAGAAGAGAACCAAAGCCACATATAGAAACAAGTCCATCGGGGGTGACGAGTCGATCAAAATCGGCCTCATCCTTGAGCTCGAAAGACAATGCCGGAGAATCCCCAATCGGCATGGCAGAGAAGCAGCGCAGTGGGCGGCGGTGAGGGTGAGTGGAGATGGAGCGAAGAGGGGATAATAAAGAAATGGAGCATGTGCGAGATGGTGAGAATAGTAATGAAGAAAAGAGGCACGTGGTGAAGCGACTGTAGGAATAGGAATAGGAATAGGAATAGGAATAGGAAGATTATAGCTCGCTAGCCTGCAGTGCAGAAGAAACACCTCCTCCACTCCATTTGTATCATCGTGCAACTTATTTTTATTTTATTTAATTTCCCACATTTTCATTTTCCAATTTTCACATGCGTATAGTAGTCCTCACCATATTCTAGTTGAAAGATCAATAAATTAAGATTTCAACAACTTTTATGATAAGACATCTTAACAATGTCTGAACAACTTCAAGGGCATGAATGAAGTAATCAGAATGACAGATTCAAAGATTCAGTGAGAAGATATATATTGAATATACCAAGGAGTATTTCTATTAAAAAAATCAACAAGGAATTTGATTAGAGTTGATTAATCACCTAACATTTTAAAATTAGCTTCTTGCACCTTTTAACTTCTTATTTCAAACAATGATTATTAAACCAGTATTAAATATTACTCCCCCATCTCATATTTATCTTCGCACTTATTGTAGACACGGAGTTTAAGAAAAGTTATTTTTTGACCAACTTTATTGACTTTTGAAGGGTATTGCGGTATTTTTAAGTAATAAATAAATTGTAAAGTATGTTATGTGTGTTAGGTGAGAGTGATATTTTTGAAATTAAGGTAACTTTTGAGGTTGTTGGTTAGTGTGAAGTTTCATTTTTTGGGGTGTGAAAATAAATGTGGGACGAACGAAAACGGAAAGTGTGAAGATAAATATGGGACGGAGGGAGTACTAGTGATTAAAAAATACTCTTCAATTTATTGGTATACAAGATAAATATATTGTTTAAATCTAGTGTTAAAATAAGCAGACAAAATGTTTCGAGTGTATCTAAACATGTTATAATTATTATGCAATAGGCTAATAGCAGTTTTTTAAAAAAAAAAAAATTAACAGAAAATTTGCAAATAAATTATATAAATTTTTATCCATTAATTAATAGTACTAAATTATATGGGCACACGGTGTGCCAGGAATACAAGGACCAACTCAAATTTAACTATATATATATATATAAAAGTCTCAAAATAATTAAATTATAGGGTATTAATAATTTAATAGTGACAAACATCACGAGTTTCATAGCTCACATGAAATTACCCTTTCTTTAAAAAAAAAAAATTGAGCGTAAAATCAGAATATATGTACACCAACTGTTCCTTTTTATTTAATCGAGTAATGACATCAAACTCGATATCAATAAAATTCTCTGTATTTTGTAACAATATACGTATATGAATTACGAAGTTTGAAACGTCCAAATAAGTTTTGTAAAGAACAAACCCCCCCCCCCCCCCCCCCCCCCCCTGAATAATTAAAAAAACAATAAGTGTATGATAACACCATATACAAGGAGGAGGCCTTTATCTGTAGCTGGAACTCTCATCCTCTCTATGGATTAATATACAACAAATTACTCTGTTGAATGCCATCTTGTTACCTGTAAACATGTACTACTTGTATTGGAAAAATGCAGAAGGAAGGCCGTGATCAACGGAGTTGATCCTAATGAAAAACCTGCGGCGATGCATAGTATTCACTTTCGTTAAAAACGGGTCTTAAATCTTCTTTGCACATAAAATCCAGGGGAAAGGAAACAAGATTCCCCTTCACGGATTTTAATCTCTCCATAGGATCTGTGCCTGTAATGTCCCCATCTTGGTAGCCTTCTAACTTTTTCGGGGCTATTCCTAAGTCAGTAGTCGTATAGCCAAGTTTAACCTTCCACAAGTTCATGCACTGTCGGAGTGAAGCCCTGCGTGAAGTGGAGGGAATATGCAAGTTATAGACACTTGAACAGGAAATACGCGAAGATGGTTGATAAGATGTATCCACGCACCTTGTATGTATGAGATCATTTGGTATGCAAGAAAAGACATCTTGGTAGATCATCGTATTTGTCTGTCAAAATTACATTTGAAACAGGACTAATTAAATTTTATTTGTGATTGTAACATCACCACCACCAGCAACAAAACAAAAATTATTAGCCTTATCCCCACTATGTTCTGTGGGATATCATATCATGCATTGTGTTGGGAGAAGACATATACTTTCATTTATATCACAGGTATAATTATATCTTTATGTAATCATTTCATTTTCCCCTTCATCTTTAATTTGAGTTTAGTAGTCAATATTTCTTCCTGTCATTATACTTGAGCATCTAAAGGCGCTTGTGAGTATCTCTAACCTTCTCATCTATTGGAGTCGGGATATACAGTTGCATATAATCAGATCCCCTTTTCTCAAGAAAAACGGGGTTACGGCGGTTAGGTATGAGGACTGGAAATAATGTCAAACGATGTGAAGTGAAACTACCAATTTCGAAATTACTCACCTTTGCAGTTGCCATCCATATATCCTTATAGGTTGAATCAATCACTGGGTCTCTTATTTGATTGACCTAAAAAAAATTGAGTCGAAGAATGAAGAATAATTGATTTTCTATTTATTCTATTGGACAGCTTCGTAATCTTTAAAGTCGCAGATCACAATAACATATAGCTTTTTGAGAAGAAAATTCCAACCTCTCCAGCGTCAAGTCCGATGTGTTCAGACCACAGTGAAAGGCGAAGACTCGATGCAAATTTTCCAGCTTTCCAAGACTTTCCACCTATCCATGAATCAACAAATTCTTTGTCCTCAATCAGCACCCCAATCTGAAAACATGAAATCTCATTGAAACCAGATAAAAAGTAGTAGAAAACCATTGTTCAGTAGTGAGGTGGGATGTGCATAACGACCCTTAATATCATTATGCAAATATGAAAATCAAGCAACCAATTCCACATAACAAAAAAAAGTAAACTCCAAAATAGGGTCAGAAAAGAGGGAAAATGGACAAAAGACATAAAGAGGTTACAAATCACAAGGACAAACACAGAAGAAATACATACATTTAAGGAATAAATAAATAAATCACAGTATAGTAATAAATAAACACAAAATGTTCCTTCAAGAATACAGAATGCAATTTAAATCCAAGCGCTTGAAAATAAAGCCAGCAGAACAGCATCAGGTGAGTATAAACTCCAGCTAATCATTGGAATCTCAATCACATGTGTATTGGTAATTGCTATTGCTAGCTAAATTAAGAGGACTGGCATTCTTAACATGGAATAAATATAATGAAGTTCAGGTAAAAGCTTAGATTATACCTCAGAATCTCTAGATCCAAGCAAACTTCTGTCATTAATATTTGCAGATCCAATCAATGTAGTGCGGTCATCAACAATCATTATCTTGCTATGAACATATACCTGAAAATATGCAAACATCAGTGAACCCCAGATAGATGGATACCCATCCAATAAAGACAGGGTACAAAATTATAATGCATGTCACGTACTAAAATTATTATCCTTAAGCAGTTATCAAACACCATTAAAATGCTCCACTGTTCTGATGGCAATATTAGAAGTCATTAGAATTTGATAAAAATAAATAAATTACATTGTCTGTCAAGAAAAAACTGTGACTGAAATGGAGACGCTTGGCAAGAGTGGATACAATAGAAAATTGCACATCCATTATTAAGGGACAGGTATGCCTTAAGTCATCTAAGGGAAAACTGCATATGTACCTGACTAGTAGCCACAGGACCACCATCAAAGAGTCTTCCATAAGCTCTCAGACCATAAAAAGATATATAATCATGAGCTTTAGAGCCAACAAGGTCATGGAGTTTATGCAGTATTGAATTATTTCCTCTGCATATTGTCCGATATTGCCAGTGCATAATGGCTCTCACAGATGCAGCACCAGAATCATCCACACCACCCTATAAAATTTAAGAAGGTGAAAAACGTAGTGAAGCAACAGAAATAGAAAAGGCTTAGAAAGAAATGTAAGAACCTGGAAACCCGGTAGAAGAGGTATGACAACAATAACCCTGAAACACTTCTTCTCATTGTGAGCTCGCATAATGCGCCTATATATTGCATCCAAAACACGATTTTGAATAACTTCATCACCAGATAGACCAGAGATGAAGAATTGATTCTGGACACAAATTTTAAAAAGTGTTTGTCAGAAATAATGTTATTTAGAACCTTCTAATACAAAAGCAAATGTGAGGATAAAAGGTAAACTGATCACAGACCTCAATGTAGACAAAATGTTCTGCTTTGTCAATTAGTGAACAATAAGTGTTGTGAATGCTTTCTTCAATTTGGCTTGTACCTGCTGACCATTGGCTGACACTCCGTATAATCTGAGAATCAGAAAGTCATCAATGATTACAACAAGGTAAATTCAACATCGCAAATGAAGCACTTCAGTCGTGACAGCACCATTGCTTAAGCAATTAGGTAGCACCAGAAAAAAAATCAAGGCAGTGTCACTAAGAAATCCAAAATATAGAATTACAGTTTTGCGACATAAGAGGAGCAGAAGCAGGCCTATCATTATGCCCACATGTACTTTGACTTCATTGGATTCATTTATGCCCGGCCATTTAACAAACCACAACTTTTTGTACCAAATTCACACTTAACTGAGAAATCAGTTAATATTAGCCTGTTGATCACTGAAAGTACCTTATGAAGCAGATATAGGAACTGATGATAAGATGACTGAACGGTAGCCACATATAGAACAGTGCATAATGAATAATGTAGTTCATACATGATATATAAATCCCAAAAGAGCCTTTCTGTAATATAAATAACATGGCAGAGTTACCGATACGTCAATCTCTAATCTCTATACTCTTTCACGATCACATGAAAGGCAAACTATCATCTCAGAGAATGTTCTTATGCATGACCGGATCCTAAATCTAAACGAATAGCACATGAGCACATATCTAAGAGGGTTAACAAGACAAAATAGTAAGCCTATGGAGGAGATTGGGACTCACCTGACATCCACATGAAGCACGAGGACCGACTTGCCCAATTTCATCAGCAGAAACAACTTGATCACCTCGTTCCTGTGAATCCCACCATTCTGTCTCTAAAGCATCGCTAGGTTGCAATATATGGGAAGAGGACTTGCTCTGGAGATCCAAGCCGTCATCCACAAAATCCCTCATCGGCATATCTGGGATAAGTGGTTCAATTTTAGATTTACGAAAAAAGAAAGAACCCCTGCTAGACCTGCTTGGCTGACCATGAAGATCATGCAGTGTGTTGAAGCCATTAAGTTTTGGTTCTATCTGTGCAGCATCTAGCCCATTAGCCTCTTGAGGCATAAGCAATGGGACATCTTGAAATGACGAGGGAGAGGAAAACGAGTCACTTCTTTTGATTTCTGCATGATTGCTTTGGTTACTTTTATTACCAATCTCTATCTCTGCACTTTTCCCCATGTAATGAGGGATAACCATGTGGTGTTGAGGCATGAGCAGTGGAATTGCTTGTTCATTTGGAGCCTTATTTCTCTGGCAGATCATAAAAGAAGAGTAAATCACCTGAATTTATTGGGGTTCACATGACTTGGGACTCCCAAACAGAAAGAAAAATCTAACCTTAGCGTAGTTCCATCGCTGTACAAAATGTCGAGCTACATCACGACAGGGTGGACCCCAAAGGGCACAGTGGACATCATGCCAAGGCATGCGTGGATACTTTGATCGATCTAACTCATCCTTCATTGTGTCCTCCCAAGAATTTGGTTCTGATTCCCTGAAATTTAGAATAAAGTTAGCATTTTGCATGAGTTCAAAATTAGGAATTAAAATCTGAAAATATAAATGAAATCGGCAAGGATGTAAAAATACTATATGCCTTTCAACAGAAAAGAGTCAAATGATTGCTCTGGAAGTAATACATAGAAGTATGAAAAAAGCAAGTCACAAGTTGCCAGAGCACAACTTAAGTCAAAAGTTTATAACAAGCATTAACAATTAACCTCCTAAAGGGTCATGCCATCTTCAACAGTAAAATTAAGGAAATACCTTGGATTATAATAATCTTTGCCTGGCCATATCTGAGACGGATGATCATTCACTTGATGCATACCAGAGTCATAACGGCCAAAGCACAGATCAAGTCCTCCAACAAAGCATACTTGGTGATCCACAATAACAATTTTTTCATGGTGCGACCTAACACATGAATATGCCATATAAATTCTACAAAAATCAAATAGAGTAAAAATAGCTATCCGAACAAAACAAAGTGTTATTTATAGAAACTTCTCATGTATAACAGAGCATACCAAAGGTAGACACCAGAAGAAAAATGGTCAGGATATCGAAGTACTCTGACATTCTCATGTATACCCAGAAGCTTTCTCTTACTATAAACACTGTTTATTTTGAGAGCTAGGGCAACCTCCTTGTATAGAAGAATGTATACCTAAATAAAATAAACCCAAACAACCAATCATTGAAGTGCAGAAACAAACCAACAGAACAATAAAGCCAAACAATTTTTTTTGCTGACAACAAAATACTAAATGGCACAATTCTAGAAGGGATATTGAAACTCAATTTTCAGCTCAATTCAAGCCTCTGGAGATGATTCAATTCCACAAAAAGAGTCCTCAACTAAAATTATGTCATCCTCAGGTTTTTTACATAATATTCAATGTTCATTAAGAGCAAGGGTATTAAAGTTTAGTTGAATAGAAAAGGCTGAGCTTAGGTTCATTAAGAATCAGATTTAGGAAATAAATATGTCAAGTCTACCGTTCCATTTACCCAGAAAAGGAAGCCTAAAAAGGTAGAGCTTAGGCTTATGAAAAAATCTTATGAAGGCATTTTCTCTTCTCTGGTTTCTATATCATTCTCTTTGTCCGGGTGTCATTGTCTTTCTTCTTTCTTTCACTACTGTCATTACTGTTCAAAGTTCTCATCTTATAGGACATTCTCTAAGGCTGAGAACACTAGAAGGACCATCAGCTCTCTCAATGACAATATCCTATCAAATAGCACACTTCCCCGGTTTCCACTAAGGATCTGGTTAAAATTATTATTAATGTTCAACTAGAATCTTTGGACCACTCAACATGCAATCTAGCTGCAATTAATTATTTAAATATACTTTCAATCTGATTGTCAAGAACAAAACTTTAGCATTGCTCAATTATGCACTAATGACCAGTGAAAAAGAGTAAAACTGTGTAGACTGTCGAGAAATAGATGAGTAATGTAACAGACGAAAACAGGAACAATTAAAGATAGTAAACAGGACAACCATAGAGGCACAAAGCAATGGGAACAAGGAATGATGATAGTGATACAAAAATAATAAAGTTACTTGGCCAGGTTAAGGATACCAAACAGTTACTCCATGGGTCTCTTGATGATATAATGGTATAAATTAAAGCACATGAATTGAACCTTAAAACAATTTCTAGTACTCTATTTAATTGAAGAGCCCAAGCAGAATTGCTTGTTCTTTGGGTCAAGCAAACCAACCACACGATAGATGTAAACACGTGCAAACAACAATTGTTAAGCAATAATTACACTATTCCCACACTTTTTAATCTATCATTCAACTGTCTCGACTGTCTCCAATTTTTTAGTCAAAGACATTTGGCCATGCAACTTCTAGAAAATTTTTATTGGAGTAAACGCGAATTTAACTACCTGAACACCATGCTTGGCTTTAGATTCCAGCAAAGAATCAAGTCGGGAAGCTGCATGGTCACGATATGGACGACGCAAGTATAATTCTGGGCACAACCACCACCCGCACATGAATATCTGCATCAAGTGTCTAATGATTTGCCACTAGAACATGAAACAGTGAACAGATAATTCATGAAAAAAAGAAAGTTAGAGAAACAGACCTCTGATTTTGCTTCCTCAATGGCCAAAGCAATAGCATCAAATGCAGCACGACCATCCACAAACCACTGAGCTTGACTACCGTCGTCAGTCAGGCCGCGGGGAGGAGCAAAAGAGCAAAAGCGATGGGGGTGACACCAACCTTCAGAAGGTCGAAGACCAGCATCATTGATTGCAACCACCCAATCCTTTACTTTGGAGTTGCTTTTGGTTCTAAGCTTTATGCTCCGAGTCCCACAATTCACCTAATACAGAATTCATAAACTCCTAAAAGACCCTCTTCTAACTAACAAAACGTGTTATACATAAAATAATTTAAGTAACTCAAAAATAGTTAAATTTGGTTTAAATCTCAGTTATTTATTAGCATTTACTTAATATTTCCACACTAAATGAATATGAACTTTGAATTCAAAACTTCGGAAAATCATTAAGAGAAGCGTTCAATCCTAAGGTGAACAAGCAACAGATTCAACTTTCCATCACAACCAATACTTGTAGTTTGAAGAAAAGGAGCAGAAATCTAGTTGTTTGGCAAAAAAACTTGATTTGAAACATACTATATAGTATAATAGTAATACAACTACATGTTTTGGCCACAGCACAAATGACAATGTTTTGAATTATTTGAGCTTCAGTAGAAGCAGCAAATCACTTGATGCCTATTGCACACTAAATTCTTTGTCCAGAGAAGGTATAAGATTATCTCCACGTCCGTTGTTGACGAGGAAGAGCCCTAAAGAATGTTGCAAGAAATTTATAGAATTATTCACGACTTACCCTGAGATAATGGCGTAAAGGATTGTGATCGTGGACTTCCTTTGCCAAGGATACTCGGCCCTCTACATTGCTACCTGAGGCTGGTAAAACATCAAAAACAACAACGTCTAGAGGCATAGGATCAAAAGGGTCCTTGAGGAAGGCCAAAAACCCAGGTTTCAGTACAGCCCAAACCTGAAAGTTATCCAAACTAATTTAGATAACTGCCATATATAATTTCAAGAATCAGCACATGCAGAGCGGGTGGCAACTGCCCTTTTCAAATTTGAAATTAGAGGGGCACAGAAAATAAGATGAAGAACAGGGCTATGAGATAGGAAATAATGAATACATTTCAGACTGTCTTGTATGCAATATAAAGCTGTTTCTTAAATACATATAGGAAAAACATACCTTTTGCCAATTATCTCGGCAACAACAGAACCATTGTGAACAACATTTTCTGTCATCAGAGTGGTCCACAATTTTTGGTAAATGCTTCACCATAATGTAATCTTCCTTTAGCTTTGGACCATACTCCGGAGAGAAAGACAACTTCGAAACCTCCAAAAACTTGCACACCTACATTAGAAGAATATGCAATAAAGTAAGGGATGCCAAAATAAACAGCAGTGCACCTACAGAACAGGCCATCGAGTCAGTGAGTACTAGAGTTCACATACATTTGTCTTGGGAGGAATTAATTAAGCACAAGCTTTGGTATGCATAAGTATCAGCTAGAGACAATTACATTCAAATCATTACATAAAATAGTCAATCAAATATGGCATGATTAACAATATGTTGCCTGACACATTGCATAGTTATAACCCAAATATAATTCACACTGAAACACTGATTATCTGTCCTGATGGAGCAGTCAACTGCATGCCATTACTAAGCACCACAACACTAAAAAAGCAAAAAGCCCGGTTCTTACCAGTAAATATCCTAATCTAATCTCTGTTCACGATATCTCATCCAAAAAGACATCCAAATCAATTCTTATAGGTCTTAGAAATGTAAATTCTAAGAAATTGTTGGGGAAAATACTAGGCCTTACCTCTTGGGAGTTTACAATGTCTATATTACTAAGGAAGTGATTTAAGTATCCCTGCATCGCTCCTTTGGCTTGATCAGACATTGAAAACTGCCTTCCAAGAGCCGGACGAATAATTGGAAGTGCAG
The DNA here is from genome assembly GCA_023678885.1 of Pogostemon cablin. Classification (NCBI taxonomy): domain Eukaryota; kingdom Viridiplantae; phylum Streptophyta; class Magnoliopsida; order Lamiales; family Lamiaceae; genus Pogostemon; species Pogostemon cablin. Next base: position 459,208 of record CM042989.1, read on the forward strand.
CACTAGATGGAACATCTCTGAACAAAAAATCACCTGTAAGATTTATAACTATTACAACAGCAATCAGCGTACTTCACTCTTTTAGAGCTCCAAATAAGCCACACTAGACTAAGAAGCACCTTATTTTGGCACTCTCATCATTGCGTACTGGAACATCCTCATCATCCACCTCTTCATCATCTTGCACAACTGTCGCATGGTCTCCTATTCCTAAATTTTGAAGCCATTCTTTTACCTTCAAAAATCGAAGTAAGACTATATCAATAGTAGATGAAACACCAATGCATACAACACAAAGTAAAATTTGATTTTATAATAAAATTCAATATCGTTCCAAGAAGAAAAACAAAAACACGAGGAACCTCACTTTGTGTATACATGAAGCTTAAGCATCTATAGTTCCACTAGAATAACAATGTTATACCAAGACAAATGATTGATTGAATGTATGACAAAATACACTAGAAATACCTGTTCTTGCTTTTCATGCATCTCCTGAATAAACTTTCGCTTCTTCAGAGCAAAGTGCAAATAGAAAACTTGCGGAGCTTTCTTCACTAATTGCCACTTGAACTATAATAAATTGAACAATAATCAGCATTTCAGAGAATACTGCCCAGTCCTCAAAGTTGACACATTTTATTAGAGAGAGAATCAAGAGTAGCAAAAATTTGCAGGTAAACTCAAACTTTGACAAATTTGAAAATTTTATACCTCAACCTTTTTTTAGTGGAAAAGACTGATCAAAAGCAAATTTGAAAACCTTCTCTTGAATTCAGTTCCAAGAGTTCCAAAATCAGACATCATAAACATATTAATGAAAAAAATTCGACCCTTCAATCGACTCACTCAATCAAGAAAAAGATTAAAGCGCACGCACGAAGAAAATTTCTCATCAGAGGCTATAATTGACAGAAAAGTTTACGAATATGACCTGATTCAGAGATTACATTATTCAACAATCCAATCACCATCCAATCGCAGGATCCACAAAGATAAACTCAAAAAATCACTTCCACAGAAACAACACAGGATAGTGCAACCAAAATTCAAAGATGAGGTGCACCTCTTTGTATTGGAATTCGATCGTGTAAGTCAGTTGCATGGGGCTAATATCACTAGCATCCGGCCGCGATACTTGAATAATGGTAGCTTTAGGCAACTCATGAAAAATTCGAGCCAAATCTTCCCCAGGTAAATTTTGCTGCTGGAAAGACAGAAACGACGACACCATCGACGGAGACCCCGGCTCCGATTGCATTTGGACGTACTTCGCCCCGCCGCCGCTACTCATCAATTGCTCCATCGACGACATTTAAATATGTATTAAGTCAAAATCAAATTGAACACATATCGAGATCTAAATTCTGAAACTGATTTCGGGAGAGTGGAAGAGAAGGAAAGATGGTGAGAAAATGGGATTTATTTATTTAGTTATCTTTTTTCAATTTTTTGCTAATTTAATTATGGCATTTTATACTTTGATTGGGTTGCGGATTACAGATATTAATTGGTACGGATAAACCGGATTAGAGTATAAATATCGAAAAAAAAACATCAAATCTTATTTATGTGCAGATAGTGCATGAATACTTTGCTCCAAATTAATGTAGTGAATTATTGATAGCTCAACATTATTTTGAGTGAAAAATATTAAATGGAGCAAGATTTACTACTATTTAAGTTTTTATTTTATTTATTAGTCCGCTTTCAAGGGTATCATTTTTACATTTTGGGCATCCGCCTCTAAAGGTCTCATTTTCTTTTTTATCCACACACCCACTAACACAACAAAAAAATGGGATACACACCTCCACTAATACAACTATCCACTACATATTAAATAGCAGTACTCCTTAATCTCCGTGCCCAAAAGCAAATGACACCCTTGAATCCGGACGGAGGGAGTACTATTTACCCAATTAAAAATCATATTTTAAACTTTAACTATTAATGTGACTTCATTTATTTGCAATTGTTCATGAAGAAATTCTCCTTGAATGATTATATGAAGAAATTCTCCTTGAATTATTATATTTTTTATCATGATGATTGATTGTCGTCATTTTCACCTAGATTTTAATGTCTTTATGTGTGTAATTTCGGATATTTTTATCCGTATTTGTGTTAAGTTTGGTGGAGTTATTGTTGTTGTGAGGAAAGTGGTACGAACTTATAGAATTGTGTAAATGAGCTTGAATATATGTGTAAAACAGGTCATGGAACGGACAAAAATGGAGTCGGGAGCGAAAGGGAGACGAAGAATAGGCCAGGCAGCTGCACGGGCCGTGCGCGGAACACGGCCCTGTAGCAGCTGGCCGTGTAATGTCATCAGAACACGCTGCTCGGCCAGGGATTTGGCCGTGCGCCGGTGCACGGGCCGTGCGCTGCTGCACGCCCCGTGTGCGGAGCTCGGCCCTGTAAGAAGAAGCCGTGTATTGTCGTCAGAACGTGCTACACGGCCATGATCAAGGCCGTGTATTGCAGCTCGAGCCGTGTCCGGAAGCACGCACAAAACGCCGAAGTAGGTGTGCCCTACACGGGCCGTGTACTGCAGCACGGGCCGTGTAGGTGCAAAATCCTGTGTAATTTTCAGAAAGTTCCGGAAGCTTCTAGAAGGTCCATAAGTGATATAAAACCATGATTTGTGCGAAATTAGAGGGGGAGATACAGATTATATCAGATTGAGAGCAGTTACACACAATCCACACCACATTTCCTCACACACTAGATCTACAATCCATCTACACCATCTAAATCCATCAATTCACCTTGATCTTCATAAATCCATCCATACATCCATTCATTCCATCATCTAAGAAGAGAAAATCAGATTTGTTTGAAGAATTTGGCATGATCAAGGAAGAAGGAGTCTACCTTCAAGGGGAAGCTCAATCTCTTTTATTTTGCTACTTTCTTCATTTTATTGCTCATATGGAGCTTGTATTGGATTGTAGCCAATTTGCAATGAATATTTGTGGCTAGTCCTCAAGTGAGGCTAGCAATATGATTGGTTAGGAAATATGTAGATTTTTGCACTATTAAAGCTTGATGAATTGATTGTTATGATTACTTTCTATCATGAATGCTTATTCTCATTTAATGCATGATGTGTGTGGCTAAATTCTCTATGCATAGTGTTAGGATGGCCATTCCAATATTATGTGTGGTGATTTAATTGAATCATTGATTGTATTAGGTGACTTGGTTAGTATGAGGGGAGGAAAGCCATTCCCTCCAAGTGCTTAGAACCTCATGATAGAACATTAGTGATGAACTAGTGAGGGGAACCAACTTATGATCATAGTACCCATGAGGGAATTGAGAGTAAGACAATCTTAGTAGATTTAAACTTGTAAAAGAGTTGAGAACCTAATCACCTTGGCCATAGGGGTTAGGGGTACAATTGTGATTGCCCTTAGTATCATAACTTGAAAGTCATCAATGCTTGAGTAAGTGTGAAGTCTACATAAGACCTTGACCATGATGTTGCTAGCCTTGCTCTCTTTTTAGATACACTTCATCCATTCCATCTCATCTTGCTACTTGATTTGATTGATATTTGTTATAATTAGTTGCTTGTCTAGTTCATTAGTTAATTGATAGAGTAATCATAGTTCTTAAATCAAAACCTTATCTTGATCATCCTTACAAAACATAAATCAATGGAAAATCCGGATACAACTTGAGTTTACCTTTTCCCTTGGGACGACAATACTATAAATTTTGCACTTGGTCACGCGTATACAACAGCGATAGAGTACACTTACTCTTGACATTTCACTAGAAATGCGACTAAGTTCATGGCGCCGCTGCCGGGGAAATGTTAAACTTGTGGTTGTAACGAGTTTGAAGTTGATTAGTCTTGATAAGGATATTTCTTTCATTTGTATAGTTGTTTACTTGTCTTGGTTACTTGGAGAGCTAATTTTGGAATTCTTGTAGGTACATGCAAACTCGTTCAAGGTCTCAATCTATTGAACCTTTGAATTTGGAATTAGAAGCTACCTTAAGAAGACAAAGAAGAGGAGTGTTGGAACCAACGGAAGAAAATATGGAAGAAGTAAGGGATAATGCAAATATGGTTGATGAAGAAGGTAATTTGAGAAATTTTCAAGGTGGTGATAATGCTAGAGGAGGTTTTGGTAATCAAGAATATGTGCCACAAGTTTATGCTCAACAAATGCACTTGCAAAACCAACAATTGCAAGCTATTATTCAAAACTTGTTGGCACAACAAGAAGCAAGGAATGATCCTCCGATGGTGCAAAATCAACCTCGTAGAAATGGGAATAATGGAGTGGGAATGAACATCCGAGATCACTTCCAACCGCAATATGGAAACTATGTTGTGGGACCACCGGTGAATGTTAATCATTTTGAGATCAAGACGGGATTGATCAACATGGTGCAAGCAAACCAATTTGGTGGTGGTACTATGGAGGATCCAAATGCTCACTTAGCCCAATTTACGGAGTTAGCAAACACGGCCAAGATAAATGGGGTAAGTGAGGATGTTATTAAATTGAAGCTCTTCTCGTTTTCATTACGAGATAGAGCTAAGCCTTGGTATCATACTTTACCACCGGGATCCTACAACACATGGAGAGAGTTGGCACAAAGATTCTTGAGCAAGTATTTCCCACCATCGAAGATGTTGCATCTCAAAGGTCAAATATTGCAGTTTAAGCAAATGCCTCTTGAAACTTTTAGTGAGGCTTGGGACCGATTCAAAGAAATGCTAAGGAAATGTCCACAACACGGATTCCCCAAAGATCAACAAGTAGGATTTTTCTATGCCGGTTTGAATGGAAGTGAAAGGATGCTTGTTGATGCTTCATCGGGAGGTTCGATTTTGGGGCAAACTCCGGAAAGAGCAATTGCCATATGTGAAGAAATAGCATTGAATACGGGACAATGGGCCATGGATAGAGTTGCGGGCTTATATGAAAAAGAGAAGATTGCTAAGATGGAAGAAGTGTGCTTGCAACAAGTGAAAAAGGTGGAGGTGCCTAATGAAGATGTAACCGACAAGGCAATCACGGAGATACTAAAAAGGATGAATGCTAGTATGCAAGTGACTCCAACATCTACACCAATGGTGAATCAACAAATGCTAGCTAATCCTCCGCATGTGATGTCAATACCTTTGATGAATCAACAAGTGTTTCCTAATTTTCAACAAGGTGTATCTACACCAAGTATGGGTCAATCTTCTCAAAGTTGTCAAATGCCTAACTCTATACCTCAACAAGGTATGTCCTCTAATTCTTGGAGCCCATCGGAGATGACACTTGAGGAAGTTGCCTTCATGCAAGGAAGGAACTTCCAAGGAAATTACGGTGGGAATTTTGGGAATAATGGAGGAGGATATCCACAAAGGCAAGGAGGTTGGGGGCAAGGTAATTTTCAAGGGAATTTCAATCAACCCCGGAGATATGAGAATTTGTCGTATGGGAATCAAAGTAATGCACTCACATTGCCACCGGGCATTCATCCGGGGGAGAAGGCTCCAAATGATGAAGTAAAGTCTACATTGTCTACATTGGAGGATAAAATGACAAAGATGTTTGAGTTTATGAAGCAAGAGAAACAAGAGAATGAGAGAAAGTTTGAATATGTGAAGCAAAGAGATGAGGTAAATGAGAATCGATTCAAAGCAATTGAGACTCACATTAGTCAAATGGCAAGTGAAAGGGGTAATGTTCATCACCAAGGGAAGTTTCCATCTACAACCATTACTAATCCGAAGGAGCAATGTAAGGTGATTGAACTTCGTAGTGGAACAAAATACGAAGGACCTTCAATGCCAACGGAAGTAGAGGAGGTGGATTGTGAACTTGAGCCTATGGAAAGCTTGGGTGAAGAAGGGAAAGAGAAAGAAGTTGATACTGTTGAAAAAGGTGAAAGTACCCCTACACTTGAAGAAAAAAAAGTAAAGTCTCCAAAGAAATGGGAAAGATGTAGAGAAGCAAAACGGAAAGAGAGAGAGGAAAAGTTTGAAAGAGATGAATGGGGGATTCCTAAGTTGCCCATGGCAATCCCGTTTCCACAAAGATGCTTGAAAAAGGGATTAGAAGAGAAATTTGCCAAGTTTGTTGAAATGTTGAAGAAGATACATGTGAATATGCCTTTTGCGGAAGTCTTACTTCAAATGCCCAACTACGCCAAATTTTTGAAGGATATCTTGTCAAAGAAAAGAAGCTTGGGAGAGTTCGAAACGGTGAACCTTACGGAGGAATGTAGTGCAATCTTGCAAAAGAAACTTCCCCCTAAATTGAAAGATCCGGGGAGTTTCACTATTCCTTGTGAGATGGGAGAGCAAAGGAACTACAAAGCTTTATGTGATCTAGGGGCAAGCATTAACTTAATGCCCTTATCAATCTTCAAAAAGTTGGGTATTGGTGAGGTCAAACCGACGTCGGTTACACTTCAATTAGCCGATCGGTCGTTGACACATCCCAAAGGAATAGTGGAAGATGTTTTGATCAAAGTTGGCAAGTTTGTGTTCCCCGTTGATTTTGTGGTACTAGATATGGCTGAAGATGATAGTGTCCCATTGATACTTGGACGTCCGTTTCTTGCCACCGGGAAAGCATTGATAGATGTGGAGAAAGGGGAGCTAACTTTGAGGGTGAATGAGGATGAAGTCATATTTTCTTTAAGTGAGGCTATGAGGTATCCTAGGGAGGAATGTGGAAGAGTGGAGGTTATTGACGACATGGTTGAAGAGCATATGTATCACCTTCACTCCAAGGACCCTTTGGAAATCATCATAAGCCACTCTTATTCTCTTGAATCTATAAAAGCTAAATCTTCTTTTGGTGTAGAAAATGATAAAATAATTGACGAATTGCATGGTTTAAATGCTTGTAGGGCACTCACAAAAGAGGAAGCAAAGGAGGTAAAGGTGGAGAAACTTGATGAAAAGCCATTTTTGGAAGTGCAAGAGAAGAAGAAGGTAGAGTTGAAACCATTGACGGATCACTTAAAGTATGCTTACTTGGAAAAAGATGAAACGTATCCGGTAATTGTATCCTCTTCCCTTAATGATTTAGAAGTAGAAAAATTGCTAAGAGACTTAAGAGATCATAAGTCATCTATTGGTTGGAGCATTAAAGATTTGAAAGGTATTAGTCCATCTATGTGCATGCATAAGATCCATTTGATTGATGATGAAAAGTCTTGTGTGCAAAACCAACGTAGATTAAATCCTATAATGCAAGAAGTGGTAAGGAAAGAGGTGTTAAAATGGCTTGATGCGGGAATAATCTTTCCAATTAGTGATAGTCAATATGTAAGTCCTCTACATGTAGTGGCAAAGAAAGGTGGTATGACAATTGTTAGATCTGATACAAATGAAACAATTGCCACTAGAACTATCACGGGTTGGAGAGTATGTGTTGATTATCGTAAGTTGAATGAGAATACTCGTAAAGATCATTTCCCATTGCCATTCATAGATCAAATGTTGGATCGTCTTGCGGGGCATGAGTATTATTGTTTTCTTGATGGTTATTCCGGGTACAATCAAATATTGATTGCACCGGAAGATCAAGAGAAGACAACGTTCACATGTCCCTATGGTACATTTGCATTTAGAATAATGCCATTTGGTCTATGTAATGGCCCTGCCACTTTTCAGCGTTGTATGATGGCAATCTTTGATGGTTTAATTGAAAATATTATGGAGGTGTTTATGGACGATTTTTCCGTGTATGGATCTTCTTATGATATTTGCTTAACTAATCTCACGATTGTGTTGCAGAGGTGTGAAGAGTCGAGTCTTGTGCTAAATTGGGAAAAATGCCACTTTATGGTGACCGATGGGATAGTCTTGGGACATCATATTTCAAAGCATGGGTTAAAAGTGGATAGAGCTAAAGTAATAGCCATAGAACGTCTACCCCCTCCTACTAGTGAGAAGGGGGTGAGATCGTTCTTAGGACATGCGGGCTTTTATAGACGCTTCATTAAGGATTTTTCCAAAATTGCTAAACCCCTTTGTAAATTGCTTGAAAAAGATTGTCCATTTAACTTTGATGATGAGTGTTGTGTGTCATTTCAGGTGCTTAAGGATGCTCTCACTTCATCTCCGATCCTCGTTACCCCGGATTGGAGTTTACCATTTGAACTTCATTGTGATGCTAGCGACCAATCCATTGGAGTGGTGTTGGGGCAAATGAGAGAGAAGAAGTTTAGAGCAATCTATTACGCCTCAAAGACATTGAATTCGTGCCAAATTAACTACACCACAACGGAGAAGGAATTTTTAGCCGTAGTGTATGCTTTTGAGAAGTTTCAACCATACTTGGTTGGAACACAAACGATTGTCTACACGGATCACGCGGCTATAAAATACCTCATGAGTAAGAAAGATGCTAAACCTCGTTTAATTCGTTGAGTGTTGCTTTTGCAGGAATTTGATGTGGTCATCAAGGATAAAAAGGGCGTGGAGAATGTGATTGCGGACCATTTGTCTAGGTTAGAAAATGGAGGTGCAAATGAAGATTTGAAGCCCATTGGGGATGAGTTCCCGGATGAGGACATTTTACTACTAGAGGTCAAGCAAGTGAGTACTCGCATGGTGAATGTGCCGCCTTGGTACGCCGATTACGTCAATTTCTTTGTTTGTGGAATCAAGCCTACGTTGCTTAATGAGTACAAAGAAAAGAGGTTTCATGTGGAAGTTAAGAAATATTTTTGGGATGAGCCGTATTTGTTTAAAATTTGCAATGATGGAGTAATAAGGAGATGTGTAGCGGAAGAAGAAGTTATGGGGATTCTTGAACTTTGTCACTCGTCTTTGTGTGGAGGTCACTTTGCTCATCAAAAGACGGGGGCTAAGGTTTTACAATCGGGCTTCTATTGGCCAACATTGTTTAAGGATGCAAAGAAGTTTGTTGCAAAGTGTGATAGATGCCAAAGGATAGGGGGAATAGGCAAGAGAGATGAAATGCCCATGACCTTAAGGATTGATGTAGAAATTTTTGATGTATGGGGGATTGATTTTATGGGACCATTTCCCTCGTCTAAAGGATATGTGTACATCTTGCTAGCTGTGGATTATGTGTCCAAGTGGGTGGAGGCAATACCCACGAAGACGAATGATGCTTTGATTGTGCAAAGGTTTTTGAAAAAGAACATTTTTGCTAGGTTTGGAGTTCCACGGGCTTTAGTGAGTGATGGAGGATCACACTTTGTAAACAAGTTGATGGAGAGTTTGTTGAAAAGATATGGAGTGAAACATCGAGTGGCTACACCTTACCACCCTCAAGCAAATGGTTTGGCGGAGGTCTCAAACCGCCAAATCAAGTTAGTTTTGGAGAAGACCATCAATGGAGGGAGGAAGGATTGGTCGGACAAGCTTGACGACGCTTTATGGGCTTATCGGACGGCTTTTAAGACCATTCTTGGTGTCTCACCGCATCAATTGGTCTATGGTAAAGCTTGTCATCTCCCCGTGGAGCTTGAACACCGTGCATTATGGGCTATCAAACGTCTTAATATCGACGAGGGGGAAAGTGGTCAAGCAAGGTTGTTGAAGTTAGTTGAGTTGGAGGAGTTTAGAGGAAGAGCATTTGAAAACTCAATTATCCATAAGGAAAATATGAAGAAATGGCATGATGCTAAGGTCAAGGAGAAGATGTTTGCTCTCGGGGATAAAGTGCTTGTATTCAATTCGAGGCTCAAGTTGTTTCCCGGAAAGTTTAAATCAAAATGGATGGGACCCTATGAAGTGCTTGAAGTGTTGAATGGACATACATTGAGGTTAAAGGTGTTGGCAATTGGATCGTGTGGTTCAAACGTGATCCGTTTAGGTTATCAGGCAAACAAAATCAGCGGAAGCGATTTAACATGATTACCGTACTTCAGGATTGATGTAGAGTCTGAATCGCTGCAGAAGAACACCTCTTGATCTTCTGCTGTATGTCCCAAGTCAACTCTGGTGTTGGGTGGTCAACAATCCCCAGAGTTCTCTCAATCTGCTTCTTTCTAACTCACGTCAAAAGAGGCGCAGGAAGTTAGGTTTCCAGAAGCTGAGATGACTATATATATTGGGCTACAGCAGGGACCAGGAGGAGAAATTGGGCTGGGCCTCAATTGAACTTAATTAACCAAGCTTAGCCCAAAGCTTTTAATTAAATCCAATAATAATAATATAGTCCACTAAAATATTATTATTGCACTACCCGTCCAATCCCAAAATTATGTTCTGGGCTCCTTCTTATTATGAGCCCGATAGTCTTCCCATGTTTAAGATATTCAATGTCCATTAATTAATTAAGTTACTGACAACTCTAATTAATTAATATCTCGTCCGAGAGTAGTACCACTCAACCTTTTTATCATGCCGGAAATTAATCCACTTACAAGATTTACATGATAAACCTTATGAGCTCCTCAAGGGGACATCATCAACCTATGACGGACATGGATTCCTTCTACAATCAACAGCACACCATAGATACAGCACTACTTCCCAACTCACCGAGTTTGTTGATTTAATACATATAAATCTCACCCATTGATGAATCAAAGAAATACATACTGCCCTACGTGTCGAGGTTATTGTATAGGGATTAAGAGCACGAACTTCCATAATAACAGAGATCAAGTTCTTCTATAAGTCAGTATAAGTCGAACGATCTCAGGCGGTCCTGCTCAATACACACAAGTGCACTAATATGATTCTATAGCCAAGACAAGCTAATACCAAACCACACTACAACCATACCGATAGAGAGTCCTCGTCTATCTCAGTTGTGAGCATCTGTTTATACTTTATAAGGAAACCGATAATATGATCTTCCGCGTGTTGTCGCACAACATATTATCTACAGTATAAAGTAAATGGACTATTGCATCATGCATATAAAATAAATTATAAGATGCAATCATTTGATCAATGATTCTCATTTCAAATAAATTGTTATAACATTGTTCATACTAAAGCTAGACTTTTAGTATACAATCCAACAATCTCCCACTTATACTAAAAGACTATGCTGTCATGTCTTCTGCCATACATCTGATTCCTACTCCTACTTACACGACCATTAAAAGCTCTCGCCTTAAGGTCCTTGTAAATGGATTACTAGGTCATCATCCGATGCTATCTAGGCGACAACAACCTTCCCCTCATCATACGATTTCTCGTAACAGGTGGTACTCGCGCTCCATGTGTTTAATTGCCTTTGGACTTGTGATTTCTTCAAGTTTGCAACTGCACCAATATCATCAATGTAAATTGTGATTACCTTGGGCAAACTTAGAAACACTTCAAAGTCCATCATGAAGTCTCTAGAGTCATATAGATACTTTGGTTGCCTCATAGGCTCCAATTTATTATCTTTCCATGATGGAGCCCGGAGTCTGAAATATATTTCTATATAACACTCCTCCACATTATGACTCTACTTCCTAAAATTAAACACATAACCTTTGAGGAGAATTTACTGCCGTCCAATCTGACTAAAAATCCGAATCTACGTAATCCACAAGAAGCAGTGAATCTGTCCAGTAAGTGTATATATGATAACCAGTCCTTCTCAGGCACTTCATATATATCTTACCACAGTTCATCATTCTTGTTCCGGGTTATGTTGATACCCACTGTTCATGCATTCAGCAAAACAAATATCCAATCTCGTTCATAGCATTCTTTAGATTAAGCTTCCTTATTTGCCGAAGCATAAGGAACCACTTTCATCTCCTTTATCTTCATTTATGTCTCAAGACACATCCAATAAGATAAATTCACATGCTAAACGAGTATGGATTGTATCATTTTATGAAACTTGAGATAAGAATAACATCCTTTCTTGTGATCCGCATTACCGTGATCAAAAGGATATATTTTACTTTTCTTAAGTCCTTCATATCACACTACTTTCTTAATCATACCCATACGCCCGATAATACTCTTTCATTGTCTCCAATGAGCAAGATACTATCTACGTATAGTACAAGAATTACCACCACGTTTCCGTCACTCTTTACAATACACAAGATACATCCGCTCATTGAATAAATCCATATCTATGGATTTCCTTTTCAAAACAGATGTTTCACAATCTCAAAGCTTGGTTTAGTCCATTGATGGACACCTATAAGCTTACTATTAAAATGCACTTAGCCCTTTGCAATAAATTATTTTAATTGCTCCACATAGATGTTTTCCTCAAGACTTCCAATCAGGAAAGCTGTCTTGACATCTATTTGCTGTTCCTCATAATTCAATATGAGCAGCAAAATTTAAAAGAATCCGGATCAACTAAGCATAGCTACAAGCGAACAGGTTTTCTCATAATCGAACCATTTCTTTCTGAGTACACCTTTTCGCAACAAGCTTTGCTTCCAAGGTTTTCACCTTACCGTATGATCCTCTTTTATTTCATCATTCATTACAACTTACTAAGATTCCGCATTTTAATCTTGTAGTGCTACGTCGTATTCGTGGGACAATACCATGTTTACTAGGGACCAAGTCTCACGACTCTCCCAAAACATATATCTATGGGTTGTCATACAACCCTCCCACTACGACAAGGCACTATATGTAATTGTGTATCAGACGTGACACGCGTTGCAGTTTACCTTGTGGTATATCCTCTTGTACACTTGGTACTTATACTTAGTGTTTTCCTCTCACTTCCTTTAGAACAACTTATACATGGGTTTGTGATTTATTACATAGTCCTTTTCTAAAAAATCTAGTGTTTGTGTTGACAATCACCCTTCGATCTTTTGGACTAAATAAATCACTCTCAATTTTTCTAGGATATCCCATATACAGACAAATGTTTCACGAATTACTGTATCTAGGGTATATCCATAAAATGAATTTAATTATTCCAAATAATTCATCATCTATCTAATCATAACCATAAGAGCCTTATCCCTTCTACTCACCACACCATTCAGCTGGGGCATGCCCGGTGTAGTCATCTTGAGATTTAATCTCAACTTCTGATTAATAGCTCCTAACTATCCTAAGAGGTATTTACCACCACGGTTAAACCGTAATGACTACCTCTTGCCTGGATAATATTAGGTCCGCTTGAATCAGAATGAACTTATTCCAACATATATATCTTTGGCTCTACACCCCACAGCCTTGAAAAGGCAGTTAATCATTTTTACTTCCAAGCAGGACTCGCAAGTCTGATAGTTTCCACTTCAGATAAACCTTACGGTCTATCGGCTATCAACTTTTGAATCCTACTCAAGTAAAATGAATTAGTCTTAGACGCCAAATGTATGTTTAGTTCATCTCCGAAGGTTCCTTTCTCTTACTAATTTTAGAAGATGCATTATTAATTATTATTTATTGCATCTGTGGGATGAACATGATTTAAGAGTATACTTATTATCCACCAACGTACTATAACGGATTATACCCCCATTCCTCATCATTATGACCATGTCATATAAATGAAATGAAGTATCCATCCGTTAATGCATAGAAACCGAAATTAAATTCTTTCCATGAAAACGTACGTAAAGATAATTTCTCATAATCAATCATTTATTCCTATCATAAGATAGATAAATAACTCCCACTGCAATAGCCACTACCTTCGTAGTTTTACCCATGTCATAACTATCTTATCCTCACTTAGTAATAAACATTTAGTGATTCCAGTATCTACACACTTCGTGTTAATAGATGCCATCACTAATCATGTTTAAACAACTAGTGAATAAGATATTAAACTTGTTCATTTTATGATGAAAATGGCTTTCCTTTGCCACATGTTTTGTCAGAAGTCTCCCACCATATACATCCTCTAGTATTTCAGGTAGAACTTTCTCAAAACATCAAGGCTAAACATGGAGAATAAAATTGATCTAGGTTTCCCTTTCAATTTATACTCCAAGCTTTTCCAATTCATTCATCAAATTCTATCATGATCTTGCGCCTTTTAAATTACTCAAGTATCTGAAGAGTTACATGAGTTCATCATATTTCTATGATCCTCTCATCTCTTCACTAAAGACTTTAATAGGCATCATGAGCCGTCCTTTGAGAGAACACATGTATTTTCTTAAGCAGTAAATTTCAAAATTAAGATTCTTTTCTAATCAGTTAATTTGGACAAGTAAATATAATTTCTTTTAGTTAACAATTAGTGAGACTAAAACTATTCGAAATACAGAGAATCACGATTAAATTTACTGATCAAAACTTCGAATTTTATCCTTTTATATTGTTTCCCTCAAAACAATATAAAATAAAATTCACCGACATCTCAAGTACCGTGAGTCTGCAAGCCACGTTAGTGTGGACGTTTACAAACCCGAACATTTACAAGAGAAGGTTTTACCCATTAATTTCATTTGTCAACCTAACTTTATGACAAAATAATTAATAGTCGGTTACTCTTTAGCCATGCAAATAATAGCAGTGACTCCGTTGGGGAGGATACTAATTATTTACACCTAAGTGTACACCATTATTTGATCCCAAGTCCACTGCGCGAGCTTATGTGCCTTACAATTGGAGAAGTACACACGCGCTCGGGTAGCTTCCTACAATCATCAATTATAAGTTTGTACCAGTGTACCGCACACAAACTCATCCGTTAGGGAGGAAGGCCTATGCCAACACGCAAGTTTATGTGCCACATTACAAACAATAATTATTTATGAAGTCTGTACCAGTGATCCGTGAATAAACGCATCCGTTAGGGAGGAAGGCCTATGCCAACACGCAAGTTTACTCACATCACTTACAAACCAATAATGGAGGCCGCGGGAATTTATTACCAATCCCCTCTCCCACTTAGTTATTTAACACCGAGGGTTTTAAACATGCATATAATATTCCAGAATAAAATATACAACTTAGACAGGCTTCTATTAACAGCAATTTAAATAAATAAATCACATAGAACATGTCTTTCATATATAACAATTAATTGATAATTAAATCAATTAATCAGTTATATAACATTAATTAATTGCATAATTAGTGGATCAATCAATTTGGGCCCAAGAGCAACAAATAAGCACAAAATGAGCAGCAGATTAAATAATTAATCAAGCTCATTATCCATGGCCCATAATCTTAACCCAAAATTAAATTAAGTCCATCAAGCCCACTAGCACAAAGAGTCCATTAATAAAATTAATTAATCATGCTTGGCCCATTACCCACAATTAATTAAAACCAGCAGTAAAATAGGCCCAGCAACCCACAAGCTTTTAATTAAAATTGGGCCTTTATTTCCAGCCCAAAACCAAATTAAATCCAAGCCCAAGGGGACAGCCCATTAGCATATTTAATTAAATTAGACCCATAAGCCCAACAACCAAATTAAATAAAATGGAGCCTGTTGCCAGCCCATATCCATTTAATTAAAAAAATGGGCCCAAAGCCAATTAAATTAAGGCCCAGCAGGTAATCGCTGCCCTAACCGACAGCTTCCTGATACTTCCCATCCTCATCGCGTAATCACCGATGGATATAGGCGCCGCTGCATCCGGCGGACCTGCCCACAGCCAGCGGTAACCCCCAGCCGCAACTCGATCGCACACACGACAGCAGGCTTGTGAACTTCTCGGTGCCGTCGCTCTCTGCGGTGGTGCCATCAGCCCACCGGAGCCACTTCAGACTGCCATCTACGTTCACCCATCGCAGCCGACCGCGACTGCTGGGAACTCATCATATGAGGACTGCGCCGATCGATGAAGAAGCAGGCTCGATCGATACAGCCACGGACCCGCCGGAATCGCCAGGAGGCTCGCCCAGAGTCATCAGGGGACTAGCTCGGAACGCCGTTTCCTAATTCCGCCGCAGCCCACCTAACTTTGACTCCGCCGCGAACTGCCATCCGTGCTACATGCAGACAGACCCGCGCCGCCGCGCTGCCGGATCAGCGACGATCTACCCCGACCCGACTTGAAACAGGTTGGACTCGCCCGGATCCTGGTCGGAACTCCACCGATCAGAATCAAAAAGATGACCGATCCACATCGGTGGCTCTCAATCCAGGCGCCGCCTCCAGCACCAGTCAATCGAGATCGTCGCCGTCCGTGCAGTCTCAATCGTCTGGCTTGACTGTCTGTCTCCTTCTCACCTCTGGTCGTTCGATTTTCACCAGGCGGTTAACGCCATCAACGTTTCCATTCATCGCCGAGGCACGATGCCTATCATTTCGTCAATCAGCCGCCGAGAATTATTGGAACGCCCTGTCGGGCCGAAGCGTTGCCAAGGCTCGCCATCAAGGCTAGCAGCCATCACCGTCGCTGTTGATCCATCGCGATGTTCAACGCCAATGGAACAGCCTCATTCTTTCTTCATCGCCCAGCCCAAAAGTACCAAAACTGCCCATCGATTATTGGTTTCTTGGTTTCTGGGTTTTTCTTGTGTTGGTGTGGAACAGCGTGTACAATTTTAACAATGATTGCACGGCCAAAATAATCGACCAAGAACATGGGATTAATTAACACATATGAAACTCAAATCTCATGTTATGATTACAATAATCGAAACACGAGAAGCAGAAAAAATGATTACATCTATATCAATCCACTTAATCATATAATCACAATTAACCTTAACCAACGTGTCACGTCTCACCACGAAACCAATGCTCTGATACCAATTGTTGGCAATTGGATCGTGTGGTTCAAACGTGATCCGTTTAGGTTATCAGGCAAATAAAATCAGCGGAAGCGATTTAACATGATTACCGTACTTCAGGGTTGATGTAGAGTCTGAATCGCTGCAGAAGAACACCTCTTGATCTTCTGCTGTATGTCCCAAGTCAACTCTGGTGTTGGGTGGTCAACAATCCCCAGAGTTCTCTCAATCTGCTTCTTTCTAACTCACGTCAAAAGAGGCGCAGGAAGTTAGGTTTCCAGAAGCTGAGATGACTATATATATTGGGCTACAGCAGGGACCAGGAGGAGAAATTGGGCTGGGCCTCAATTGAACTTAATTAACCAAGCTTAGCCCAAAGCTTTTAATTAAATCCAATAATAATAATATAGTCCACTAAAATATTATTATTGCACTACCCGTCCAATCCCAAAATTATGTTCTGGGCTCCTTCTTATTATGAGCTCGATAGTCTCCCCATGTTTAAGATATTCAATGTCCATTAATTAATTAAGTTACTGACAACTCTAATTAATTAATATCTCATCCGAGAGTAGTACCACTCAACCTTTTTATCATGCCGGAAATTAATCCACTTGCAAGATTTACATGATAAACCTTATGAGCTCCTCAAGGGGATATCATCAACCTATGACGGACATGGATTCCTTCTACAATCAACAGCACACCATAGATACAGCACTACTTCCCAACTCACCGAGTTTGTTGATTTAATACATATAAATCTCACCCATTGATGAATCAAAGAAATACATACTGCCCTACGTGTCGAGGTTATTGTATAGGGATTAAGAGCACGAACTTCCATAATAACAGAGATCAAGTTCTTCTATAAGTCAGTATAAGTCGAACGATCTCAGGCGGTCCTGCTCAATACACACAAGTGCACTAATGTGATTCTATAGCCAAGACAAGCTAATACCAAACCACACTACAACCATACCGATAGAGAGTCCTCGTCTATCTCAGTTGTGAGCATCTGTTTATACTTTATAAGGAAACCGATAATATGATCTTCCGCGTGTTGTCGCACAACATATTATCTACAGTATAAAGTAAATGGACTATTGCATCATGCATATAAAATAAATTATAAGATGCAATCATTTGATCAATGATTCTCATTTCAAATAAATTGTTATAACATTGTTCATACTAAAGCTAGACTTTTAGTATACAATCCAACAAAAGGGTCCAAATAATGAATTTGTGGTAAATGGTCATAGAGTGAAGCATTACCTATCTCCTTCTCAAAAGGAGAGGGTGTATGTGGTTACTCTCTCTTCTTAAACTTCTTTTGAGTATTGGTTTAGTGTAGATTTTTTTTTTTTTAGTTTTCTTGTAGATTTGGTATGAAGGTTGTTAAGTTCATGAGAAACGCATAAGAGAAAAGACACGGATGCTAAAGGTGGAATGATGATTGTATGCCTCACCACTCTTTACAAACTTAAATTTTAACACTTGTGTTAATTTAAGTTTGGGGGGAGGTTGCGTGGTGGTCACACTTGATCAATTGGAGCTTAAAGTAGGCACAAGAGGTGGAGAAGTTCATGAAGAGCATTGAGAAAACGAATAAGGTATGTCTCACCACTTTTGCAAACTTAATTCGTAACTTGTTTCGATTTAAGTTTGGGGGGAGAGTGTGTGGTGTGATCTATACTTTGTTCAATTGATTGTGTTATCTTGTGTATATATATCATCTTTGCAAAATGGTCATTTTTGAACAATTTTGAATATGTTTCTCATGAGTTAGGATAGTTTTGGTGTGTTTGGTGGTGTTTTGAGTACATTTCGATCCATTCTTGATTATGAGTTTAGCATGGATAACATTGAGTAGTGTTTAAGTATGAATAGGGTATGTGAAGAGTGAAAAACAGGGCAAGGATGGAGTGAAGCAAGAAAAATGGAGAACAGGGCAAACTGCTACACGGGCCGTGCGCCGTGCACGGCCCTGTAGCAGTTAGCCGTGTAGCGAGCTCAGAATATGCTACACGGCCAGGATGATGGCCGAGTTACGCAGCTCGAGCCATGCAGGAGAAACGGTACACGGGCCGTGTTCCGCACACGGCCCTGTAACAGGTGGCCTTGTAATGGGATCAGAACACGCTGCACGGCCTTACTTGAGGCCGTGCTGCGTAACACGGGCCGTGCAGGGCTTGTTCCAGTTTTTTTAAAAGGGCTGCGCCGTACACATTCCATACGCACCCCTTCACCCAATTCACACGATTCAAGCACACGAAACTCCACCAAGGTTAGTGTTGAAAGAGTGTGAGTAGAGATTGTAAGTGTTCACACCAAATTCACATCTCCACATCCAATTGGTGAAAGGTATGAAATTCTTGAACCCTAACTTGAATATTTTGATATGAATTGATTGAATTGATATATGGGCTTTATTTTTATGATGTTTTCATGCTTGATTGATGATATTCACGCATGTGTGTCATTATGAATTGTGGAATTTTTTTATTTTGAAAAAGTTGAAATAGGGTTCATGAGGAATAATTTGGGAATTGTGTGAGAATTATGAGTGTGAATAATTGTGTTGTGCCAATTGATGAATTACATGAGTATGATGTTTATTTGTAAGAGATTAACTTTAGATATTGAGGATTTGGGCATGAGGATATGCAAATTGTATGTTGAGAGGATGTTTAAATTTTGTGCATACCAAGTGTTCGATGAAATGTCTAAGAGAGGAATTCGTTGGAAATTGATGGTCAAATGTGAATAGCATTTTAAGATAATTGAAGTGAGGATTCATATGTGTGATCATGAGTAGAAATTGGTTATAATTGTTGATAGTTGTGATGAATGGTGATAAGTTGTTAAGTGTGAATATATTTGATAAGATGTATATTGTTTGTATATTGTAGATGGCTGAGAGGAGAGTTCGCCCTAGGACCGAGGATTTCATTGTGATAACCGACCCTGAGGAGTTATCTAACTTGGATGCCCAGTTGGTTATTGAAGGAATTCATCCACAAGAATTTGGAGTTGAGTTCGAGGATTATTGGGGAAAGTTTGTGCTTCGCTGGCAAGTTCTAGCTCCGAAGATCAAGGCTACTCGTTTCCAAGACACGGAGACGATGAGGGGACTAGGTATAGAGGAAGATCTGAGGAAGTTGTTTCGCTTCTCTCAGATGGAAGCTTTCTTCGATAAGAGGCCTCCAACCTACTATCATCTCACTGCGGAATTCATGAGCACTTTACAAGTGAAGAAAGATAGGAATGGGTATCCACTGTGGGTGACTTTTCAGCTAGATAATGTGTTGAGGGAAAAAGTTCCATTGGCATTTTTGAATGAGTGTTTTGGGTGCCCGCCATGCGAATTCCATCGGAGCTTTTATGCCGGAGGAACTTTCAACCAACAGGAATGGTGGTCAAGCCTTGTGAATGATGGAACTGAGAGAGCAGGGTACATCCCTAGTGCTTCAAAGGGGACGGCCATCCGGAATCCTGTAATGAGGTACTTAGAGAAGATCGTCTCCAACACTATATTGGGAAGGTTTGAAGGAGGCTCAGTTGGAGAAAAACAGCTCTACATAATGTATTGTATGTATAAAGAGTTACCGCTTAATGTTGCAGCACATTTTGTGCAACATGCGGAGAGAGTTGCAAAGAGGCAGAGTTCTCAAGGGTTAATGCTAGGAGGGATGATTTCAATGATAGCTCAAGGAATGGGAGTTAACTTCGCAGGGATGGAGAATCGTATGGTTAGTGAAGGGTTGAATTACTCACAGCTGATGAGGATGGAATTTTTGACCATGGTAGGAAATCAATACTGTTTAAGGCAGGAGAAGGGAGCTCCATTTCCGTTGCCAATGCCGGAGCTCACTACAGTTTATACAAGGAGAAGGCTTGCAAATTTAGCTATGGGAAGTGTGAACCATTCCAGAGTTGTCAAGGCATTTTATAGAAGAAACAGGGATGAAATGGAACAGGTTCTGAGGCAGGTTAGAGTTGAAGAAAATGAAGAGCTAGCCAATTTGAGGGCCGAGCAAGTGCCCATGGAGGGTGATGAGCAAGGAGAGCAACCGGAGCAGATTGAGTTTGAGGAGCAAGGCCCTGATCCACCACTGTTTGAGGAAGAGGCACCGCCACCAGTTGCACCGAGCCAAGGAGATGAAAGGTGGAACTATATGATGGATGAGGTACGTGACATGAGGCATGTGCAGCAGACATATGGGACTCAGATCAGGGAGATTCGCGAAGTCCAGCAAGAGCATGGAAGACACATTGAAGAGTTGAGAGCTGGACAACGAAGGAGGGAGTACTATGAAGAACAATCAAGGGTGCACTCCAACAACATGGAGGAGATGATGACCATGATGTTCAACTTCCAGTTTCCTGCGAACCCTCGAGCCTACATTCCATGGAACACCTATCGTCCACCTCCTCCGCCTCCGGAACAATGAGGGAGTATTTTGAGTGCTTGACACTTTTGTCCATTCATCTAGCTATTATTTAGAATTTTGGAAGTATTATTGCTTAGACATTTGATTTGATTTGTTAGAATTTGATTGGATTGTACTTAAATTGTTGGTTTTTGGGAGGTTTTACTTTGGGATTTTATTTTCAGTGATCTTTATCGTTATGGGTTTGAGTTGATGTGCTTATTTTCTTTTGATGGATGATTTGATTTATGCATGTTATATGTTTGTATTGTTTGTTGATTCCTTGATTAGTAGGTGATGTTTGTTGTTATTTTAATTCTTGTATAGGTGTGGTTTTGGTGGTATGTTTTGGGAAGGAGTTGAGTAATGTTTTTGAATATGAGCTATGATGCATTGTTTGTGATAGGTGATGGCAAGCAAGTTAATGGTTTCTACTTGTTAAAATTGTGACATGGATTATATAATTTGTTCAATTTTGAGAAGTATGAAGGTTAATTGAGTTTCTTTTGGTCCAAGCAAAAGCTTGTGAGAGTTGAGCCTCAACCGTACCTCCATGGTTAATTATTGAAGAGAGGACCGGTTGAACTTAGACAAACTAGAACTTGCTCTTGGACTATAGGAACGAAGCCCGAATGGTTGAAATTTGTGAAATGATCTTAGGCCATCCTTGTTGAATAAAGTCATAGCCATAAAATTTCCTTACCTAAAACATTATCCCTAGTAAGCCACTTTGAACCTTTAAGCCTATTTCTTGTGATATAAGCACATTACAAGCCTTGAAAACCCATTTAAACCTTATATATATAACCTATGTGTGGGTAATTGAGGATGATGATGGTTTACAAAAGGGAAGATGTGGAAAAATGTGCAAATGTATATGGAAAGAAAGGTGAGTCAAGAAAAAGGATGAAAGAGCTCAAGATAAAAGCAAGTGCAACTTCAACAAAAGTGAAAAAGGAGCAAAATAGAAAAATATGCTCAAGGAATACAAAAGTCAAAGACAAGAAGTATGCCATTTAAAAAAAAAAAAAAAAAAGAAGCTCAAGAAATCCAAGGAATGATGATGCTTAGTGCTTGTGATTAAAGTAGAAAAGAAAGGAAGCATGAAAGTGAGGACGTTGAAGAAAAGAATCATCTCTTCGATCAACCACACTTGAAAAGTCACTATTATCCAAAGTTTCCTACCTTACCAAAGAGCCTAAACATTACATCCAAAGATAAAGACCTTTTTGATCACTTATTGAAACTAAGGTGGCTTGTGAACATAGTCCATGAGCAAGCCTATGGTGAGTCGATTTTAACCGGTTGATGAGTGTTGATCAAAACCTTACTTCAAAGAGTGTTGAGTGAATTTGATATCCTATGAAAGGCTTGGATTGAAAGGGATTTGATTACTCTTTTGTCATGCTTGAGATTGAACTCGTTAATCTTTCATGTTATAAGTTTGATTATGTAGGGATACTTAACTTGATTTTGAAGTCCTTATTACTTGTGATGCGTTGTGGTTTATGTTCGTTAGATGTTCTCTAGGTGAAAATTTCTCCTCTTGTTTATCATTTTTAGTTGTTCGAGGACGAACAACACTTTAAGTTTGGGGGGTTGATTGTCGTCATTTTCACCTAGGTTTTAATGTCTTTATGTGTGTATTTTCGGATGTTTCTATCCGTATTTGTGTTAAGTTTGGTGGAGTTATTGTTGTTGTGAGGAAAGTGGTACGAACTTATAGAATTGTGTAAATGAGCTTGAATATGTGTAAAACAGGTCATGGAACGGACAAAAACGGAGTCGGGAGCGAAAGGGAGACGAAGAATAGGCCAGGCAGCTGCACGGGCCGTGCGCGGAACACGGCCCTGTAGCAGCTGGCCGTGTAATGTCATCAGAACACGCTGCTCGGCCAGGGATTTGGCCGTGCGCCGGTGCACGGGCCGTGCGCTGCTGCACGCCCCGTGTGCGGAGCTCGGCCCTGTAAGAAGAAGCCGTGTATTGTCGTCAGAACGTGCTACACGGCCATGATCAAGGCCGTGTATTGCAGCTCGAGCCGTGTCCGGAAGCACGCACAAAACGCCGAAGTAGGTGTGCCCTACACGGGCCGTGTACTGCAGCACGGGCCGTGTAGGTGCAAAATCCTGTGTAATTTTCAGAAAGTTCCGGAAGCTTCTAGAAGGTCCATAAGTGATATAAAACCATGATTTGTGCGAAATTAGAGGGGGAGATACAGATTATATCAGATTGAGAGCAGTTACACACAATCCACACCACATTTCCTCACACACTAGATCTACAATCCATCTACACCATCTAAATCCATCAATTCACCTTGATCTTCATAAATCCATCCATACATCCATTCATTCCATCATCTAAGAAGAGAAAATCAGATTTGTTTGAAGAATTTGGCATGATCAAGGAAGAAGGAGTCTACCTTCAAGGGGAAGCTCAATCTCTTTTATTTTGCTACTTTCTTCATTTTATTGCTCATATGGAGCTTGTATTGGATTGTAGCCAATTTGCAATGAATATTTGTGGCTAGTCCTCAAGTGAGGCTAGCAATATGATTGGTTAGGAAATATGTAGATTTTTGCACTATTAAAGCTTGATGAATTGATTGTTATGATTACTTTCTATCATGAATGCTTATTCTCATTTAATGCATGATGTGTGTGGCTAAATTCTCTATGCATAGTGTTAGGATGGCCATTCCAATATTATGTGTGGTGATTTAATTGAATCATTGATTGTATTAGGTGACTTGGTTAGTATGAGGGGAGGAAAGCCATTCCCTCCAAGTGCTTAGAACCTCATGATAGAACATTAGTGATGAACTAGTGAGGGGAACCAACTTATGATCATAGTACCCATGAGGGAATTGAGAGTAAGACAATCTTAGGAGATTTAAACTTGTAAAAGAGTTGAGAACCTAATCACCTTGGCCATAGGGGTTAGGGGTACAATTGTGATTGCCCTTAGTATCATAACTTGAAAGTCATCAATGCTTGAGTAAGTGTGAAGTCTACATAAGACCTTGACCATGATGTTGCTAGCCTTGCTCTCTTTTTAGATACACTTCATCCATTCCATCTCATCTTGCTACTTGATTTGATTGATATTTGTTATAATTAGTTGCTTGTCTAGTTCATTAGTTAATTGATAGAGTAATCATAGTTCTTAAATCAAAACCTTATCTTGATCATCCTTACAAAACATAAATCAATGGAAAATCCGGATACAACTTGAGTTTACCTTTTCCCTTGGGACGACAATACTATAAATTTTGCACTTGGTCACGCGTATACAACAGCGATAGAGTACACTTACTCTTGACATTTCACTAGAAATGCGACTAAGTTCAATGATGTAAAAATGAGGAATATTATACACTTAAAAATTAGTATATTATTAAAATGTACTCCCTCAGTTCCGTGTTAACGTTGATATTTGTTTTTTGCACGGAGATTAAGAGATATAATATTTAGTTGTATTAGTTTGTGTGTGAGTCCTATATGGAATAATTAATTATTTTTTGTGGGTCTAACTTGACAAAAAATGAAACGTAATGGGACAATCCAAAATAAAAAATGTAAATCTTAACGCGAAGAGAAAGAAAATGTAAATTCTTTATGAGACTATAATAACAAAAGAAAGTGTGCATCGTAAAGCATTTCATGAGGAGAAAGTATTAGAGAAAGGAGATCCTCGTGTTTGACGCCCTCATTTTTTTTTTCTTTTTTAAGCAAAAGTTTTACTATTTAATTAGCCATAAATAAATTTTAAAACGAACAATTATTTATAATTAACTTGAAACTATTTTATGTAATTAATAATTACACTAACTGTTCATCACAAAGTGCCATTTCTCATATACTAACATCCACAATAAATGAGTATATAAAACAAAACCAACATAAAACACATAACTGGATGAACTTGAATAAAGAAAAAGACAGATTACAAGTCTGTTCATGGTTTAGAGACTCTTTCATCGTTCATTTAAGACAACATTTTACACACAAAAAATAAAAAATCAAAATCATCATCTTAGCTCTTTTCAGAGAAACGTAACGGCGTAGCTCCACTTAAGCGCGTAATGATGTATTGGAGCACATATGTGTGTATATGTGGAACTTATCATAGAGAAAAGGATGCGTCACTTCCAAACTTCTTTACTCAGCCATCTTAATCAATCGATGAATAGTACTTCTAGCAACTCTGTTTCCTGGATCGAGTTTCATAACAGTTCTCAGGTCTTCAGCTCCAGGCTTATACTTCTCCATGCTCTCGTAAAGAAGAGCACGTTGTACAAGGACTGATACGTTTTTGCCATCGCGTTCTAGCACCTGCAAAATAGAATGACCAATTCAATTTTGATGGAGTGTCTATATATATGTAATAGCACTCCTATGGCATCACATCAGATCATACACACTGAAAGAATTAGAACATTCTTGAAAGGGAGAGTATGTTTTAGCAACTGCAAAGTGTTATTCCACAACATCTGCTAGAATAAGCGACTTAGAAACCCCTCTAAACATGCATAGTTTTGAGAGAGATGGTAGATAGAAAATTGTAAACGAACTTAACATTAACAATTAAGAAAGCGTATAGGTGGGGCAAATCTGCACAAAAAAGCGCATATTGATGTGTCCCAACTCTGTCATAATCTACTTAAAGAATTACTATCACAAGATTTAGTAAATTTCATTTCAATGGTACCATCGCCAAAATAACGTTTTGATGATTTTGAAACACCAAGGAATAGTTCTGAATCATATTTGTTTTGATGATTTAGAAACACCAAGGAATAGTTCTGAATCATAGTTGCGCATATGAGGTTTAAGTTATATTAAAATGACAGTGGCTAGCCCAAACAATACAGTCCAATTTCACAACTAGAGACCCATAGTGTTGAGTACTACTTATCTTCAGGTTTTTAGTACAGTAACCTATAATTATAGTGTTGCCATGATCAATGTTTCACCACAAAAACATGAATTAAGTAATCAATTAGGACATACAATTCGAGGATTTAAAGAGAATAGTGGCACCTTTGTACAATCAGCCACAGCCTTCTTGTAATCCCCAACTTCCTTGTAGCACGAAGCCCTGCTAGTTAAAACCTCCATCACGCCATCAACATCTCTAGCCTTCTCCAGAAGAATAACAGCCCAAGACAACCATTTTATAGCATCAGCAAACTGGCCCTGCTTGTAATTATCCATTCCCTTGCTCTTTGCAGAAGGAGCAGAAACACCGGCAGGGGGAGGAGGAAGGCCATCCAATTCCGTCGTTCCACCAGTATCACTCCCCGCTAATCCAGAATCTATTCCCCAATCATCGGCCTCTGTAAACTGCTGGCTTGTTAATCCTTCGAACCCTCCTGTGTCACCACCACCAGTAGTAGTAGAAAACAATGCATCAAAATCATTTGCTCCAGCAGATTGCTTGGGAGGCTGGCTTTGAGTTCCAGATACACCACTAGGGAACCCAAAATCACCCAAAGGATCACTCTTGCTAGTTGGAAAAACACCTGATGGAATTGAAGATTCACTAGTTTTGGCCGTGGCATTTTGAAAATCCCCAAATGAATCATCGCCAAAGCCATTGTTAGTTTTAGCAGCGGCATTTTGAAAATCCCCAAATGAATCTTCGCCAAAACCACTGTTATCACTTCTTTTACTAGCTGCACTCATACCAGCACTCGGCTTAGATCCAAAATCAACCAAAGACCCAAAAGGGTCCTTCCTAGAACCCACCGCACCACCTCCTACTCCTACTCCAACTCCTGCCATACTTTTCATTGATGAACCCATGGGATTCGAATTTCTATTGTTAGTTCCCCCAACATTCACATTACTGCCGCCAATATTCGAACTTTTAGTATAATTGCCTCCAAAATTCGCATTTCCACTACTATTAGTGATACCAGATCCCCAAGCGCCGCTAGTGTTACCTGAATTATTAGTTTTTGGCAATGAATTCGCCATGGACCCCATTGAGAACTTGTTCTGGTTCGGAACAGAAGCTGAGTTCTTTAGCGGCACATTATTAGTGCTCTTGTTCTGGCCCACTGCTGAGCTCAACAAGTCGCCAAACAGATTTGGGTTCTTATTATTCACAATGCCAATAGATGACGTACCGGAACTTGGAGGAGTAGAATTCCAGGTCTTCCCGGAAATATCTCCCACCATCGATGTCGGGCCGAATAAAGACCCTCTCAATCCCGATTGAGCCGGAGGTGCGGGCTGATGGGTCCAGGACGACGTCGTATTTGGCTTCTGTTGGGTTGCTGAATATGTGTACGCCGTTGATGAATAAGTGGATGTCTGGTTTCTTTGATCATTCATAGGTTTCGAACGACTCGAACCCAGCCCGAGGTCGAAATCGAAGGCATTTATCGAGCCCGATTTGTTGTTCGATTTACCGTAGTTCGGATTCATGATTTTTTAGCCTTTGTTCCAAATGAGTTCCTTGGGATTCTTCAGAGATTGAAAAGAAAAAAATAATTGGATTGATTTTAACGGAAGATAATCACCAGATCGCACTATACCATGCGAAAAGCAGATCGGAAAGAATTCGAATGAGATCTAAAACAAACGAAAATCAAATCGTCACGAGATTGGATCACTAAAAATCCCTGCCTACTAAATAGAAAAAAATGAACGGTTAAAGGGTTGTAGATACAGCAAGGGCCTCGTCGTGCTAACCTGCGCAGCGTCGTTCCGGGTGGTGAAGCTGGAAGTATGTCGCTGAGATCGGGAGGTTGAATAAGAAGTCGTTTGGGTGAGCTGTGTAAGGGTAGTTTGGGGAATAACAGAAGATGGCGATGTGTTTTTCTCCCCTTTATTTTCAAAACGTTTTGGAACAAAAAGTTTACGTATTAACATTTTCTTTTTGTTTGATTGTTATTCAATTTGAAAAATATAACTACTTTTCAACATAAAAAAGAAAATTTTAGAAGAAAAAAAGAAGAGGATGTTTTTACACAAATTTGAAAGAGCTCTTAACTTAAAAAATACCCATGGCTATGTTCGTTTTTGGGTTTATGGGGTTTGAAAATATGAACAGTTCTGTGGATACGTAGAGAGTAAAAATTGGAGGAGAAGAGTTTTAACACCCTTCAGTAAAAATTCAGTTGAAGAGACGATGTAGGTTTTAACAAGTCCTCAAGCCATAAAGGTAAAAGATTAGTCCAATATTCTATATAAAATATCCTGCATAATACTTCTAAATTAGAAATTTGGGAGTTCCAATGAGTTGAAGTACATGGGCAGATCAAGTAAGATCTACACAACAAACTCAACAGATTAATAACTAAAACAAGTGAAATTCAAACAAGAGAAGAGAACATGTTCAGCTGAGCCATTTTGCTCTTGATTTATACACAATCCTCTAATAGGAAACAGGGGGCTCATGTTCATACTTCAACTCATGCAAAAGTGGGGGTAGCCTACAGAATCACCCTGAATTAATCTCTAGGCCCCGGTTGCCCTGGCATTGTTTCACGACGCCTATCATGCCGTGGACGAGGCCTGGTACTTTTCGGATTCTGCTGCTTTTCATTGAAGTGATACTGTGGCCTATGAATGACTTTCCCATCCACAAAGAGATCACCTACATAACATTTCATAGGAATGTGTAATAGAAGTAAAAGAAACTGGAAAAAAATGGAGCATGATATATTTATTCACTAACCACCATAGTCCTTATTAGGAACGTCAAGATATGAATCCGGCAACACCCAAAGGACACCGGGAAGCTCTACGAATACCAACAGTGCACGATTAACAACGGTCTTACCCAATATAATTAGAGACCTAAGATGACTAACACAATACATTTCATTTCATAACATTCAAAGCAAATCAGACTTATCTAATAAGCAAAAATCAACAACAACTACTAAGTGATAATACGGTTCAAGTAACAATCGTTTCAGAAATATATCATGAACAGTGAGAATAGATAAATAGACACTTTCCACATAATATAGAAATGAATGATCAAATAATATAAAATATGATGTCCAATACCTTTGCATTTAAATGATAGCTCTTCGGAGATCAAAGCACCAAACCCAGTGTAAGTAGACGTACAAACAGAATATATCTTTTTCTTTGCTTCCTCTTCACTGCACATCCAACAATCAGAAAAGGTGCATTAAAAGACTCGAAAAGATAATTATGCTCTATTCTATCCAATATTTAAATCACTCTACACATCCCCATCCTGAATCATTTTAAGCTACAGTCAAACATAATCTTCCTCAAATCTTTGTTCATATTCTTACAAGTCCACCACACTACACATTGCCAGCTTCTCCTATGTGTTTGCAAGGCTGGAATTTGTAGGAACCGGGCTTACAAGTGTACATCATTTAATATAACAAACTGCAATCAGAGGCAATGGGAAGAAATAGGACAATCCAACAAAACATTTAGAACCATGGGACTATGAGAGGGGAGGTCGCACCAATTACCACGAAATGTAAATGATCTACATAAGTTTGGAGAATAACTCGAGCTTTTGGTTCATTGTGATTAATGCAAATTGTGAATTTAGATCAATTCCCCTGCCCTAGTCTACATTCTCCACAATCAATCTAAAAGCAGAAACAATCGACCTCTGTGATGACCCATTTTAACAAAATATATGTGATTTTCTCAGAGGACAGGAAGGCCATAAATAACCACAAAATATGAAAGACAATATGAGTATCATGAGATTTTACCACAAATGCCGAAAATGAATTCATGAAAAGAAGCATATAATCATTTAATTCACCTTCCAAGTACGGAAGCTAGGGTTTTCACATAGGCATCAATCATCTCTTTTTCAGTGGGCTTAGGCTCTTCAAACTCCATCACGATAAGCCAGTGCTCATAATCGCAGCCATCGAGGAGAATTGTCTCCTTCGGTGGTCGGTTGCTCCAGTTCGGCGACGGGTCGTTCAACGGTGAATAGCCCGACCGCGACGTGCAGAGCCGGGTTTGGACTGTGGGGCGGTCCACCAAGGCTAGCGGTTTCTCGGCGATGCGAGAGTGAAGGAGGAGAGGGAGGGACATGCGGGAGCGGCGTGAGAGGATGGAAGCTATCGTGCGCCGGGTGGCAAAGAGCGACGCTGCCATACCTGATTTTTATTGAGTGTACTCTGTGGGACTGTGAGTGGCATTAACGTTCGTGGAAATGGTAAAAAGTGGCCACTTTTGGATAATTGTAATTTTAAGTGGCCACATTTGTTATACATAATTTTTTCTAGCCACTTTGAAATGAATTGACCAAAATGCCCTTGTGGGGGACCCACTTTTCAGGTGGTTGCAGATGAGATTCCACACTTTTTGACCCAAAGTACAGTAAAGGAATCGGATTCTTCTTTATTTGTGAATAAAGTGTGGAAGTACAATACCTAATACCTAGTACTACTATGTAGGCATGTGCTCCCGTAGCTCCCCCATATCCATACAAAATAATGAGGATAATATATAGTGGAAATTGAAAAATGGGGGTGGTCGTCCAACACATATTAAAATTTTTTGTACCAGAGGTTGAGCATTTGGGAGCAAATTTCCAGTAATTTTGGAGAGAATTAAGATATTTGGGTAGCAGGTGTACAAGGTATGTTAAAACAAGTTTTATAATTGTGATGCCCTAATTTTATAATTGTTGACATGGCTCACGAGTGTATTCTAATTATTCAACGTTTTTATAATAGAATAGAAAAAATTGTATGACTTGTAGAATAATTTTGTAACATTCAAAAGTTTTTCTCTCTTAAATCTTCACCACTCATGTTACATCTTGGTTTTTTTAATTAATCTTTTCAAATTTGTTAAACAATGGTGAGTAGGCCGAATGGATTCAGTTGCTGGGCCGAGTAGAACAACTTTTTGGGCCGAATAGAACACCCGTCGGCCGAAATGCCCAAAAAATGATCTTTTTATTTTGTGAAACTTAGTAGGCCGAATAGAAGAAGTTAGTGGGCCGAATAGAATAGCTTGGTGGGCCGAATAGAGTAACAGTTGGCCGAATAGCCCAAAAAAATTATTTAAATTTCAGAAAGTTAGTAGGCCGAATAGAAGAAGTTAGTGGGCCGAATAGAACAACTTTGTGGGCCGAATAAAACACCCGTTGGCCGAAATGCCCAAAAAATATTCTTTTATTTTCTGAAACTTAGTAGGCCGAATAGAAGAAGTTAGTGGGCCGAATAGAATAGCTTGGTGGGTCGAATAGAGAAACCGTTGGCCGAATAGAGAAAGCGTTGGTAGGCCGAATAGAAACTCAATGTTGGCCGAATAGAGCAAGTTACTAGGCCGAATAGGAGACACTTTTGGGCCGAATAGAGGAATAATTGGCCGAATAGAAGAAAAAAATACTGACACATTTTAAGGTGTGTCAAGGGTTTAGGGTTTTGTTGAAACAGTGTAGGTTTGCATACATTAATTTGTTGACTGGATAGAATACAAATTTAGTACAAATTTTCTAATGATTTAATGATGCAACTAATTATCTAATCTTTTAATGTTGATGTCATTAAAGTTGTTTTTGAAAAAATGTGCAGATGAGTTATAGAAAAGCTGGGATATGTTGGGGTGGAGCATGGGAAGGATTGCAATATATAGGTGGAGTGGTGAACTGGTTGTTCTTGCCAGATGCCAGTTTGTGTTATAGTAGCTTGCTAAAAGAAATTCATGACATAGTGCAAGCTGATTTGGGGCATTGGGGTTATGTAGTTCATTCTCTAGTTGATTACAATGGCCGTTTGTTCAAATATAAGATAAAGAATGATGCACGTGTGGCAGAAGTGTTCAAGTGTGTTGATGATGTCGGAATGATGTACGTCACACTCTGTCCTATCACGGGTGCAGGGAGTAGTATGGTTTTAGGGATGGGTTATGATGACGGAGGTGCTGGTACGAGCAATGACCCATGTACGAGGGCAAATTCTTCTGGGAGGCATGATTTTGATTTGAATGTGGAGTGTTGTCCGGCCTCAGAGATGCAGTGTGCTGGTTTTAGAGAATCTGTAGATGCAGAATCTGGTGATTTCTCTGGTGAGGGTGCGGAGGACGTAGACGGTTGTAACGATGATGATGATGACCCCGGGAATAGAACGGTGGAAGAAGGGGATCGCATACAGCAGGATACTAATCAGTCTTCTAGCGAAAGCGATGATGGTGCTGAGGAGAGAAGACACCAATTGTATGAAGAAATATGTGATTACATACGTAAGAGAGGAGGGCCTAGCTTTCTTGAACCGATTAATCGTGAGTTGCGCCGTCCTGAAATGCAGTCAGAAGAGTTGCGTAGTGCACGGCCCAACACCCGTCCTTGGTTGATTCCAGGCATGCCGATTGAAGCAGAGAGAGTAGATCAGCTGACTGGCCTTGAGATTGATGCGTCTGGTGTTATTGAAAAGAACAGTGTATTTCAGACAAAAGAGAAGATCCAGACAGCAGTAGGCATGTATAACTTGAGGCACGGAGTGGAGACCTATGTTGAAAGATCTAGCACGACAAGGTACAACGTTGTATGTAACATGAAGGGTCAAACAGGCTGTCCATTTAAGTTGCACGCAAGAATGAGCTCTGGGTTGTGGAGAGTGGTTAAATTCGTCGAACATCTTGGTTGTTTAAATGATCCAGACAGATCTGCTCCTACACAGGTGTCGTCCAAAGTAATCGGTCAATATTTTGTTGCTAGGCAGTTTGATAAGGTTCATGGCCTCCGACCCAGTGCGATGATAGATGAGATCAGGACTGATTTTGGATTCAACATTAGCTACAATATAGCGTTAAAGGCGAAACACTACGCTGTTGGACACACGTACGGGGATCACGATAGCTCATACGAATTGCTCCCTGCTTACATGTATCAGTTGGAATCCACAAATCCCGGTACGTACACCCGAATATCTGTCGATGAAGATGACCGTTTAAAGTTTACATTTTATGCACTTGGAGCATCAAGGCGGGGGTTTTTAGAGTCTGGTCGTCCGGTCATTGTCATTGACGGCACTCATACGAAGGGTAGTCACAGAGGAACCGTGTTTGTCGCAGTCACGCATGATCCAAACCATCAGATATTTCCACTCGCCTTAGGCACTGGCGATGTTGAGAGCAACATGTCGTGGACGTGGTTTCTAGAAAGGTTACGCGAGTCCTACGGATGTCCACGAGACCTGTTGATAGTTTCTGACGGTCATGCCAGTATTGCACACGCTATTTCTACTGTGTACCCTGATGCCCATCACGGTCTATGTGGCTACCATTTAAAGCGCAGATTGGCTGGCTTTGGAAAGAACGTTTTATATACATTCCATCGTGCGATGGATGTATACCTACCGAGAGATTTTGATAAGTGAGTCAACCAACATATTACACTTTTGTAATTTTTTTTACAAGAACGAGTTGGTACAATGTCTTCTTTAACCTAATTTTACCACTCCTACATTGTTATTTGCAGGATGATGGACTTACTGAGATGTGGGACACGATCGCAGGAGTTAATGGAGTTGATTGGGTCGTGGGGATATGAGAGATGGTCAAGGGTGCATTGTCCTGTCAATAGATACGAGTTTATGACCTCAAACGCAGCTGAGTCGTATAACAATGCCATCCTTTGGGCGCGGAAGTTACCTATCTGCACAATGCTAGAGGTTTGTCGGACTACCACTGAGAGGTGGTTTTACGAACGTCGAACCACCTCTCAACGGAGTACCATCCTATGCCAGCGTCTCCATGACGAACTAGTGGAACTTTCTCAATCAGCCCAAAAGCTAGAATTTTCCATGCTCCTTGAAAATAAGTTTGCGATCAAGGATGCTAGTAATATATTCACTGTTGATCTGAACTACTACACCTGCACATGTCAGAAGTTCCAGAAAGAACTTGTTCTATGCATTCATGCGACGAAGGCAATCGAGTACGCAGTCATTACCTTACTTACTTGCATTGTTATAATTTTTATGTGTCTCTTACACTATACGTTGTACAGTACTTGCGGTTTGCCAGCCAGCGGTTTTGTGTCTACAGCTTATCATAATACGAGTGTCGTGAATATGTGGCGTGGTCCAGTATTGCCTGTTCCCCACTACACTCAGTGGGACATACCCGAAGGAGTCCTGTCACAGAAGGTGAACCCCCCGCTACCACACAGACAGGCCGGCCGACCACGAATGTCTCGTATAAGGTCAGGGATCGAGTCGTCCAGGAGACGTCACAAAGAACATGTGTGCTCAAGATGTCGACAGCCAGGTCACAATCGTAAAAATTGTACTGGATTGGCGTGCTCACAAGATAATCCACCTCCTCCTATAATAGATAATCCTAACCATCGTATACGTAGACAAAAAAAATGTGGGAAATGTGGTGAAATTGGTCATACACGTCTACGTTGTCCTTCTTAAACAAAATTAAAATTAACAAAGTTCATCCTGTTCTACCCGTCTCATACCTATTTATCCATATTTGTCTATTTAATTATATTTTAAACAAAATTTAATATTACTTTTTGACAATAAATTTCATTTAATAAATTAAATATATGAGTTCATATAATACAACATAATCTACCTTTAAAAAGAAAATAAAAATGAAAATTAAAATTTACTAAGTTCATCCTATTCTAGCACACTGAAAGATCGTGAAGGCAACGTGCTTACGGAAGCGCAGGATGTGATCAGGGGTGTCCCAGTTAAAGTTCCTTACTAACAGTCCCTCTATGGTTCTCAGACAGGCTGGTCCGCAACTCGAACCGTCCTCTTGCTTGAAACAATACTCTCTGGGAGCTGGTGATAGAGGGAATGTGTGCGGGACCCCGGATGAGTCAAGCTCGCGCATCAGAGATGGGATGACACGTCTGTATGGTAGAGTCTCCAGTATCCGGCGCTCCTTCATGTCGGGCTCCTCATCCCATCTATGGCGAAACGAGTCAAAACAAATGAATTTCATTTGCTTTGTAAGGACCACACATGGGTAGTAGTGCCCTGAGGTGTGGACAATGAACAATAACTGCCAAAGAAAGTTAAAAGGAACGCATACATTAGATGTAAAAACACTAGAGTCATTCTAGGGGATATTATCATGTAAGTGAAACAATGATTAGGATATAATACCATATCACAATCAATCCAGGATCTCAACCCCCTCCACACTGGCAATGAACCTCGGGCGTACTGATGGAGATCTGTCAACAATTCATTAGTTATGTTGGCATATGTTGATCTATCATCCCTAAACTGACCCGTGTGCTCATTCCATACTGCTTGTACTCGGACCTTACACGAGAATCATTCATAATATTAGTCTCAAAAAATTAAATACCAAAATTGCCACAGTCAATTATAATGAATTAATTTACTTACAGAGAACTCCATGTCCATAATGCAGTAGGGGCCCACCTCCGGATGCACGTGTACACCTATGTCAGAGGGCCGCTCCGATAATAAGCGGAGGTATGCATCCAGGTGCTGAAAATCCATCGAATAAAATTAACAATTGATGACATAATGAAAATATTTACAACAATTTATATAAACACGAACTAAATATTTCTGACCTCACTTCCAAACCAAACACTGGGGTTCTCCATCTCAGTGAAAAAGGAAGCCCCTACTCTAAAACTAAGACCAACGTCGATCCTGCATTCAATAATTCATTAAAATCAAAGCACCTTGTTTAAAGTAATATATGATAACGTCTACACTACTGTCGTAGTACTTACTGTTCTCTGCTTGAAATAAATCTGCGGTACAGTTCCCATCGGCGCTCTCGGTCTGTCGTGATAAATGGAGACTGTAACGCTGCAGATGGATTTCGCTGCCTCTTAGACCGCATTATACCCTCTTCATCACCCCTGGGTGTGGGGGCCATCGGGCTGAGCGCCTCCACCGGTCTAGTAGGGGAATGTCTAACCCCTGACCTCGAGCTGGTTGGCCTAGCTTCAGATATCCTGGTCTGCGCAAGCTCTGATCGAAGGCGCCTAATCTCAGCCGTAAGTGCCTGTCGAAAATAATGAGCTGTTTGATGCTCAGACACAACCTGACAAGCAAGGTTGTGTAAAAATTCATCCTGTTGATCCAGCCTACGAAAGACCCTTTCTTGGAAGTCCTGATCATATCCCTGGTGGGGTTGATCACCTCGGTATGCGTCCCTAGAGCCACTCCCATGAAAACCTGGGGAATCATTCATCCTATCGTCAAGAGGCTGCTGCGCATCTGCGTCGTAACGATGTTGTTCGTCATGCTCTTTCATAAATCGAGCATGCCAGCCAGCACTCGGATCATAGGAACCGGGCTCAACATACGTCCTCTCCCCTGAAGCATATCCGCTGTGATCAGGACTGGGAGTACAGCGAGGTTGGTAGGAATGGGGATCCCGATTTGTCATCCAAGCCGCAGCATCATCCGCATGTTGGCCCCTCCACGCATCATCAACAGCCACACCCGTATAGTACCGCTGATCCCATGGATTACCGGTAGGATCGTATGCCCGGACAGCCTTTGTGCTGGTTTTAGAGAATGACTTTGTGTACATCCCCATGATCAACCCCTCCAAAGGCTCATCCTCTATGCCAATCCAATACCCTTGGCTAAGCTCATCAGGAAGGATCATCGGAAAATCAACCACATCAAGAGCCTGATTCAAAATAAACAATTACATAAGAAACAATATAAAACATATATGTCTTCACTAAATGGATTAATAAGTCATACCTGATCAAACAGAGTCCTATCAACCCTCTTCCATTTGCGAAAAATCCATCGCAAGCAGAGTGGCCTTAAATTCAACCTACCGTGGGGAACATGGCCATACGGTGCAGCAACGGCAGGTAGACGCTCGTACGCCCAAACCTGTCACACGTAAACCACATATGTCAGATAATTAATTCTAAAATTGAAAATACACTATAACTTTAATATATCAAACCTAAAACACGTACCAGTAATGCGAATGTGCACCCGTAAAAGTGGTATCTGTACCGATCGGGATTTGCTTTAGCTGGGACTTTGGTCACAATGTGGTCCATAAAGTGCAAAAGCGTCATATAGCTGACCTGTCCCCAAGGGAATAAATCCCATCTCTGTTCGTCCTCCACTAGGCACCAGACCCAGTTGTCTACTCCCACCTTGGTGACATCCGACCCAAGGAGAAAGTAGTACAACAACAGAACTTTAGCAACCTTAACTGCGTCCTCAGGGCTAACACCTATAAATCTTCGCCCTTCAAAGTCACTAGCAATCTGACTTACTAAAGGTCTCTCACCCTGACCATAAAACCTATCATATAACCCACCAGACGGGATACCATACGTCTCGTTCGGATCAAAGCCGAGTCTATCCCGAAAACAGAGTCCCATAATCCTCATGAACTCTACCCGGCTAAATCTAAGGCACACGTCTCCAACCTGAAAATACCTAGCCGTTAAATCGTCCCCCCTATGTATGATCTCACAGGTCATGAGACTGTGCAGATGAGCATTCGCGTTCCACTCATCGCTGAGATCCCAGTAATGACCAAAACATGATCTCTTAAATATCTCCTCCGCATTACCCCCAACCCTAGTTAACTGCCTACGAATGATATCCATAACTACCCCAGGTTTGCAGTATTTATGTATACTGCATTGTTGACCCTACATGGAAGGACGCTTCCATTCACCCTGCACATATATTTTTTTTTTGCTAAATAAGACATAAATTCATAATTATGGGCAAAATAACAATAAGTTCATGAAAACCCTAAAACGAAATATTTGAACACAAACATTTACTCTATTCGGCCCAAAGTTCCTTCTATTCGGCCTACCAATTCCTCTATTCGGCCTACAGAGTTGTTCTATTCGGCCAACTCTAAATCTCTATTCGGCCAACAAAAATTTCATTAAATTTAAAAATACAAGTCTTCCAGTTTACTCTATTCGGCCAACACTTGTTCTATTCGGCCTAAATATTTGTTCTATTCGGCCTAAAGAAAACCTCTATTCGGCCTACCAAAATTAAAAAAGTCATTACTACACTTGGCTCTATTCGGCCTACACACTTGTTCTATTCGGCCTGAAGTATTGTTCTATTCGGCCTACTGAAAACCCCTATTCGGCCAACCAAAATTATATGTCATTGCTCATATATTTTGCTCTATTCGGCCTACACATGTTCTATTCGGCCTGAAGTATTGTTCTATTCGGCCTGAAGTATTGTTCTATTCGGCCTACACTTGTTCTATTCGGCCTGAAGTTTTGTTCTATTCGGCCTACACTTGTTCTATTCAGCCTGAAGTTTTGTTCTATTCGGCCTGACGTTTTGTTCTATTCGGCCTGAAGAATTGTTCTATTCGGCCTACTGAAAACATCTACTCAGCCAAGACAATATTTAAAAAAAACAAAAAATAAATGAACACCACTGCATTCCTACTACTGTAAAGGCCAATTCAACACCTTACATTACATTACACACAGTACATTATAGGTATTTTAACATGCCAATAACAATGCTTATATACATACCTGAAAATTTGCCATTTCAAGTTGATGCACTCTGGAGACCGCAAATGGAGAATTCTGGAGACCGCAAATGGAGAATTCTCCACCAAGAAATGCACTGTTCTTCACTGGGATGAATGGAGAGAAGAAGAGAGAGGTGTTGGACGAATGGAGAGAAGAAGAGAGAGTGTGTTGGACGAAATATGAGATAGAAAGAAACAAAGAAACAAAGAATGAAGGGAGAGAAAAAGGTGAAAGTGATGGGTATTGATGTACCCCACCAACCCACATCCAAAATCTTAAATTCAAAATTTAAAACTTCAAAAAATGTGGTCCACCCACCCCGCATTTATTGCAGTCAAAACTGACATGATGATGGCTCAATTATTTTCGTCCTTTGTGTAACAGTTATGGGGGTAATTTGGGGAATCCACTTGAAAGTGGCTAGTAAAAATTGGTTTCAAGAGATGTGGCTATTTTAAATTGTACTTTATCAGAAGTGGCCATTAAAAAATCGGACTCTTAACGTTTTATATGCGCTGTGATGTGATCGAATGGAAAGTTACAATTTTGACCCTACAGATCTCTCAATATCTCTGATTTGCTTAAACAGATCAAACTTAACATTTCCATTCAAAGTTCAAACTAGAACACTATACAAGCTTCACTGGTAGTTAATTAAATGTACAATAAAATCTAAGCTAATCACACCCCGGATTAGTCGGATAACGGTGCATTAAAAAAAGAAGCTAATCATACAAAAGATGATCATGCCTAAGACATGGATATTCATTCTACAGAAATCTAACAAGCTATAGCCAAAGATTTGATCTTGGAATGGTCCACATTAGATGATCCATCAAGAAACACCACTTGATCATATCTGTTCATCGTCGTCTCATTTTTAACCTGACATAGATGAGTCTGTGGTTGTGGAGGATGATACTTGTAGACACAATCTATTTTCTGTCCTGAAGCTATTCCTTTTTTGTCTGTTTGCTGCTGCACTAATGAAAAGCTCTCCATACCTGCTTTAATTATATCCATCATGGAGATGTAAGAGAGGGTTGTGCTTCAATGAACGATCAATCGACTGAGCTCCTTTTTATATCGGGGTTTTCGTGTCAAGTGCAAGAAGAAAGAATCTAAACTTTGCCCCACTACCTTATCACCACGATTCCTCTACAGATATGATCACTTACTAGTGGTTCATCCACAAAAATGCTATATAGATTCGTTTCTCCAGCAAATCTTTAGTCCCAGTAATCTTGTTTACATGAACAGAGAATTTGAGGAAAATTAAGGTTATCCAAATGAGGGAACTAGTAAATATCAGTCAGTAGGAATTAATTAAAATAATTACCTAGACTAGAAAAAAATTTGAAAGTTTGATTAAATATTTGATGTTATTACATTCTTGCATACCTAGTATCATGCCATAGTTTGTTACCTGAGTGGCCTACTATATGACACATTTCCTCGTGTCTTTAAAGAGCCAACAGAAGTAAGACAGGTTTATGCAAAGTGTGAAGGAGAAGGTAGCTTTTAAATATCCTCTACCTTGCCATAATTCTCTCACTCCCCCTCTCCCTCCTGACACTTGACAGAGAGTATGGAAAGCTCCTGTTTGCAAGTTGAGTCAGACTCTTCTTTAGATCAGCGAGGAAAGGTATATTCTCAAAGTGCAATCACTTAAGATCATATGATTCCGGAGTTTCTATTCGATACTGTTTTCTAATCTTGTTATCATTAAATCAGTGTAGATTAGATTTTTCAATGTGACATAATATACGATGACATGCAGATGAAATGAAATACAATAGAGAGTAAAGGCTATGCATAAGCATTTAGACACATCATGATGGTGATTTACATTTACATGGCCTGTGTTTAGAACTCCAAAAAATCTTGAAACTTCTCCCCTGTTATGAATAAACTGATTTGATTGCTTGACGGCCGATAGCTCAGCTGTGATTATGATGATTATACTTTACTCTGGGACATCAGAATCTGATTCTCTAGTATCAGTATTACATACCCTTAAAGCATCATCAAACTATGAATCATCGATCTCTAGCTTCATCATTGTACTTAATCTTGAATGAATCCAATTCTTCTCATCTGGTTTTCAATAGATTGATAGTTGACAAGTTTTTTGGATAAAGATGTTGTTTCTCTCCCTCTCTCTTCCTTGTTTATCACATTTTCTTCCATGTTTGAAAATAGATTTAATACAATGATTTTGCCATATCCAACTAAACTTTTGACAATTATATTTTGGAAGTAAAACTTTATTTTAAAACTATAGATAACCTAAAACCATCCAACTTTTCACAAAGAAAGCAAAACATTACAAGAAATGGAGCTTATATCCTTTATTGTCTACATTTGTGAATTTCCATAAGTATTTGACATTGGAGGAATCCCTTGTTAATTCGTAAAAGTATTCAAGGGATCTATTATTGTCTTTGCTCTTACAAGTCTATCATAGTTTTTCAAAAAATACTTCTCACCCCAAATCCTAGCAACCTCAACTGCATCAGCTGTTGGTTTTTTTGTCAAAATGAAAAGAAGGGATTTCTATCCCATCCCACATCGGATAGAGGAGAAGAGGAGGAGGGGCTTCTTAGGTTATATAAGGAGGCCCCTAGCCTCAATGTTAAGTGCACCAATCAAGTACACTTTAATCTTTGTATTTGATTCTAGTTAAAATTCCTTTCTTTGATTCTCGGTTGTGAGAATGGGAAGAAAAGTGAGAATTAGTCAAAGATTTATAAGGGTGTAGGGATTGGGGTCGAGAGAGAGAAATTTTGTGTGATTGTAAAAAATTTTCACATAGTGGTATTTTCTCGGGTCCGTGATTTTTCTCCGGTTTTGGAGTTTTCCACGTAAATTCTTGTGTTGTGCTTTTTATGTTCTTCTTTGTTTGTCCCTTAGGAATGAATGGGGATCTGCCTTATCCCAACAAGTGGTATCAAAGCCCGGTTCGGGTGCTTATAAAGTTCTTAGTATGCTCTGTGGTTACAGCAAAGTCTGACCTTCCACATCAGAAAAGACTTTATAAGAGGAAGAGGGTTATTCATTAGGCTAAGGGTGGCATGAAATAAGTGGGAAAAAGCTGGTGACACAAGGGGGTCAGAAGAATAGCCGGATGCGGTGGCATCTCCTTTCTTGCGGTGAAATGCGCCGGACTGTGGCGACAGTGGCGTGGCAAGGGGTAGGATTTGCGGGACAGCAGCTTTTGGCGGAGTTCTTGGACCTGCAGCAATGTGAATTGCTGGGACTCCTGGTGGAGGAGTTGGCTTAACAGCGGCATGGGGTTTTCCATGGATGTCGGCTCAAGGAGGTTTGAAAGGAACGGATTTTTCCGGTAATGACTAGTGGCGTGGGGAAGCGACGATTCAACGGGGATGATGGCGATGTGGTACTTGGTATCGGGTGGCGCTAGATCGATAAAGAATGGCGTGGAGTCAACCGACAAGTGGGGAAAGTATCGTGAATTCCGGAAGGTTGGAATCGACTTCAAGTGACAACACTTTTAGTAGGAAAAGGGTTCGGACAAACCTGGTATAGCTGGCGATAAAAGGCAGCGACGTCATGTCGGTACAGACGGATTTTGCTCAAGGTGGAGCAATGGTGCGGTAATTGCGGTGGAACAATGGCACGGTAATTGCTTACGGTGGAGCAATGATGACGTTTCTGGCGCTGAATGTTGAGTTAATATTATTGGGAATCCTTGTGACATGTTCAGTTGTCATGGAAAAGGTGTAATAATATTAGCTGGTCCACAAGTTTGCACACGGACATTGACTTGGCAGGTGATGTAGGGTGTGTGGTGGATGTATATCGATGGCTGATGGACTTCCAGGGGTAGCCAAGAGCTGGAAGTAGCACCATAAATATCAGCAGGTGTTTTCGACATGTGCTGCAGGAAATTCTTAGAATGGTTTATTCTAAGTGGTCTACTCATATGGTGGAGTAGGATTCTCGGTGTTGAGAATGATTGTCGGTGAAGACAATGAATCTTCTTTTATTTTGACAAGGTGGAGATTGTTGGTTTTTTTGTCAAAATGAAAAGAAGGAATTTCTATCCCATCCCACATCGGATAGAGGAGAAGAGGAGGAGGGGCTTCTTAGGTTATATAAGGAGGCCCCTAGCCTCAATGTTAAGTGCACCAATCAAGTACACTTTAATCTTTGTATTTGATTCTAGTTAAAATTCCTTTCTTTGATTCTCGGTTGTGAGAATGGGAAGAAAGGTGAGAATTAATCAAAGATTTGTAAGGGTGTAGGGATTGGGGTCGAGAGAGAGAAATTCTGTGTGATTGTAAAAAATTTTCACATAGTGGTATTTTCTCGGGTCCGTGGTTTTTCTCCAGTTTTGGAGTTTTTCACGTAAATTCTTGTGTTGTGCTTTTTATGTTCTTCTTTGTTTGTCCCTTAGGAATGAATGGGGATCTGCCTTATCCCAACATCAGCAACTTGTACACCGCTATTCAAGAGCCTCATAACTCCAATATCAAAGTCCATGTAGTTTATATAAGCTGTCCTGGGACCTAACGAAACATACGGCCCCATTTCATTGTAGAACCCTCTGATCCAATCTATGTAATCTTGACGTTTGGCATTGTGTTCTTGTTTCCATTCTACTAAATACTGGATTGTGAAAAGGTTGCCTTTTCTATGTGGAAATGCTATAGATTTAGGGCTGATTCTGTGCATTGCTCCTCCATAAGGGTCCAGAATTACGTACCCTTTCGACTCTTTCTCAAGTACTTCAGTTGCAGTTGCTAGTCCACTTCTTGATATTAGAGTTCTTACATGGTCTGATTTTACTTTGAAGTAATTCTTCTCTTGCAAGAACCTGTCTTTCAAGCTGGAAATGGTGCTCCCATTCTTCAGACCTGAGAAGTAAAGAACAGACTCAATCCATGTCATTTCCTTGCATTCTCCTTCTACGATTTCCAGTTCTAGAAAGATAGCAGTCAAGATTGACACAGCTTCTACTCTATGTCCTAAA
The DNA here is from genome assembly GCA_023678885.1 of Pogostemon cablin. Taxonomy (NCBI): domain Eukaryota; kingdom Viridiplantae; phylum Streptophyta; class Magnoliopsida; order Lamiales; family Lamiaceae; genus Pogostemon; species Pogostemon cablin. The sequence goes on from CM042989.1 coordinate 502,727, forward strand.
TAGAACATCTTGAATGTAGCTGAAATCCCTGTAGTTTTCATTTCTGGCAAGGCAGCCCCCACAAAAGCCAACAGATAAAACCCATCGTTTAGCTCGGGTGCAATGTGCTGCCATTTGTTCAGCAACTTCAGCACATCGTGCCTTGATCCAGGCCTGGAAACTTTGAAGCATGTCACTATTTCTAGTACTCTCTGCAGCTGGATTTTCCACGCATAGACAATGCCCCAATTGCCTCCACCACCTCCTCGAATAGCCCAAAACACCTCCTCCCCCATGGCTTCTCTGTTTAGTAACCTCCCTTCTGCATCAATTAGAAGTGCATCCACCACATTGTCAGCAGCAAGGCCATATTTTCTCGATAGTAGGCCAAATCCACCGCCTGTAATGTGGCCTTCGATCCCCACCGTGGGCAAGAACCGGCTGTAAATCCATGCACAGGGCTGGTTTTGGAAATTGCATGATAAGTTTAGCCAAGTGTTGCACCCCCTCCACCCATACAGATTCTGATTCGATGTCCACAGAAACTCGATTCAAGTTCATCATATCGATCAGCACTAAAGATGATCCATCATCAGCTATGTATGAAGAGCCCTCGTAGCTATGCCCACCACACCTCACTCTGATCTCCCACAATCCCTTCCTGCAGCAAAGAACACTGTCTATCAGCTGCTGCTCACTCTCTAGCATGATGATAACTATCGACTTAGGGGCCGAAGGGTCTGCAAACCGCAGATTTTGGATAGAGAAATCGAGCAAGGTGAAGTAAGTAGTGGGATCATTTACAGAAGTGGGGTAGAGAGAGAAGTTATGCACAGTATGATCAAGTAAGCAAGATTCAAGAATCTTTACATATTGATGACAGAGCACTGCATGGAAAGAAACAAGCATGCAGATGATCAAACGAAACAATGAATTCTTCATTACGACGCCATTTTCTGTCAAATTTCAAGAGGAACCTGAAGTGATGAAACAACAACATGGTAGATGGAGGTTTTAAAAGAGAGAATGAAGAATCATTTCACTATTTGAGGACAAAAAGATGGATGGAGCAGCGTGGCCGGCCTACCATTTCATTGATTTAGACATTTATACAAATAGGTTATAAAGAAAATACAAACGTAACAATTGTTTGTCTCTTTTATGAATCTATTAACCGAACCATCCAAATGCATGAAGACATTTTTTTAATACTCTTATGCAGTTTACAGAAAAATGGTTTGCAATTGACCGCAAAATCAGCCATTAATGAACAAAATAACAGCTCAACATCTGTATTTTAAAACAATCTCCAAAGTCAACATTATAAATTAATACATCACTAAGTTACAAACAACAGAAATACAAGAGGAATACCAGTTGAATTAGGATTTTAAACAATGTAAATTGATTAGAAGAGGGGCTTCAACAATTTCTTGATATTGTTGTTTTGTAGAAACATCAACACTAAAGAATTAGCTGTGTCAATAAATATATTCATTTAATTTTATAAAAATTAATTGAGAAGTTTTTATTTATGTCCTACATATGATATGACTCTATAACTGTTGAATAAAAAATTATCCAACCCACGAGTTAAGAATAGTATACTACATTAAATTTATTTATTTTAAATAAATAAATAACCCCTGACTCTTTTTTACACGAATGAAAATTGAATCTTACTCAAGCAGACACTCTCTTGTTTTTTTTTTACTAAAGTAGGCTTATTATATACTAATAAGTAAAATATGTTTATTTGAAGTTAAAATATGTCAATAATGAGTTTTATTATTATAACATTAAGAGTGAGGCTTGCGTGCGCCCGGGCGCACGTCGTGCGCCTTTAGAATTTAGTATTATGGATAAGGTTATATTATTTTGTTCTAAAGGGTATACACTTTAATTAATAAGTGTACACCATTTTGTTCTAAAGGGTATACACTTTTCATTATATTTTTTTATTTTTCTTCAGAAAATAAAGGGTACACATCTTTATACTAATGGATATACAATTTAACACAAAATTCTAAAGGCACACGGAGTGTGCTTCCGTGCGCCCGGGCGCATACAAGTCTTTGCCTTGTAAAATAAAGGGTACACATCTTTATACTAAAGGGTATACAATTTAGCACAAAATTCTGAAGGCACAAGGAAAGTGCTCCCGTGTGCCCGGGCACACATAAGCTTTTGCCTAACATTAAAATCATACTTCCTCCGTCCCGCCCAAATAACATCATTTTACTATATTGGACGTCCCGTCCAAATTGCACAATTTTTCTCTTTTAGTAAAAAAAGGGCCCACCAATGGCCCACCACTATCCATCACATCTCTCTAACACACATACTCACTTTATATAAAACTAGTGTTTTCGACCCGTGCGTTGCACGGGATTGCGTTTAACATTTCTTTTAATATTTGATATTTATTATTTAAAGAGAAATAAAATTTTAGGATTGATTTATCAAGTTGTATAATCGTAAAAATTTACGGATTAAATAAATTTGAAAATTTTATATTATAAATTAAATTTTATTTTCTTTGAATATTTGTTTATTTTACCCTTAAGACATTGAGTTTTGGGAACAAAGAAATTCATATGTGTTGATCTCCTTATATTTGTCGAATTTATTTTATATCAATTTGATAAAATTATGTATTTCTTGTATGTTTCTATGTGTTACATGTTTATAAATATTAAATACTGTGACTAAAGTTACAAATTATAAACCAAAACTTTAATTTAATGAAATAATATAGTAATAAATAATATTTATCTTTTGAACAATATAATATTTATAAACAAAACACTATCATAAGTTTACCTAATTACTTGTTAAAATCTTTTAAGAATAACAAATTTAATCTCTTACATTCATTTAATGCCTTACCACATAGACAAATGATGAGCTGAGTTTGTTTGCAAATCTATGTTTTAGATCATATTGTATAATGTTAATCTCGCAGAGAGTTTTAAGGTCATCTGCTGCATCATTAAAAATTAAAAATAAAAATAAAAAATTGTAGTTTATGAATTATTAAACTTAGCATATGATAAACATACTCTGAACTCATCACACAGAAAAATCATAATTTCAAGATTGTTAATATGTCATTGCATTGTTGTATAAGCAAAATTAATTGATTCTACATGTTTTCTCTTGTTAAAATATTTTCCCTAAACCTCAGTAAACCACCTGGAGAAAAATGATAAGAATGCATTGTTAATCAAAAGGTTATGTAATAGATGAACAAAAAAAGTAAATTACCAATAGTGCAATAGATTTGAATAAAAAAGGTAATTATCTCAAATGTAACTACGTGGTGTGATTCTAAGATTTGGCATGTACATGGCAAACGTGAAGTTAAAATAAGAGGTCACCATCCATATCCTAGGAAGGAGAACATCTTGATCATTTTAAACATTAAAGCAGTGGCACTACAGAATACAGTAGGACACAAATAAAGTGTACGAACCATAGCTGCTACCATGAAAAGTCATCATAATCTTCATGATCAGTCTCTTCATTCTCTGCAGATGAAGATAAATTCAGCAAATGAATGAATAAAACTAAAAAAAAAATTCTAAACAAATAGCAACTACGTTAAGCCACATTTAGTATACAAAAAAAAAATCAATAGATTTGGTCTGTTACAGATTTGAATAAAACAATGCTAATTATTTCAAATGTAACCACGTGGCGTGATTCTAAGATTTGGCATATACATGGTAGACATGAAGTTAAAATAAGAGGTCACAATCCATATATTAGAAAGGATAACATCTTAATGATTTCAAATAATAAATCAGTGATACTACAGAATACGGTAGGACACGAATAAAGTGTACGAACCATAACTGCGCTTATCATCTTCAGAAAAGGAGAACATGCTACCATCATCAGAAAAGTAATCATAATTATCATGATCAGTCTCTTCATGCTCTGCAAATGAAGAAAAATTTAGCGAATAAATGAATAAAATCAAAAGAAAATTATATACCAAACAAATTAAAAATTGACCCATTATTCGTTTCCCAACGAATACAAAATATCTAATTAGAGAAAAATTGGAGAGAAAATTACAGAAAACTTGTTAGGACTATATAAAGATTATGTAGATAGAAAAAGGAGAAAAAAAAAATGAATCACCTCTTGAAGCTTCACTGCATCATGTTTAAATAAGAGAAATCATACAAAATTGAAAGACATGAACTAACATCTTTATAATCTCACCTGATTGAAAAAATGGAAAGTAAATTTCTGTAACTTAGCTAAACTTTGCAACATATAATAATAGAAAATTTTGGCCTCTATAATAGCAACTTAATTAAAAATGGAAGCAGACTTCTGAAAAACTAAATAATCACCTACCATATGAAAAATGTAACATAATCAAATGTTATTTATTACCTTAATCAACTTGTTTCCAGCAGTATATATGACTAACATGCAATTGTTTTCTCAGTTGAACACCCATCTTCATTGCCTCTACTAACTCATCATTATTACATATCTTCCAAAATTCTTTAGCAAGTATTTTTATTTATTATAAAAATATTTATCAATCAATAAATTACAATCATTTATCATACTAGCACACATTATTTAAAGCTACAAAAAATGAAAGTTACAGAACATTGGAATATGTATTATTTGCGATTACCTATTCGAAAAAAAATGACGTTAGAAGAAGCAATATCAGTTTAAGTTAATAAGCAAAAAAAAATAAAATAAAAAATAAATTCTACAATTCGAGACTATAACCATAAAATTCGTCATATTTTAGTGCAAATTGATAGTAATAAATAAATAGATATATATATACTCCCTTCGTCCCGCGTTATGATTTATATTTTCCATTTTGGGTTTTCCCAAGTTAAGGTTTACATTTCCTTTTTTATCAAGTTGGGCCCACATAAAATAATTAATTATGTCATGTATGACCCACACACAATACTAATATAACTACTCATCTTACATAAAATATTATTTTCCTCACCTCACCACATATTAAAATATTATATATCTTAATCTCCGTGCAAAAAATAAATATCAACATTAACGCGGGACGGAGGAAGTATATATTTGTAATAAATTTGCGCAAACTCTAAGAATTTTAGTGAAAGTAGTGAAATATTTCGATTGTATCAACTCCCTATTGGTTCAATCAAAGATTAGCTGATTATGTATAAGTAAATAAACATAAGATCATATTCCATGGGGCAATTTATCAATTAATTTTGCAGCAATTGTGAGCTTCACTGCATCCAAAATAAAAAAAATTGAAGGAAAAAAAGTAGCAGTAATCACCATCATCTCTAAATTGCAAAGCATCCCCTCATCTTTAAATATAACCATATATTTAATCAATAATTTCAGTAAAACTGATTCATTGGTAAAACAACCTAATTTATCTCCCAAATGTAATGCAATATAGAGCTGTGTTCCATCATCGTCTCATCTATATTTTCCTCCAAATGGAAACAAAACATCATCACATGAGATGAAAACTTCAAAAAAATGATAGGAACAGAGTAGATTAAACATAGTAAATTAAAAACACGTATTAACAACATAGGAACGGGGTGATTAACAAAAATTACTCTCAGCAAAAGCTGTCTACAAAGTATGAACTTAGTGTACCTGAGAATTTATAGGGTAAAAGTTAGGATGTAGTGGGTATTTATTGTATTTATTTTTGATTATTTTATTTTATTTAGTGGTTAGAATTAAATAAAAAACTGATTTAATGATTTAAACTATCCAGGTGCACTGCAGTTTGACTCACTAATTTGACATCTGCTAATATTTTTTAAAAAATCAAGTCAAAAAATATTTTTACTAATTCGATACATAAACCTAAAGCAAAGGGTTGTACTCCTCAGACACCCTTAACAAAAATTCTAGCTTCGTCACTGGCTGTAACCCTATGTTCTCACCATCACTTTCTCATGCTTCACCACAACTACTATCCCCCTCCCAAATAGACATCAAACACTTGAATAATATCATATAACATCAATCAAGAACTGCATATCCCAAAATGTAATTATCTATGAAGTGACTAAACAAAAAAATGTTCTATCTAGAAAAATAGTGTTGTAAATTTTTTTTGTCACTTATCTTTTCCAATCAATATTAAGGGCGATCCTGGGGTGCACGTGGTGCATCGATTCACCCCCAAATTTATAGGTAAAAATGGTAGTGGGGTAGTTTTTTCTTTAAAAAAAAATAATTATTTTATTTTATTTTATGGTGAAGATTGAATTAAAAACTAATCTAACAGTTAAAATTGTACAGGTCCACCCTAGTCGCACTCCAATATTAGTCACTTTTCATCAACTATGCTTTTTAAAGAAAAGCTTTACCTCATGTCATTATTTATGCCATAAAGAAATAAAATGATCAATTGACAGAAGTAAAATTAATGGAGCCATCCTAAGGAAGAAATCATTACAGTATGATCTATATATATTTATATAATGTAACTGTTTTAAAAAGCAGTATTATTATAATAAAAAATTGTCTAACTATTTCCGGAAAGGTTAATTATATTGTGCACCCGAGTGCACCGTAAGATAGGGTGCACCCACTTTAAAAATGTATACAAATATAAACAAAAAAATATATACAATTATGAACAAAAATGTATACAATTTAATTGTTAATTTTTTTAATTTAATTAAAAATTTAGTGTAAAAAATATACAATTATTAAAAGACATGTATACACTATTGAATAAAAAGTTATACACATAGATGCTAGTTTTTTTAATGAAAAACTTATTGTGAAAGAAGTATACAATTATTAAAAAACACGTATACAAAATAGAATAAAAAGTTATACATATATGGGTGAATTCTTGCAACCGGGTGCACCTAATATCAACTCTTCCGGAAATAATAGGATTCTGATTAATTATTTTGATATATTTTATATTAATATATAATATATATATATATATATATATATATATATATATATATATATATATATATATATATATATATATATAACATATGGAAGGTTTTTACCGAATTTATTACATTAAAAATAAAATTGGTAATGCATTTTTAATATATATATATATATAACAACACCTAAAGTCAACATATTTTTTCCCGCTCAAAATTTGGTCAAAATATCTTCAATTTCTCACTTCTTCTCAAATTCTCTTCAATTTTTCACCACTCATTTTATTCTTATTTCCTTAAATAAATAAATTTAATTGTTTTACTATCATTTTAATCCTAATAATTTTATATCCAACAAAATAATTAAAATTAAAGACAATATTTTTGTATGCATATTTTTTCAATTAATATGTTGAAATTTATTTCAATTTGGGTTAATTATTGAAAATTTTGGGTTATATAAAAAATTTAAAAATTATTATTACTTTCTCAATAAAATGTTATCATTTTCGCTATAAAATGTTATCACTTTTTATTTATATTATAAATTGTTACTTTTCGTTAGTGATGTTGTCACTTTTTATCCGTCTCACGTATAGACTTACGTGAGACGGTCTCACACAAATCTTTGCAAAAATGAATAGTGGGTACTTATTAGTATTGTGTGGGGGTCCCATGAAAATATATTGATTGTTTCGGTATGGGTCTCATTTATAAAAAATATAAATGTAACAATATTTGTGGGAGACATTATATTTAGTAAAATGTGACAACACTTATGGAACGAAGGGAATATATTTTTTTAATACAAATTGGGTGGGATGAAGGGAATATATTTGTTTAATTATTAAATTATAATTAATGTCATTTTTAATAGAAAATTATAAATTAATTTTTGTCTTTTATCAATTTATGCCATGCATATTATTATTATTATTAACAAGTGTTTTGTTTAATTTTTAAATTATAAATTAATGTCATATTTTTTATTTATCAATCTAGGTCATAATTAATAAATATGGGGTATATGTATAATTTTCGTCAAATATAATAATATTTGCGAGATGGGGGAAGTATATATTTTTTGTGAACTTTATATACTATAGAAAACGTATTTTCGGATACATTTTATATATCTATGTATTTAATGTGTAGTTGACTGAAAAATATAATATAATATTTTAATGTATAGTATAGTGGGTAATTGTATCAGTGTTGTGCGTTGTTTCATGAAGGTATATTAATTATTTTGTGTGGGTATTATTTATCAAAAGAAAAATATAACAATATTTTTAGGATGCATTATTTAATAAAATGTGACAACACTCATGGGACGAAGAGAATATATTTTTTAATATAAATTGGGTGGTACGAAGGGAATATATTGTCCAATGAGTGTTGTTACATTTTACTAAATAAGGCGTCTCGCAAATATTGTTACATTTTTTATTTTTGATAAATGAGGCATACACAAAACAATCAATATATCTTCATGGAGCCACACACAATACAGTAAATGTAACAACATTCGTAGGAAGAATGAAGTACTCAAATCACCATATCACAACTTATAAGTTTGAGATATTAAAAATTCCAAATATAATAACGTAGAATTTAAATAATATAAAAAAAATTAATAGTTACATACACATAATATATTTCAATTCAAATAGAACTCTAATTATTAAATAAAATTCAATAACATTGTGATAACTTATTCCCGTGCAACGCACGGGTCAAATGCTAGTTCTTCACAATAAAGTCAACTAAATTTAAACTTATTTTGTATATAAACGTATAGCTAGTTTAATTTTTAATTTTTTAATTTATATATTTTGAATTAATATATAATGTTAGATTTATTATTATTATTATTATTATTATTATTATTATTATTATTATTATATATTTATAACATAGAATCTATTATACATACATAACTGAAAATATAAAAAAAAATTGTAGTGATACAACTTCTATGAATTAGAATATTATTATTCATTTGAATAAATAATGTATTTTATCTTTAAGTGTGACACTTTATCACATAAGGGTTTACATAAATTTTTATCTAAGCTTATATAAATTGATATGTACCAAAATTGTCCTAAATATACTTAATAATAAATTTAATAAACCCTAGTCATTGTCCTTAATAAATTATAAAAGATTATATCAAAATTATTATAATATAGTTCATCTAAAGAATATACTTGATATGTAAAGTTTTAAGTGAAGAAATCTATATTAAATAATTGGAATCTATAAATCAGGATATCGTTTTTAAATTGAATACTAACTTAAATTAATACACTAATTGCCAAAATTAAGTGAAGAAACTATAATATATAATGTAAAGTTTAAAAAAACACCAAAAGTTGACTATAAAATTTGTATACTTGTAAATTAAGGAGTAATCATATATTAAATTAAAGAAACATAAAATCCAAGTACACCATGCTGAATTAAGGTAAACTGTAGTAGACTACCATAAGTAATAGTAGTTGAACTCAAAAATCTTTTAAAACACTGGCTAAAGTATATACTTTTCTTTTTGTAACATAGTCCAACAGTGTAGGAATGTTCTCCAAAATACAATTCAGCAACAGACCAATTCAAATATTTTCCATGAACGTGCAAAGCGAAGAATTTATGAGGAATCAATTGCAAAAAAAAAAAATTAAAACAAACTATAATAAATTACAAAATACTGAAAGAATTTAAAATGATTTTATTTAACTATATCAACACTATTTTATTAATAAAGAATAAATAATTACGATAATTATATTTTGGATCAAATAACACACCACTCGACCTCTCTCCACATCTAAGAATTTTATATATTTTTTAAAATGTGGGTTGAAAGTGAGCAAGTTATCCCCTGCAAAAAAAAAAAATTATGTCATTAAAATAAATAAATGAGTAAAGATGTAATATACTTAGTCTAAAAGGTCAATATATATTTGTTTGTATACACAATATTGAAGTTTAAAATTTTCCACTGGAATGAACTTTCCAATTACACAAACGATGCAAACGAAAAAATTACCTATTAGAAGATGACATCTATCTTTTAGAAGATCACAAATTGAAGTACGATTACTTTGATAACACCGTACATATAAGCTTTCAGTGCCATCAAATATTATATTGACAAATACATCCATTGTAACATCATGGAGCTTTATCAAGCTAGATAAAACAACTTGCAGAGACGGATTATGATCACTTAATGAGACCTTAGCAAATCTATTGCATGACACATGTAAATTAATAACTTTTACTATAGTGTTGTAATCATCGAGGGATCGTATATTGAGTTTATCCTCATTCACCTGCGAAATATGAAATATATATTGATTTTTGTAAAAAAAATTAGAAAATTTAAATAAAAATACCAATACTGATTGCATCAACTAAATTGTTAAAGTAAACGCACCGGATTACGTGAACTTTTAATAAAAAAGTCTACCAAAAGTCTTTGTAGGTTCAAAGGATCTGCAATATATGTATATGTAAAAAATTAATCCGACATTAAATCAAATGAATAAAATATTATAAACATAGACACTCCTTAAGTGTCTCACATTTACCTGATCTAGTGGTCTTCTCCATTCCTCTATTATGGTGTATTCTGAAAAATAAGGAATTCTTATTATTATACGTAAAAGTGATAACATCACCAACCATTACGTTATACAATCTCTCGAAATAAGTCCATCCAGCACCGAAATAGCATTTATTATTTTTGCACAATGTAGAAACACAAATTTTACGATCCTTCCAATCATGCAAGAACAACTCCTTAGGTAACCCAGTATGATAGAGATCAACAAATTTCATGGGTATAGTCTTTGGAAGAAAAAAAAGTTAATCAATTATAACAACAACAACATAATAATAATGGAGCTTAAAAATCAAACCATCATGTCTTCAAATTCACTCCATGTATGTGGCACCACAACTAAGATAAAAGCACTGCTTACAAAATTATTTAAATTCGGAGTAGACATCTTAAATTCCTTTTTTTTTTTAAGTTCTAAAAGAAAGATGCTCAAAATATTTATGTATATGGTTTAGAAATGCAAAATACTCTATAATATAAATTCTATATATAGAAAACACAAATTAAGTAATAAATAGATTTATATATCAAATCATTTATCATTAATATATATTGAATGTTATTGAAATCAACGTTGATGTATTTTGGTAAATTAAATAAGTCAACATTTGATTAAATATTTTTCTGAAAATATGGTAAACAAATCAAATTATGGAATCAGGAAACAATAATTGAATGGCAAAGGCCGTAGATCCTATTATGTGAGACGAATTATCCATTAACCAAATTTTTATAATTTTAAAAGATCCTGTTTGATTGTTATAAAATTATAAAATTGAATAATTAGTTATAGGGTAAAAATAATTAGGTCTAAATAAATTTAAAGGGCCTTGTTTGTTTGATATTAAATTTAAATTTTAAAAATTAATTATAAAAAAGAAACTAATTAGGCATTATATTTATATAAAATTTTTCTACGTTTTTCTTACTTAATTTATATTTTTTGTTATTTAAAAATGTAATAATTTAAAATTCATTATTTATGTAATTTGTTTTTTTAATTCCTAAATATTACAAAATTATAAAATATGATACTCTATTGATGAAAAGTGACAATTGTGCTGTGAACTATTTAATGAACAATTTATTGTAAAAATGAAAATGTGATAATATTTTAAAAGAAAAGTGATAATATCTTTTATAAAAAGTGATAACTAATTAAGAAATGATTAGTTATAATGTATTTTAGGAACATAATATAATATTTTTACATTTAGAAACTTTTTTATAGCGAAATTCATAAAAATTCTAAAAAGTATAAAATGGTCTCGTGTTAAATAGTCTCATGTTAGATACACCCTCTTCCCCAAACACAGTTTTTTATGAGTCCACGTATATTAATTATTGTATTCCGTAAATTTTATCAAATATTACAAATATAAGTTTATTAAACAATTTTAAATTACATAATATATAATATAATTAATAGGAGTAAATAATTGATGTATACTTTTCCTTATTTCTCTCCTTATTTCTCTCCTTATTTCTCTCCACCTATTGTGGAACTTGTTGTAATCTTGTATTGTATATATTGGCTTGTACACATGAATAATATCACGACAATATTCCTTTCTTACATGGTATCAGCCTCTCCAAGAAACCCTACTTCTTCTCTCTTTGTTTCTTGTTAGCTGTGTTCTTTGTGTCTGATCTTCAAACTCCTAGACACCGATTTCTCCCTTTGATCGCCGACCTTTTGCGATCCTTCTTCACAGCAAACCTTCGCTCTCTCTACCTTATTTCCATGGCTGCCGCTGCTACCAATCCTTCCTCTCACCCTACTGGAATGATCAATCTTGTTCAGATTAAACTTTCCTCTTCCACATATCTCATGTGGAAACACCAATTCTTATCCATGGCTACAACGTACGACTATCTTGATCTAATCACTGCACTCACGCCTGCCCCTTCTCGAACCTTGGTCGACGCACAGGGCCAGGAGTTGCCCAATCCAGCCCATGAGTCGTGGTTCCTCCGTGACCAGAAACTGCTGGGTGTTCTCTACGCCACCTTGGAGCCGGAGGCTATGACAGAAGTTCTCGATTGTGAGACCTTCATCTCCGCCTGGCGAGCGCTCGAATCTGCCTTCACCCATGCGTCTACATCCCGTGCCCATCAACTCCGTGAGGAGTTGTTGTCTCTTCGCCGAGATGAGCAGCCCGTTGCCGAGTACGGACGTCGTTTTAAGGCTTTGTGTGATCAGCTCTCTGCAATCAACAAGCCGCTTGATGATAGTGACAAGAGTCACTGGTTCTTGCGAGGTCTTGGCCCGATGTTCACTGGTTTTGCTGATACGCGGATGGTGATGCATTCGATTCCATCATTCCGCGATCTTCTTCACCAAGCAACCCAGTTCGAGTTGATGTCCCGCTCCACGGAACGCACACACACTGCTATGGCACAGCCTACCGTGGCCTTCATTGCATCTGATTCGGCCGCCACTAATCCTCCTCATGCGCGTTCGCGTGGTCCGCAGCAGCCTGGTCCGCAGCAGCCCGGTCCGCAGCGCTTCTTCAATACTACTTCTCGCGGTGGCTCTATGGGTAGTGGTCGCGGTGGCCGCCGGTAGTACACTCCTCGCTGTCAACTGTGCCGGGGGGAGCACTACGTCGATAAGTGTCCCCGGTACTTGCAGCTTCAACAACAGGTTGGCTCCCACTCTTCTCGGCCTTCCCAAAATGCTGCTACCGTGGGTTTTCAAGCCTCACGCTCCCACCATCATGCTGACCTCGCCCAAGCATTTAATGCAGCGTGTTCCATCTCCTCTCCAGGGTCACCTTCCGATTGGTATGTGGACTCGGGTGCTTCTGCTCACATGACGCCCAACACTAGATCTTTGGACTCGTTTGAGCCCTACTCTGGTAATGCTTCTGTCACAGTTGGTAATGGTCATTCTCTTGCTATTTCTCAACTTGGTACATGTCGCCTGTCATCTGATATAAATTTGATGAATATTTTGGTTGTCCCTGAAATAACTAAAAATTTGTTATCTATTAGCAAGCTTACATCGGATTGCAATGTTGATGTGGTATTCTCTGATAAGACTTTTGCTATACAGAATCGGGGGACAAAGGAAATTCTGGCTCAAGGGAAGTGTGAGAATGGTCTTTATATTCTAGAGAAGTGTGCCAATGCACCGGCATTGCTTGCTGTTTTAAATTCTAAAAACTTAAGAGCTAGTTTTAATTTGTGGCACTTACGTCTTGGACATGTCTCTTTTGGTACTATTTCGTTGTTAAATAAATTGGGACATTTGTCAGTGACATCTTTACTGCCTAATCCTACTCTGTGTTCGCCTTGTCAATTAGCAAAGAGTAAAAAGTTGCCATTTACACTGAATGAAAAACGTGCTTCTTTAGTTCTTGATTTAATTCACTGTGATTTGTGGGGTCCGTCGCCGGTTACTTCTTCTGATGGCTATAGATATTATGCTGTATTTGTGGATGATTTTTCCCGATTCTCTTGGCTCTATCCATTACGTGCCAAATCTGAATTTTATGTTCTTGTTCGGTTTCACACGTTCGTTTGTAATCAATTTTCTCGCCCTATGAAAATTTTTCAATCTGATGGTGGTACTGAGTTTGTGAACATTCGTGTGACTGAATTTATGGCTAAACATGGGATTTTTCATCGACTATCATGTCCTTACACCCCACAACAGAATGGTCGGGCAGAAAGGAAACATAGACATATTACTGAGACTGGTCTTTCTATGCTATTTCATGCTTCTGCACCTGCCACGTTGTGGTTTGAGGCCTTTGCTACTGCAGTTTATATCATCAATCGTCTTCCGTCTGCGACTTTGGAAAATAAATCTCCATATGAACTTCTGTTTGGCCAGATACCTGATTATGCTGTTTTCAAGCCTTTTGGGTTCCGAGTTTTTCCATTCTTATGGGATTATGCTTCTCACAAGCTGTCTCCCCGCAGTCGTGCTTGTATCTTTTTGGGTTACAGCAGTACTCATAAAGGGTTTCGGTGCTTCGATCCTACTTCCGCATGCATCTACGTCACTCGACATGCTCAATTTGATGAGCAAGTTTTCCCGTTCACTGGCAGTACTGTGTCGTCTCCTATTGGTTTGCCGGTATCGAGTTTTTTGGATCCTACTCTTCCATCCACGGAGCCGCACGAGCCCACTTCTTACCGACTTTACTCTGATTCTGGCGATGATGCTTTAACACCGCCGTATAATCATATAGAGCCCAATCCAGTCGAGCATTCCCCACCTCCACCACCACCAGTTCATACACCTCCATCACCGGCATCAACTCCGCGGCCTATACCGCCGCCTCCTCCACCTCCGCATCATATGGTTACCCGGGCTCGTGTTGGAATTTTTAAACCTAATCCTAAGTATCCAGTTCATCTTGCCTCAACAACTCTTCTATCTTCATTGGCTCTGGAGACTGAGCCTCGCGGTTTCAAATCCGCGGCAAAGTATCCTCATTGGATGGCCGCTATGCAAGAGGAGATCGATGCCTTAATGGTAAATCAGACATGGGACTTGGTACCTCCCCCTCCTAATACTAATATTGTGGGATCGAAATGGGTTTTTCGAACTAAGTTTCGGTCGGATGGTTCCATCAAGCGACATAAGACTCGTCTTGTTGCTTTGGGTTTCACTCAGGTTCCCGGCGCTGATTTTCATCATACTTTCAGCCCAGTTGTTAAAGCAGCTACTGTTCACACTGTTTTGGCTATTGCAGTGCACTACAAGTGGTCTTCACATCAGTTAGATGTGAAGAATGCTTTTTTAAATGGAGTTCTCACTAAGCCAGTTTACATGGCTCAACCGCCCGGCTTTATTGATGCTCGCAATCCTAATCATGTCTGCCGTCTAAAGAAAGCTTTATATGGTCTTCGCCAGGCTCCTTTGGCCTGGTTTCAGCGATTTAGTTCTTACTTATTCGACATGGGCTTTAAGCAGACACAGTCAGATTCCTCTTTGTTCTGTCTTCACAAGGGCTCTTCAGTTTTATATCTACTACTTTATGTGGATGATATAATTATTACTGGTAATGATCAGGATTTGCTGCGAAGATTCATTTCTCGTACACATAATGAGTTCAAAATCAAAGATCTTGGAGATCTGAATTATTTCTTGGGGCTAGAGATATCTTACACTTCCACCGGTCTTTTTGTGGGGCAAGCTAAATATGCTCATGATATTTTGCAACGTGCTGATTTGCTAGACTGCAAGCCCGTTTCCACACCTCTAGCTGCCGGAGATTCCCTTGTTACTTCTAGTTCCTCTTTTGCTGATCCAATACTTTATCGGTCTTTAGTGGGTGCTTTACAGTACTTGACCATCACTCGGCCTGACTTGTCTTTTGCTGTGAACTCTGTTAGCCAGTTTCTTCAAGCTCCTAATGATGATCATTTTCTCGCTGTCAAGCGTATTCTACGGTATGTGAAAGGGACTATTCACTATGGTCTAAATTTCACTCACCGGCTAGAGCAGTCTATTGTTGGGTACACGGACGCAGATTGGGCCAGATGCGTTGAAACACGTCGTTCCACCTACGGTTATTCCATTTTTCTTGGTGGAAATCTTATTTCGTGGAGTGCGAAGAAACAACCTACTGTTTCGCGCTCCAGTTGTGAGTCAGAATACTGTGCTATGGCGAATGCTGCTGCTGAGATTGTATGGTTGACGAGCTTGCTCCGTGAGCTCGGTCAGTCTTGTTCTACACCGCCATTGCTACTCTGTGACAATAAGAGTGCAGTTTTCCTGAGTCAAAATCCAGTTGCGCATAAAAGGGCGAAGCATATAGAGATTGACTGTCATTTTATTCGAGAACTTATTGCATCAGGAAAGCTTCAGACGCAGTTTGTCCCTTCTCATTTGCAAGTTGCCGACATCTTTACCAAGAGTCTGCCCAAGCCTGCATTTGAGCTTCTGCGATCCAAGCTCTGCGTGAGCTTGCACCCCACGCATCGCTTGACGGGGGGTAATAGGAGTAAATAATTGATGTATACTTTTCCTTATTTCTCTCCTTATTTCTCTCCACCTATTGTGGAACTTGTTGTAATCTTGTATTGTATATATTGGCTTGTACACATGAATATTATCACGACAATATTCCTTCCTTACAATAATGTTATAGCAATAAGTCCATTAAACCAATGTTACGTTCGGTATACAACAAATCTAACGAAACTAATCGTACATTATTTATCATTTAAACCAATACAATATTAATAAATTACGTTGTTTCATAAATATTTCTAAATCATTATGATATGTTACATATGTACTCAGTAACAAATACTCCGTATAAGGTATATTTGGAATATATATATATATATATATAGATCTAATTATTCAACAATAAACAATAATAATCCTAATAATAGGAAGAAACTAATAAATTTATTACCTTATTATTGACGTTAAATTAAGAGATTTGAACATCTGCAATAAATCTTTGCAATATAAAGAAACTAATAAATTTATTATAGTATTATTGACGTTAAATTAAGAGATTTGAATATCGATCTGCAGTAAAGTGTGGCACAAATTAAGTAATAAACAGATTTATCTATCTAATTATTTAATTGAAATATATATTGGATGTTTGGCAAATTAAATAAGTCAACATTTAATTAAATATTTTTTTCTAAAAATATGGTAAACAAATCAAATTATGGAAACAGGAAACAATAATTGAATCTATATATATATATAAAACTTTATTGCATATTTCTAAACATTAAATTAAATATGATTATTCAAAAATTAAATTGTGAACCGTCCTTTTAAAATATAATCAACTATCGTACTCAGGACATAAAAAAAACTTTAAGTTAAACAAAATTAATAATAGAAATTGAAGCCTAATATTTTAACATATTTGATAATGGATTCATCATTGAAAAAAAATTACTTCAATCAACAAAAAATCTAAAAAGTAACCAAATGAACTTTAAGACAAAATTAAAATATTCTTATATTTCGCAAATAATTAGAACAATAACATCTGTGAAAATGTGAATTACGTATTCAAAATGTAATAATCAAATAAATTTATTGATTTTCTACAATCTCGGTTCATATAATTAACATAAATAAAATATCAAATCTAATTATATCTTACACCTAAAATCTCTTATAAAAAATAATATGATTTACCTACTTACTATACTTATTATTTGACAATGACAGACTGGTTATTCTTTTGCAGTTGTTTTAGCATTTAAGGTGTATAAATTTAAAAAATCTTTTTCTAATCAAATAAATTAATTGATGTTTATCCGCATTAACAAAAGTATATGTTATGGAAAGCTGTAAAGCCTTTATTTAAAAATTGCCATCTTAACAATTGTAACGATAATCTCGTTAAATATGAAGTTTAATTTCTATTAAGAATATATTTTTAAATTCATAGATAGTGCAGTAATTGGTGAACAATGAATATAAGATCAAATAGATGAAGAGTGAGGCTTGCGTGCACCCGGGCGCACGGAACACATTTCGTGCGCCTTTAGAAATTTTGTATTATGGGTAAGGGTACATTAATTTGGTCTAAAGAGTATACACTTAATTACTAAAAGGTACACAATTTTGTTTTAAAGGGTATACACTTTTCATTAATATTTTTTTTTTCTTTAGAAAATAAAGGGTACACATTTTTATACTAAAGGGTATACAATTTAACACAAAATTCTAAAGGCGCACGGAGTGTTGTTCGTGCGCCCAGATTTTTCTTTAGAAAATAAAGGGTACACATCTGTATACTAAAAGGTATACAATTTAGCACAAAATTCTAAAGGCGCACGGAAAGTGTTCCGTGCGCCCGGGTGCACAGGAGCTTTTGCCATAAATAAAATAAAATAGAATTTAATCGAGAAAGTTCGATAAAAAGAATATAAAGAATCTAGGTGTAAACGCAAAAAACAATTTATTCTCAAACGTCATCTCGAAACTGAAATATTCAAGAACAATGAAAAGAAAATACATAAAATCCAGATTTGATAAAAAATTTGTTTTGTATTATTCAAATAACTAAATTTATTAAACATCTCCAGAATGCCTTGGCAAAAACTTCCACTGCAAACTTTTTCAATCAATCTTCTACCATCTTAACTCTTGGCATCAATGCAAATTTCCTTGAATCAGAAATCCTTTCCTTTCTTCATAAATACTAACGAACCAAAACATCACCATTGTGATAAATGCCAATAGACATGCAGTTGTGTCGTTATCGTAGTAGTTCAGTGCCTGCAAAGGAAGCAATGCTCTAAAAGTCTTTGTTCTTCATCAGCATATGGAGCAATGACATCTTGGTAATTAAAATAATAATATTATGCTATGCTTCATTGTGGTTTCAAGGCAGATTGATTATCTTCATCTGCCACAACAAAACTTTAACACAAATAAAGGTATACAATTTAACACAAAATTCTAAAGGCACAAGGAAAGTGCTCCCGTATGCCCAGGCACACACAAGCTTTTGCCTAACATTAAAATCATACTCCCTCCGTCCTGTCCAAATAACATTATTTTACTATATTGGACGTTCCGTCCAAATTGCACCATTTTTCTCTTTTAGTAAAAAAGGGCCCACCAATGGCCTACCACTATCCATCACATCTCTCTAACACATCTACTCACTTTACATAAAATAATAATACTCCTTAATTTAAGTGTAAAAATGCAAATGATGCTATTTGCCTGAAACGAGGAAGTATTTTAATTCATCATCAACCCTACTTTATCTATTATAGACATACTATAACACTTTACAAGAGAATTTGTTTTACAGGAGATTTGTGTATACTTAGTTTTGAATTTGTTTAAGATTAATTAAATTAAAATTATTTTGATCTTTTGGACCTAACTTATTAAAGTAATGGGTGGCGATGTGGGAGGTAATTCGAAAATAGTATAGACCATTAATGCTGTGACCCAATCTATGGCTATGTATTAAAAATTCTAAGGATCTACAAAACTTATCAATCATTAGTGAATATGGAAAGTTAGGTCAAAGTTTATTTGACCAACCACACAGATCCTCAGATTTATTTTTAAAACGTGGATTTTAAAATTAGAATTCTAAATCAACGTAGTTAAAAGAAGAAATGGCTGATTTTTACCGCATATAAAATGTACTAGTATAATTATGGTTTACAAATCAAGTTATTCTTAGTGCACCGGTGCATTTGTAGATTTATAAAGTAAGGTGAAAGATATAGTGGATGGTTATCAAAATTATTTTAGTTATTTTATTTAGTTAAACTCACAAATCAAATGTGTAATTTGAAATTAGTAATAAATTGCTAGTATAAACAATTATTATTATTAAGAAAAAAGGAAGAATGATAAGAAATTTGGGCATTGGAGTGATAAATTCAATCTTATCCATCCCGTAGGCGTAGTTATACGTCTTCAATTAGATCGAACATATGATTAATCCGCTTCGGCGAGGTTTAGCTGTCAGAGTAACAAACGCTAGCAAAGTGTTAAAACCGAACAATTTGCTCTGTAAACTCCATTCTTGATTCCTCAAAATACTCAAGTACCAACTTTTGTTATTCTCTCTCAACTATCGAGTTATTCATCACAGAAACCAACGGTATCAAAGAGTTATAGCGAGCAATTCTTTTGTTAAGTCCATTATTGATTCTTCACAGTAGTGAAGAACAACACTTTTTTTTTCTCCCCCTCTCTCAAAGACTCTTTAAAAATGGGAAGCCGTACATCGGAACTCGTGGGTCGGGTCGACCCTGCCCAGAGATTTGACGTTGATGCTTTGCTCCGTTATGCGATTCCGAACGTTGATGGGTTCCCCCAAAGTCCTTCACTATTTAATGTTTCTCAGGTTTGTCTTTTCTTCGTTTTAGTTTGTTTTTAGAAGTTTATTTCTTGAATATTATATTTGATTACTTAATTTTGTTAGAGCTGAATCGATTAATAACCGTTTGGATTTTTTTTAATTTTTTTTTAAATTTTTGTGAAATTTGATGAATTTTAGTTTTGTTAGAGTTGATCATACTGAACTGCCATATATGGTTGATTAAAAAGTTTCTTTGAACATTTTATAAGTGTTGTGGTTGGTCGGCTAAGAGATGGTAATTGTTGCTATGATGTTCATTCTGCTGCATTAGCAAATAGATTATTGTGGTTATGCTTATGAATAGTTGCAAGGGTCATGGATTTGGCGGATAGATATTAATGAAATGATCGTAAGTACTTGAAAGTGAAGGGTGATGAGAGGAGAATAAAAAGTTTTCATCTTCTCTATTGGTAAATTGAACTGTGCAAGATTTTGTGAAAATGAATTGAAGTGCTAAAGAGTTCGATACAAATATGGGAATTCTCTGTTTGCAGATTTGTTACAACTCTTACCATCTCAATGATTTATTGTTTGAATTGGAAATCCAATTCCAGATTAGCTCTTCATACATACTACATAAGGAAGTGATCTGTTCTTTAGAGGACAAGCTTCAAGTTAATCAATCTCGACCAGTCTAGAGTTTATATTAAGCAATATTTTTAATTTTTCCCAAGTCACCCACAGTAATCTTGGATCTCTGTCATGGATATTGGAATACAGTATTACATCCTCAGAAAGGTTCGCTGAAGTTTGTTCTGTAGCCAAAAAATTTGAAGTTGATGGTTGAATTTGGTTTTGTTTCATAATTTGAGTATATAGCTAATTGCAAATGCACTTTTCTGGTCTGTGTTCTAATTCAGTTTGGGCATGGTCAATCAAATCCTACATTCCTTCTGGAAGTCCATGGCGGATCTTTAAAGAAGCAATATGTGATGAGAAAGAAACCTCCTGGGAAATTGCTTGAATCTGCACATGCTGTTGAGAGAGAGTTCCAGGTTTTTTATTCTCACTCCATGACATTTTGCAAATCATTATTCTAATTAATTGAGTCATTGACATCTCTTTATCAGCTTCAAGTTTTTGTAACTTTATTTTCTTCTAACTTTTACTCTTCTTAGTTCGATGACCATTTTCAAAACTGCAGGTGTTACATGCCTTGGGAACTCATAGTTCTGTTCCAGTGCCTAAAGTTTTTTGTCTGTGTACTGATTCAAATGTGATTGGGACTCCATTTTACATTATGGAGTACCTGGAAGGGCGAATATTCATGGACCCCTTGCTCCCAGTATGAATTTTACTCTTTCTATTTATTATGATTTTTTTGGAGATTAAAAGACTGTAGATTATGTTTTGTCTTCTGAAGCCAATCGATACTGGAGGTTTAATATTTTGATTCATTTTTAGAATGTAGAACCTAGGCAAAGGCGTGCATTATATCGTGAAATTGCTAAAGCTTTGGCATCTATTCATTTTGCTGATGTCAATGCCATTGGTCTGCAAAGCTATGGGAAACCGAATGATTACTGTAAACGACAGGTAGACAATTGCTTTCTTTCTTTTAAACAGATATCCTTTCATCCACTTTTCTACTCTATTGGCAATTTTTCGGGACATACCTTGATTTTTTAAATTTATGTTACAATAAAATTCTCTATATTTTTTTAGACAAATTTGGAGCTATAAGGAGCCGTAAGACTTTTGATGGTTTATGGATTAGAGTGTTTGGTGACCAAATGTGAACACAAACTAAAAAATGAAGCTACTGGAAATGAATGTTACTAATACTATTCACAGAACTCCTAATTCTGAATCTCAACAAATCCAAGTTCAAAGATACCCTTAGATACTCTGATTTGATGGATAGATAATCTCTAACTCAAACAAAAGGTATATAATATAACCTTGAAAGACATATGGGAGCATGTGCCATGACGGAACCTGAATGTTAAGAAATGTCCATATATCAGAACATACGAAGTGGGATAAAGACTTAATTTGTTGTATTTTACACATTATTGTGCGTGATTGCAACTTAGGTGGAGAGATGGGCCAAACAGTATCTTGTCTCTACTGGTGAGGGCAAGTCTAACAGAAATCCTCGAATGTTAGAACTTATTGATTGGTTGCGTCAGCATATTCCTCTAGAAGATTCTTCAGGAGCAGCGGCAGGTCTAGTCCATGGAGACTTTCGCATTGATAATCTAGTCTTCCATCCCACTGAGGTTGGTTTTTACAGAGGCTTTTTAACTTTTGCTGATGGCTCTAATTATTCTATGGTTTATCTCGCATGCTTTGTTTGGGACATCTATAGATCGTTCGCTACTTTCTATCTGCAGGATAGAGTAATTGGTGTTCTTGACTGGGAACTATCCACCCTAGGCAATCAAATGTGCGATGTTGCATACAGCTGCTTGGTATTCATGTCTACTGTGACACTGTCTTTATCTTTATTTTTATTTTTCAAAATTTATTATTGAACTTTTGAAACTCTATGTTCTGTCAGAATAACTAAAATATTTAATCCTTGCAAGCAATTTGTAATTACGTTCTTTGATCTTTATTTATACTATGTAATGACAGCATTACATCGGACTGTCTACAGTGCCTGATGGTGTTCCTTCCCTGGCAGAGTATCTGGCTTATTATTGTGCTGCTACTGTAAGGACTGCTGAATGATTTCTGGATTTAATTGATCTTATTTAATAGTACATAAATTAGATATCATGGTTACTTTTGTTAAGATTTTTGAACTCTTACATGTGATTTATGATTGCAAATCAGGGAAAACCATGGCCTGCCTCTCAGTGGAAGTTTTATGTTGCCTTTTCATTGTTTCGTGGAGCATCAATCTTAGCTGGAGTGCATTGTAGATGGATATTGGTATCGGATATTGAACTTGATTGACTAGTATATCTTGGATGGCATTGCAGATTTTTTAGAAGGTTTTCATGTCTTATTATCTTTTGTGGCCACATTCTTGTAGGGAAATGCTTCAGGAGGTGAGCGTGCCTGCAGTGCTGGAGAGCAGGCCGATTCTTTCATTGATGTTGCCTGGCAGTTTATTGAGAGTGAATCCGTTCTTCCATCACATCCACCTCATGGTAACCTTGTCTTCTAAAGTACTCGATTGTCTTCTGGGTCAAGGCATTGTTATAATTTATGTTATGGCTTGTCCTTTGCTGCAGAATCTGGATAATGTTTAACTGTTTTTCTTGTATAATTCAAGAAGAGTAAATTATGAACTTGATCGATCCACTTACCAATCATCCTTGCAAGCATTTTTATTGAACTCAATATAAATACTGGCGACTTGTTTCTTTATCTGATAAAATGTGCTTGATTCAGTTTCCATTTAGTGATGCATCATCTATGCTTGAGATAATGGATGATTGTAACTGGAATAATTTTTTTATTTTCTTTGAAGTATAATTTTGTTCTGAATCATCCCTGAAATGCTGTCTCAATTCCTAGTGTCAGAATCAATCCCTCAAGAACATGTGCAACAAGTTGGAGAAGAAAGCGGCGGCACCCTCCATTCAAGTGGGGGAAGATTTGTTCCCAGTCATAAGGTTCAAAACTTAAGAGACAGATTGATAAAATTTATGGAGGATCATATATACCCTATGGAAAACGAGTTTGCCAAACTTGCTCAATCAAGCATGCGATGGTCCGTTCATCCTCAAGAGGAGAGGTTAAAGGAACTAGCAAAAAAGGAAGGCTTGTGGAACTTTTGGATTCCTGTATGTGCAGTTGTCATTGTGTTCTTTTCTCATTACATTTCTTGGTTATATTGTATTTCTTTTAACTTTTTCTTAAGTATTTATCTCTTGATGCATGCAGTTTGATAGTGCTGCAAGGGTCAAGCAAGTCATTCTCGGTGAAAGTAGAGACGGCCGTGAAACTAGAGACGGCCATGCCAACAAGGCATTTGATGAATTGCTTGGACCTGGCCTTTCAAACCTCGAGTATGGATACCTATGTGAGATCTTGGGCCGATCAGTATGGGCACCACAGGTGTTTAATTGTGGAGCACCCGATACTGGAAATATGGAGGTCAGAGAAAGCAACACACTATGGTTGAATGTAGTGTGCATGTTTTGCTTCGTTGTCTGAAAGAGCATGATTTTACCCGAAACTCAAGACTTAAATGACTACTTTATGTTATGCTAATTTATCTTCTGCTTGTGTCTCCTCTCTTCTAGGTGTTAATGCGCTATGGAAATGCTGATCAAATACGTCATTGGCTTGTTCCTTTGCTCGAAGGAAATATCCGATCTGCATTTGCAATGACAGAGCCACAAGTTGCGTCGTCTGATGCCACCAATATAGAGTGTTCTATCGCCAGGTACGTACGATGGTGTTAACTTTGAAACCTGACATGCGGTACCAAAGTCCTCTCTCTGACTTCACATTAGTTGAAATGATCATCTCTGCTCTTCTAGAAATTATTTTCTTTTTTCCATGTAACGTAAATGTCATGTTGTCTAGTTTGTGTTATATAAAAATCTAAATTGTTTTGGACAGAGATGGAGATTCATATGTTATCAATGGGAGGAAGTGGTGGACAAGTGGAGCCATGGATCCTAGGTGTAAAATCCTTATTGTCATGGTTAGTTATACAACTTCGTCTCTTCAACATCATGTTTCAAAGTCGATACATATTCCAATTTGAGAAACATGCAGGGAAAAACCGACTTCACGGCCCCCAAGCATAAGCAGCAGTCTATGATCTTGGTAGACATGAATGCCCCTGGTGTGATTGTAAAGAGACCATTAACTGTGTTCGGCTTTGATGATGCACCTCATGGACATGCAGAATTATTGTTCGAGAATGTACGTGTTCCGGCCAAGAACATCCTTTTAGGGGAGGGACGTGGCTTTGAGATTGCGCAGGTGGGATTTGAATCAGCTCTTTCTCTTTCTCATGCATTCTCTGATGGTGCTTCTACTCTTTATCAGGGTAGGCTGGGTCCGGGAAGGTTGCACCATTGCATGAGGTCGATCGGTGCAGCTGAGCGTGGCATGCAGATTATGATACAACGCGCGACAAGCAGACGAGCATTTGACAAGCTTATTGCACAGCATGGCTCGTTTCTTTCAGAGCTTGCGAAGGTTTGTATGTTACTAATGTAAAATCTTGTTTTATCAAAAACTTTGATGTAAAATTCCAGTAACATTTGAAAAAATCTTACATAAGATCGTCTTATAATCATTTGAATGTGATCATCCCATCCTGTAAATGGCGCTAGAATGGTCAATTTTGTTATCTATGATCTTTTCTGTGCTGCAGTGCCGGATAGAAGTAGAGAGGACTAGATTGCTGGTTCTTGAAGCTGCAGATCAGCTCGACCGACTAGGAAACAGAAAGGCTCGTGGAACCATTGCCATGGCCAAGGTATGGGCAAATGTTGAAACTGATGAGACACCATGTTTTGCGTTGGTTGGTTCTTCCTTAATTCTTGTTAACTTGAGCAGGTTGCGGCCCCAAGCATGGCGCTGAAAGTGCTTGACATGGCAATCCAAGTCCATGGGGGAGCCGGTGTATCCGGCGACACGGTTCTCGCTCACCTCTGGGCTGCAACTAGAACTCTAAGAATTGCAGATGGTCCTGATGAAGTCCACTTGGGAACTATTGCATTATTAGAATTAAGAAAAGCCAAGCTTTAACTGCACTCTATTGCTGTAACAAACACTACTCTTCCCATGATTGCTGGAAGCCTAATAATGTAGTATAAAAAAACGCACTCATTTGCAGAAATTAATAAGAGAATGCAACTATACTGGATAATATTGCCTCCCTGCGCTGTCATAATTGTGACAACTGTGTTGATATTCTCTTGCGATAAAATTGAAAGAAAATTTTAGTGTGTTCCTTGTGATGGAAAATGATCAGAGTAATATTTTTTAATGATCAGAGGGGTTTTATTTATTTTATTTTTTATTTTGAACAAAATTTCACTCAAGAGTCTTTTTTTTTTTTTATATACATGGAATCCACACACTCCTTCTAATACAATTAAAATATGGGACACACACTCCTATTTTGACGGGACGGAGGGAGTATACTATTATGATATGTGCATGTTTGTTAATGGAGTAAGATAAAAACACTACGCACTTAAAATACCATACTGAATTTTCTGCGTTATTTTGTACATCATCATAAGTGTGGAAAGAAATCTGACCGTTGCATTTATGTGTACTTTTTAAAATATTATTTTCCTCTCTTTACTACGTGTTATTGGTGTGACACATGTACCAAAATAGCAAGAGAACCTTATGCAGTAGCAGTTATAGATTAATTGTTGTATCTTTGACGGTTGAACCATGTGGACTCATTAATACACGAAACGTGTATGTTAATGGAGTATATATGACACCTTCGTTGTAGACCGAATAAAATGGAGAACTAAATATAGTAGAAGAGAAAAGTCTCATCACGTATGAACAGAAATGGAGTAGTAATTAACAATTGGCCTTACATCGTTCTTTCCTTGTACTGTTATGCATCCACTCATTCAGGATCTATCCTGTTATTCCGACCAGCCTTTCGTTTACTTTCTAATTATAGAAACCCTATTATCGACCTCAAAAAATTTCTCACCCTCTCCCCTATAAATACATCCTTTGATTCTACCAAAATTCATCACTCAGAGATCAGGAGTAAATATAAGGGAACCCAGAATTATTCTTTGTTCCCTTATAAGAACTCTGAATAAATCACTGGAGAAAAAAGAATACAAGCACTAAATAAAATAAAATAAAATGGGGGATAGCCAGAAGAAGATTGTTGTTGCCGGGATAGCCTCCATCCTCTTGGTTGCAGCGGTGGTTGCTGTGGCAATTGGATCCACCAAAAGAGGTGGCGAGAACACCAACGAAAGCGCCACCAGCTCCAAGGCGGTGCAGAGCCTCTGCTCCCCAACTGACTTCAAGGAAACATGCGAAGAGAGTCTTGCCCAAGCCAACACCACCGACACTAAAGAGCTGGTCAAGTTGGCCTTCGATGCTACCGTTAAGAACATCGGCGATGTCCTAAAGAACTCCCCTCTGTTGAAGGAAGCTGCCGCTGATCCCAACACCAAGGATGCATACGCCGTGTGTCAGGAAGTTCTTGACAATGCCGTTGCTGATCTCAAGAGATCAGTGGAAGCGGTTGGCGAATTCGACGTCGCCAGGGCTAATGAATACGCTGAGGATCTCAAGACATGGCTCAGTGCTGTTATCATCGAGCAGGAGACTTGCGTTGATGCCTTCAACGAAACCAACGGTCAAACCGGTGAAAAGATGAGGGCATTGTTGAAGACTGCCAGGCAAATGACCAGCAATGGCCTTGCCATGGTCACTGATCTTTCCTCTGTTGTTGCATCCCTGCAGCTCGGAGTAAGCAGGAAATTGCTGTCCGTGGAGCCCGCTTTCGCCAAGAGAAGGCTTCTTGAGGCTGAGAGGATCTCATTGAAGCCAACCATCGTGGTGGCCAAGGATGGAAGCGGCAACTTTAAGACCATCAACGAGGCTGTTGCCTCCTTGCCCGCCGTCAACAACGCCTCCATCGTCATCTACCTCAAGGAAGGCGTCTACGAGGAGAACGTGGTCTTCCCCAAAGACATCAATAACATTACCCTCATCGGAGACGGTCCTTTGAAGACAAGAATCACCAGCAAGAAGTGCTTCGCTGATGGAATTAAGACCTACAACACCGCCACAGTTGGTGAGCATATATTTCCTTACTTAAAATACACTACTGGAGTAGTACTAATTCTATGATGCATGCAGCCGTAAATGGTGATGATTTCATGGCCAAGGACATTGGATTCGAGAACACCGCCGGCCCTGAAGGCCACCAAGCCGTAGCCCTCCGTGTCTCAGGTGACAGAGCCGTCTTCTTCAACGTCGCCATCGACGGCCACCAGGACACCCTCTTCGCCCACATGTACCGCCAATACTACAGGGACTGCACCATCTCCGGCACCATCGACATCGTCTTCGGCGACGCTTTCGCCCTCTTCCAGAACTGCAAATTCAACGTCCGCAAGCCCGCCGCCGACCAGGACTGCGTCGTCACCGCCGAGGGGCGCGTCGACCCACGCAGCACTGGGGCCTTCGTCATCCAGAACGGAACAATCACCGCCGAGGAGGCCTTCCTCAGCGCCAAGCCAGCCCACAAAGCCTTCCTTGGACGCCCCTGGAAGCTGCTCTCCAGGACCATCATCATGCAATCCAACATCGAGGGTTTCATTGACCCCGCCGGTTGGACCGAGTGGATGGGATCTTTCGGTTTGGACACATTGTACTACGGAGAGTACCAGAACCGCGGACCCGGTTCCGACACTGTTAACCGGGTTCAGTGGAAGGGTATCCAGAAGATCACTCCTGAGATAGCCGAGAGCTGGACCGGTGGAGTCGCCTACAACGGTGACGCCTGGATTAAGGAATCTGGTGTGCCATATGTTCCCACATTGATGCAAGTTTAATTGAATTAAGTGTAGTTAGAATTAGTTGTACCGTGGGTTTTGAATTTGTAATATGGATTTTTCCATTTTTTTTAATAAATAGGATTTCTTCAGTGACATCATATGGATCCATAATTAACTAACTCATACCATACACATACTAACATACATGATATAGTATATGATATGCAATATATAGCACACAAGAAAATCACATTTCAAGAGTAAAAAAATATTAATTATTATTTAATGTACGAGTAGTTAACTGGGAAAACTTGGTTCCATAAGGCTCAAAGATTTTAATAAAAATATGGACTAATTAATAATAATAAATATTATTTAGGTATAATTTTATAATAATTATTAAATCAAATAATAAATATAAAATATAGTAATTAAAATTTGGCTCGATAAGACTCGACTTGTTTTACTTAACGAGTCAAACCAAATTCGAACTCAACCCGATTGGAAAATTACTCGAACGAGTTCGAGTTCGCTCTTAATTAATTAAGTTGGTTTTCTTATTGAACCGAGAGCGAATACACACTATTCAAATTCGCTCTACTAAAATAACAACTCTAATTATATTTGTTGTATGTGTCTCATTTCTTTCCAAGAAAATGAAAATGGAAATCTTTGAAGCAAACATTTTAAAAATAAGTATTTTGGAAAAGTTAGAGAGAGTATAATAAGTTAATATATATCCTAATCAAACTAATATTATAAAACCCTAATTGATTTTCTCTTTTTAAAGAAAATGATATTGGAGTAAGTGGAGCTAGCATGTCCCCAAAACTAGGTTACAAATTTGAACCCTTGAAACATGACCTCTCGAGAGTGAGCTTGTAAGTAATCAACTTCGATTTTGACTCTCACTGCTAACGTGCAATGTTACGGGATTGCAAGTGAACATTATTCGTAGGCATTAAAAGTCCCGCTGTATATATACAAATATCATGATTAATTAAATTAAAAATCTAATGATTGTGTGTAAAAGATGTTGTAACACTTCAATTCGGCCAACATTTCGTATAACATATTAAAATCAGCAAGTATTTTAACTGAATTAAAAACAATGAAGACAAGGCTCGATCATCAAGATCTACATCCACTTGAGGATATGATGTTATTTTATTAATGGATGGGTTTACAAGAGAAAGAATCGGAAGCGAAGGAAAAATACATTTCACACTAAATGCTGTGATTTTAGAAAATTTAATAACATGCTCTGATCTGAGTTGGTTTTGACCTCTTAAATAATATCTAAAATAACCTTTTCATATGCCAATGGAAAGCCTAGAATCCCAGCCACAACCTTGAGCTGATAACTGAGTGAAACAAACCCGCTTCAACTACTAAAAACCACCTTCGATAGACCTACGTACCAGAGATGATTTCTAGAAAACCCCAAAAACTGACTTCTTAACCGTTTTTGCTGCACTTGATCGTTTTGCACGTGTTTTCAACCGTGTTTAACGTCCAAACTAATACCAGTAACCTTAGTTAAGATGTCCACGTCACTCATCACCTATTGGATGAAGATTTACACCCAATCTTCACATAGTATATATTAAAAAAATTAAGGATATACTATATTTACAAATATATAATACTCCTATTTAAATCATATTATAATAAGATTTGTATTCAATAAAAAAAAAACGCAAAATTATTATTATTACATAAAATTATTGGATGTCATGAAAAACGGGATTGGAAGGAAGAATTTATGCATGGCCACAAATAAAATAACATTAATCCCACGACCAAGCTAGTTGCATGCATGTCCACAATTTAATTACCACATTTCAACCACTCTTTCACAACAAAACCCTATTTTAGGAACCTTAAAAATGAATGTTGAAAACTATAAATACCTGTTTCCTGATCCAAGTTTTTCATCTCGCATCAGAGCTCATAATAAAGGAAGTAATCCTGAGCTCTGATAATACAAAAAGAAGAGATGGGGGACTCGCCTAACAAGAAGAAAATAGTCGTAGCCGGGCTAGCCTCCATCCTTTTGGTGGCTGCCGTGGTTGCCGTCACGGTCAGCTCCGGCAAAAGCAGTGGCGACGCAAAGCCATCCACGGCCTCAAAGGCGGTGCAAAGCATCTGCTCTCCCACTGACTACAAGGAAACTTGTGAAAAGAGTCTTGCCCAAGCCAACACCACCGACCCTAAAGAGCTCATCGGCTTGGCCTTCGATGCCACCGTCAAGAACATGGGCGATGTCCTTAAGAACTCCGCTCTATTGAAGGACGCTTCCGCCGATCCCAACACCAAGGACGCGTACAACGTCTGCAAGGAAGTTCTGGACAACGCCGTGGATGATCTAAAGAGATCATTCCAAACGGTTGGGGAGTTGGACGCTGTCAGGGCCTCTGAATACGTTGAGGATCTCAAGACATGGCTGAGCGCCGTGATCATCGAGCAGGAGACTTGCATTGATGCCTTCAACGAGACCAGCGGTGAAACCGGTGAAAAGATGAGGGCCTTGTTGAAGACTGCCAGAGAATTGTCCAGCAATGGCTTGGCCATGGTGTCCGAACTGTCTTCCGTAGTTTCATCGCTGCAGCTGGGAGCAAGCAGGAAGTTGCTGTCGGAAGAGCCGGGTTTCGCCAGGAGAAGGCTTCTTCAGGCTAACAGGATCGCATTGAAGCCAACCATCGTGGTTGCCAAGGATGGAAGCGGCAACTTTAAGACCATCAGCGAGGCCGTTGCTTCCTTGCCTGTCAAGAACAACGCCTCAATCGTCATCTACGTTAAGGCAGGTGTCTACCAGGAGTACGTCACCTTCCCCAAGAAGGTCAACAACATTATGCTCATCGGAGACGGCCCTTTGAAGACCAGAATCACAGGCAACAAGTGCTTCGCCAACGGTGTCAAGACCTACCACACTGCCACAGTTTGTGAGTACTTTTATTTTAAGCAACTTTTTAAAAGGTCCCATAACTTGTTAATTTGGTTTCAGCCGTGAATGGTGAGGATTTCTTGGCCAAGGACATCGGATTTGAGAACACCGCCGGTGCTGACGGCCACCAAGCCGTTGCCCTCCGAGTGTCAGGCGACAGAGCCATATTCTACAACGTGGCCATCGACGGGTACCAAGACACCCTGTACGCCCACATGTACCGCCAGTACTACCGCGACTGCAGCATCTCCGGCACCATCGACTTCATCTTCGGTGATTCCTTCGCCCTCTTCCAGAACTGCAAGTTCATCGTCCGCAAGCCAAACCCCAACCAGGCCTGCATGATCACCGCCGAGGGGCGCGTGGAGCCACGCAGCACCGGAGGATTCGTGATCCAGAACGGAACCATCACCGCCGAGCCAGCGTTCATCAGCGCCAAGCCAGCCCACAAGGCCTTCCTCGGACGCCCGTGGAAGGAGCTCTCAAGAACCATCATCATGCAATCCAACATCGAGGGTTTCATCGACCCCACCGGATGGTCCCCATGGATGGGAAACTTTGCTTTGGACACATTGTACTACGGAGAGTACTTGAACCGTGGACCCGGTTCCGACACAACAAAGCGGGTTCAGTGGAAGGGTATCCAGAAGATCACCCCCGAGATAGCCAAGAGCTGGACCGGTGGAGTAGCATACTACGGTGATGAATGGATCAACGCATCTGGAGTTCCATATGTTCCTACAATGATGCAACTCTAATTAGTTGTGTTAATTTTGGATTTTCAGATATGGTTAATTCCATTTCTTCCAATTTTCTTCAATCAAAAATAAAATATTCTTATTCGGTCAACTCATCATATTCCATTTAGTGTTCCATAATATTAAAATATTATACTTTATATCCTGATTATTCTGTAAAAATTTAACAAAAAAATTAATGATTATTAAAATGTTAATCTAGCATCGATTATTAAAATCTCCAATAAGGCAGATGGAGTAGAGCAACAAGTTGATAATGTCGTTCCAGAAGTGTTGAGAATGATCGCTTGATCATAGATAAAAATGATGTCTGAACCCTGAGAGAATTGAGCGGTTTTTTTCAAAGGAAATGAAGTCTAGCAGAAATAGAATCAAACTCTACAACCCATTCCGGATTATATATGAAATTGGCATAATTTCCATAGCGTTACCAATTCCATTTATATTCCATACCAGGTATGGGCATGGGCATGCAATTCATCGGGAAGAAAGGCCTTTAATTTCCGTGCTTACGCCGATGAGTGATTTCAGATTGATGAAGCAGCACGCATAGGAACCTTTTTATATATACATATTCATTTGAATTTTAAATAAATTCGAATGATTAGTTTTAAAATATGTACAATCGATATCTACCACTAATATATATATTTCATGTCGAAAATTTAAAATTAAAAAAAAAAAAACTCCAATAATTATCACTTTTTTTTGGATTCCAATTACTTTAACTAATTGAGCGACTTAAATATACATTTGAAACATGTACACTTAATTCGACGAAATTCTAATTTTTCCAAAAAAAAAATGGTAAATGTAATTCTTCAATTCACATTATAAAGTAATAAAATTGATTCCTTTATAACTCTAGTTTCTTTTGAGTCTAGAAATGGAACTTTCAAACTTTGCATATGTAGTGGGAAATCGCTGGTATTAGATTGAAACAAGAAACTTAAACATTAAAAGATACAAGCCTAATCTATGAACGAAGAAGAAACGAGAACACGAGGTTTTTTAGAGTGGTTCGGCTCACTAACGAGCCTACGTCCACTATGGAGAGAGATCCTTTTATTGCTACATGATTGTGGATGTGATTGCAATTTAAGTATGCTGATATATCAGCTTATATACAACTTACACCATAACAACAAACTTACGGGACTAGTTGTGATACCGAAATTGGAGATTTAGGAGGTAACACAAGAAAATGCTCGGATATAATTCCTCACTCAATGGAATCCACCACAAGTTCGGAATAAACTCGTCGTCTTTAGGAATCCACCAAAAGACTAAGAGAAAATTAGAAGAAATCCATCTTCTAGACAAGAGTAAACACTCTCAAATAACTTATATTCTCAAAAATTTTCTCAATGCCCATACAATGGAGAGTGATGCTCTATTTATAAGAGCCATTACAAGATTCTAGAATACTCACTTAATAGATTCATTACACCACTAAACCCATGATCACATTAATATAGTAGTTAATATAGTGAATATGACCGGACTAGGAATTGAAAGTTGAAAAGACTCCAAAACTTTTCAAATGCATGAATTGACAGCTTTCCGGATGTATCTGCCACACTTCAGTAAAAAAAAGCCATAACTCCTTCTAGAAAATTCCAAACGAGTCTCTTTTATTGCGTTAGAAAGTAGACTTAAAGAGCTTTCTATCAATATATGGCTCACCGTCTGATTACCTCCCAATAACTGCCAGCAAATTTTCAAAGTTACCATAGAAGCTGGAATTCTTTCCCTCATCATTCGCTTCCACTGTGTGCAAACTCGTCCCTGAGTTGCCTTCATCTTTATCAGCAATATCACCATGATATGGAGACAAATCAGAGACATTAAAAGTTGCAGAAACACTATAATCTCCAGGAAGTTCAATCTTATAAGCATTTACTCCAATGCCTTCAAGAACTTTAAACGGGCCATCTGGGCGTGGATGATCGGTGTGAAATTCACCTACAATTATGGGTTAAATTGCATGAATTTACTTGGATTTATTTGGCTTTAATTCAATAATTAAGTATGATTTTAATAAAAAATACTATTAATTGCTTAATTAGTTTGAGAAAGGTATTTTTGTGCATTTTTGCAGAGAAATGGGTGTTTTTGAGCTGGAAAGAGTGATGGAAGAAACGGAATTAAATCAGGACGAAGACGAAAAAAAATGGTGGCGGACTAATAAGTTCCTAGAAGTGATTATGAAGATAAATGGTGATAAAAAGCATGAAGAAAGGAGAAAGTTGAAGAAAATAGAAAATTGGCTAAAATACATAAAAACACGCCCATGTTTTTATGTAGCGCCTGTGTTTTTCTGCAAGTGCAAAAATATACAGAATGCTGAAATTTTACAGAAAAACACGATCAAGTGCAGGAAAACACGCCCGTGTTTTCTTGCACTTTGGCCAAAAAGCGTGCCCATGGTCAAAAAGTGCTGATGCAGAAAAATACGGACAAATGCATAAAAACACGACCGTATTTTTATGCACTTCTGCCAAATTTCAAATGTGACATTAGGGCTTTCCATTGGGGTATAAATACTCCCAAATCTCACTCCTCCAAGAGAAGAAGAGCAGAGGGCGGCTGCCTCTCACCCACTCCAACATCATCTCCCACATCTACACCACACCACCATTCTCCATCCATTTTCACTCTCCACTAGTTGAGATTCCTCCCCTTTTTGGGGAGGAATCCATTTCTTTAAATATTTTCTTAGAATATGATTTTATTGCTTTCAAAGAAGGTGGAGACACAAAGGATGGATAATCTTCATGAATGTAAAACTTCATTAAGGTGTAATCTAATCCTACCTATTATCTTTCTATTTTCTATGTTTTGGTGGTTGATTGATGGCATAATTATTGATTAATTTATGAAAATGTCTTGATTGAATTTCTGGCTTTGATTAGGTTTCATTTATGAAATTATCATGCTTGTAATAATATGGGATTTATGTCTTTGGTATTAGTGTATAGTGATTAGGTTGTGTATTGTGTATCGACATGTCTTGTCGTTGCTTTACCCTTAGTTGCTTTGCATGATTATCATATGTGAGTTTTTTCCATTTATTACATGTGGGTTTAATATAAGGGGAGCCTAGCCAAGGAGTCCTTATGTTTAGAATAACATAAATGAACACTAGTGAGATCACTTGTGCCCGATGATTAAACTAGTGAGGGGAACCCCATCCATACGAGCATAGTACCTTGAAGGGAATTGTAAGTAGGATCGATCCTAGGAGCTTTTTAGGGGTTGTGAAAACAATCTACATCCTATTCACCATGAACTTAGTCTCAATTTTGGTACAAATTGATAAGAGTAAGCGTACTCTATCGTTGTGTGTAGACGTGGTGACCAAGTGCAAAATTTATAATATCGAACCCAAGGGAGAAAGTGCTGTATCCGTATTCGAAAGATGTTTCACTCTAGAAGGACTAATCAATAAAAGGAGGGAGATGATTAACACTACAATCTACCTAAGAAAGCAATTAAAGGATAGAAAATATACACATGTAATGGAAGATGGATGACGGTGAGATGGATGAAGTAACAATCCAAAGAGGTGCAAGGCTAACCACATTCAAGATTAAGGATATTACATGTACTTGTTAAATTTAAATGGCAAATATCAATGACAATTGGAATAGAAGCAATCACAAATGTTCCCCTAATCCCTATGGCCAAGGTGATTAGGTTCTCAACTCATTACAAGTTTATAGCACAAAAGATTGTCTCTTACTCTCAATTCCCTCAAGGGTACTATGATTATAAGATTGGTTCTTCTCACTCAATTAATAACCTACTTAGATCCATTAACTAAGTGTCCCAACAGGAGTGTTCAAAGTATACAAAGATGCTACCACATACTTCACATACTAACATACAAAATTCATATTATAACATGATTCAATCAAATCCCTAAGCACAATATTGGAATGGCCATCCTAACATCATAAATAGTGATTTCAATCACACACATCATAATACAAATAAAGTGAATCATAAATCATGTAGGAAATTCCATATATCATATCAAAATACCATTAAAATTCAACAAATCCAAAAAGCCCTAATCCATCTTGTGGCTAGCCTCACTAGAGGTCTAGCCAACAATAAACATTATGAAAACATCCACAAAATGCTTACAAATATTCATTGTTGCAAACAAAATAAAGAAAATACAAAATAAAGGTAATTTCTTCCCTATTTGGATTTGGGTTGAATCTTCCCTTCAAGTTGCAAAATCCCACTCTTCAAGCCTCAATCCTCCTTAGATTTGTGATGGATAGATGGAATGTGTGAAGATGAAGGTGAAAATGGTGGAAAATGGAGTGAAATTTGGATGGAAATGGTAGTGTGTGTGGAAGATGGTGTTGGAGTGTGTGAGGGGCAGCTGCCCCTGCCAAAACCCTCGATTTTTCTGGTGCAAATGGTGTAATTGGGGGTATTTATACCCCCTGAGGAAGTCTGGAAGTCGCACTTGAGTTTTGACACTTTTGCATAAAAACACGCCCGTGTTTTTATGCATCTGCCCGTGTTTTCTTGCAAAATTTCAGCTCTCTGTACATTTCTTGCACTCTGAATAGACAACACTTTTCTGAATAGTGTTGTCTTTTCTGTGTTGTCTTTGGTTCGTTCTCCCTCGTTTTAACTCCAAATTGAGATCCGCTTTTTCCTACATCTTCCTCTTCACCTCTAGAATTCATTTATACCTGAAAATTACACAAATTCCACCAAAGTACAAATTCTCCAAATATTTACAAATATCGCGCAATCTAGGACACTTAAACACTCAAACTAAGCATAATTGTATGGAACCATGCTATAATTGGACCCTAAATTCATGTGATTTCTACACTCATCACGTGCCCATGGTCAAAAAGTGCTGATGCAGAAAAATACGGACAAATGCATAAAAACACGACCGTATTTTTATGCACTTCTGCCAAATTTCAAATGTGACATTAGGGCTTTCCATTGGGGTATAAATACTCCCAAATCTCACTCCTCCAAGAGAAGAAGAGCAGAGGGCGGCTGCCTCTCACCCACTCCAACATCATCTCCCACATCTACACCACACCACCATTCTCCATCCATTTTCACTCTCCACTAGTTGAGATTCCTCCCCTTTTTGGGGAGGAATCCATTTCTTTAAATATTTTCTTAGAATATGATTTTATTGCTTTCAAAGAAGGTGGAGACACAAAGGATGGATAATCTTCATGAATGTAAAACTTCATTAAGGTGTAATCTAATCCTACCTATTATCTTTCTATTTTCTATGTTTTGGTGGTTGATTGATGGCATAATTATTGATTAATTTATGAAAATGTCTTGATTGAATTTCTGGCTTTGATTAGGTTTCATTTATGAAATTATCATGCTTGTAATAATATGGGATTTATGTCTTTGGTATTAGTGTATAGTGATTAGGTTGTGTATTGTGTATCGACATGTCTTGTCGTTGCTTTACCCTTAGTTGCTTTGCATGATTATCATATGTGAGTTTTTTCCATTTATTACATGTGGGTTTAATATAAGGGGAGCCTAGCCAAGGAGTCCTTATGTTTAGAATAACATAAATGAACACTAGTGAGATCACTTGTGCCCGATGATTAAACTAGTGAGGGGAACCCCATCCATACGAGCATAGTACCTTGAAGGGAATTGTAAGTAGGATCGATCCTAGGAGCTTTTTAGGGGTTGTGAAAACAATCTACATCCTATTCACCATGGCCATTGGGGATAGGTGAAAATCGTGATCGCCCTTATCATGATTTGCTTAAAAATGGAAAACAATTAAAGATTGTTGGATGATTGATTATATGAGTGTATCATGAAACTACCAAGGCATTGAAAATCCAAAAATATTGTAATTAGATTTACTTTTCATGCATTTTATTTTCTTCTATTTTTAAACCTCTTATTCGATCGTCCCTAACTAATCACGATACTATACCTAAAGGCCATGAATCCTAATTCCCTTGGGTTCGATATTTTGTTGCTTGGTCGCCCAGACTACAAATGACCAATCAAATGACACCGTTGCCGGTGAATTTAGTTGTATTTGTGACTTTGGGTTTGTTGAGTGGTTAGGATAGGGACATTTCTTTTGCTTTGATTTGTTTTTTTTGTTTTATGGTTGTATTTGTAGGGACTAAAGCGTGGAGCCATGGTATTGGCTTTGAAGAGTAAAGGAGTGGTGCAAATTGAGGTAACAAACATCTTCTCAACTTAAATTCGACTTTGTCTAATTTAAGTTTGGGGGGAATGTAGTTTGTTACTTGACTTTTCTACGGTTTGAATTATAAAAATTGCATCCATGAACTCCTACTTGAGCATATTGCACCGGCGCACGTCTAAGTCCTTACTCTTTTCTTTGGCACGTATTTTCTTCTTTTTTGTTGTTTTTGTTTTTCGTGCTTTTCTTGCTTTCAATAAGGAGAAAATCTTTCTTGGCTCTCTTGTGCTTCATTGTGAGAATTTTTGAGACTATGATTTTTGGTTGGAACTTGTGACTTGATGGATTTTTGTTTGTGTACTTGTTGAGCAATGGTTTATGCTTGTTTTGTGTTGTCTTTCACTACTATAAACCCGTGAGCTTTTTGAGCCTTAAAATCATTAAATTAAATGGTTTTTCCTTTCTTGTGTGTGCATCATTCTTTTGTGTGCATTCTAGAATTTGACATTGTGTCTTCTTGAGGCTACATGTGTGTGAAGATTGTTGGAAATGATTTAAGGCCATCTTTGTTTTGACAAGTCACTTAGCCAAATTAATTCTACCAAATGAAATCATATCGTAGTTTGCCCCTTTGAGCTTATTATCCTTATTTCTTTGGCAACCTACAAATTTAATAATTTTTATCCATATTTTATATCCTAATTACCTTTGTCGATTAGTAGAGGATTAATGGGGATGAAGTGGTTGAATTGAGCTTACATGAGAGTTTGGAAAGAGAGT
Source organism: Pogostemon cablin (assembly GCA_023678885.1). Classification (NCBI taxonomy): domain Eukaryota; kingdom Viridiplantae; phylum Streptophyta; class Magnoliopsida; order Lamiales; family Lamiaceae; genus Pogostemon; species Pogostemon cablin. The sequence goes on from CM042989.1 coordinate 542,176, forward strand.
GATGAAAGTGCAAGAAAAGAGGGAGAAAAGATGAAGTAAGAAAAAAAAATGGAGGTTGAGAAAAAAAAATTGAGTAAAGCTTATATAAAAGAAGTATAAAGGAGCTCTACTAGAAAAATGGAAAGAGAGCCCTTGTGGAAAAGAGAAAAAAAAACTCAATAGTGAAATAAGAGAAGAAAAAGATTCTTTTATTTGTTGGATGGATAAAATTCTCTTTGTGATTAAGGTGGAAAAAGAAAAAAAAAGTGGGAATGAGAGTTGAGGCTACCAACCAACTTGAATTCTTCACTAATTTGAGAAAAGAGAGAGTGAGAGTTGATAATTGATGAGTGATATTTTCACCTAGATTTTAGTGTCATTTTACGTGTGTTTTTGTATCATTTTATCCGTATTTTATGTGTATTTTGGTTGTGTTTTGTGTTTTTAAGGAAATGTGTGAGAATGAGCTTAAATGTATAATTTCCAGGTAAAATGAGATTCTAAACACGAAGAGGAAGATATAGGAAAAAGCGGATCTCAATTCGGAGTTAAAACGAGGGAGAACGAACCAAAGACAACACAGAAAAGACAACATTATTCAGAAAAGTGTTGTCTATTCAGAAGTACAAGAGATGTACAGAGAGCTGAAATTTTGCATAAAAACACGGGCAGATGCATAAAAACACGAGCATGTTTTTATGTAAAAGTGTCAAAACTCAAGTGCGACTTCCAGACTTCCCCCAGGGGGTATAAATACCCCCAATTACACCATTTCACCAGATTTTTGAGGGTTTGAGCTGCCACACACACATCACACACATTTTTCTTCATTTTTCACCATCTTCTCCATCCATTCTTCATCCATCCATCTACACTTAATCCCCTCCATCAAATCCACCATCCAAGTGATCAAGGAAGCAAGAGGGAGTGAAGATTACAAGAAGAAGAAGAAGAAGAAGAAGAAAAAACTACATTGAAGGACTTCAAAGGGGGAATCTAATTCTAATTTTTGTGGACTTCTTTATAGTTTTGTCATGGGATTTATAGATACAATGGTCTATATTGTTTTCTCTATGACTATGATAGACTAATCTCCTTTGTGAGATTAGCTCCATGATTGGTGTTGGATAATTTAGTTTTTATGCAAATTGATTTTAATCTTGAATGGGCTTTGTGTTATTTCTATCATTGATTGTCAATTGCTTGATGTATATGATTGATTTATGTGATTAATTGTGATGGGCATGTGATTAGGTTGGTAAATCAATTACATGTTTAGGATAGTTCATTTAATCATTTCATCATACACTTCATGTGTATTAATTTAGAATGAGATATGTATATCCTTCTAAATTTGGGAACCCTTTGATAGAACATTTGATTAGCTTAATCGAGAGATTAGTTGATTAGATGGGGAGACCCAAGCTATTAGTGAATTCATAGTACCTTAAAAGGGAATATTGCATATGATTTAGTACCTAATTAGGGAACTCGTAGAATAATTAGTACCTAGTAGGAGGTGTTCGCTATGGTATCGATCTTAAGTGCTTTTAGGAGCCTTATTGAGGGCCTACGTCCTATCCATCTTGGTAGAGAGTTTAGGTGGGATTAGTGATCGCTCCTATGCTATGTCCATGATAGATTATAATCAATTGCATGATTACTTTGTTATCCATGTCATGATTGTTGCTAATCTCATCCTTGCATCATTTGGAACCCCTTTTATCTTTGCTTTTATCTTATTTCTTGCATTAGTTTAAGTGCATTCATTTGCACGCTTATCCTCCGTCCCTTTCCATCGTCCTTATAAAATCACGATAAACTTGAGATCGCTTAAACTACCTTCCTCCCTGTGGTTCGATAAATTCTTTAATTGGTCATCCCGACTATAACGACCAATCAAATGGCGCCGTTGCCGGGGAGGTAACGGTTGCTAGTAGTTTAATGAAGGATTGTTTAGAGTGGTCTTAATAAGGATATTTATTTTTATTTTTGCATCTTATATTTGCTTTAGAAAATTTTGTTCTAATTTTTCTTTCTCTTATAGGTGCACACCTTGAGAAGGAAGAAGAAAGAGAACAAACCCAAAAATATGAGCTACATGGATATTCTTCAAGATATGGTGAATAGAAGTGCTCATCCCACTATGAACACACAAGGAAATTTTCAAGGATTTCAAATGCCATATTGTAATGCTAATTTACAACCGGATTATGGAGCACAAGTTCCGAATATGCAATTCCAACAACAAAGTTATGAGAATTTTGGAGTTCCTCATCAAATGTGTCAACAATTATACCCTCTAGGTGTGGAAGATGTTTTTCAAGAAAATTCTTCTAGACATCAAGAAGGAAATCAACCATAACTATGGGGAGATTTTCAAGACTCCAACACCTCCTATTCCACCCAAAATGACCACATAGCGATGCTTGGAGATAAGTTGTTTGAAATGGTTATGGATCGCTTAGAAGAGGGGAGGAAGTCTAATCAAGCATGGATTGATATAATTGGAAACTTGTGTAAAATGATAACGAATACGATGATAACATTCAATGCTAAGTTGAATTCATTGGAGCACCAAGTAAGTCAAATCGTGTCCACCGTGGAAAGACTTCAAGAAGAGAACAACAAGCCTTCTACCTCTGGAACAAAGAGTGAATGCATGGTCGTTAAGGATAGAAAAGAGGCTAGTTTGGGGGTTGATGAGGTTATGAAAGAGAAGAGAGAAAGAGTTCCTAAGTGGGTGAAAGCCAAAGAGTTAAAAGATGAGTTGAAGGGGAATTTGAAAGATTTTTCGAGTCTCTTGAAGTGATGGTTGAGAAAGTAAAGCTTCGAAACCAAGAGGAGATTCATGCCCTTATGGAAGAAAAGAAGCCTTCGGAAACTAAGATTACAAACGATACCCCACACAAGCCAAAACCTTCTCATTCTATTGAAATTTCAAATTCTCTTAAGAATTTTCATGATTTTATTGATAAAAACTTGTTTGTTGAAAATTATAGGAAAAGGATTGCAAGAGGGCACCAACACTTGTCAATGCCCAAATTCTTACCGGGGGATGTGGTTGAAGTTCAAAATGCATATAAATCCCCATGAAAAAAGTGGAACAAGTGGAAAGGGCCATTCCTTGTGAGAACGCCTTTGGAGAACAATTGCTTGAATTATTCAACAAGAAAGGACATGTTCTTGTGGTTAAGCGGGAGAGCACAAGACACTACTTCAAGAAGAAAACTATGACGGTGCCTAAGGACTATTCTAGACCACCATGAGCTTGCTAATATTGTCCGGCTTGAAGACGTTAAACTTAGCGCTAGATGGGAGGCAACCCATCATTATCTTTATTGCTTTATTTCTTGCTTTAAATAAGGATTGTGGATTTGATTTTGTTTTGCAATTTTGGTTTGTAGGTTGATTGTGCTCGTGAGGAAGATGCGTATTGGAGATACGAAAAGTGCTTGATTTGAAGTGGTAAGTGACACCACTTTTTGCAAACTTAACTCGAAACTCTTGTTTCAATTTAAGTTTGTGGGGATATGGCATGGTGTGGCATACTTTATTTTGAAGGCATATACTTTTCGTGTTTTTGGGCTAATTTTAAAATTTTTCTCATGAGTATTGGTTTGAATTTTGGTATGTTTGGTTGTTTTGAAGTACATGATAATCCATATTTTTAATGATATTGTTGAGCTAATGTTTTTGATGAGTTGTTGAGAATGAATGAAGTATAGTGAAAGCACGAATTGAGCCCGGAGATCAAATCGAGATTCGTTGTGCATTCAATCCGGAAGCTCGTGCCAACCATTTCTACTACCAAATGCCTATTGAAGGAGTTCACTCTATACTCTACCACTTCTATTTACTTGACATGTTTTGATGTTGATTTGAATTGATGTGATTAGCATGCTACTTCATGTGTTATGTTTGTGGGAGGTTTACTTTCGTAATTTAGGATTTCCTTTTCAATCAAGATGGGGATGTTTGTGAGCTTACTTGAATATGGATGTTATGAATGTGTGCTTCATTTCTCAATGATGCTGATTTTTTTATTTTTGCATGTATTGTGTTTTGTTTTTATGTTGTTTCTTGTTCTTGTTTAGGGATTGTTTTGGTGGTTTATTTTGGGATGTTGTGAGTCATTTTTGAATATGAGTGATGACATGTTGTTGTGATAAGTGGTGACAAATTATGAATAAGAATCTCTACACTTTCAAATTGTGACATGTTTTATTTAACTTATTCAATTTTGAGATGAATGTGGTGTAATAAGTTCCTTAAGGTCCAATTCATAAGCTTGTGAGCATTTGAGCCTCAACCGTGTATATATGGTTATTCTTCATGAGTGGATTGGTTGTGTTTGATAAGCTAGAATTTGCTCAAGGACTATAGGAACGAGCCCGATTAGTGGAGATTAGTGAAATGATCTAAGGCCATCCTTGTTATTCATAGTCATTACCATAAATTTCCATACCATGAACATCATCCCTAGTCAACCAATTTGAGCCTATAAGCCTATTTCTTGTGAATTTAGCACATTACAAGCCTTGATTACCAATTTGAGCCTTATATAATTACCCTTTTTGTGTGAGTGATTGAGGAGATGTGGTTTAGAAAGGTTTGATGAGGAAGAAAAAGAAAAAGAAAATGGTAAACAAGCACGAAAAAGGATGAAAAGAGCAAAAACAAGAATGCACATGCAACCTTAAAACAAGAGAAGGAGCAAAGCAACAACAAGATGCTCAAGAAAATAAAAGTTCAAAGAAAGAAAGCATGCATCATAAGAAGCTCAATAAAAAGGATAAAGATGATGGATAGTGCTTGAGATTTGCAAAGATATAAAAGGAAGAAAAGAAAAGTGGAGGAATGGAAGAAAGTAGCTACCTTTTCAATTACTTACACTTGATTAGTCACAATTATCTATATTCTTCATACCTTACAAAAGAGCCTATCATTACATCCTAAGTAAAGACCTTTTTGATCATTAATTAAAACTTTGGTGGTTTGTGAATATAGTCCGTGAGCAAGCTTATAGCGAGTTGAGCCAACCGGTTAATGAGTGTCGATTTACCTTACCTTAAAGAATGTTGAGTGACATTGATATCCATTGTGAGGCTTGGACCAAAAAGGACTATATTACACTTTATTCTCTTGTGATTGAACTTGTTAATTCCTCATGTCATGAGTTTAATGTTGTAGGATGACTTAGCATAAATTGTGATTCTTATTGTTATTGATGTGTTATTACTTATGTTTGTTTAGTCTTTTCCTAGGTGAAAATCTCACCCCTTGGTTTATCATTTTCGTTGATCGGGGATGAACAACACTTTAAGTTTGGGGGTGTGATGAGATATATTTTCACCTAGATTTTAGTGTCATTTTACGTGTGTTTTTGTATCATTTTATCCGTATTTTATGTGAATTTTGGTTGTGTTTTGTATTTTTAAGAAAATGTGTGAGAATGAGCTTAAATGTATAATTTCCAGGTAAAATGAGATTCTAAACACGAAGAGGAAGATATAGGAAAAAGCGGATCTCAATTCGGAGTTAAAACGAGGGAGAACGAACCAAAGACAACACAGAAAAGACAACACTATTCAGAAAAGTGTTGTCTATTCAGAAGTACAAGAGATGTACAGAGAGCTGAAATTTTGCATAAAAACACGGGCAGATGCATAAAAACACGAGCGTGTTTTTATGTAAAAGTGTCAAAACTCAAGTGCGACTTCCAGACTTCCCCCAGGGGGTATAAATACCCCCAATTACACCATTTCACCAGATTTTCGAGGGTTTGAGCTGCCACACACACATCACACACATTTTTATTCATTTTTCACCATCTTCTCCATCCATTCTTCATCCATCCATCTACACTTAATCCCCTCCATCAAATCCACCATCCAAGTGATCAAGGAAGCAAGGGGGAGTGAAGATTACAAGAAGAAGAAGAAGAAGAAGAAGAAGAAGAAAAAACTCCATTGAAGGACTTCAAATGGGGAATCTAATTCTAATTTTTGTGAACTTCTTTATAGTTTTGTCATGGGATTTGTAGATACAATGGTCTATGTTGTTTTCTCTATGACTATGATAGGCTAATCTCCTTTGTGAGATTAGCTCCATGATTGGTGTTGGATAATTTAGTTTTTATGCAAATTGATTTTAATCTTGAATGGGCTTTGTATTATTTCTATCATTGATTATCAATTGCTTGATGTATATGATTGATTTGTGTGATTAATTGTCATGGGCATGTGATTAGGTTGGTAAATCAATTACATGTTTAGGATAGTTCATTGAATCATTTCATCATACACTGCATGTGCATTAATTTAGAATGAGATAGGTATATCCTTCTAAATTTGGGAACCCTTTGATAGAACATTTGATTAGCTTAATCGAGAGATTAGTTGATTAGATGAGGAGACCCAAGCTATTAGTGAATTCATAGTACCTTAAAAGGGAATATTGCCTATGATTTAGTATCTAATTAGGGAACTCGTAGAGTAATTAGTACCTAGTAGGAGGTGTTCGCTATGGTATCGATCTTAAGTGCTTTGGGAGCCTTATTGAGGGCCTACATCCTATCCATCTTGGTAGAGAGTTTAGGTGGAATTAGTGATCGCTCCTATGATATGTCCATGATAGATTATAATCAATTGCATGATTACTTTGTTATCCATGTCATGATTGTTGCTAATCTCATCCTTGCATCATTTGGAACCCCTTTTATCTTATTTCTTGCATTAGTTTAAGTGCATTCATTTGCACGCTTATCCTCCGTCCCTTTCCATCGTCCTTATAAAATCACGATAAACTTGAGATCGCTTAAACTCTAGTACCTTCCTCCCTGTGGTTCGATAAATTCTTTAATTGGTCATCCCAACTATAACGACCAATCAATAATGGCTGTCAATTTAAATTCTCTACTAATCTTGATCTTACTTTTTCTAAATATTTTTCCTACCCAATACCAAAGAGCCTACATTACAACCCCATATAAAGACCTTGATCCAATAATTATCACAAATACAAGTGGTGGAGAGCTTAGACTTTTGGCAAGCATATGGTAATGACATACATTTGAATCAATTTTTGAGAGAAAACACTTCTCCCATACACCTCTTGAGTGTGAGAGTGAAAGCTAAATCTAGAGAGGAGTAGTGAAGGTCTCACTTGCTTGCATATTTCCTAAACTTAACTCGTATGCACTTAAATTGATGTCTTGTCACTTGTTTTGATTGAATTGAAATAGTTTTGAATTGACTCAATCTTTATTGATATCTTGATTTAATTCTAGGTTAATTCCCCTTCTCGTTCTTTCTTTTCTTTCGTTGCTCGGGGACGAGCAACACTTTAAGTTTGGGGGGTTTGATCGGTGTGAAATTTACCTAGAATTATGGGCTAAATTGCATGAATTTACTTGGATTTATTTGGCTTTAATTCAATAATTAAGTATGATTTTAATGAAAAATACTATTAATTGCTTAATTAGTTTGAGAAATGTATTTTTGTGCATTTTTGCAGAGAAATTTATGTTTTTGAGCTGGAAAGAGTGATGGAAGAAACATAATTAAATCAGGACGAAGATGAAAAAAAAATGGTGGCGGACTAATAAGTTCCTAGAAGTGATTATGAAGATAAATGGTGATAAAAAGCATGAAGAAAGGAGAAAGTTGAAGAAAATAGAAAATTGGCCAAAATACATAACAACACACCCGTGTTTTTATGTAGTGCCCGTGTCTTTCTGCAAGTGCAAAAATATACAGAATGCTGAAATTTTGCAGAAAAACACGGTCAAGTGCAGGAAAACACGCCCGTTGCACTTTGGTCAAAAAGCATGCCCATGGTCAAAAAGTGCTGATGCAGGAAAACACGGGCAAATACATAAAAACACGACCGTGTTTTTATGCACTTCAGCCAAATTTCAAGTGTGACATTAGGGCTTTCCATTGTGGTATAAATACCCCCAAATCTCACTCCTCCAAGAGAAGAAGAGCAGAGGGAGGCAGCCTCTCACCCACTCCAACATTATCTCCCACATCTATACCACACAATCATTCTCCATCCATTTTCACTCTCCACTAGTTGAGATTCCTCCCCTTTTTGGGGAGGAATCCATTTCTTTAAATGTTTTCTTAGAATAGGATTTTATTGCTTTCAAAGAAGGTGGAGACACCAAGGATGGATAATCTTCATGAATGTAAAACTTCATTAAGGTGTAATCTAATCCTACTTATTATCTTTCTATTTTCTATGTTTTGGTGGTTGATTGATGGCATGATTATTGATTAATTTATGAAAATATCTTGATTGAATTTCCGGCTTTGATTAGGTTTCATTTATGAAATTATCATGCTTGTAATAATATGGGATTTATGTCTTTGGTATTAGTGTATAGTGATTAGGTTGTGTATTGTGTATCGACATTTCTTGTCGTTGCTTTACCCTTAGTTGCTTTGCATGATTATCATATGTGAGTTTTTTCCATTTATTACATGTGGGTTTAATATAAGGGGAGCCTAGCCAAGGAGTCCTTATGTTTAGAACAACATAAATGAACACTAGTGAGATCACTTGTGCCCGAGGATTAAACTAGTGAGGGGAACCCCATCCATACGAGCATAGTACCTTGAAGGGAATTGTAAGTAGGATCGATCCTAAGAGCTTTTTAGGGGTTGTGAAAACAATCTACATCCTATTCACCATGGCCATTGGGGATAGGTGGAAATCGTGATCGCCCTTACCATGATTTGCTTAAAAATGGAAAACAATTAAAGATTGTTGGATGGTTTATTATATGAGTGTATCATGAAACTACCAAGGCATTAAAAATCCAAAAATATTGTAATTAGATTTACTTTTCATGCATTTTATTTTCTTTTATTTTTAAACCTCTTATTCGATCGTCACTAACTAATCACGATGCTATACTTAAAGGCCATGAATCCTAAATTCCCTTGGGTTCGATATTTTGTTGCTTGGTCGCCCCGACTATAACGACCAATCATTGTGAAACTTTAGGAAATTATGTTGCCTATAATTATTTGGCAAGAACTTATTTTTAAACAACTTCTTCATTTTTTCCCACGTCACAATCCGACTTTTTCCTTCTCGAGCTCTTTGTTTCTTAGTATATTCCCACCAAAGTGATGCATATTTTGTCAACTTGATGGCCACCAACTTCACCTTGCGGTCATCTGGAACTTCATGATATTCAAATATTCTTTCAACTGCATGTAACTGATCATCGCTATTTTCACCTAGATTTTGTGTCATTTTTGTGTGTGTTTTCGTCTTTTTGTTTCGTATTTTTGTATCTTTTTGTATTGTATTTTGGAATAGTGATGATGATGAGTTTCATGACTTTGAATAGGTGATTATGAGGATAAATGGTGATAAAAAGCATGAAGAAAGGAGAAAGTTGAAGAAAATTGGAAATTGACCAAAATACATAAAAACACGCCCGTGTTTTTATGTAGTGCCCGTGTTTTTCTGCCAGTGCCAAAACTTACAGAAAGCTGGAAAATTGCAAGAAAACACGGGCAGATGCAGGAAAACACGCCCGTGTTTTCTTGCACTTGGCCTAAAATCACGTTTTTCTCCTGTATGCGATTTCCAGGTGCATTGGGGGTATAAATACCCCCAATATCAGCATTTGGAGGAGATTTTTCGAGGGTTTGAGTGCCACACACACATCACACACATTTTTCTTCATTTTTCACCATCTTCTCCATCCATTCTTCATCCATCCATCTACACTTAATCCCCTCCATCAAATCCACCATCCAAGTGATCAAGGAAGCTTTGGGGAGTGAAGATTACAAGAAGAAGAAGAAGAAGAAGAAACTCCATTGAAGGACTTCAAAGGGGGAATCTAATTCTAATTTTTGTGAACTTCTTTATAGTTTTGTCATGGGATTTGTAGATACAATGGTCTATGTTGTTTTCTCTATGATTATGATAGGCTAATCTCCTTTGTGAGATTAGCTCCATGATTGGTGTTGGATAATTTAGTTTTTATGCAAATTGATTTTAATCTTGAATGGGCTTTGTGTTATTTCTATCATTGATTATCAATTGCTTGATGTATATGATTGATTTGTGTGATTAATTGTCATGGGCATGTGATTAGGTTGGTAAATCAATTACATGTTTAGGATAGTTCATTGAATCATTTCATCATACACTTCATGTGCATTACTTTAGAATGAGATAGGTATATCCTTCTAAATTTGGGAACCCTTTGATAGAACATTTGATTAGCTTAATCGAGAGATTAGTTGATTAGATGAGGAGACCCAAGCTATTAGTGAATTCATAGTACCTTAAAAGGGAATATTGCCTATGATTTAGTACCTAATTAGGGAACTCGTAGAGTAATTAGTACCTAGTAGGAGGTGTTCGCTATGTTATCGATCTTAAGTGCTTTTGGGAGCCTTATTGAGGGCCTACATCCTATCCATCTTGGTAGAGAGTTTAGGTGGAATTAGTGATCGCTCCTATGCTATGTCCATGATAGATTATAATCAATTGCATGATTACTTTGTTATCCATGTCATGATTGTTGCTAATCTCATCCTTGCATCATTTGGAACCCCTTTTATCTTTGCTTTTATCTTATTTCTTGCATTAGTTTAAGTGCATTCATTTGTACGCTTATCCTCCGTCCCTTTCCATCGTCCTTATAAAATCACGATAAACTTGAGATCGCTTAAACTCTAGTACCTTCCTCCTTGTGGTTCGATAAATTCTTTAATTGGTCATCCCGACTATAACGACCAATCAAATGTCTATTCAATGCCTACTTCCAACTTTAATAGTGGACAAGTGTGGAGCATGCCCAATTATCAAATGGGGAATGGAGCGTGTATGCAAAATGGGTATGGTCAAGAGAATTTCCAAGAAGAGTGTCCACCATACGATGAAAGCAGACCTTCCTTACAAAATCAATTAAATCAAATGATGGAAATGCTTGAAGAAAGGCGAGAAGAGAGGAAGAAAGAGGAAGAAGAAAATGATAGGAGACTTGAGGCCCTAGAGATTCGAATGAGTCAAATGATAAGTGAACGGAACACTCTTCGCGAAATGGAAAATTTTGATGAGAAGACTGAAGAAGAGTTAGAGGTAGAAGAGTGTTCGGGGAATAATAAAGACTCGAGTGATGAAGAGCACTTAAAGGCTAAGAAAGAAAAGAAAGAGGTAAATTTGGTTGGAGAAATGTGTGTAGAAGGAAAAGAGGTTGAGCGCAAGTCAAAATGGAGAATGAAGAAGGAAAGAGTGCCGAAAGAAGAAATGTGTGTAGAAAAGTTTGAATGTGATTATTGGGGCATTCCGATTACTTCTTATCCTATTCCTTTTCCTCAAAGATGTGTTAAAGAAGAAAAGATAGAAGAGTTTAAGAGTTACATTGCATTGAAAAAGAAGAAGATGGAGGAGAGTAAGGTAAAAAATGAAGAGGTCAAATCTATGCATGAAGAGTATTACATGAAAGTGGAGGACCTTGGAAAGGATGTAATGCCTTGTGAAATAGAAGGAAAAGGAACTCTTAATGCAAGGTATGACTTGGAGATAATTGAAAATGTGATGCCTTATTCTACTTATAGAAGCCTTGATATGGGGGAACTCAAGCCAACCACAACATGTCTTAAGGGTAAAAATGGATCTTTTATTTTACCTTTTGGAAAGGTTGAAGACGTTGTGGTTAAGGTGAATGAGATGGTCTTCTCGGTTGATTTTATGGTACTTGGTGTGGAAGCGGAGCCTCGAGTCCCGCTTACTCTTGGGAAAAATTTCTTTACAATCGAAAGATCTAGTGAAGATGAAGAAAAAGAGAAAGTCTCATGGAGCTCGGAGGATAAAAATGATAGATTATCATGCCATCAAGGAGGAAAGGATAAGTCATATCTTAAGCCCCAAAATGTGCCTCCGGATGAGTTTGAGAAGATTGAACAATCTTATTACTTAGAAGCTTTGATTCCTATTGTGGAAAATTGTGTGAAAATTGAAAAGTCTAATCTTTCTTATGTTGAATTTGATAGGGATGAAGCTTCGGATATTGAATGGAAACTCGACAAAGAAGAAGATTGTTTCTCATGCAGAAAAAAGAAGTGTTCGTTCTATGACTCTCACGGAATGTCAATTCTTATTAGTAGGAAGGGGGATAAGGTCATAACGGACAAGAAGAGAGCAAAAAGAAAGTTTAAAGTGAAGATGAAGGATGTTGATGCGATGAATTTTTGTGGAGCTTAAAAGTTTAATTATGCGTCCGGCTTGAAGACGTTAAACTTAGCGCTAGATGGGAGGCAACCCATCGTTTATTTTAATGCTTTCATTTAATTGCTTTGATTTAGTTTTCTTGCATTTTTGGTGTGTAGGTTGATTGTGCTCGTGAGGAAAATGTATATTGATGATACGAGAAGTGCTTGATTTGAAGTGTGAAGGTAAATCTCACCACTTCTTGCAAACTTAAAGTTCAAATCTTATTTTACTTTAAGTTTAGGGGGATAGTGTGTGGTGGACATACCTTGAATCGTTGTGATGCATTTAATTCTCTACAAGAAGCTTATTGTTAAAAACTACAATGGTAAGTCCCACCATCTTTTGCAAACTTAATTCTCAACTTGTTTCGATTTAGGTTTGGGGGGAGAGTGCGTGGTGTGACTCACCACTTGAGTGTACTTATTATGATGATTGAGAGATCTTCTTGTAAAATTGGGTAAATTTTAAAAATTTTCTCATGAGTATTGGTATGATTTTGGATCGTTTGGTTGTGTTGAGGTGCATGCGAGTTCATTTTTTTTGCTAGCTATTGTTGTGCTAATGGTGTTGATGAGTTGTTGAGTATAAATGTAGCGTAGTGGAAGCATGAATTGAGCCCAGAAATTAATGTTGAGATTCGTTGTGCATGCAATTCGGAAGCTCGTGTTAGCCGTTTCCACCTCCGGATTTCTTTTTCAGGGAGTTCACTTTACTACTCATCATTTCTATTTTCTTAGCATATACATGATTTTGAAATGAATTTGATTGGATTGGTATGCTACTTCATTTGTTATGTATCTTGGGAGGTTTACTTTCTTTATTTAGGTAGTTTACTTGCTTTAGTTTTTCTTATTTTTGAATAAGGTGGCAAATTCGTGAGCTTACATGTTGGATGATTGAGGATATGTGCTTAATTTTCTCTTGGTGGATGGAATTTTCGTGTATGCATGTTATGTGTTTTTGTATGGTTTCTTGTTTAGTGAGTCTTTATTTATGTGTTTTATTTGTATTTTTATTCTTGTATAGGGTTGTTTGGTGGCTTGTTTTGGGATGTCGTGAGTCGTTTTATTGAATATGAGTGATGACATGTTGTTGTGATAAGTGATGACAAATTATGATTAAGAATCTCTACACTTTCAAATTGTGACATGTTTTACTTAACTTGTTCAATTTTGAGATGAATGTGGTGTAATAAGTCCTCATGGTCCGAGCAAAAGCTTGTGAGCATTTGAGCCTCAACCGTGCAAGCATGGTTGTTTCTTCATGAGTGAATCGATTGATCCTTGATAAGCTAGAACTTACTAGTGGACTACGGGAATGAACCCGATTGGTGGAGGTTAGCGATATGATTTTAGGCCATCCTTGTACTTTAAAGTCATTGCCATATATTTCCTTACCTTATACATCATCCCTAGTTAGCCACTTTGAGCCTTTAAGCATATTTCTTGTGAACTAAGCACATTACAAGCTATGATTACCCACTTAAGCCTTATATATACCTTCTGTGTGGGTGATTGAGGAGATGGTGGTCTACACGGTTTGATGTGAGAATTGTGCAAGAGAAAGAGGAAAATGGTAAACAAGCAAGAAAAAGATGAAAAGAGCTCAAGCAAATATACATGCTACTTCAAAGCAAGAAAAAGGAGCAAAATCAACAACAATATGCTCATGCAAGCAAAAAGTCAAAAGGATGAAAGCATGAAATCAAAAGAAGCTCAAGAAATACAAGGAATGATAATGATAAGTGCTTATGTTTAGAAAAGAAAAGAAAGGAAGATAGAAATTTGAAGAAGTTGAAGAAGTTGATCATCTCTTCGATTACTTACACTCGATGAGTCACTCTTACCCAAATTCTCCCTACCTTTACCAAAAAGCATACCATTACATCCAAACGTAAAGTCCTATTTGATCACTAATTGAAGCTATGGTGGTTTGTGAATGTAGTCCACAAGTAAGCATATGGCGCATCGGGCCAATCAATTGATGAGAGTTGATTTACCTTATTTTGATAGAGTGTTGAGTGCATTTTGATATCCGATGTGAGGCTTGGATCGGAAGGGACTATATTACTCTTTAATCTCTTTGAATTGAACTTGTTATTTTTTCATGTTATGAGTTTAATGTTATAGGGTGACTTGATATGATTTGTAGTCCTTATTGCTTATGATATGCTATTGCTTATGTTCGTTAGGTCTTTTTCTAGGTGAAAATTTCTCCTCTTGTTTTATCATTTTCGTTGCTCGGGGACGAGCAACACTTTAAGTTTGGGGGGTTGCACACACACCCCCTTCATCCATCCATCATCCATTCCTCCATTTTCATCATCCATTCCTCCATCTTCATTCCATCCACCAATTCCTCTTGATTTCTCACATCCATCCATCCATTCCACTAATCCACCAATCTAAGAAGGGAAGAACATCAAGGAGTGAAGATTGGAGCATGTTGAAGGAAGAGAAGGCCATCTTAAAAAGGGAAGCCCATCAACCTTTGATTTGTTGTTTTCTTCATTATTTAGCTCAATTGGAGCATACCATGGATTATATTGATTTTGTAATGATTTATATTGGCTAGTCCTCATGTGAGGCTAGCTATATGATTGGTGAAGGATAATGTAGATTTTGCACACCACATGTTCGATGAATTGACTGTATGAATATTTTCTATCATGAATGCTTATTCTCATTTTATGTATGATTTGTGTGATTAGATTCTCTATTCATAGTGTTAGGATGGTCATTCCAATATTATGTTTAGTGGTTTAATTGAATCATTGATTGCATGAGATGACTATGTTAAGTATGTGGGGAGTTTGGCCATAACCTTCATGTGCTTAGAACCTCATGATAGGACATTATTGATAATTACTTGTGAAAGTATTTGATATGATGAGGGGAACCAAGCTAATTCTCACTTGACCTTAGAAAGGGAACACTAGGAAAACGTCCCTACCTACTAGAGAAAATTCTTCGTGATAATATCTCTATACCGGTATATTAATATCCGTAAGTACCTATAGGAATAGTGAGGATTGGAAACACTCTTTGAGTGTCCTTAATATCATAACATGAAGATCACCAATGCATGTGTGTGTGTGAGTCTATATATACCTTTTCCATGAATGTTGTTAGCCTTGCATACTTCTTAGATTGTTCACCTTCACCCATCATCCATCTCATTTGTACATGTTCTATCTTTAATTGCTTTCTTAGTTAGATTGTAGTGTAATTCAACCTCTTCTTTATTGATTAGTCCTTCTAGAGTGAAACATCTTTCGAATACGGATACATACACTTTCTCCCTTGGGTTCGATATTATAAATTTTGCACTTGGTCACCACGTCTACACACAACGATAGAGTACGCTTACTCTTATCAATTTGTACCAAAATTGAGACTAAGTTCAGTAACCAATCAATAAACTCCTCCGGCTGCATCCTTCCTTCAAACTCCAGGACATCAACTTTTGTGTTATAGTTCCTTCGAAAAGCATGATTTTCATGGATATTAAACCTTTCATGAGACTCACCACCCAAACCATGGTGATCGGTGTCATTTTCTCCTAGATTTTAGTGTGTTTTATTATATATTTTTGTATATTTTTATTCATTTTGTATGTCATTTGGTGGTGTTATATGAAGATATGGAGATTTGTGCTTTGAAATGATAAATGTGTGATTTTCATGATTAAGTGTCTTAAATTGTGCTACATTTGTAAATATTTAGAGAATTGGTAAATTGGTGTAATTTGTGTGATTATCAGGTAAAAATGGATTCTAGACACGATAAAGAAGATGTGGGAAAAAACAGAGCTCGATTTGGAGTTGAAACGAGGGAGAATGAGTCAAAGCAAAATGCTCAAAAATGCATGTCCAACTTGTTCAATTTTTCTGTATTCTTTTGGAGTTCAAAATTAGAAGTGTGATACATGGTTGGAAAGCCACAGAAAAAATGATCGTTTTGGTATAAGGAACACTTCAATTGGAGCCCAAACGAGAAAGTTATGATTAAAATGGTGACGTCGCGCAAGTTATTCCTACTCAGCACTGTCATGCTACTTTGCATGAATTGTTACACCCTCAAATATTAGAAGTTTTTTCAGATTTTTATATGGATAAAAAGCCAAGGAAAATAGGATCGTGTGAGCGTAAGAATCACTCAAATCAGAGATCGAATGTGAAAGTTATGCGCGAAACAGTGAGATTGCATTGCACGCGCTGCACTACACGGCCCGTGTACCGAGCACGGCCCTGTAAGGGTTGGGCGTGCTCGGACACCAGAAAATGCTACACGGCCACCGCCATGGCCGTGTGCCGCTACACGGCCCGTGTAGGTTCAAAAGGTAGTTTTATGATCTCTAAACATTCTAGAAGCTTCCATGGGGGTATAAATACATGTTTTGACCACAAAATTCGAGATGAATCATTTTGGATCAGTTTCCACACACACTAAACACCTAAATCACACACATTCATCTCCATCTCTTCCATCCTTCACTTCATCCCTTCAAACCACTTGATCTCTTCAAATCCATCCATAAATCCATCCATCCACTAATCTAAGAAGAGGAATTCATCATTGGTTGAAGATTTTAGCATGATCAAAGGGGAGAAAGTTCACCATCAAAGGGGAGCCAACTTACCTTTATTTTGTTATTTTCTTCATCATTTGACTCAAATGGAGTATGCCATGGATTGTATTGATTTTATTATGATTTGTAGTGGCTAGTCCTCATGTGAGGCTAGCAATATGATTGGTTAGGTATTATGTAGATTTTGCACACCACATGTTTGATGAAATGATTGTTATGAATATTTTCTATCATGAATGCTTATTCTCATTTTATGTATAATTTGTGTGATTAAATTCTCTATTCATAGTGTTAGGATGGTCATTCCAATATTATGCTTAGTGGTTTAATTGAATCATTGATTGCATGAGATGACTTAGTTAGTATGAGGAGAGGTAAGTCATACCCTTCAAGTGCTTAGAACCTCATGATAGGACATTAGTGATGAACTAGTGAGGGGAACCCAACTTATGATCATAGTACCTTCATGCACTATGCCAAAACTGTGGAATAACAACGGTGGAATAACAACGGAGAATTCAAAATCCGTTGTTAAAAGAGCAAAATAAGGCAAAATTTGCACACCCGTTGTTATTGCACCAAAAGGGCGCGCATTGACAACGGAGAATTTGGTTCCGTTGTTATAACTCAGTTGTTAATCCAACTTATCAATTTTTCCTTTTTTTTAAATTATTTTAAATTCAGAAATTATTTGATATAAATTAAACCCTTAGATTTTTTAAGGGCTCATTTCTCTCCTCTCTTTGCTGCGTCGCCGTTGCCTTCAACCTTCGACACTCCCGTTGCCAGCGAGCCAGCGACTCTTCAACACCGCCACCATTTCCGATCGACAGGAAGAAGGACCGTCGACATCTCCCGGTGCCAAGACCAAGTCCAAGGCCTTCAATTTTCAGGCGTTCTCTCTCTCTCTCTGTCCTTCTCTCTATCTTTCTCTCTCTCGTTGTTCTGGGGTGTTTGGTGGCTGGATTAGCTCCCCAGCCATCGATTCTACTCTGCACTTCTTCTTCTAGCTAAGATTCGATGCTCAGAGTGCCACCTAGGGCTCTCGACAAGTCTTTTTGTTGGCACCGTTGACGGTACCCTTCCGCGCCGCCTTAGCGGCCCCTATTCCTGATCTAGGGCATCCTCTCTATTGGCGGACCCCCAGCCGCCGAAGATCCCTTATAAGCTGCCGCCGCTCAGCGCGGCCTCTTTGGTGCCCTTGGCTGCCGATTTTGGAAAATTCCAGCAACTCCTTCGTGCGTCCATTGCTGGATGGTTTTCTCGCCGCCAGCATTTTCTGCCCGTTGCGGTTCTTCCCTTGACCAGGGGTCTTTTCTGTTTATGTCAGCCTAAACTTCTCCGGCTCTTCTTTTTTACTTCTAGCAATTTTCTGTTTCTAATTGAACTTGGTTTCAATTTCGGTAATTGATAAGAGCAAGTGTACTCTATCGTGTGTAGCACGTAAGCGACCAAGTGCAAAATTTATAAGATATCGAACCCAAGGGCGAAAGTGGGTAGCCGTGTTTGAGAAATGCTTTACTCTAGTAGGACGAATCAAAGAATGAGGGGGGGTGATTATACTACAAACTAACAACTAGGAAAGCAATGAAAGATAGAACATGTACAAGTGTGATGGAAAATGGATGAAGGTGAACAATCTAAGAAGTATGTAAGGCAAGCAACATCATGGATAAGGCTTATGTAGACTCACACACACACATGCATTGATGATTTTCAAGTTATGATACTAAGGGCAATCACAATTGTACCCCTAACCCCTATGGCCAAGGTGATTAGGTTCTCAACTCTTTTACAAGTTTAAATCTCCTAAGATTGTCTTACTCTCAATTCCCTCATGGGTACTATGATCATAAGTTGGTTCCCCTCACTAGTTCATCACTAATGTCCTATCATGAGGTTCTAAGCACTTGGAGGGAATGGCTTTCCTCCCCTCATACTAACTAAGTCACCTCATACAATCAATGATTCAATTAAACTACCATACATAATATTGGAATGGCCATCCTAACACTATGCATAGAGAATTTAACCACACACATCATGCATCAAATGAGAATAAGCATTCATGATAGAAAATATTCATAACGATCATTTCATCAAACATGTGGTGTGCAAAACCTACATAATTCCTAACCAATCATATTGCTAGCCTCACATAAGGACTAGCCACTACAAATCATAGTAGAATCAATACAATACATAGCTTGCTCCAATTGAGCCAAATAATGAAGAAAATAACAAAATAAAGGTAAGTTGGCTCCCCTTTGATGGTGAACTTCCTCCCCTTTGATCATGCTACAATCTTCAATCAATGATGAATTCCTCTTCTTAGATTGGTGGATTGATGGATTAATGGATGGATTTGAGGAGATCAAGTGGTTTGGATGGATGAGGTGAAGGATGGAAGAGATGGAGATGAATGTATGTGATTTAGGTGTTTAGTGTGTGTGAAAACTGATCCAAAATGATTCCTCCCGAATTTTGTGGTCAAAATATGTATTTATACCCCCATGGAAGCTTCTAGAACATTTAGAGATCATAAAACTGCCTTTGGAACCTACACGGGCCGTGCAGCGTCACACGGCCACGGAGGTGGCCGTGTAGCATTTTCTGGTGTCCGAGCACGCCCATGCCTTACAGGGCCGTGCTCGGTACACGGGCCGTGTAGCGTATCGCGTGCTGCGCAGTCTCACCGTTTCGCGCATAACTTCCACATCCGATCTCCATTTTTAGTGATTCTTGCGCTCACGCGATCCTCTCTTCCATGGCTTTCCAACCATATATAGATCTGAGAAAACTTCCAACATTTGAGGGTATAACAAGTCATGCAAAGTAGCACAATTTAAGGCACTTAATCATGAAAATCACACATTTATCATTTCAAGGCACACATCTCCATATCTTCACATAACACCACCAAATGATATACAAAATGAATAAAAACACACAAAATACATAATAAAAAGACACTAAAATCTAAGTGAAAACGACACCGATCACTAATGAAGCTCCTTTCAGTATTGATGATACATGATTCTTGCTGCTCATCTCTTTTTGCAAGTTAAATACCAGCACATATAAATTTAAAATATAATTTGTTGTTTGACAGGCTTAAATTGTTGATTGCTATCTTAACTTTTTCGGGCTTGCATTGTTTAGCATTTCTGTGGTATGAAATAATAGACAGAACTTTCTAATAAGTTGATGACTTATTGAGTAGACCATCTTGTTTCTAATAATTTGTGTATAATGGTGTTGATATCACATATATGCCTAATGGAATGTTGTTCTCTGTGAATGATATTTTCCAGATTTGATGTCTGAATCACCAAAATGGTAATAATTGATACAACTGGAGCATATATATGCTTTAGGAGATACAGGATAATGTGTGTTTATAGTGGTCAATGATGTATCGACAATAATTAATTATGGGACTAAATAATGGAATATATATGTGAAATGTGGTGTCAAATGTAATAAATATATAGTAGATAAAATTCATTGATAAGTAATCAAAGAATGTAGGAAGGTATGGGATATTTCAAAGTTCACAAACACTTTTTGAAACCGGGGACATGGTCCCCTCCCAATCATATACTACGTATACTCTATATTGCCATTGCCAGAAAAAGGTAAATATAAATTTAGAAGCCGCTTCCGAAATGGTAATGAAAATTATTGTCGAGAATAAAAGTGATTAAAGGGAATAATGTAAGAAAATTGCTTTTTCATAATTATTGTAAAAGTAACCCTATTGTAAAAGTATTTCATAAAAGTGATTAGAACATTATTGTAAAAGTAACCCTTGAAAGCATTTCATAATTATGAACATTTTTGCATAGAATCTCCATTCTGATTTTATGTTGCATTCAAATTAGGGTTCAAATGAAGTGGGGAAACTTTTGGTGGAGTAGAAGTGATCCTTCTATCACAGAAGACATATTTGATAGAGCATAAGTAAGAGATCAAAATCAGAACAGTTATTTAAAAGGTACCATTTGCTATCCCTTCTTTCAAGGATATGAATTTCTTTTGAGAGAAATGCCAAATTGCACAATAAGTTGTTTAGCATAACTAAATATGCTTTAGAATAATGA
The DNA here is from genome assembly GCA_023678885.1 of Pogostemon cablin. Taxonomy (NCBI): domain Eukaryota; kingdom Viridiplantae; phylum Streptophyta; class Magnoliopsida; order Lamiales; family Lamiaceae; genus Pogostemon; species Pogostemon cablin. Next base: position 563,100 of record CM042989.1, read on the forward strand.
GAAAGTGATTTTTTGCATGGGTTCCATTAGAAATTGTTATTAAAAAATGCATGAACTTATCTTATATTCAATTATGATGTCATGTAGTTTATGCATGTGCCACATAGTTGGAATACTTAGGTGTAACTTAATTGTCAATCTGTTCTTCATGTCTATCGTTTGGCAAATAACTTACAATTATTGGTTGGACCTATTAAGGATAATTACATAGGTGTATTTCATTAAGAACTTTCAGTCCCAAAATTGATGGGAAGATTAAATGCCTTCTTAATGTGTTCTTCATTTTCATAGTTTGGCAAATAGGCATATTTAAAATATATTCAAATATATGGAAAAGGATTGGATATACAAGGATAGGAGGTCCGATGAGTACAAGACTGGGTTGGACTCTTTCATGCATTTTGCCAAATGTTAATAACCCGGATGCCATGTCATGCCCTTGTGTTTATTGTGGAAATGCAAAGAAGATTCCACATGCTCATGTGAGATCACACTTGCTTCTTTTTGGTATGGATAAAACGTACCACACTTTCGTGTGGCATGGAGAAACAGCCACAAATAGTCACCCAACATATGAAGATGCCCACAAAAGGACAGATGATCATTATTCTACAAGACAATCCTTTGATGATTGATTGGTCGTTATAGTCCGGGCGACCAAGCAACAAAATATCGAACCCAAGGGAATTTAGGATTCATGGCCTTTAGGTATGGTATCGTGATTAGTTAGGGACGATCGGAAAGGAGGTTTAAAAATAAAAGAAAATAAAATGCATGAAAAAGTAAATCTAATTACAATATTTTTGGATTTTCAATGCCATGGTAGTTTTCATGATACACTCATATAATCAATCATCCAACATCTTTAATTGTTTTCCATTTTTAAGCAAATCATGGTAAGGGCGATCACTATTTCCACCTATCCCCAAGGGCCATGGTGAATAGGATGTAGATTATTTTCATAACCCCTAAAAAGCTCCTAGGATCGATCCTACTTACAATTCCCTTCAAGGTACTATGCTCGTATGGATGGGGTTCCCTTCACTAGTTTAATCCTCGGGCACAAGTGATCTCACTAGTGTTCATTTATGTTGTTCTAAATATAAGGACTCCCGGCCAGGCTCCCCTTATATTAAACCCATGTGTAATAAATGGAAGAAACTCACATATGATAATCATGCAAAGCAACTAAGGGTAAAGCAACGACAAGACATGTCGATACACCATACACAACCTAATCACTGTACACTAATACCAAAGACATAAATCCCATATTATTACAAGACATGTGAATTTCATAAATAAAACCTAATCAAAGCCGGAAATTCAATCAAGACATTTTCATAAATTAATCAATAATCATGCCTTCAATCAACCACCAAAACATAGAAAATAAAGATAATAAATAGGATTAGATTACACCTTAATGAAGTTTTTACATCCATGAAGATCATCTTCTCCTTGGTGTCTCCACCTTCTTGGAAAGCAAATAAAATCCTAAACTAGAAAAACATTAAAACTACGGATCCCTCACCCCGAAAGGGGGAGGGATCTCAACTATGGAGATCTTGCTAAAAAGCCCTTTCTTAACTATTGAATCTTGAAAAGATTCAATTTTATTGAATTTAAATGGATGAAGGAATTGGTTCTAAGAGTTGGTCCAAATGAGGGTATTTATAGGTGTAGGGTGAGTGGATTTTGTGATGATTTTCGATGTGGGACAAGAGTGAATTTTATAGAATTTTCGGTTCCAGGAATTTAGTATAAGAATAAATTGGGCGAGTATTAATCACATGTGATGGCTTGGCAAAGTGGTTAGAGGCGCCCTTGTACATGCATGAGGTCTCGGGTTCGAAACCCATCCTCCGCACATTTTCTTTCAAAACTGCATAAAAACACGGGCGTGTTTTTATGCATCTGCCCGTGTTTTCTTGCAATTTTTCAGCTCTCTGGACAATTTTTGCACTTCTGAATAGACAACACTTTTCTGAAAAGTGTTGTCTTTTCTATGTTGTCTTTGCCAAATTTTCTCTTTTTTTCGTCTTCGTTCCAATTTAATTCCCGTTTCTTCCATCACTCTTTCAAGCTCAAAACACCCCTTTTCTGCAAAAATACATAATAATACCTCTCTCAAACTAATTAAGCAATTAATAATATTTTCATTAAAATCATGCTTAATTATTGAATTAAATCCAAATAAATCCACATAAATTCATGCAATTTAGCCCATAATTCTAGGTGAATTTCACACCGATCAAACCCCCCAAACTTAAAGTGTTGCTCGTCCCCGAGCAACGAAAGAAAAGAAAGAACGAGGAGGGGAATTCACCTAGAATTGAATCAAGATATCAAGTCATTTCAAAACCATTTCAATTCAATCAAAACAAGAGACAAGACATCAATTTAAGTGCATACAAGTTAAGCTTAGGAAATATACAAGCAAGTGAGACCTTCACTACTCCTCTCTAGATTTTGCTTTTCACTCTCACACTCAAAGGGTGTATGGGAGAAGTGTATACTCTCATAAATCAATTCAAATGCATGTCATTACCATATGCTTGACAAAAGTCTACGCTCTCCACCACTTGTATGTGTGTTAATTATTGGATCAAGAAGGTCTTTATATGGGGTTGTAATGTAGGCTCTTTGGTATTGGGTAGGAAAAATATTTAGGAAAAGTAAGCTCAAGATTAGTAGAGAATTTAAGTTGACGGCCAATATCAACTCTCACTCTCTCTTTTCTCAAATTAGTGAAGAATTCAAGTTGGTTGGTAGCCTCAACTCTCATTCCCACTTTTTTTTTTCTTTTTCCACCTTAATCACAAAGAGAATTTTATCCATCCAACAAATAAAAGAACCTTTTTCTTCTCTTTTTCCACTATTGAGTTTTTTTTTTCTCTCTCTTTTCCACAAGGGCTCTCTTTCCATTTTTCTAGTAGAGCTCCTTTATACTTCTTTTATACAAGCTTTACTCAATTTTTTTTCTCAACCTCCATTTTTTTTTCTTACTTCATCTTTTCTCCCTCTTTTCTTGCACTTTCACCACTCTCTTTCCAAACTCTCTTGTAAGCTCAATTCAACCATTTCATCCCCATTAATCCTCTACTAATCGACAAAGGTGATTAGGATATAAAATATGGATAAAATGGCTAAATTTGTAGGTTGCCAAAGAAATAAGGATAATAAGCTCAAAGGGGCAAACTACGAAATGATTTCATTTGGTAGAATAAATTTGGCTAAGTGACTTGTCAAAACAAAGATGGCCTTAAATCATTTCCAACAATCTTCACACACTTGTAGTTTCAAGAAGACACAAAGGCAAGTTCTAGAATGCACACAAAATAATGATGCACACACAAGAAAGGAAAAATCATTTGATTTCATGATTTTAAGGCTCAAAAGCTCACGGGTTTATAGTAGTGAAAGGCAACACAAAACAAGCATAAACCATAGCTCAACAAGTACACAAGTAAAAATCCATCTAGTCACAAGTTTCAATCAAAAATCATAATCTTAAAATTTCTCACAATTAAGCACAAGAGAGCCAAGAAAGATTTTCTCCTTATTGAAAACAAGATAAAGCGAGAAAAGCACGAAAAAAAACCGAAAACAACAAAAAAAAGGAGGAAATACGTGCCAAGGAAAAGAGTAAGGACTTAAACGTGCGCCGGTGCAATATGCTCAAGTAGGAGTTCATGGATACAATTTATAATTCAAACCGTAGAAAAGTCAAGTAACAAATGACATGCCCCCCAAACTTAAATTAGACAAAGTCGAATTTAAGTTGGGAAGATGTTCGTTACCTCAATTTGCACCACTCATTTGCTCTTCAAGGCCAATACCATGGCTCCACGCTTTAGTCCCTACAAACACAACCATAAAACGAAAAACAAATCAAAAAAAAAATATCCCTATCCTAACCACTTAACAAACCCAAAGTCACAAATACAACTAAATTCCCCGGCAACGGCGCCATTTGATTGGTCGTTATAGTCCGGGCGACCAAGCAACAAAATATCGAACCCAAGGGAATTTAGGATTCATGGCCTTTAGGTATGGTATCGTGATTAGTTAGGGACGATCGGAAAGGAGGTTTAAAAATAAAAGAAAATAAAATGCATGAAAAAGTAAATCTAATTACAATATTTTTGGATTTTCAATGCCATGGTAGTTTTCATGATACACTCATATAATCAATCATCCAACATCTTTAATTGTTTTCCATTTTTAAGCAAATCATGGTAAGGGCGATCACTATTTCCACCTATCCCCAAGGGCCATGGTGAATAGGATGTAGATTATTTTCATAACCCCTAAAAAGCTCCTAGGATCGATCCTACTTACAATTCCCTTCAAGGTACTATGCTCGTATGGATGGGGTTCCCTTCACTAGTTTAATCCTCGGGCACAAGTGATCTCACTAGTGTTCATTTATGTTGTTCTAAATATAAGGACTCCCGGCCAGGCTCCCCTTATATTAAACCCATGTGTAATAAATGGAAGAAACTCACATATGATAATCATGCAAAGCAACTAAGGGTAAAGCAACGACAAGACATGTCGATACACCATACACAACCTAATCACTGTACACTAATACCAAAGACATAAATCCCATATTATTACAAGACATGTGAATTTCATAAATAAAACCTAATCAAAGCCGGAAATTCAATCAAGACATTTTCATAAATTAATCAATAATCATGCCTTCAATCAACCACCAAAACATAGAAAATAAAGATAATAAATAGGATTAGATTACACCTTAATGAAGTTTTTACATCCATGAAGATCATCTTCTCCTTGGTGTCTCCACCTTCTTGGAAAGCAAATAAAATCCTAAACTAGAAAAACATTAAAACTACGGATCCCTCACCCCGAAAGGGGGAGGGATCTCAACTATGGAGATCTTGCTAAAAAGCCCTTTCTTAACTATTGAATCTTGAAAAGATTCAATTTTATTGAATTTAAATGGATGAAGGAATTGGTTCTAAGAGTTGGTCCAAATGAGGGTATTTATAGGTGTAGGGTGAGTGGATTTTGTGATGATTTTCGATGTGGGACAAGAGTGAATTTTATAGAATTTTCGGTTCCAGGAATTTAGTATAAGAATAAATTGGGCGAGTATTAATCACATGTGATGGCTTGGCAAAGTGGTTAGAGGCGCCCTTGTACATGCATGAGGTCTCGGGTTCGAAACCCATCCTCGGCGCCATTTGATTGGTCGTTATAGTCCGGGCGACCAAGCAACAAAATATCGAACCCAAGGGAATTTAGGATTCATGGCCTTTAGGTATGGTATCGTGATTAGTTAGGGACGATCGGAAAGGAGGTTTAAAAATAAAAGAAAATAAAATGCATGAAAAAGTAAATCTAATTACAATATTTTTGGATTTTCAATGCCATGGTAGTTTTCATGATACACTCATATAATCAATCATCCAACATCTTTAATTGTTTTCCATTTTTAAGCAAATCATGGTAAGGGCGATCACTATTTCCACCTATCCCCAAGGGCCATGGTGAATAGGATGTAGATTATTTTCATAACCCCTAAAAAGCTCCTAGGATCGATCCTACTTACAATTCCCTTCAAGGTACTATGCTCGTATGGATGGGGTTCCCTTCACTAGTTTAATCCTCGGGCACAAGTGATCTCACTAGTGTTCATTTATGTTGTTCTAAATATAAGGACTCCCGGCCAGGCTCCCCTTATATTAAACCCATGTGTAATAAATGGAAGAAACTCACATATGATAATCATGCAAAGCAACTAAGGGTAAAGCAACGACAAGACATGTCGATACACCATACACAACCTAATCACTGTACACTAATACCAAAGACATAAATCCCATATTATTACAAGACATGTGAATTTCATAAATAAAACCTAATCAAAGCCGGAAATTCAATCAAGACATTTTCATAAATTAATCAATAATCATGCCTTCAATCAACCACCAAAACATAGAAAATAAAGATAATAAATAGGATTAGATTACACCTTAATGAAGTTTTTACATCCATGAAGATCATCTTCTCCTTGGTGTCTCCACCTTCTTGGAAAGCAAATAAAATCCTAAACTAGAAAAACATTAAAACTACGGATCCCTCACCCCGAAAGGGGGAGGGATCTCAACTATGGAGATCTTGCTAAAAAGCCCTTTCTTAACTATTGAATCTTGAAAAGATTCAATTTTATTGAATTTAAATGGATGAAGGAATTGGTTCTAAGAGTTGGTCCAAATGAGGGTATTTATAGGTGTAGGGTGAGTGGATTTTGTGATGATTTTCGATGTGGGACAAGAGTGAATTTTATAGAATTTTCGGTTCCAGGAATTTAGTATAAGAATAAATTGGGCGAGTATTAATCACATGTGATGGCTTGGCAAAGTGGTTAGAGGCGCCCTTGTACATGCATGAGGTCTCGGGTTCGAAACCCATCCTCCGCACATTTTCTTTCAAAACTGCATAAAAACACGGGCGTGTTTTTATGCATCTGCCCGTGTTTTCTTGCAATTTTTCAGCTCTCTGGACAATTTTTGCACTTCTGAATAGACAACACTTTTCTGAAAAGTGTTGTCTTTTCTATGTTGTCTTTGCCAAATTTTCTCTTTTTTTCGTCTTCGTTCCAATTTAATTCCCGTTTCTTCCATCACTCTTTCAAGCTCAAAACACCCCTTTTCTGCAAAAATACATAATAATACCTCTCTCAAACTAATTAAGCAATTAATAATATTTTCATTAAAATCATGCTTAATTATTGAATTAAATCCAAATAAATCCACATAAATTCATGCAATTTAGCCCATAATTCTAGGTGAATTTCACACCGATCAATGATATGGTTCAAGCTGCATATGAGAGTGAGGACAATCCAGAAAAATTCACTGAGCTTTTAGAAGATGCCGAAAAGCCATTATATCCTGGCTGTTCTAAATTCACTAAGTTGTCGACAATTGTAAAATTATACAACTTGAAGGCGAAATATAGTTGGAGTGATAGAAGCATGACCGAGCTACTTGAATTGTTATGTGATATGCTCCCAGATCAAAATGAATTGCCTTCGTCACTGTATGAAGCAAAGAAAAGTTTGGCCACTTTAGGGATGGATTATCAAAAAATCCATGCTTGCCCTCAAGACTGCATCCTATATCGAAAAGAGTTCAAAGACCATACAAGTTGCCCAACTTGTGGTAAGTCTAGGTGGAAGGTTTTGGACAAAGGCATCATAAAAGAAGGAGTCCCCGCAAAGGTGTTATGGTACTTTCCACCTATTCCTAGATTTCGTAGGATGTTTAAAAATAAAGAGCTGGCCAAAGATCTGACATGGCATGCTAGCACTCGAGTAGAATGTGAAGGCTCTCTAGAGCATCCTGCGGATTCACCTTGTTGGAAGACTGTGGACACACTATACCCTGAATTTGCTGATGACTCAAGAAATCTTTGATTGGCCTTGTCAGCTGATGGGATCAACCCTCATGGTACTATGAGCTCCACATATAGTTGTTGGCCAGTTATGTTAATCACATACAATCTTTCTCCTCAATTGTGCATGAAGAGAAAATTTATGATGCTCACACTGTTGATTTCGGGTCCTCGGCAGCCTGGAAATGACATTGATGTCTACCTAGCACCCTTGATTGATGATTTAAAAAGCTTATGGGAAGGTATCCAAGCATATGATGCATATAAGGCTGAGGGTTTCCTCTTAAAAGCTGTCTTGTTATGGACTATCAATGATTATCCAGCGTACGGCAACCTGTCGGGCTGCACAGTGAAAGGATATTATGGGTGTGCCGTATGTGGTGAAGATACGCCCTCAATAAGGCTTCGTAAGAGTCGAAAAATTGTGTACACTAAAGTGAGAAGATTCCTAAAATCTTATCATCCATATCGTAAGCTAAAGAAAGCATTTGATGGGAAACAAGAGTTAAGACCACCTCCAAAACGTATGACGGGGGAAGAAGTTTATGAGAAAGTAAGAGGAATTCGCTGCACATGGAGAAAAAAGAGTTGCGATTCAAAAAAGAAAGAGGGTAAAGTGGCTTACAAGAAGCCTTCGATATTCTTTGAACTTCCATATTGGAAGCATTTGGATGTTAGACATTGTCTTGATGTGATGCACATTGAAAAAAATGTATGTGAAAGTGTCATCGGCACACTTCTCCACATTCCGGGTAAAACTAAGGATGGAGAAAATGCAAGAAATGACCTTGTGGAGATGGGAATAAGGCCGGAATTGGCACCTATTAAAAAGGGTGAAAGAACTTATTTGCCTGCAGCTTGTTATACATTGAGTACGGCCGAGAAAAAAAAGGTGTATTCCTCTTTGCATGGTATGAAGGTCCCCAGTGGTTACTCATCCAATATTCGCAATCTTGTTAAGGATTCGAAAATTGTCGGGCTTAAATCACATGATTGTCATACCTTGATGCATCATTTGCTACCAATCGCAATCTGTGGTGTCTTGCCATATAATGTCAGATATGCCATTACTCGATTGTGCTTCTTCTTCAATTCGTTGTGTAGCAAAGTCATTGATGTATCGAAATTAGATGAACTTCAGGATGACATTGTAAAGACGCTGTGTTTGTTGGAGAAGTACTTTCCCCCGTCCTTCTTCGATATAATGATTCATTTGACAGTACACTTGGTAAAAGAGGTGGAATTGTGTGGGCCAGTGTGGTATAGGTGGATGTATCCATTTGAAAGGTACATGCGGGTACTGAAGAGTTATGTATGTTGTCGTGCGCGGCCTGAGGGGTGCATGGCCGAGGGTTACATTGCGGAAGAGGCAGTGGAGTTTTGTTCAGATTTCCTTGCAAATGTGCACTCAATCGGTATTCCATCTCAAAATCAAAGAAATGATGAGCTCACAAAACCTTTATCAGCTGCTTCCGCATGTACTCTCAATAGGGAGGAGTTAGTATAAGCTCATCTCCATGTGTTGACAAATGATCTTGAGATAGACCCTTACGTCGAGTACGTTGTCCTATTCATATAAATTTTCAGAGCTATATCTTATTATTCGACATGCTAATTACTTAATGAATACATCGTTTAGGAAGCACCTTGCGCATATTCGAGCAACGTATGGAGTGAAGGGCAAGTCTGAAAAATGGCTTCAGGAGAAGCACAACAAGTTGTTTATCAATTGGTTACATGAACTTGTGAGTTATACATAAACACAATTACTCTCAATCATGTATTGTAGTACATTCTAATTCTTTCTCGAATTGTAGGTTGATCTAGAGAATGAAAATTCTAGCACACAGATTTCACAACGTTTAAAATCCCTCGCTCGTGGCCCTATGAGATCTGTTTGTAAGTATGATAGCTACCGTGTAAATGGGGTTATCTATTATACAAAAGAATTCGATAATCGTCAAATGGTGCAAAATTCAGGAGTAAGCATAGTGGCAAAGACCATGCAAGTTTCAAGTGCTAAAGACAAGAATCCAGTTGTGTCTGACATGATCTTTTATGGATACATTGATGAAATATGGGAACTAGACTACATACACTTTCGAATTCCGATTTTCAAATGTACTTGGGTAGATAATAGAAATGGGATCAAAGTAGATGAATTCGGATTCACCTTGGTTAACCTAAACAAAGTTGGATTCAAAGATGATTCTTTCATTTTGGCTAGTTTGGCAAAGCAAGTCTTTTACATTGAAGAAGCTGAGACTGGATCTCATAGTACTCAACCAAATAGCAAGCGACATGTTGTTCGACGAGGAAAGACTGTGATGCACAAATTGACGATAAATAGGGCAAAGGGGGTTAAAAAACAGGTATTGTTCAACAATGTAGGTAATCCTGTTGGGGAGAATGCTAAGGAAATGCAAAGCTATATTGGAGTGCAGACTCGCGAACAAGTTGGTATAAAATACAACAGTTGGAGTGAAGTTCCAACGACTGTAAAAGACGGCATATGGGATACTGTAAATGTAAGTTGCCTACAATCAATTTGTATATCTTTTGATTAAAAATTACCTTTTTTTTAAATTTTTGTACCGTCATTTAAATTATCTTAGCAGTTTCCTTGATTTGGTTATTTTTACTTGTTTTTTAAGTTCACATTCGTGGTTGATCCTAAATGGAGGAAAGGGTGCCTAAAATCGGCTGCAGCGAAATGGAGATAGTACAAGAACAAATTGACACAATATGTTACAAAAAACGTTGGAACTCCCGATTTGCACACCCCTCCCAAAGGAGAAGATATTGACCCGACTGATTGGTCACGTTTTGTAATTTCTCGCTTATCAGATCAATTCAAGGTATGATTTATATTGATGTATTCTTAATGTGGTAAAATATTATCTAATTTATTCTCCCTGTATAGAAAACTAGTGAAGACCATTCAAAGTTGAGAGCTCTAAACAAGTATCCACACCATATGGAACGAAAAGGTTATGCTAATCTTGCTGAGGAGAATGTAAGTAGACAATATTATATGTATGTGAAGTATATCATTGTAATTATATTGGTATACTTGCTAATGTTGTTTTCATGAAGCCCTCGTTATTGACGGGAGATGATGAGGTTGATCGAGCCACACTATGGTCTGAGGCGAGGAAAAGCAAAGATGGAACATACCACAGTGAAGATCTGAAGGAAACTGTTTCAAAAATTGTACGTAAAAATTTATTAAAATTAGCTCCTATTAATCTTCATGGTTTGTCTTGCGAGGATAACTCTTAAATAATTTGTGATGCAAGTATGCATTGTTGTAATTTGGGTACTCTCTTCATTATATTATAATAAATTGTATGAATTACAGACCCAATTTGTAGAGAGAAAAAAATCTGCTGGAGATTCCAATTTGTTCCACTCTTCAGAAGATATTCTCGAAAATGTACTTGACTCCAAAGAACATGCTGGGCGTGTTAGAGGTGTTGGAGGTCATGTCACTCCATCGACCTACTTCAACATTGGAAAAGGAAAAAAAGTTGATAAAGAGCTATTAGCAAGACAAGAACGATTCATCATAGCTCAAGAGATGCGCTTGCGAAAGCTGGAAGAAGAATTTTATAATAATCGTGAAGGCAAAGGCAGTTGCTCAACTAAAGGTATTCGTCCTTGTCAAGAGGGAGAAGAAGACCCGCTTATGCTCAACGATGATGATGTAAGGATTGTCAACAAGGGTGTAGCTTTCAAGGTAAATATGGTCTTGTTTACATAGTAAAATTAAATGTTTACCATGCCGAAAACTATTAATTAAGTATAATTTATTGCAATCTGTAGGCTTGCAAAAAAAAAGAAAAGGGATGAAGAGATTGAAATGGATACATTAGATCCTGATTCCGTTCCTCTAGAGTTGTATGTCCTATATTGCTTCTTTAACTTTCCACGCTGTAATAAGGTGGTGAACATCCAATTGGATAAAGACCTATTTGGTCATGAGCGTGATCTCCACATCCACCTTGAAGATGTTGTTCCATTCTGTAAATTAAAACCAATTTCGTACACTTGCATTGTTGTTTTCATGTGGTATAGTTCATGAATTCCTATTGTTCAATATTATTTCGATATTATATTTAATAGTTACCTCATTCTAATCTAAATTTTGTATTCTTAGGTACTTGTACAAAAGCTATCCTCATAAATTGGTTGACGAAATCAGATTCGTAGATCCCTATGCCATTGGGTTTCAACCAACAACTGCAATGGATGATGCGATTGAAAGCAGAGCTCGTTATCTTTCCAAACGATTCAACGAGATTCTAGACGACCAAATTTGTGTGGCACCATGTAACGTTGGGTAAATTCAAGTTAACTTATAATTCAGTTTTGTGGTTTTTTTTATTTTTTATTATTACTTCACTTTATAGAATATTACATTATCTTGTGCATGTACGTAGTGAGCACTGGATTCTCACGATAATAGATCCACTCAAAGAAGAAGTTTGTTTGTTAGATCCTTACTATAATGGGATTCATGACGCCGTTTGGAAGCAAGTAGTTGAATTGTAAGTTATTAACTAAATTAATTATTACTTCATTTAATCTTATCATATAAATGTGTAGAATTATGAACCAAATAAATAAATTTTAATTGCAATGTAGGGCTTTGAAAATGTTTAATGCAAAAGTGGATGCGGGTAAGAAGGGTCGGAAAAAGATAACTTGGAAAGTGATAAAGGTAAGATTGAAATTGTTTAATATTAAGCATGTAATTGTTATTGATTCACGCCTATTACATTTGTCATAGGCGCCAAAGCAACCTGACGGGAGACAATGTGGTTTTTATGTGCTTCGCTACCTATTAGATTTAATGCAATTTGATGGAATAGTGAACATTGAAATGATACAATCAATTGTAAGTAGCCTTATTATATTTCTATTATTTATTAGTCTCATGATACTGTGGTATAAATGCTTACTTAATTTTGTGCCCCATAGTTCATTGGAAAAAATTACAGCGAAATGGATATCGATGAAGTGCAAAAAGAGTGGGCTTCATGCATCAAACAACACATGTCAACGACTCGTCTAGGAAGAGGTAAACATTGTAATATATCTTGTAATGAGAATAATAACTTATACGATTGTGCTAACCTTAGCTTATGTCTTCTTTACCAGCCTTACGAAAAGACTAAAGTGTGTCTAAGGGAAAGGAAAACATGATGAATGCTTTGTTGTTTATGTTTATGGGAAGACGGTATTTGTCGATCATGGATACATTATGAAGTATTTTAATTGTTGTTGGTGAATTGTATTGGTTAGAGAGATGTTGGGATGTTTATATTCGAACGTATTGATGTTGGTTTTTGTATTTGGAGTTCAATTACTTTCGAATGCATTGATGTAATTGAATTAGTTATGTTGTATTGAAGATCAGGGATTATGACTATTTTAATTATTAAACAGGTTAAAATTTTGATAATAACAACGGGGATATAACATACGACAACGGGCATAAACCGTTGTCAAAGAGAGCTATGACAACGGGGATTGCCCGTTGTTAAAAAGAACAATATTTTTAAAATTAATCTGCAACAACGGGGATAAAACTAACAACAACGGTGATAAACTGTTGTTAAATAGAATTTACGACAACGGGCAAAATTCCGTTGTTAAAAGTAAGACCCTTTAACAACTCCTGGATTAACAACGGAGATTTCGAGCTACAACAACGGTTAATCTGCGTTGTTAAATTAATCTACAACAACGGGGATAAAACTAACAACAACGGTGATTCACCGTTGTTAAAGAGTACTTACAACAACGGGGAAAATGCCGTTGTTAAAAGAATGACATTTTTAACAACTTCCGGATTAACAACGGATATTTTGAGGTACAACAACGGGTAATCCCCGTTGTTAAATTCATCTACAACAACGGGGATTCAATTAATGACAACGGGAATTCCCCGTTGTTAAAGCTGACATACGACGACGGGTCAAAAACCGTTGTTAAAGGGTAGGTACCTTTAACAACTCCCGGATTGACAACGGAGATTTTGAGGTACAACAACGGGTAATCCCCGTTGTTAAATTCGTCTACAACAACGGGGATTCAATTAATGACAACAGGAATTCCCCGTTGTTAAAGATGACATACGACGACGGGTCAAAAACCGTTGTTAAAGGGTAGGTACCTTTAACAACTCCCGGATTGACAACGGATTTTATTAGCAACAACAACGGGGATAATCCGTTGTTAAAAATGCCCTACGACAACGGGTATTTCACCGTTGTTAAAAGTCCAGACTTTTAACAACTCCCGGGTTAACAACGGAGCTTCAGGGGCTACAACAACGGGGATTCTCCGTTGTCTTTCCACAGTTTTGGCATAGTGATGGGAATTGAGAGTAAGAACAATCCTAGGAGATTTAAACTTGTAAGAGAGTTGAGAACCTAATCACCTTGGCCATAGGGGTTAGGGGTACAAACGTGATTGCCCTTAATATCATAACATGAAGATCATCAATGCATGTGTGTGTGTGAGTCTATATATACCTTACCATGAATGTTGATTGCCTTACATACTTCTTAGATTGTTCACCTTCATCCATATTCCATGTCCATTGTATCCATCTATCTTTAATTGCTTTCCTAGTTGTTAGTTATTAGTGTTAATCAACCCCATCCTTATTGATTCGTCCTACTAGAGTAAAGCATTTCTCAAACACGGCTACCCACTTTCGCCCTTGGGTTCGATATTATATAAATTTTGCACTTGGTCGCTTACTTGCTACACACGATAGAGTACACTTGCTCTAAATCAATTTAACCAAAATTGAAACTAAGTTCACATGGCTGCCATGAAAAGGATTAAAGTCTTCGTCATCAGATTGCTCATCCTCAGAATCATGATGCGACTCATCACGTTCAACGGGTTCGCGGCGTTCAAGACATTGCTGAAGTTGTTGCACTTGTCTCCTCAAATCATCCAACTTGATATCTCGAATGTCTCGTTCGCGCCTTGGTTCCTCCGTAGTTTCTATGACGAGGAGGCATCTCTAACCTCGGCTCTGGTACCACTTTGATACCGGAAAATTGGAGATTTAGGAGGTAACACAAGAGAACGCTCGGATATAATTCCTCATTCAATGGAATCCACCACAAGTTCGGAATAAACTCGTCGTCTTTAGGAATCCACCAAAAGACTAAGAGAAAATTAGAAGAAATCCATCTTCTAGACAAGAGTAAACACTCTCAAATAACTTATATTCTCACAAATTTTCTCAATGCCCATACAATGGAGAGTGATGCTCTATTTATAAGAGCCATTACAAGATTCTAGAATACTCACTTAATAGATTCATTACACCACTAAACCCATTATCACATTAATATAGTAGTTAATATAGTGAATAGGACCGGACTAGGAAATGAAAGTTGAAAAGACTCCAAAACTCTTCAAATGCATGAATTGACAGCTTTTCGGATGTATCTGCCACACTTCAGTAAAAAAGCCATAACTCCTTCTAGAAAATTCCAAACGAGTCTCTGTTTGTTGCGTTAGAAAGTAGACTTAAAGAGCTTTCTATCAATATATGGCTCACCATCTGATTACCTCCCAATAACTGCCAGCAAATTTTCAAAGTTACCATAGAAGCTGGAATTCTTTCCCTCATCAAGTTGCTGGTGCAACTTTTGAGCCTTCAGTTGGTGTATCAAACGGTTATGAAAATAACCGATTCCAGCTGCATTAGATAGCCTTCATACCAGACTTTACAACTGTGCCAATAACTGATGCCAACCGACTTAATCAACCACCTAAAAGATCCCTCAAACTGCCCTAGTCACCTGTGCACGGTTGCATGATCTTATGCTTTCCTAAGATTGAAACTCATGCAGCTGCTCCACGATTGCATCTAATCACACACATGTACTAACTATACACGTGCTATTGCTGAAGAACTCCTCACCCAAAACACTCCACCATGTTGTAATAAGGTTTATACCTCACAGCATACAATATGATATAAATAAATTAATGATAAGTGACCCTACATGGGGTTTTTAATTTAAGAGGCTACATATTATTAGAACAGTATATATATATATATATATATATATAACGCACCTGAGATATTATTTTGAATGTATGTAGGTAGTTTATTTTGTAAAGAACGGGTATTATGGGTGTTAAATTTTGAAGTGAAGAAATCCTACTTTACTAATTAATTATTACAAGAAATGGAACCAACCATATAATAACAAATCCAAAATCCAGCGTACAAGTATATAACTAACTAACTAGGTCAATTACACTTGAATCAATGCGGGAACGTACGGCACACCAGATTCCTTGATCCAGGCGTCACCGTTGTATGCGACACCACCGGTCCAGCTCTCGGCAATCTCGGGGGTGATCTTCTGGATACCCTTCCACTGAACCCGGTTAGCAGTGTCAGAACCGGGTCCGCGGTTCTGGTACTCTCCGTAGTAAAGTGTGTCCAAAGCATAAGATCCCATCCACTCGGTCCAGCCGGCGGGGTCAATGAAACCCTCAATGTTGGATTGCATGATGATGGTTCTTGAGAGCAGCTTCCATGGGCGACCAAGGAAGGCCTTGTGGGCTGGCTTGGCGCTGAGGAAGGCCTCCTCGGCGGTGATGGTTCCGTTCTGGATGACGAAAGAACCAGTGCTGCGTGGGTCAACGCGCCCCTCAGCGGTGACGACGCAGTCCTGACCGTCGGCGGGCTTGCGGACGACGAATTTGCAGTTCTGGAAGAGGGCAAAAGCATCACCGAAGATGAAGTCGATGGTGCCTGAGATGGTGCAGTCCCTGTAGTAGTGGCGGTACATGTGGGCGAAGAGGGTGTCCTGGTGGCCGTCGATGGCGACGTTGAAGAAGACGGCTCTGTCACCTGAGGCACGGAGGGCGACGGCTTGGTGACCTTCAGGGCCGGCGGTGTTCTCGAATCCGATGTCCTTGGCCATGAAATCATCACCGTTCACGGCTGCATTCACCAAATAATTATAATTAGTATTACTCTAGTAGTATTTTAAGTAAGGAAATATAAGCTCACCAACAGTGGCGGTGTTGTAGGTCTTAATTCCATCGGCGAAGCTCTTCTTGCCAGTGATTCTGGTCTTCAAAGGACCGTCTCCGATGAGGGTGATGTTGTTGACATCCTTGGGGAAGGACACGGTTTCCTCGTAGACGCCCTCCTTGACGTAGATGACGATGGACGCGTTGTTGACGGCGGGCAAGGAGGCAATGGCCTCGTTGATGGTCTTAAAGTTGCCGCTTCCATCCTTGGCCACAACGATGGTTGGCTTCAATGCGATCCTCTCTTCAAGAAGCCTTCTCTTGGCGAAAGCAGGCTCCTCAGACAACAACTTCCTGCTCACTCCCAACTGCAGGGATGAAACTACGGAAGAGAGTTCGGACACCATGGCAAGACCATTGCTGGACAACTGCCTGGCAGTCTTCAACACAGCCTTCACCTTTTCACCGGTGGCGCTGTCGGTTTCGTTGAAGGCATCAATGCAGGTCTCCTGCTCCGTGATGACGGCGCTGAGCCATGTCTTGATGTTCTCGACGTACTCAGTAGCCCTGGCAGCGTCGAATTCACCAACTGCTTGGAATGATCTCTTGAGATCGTTCACGGCGTTGTTCAGGACCTCGTTACACACGTTGTACGCGTCCTTGGTGGTGGGGTCTGCGGCGGCTTCCTTCAGCAGAGCTGAGTTCTTGAGGACGTCGCCGATGTTCTTGACGGTGGCGTCGAAGGCCAAGCCGACGAGCTCCTTAGGGTCGGTGGTGTTGGCTTGAGCCAAACTCTTCTCACAGGTTTCCTTGTAATCGGTGGGGGAGCAGATGCTCTGCACCGCCTTTGAGGCGGTCGCTGGCTTTGCGGCCTCGCTGTTGTCGCTACTGCTTTTGCCGGAGCTAACTGTGACGGCAACCACCGCGGCCACCAGAAGGATGGAGGCCAGACCGGCAACCACAATTTTCTTATTCTTAGGTGACTCACCCATTTTATTATACTATTGTTTCTCCTAGCTTTATGATTAAAACCAGAGCTCGGGATTTATTATGCTGTAGAATCCGAGCTCTGATGATTGATGAAATTCTTGATTCAGGAGATGAGTATTTATAGTGTTCAACATCCACTAGAGACCGCTAACATTTTACTAGGTTGTTATGGAAAATAGGGTTTTGTTATTCTAAAAATAGGGTTTCATGCGTGGGAAAATGGATAGAGTGGTCTTTATTGCTCCCTCCTTCCCCAATAGACTCTTCACCCCATACATAACTTCAAAAAATGTTGTTTTTTTTTAATTTAATCATGGACTTTTATGGTCTTAATTTTTTTTAAAGGTAATATGTTTTTTTTTAATATAATAAATAAATGAGTTAAATATTTGTTTGGTCTCGTAACTTTTTTTCTTTTTAATTTTAGTCCCAAAAAAGATATTTGTTTATAATTAGTCCCATAACTTTCATTTTTCTTTAATTTTGATCCAATTTTTGCCGAATTTGCCACCTGTTTCCGAAATTGGCAAGTGATGCTGACATGGCGAGTCCAACCAGCCAAATATTGATGAAGCTTAAGAAGAAGAAGAAGGATAATACCAAAAATTGCAAAATGTTTATGTATTGGGTTACTATAAACGTTTTTGCAATCTTTGGTGTTGTCCTCATTCTTCTTCTTAAGTTTCATCAATCTTTGGTTGGTTGAGAAACAATTGGACTAGCCACGTCAGCATCGCTCGCCGGTTTCCAGCAACAAGTGGCAAATCCGATAAAAATTGAACCAAAATTAAAGAAAACTTAAAGTTATGGGACTAATTATAAACAAATATTTTTTTTGGGACTAAAATTAAAAAAAAAAGTTACGGGACCAAACAAATATTTAACTCTAAATAAATAATATAGTTAATTATGTGCATGAGAGTTAAAACTTTTGTTTTTTCACATATATGATAATAACTTTACACAAAGTATTATTTCCAATTGAGTCTAACTGATGTAAAATATATATATATATATATATATATATATATATATATATATATATATATATATATATATATATATATATATATATATATATATATTTGTATACTATTTTGTTCGAATTTGTTCATTTTTCATCGAAAACCTCGATTTTGGTCGGAAAAGCATCATGTGCTTTAATAGGAAAACTAAAATAAAAAACTAAGAGTAAATATCAAAATCAGTTATGTAAGTATGGACTTTTTTAACTTCAGTTTTTTTTATTGCATTTCTCACTTTTGGTCCTCCTGAGTTTCTTTTTGGTCCTTTTGGTCCAAATTCAGTCATTTTTCTTCGGAAATTTAAAAATCTTTTCAAAAAATTATGCTTGAGTTGCACGCGCTCAAAATTGGTCCTGTAAGTATGGATTTTTCCAACTTCAGTCCTTTTTTTATTGCATTTTCACTTTTGGTCCTCCATTGTCCAATTTTAGTCATTTTTGTCCAAATTTAATCATTTTTCGCCGAAAATTTAAAAAACTTGCCAGGAATCATATGTGATTTGCACGCGCTATTATTGTATAGAATGGATAAAATGTGATAATGGAGTAATAAATTTTCCCTAATAATGAAAAAAATGATGTTCATCTAATTGAATTATCTCACGAACAATTCACTAGAATAATAAAAAGTGATAACATTTTTAATAAAAAAGTGAGGCATGATAAAGAGAAAAGTGATAGCTATTTTGTTAAATTATTTTATGAACCATTCGTAGATTGAATAAAAAGTGATAACATTTTTAATGTAAAATAATGTTTGATTAAAATAAAGTGATAATAGACAATTGAATTATCTAATAAACGATTAATATAAATAATAATAATAATATGATAATAATAATTATTATTATGATAAATATTTTATAATTAAAAGCAATTAATATGATAATAAATTTATAATAAAATAAAAAAAATGAAATGGTTAATTAATCATGGGCATTGAGCATAGCCACAGTTTCACAGCATTAATTGATTAGTGTTTTGAGTCGCAAGCAAAACGGAGCCCTTGTTTCTTTTTAATTTATTTTTAATTTAATTTAAAATATATTTAATTGAATAAATGGATAATATGTATCATGGGCAAAAGCAAAAATATAAAGAACATGATTTTTGCATTGGGAGATGTAAAGGTTTTTTAATGAGTTTTAGGCTCACCATCCAAGTTTTATAAAATTGGAGAGAGTGGAAGAAGAGAGGGTGGGAATCACGGTGGAACAGCAGAGCGCATGTCTCTCACGCGGGCCCGTGCTGCTCTTACCCTGTAATTTTTTTAATTTTTTTTCTTCGCTGCTCATTACACGTGGTTACCCCTGCTCTTTTTTATATATTATTATTGTCTTCTATGTTGGCACGTGCAACTCACGTATATTTTCGGTGAGTTTTTTAAATTTTCGGCGAAAAATTATTAAATTTGGACAAAAAAGACTAAAATCGGACAATGGAAGACCAAAAGTGAAAATTGCAATAAAAAAAGGACTGAAGTTGGAAAAATTCATACTTACAGGACTAATTTTGAGCGCGTGCAACTCACGCATAATTTTTCGGCGAAAAAGGACTGAATTTGGACCAAAAGGACCAAAAACAGACCCCGAAGTACCAAAAGTGAGAAATGCAATAAAAAAATGACTGAAGTTGGAAAATGCCATACTTACAGGACCGATTTTGATATTTACTTAAAAACTAACTCATAGTGTTACAAGGGACATGTTTATGAAAAGAAATTTTCCTATGAATCAATAATTTAAAAAGTAGAAATTTAAGAAGAAGAAGAAAAACTCTAGATGTGATGTGTTTCGTAGTTTCCTCTTCAGTTTCTTTAAACAGTCTTCTCTCATTTTCAATTAGCAAACACAGATGAATTCAAACACTACAATAAAAATATTTTTTAGCAATCGAATTTACCAACGGAATTCAATCCGTTGGTAATTACCAATGGATTAGCAACAAAAATGACATTTTTGTTTTTGCAACGGAATGTCAACAGATTTATTCTCTATTGTACCAATGGATTATCAAGGGAATTATTATATAAATTACTAACGGATTACCAACGGAATTGATTTTTCGTTGCTAAAAATTTACCAACCACCACTTTACCAACGGATTCCGTTGGTAAGCCAATTTAACAATGGAATTAATGCTTTTACCAACGGAATATTCCGTTAGTAAAAAATAATTTTTTTGTAGTGAAATACCTAATTACACAAACAATAACAGTATAATTACGGAGTTTAAAACATAAATCATCCTTTTTTTTAGTTAATTCAAAAAGATTTCAAAATAGTTAAGACATTCATTTCTATTTCAATTCTTTCAGTTTTTCTCTGATTTCACCCAAAAATAATTTTTTTTGAGAAAATATCACATTTGGTCCTGTAAGTATAATTGATTTCAACTTTAGTTCTTTTTCATTTGCAATTCTCAATTTTGATCTCATTTTTTTTAATTTTAGTCATTTTCTCGAATTTAGTTAATTTTTTCCCTCCAAATTTAGTCCTTTCGTTCAAAGATGTCCAAAATTGGTCCAAAAATGTATAAAATTTGGACCAAAAGTGGACAAAAAACCAAATTTTGAAGAAAGTACCAAAATGGATAAAAATAACTAAAATTGGACAAAAAATAACCAAAATTGAGAATTGCAAAAGAAAAAAAAAGATTAAAATTGAAATCAGTCATACTTATAGGACCAATTGTGATATTCTCTCATATTTTTTTACCAATTTCATTTCATAACTTTATAAAAACAGAAATTCAGTTTCATTCATGAAATTAGAAAAAAAATGGAGATTTTTAAGTAAAAATAACTATTTTTATGAGAATTTAAAAGATATGAGTCTATTTCAAAGAAATTGAATTACTTGAGACTATTTTGAATAAATTATATATATTTGTACGAGACAATTTTCGTTTTAAACGAACACATTTGTTCAACTACTTTAACAAACACCTGTTGCAGTACCTTATTACACGGAAACATAAATAGGATAATTATCAATCAAAGTTAATATCTCTTAAGGTTTAAACTGCACGATCAGAAACATCAGAAACCTGGTCAGGATTAAATCCAAAAAGTCAGGCTTCGGTTTCCCTTGGAGCATTTAGACTCTCCACCTTAACTCCTCCAAACTTCAAACTCGTCGCAGTTAATTGGCTCACGATTTGGTTCCATTGGGAGACGATCGACTTGGTTCCATTAGTTTATGGAACTTCATGTTTTGCAAGAAGAAGCATAACCACGTGTATAAAACACTAGTATATTGTATGTGTATTTAACGAATTAAAGGTAAATTAGACTTTTTTTAAAATATATAAATTTTAATTTTGTAATAATAGAGTGTGTATTTAATAGAATGAGATTTGTATATATTTTAAATGAGCCTAATAAATATTTTTTAAAAAATGATTAATTTATAGTCCGTTTCACTTTTCCAACATCATGCACGTTATATATAATATTCATTTTCTATAAGAGTAATAAAATCCTAGATTTTATAAATAAACCTTAAAGTAGTTTGCATTAATTCAGAGAAAATGTTACAGTTGATAATTGACAATATCATTTCTGGAAGGTAGAATAGAAAATGAAATAGGAGGTTAGAATAAGTAGATGGGATCTCCATACAATTTTCATGTGTTACGTGTCACTAACTCAGTTGCAAGAAGCCAATTAATCTTCCCTGATAAAATGTAGAAGGAGAATGGAAAAGGCAATGGCATTATACATTAGCATTCTGAGGAGAATCAGTTGGGGTGACGAAGGTTGTTGGGTTTAGATATGGGTATATAGCAGCTGGTTGCACTGTAGGTGGATGGAATCAAGAATGTTTTTTTGGAGTGCTCCATTGAAGTGGATTATGAATTTATGAGAATCCAACTTAAAGAAATTAATTAAAAGAGGGATGGGTGATTAGTAGAGGGAGAGAGGGCGGAGATTATTAGTTCCTCTATTAAATTGCCATTAGGGATTCTTAGTCAGGCTAGCTAGGTTCAAGAAGACTTAATTAAAAGAAGAAGAAGAGAATCCAAATTAAAGAAATTAATTAAAAGAGGGAGAGAGGGCAATGATCACGTGTGGAGATTATTAGTTCCTCTATTAAATTGTCAATAGGGATTCTTAGTAACGTAATCAGCATTAGCAGTGAGGTGGAAATGGTTTTCAAAATTAGCTAGCTAGGTTCAAGAAGACTTAACAATGTGTGGGCCATGTCACATTCATCCCCTAAATTAAATTAAAACCGCATTTGATGACCAACAATTGCTTTATTTTGACATTAATATTTATAGACAGATAGTGACATTAAATTAATAAAGTTATCTTTATTGGGATTATATAATTTAATTGATATAAAGCAAAGTCATGGATGAAAATAATTCTTACTCCGTAAATGATTTATTTCCACAGATCCAATAACACCATTTAATTCCGCATCCAACAATGTAGATCACTCTTTCCCATATTCCTACGCATATGCAACCCTATTTTCAGGAACATCATTCATAGCAACTATTTTATCGGATGTTGAACACTATAAATACTCATCTCCTGAATGAAGATTTCCATCATTCATCAGAGCTCGGATTCTACAGCATAATAAATCCCGAGCTCTGGTTTTAATCATAAAGCTAGGAGAAACAATAGTATAATAAAATGGGTGAGTCACCTAAGAATAAGAAAATTGTGGTTGCCGGTCTGGCCTCCATCCTTCTGGTGGCCGCGGTGGTTGCCGTCACAGTTAGCTCCGGCAAAAGCAGTAGCGACAACAGCGAGGCCGCAAAGCCAGCGACCGCCTCAAAGGCGGTGCAGAGCATCTGCTCCCCCACCGATTACAAGGAAACCTGTGAGAAGAGTTTGGCTCAAGCCAACACCACCGACCCTAAGGAGCTCGTCGGCTTGGCCTTCGACGCCACCGTCAAGAACATCGGCGACGTCCTCAAGAACTCAGCTCTGCTGAAGGAAGCCGCCGCAGACCCCACCACCAAGGACGCGTACAACGTGTGTAACGAGGTCCTGAACAACGCCGTGAACGATCTCAAGAGATCATTCCAAGCAGTTGGTGAATTCGACGCTGCCAGGGCTACTGAGTACGTCGAGAACATCAAGACATGGCTCAGCGCCGTCATCACGGAGCAGGAGACCTGCATTGATGCCTTCAACGAAACCGACAGCGCCACCGGTGAAAAGGTGAAGGCTGTGTTGAAGACTGCCAGGCAGTTGTCCAGCAATGGTCTTGCCATGGTGTCCGAACTCTCTTCCGTAGTTTCATCCCTGCAGTTGGGAGTGAGCAGGAAGTTGTTGTCTGAGGAGCCTGCTTTCGCCAAGAGAAGGCTTCTTGAAGAGAGGATCGCATTGAAGCCAACCATCGTTGTGGCCAAGGATGGAAGCGGCAACTTTAAGACCATCAACGAGGCCATTGCCTCCTTGCCCGCCGTCAACAACGCGTCCATCGTCATCTACGTCAAGGAGGGCGTCTACGAGGAAACCGTGTCCTTCCCCAAGGATGTCAACAACATCACCCTCATCGGAGACGGTCCTTTGAAGACCAGAATCACTGGCAAGAAGAGCTTCGCCGATGGAATTAAGACCTACAACACCGCCACTGTTGGTGAGCTTATATTTCCTTACTTAAAATACTACTAGAGTAATACTAATTATAATTATTTGGTGAATGCAGCCGTGAACGGTGATGATTTCATGGCCAAGGACATCGGATTCGAGAACACCGCCGGCCCTGAAGGTCACCAAGCCGTCGCCCTCCGTGCCTCAGGTGACAGAGCCGTCTTCTTCAACGTCGCCATCGACGGCCACCAGGACACCCTCTTCGCCCACATGTACCGCCACTACTACAGGGACTGCACCATCTCAGGCACCATCGACTTCATCTTCGGTGATGCTTTTGCCCTCTTCCAGAACTGCAAATTCGTCGTCCGCAAGCCCGCCGACGGTCAGGACTGCGTCGTCACCGCTGAGGGGCGCGTTGACCCACGCAGCACTGGTTCTTTCGTCATCCAGAACGGAACCATCACCGCCGAGGAGGCCTTCCTCAGCGCCAAGCCAGCCCACAAGGCCTTCCTTGGTCGCCCATGGAAGCTGCTCTCAAGAACCATCATCATGCAATCCAACATTGAGGGTTTCATTGACCCCGCCGGCTGGACCGAGTGGATGGGATCTTATGCTTTGGACACACTTTACTACGGAGAGTACCAGAACCGCGGACCCGGTTCTGACACTGCTAACCGGGTTCAGTGGAAGGGTATCCAGAAGATCACCCCCGAGATTGCCGAGAGCTGGACCGGTGGTGTCGCATACAACGGTGACGCCTGGATCAAGGAATCTGGTGTGCCGTACGTTCCCGCATTGATGCAAGTGTAATTGACC
The DNA here is from genome assembly GCA_023678885.1 of Pogostemon cablin. Taxonomy (NCBI): domain Eukaryota; kingdom Viridiplantae; phylum Streptophyta; class Magnoliopsida; order Lamiales; family Lamiaceae; genus Pogostemon; species Pogostemon cablin. The sequence continues at coordinate 587,951 of CM042989.1, forward strand.
TAGTTAATTATAATTAGTTGTACACTCGTACGGTGGATTTTTTTTTTTTGGAATTTGTGATATGGTTAATTCCTTTCTTTTTAACGGTAGGATTTCTTTGGTGAAATTTTAGATGCCCATATATAATACTAGTTCGCTACTAAATATAAATACATATATTTAGCATTATATTTACTCCATTATTTACACGTAAAATAACATCTCATGCGAAGTGAATATTGGCTAAAATATTTGGGTGAACAAAGTTTGATTGTGCATATATTCAGAACGTACGTAATCTAAAGGATATATCTCTGTTTGTTTATTCTTTATAGAATACATATAAGTCTCTTGTATAGAGACAGGGTATGGTCAAACGTACAATAAAATATATACTCCCCGTCCCATTTCAGATGACACACTTTCCATTTTGGGTTGTCCCACAAAAGTTTGCACATTCCTAAAAAAGTAAAAAGTCAAAACAATCACCCTTCTCCATACACTTTATTTACAAAAAAACCACCATACCTAACACATCTAACATACTTTTTCATTTATTTATTACCAAAAAATACCATAATACCCCTAAAAATAACCACTTTATTAATCTCCGTGTCAGGAAAGGTGTGCAGTCTTTCCTGGGACGGAGGTACACAAATAAATCTTTTACAAAATCAATTGAAGATATTATTTTATTGTATCCTATTCGATTTTTTTTTTTCATTTTTATCCAACAAATTAATTTTTTTTTTTCAAATTTAGTCCTTTGTATCAGAATTTGTTCAAATTAAGTTTTAAAAAAATTAAAAATAAATTTGATGAAAATGCTAAGTTTGGATAAAAATGACCAAAATTAAACAAAAACATAATTAAAATTAATTGAGAACTTCAAATAAAAAATAATTACAATTGAAATCAATAGTACTTAAAAAATAAAATTTGACATTTTTTCTAAGAGTATCACTAATATAATTAATCAAATTATGTATGTATATAGATGTTACAAATTACTCCCTCTGTAGGCTCTAAAGGGTCTTATTTTCCTTTTTATATACATGGAACTCACACACCCACTAATATATAATTAAAATATGGGATTACACACTCACTAATACAACTATCCACACACAACAGTACTCCTTAATCTAACATGAAAAAACAAAAGTGTTCCTTTTAACTGAAGGGAGGAAGTAATTGTTAAGAAGATCGAATTTTTAATTAAATACACAAAGCAAAGAATAAGCAAAATGATGCATGTAATACACAAGAAAAATAAATAAAGCAAATGTATTTTATGTGATGATGAATAAGAAAACAATATTAATTTTAAACAATAGCTTATTAAAGTAATATATAAAATAATAAATTTTAAAACAGATTTTTATTACTTCAACAACAAAAATAAAATGTTGACTTTGACTAGATATTGTGTGTAAAAAGAAGTTGCATTTTTGTAATATTGTAGTATTTTAATGTGGTTAATAGTATTTCTATATATTTTATTTTATTACTACATTTTTTTAATAGTAGTATATAAGATTAATTCAGATGTTATGACCTAATTAATTTGCATGCATGGCCGCCGTTAATTTTTTTTAATGCAAAGCAATATTTCCCTCTCTCTAACACAACCTATATTTAAAAACAAGATAAATTACCACCTTAAAACCTTTTAACGGACTCCATTAATTGATTTAAAACCAATAAATACTTGTCTCTTCCATCACAGATCATATCAAATTCGATCGGTATCTTTCCGTCCAAACCCTCATACAAATGAAAAAAGAAGAGAATGGGGGACGATTCACCTAACAAAAAAAAATTCATCATTGCAGGTTTAGCCTCCATTCTGTTGGTGGCGGCTGTTGTGGCCGTGTCAATTGGCATCACCCGCCGCGATGGGTCACGGCCATCCACCGCCACCAAAGCGGTGCAGGACATTTGCTCCCCCACTGATTACAAAGAAACTTGCGAGAAGAGTCTCGCCCACGCGGACACCACCGACCCTAAAGAGCTCATTCAGTTAGCCTTTGATGCAACCGTCAAGAAAATCGGCCATGTCCTAAAGAACTCGGCTCTGTTGAAGGAAGCCGCAGCTGATCAGAGCACGAAAGACGCCTTCACCGTCTGCGAGAAAGTGCTTGAAAACGCCGTGGACGATTTGAAACGATCGATTGGAAAAATCGGGGAGTTTGACGCTACGCAGGATAATGAATTCGTTGAGGATCTCAGGACATGGCTGAGCGCTGTGGTAGGGAACGAGGAGACGTGTCTGGAGGCGTTCGAGGAGACGAAGGGCGACACGGGTGAAAAGATGAAGGAGTTGTTGAGAAGTGCAAGGGAAATGTCCAGCAATGGGTTAGCTATGGTGTCTGATGCTTCGTCTCTGCTTAAATCATTGCAGCTGGGAGGGGGCAGGAGGCTGTTTGCGACGAGGAGGCTTCTTCAAGACACCAAGATATCGTTGAAGCCGAGTATTGTGGTGGCGCAAGATGGTAGCGGCCAGTTCAAGAGCGTCGGCGCAGCCATAGCTTCGTTGCCCAAGAAGACCAACCAAACAACCGTGATCTACGTCAAGGCTGGCCTGTACAAGGAACAAGTGGTGATTCCCAAGTATGTAAACAACGTTGTGTTCATCGGAGATGGGCCCGACAAGACAAGAATAACCGGCAACAAGTGTGTTGCCAACGGTGTTAAAACCTTCCAAAGCGCCACGGTTGGTAAGTTTATGTAATTAATTCTGCCACTATTTAATTCAATTCAAAATTGATGATAATTAGATTGATTGGTTTCAACAAATTTGAAGCCGTTGAAGGCGAGGGTTTCTTAGCCAAGGACATCGCATTTGAAAACACGGCGGGGCCTGACGGCGGTCAAGCCGTCGCACTGCGTGTCTCCGGCGACAAATCCGTTTTCTTCAACGTCGCCCTGGACGGTTACCAAGACACCCTCTACGCCCACAGCTACCGCCAATACTACCGCGACTGCACCATCTCCGGCACCGTCGACTTCATCTTCGGCCATTCTCTCACCTTATTACAGAACTGCAAATTCATTGTCCGTAAGCCTGGAAAAGGCCAAGGTTGCATGATCACCGCCGAAGGCCGGGTAGACCCGCGCAGCAACGGCGGCCTGGTTATCCAGAACGGCAACATCACGGCGGAGGAGCCATTCCTGACCGCCCAACCACCACACAAAGCTTTCCTTGGGCGGCCGTGGAAGGAGCTCTCGAGAACCATTATTATACAATCCAACATCGAGGGGTTTATCCACCCGACCGGTTGGTCGCCGTGGGCCGGAAATTTTGCATTGGACACGTGTTATTATGCAGAGTACGATAATCGTGGAGCCGGCTCAAATAAAACGGACCGGGTTAAGTGGAAGGGTTACAAGAACATCTCGACAGAGGAAGTTCAGAAATGGACTGGAGGAATAGCTTTTGTCGGTGATGAGTGGATCAAGGAAGCTGGAGTTCCTTATGTTCCCTCATTGATGCAAATTTAATTATCATAGTTTGTACAATTACATTTCTTTGAGTTCCATATGTTCGCACATTGATGCAAATATAATTAACATAGTTTGTGCATTTACATTTCTTTTGTGTGTGGATATATACAGTATTATGGTTAAAATCTCATAACAATATAATTTATTTATTTATTTTTTTCCCAAAAAGTATTATTTTCAATTTAGCCTTGTAACTCTTAATATTACCCAATTTTGATCTCACTAAAAGACATCAAACAATAGACATCGATTCTTAGAACATATGTATATCAGCAATAAAAAGAAATTGATTTATAAGACATCGGGACAAAGACATCAGTTTTCAAAACGATGTCTAATAAGGAATAATACATTAAGGAAAAGACATCGGTTTTAGGAATCAAAGTCTATGAGCGTATTTTTTAAGAGTTGACATCGGATGAAAGACATCGGTTTATAAAAACCAATGTCCATCAGCGTATTTTCAAGTAAGCCAATGTGTAATCAAAGAATACACATCACGTAAAATACATCACTTGATTAAACTGATGTCTATCCGCGCATTTTTAGAGTTGCGAATAGACATCTCTTGAAAGACATCGGTTAGTGAAAACTGATGTCTATCAGCCTATTTTCATAGAAACCGATGTCTATCAACGTACTTTTCGGTAATAGACATCGCTTGAAAGACATCGGTTTGGTAAAAGACATCAGATTTTATGATGAAATGATGTCTATTAGGTGATGTCTTTCCATAGATTTTGTATAGTGTTTGGAGACAAATTCTACTCATGCGTTGATGAAATTAAAACAAAGGCATGGTACGTACCTTTACTATTTTATAAGTAGAAATATTATTTATCTCTAATTCAAGAGTGGTGCATACTCTAATTCTAGATTATGTGATTTGGGGTCCCTACTCCACATCTCTGATCCATCTTATATTCTATATGAATGTGGAGTAGGGAAATTGGACTGAATTTACGGTGTTATTACTGTTTAGGAGTCTGTTTCTATGTACTCATTTAATTTGTAATCCTTCTCGTGCGTGTAATCCTAGTCTTTCTTGAGTACCTCGAAGGAGTATTACGTTATTAAAATTTCTTATGGCCGGGCCATTCTGTTACAAATATCATCATTAATCAACTTTTACACATTCATAATTTTATATAAAGTTAAAACATAATATCATGACACAAAAAATAAAAATTAAATATAAATTACCAACATTTATATAATTTTCAGAACTCACATAATCACCTAAAATAAACATACCCCAGAAAGATTTGTTGCAATCTTCCTCAACCTCATAAGAGCTGGGACTTTGATTGAGTGTATTTGTAAGTCAGTGCAAGAGTATTACTATTAGTTAGTGAACTTAGTCTCAATTTTGGTACAAATTGATAAGAGTAAGCGTACTCTATCGTTGTGTGTAGACTTGGTGACCAAGTGCAAAATTTATAATATCGAACCCAAGGGAGAAAGTGATGTATCCGTATTCGAAAGATGTTTCACTCTAGAAGGACTAATCAATAAAAGGAGGGAGATGATTAACACTACAATCTACCTAAGAAAGCAATTAAAGGATAGAAAATATACACATGTAATGGAAGATGGATGACGGTGAGATGGATGAAGTAACAATCCAAAGAGGTGCAAGGCTAACCACATTCAAGATTAAGGATATTACATGTACTTGTTAAATTTAAATGGCAAATATCAATGACAATTGGAATAGAAGCAATCACAAATGTTCCCCTAATCCCTATGGCCAAGGTGATTAGGTTCTCAACTCATTACAAGTTTATAGCACAAAAGATTATCCCTTACTCTCAATTCCCTCAAGGGAACTATGATTATAAGATTGGTTCTTCTCACTCAATTAATAACCTACTTAGATCAATTAACTAAGTGTCCCAACAGGAGTGTTCAAAGTATATAAAGATGCTACCACATACTTCACATACTAACATACAAAATTCATATTATAACATGATTCAATCAAATCCCTAAGCACAATATTGGAATGGTCATCCTAATATTATAAATAGAGAGTTTAACCACACATATCATAATACAAATAAAGTAAATCATGTATCATGTAAGAAATTTCAAAAATCACATCAACTAAACCATTAGAAATTCAACATATCCAAATATCCTTAATTCATCATGTAGCTAGCCTCACAAGAGGTCTATCCAACAACAAACATCATGAAAACATCCCTAAAATGCTTACAAATATTCATTGTTGCAAACAAAACAAAGAAAATACAAAATAAAGGTAAATTTCTTCCCTATTTGGATTTGGGTTGAATCTTCCCTTCAAGTTGCAAAATCCCACTCTTCAAGCCTCAATCCTCCTTAGATTTGTGATGGATAGATGGAATGTGTGAAGATGAAGGTGAAAATGGTGGAAAATTGAGTAAAATTTGGATGGAAATGGTAGTGTGTGTGGAAGATGGTGTTGGAGTGTGTGAGGGGCAGCGGCCCCTGCCAAACCCTCGATTTTTCTCTTGCAAATGGTGTAATTGGGGGTATTTATACCCCTGAGGAAGTCTGGAAGTCGCACTTGAGTTTTGACACTTTTGCATAAAAACACGCCCGTGTTTTTATGCATCTGCCCGTGTTTTCTTGCAAAATTTCAGCTCTCTGTACATTTCTTGCACTTCTGAATAGACAACACTTTTCTGAATAGTGTTGTCTTTTCTGTGTTGTCTTTGGTTCGTTCTCCCTCGTTTTAACTCCGAATTGAGATCCGCTTTTTCCTACATCTTCCTCTTCACCTCTAGAATTCATTTATACCTGAAAATTACACAAATTCCACCAAAGTACAAATTCTCCAAATATTTACAAATATCGCACAATCTAGGACACTTAAACACTCAAACTAAGCATAATTGTATGGAACCATGCTATAATTGGACCCTAAATTCATGTGATTTCTACACTCATCAGTTAGATTAGAAAAATCGGAATTATATACATTAGCTAGTGAGAATGCTACGTACTATAGATATATGTTGCGTTTCTAAATAATCCACTATCTCACTTAGTGTTGTATTAATATTCACAATTTTGCATAAATTATAGTAAAATATGCAAGCATCACAATATATATTTGTTGTTGATCAAACAAATCACTTTGACTAGATTCCACAATTTTGCATGCATGGCCATCAATATTTCCCGATTCCTAAATGGTCGACAATTATGCTATTTTTAGAGACAAAATCAACTGGTATCCCATGTTCCACCACTACTATAAATACTTCCCCTCCTTAGCCATGTTTTTTCATCACATCCCAGGGCTCGGAAATAGCCTTTAGAACAAAATAACCGAGCTCTGACACGGTGAAAAAAAAAAAAAAAAGGAAAATAAAGAATAATTAAAATGGGTAACTCCGGCAAGAAGAAGCTAGTCGTTGCCGGGTTGGCCTCCATCCTCCTGGTGGCAGCCGTAGTCGCCATCGTAGCCGTCTCCACCAGAGGCAGCGCCAAGCCATCCAACTCCTCCAAGGCGGTTCAGGCCATCTGTGCCCCCACCGACTACAAGGAAACCTGCGAGCAGAGTCTTGCTCAGGCCAACAGCACAAACCCTAAGGAGCTTATCCAAGCTGCCATTGACGTCGCTGCCAAGAACATCGGTGATGTCCTCAAGAGCTCCACTCTGTTAAACGAAGCCGCCACCGATGAGAGCACCAAGGAGGCTTACAATGTCTGCAAGGAGGTGCTCGAAACCGCCGAGGATGATCTGAAAAGGTCGATCGACACCGTTGGTCAATTTGACGCCAGCAAAGCCGACGAGTACGTCGAGGATCTCAAGACATGGCTCAGCGCTGTTGTTACAAACCAGGAGACGTGCATCGATGCGTTCAACGAGACCAGCAGTGAGGCCGGTGAGAAGGTGAAGAAGCTGTTGAAAACTGCTCGGGAACTCTCCAGCAATGGCTTGGCCATGGTGTCTGATCTCTCCTCCATCCTTTCATCCTTGGGTCTCTCCAGCCGCCGCCTCCTGTCGGAGAAGACCGAGACATACGTTGACAGAAGGCTCCTGGCCGCCGGCAACAAGCCAGACGCAGTGGTGGCGCAAGACGGAAGTGGGCAGTTCAGAAGCATCAGCCAGGCTGTGGCCACCGTTCCCAAGAAGAACAACAGGCCATTCATCATCTACGTTAAAGCTGGTCTCTACAAGGAGTACGTTGAGATCCCCAAAGGAGCTAACCAGGTTATCTTGGTCGGAGACGGCCCCTTGAAGACCAGAGTCATCGGCAACAAGTCCTTCGCCAAGGGAGTCAAGACCTTCCACACAGCCACTGTCGGTGTGAACGCCGAAGACTTCTTAGCCAGAGACATCGCATTCGAGAACAACGCCGGACCCGAAGGCCACCAAGCCGTCGCCCTCCGTGTCTCCGGAGACCGCGCCGTCTTCTTCAACGTCAACATCGACGGTTACCAGGACACCCTATACGCCCACAACTACCGCCAGTACTACCGTGACTGCTTCATCTCCGGCACCATCGACTTCATCTTCGGCGACTCCCTCGCCCTCTTCCAGAACTGCAAGTTCATGGTCCGCAAGCCAATGAGGAACCAGGCCTGCATGGTCACCGCCCAGGGGCGGGTCGAACCACGCAGCGTCGGAGCCATCATCATCCAGAACGGCGACTTCTTGGCGGAGCCCGCCTTCCTGACCGCACAGCCACCCATCAAGGCGTATCTCGGCCGCCCATGGAAGGAGCTGTCCAGGACCATCATCATGCAATCAAACATCGGCGGGTTCATTGCCCCCGAGGGATGGTCGCCATGGATGGGCAACTTCGCTCTGGACACCCTCTACTACGCAGAGTACCAGAACCGTGGACCCGGGTCGAACACTGCTCATCGGGTTCAATGGAGGGGTATCAAGAAGATTACTCCACAAATTGCCGAAAGTTGGACCGGAGGAAAGGTGTATGCTGGTGATCTCTGGGTCAGGAACTCTGGAGTTCCATATGTTCCCACCATGTTGCGCGTTTAATTAATTATCTTTTTTTTTTTTATCATTTTGTAATATAATTACACCATATATATTCATACCCGATTGGGAAAATATCACTAATTACTAATATTGCATTATATTTTGGTTTATACTTATTACAACTTCCACTCATATTTATACATACATTTTAAATAATTCACAAACAAAAGTCACAGCCGAAATTGTTTTTTATAAGTGATTTTGTGAAAATTGGTGTGTATCACCCCTACATCTTTCATACTATTAATTTTTCACACATCATTAAATAAACTTTACACATTTCTTACTCACATCACAATACACTCTCACATATATCACCCCCCAAATATTAATTTTACATCAAGTTAAAACCTTCCCCTTAAATCTTCAAAGCAAACATGATTGTGTGTTAGATTACCTAAAAAAGAACCCAACTTAAACCAAAACAAGCATACCCTTAGATTGATATTCTTCTAATGTATAGATTTTATCTATTTTACATATCATTCATTTAACAACCCACTGTAAATAAAAGATATAATACTGAAATGTTTCGAGAGATTCTAATCGGTGTCAAAATTGCTTCCTAAATTACCTTCAACACCCCTATGTTAAGTTTGGGAAATTTTAGACAGCATTATACTGTTAGTCCCTAAATATCGAATATAATTCTGGATTTTTTAGATTTATATTTTAAATTTTAGTTATTTTTGGTTTAATTATAGTTATTTTTATCGAATTTTTGCAAATTTTAAACGAAATTTTAAAAAATCTCCAAAAAATTATGTGATGCCGGAATTCTGGGTATCGGACCATAATACAGTTTTATTAATTTATCTATTTAATCTATCAATTATAATCAAATTTTATTTAACTTTTATTTGAAAATTCGTAATCAATTTTAATAAGTAATAAATGTAATTGAAAATAAATACTCCAGTTAAGTCCATTGGGTTAAGTGGACTTCAATTTATTGCACTGAGGCCCAGCCCAACTCTCTCTGTTATTAATTTTCCATGGGCGAGCGGGAAAACATTTCACAAAAACTTTTAAATCTCTCGCTCTCGCTCTTTCTCTCTCACACACACACACACACACACACACGCACACGCACTATATCCTCAAAATCCAACATCAAATCCCCCAATTTATCCGACCTTAGGTTTCCTGTTAATATGGAGTAGCATTTTTCGAATTGAGCTGTGTATTGTAATGGAAGGGTTGGAATACATGCGTACAAAATGAATGGCGATTGTGAAAATCCTGCATCTTTTGCCGGAGGATTTGTTCAAACAGTACGCCCTCTTCGCGACCTCGAGTCGAATTGGACCGTCGACTTAGCGAAGAATTTGGAGGAGTATTTGCTGAAGATTTGCTCGGGGCAGATCTCCAGCGATGAAGATGCCATTTTACCTGTGAATTTTGCCGAAGGTAAATAATGAAAGACAGTTGTTTTTTGGTGAGATTTACCCTTTTAATTGACACTTATCCGTGAGCTATTTCTTTTGGGTGCAATTTGTAGCTGCTTTGCTGCTTCAGGGATCTGTGCAGGTGTATAGTAGGAAAGTGGAATACCTGTATTCGTTGGTTCTGCATGCTTTGAATTTTATTTCCCAGAAAAGGTTAGGGTTTTCTCTTTTTGTTTTTATCTTTGCGTTTATTTTCTGTATTTAGGTTTAAAGTGTTGCTCTCATTTGTTAGATTTTAAAATTCATGCTTGGATAGTCCTTTTTATCTTTTCAACTTGTTCTGTGGTAAGAATTTTTCAGCGGCGTTGTTTTAAAACTTTACCAAATTGGCTCAATGTAAAGAACTGTTGCTCATCTTGTTTGGGAAACTGACTGCATTTAAAAAAAAATTATTTATTTGCTTCAGATTGTGAATCAAAAGTACAAGGAAATGGTTGTACCTTGGGCCATTTCTTCATGCTACAAAAATAAATACTAGCATTTCTATTATGAAGTAAAAGTTGACATTTTGGTTAGTTTAGTGCAGTAAGCCAAGAACTACCATTCCATGTGTGAAAATATGTTTAGATTTCATGAGGTATTGATCTGCTCTGAAAACAGGAAGTTTCTTGGGATATAAGCAGTATGCTAATCTTGTATATTAAGGAATTAAATGTTCTGGATAAATTGCATATGGCTGGTCCATATCTACTTGGGTAATGATTTCCAGAATTATAAATTTATCTGTGCTGATGGTTCAAGTTCTAAAACGTTATGAAGGCCAACAAACACCTTCACTTTGACATATCAGCAGTCTGGCGGGATTAGGATATTATTTTTACTTAGGAGACTATTTTTTAATTTGAATTATTATAACAGTCAAGAAGATCAAGCAACAAGTTCATCTACTCGATCAGATTCTGGTGCACCTAGTGCCAAAGATGAAGAGGATGATTCATTTTGGGGATTAGATGATATACCTGGTAAGCTGTTTAATGCCTGTGTACTTTGCAATATAGTAGTCTATGTATAACACATGTTGAACACAATTGGACAATATATGTTGTAGTTGATGAAAAGAATTTGCTGGACAGTGCAACATGTAGAGACACACCACCCGGCCATTTTGTGAGGCCCCCTGCAAATTTAGTTGTGCTTGAAGGTGAATGCTTGGACGTTGGTGGAGATTCAGGGGAGCTGGAGTTATACCTGGTAAAATTGTGTTTCTTCTAGAATTAAGAACCGTCATTACAAATCCCTGTTGTAGATAATGTATAGTTTATTGTTGCAGTTGGCCACAAGTGATCTTTACCGGGACTTTGTGCTTCTGGACTCCTGCGATGCTGTTGTTGTTGACAGTTTTCTTGATTCTAAAGCTAGCACTGGGCAGCCTAATGTCAGCAGGGTTAACTCTGCAACTTCTAAGGGCCAGAAGAGCTTTCTGTCGCCATCAAGACAATATGGGGGTACTGCTCAAAAGTTGTCTTCTAAAGAGAAAAATGATGCTAATGTTAACCTGTCACCTTGTGTTGATCAAAGATTTGAATTTAATGACCACAATGCTGGATGTTCTTCTCCTGCCTTTGATCCTGCAGACAGAAATGATGGGTTCGGAATGGCAGATGTATATTCAGAACCTGGAGACTTTGATGATGATGGTGATGATGACCCATGGAAACCCTTGAATCCTCATGAACCAGGAAATTTGAAAGTTACACCCTATAAAAAAGGTGGTTTTATGTACCTGAAATTGGATTTATATTCCACATAATGTCTTTCTGATCTCATTCTCTCTCATGCAGTGAAAACTAAAGTAAGGCTAGATGTTGGTTCCAGGAAACACCGATCGCTAACTGCAGAATTTCCTCTTGCGAAACTTATTGGTCCCATCAGTACAGAACTAACTGATATATGGGAATCAAAATTTGGTGCCACAGATAAATTCCGAAAATCACAACCTCTAACTCTATATGAAAAGGTTGATGTTTGTTGTTTTGGTGATTCTGCTTGCATCTCAACTTACTTTTCTTTTTCATGAACTAAACTTATCTTTGCAGCTGCGGCAATCCCTGGTTCTCAGGGAGAGGAAAACAAATGATGCCTTCTTTAGTTCTGAAGACCATAATGATGATAATGGATACGACAGTGGAGATGCAGATTTTGGGCCGCCAGATTTTGACATGCACGACAATAATACATCCATTCCTGAAGATGTACCTCCATACCAAAATAAGGTTTGGATGACTTTTTAACTAGACTTCCTTATTTTAATATCTTCACAAAAGGCTCATAGTTTTCACTTGAGCAGTGTGAAGTTCCAGATGCAAATGAAAACCTTGAAGACCTTTGTCGATCTCACTTGGTAAGAGTATATGTTGCAGCCATTTACTGTGACATTAGAACTTGCTATTTAAGAAAATCTAATCATTGACTTTGATGTGACACGTGCTATTATTCCTATCATTGTAGGATGCTCTGCTTGATACCCTTGCTGAGAATGAGAAGCAGACAGAAATGGCTGCTCGAATATCCACTTGGAAGCAAAGAATTGAGCAGAACTTGGAAGAGCAAGTATGTGACTTTTCCCCTGATTAACGTAGAATGTTTTTCGTCCCATCCCAAGTATTGAGGATTCAAATCTTTGTATGATAATGCTAGCCATTTACTGCAGGATGCACGTCCCTCGTTTGACATTCACAAATACGGTGAAAGAGTTCTGGTCAAACTATCCACAGAAGCAGATGATGGAAACTCCTTGTCTTTTGCAGATGTTGTCAAAGGCCAAGAGAAGCACGACATTGCTAGAACATTTTCTGCTCTTCTGCAACTGGTAATTCCCCCGTTGAGCTCTAAACTGTTGTTTTTACTGTCGAGATGTCTCATATCTTGGTGCAGGTAAACAATGGAGACGTAGATTTAGTGAGAAGCGGGTCAGACGTCCCTCCAATTTGCCACTCAGATGCAAATCCATTTTACGTGCGGTTGCTTACCAATGAGAAGAAAAAGGGAGCACCTCCTCCCCTTCAGCCATCCAAAAAGAGAGCAGCCAAATCCCCTCCGATGAAAGGATGTGCTAAACCCAAAGGCAACAAGGGAAAGGAGAATTGCCCCGCTGTGACTTTATCACCACCTCAAGAGTCTAATTCAAGTCAGGGATTCTCGGTAAAAGCAAGCAGATCAAGATGCACACCTCAAGGTAAAAAGAGAAGAAAATCACGATTAGTTGCACCTTTAGAAATGCATTTTGTGGGATGATTTATTTAGTTTTCACTTCACCCAGTTAGTTTTAGACCACTGACATTAACTGATGTCTGTAATTGTTACTCCTTAACTGTTAGTTGGTTTCTGAATCTGGAGAGATCACTACGTAATTAAGTTAGGATCATCAGCTAAAGCATTTCTCCTCTATTTATTCCTACTCCACCAAACGCACGTGGAAATGCGACTGTTGTACAGAGAATGAGAACATGAGTTCTACGTGGAGCGAGCAAGTTTTATTTCTTCTGTGTAAGTGTGTAACAATCAGATTAATAGGTATTGTTCAGGGACAATTTGAGTTTTTGTTTTGTCGAGTTACAATTTCAATTGCAATTACGCTTCTTTTTTTTTTTAAATTACATTTATACTTAATAAAACGCTTTTTCTTATTATTATATCTTTCTTCCATATTTATCTGTGCCGACACAGTAAATTTGTAGATTATAAAAATTTATTTTTTATTAATTTTCTACACTGACATTGTAAATACATACCTTGATTAATAATACTGTTTAACCAATTATATTGGTTTTTTTAAGAATATTGTGAAATTTTTAAATAATAAGTAAAGTATTTTATATGTTTTAACTGTGATTAATATTTTAAAAATTAAGATGAATTTTGATATTATTAGTTAATGAATTTTTTTATTTTTTATTTTGGGTGGAGCATGTGGATAGAGGGAATACAAGTTTTTACAAAATTTAAATTTCGTGCATGTGCCTCCTTCAATAATAATACTAATAAATTTCATGCTAAGTTTTTTTTTTTCCAAGGAAATATATATTTCACGTAAGTCGACCTTTTCTTTTAATAAAAAATTGCACTTTTCATAACAAAAGAAATTGAATTTCGTGCAATTCTTTAAATAATAATATCGTAAACTTTCGTGTAAGGTAATGTATATAAAATAACTAGGGATGTAATCGAATCGAGCCGAGTCGAACACTACTAGGTTTGAGGATCGTTTGTTAAGAAATTATCGAACTCGAACCCGAGCTCGAACTCGTCAAGAAAAAAAATATCGAACTCGAGCTCGAACTCAAACTATTTGTTAAGACTCGCGAACATGTTCACGAACACATACAGTAACTTGTTTATGAATATATTTTCATGAACATTTAAATAATTTTGTGCCTGGATATTAAAAAAATATTTCGTTTATAAACATTTAATGTTACTCATAATATTAAATAAACAAACTAACAAAATATAATAATAAACGGTAAAAAATATTTAAATATTTAAATAATCACTTAAGTTATTATCATATTTGTGTGGTTTAATATGAAATATTTAATTATTGAATATTAATAAATAAATAATAATATATAATTCTAAAGAATAACTATAAAATTTACGAATACGTTTGCGAGCCATTAGCGAACCTATAAACGAATATGTTCGCGAGCTTTCGAGCCGAACACCCTTAGGCTTGAGTTTGGTTTGATAAACTATTCGAACTCAAAATTCAAGTTTGGTTTGGCTCGTTAAGGTTAACGAAAGAGTTCAAACGAACATTTAATCAAACCGAGACTCGAATAGTTCGCGAACGGTTTGGTATGGTTACATCCCTAAAAATAACAATGCTCATTACACTAATGACATTACACGCTCAATATAATAACATCCATGTACTTATTGATTGCTTTTCAGACTAGCTCATTGCCGGAAGTAAGATTTACAAATGATAAAAAAAAAAATTAAAATTCAAGAGCTTGGGCAGTCTAAAAAATGCATTGATGCGTTAAGCTTATTAATGCTTAGTCTCTACGGCGTCTTCCGACATCAAAATGTATATCCAAAATGCCAGTAATACCAGCATCAATTTTTTGACCTACCTTCACCGGGCCGACACCTTGAGGAGTTCCTGCATAGAGTAAAACCTTATGACCATACAATTTGGAGCTGAGCTACATGCTCATTCCCTGTATCGTCCTCAAAAGTAATGAAAATTATGAGCAACTTTTGACGTTTGAGGAGGCGGCAAAGTGCAAAAGGAAAAAAATGCATGCAGAAATATTCAATGACAAAATTTTTATTTTTCTTACCCGTTAAAATGACATCACCCTCAAGCAGCGTGAAGATGGAACTAATATGGCTAATCAAGAATGGGATCTTGAATATCATGTCACTAGTTGATCCCTTCTGTCGTATTTCCCCATCAACCTACAAATAGAAGGATTTATTGATAGAAGTAAGGTAGGTAGTTAGTAGGTTAAAAATAAAGAAATAACTAGTACCTTCAACCAAAGTTCCACGTTATGAGGGTCTGGCAACATGTGTTTTGGTAACTGCAAATGAACGTTAAGCAAACTTAAGGTAAAACCATCTTCATATTAAATACTCCAACTTCTTAAAAGATCACCATATATAATATGAAGATACAAGTAGATCATTTATAACATGAATATAGAAAATAAAAGGCCCTAGTTTCTCCAAAAATAATATCAACAATTGTATAAACTATAAACTTTTCTTTGCCACCAGTCTCCATAAGTAAACCACAAGGATTTGCTCATAAAAAAACATGCCTACTAAGCAGCAGTGGGAAAAAGACGTGACAATATGGTGCAGAGCAGGGAAGATCCTACGCATGAAACAATAAAAAACAAAATGGAGGTGGTGTTTGCATTCAATCAGATATATATTGAATATGCTTAGCCCTATTGGAAGATCAAAACTCAAAAGGTTAAGGTCTTACAATAGAGCTGATTGGTGTGAAGGTATCTTGGCCTTTAGCTACAGACCACGGAAGACCTGCAGACTTCAGTGAAATTGACAAGATGAGAAAACTACAAGCATCATGAGGAACCCAAGAAGAAAAGGTAAGATGGCCAAGTGAAATTCTGGAATATTATTACTTGCGAAAAGGATACAACAGAAAAATACATTCAATTTGAAATGGATAAGAAATTGCAGACTTCTGAATTGCATATTACTGATGCTGAAATATTCACAATGAAATATGACAGAGTACAAACCTTGGCAGCAGACTGGATCTCTCTAGCAGTCATATCCAAAGCAAGACCATAACCTAAGCCACAGAAGTGTCAGCACCAATAACTGGATGTGGGATAATTGACTTACTTTTTAACATCGAGTTTCAGTAATCCTTAAAAGTTCTAACGAGCATGCATAGCACTTTCATCTATTCATTCTAAAAGTTACAATGTGATTAGACAGTAGGAGGTGAGAAATCTATATGGACATAATATAATTTAAATCAAACTTTATGCCAAATCAACGTACAAAAATAGATTATTCAAACCTTATGCAATGTCAACCTTTGATTTGGGTAGATTATTGGGTCTTAAAAACTCAAAACAAACGTAGATTATCACTATTCATTTGGTTTTCAAAACCTATGATTTTAAAACCATGATTTTCAAAACTCACATAAACCTCAAAGAAACATAACCTTAAAGCAATAGGGTAATCTGGTTTTGGAATTTCAAAAACACATTAAAATTCAGATTTGAATTTTCAAAGTCCTGAAACATGTAATCATACATATTGCCCTATAATATCAATCTACTCTATCTCACTTTGATTTGACATAGAATTAAACTGCAACCTACTTAAAATATCAAAATAAACACACTCTCACTCTTAATTGGATTTCCAAATCCATCTAGATTTCAAAATCCATCTAAATTTCAAAATCAAGAATTCAAATACCCTCTGAATCCTAAAACAAACACCACCTTATGGTTCAGTAGTTTCTCTTCATTGTTTTATTGTCAATCCACTCAAATTAAGAGTTAGACTCAGGTGCACACAAGATAATTTAATCATACCCCGTGATAATGAGCTAATGACTGAACAGATTTACAAATATTTATCCATTTTTCATTATTGAAATTTTTACATTATGATTACCAATGATCACCATTTGAAGATTTTGCTATAATGCACTCTTTCAAATTGTTTCCTAGTATTGCATACTATATTATACCTCCGACGTAATCCATGGCCGCTGCCTCAGGCACGTCGCGAGCGCGTTGACCAATGACCACCGCCAGCTCAACCTCGTGATCCAGCGCCTCCAGAGGCTCCGGCACCTCAATTTTACCGCCGTTCTCCAAATACGAAGACGTCGGCTTCAGAAACAGCACCGGCTCCTTCAATACAAATATCAAATCAACATTATGCAAGTCGAACATTTGGCATAAAATACAACTAAATCCCTCAAACATACCTTAGGTACGGCATTTCCTAGTTCTTTCGCGTGCGCGGCGTAGTTGCGGCCGACGGCGATGATTTTTGTTCCTACCGACAGAAGCTTCTGGTACGCCGCCGCAGACGTGGCCATATTCCGGGGTTTTACGGTTGTCGGAGCGGTTTTACTACTCGAGAAGAGTGTGTTACCGAACGGTGAAGACAATCTGCGGAGCGAAATCGAAGCTTTCATGTACGAATCGACCAGTAGCATAGAATGTAGGTTGTTAATGTTAAGGAGAGGTACAGTGCGATAGCTGTGACGCTTGTAACCCTAGTTCGCTCCCATGGAACAAAGGGCCTGCTTAATTGGAAAATATCCTAAAAGAGTATTGTACCTTTCGCATCAAAAACAGTACCTTTCTTAAAGACCTGTTTGGAAGTAAGGTTTTTGGTCCATGATAAAAATAGATTGTGCACCCGGGTGCACACGAAGCTTCGTGTGCACCCACATACAAATATAAACAAAAACATATACAATTATAAGTAAAAATGTATACAATTTAATTATTAATTTTTTAATGAAAAATTGAGTGTAAAAAATATACAATTATTAAAATGCATGTATACACTATTGAATACTAAAAAGTTATACACATATGAATGTTAATTTTTTTAATAAAAAATTTAGTGTGAAAAAAGTATACAATTATTACAAAACACGTATACAAAAGAGAATAAAATATATACAAAATAGAATAAAAAATTATACAGATATGAGTGCAAGGTTGCACCTGGGTGCACCTAATATACACTCGAGGTACAGTGCGATTGCTGTGACGCTTGTAACCCTAGTTCGCTCCCATGGAACAAAGGGCCTGCTTAATTGGAAAATATCCTAAAAGAGTATTGTACCTTTCGCATCAAAAACAGTACCTTTCTTAAAGACCTGTTTGGAAGTAAGGTTTTTGGTCCATGATAAAAATAGATTTTCCTTATTAAAACTAAAAGTTGACCCAAGCACTACCTAGTTCATTTTCTTTACTAAGGGCCATTTGGTTTATTAGAAAGAATTAGAATGAGAATAATAGTAATAGTAGAATAGAATTGTATTTCATATCAATGTTGTTTGTTTAATAGTACAGAATAACTATCATAGTTATTAATGGTGTTTGGAATGTAAATCATTATTCAAGAATATAGTAAAATTTATTTATTATAATGATGTTTTCAAGAAAATAATAATAGTATGTTGATGGTTTTTTATTATAAATATTTAAAAAATCCAAAATTAATTTTTATTTTAAAAAAAAATACAAATATAAAATAAACATGTAATTCCACCCATTTTGCTAGGGAATGGGTGATTCCCTTATTTTTGGGAATGAAACATTGTAGCATGGAATCAAAACCATGAAACAAACACCCACAATCAATTTCATACCCATTCCACCATCTTAAACCCTCCAAACAAACACATCCTAAATAAAAAGAAAATAATAACCATGAGCAAGAATAGAAAATAGAAAAAGGGAAGAAAAGAACCCTGGATTATGCTACGCCGCTCCTTCTCTTTTCAAACGCGCACTGCAAATACAATAGATTCTCCTAAACAAAATCCGACCTTATTTTCTGCAGAATTGCACCCCTTTTCTGAAGTTTGATTCCATATATACGTACATATATACGTACAGAGAGACAGACCTAGCAGGCTCGTTCCAAATATCTGCGGTTTGTGATTTCCAGACAATTCTTGCCTCCTAGTTTCTTGGAAAATAATTAAGAATGGCGATGAGGGTTGCTCTGAAGTTCATGAAGAATTCTGCTCTCTATCGGAATGTTAAAGCAAAAGATATTCCAAGGCATTATCTTTGCACCGAAGCTTCAACTGCTACTAGTACTCCTCCGCCTCCAATTCCCAAAAAAGTTCCTCACTTTTCGAAGAAGGTGGTCTTCTTTTTGGTTATTGTTCTTATGTTTAGATTAATTTTTAATGGGTAAAATTATGATCCTTCTTCGGAAATTCCAAAAAGCATGCTTAAACAAATAAAGGAAGTAGCTTTTTCCCCAAGAATGCAAACTATTTTATGAGGGTTGTTTATCCTTTGGTGATTTCTGGTACAATAGTATGTACTTCTGAGTTCTGATTAATGACTATTTTTCCTTCTATAGGTAGTTCGTTTGAGCTTATCTTGTAATACTTTGCTCATAAATCATAAAGTTAACTTTTGTGTTATTAAATTTGTAATGTTTCTTTCATGATTAAGACATGTCATATGAGCCCTCAATCAGATATTTATAAAGCAAATTTAATTGTAAATTTCTGGAAGGAAGCACTTGTATTTTTGTCGATTTCTATTTATTTCAAAAGCTTAGATTTTGTTTTAAACTGCAGGGTAGGTTATTCACAGCAGCCACTATAGGTCTACTTATTGGTGGAGGTGCTTATGCAAGTACTGTAGATGAAGCAACGTTTTGGTATTGTCTTTCTCAGCTGATTCAACCTTTTCTTGTATTCTCAGAATTTACAAAGGATCAAATGAGGTTTTTGAATGTCCTTTGACCTGCGGTAATCTCTTAAGAGTTGCTTTTGTTATTTAGATTGACTACCTCTTTTGCTGTCTATTGAGAAGATATAACTTCCTTGGATTTTCTCTTTGAATAATGTTTAAAGGGACAATAAGAAGAGGGAGAAAGATGACTCAGAACCTTAAAGAATAAGAGTCTAAACAGTACATATACACATATCTTGCAAAGAATTGATTAATATCTGTTCTTGTGTAACAATAATATTTTGTTGATGTATGAGGCTGTATTAAGCAGGAGATTGGTCACTGGTGTTGATACTGTTTCATTACAAACTTTGTTATGATTAATGGAGATTATCTATCATCATTACCTGTAGCAAATATTTGGGGCTCTCTATTTATAGACAGACTTCACTTCTCTGTACAGTTTCATCAACCCTAGGTTTTGTGAATTCTTTTTGCTATCTTCATTCTGTGGTGATTACCTTCTTTTTTGACATATGTTGAATATGCAGTGGCTGGCTATTCTCTGCAACAAAACTAGTCAATCCTTTCTTTGCATTTCTGGACCCAGAGGTTGCCCACCGTTTGGCAGTTTCTGCTGCAGCTCGAGGATGGGTCCCAGTAGAAAAGAGACAAGATCCACCAATATTGGAACTCAAAGTTTGGGGAAGGAGGTTCTCCAATCCAATTGGCCTTTCTGCTGGTTTTGACAAAAATGCCGAGGCTGTTGAAGGTTTACTTGGGTTGGGATTTGGTTTTGTGGAGGTTGGATCGGTGACTCCAGTTCCACAGGAGGGTAATCCAAAGCCCCGTATATTTAGATTGCAAAATGAAGGGTAGGATTATATGTTATAACTCATAATTCCTGTTTCAAGTGCTGATATAAGGACTATTTAAACCTTTACCTGGTCTGTAATGTGAACTGGCATTCTCTTATCCATCTTCTTTGTTAAAATTTGCAGTGCTATCATAAATAGATGTGGCTTTAATAGCGAAGGAATTGTTGTTGTTGCAAAGCGTTTAGGTGCACAACATGGTAAAAGGAAGTTGGAAACAACAGCCAGTACATCTTCGACAGGAGATGATGTTGTACATGGAGGAAAAGCTGGTCCTGGAATTCTTGGGGTTAACCTTGGCAAAAATAAGACCAGTGAAGATGCCACAGCTGATTATGTGCAAGGAGTTCATACATTATCTCAATATGCTGATTATTTGGTATATGTTTTACTTAGTAACTCTTTGTTATGTTTTTAGAATTCAGTTGCTCTAGCTAATTACGTAAAGCTTCTGTTGATTCTTAAAAATATTTGTTCTGATCAGCTTAAATTGAGGTACCTTAAAAATATTCTTTTTTTTTAATTTCCCACTCCCACCTGCTAAATCATATTCTCGAACGTGTTACACTCCCCATCCCAACAGTTAACTCCTTTTCTTGATTTGGGGCGAACTTATAGGTTAGAGTTTCGAGTTCCTGTACCCGTATTCTAAACAGGCGAAAAAATTAATTTTTTTGCAGAAGGATGAATATACCTGACGTGTAATATATCTGTTTTGTTGTTGTGTATATAAACTTATTCTGAAATTAGATTGTCATTACCTGGTTGGAAGATCTTTTTTTGTGATTCCTCTCTGCTTCTGGTTTTACTGTTTGCTATCCCATCTTCTATTAAATCTTTGGATTTCTTTGTTGAGAACCTTTTTGCTTATCTCACTATGCATGGGCATCATCTTGCAGGTTATCAATATCTCATCCCCCAATACTCCTGGACTGCGGCAACTCCAGGGTAGAAAGCAATTAAAAGACCTTGTCAAGAAGGTATAGACCATCTCTGTTTTTCCTATTCACCAACCAACATTGGAGACTTTAATCACAGGTTGAGCACATGTGTAATTTAACATTCAATTTTGTCAGGTTCAAGCAGCCCGTGATGAAATGCAATGGGGTGAGGAAGGACCACCTCCTTTGCTCGTGAAAATTGCTCCAGATTTGTCTAAGCAGGATCTTGAAGATATTGCTGCGGTATGCATATTTATATTTTTTCTCTAGTTGTTCCAATGTGGCAGTCTTTGAAGATTTCTCTTGTATTGTAGGTTGCCCTTGCTCTCCGAGTTGATGGATTGGTATGTTATCCTTGTAACTATAGTTTTTTGCCATTTATTTTCATCCTCAAGGGTATCTGTTTCGCATGCATAATTGTATTCAGTGGTGTTTCTTTAACTTGATCATTCAATATAATCATTCATATAGAGGTCTTTTGAATGGAGCATTTGGTTGGCTGGTGATTAGTCATTTGTAGTCGGGATGATCAATTAAAGAATTTATCGAACCACAGGGAGGAAGGTACTAGAGTTTAAGCGATCTCAAGTTTATCGTGATTTTATAAGGAATATCGAAAAGGAGGATAGATAAGCATGCAAATAAATGCAATGCAAGAAATAAAATATAAAAGGAATGCAAAGATAAATGGTGGGTTCCAAATGATGCAAGGATGAGATTAGCAATAATCATGGCATAAATAACAAAATAATTATGCAATTAATTCCAATTTCTTATGGACATGGCATAGAAGCGATCACTAATTCCACATAAACTCTCTCTCGAGATGGATAGGATGTAGGCCTTCAATAAGACTCCCAAAAGCACATAGGATCGTGACCAAAGCAAACACCTCCCAATAGGTACTAATTACTCTACGAGTTCCCTAATTAGGTACTAAATCATAGGCAATATTCCCTTTTAAGGTACTATGAATTCACTAATGGTTTTGGTCTCCTCACCTAATCAACCAATCTCTCGATTAAGCTAATCAAATGTTCCATCAAAGGATTCTAAATCTAGAAGGATATCTCTATCTCATTCTAAATTAATGCACATGAAGTTTATGATGAAATGATTCAATGAACTATCCTAAACACATAATTGATTTCTCAATCTAATCACATGCCCATGACAATTAATCACACATATCATCATATAAATCAAGCAATGAACAATCAATGATAGAAATAACACAAAGCTCATTCAAGATTAAAATCCAATTGCATAAAAACTAAATTATCAAACACCAATCATGGGGCTAATCTCACAAAGGAGATTAGTTTATCATAGTCTTAGAGAAAACAATCATAGACAATTGTATCTATAAATCCCATGACAAATCTATAAAGAAGTTCACAAAAATTAGAATTAGATTCCCCCTTTGAAGGTCTTCAATGGAGATCTCCTTCTTCTTCTTGTAATCTTCACTCTCCATTGCTTTCTTGATCTCTTGGATGGTGGATTTGATGGAGGGGATCAAGTGTAGATGGATGGATGGTGAATGGATGAAGTTGATGGTGTAAAATGGAGGAAATGGTGTGTGATCTAGGTATCCAAGTGAAACCCTTCCAATCTCTCTTCAAATGTTGAACTTGAGGCTATTTATACCCTCTCCAAGTTGGGCCACGAATTTAACATCAAATGGGCTTTTTACACACACTTACACACATTGGCAAGTGAAAATTCGAATTTTTGGCCCAAAAACATGCAACTCGAGTCAAGCTACGTGTGTGTAGCTCGAGTTGAAATAGCTCGACTCGTGTTGGCTACTCGTGCACCCGCCTGTTCGGTCGTGTTGTGAGGCTCTGAAACTGAAAATCCCACGGAAGGCAGCTCGACTCGAGCTAGCAACTCGAGTTGCAGCTTGCAAGGCAAGTTGGCTCACTGTACAATTTTTGGTCGCTGCCCTGCTCCTAGCTCGACTCGAGTTGCAAATCGAGTTGGACCTTGCAACTTGAGTAAGCTCTCTGGACGATTTATGGACCCTAACTCGACTTTCTCTCAACTCGAGTTGCAAGTCGAGTTGCACCTTGCAACTCGAGTTGGGTCCCGTCGGCCCCGTTTCTTGCTCATTTCAACTCTCGTTCCATTTTTACTCCGTTTTCACCTGTTTTACATACGTTTAAGCTCATTCACACACATTTCCATGAAAACACATAACACAACCAAATAACACATAAAATACAGATAAAATACTACGAAAACGGACATAAAAAGACACTAAAAACTAGGTGAAAATATCACTCATCAGCTGGTACTTGTTATATTCCTGCTTTTGAATGGAGAATACAATAATTAAAGTGGATATATGTAGTATAATATACTTATCATTACCACAGCATATGAAAAAGGCTCTACTTCAATAAAATATATATTCTCCTATTGTTGAATCACAAATCACAATCAACAGATGAGCAACAAAGGTATAATTTCTTTCATTGTAAACATTTTTGGCGCTCTGGTATAACCTGTTATTTTACAGAAAAGTATGTTAATGAGAGTTTTAGGTGGGATTTGGGAGGCCCTTTTTGCTTCACATAAGAGACTTAAATGAACTAGTTTGGAAAGCATCGTCAACTGATTGAAATATATGAGGATGCCTGACTGAGATTGTTTGATACTATATGCAAATACGATGTAGTGCTATCAACATTCTTATCTCATCCTTGTGTTTGAATTCATCATACATCATTACGCTATCATAATCGTTCATACTGATCTAACTTTTTCACACTGATTAAAGGCCTAAAAAGTTAGTTGTTAAAAAAAATATTTTCTAACCCACTCTTAAAATCCTTGATTGACCGTTTCTAATTTCTGACTGTAGATCATAACAAATACATCCGTTCAAAGACCAGATTCTGTTCAAAATAACCCTGTTGCTAAAGAAACAGGTGGCTTGAGTGGAAAACCAATCTATAGTCTATCTACAAGCATACTCAAAGAGATGTTTATTCTTACAAAGGTAATTGCAAGTTTTATCGACAAGATTGCTTTTCTGATGTGCTTTTGAGTTTTGCGTTTATGTGTCTGATGTGCTTCTTAAGATCCTTTGAAGTACTTATCCATTGCACGCTGAATTAATACAACTCAAATGTGTCTATAGGGAAAGATTCCTTTGATTGGCTGTGGTGGTGTTAGCAGGTTAGTTTTTCAGTTTCGATGGTATTACCATAATTCACATGAACTTACATCAATTAATTGATTAGTGGAGAGGATGCGTACAAGAAGATACGAGCTGGAGCAGTACTTGTTCAGCTGTATACCGCATTTGCATACGGAGGGCCTGCCCTCATACCTCAGATAAAGGTATGAATTTGCTCATCATTTTGTCTAACATAAGGATGCTGGCTTGCTGTAATTTTAAGCTGGGATGATAACTCATGTTAGGAGCTTGTTTTCAATACTCCACCCCTATGTCCGATGATCCTTGTACGATCAAAAAGAAATCTTATAAATGCATATGTTGCATTCTCCTATCATGAACTGTGATATTCTTGGTCATTCTCCGTTAGATATTCAAATGACTGACTAGAATTCTCTCTCTCTCTCTCTCTCTCATTTCATGGTTTTCTATGATTTTGTAGGCTGAACTTGCTGACTGCTTAGAGAGGGATGGTTTCAAGTCAATATACGAGGCTGTTGGAGCTGACTGCAGATAGCCTCAAAGCTATATTTCTACCCAGTTTTTCAGCAGTGTACAGCTAATTCTTCCACATTCCAAATTTTGCCGATCAAATTATTATATTTTGAACATGATTTGTCTTGTCTTTTTTCTTGAAATAATTGTTATTTATCTTGCTTCTTTTTCTAATTTTTTTCTATTTAAACAAAATTGGTTTGCTATGAGCGTATGATCGGACCGAGCGACAATTTTTACCGTTTTAGCAATTTTCATCTCTATTTATTATGGCATTCGATATTCATTTATGAAGGATGATATTACTTTTAACTTCCTGCTAATAATTATTTGATGTCCTGATATTATTTATTGCAAAAATCTTAATTTTGAAGATGTATTTAATTTAAGCTTATAAAAGTTGTACCAGCAAAACTGTAGTGGAAGTTTTGTTCTCAAAACGTGTTTTAATAAACTCTAGTAATAAGTTTATTTACACCTAAAATGCCACGTCGTTATGGCATCTCTGAACTGAGATGGAATGCTCACATTCATGTGAGTACTTCTAACAGAAAGAAATTCCCCCACTAAAAGAAGACAAGTGGCGCAAGCTGAAGAAAACCAAGATAATATAAATATGTGAAGCTCCATTGAGAAAGGGACTCTTCTTCATATAAGGAGAATATTTCATTCTTTTCATTTTTTTTTTATTTTTTTTATTTTTACTGTAAGTTACTCTATGAAACCACTAATGTGAAGATCAACAAATACAAAAGCTCCACTCACAGGTAGGAGAAAATTATGCATGTTTGATTACAACCCCATCCCCCCACCCCATCATAAATTTTAGCAAAAATTAACAAAAGTAATTTTATATATAAATTACACCAGGCATCAATTAATTATTACTTTTTATCTATGCTATAAATAATTCGTGAAATAATTTATTTGAATAATTATCATCTTACACAAATATTTATCTTATATTAATATGAGTATAGAAATTTGTGTTTTGTATATAGAAATTGACAATAAAAATAAAATCAAAAGGTTTCATCAGTATATGTTTAAACAAATTAAATTAAACATGTATGTATTTATTTAGAGAAAAATAAAATAAAATAAAACAAAACTAAAATTAATAATTATTAAATCTAAAAAATAATGGATAAAATTGTTCCATAAATAAATACTTAGAATACTAAGTAAAAGACCAAGACCGATATGCACCATCTTAAATTCCTAAATCCTCGATAGTAAGTAATCTTTGATTCCTTAATTATCAAGATATATATATAATACGATTAATATTTTATCTCTTTTTACCATATATACATCTTAGCGTACTATTAATACTTTATCTCTTTTTTCCATATATACATCTTAATTAACGTATTTGTATAATTGCCAATATTAGATTATAATCCTTGTAAGATTAGGGTTGGTTGCCCTATATACAGCCTCGAGGAAATACAATAATACAAGACAATATTCAAAAAAAAGATGAGTAATTCTGATCTTCCATTGGAGATGTTATACGAGATTTTTAGTTGGTGTACATTGGAAGTAGTAGATACATGCAAGGGTGTGTCCAAAGAGTTGAAGGGGATGATTCACAAGTCGTATTTTTTGTCTGAATACTCGAAGAGGAGCAACAAGTTGTTTGGTTATTACATGCAAGATATCAGAAAGTGTAAATACATATCAAAGTTCGTCCCTGCAATTCACGATCGCTCGGAATCATGCATCAACGATACCCGTAGTTGGCCTGGTGATGATATGAAGATTCTTGCTTCTTGCGATCAAGGTATTCTGTGTTGTGAAAGATTGATGCCTCGTTGTAATTATCGTTGGTACGTCGGAAAACCGGCAACTCAGCAGTGGAAACCTCTGCCCAATCCTAAACTTGGCAACCACACACGTGGGGTGGCGCTTATAATCTTAAAATCCAGCCCTAATCTTCACTTCAACATTGTCAGATTATCAGAGATTAATATTAAGGATCCTCGTAGGTAAGATCATGTGCTTGATCTCTTTCTTTGAGGAATATTATCTTTTATATTAAGTAGCACATTCACTGCAGGTTGTCGGATAATCTGCCACACTTGTTTGAAGTATTCGATTCAGAGAGTTGGAGTTGGAGAAAAACAAAAGTGGTGGATCTTCATCGAGAAGAACAACCAGCTTACCTGGAATCAGCTGTCTCATTTGGTGAGTTGGCCTACTGGCTAACAGAATATTCAGACAGCATACTAGAGTATGATGTGGTTGAAGAAACCTTCCATAAATTCTCCCTGCCTGAGTGTGCATGCAACAAGGGTGTTAAGCACAAGAGAGTGGTGGAGTATGAAGGCGAGCTCGGATTCATCTGCGTGACACAAGATGGAATCATGGAAGTGTGGCGGCTGACGAGTAACTACGAGTGGAGGAGGATGAATGTGAAGTTGGATACTAGGGTTTTGAACAAGGCTTTGGATAAGTGGGTAGTACCAATTGGTTTGTGCAGTAAGGATACGGCATTGATGATGTCAGAGTATAATATGGTGTTTGTTAATGTTGAAGATGGAAGCTTCGTTACAAAGAGATTAGATAATTATTTGAGCAACGCTAAGCTGGTTTTTCCATTTCGTTCTGATGTGGAATACCTTGATTTCTAAAACCTATGTATAGCTACAATATTACTTTAACAATTACTCTCTAGTTAATTTTTTTAATGTCCTGCGGTAAGAGTTGATTTTTGTTATTTAGATTGACGTCTTGACTACCTCTTTAATTTGCTATAGCCTATATATAACTTATGTATGCTTAAAGGGAGTGGGACAATTATAAGATGACAGTGCTATGATCTTGCAAAGAATTGATTCAATATCTGTGACTCTCATGTGTATTTATTGATGTATGAGGCAGTATTAAGCCAAGCAGGAGATTGGTCACTTGTCATGTATCAAATATTTCAATTCAATTCCCCTGTTACACAAGATGTTACATCTTGTGTTACAGGGGTGTTTGTCACCATACACACCCCCTGTAACACAAGATGTAACACGTTGTGTAACAGGATCCCACTTGCAAATATTTGGGGCCTGTGTTTTCTTTTTGGTATGTTCAACTTTCAACTTCTTACGTGGCTGCCTATTCTCTCTCTCCCACAAAACTAGCTAGTCAATCTCTTTTCTTTGAATTTCTGCTTCGTTTTGACAAGAATGCCCCTATATTTAGATTATACTCGTTTCTTTTCGCATTATCGTATCTGAGTTTCTAAAATAAATTATTATTTGATCTTTATTGTACATCCATTCCAAATTTATACAATAAACTTGCCGCAACAAATATTTTCTTTCACCCGATATAAATAAATATGTCATCTTGAAGCGCGTGCACATCAAAAAAAGGGCCAAGTTTATCTATTACTCCCTCCGTCCATGGAAGTTGACACACTTTCCTTTTTGGTTTGTTCCACTAAAGTTGATACATTTCCTTTTTAATACATGGGACCCACACAAAAATAATTAATATATTCTCATGAGCTCCACATATCACCTCTAATACAAATATCCACTACACATTAAATATTATTTATCTCACTTCACTTTACTTCACCTTACATTAAATTATTATACTTTTTAATCTCCGTGCCCAAAAAAAATTATATCAACTTCTCTGGACAGAGGGAGTATTATTGAATTATTGCTACACAAAAAGACGAAAAATAAATACGGAATTCGTTATTCTTAATCTTTCATATCAAGTCACACAATGTCATATTTTAGAGGTAGGGCAAATTAATTAGCCATTTTAGTTTTTGTTATGTTCCCAAATTATTTTCTTCTCTGTGAGAGAAAATTCAACGGTTGTTTATCGCAGTATATCTTATACAGTAAACAATCTATCTGAGAGCTCGAGTCGATTCGTTTGAGCTTTGTTAGTTGGTGACTATTCGAATTCGAGCTTATCTTATGTTCGTTTCGTTAACAAGTTGAGCCGAATTCAACTTAATAAAGCTCAATTATTTTAATTATAATTATAATTATTAATAATATTAATAAATATTATTGAATTATAATTTTATATAATAATATAATAATTATTAAATTAAATAATAGATAATATAATTTATTAAAATCAGCTCGATAAGACTCAAAAAGCTTGTTAAGGCTTGATAAGACTTGATTCTATTGATTTGATTTAACAAGCCAATCAAGCTCTAGCTGACTTGACTCAAAAATTATTTAAACGAGCTCGAGCTCGTTCTTTTTTTTAGGCTCATTTTCTTATAGAGCCGAATTCAAGTATGCACCACTCGAACTCGTTCAACTCGAATAACAACTATATATCTTAGTTTTTATATAACTTAATTATTAAAAAATATTGGAGTTTGTTATAGTGAATGTTATTTTATTAAAGTAGGTGTGGAGAGTAATAATTATTAAAATATACTATTATGTTGGGATTTGGAATATAGATAAATAAATAGTGTAAAATAATGCTACTATAGGTATTTATGGAATTATTATTGGTCGTTTCATTTAAAGGTCCTCATGATATCTTTTAGTAAAAGGGCACCACGTATGATACACCACTCACTATTAATATAACTACCCACTATACATATAATAATATAATAATAATACCCTTAAAGTATGTGATTAATTTTGAGCATTAATTATAACATATAACAATAATTTAATGAATAAGGTAGGAGATGGAATATATGAAAATAAAATAGATGTTCTGTTTACCCTTAAATCCACTCACAAAAAGCTAATAAGAACCTAAGATCGGAACGGGGCATTACACAATTCTCGAATCTTGATCTAGCTTACCGACCTAAACCCGTGCATGCAGCTTGTATAAGCTTCTGCCATTTTGAATGCAGGGTTTAGGGTAAGCTTTTTCTCGTTTTGGATTATATAGTCCAGATTTAAATTTATAAAATCAACTTTTATATTTTAAAAATCTATCATACATACATCCACAAATTTTATAAATTATCAACCCACTCAGCCACTGTATATTATCCTATCATTAATTGAAAATTTCCTCCATTTCTTTATCCTCTCTCAACTCTTCCCTTGTACATTATCACTATTTAATTATTATTAAATTTACAAAATCCAGTTTTTCTTAAAAAAAAAAAAATCACCTCAATTAAGTTTGCCTTATATTAATTAAAATACTAAAAAAAAAAGACTCAATCATGTTGTCATTTAGTTGGAGATTGATTATTTTTCATAATTAAAAACTTACTATTTTTTTAAAGTATATTTTACATAATAATACAAAAATATAAATAGGGTAGGTGATATATTTTGACTTTCACAGTCACTGGACAAATAAAATATTTTCTAATTATATGTTAAAGATTGCAACGTACCATAAAATTCGTTAATCTAATTTTGTTCAATTATTTCTAATTATTTTGGAGTAATATAGTTGTACAAAATAAAGTTATTTATTTCCTGATTAGATCAATAATTTATTTTTTTAATAATAAAACTTCATATTATTGTTATCATTAAATAATGCCTCTTTAAGTAGACGGGATTAATAAAAATACGTTTGATCATGACTATAGTCTATAGTACATATGCAGCTAACCTCACAGTGAGGGACCATTGATTTTAAGAGGGAGTAAACCAATTTTATGTAAATTTTTTTTTTTTTAAGGTTGATTAAAAATATATCTTTAAAATTAATATCGATTAATTAATTAATTGCAGGGGATGGGGTGGTAACTACTAACAAAGCTTATCTGTATCGTGATTCACAATCCAAAGCACTTCAACGTCATAATTCACAGTCTCCTTACGACACCTCCTTCTTGCTTGTTTTTTTTAGCCCAAATAAATAGCCCGCTGTTATTCATCATTTCAGAAAGATCCTGTTCTTCTCGTGAGAACAAAATTCATAAATTGAAGCCTTCAAACGGAAAGATTAAAGAAAAATGAGCAGCTCTAAGGGAAGAACAACTCTTGATGTTGGAGCTGATGGGGTTGGCATCATCACCATCATCAACCCACCTGTCAATTCTCTGTCGTTTGATGGTACTATCAGTATTAAGTTATTTCATTCTAGAATTCTGATCTTCAAGTCTTGCTTTCGATTTTTTTGATGGATTGTGGTTTTTGTTGGGTTTTATATTTATGGTATAGGGGTTTAGTTTGTTGCAGATGTTCTTGCCCTAATATGAATTTCTTGTGGAGATCTACTTGAATAGATCGTGAATTTGTATATAATCCGTTTATGAAACTTTAGTTCGGTGTTAATTTTAGCAGTATCTTTTATGTGTAGGTTTGGAGAATTCATAAATTACAATGCTGTGTCATCAACACATTACTTGATTTATTTATTTATTTTTTAAATTTATTAATTCATTGAAATGGTTATGGTTCATTGAGAGTTTAATTGTTCATTTGCTTTTGATGTACTAAAGCAATCAGAACTTTACCTACCTCCTATTTTCTGTCTACAAGTGTTGAACAGCTTAAAAGAGTCATGTGAGCTAGCTTTGGGAAGAGATGATGTGAAGGCAGTTGTTATCACAGGTAAATGAAGTTACACCGTTGATTTTTAGTAATGAGAATATCTGATGTATTAGATTTATCTTTTTGATGTTTGAGCAGGTGCAAAAGGAAAGTTTTCTGGTGGTTTTGATATTAGCGCCTTTGGGAAAATCCAGGATAAGACTAGTTAGTCCTGCTTTTCTTTTCTTTTTCATTTGTTGCTTATGCACTTTCTCTGACTAATGCACGGTTTGGTCTCAGTTCAAGCTCCAAAACCTGGGTTTGTATCCTTGGAAATTCTTGGTGATGTCGTGGCAGGTATATTATGATGATCCTTTTGAAGTCTAGAAATATTCAGTCAAACGGGATCCTTTATACTTTGATATATTGAAAGATATATTGAAAGTTTATTAACTGCTCGATTGATTCTGTTTCAGCTGCAAAGAAACCATTTGTCGCTGCTGTTGATGGTCTTGCCTTGGGTGGAGGATTAGAGGTTGCAATGGTAAGTTACAAAATTTGTTTCAGTATTCATAAAAAATATTGCTTGCTTATTTGATGAGATAACCTTTCAACCATTGCCTCAGGCCTGTCATGCCCGTGTATCCACCCCGCATGCTCAATTAGGACTGCCTGAACTGCAGCTAGGGATAATTCCGGGATTTGGAGGTAGGATATAGTCCATCAACTGCAATATTTCATTGGTGTCTTTTTAGGCTACTAATCAAGATAAAAATTGAGAAGTAGCATAGTAGCAAGTTTCACTTACTAATTAATGATCAAGTTTAATCGATATCCATTCTTGTCATCGTTGCCATCAATTATTTCAGGTACACAAGCACTTCCGCGCCTTGTAGGTTTGGCTAAGGCCCTTGAGATGATGCTGGTAAGCTTTATCACTGCAGTGTTCGAATGTGCTATCACGGATCATCTTAGTATGCTTTTATTGTTTATCATATTGTATTATGTTTTTCTCCCTTTCATAGACATCAAAACCTGTAAAAGGGGAGGAGGCTCTGAGTTTAGGCCTTGTGGATGCTCTTGCTCCACCAAATGAATTGTTAAATGCTGCTCGACAATGGGCTCTTGATATTTTGGCGCTTAAAAGACCATGGGTGATCAGTTATCACAAAACTGACAAGTTAGAACCTCTAGGTGAAGCAAGGGAAATATTAAAGTTTGCTCGAGCTCAGACACGAAAAAGGGCTCCAAATCTCATGCATCCGTTAGTTTGTATTGATGTTATTGAGGAAGGTGTAGTTTCTGGTGCTCAAGCTGGACTTTGGAAGGTTTCATTCTGTTCCAATACTTCAGTCCTTGTACTTGCGTTGCTGAAATCTTCTTAAGATAGGTGACTGATTTTTTTGTCCAGGAAGCTGAAGAGTTTCAAAAGCTCTTGCAGTCGGATACTTGCAAGAGCTTGGTACATTTTTTCTTTGCCCAGCGTGGTACCACCAAGGTGCGACTCTAGTTATGTTCTATATTATAATCTATACCCGCATGTTATTATTATAAATAGTTACAAACTGATGCAGCGAGAGCGTACGAAATGACGATAAACAAAATACTAATCCGTCCTTTAATACGCTCTCGCTGCATCACAAACCCATAGAACATATGTTTCGTAATTATATTTTCAAAAAAATTCGTATTGCATGTGTTTTGTTTTAGTATATACTACATGGTTAGGGTGGTGAGGTAACTCTTTTGATTTTGGATTAGATCAAACACCTGCTCTTACAATCTCTCTGGACATGCAGGTGCCAGGGGTCACAGATCTAGGGTTGAAACCAAGGAGTGTAAAGAAGGTTGCTATACTTGGTGGAGGGCTCATGGGCTCTGGGATAGCAACAGCGCTGATTCTCGCTAATTACCAAGTTATCCTGAAAGAAGTCAATGATAAGTTTTTACAAGATGGAATCAATAGAGTAAAAGGTGAGGTTTGACCAAGGTCTTGTTTCTCATAACCAAATCTGCTGACATCCATCTGTCTTTTATTATTATTTATGTTCATCAGCAAACTTGCAAAGTCGTGTCAAGAAAGGTCAGATGAGTCGAGAGAAATTTGAGAAAACTCTTAATTTGCTCAAAGGGGTCCTGGATTATGAAAGCTTTAGGGATGTAGACTTGGTTATTGAGGTATGTGGAAATTCTTGTATATGCTTGTTTTGATATGATTCTACTTCATGATAAAACCTCTTTACACATTTTTCTTTCACAATGTGTAAATAGGCTGTCATCGAAAACGTATCTTTGAAGCAGCAAATTTTCTCCGATCTTGAAAAGTTCTGCCCTCCACACTGCATACTTGCCAGTAACACTTCTACTATTGATCTGAATTTAATTGGAGAAAAAATAAGGTCACAGGATCGCATTATTGGAGCTCACTTTTTCAGGTAAAACTGGTGTAATCTTTCAATTACTGTTACATAATGCCTGATGTTGTCCTTGTAAGAGTTAGGAGACTTGGTACCTAGCCTCCTCAATTAAAGACAAGTTTGAAACATTCCCCCTCCCTTACTTTCTGAGTTGGAAAAACATTTTCTTTCCTAAATATATGATGTGAATCCTGTTCTGTAATTACTACAGCCCAGCTCATGTGATGCCACTTCTAGAAATTGTTCGCACTCAGAAGACATCTCCTCAAATGATCGTAGACTTGCTGGATGTTGGCAAGAAAATAAAGAAGACGCCAGTAGTTGTTGGAAATTGCACTGGGTTTGCAGTTAACAGAACGTTCTTTCCTTACACTCAAGCTGCACTTCTACTTGTGGAGCGCGGTGCAGATGTTTATAAGATAGATAGGGCAATTACCAAATTTGGGATGCCAATGGGTCCGTTCAGGTAATTTCGTTTAGTATCTTTTCATTTGCATAGAATTGCGAAGTTTCAAACTGTTGACATCATATTACGTTATATTTCCTTAGATTGTGTGACCTTGTTGGCTTTGGAGTTGCAATTGCCACAGGGGGACAATTTGTTTTGAATTTCCCAGAAAGATCTTACAAGTCGATGATCATACCACTCATGCACGAGGATAAGAGGGCAGGTGAATTTTCATTTAATTGGAAAATCTAGAACTTTTCCTGTATTAAAATGCTGTTTATGATGAAATATACCTACTTCAGGTGAAACTTCTCACAGAGGGTTCTATAATTATGATGACAAGCGCAAGGCCAGCCCTGATCCAGAAATCAATAAGTACATTGAGAAGGGCCGAGAATTCTCTGGTGTAACTATTGACCCTAAGGTTACTCTTTACTCTCATCTCACTTCATGAATTTAGTCATGATTCCCATAATTATACACCTTTTCTTTTCACTAATGGTATTGAAATTGCACCCAGTTGACAAAATTGTCAGATAAAGATATTGTGGAAATGATATTCTTTCCCGTGGTGAATGAGGCCTGTCGAGTACTTGCTGAAGGTATTGTTGTAAAGGCTGCTGATCTTGATGTATCTGCTGTCATGGGAATGGGATTCCCTCCTTACAGGTTCGACTTGATGATCTGTGAAAGAATATGAAAAAAACACTCTTGAAATGTGAAATCTTTTTTAACACGATCTCACACATTGGCCAGGGGAGGTATCATGTTTTGGGCTGATTCTCTTGGATCAAAGTACATATACTCAAGATTGGAGGAGTGGTCAAAGTCATATGGAGGGTTTTTCAAGCCCTGCTCGTATTTGGCAGAACGAGCTGCAAAGGGTGCTCCCTTGGTGAGAACTCACAGTCTTGATTGACACTCCTGATTCATGATGATAATCTCATCTTTTTTGCTGATGGACCCAATATCTGTTTATGCAGAGTTTAACTGCGGATCCATCAAGGTCTCGTTTATAAGGCTGACACATCGTTTACTGGTTGCTGTATTGGGGGTTTCTACGTTAGTTTCTCTGTTATATGCTTCAGTGTCCACCCTATGTTTGAAGGGGCCAAGGTGAGAAAAATAAACGAAGTAAAATAAAATTGCAACTGCAGGATTGAAAGAGGGAACAATAAAACTTTACGACAAATTCTATATATGTTATCTTTGTAGCTCTCTGTCTTTTTATATGTCTCCCTGGTGTTCTCTAAGCCCCCATGTTGGCTAAAACTAGACTTAAAAATGACATGTTATTTTTGTCTTTGTTGTTGGCTATTTGCTTATTTGCAATTCGTATCATTAGTTTGAAACTTGGAGATGATGATTTTAAAATTTTTATGCAATATGATTAGATGGTTTGATAATTCAAGAATCAAGTGAAATTCAACCAAGAATCCAAAAACCATGAAAACCTAAGTCAATCTGTCTAGGTTTAGTGAACAGATCATGGATGTTGTGCTCAAGTAACTGATTAATTTTTTGAGTCTTGATTTGATGAAAATTTTGTTAAATTTAAGGTCGATATGATTTGACTACTTGCACAACATAGTTTAACAAGAAATATTTTATTTTTAAAAATAAAAAATAAAAAATTTAAGGCTATGTTAAGTGTGATTAAGATGGCCACTATTTAAGTGGGATTATTTTTACTTGATAAAAATTTTACTCTGTTATTGGTGTACATTTTTACCATTAGAAACAGGTGTGATCAGTACGTGATAAATTATTGGAATAAATGAATAAATCAGAAATGTTGGTGGCAATATTTATTATAATAATATAAGACAAACTTTGTGGTTGATATTGATAATGATCCATATTCATTCAATAATAAAACTTTTTAATTAATAAATAGTTAAGATTCTTCTCTCAATCTCATTTATAACTATATCATTTGTTGGCATTTTGGTGGTGGTGTGAATTGTGATAGTTGGATGATCGTGAGCTGTGAGAAACGATCTTCATCAATTCATTCGTTTCCTCGTGTAAGAATCTTTAATTAAAAAAAAATTAAGACATACTATTAAAAAGATCAAAGTTAAAATGCAAGTTCTAAAACACATTTTTTATTGTCAAAATGCCTACTCATTTTGAAACTATCTATTCTATGTGCTACAAAAACCATGGATTTTAATTATATAATTAATCAATTCTTTTGGAATAAAAGAATGTTTCATATTTGTATACATCCACACAAAACTAATCAATTAACATGAATATTTTAGTACATATTTAAAAAGATCATGCTGAACTCAAAATTATTAAAATTTTCATTCATTAAATCGTATTCAACCTAAATAAATTCCAACCTTGAGTTTTCTAAATGAATTCGAGTTTTAATTTGATTGTAACTCAAAGTTACAATTATTTAATTATTTTGTAACAAAACAACATATAATTATAAATGTTATAAATCGTGGGAATGAAAATGTCTTCTAATCTTTCATTTTGGTTAAATTGCACTAAATTCCGGTTTCTAAAGGGGTGTTTTAAAGAGCTTTGTCTAAACTTAGCTTCTCCACCTTTAAAATGAAAATTGAATAGGTTAAAAAATTAATGGGAACACTTGGGTGAACCAATATATTATATTGTTTATTATGTTAACCTTAATAATTTGAATTAATAGCTTTTTACTATTTAAAAATGAGACACTCTTATGTGAGACGGGTTTTTTTTAGACGGGTCGATCGGGTTGACCCATTACTAAAGTATGCTTATTATATAGGTAAAGTATGTTTATTTGTAGTTAAAATATGTTAATAATAAATCATATTATAACACCATAAATTATACTTTAATTAATCATTATTTTAAAAAACATACTTTGACACCATTAGACATATTTTAACATGTCTCACAAACAGTTTCACACGTCTCACAATAGAATTTGTCTTTAAAAATTATAATAATCTAAAATTTGAGCTTGTTTTTAGCTATTTTTATTTTTGTATTCATACTAAAATACATGGAATATTATATATCTTCCCAAACACTAACAACTAGTATTAGTACTTTCTAATTTTTATACCATCTACTTTGATTTTCATTCACTATTTTCTACATTAAATATCGCATTTTGCTGCGAACACTCCACTCCCTAAAGCTACCAACGAACAAGAACAGCACCCTAAAGAGTAAAAGGAAACAACTTTTAATAAACTTTAAATACTCCTAATTTAATTTTAATTAAATTAAATTAAGATGAGCCCTTTCCACGTGCACCTGGGGACTCTCTCCTGCCCACTCGCCCTTCCCCACTTTACTTCAATGCCCTTCTTTTCATTAACTACAACTTTGACCAATCTCTCTCTCCTCTCTCTTTCATTTCCAGTTTCTTTCTCTTCTGTCAATCCACTTTCTTGCAACCAACACCTTCCCTTTACGAGATTTACTCCAACAAATTACTTAGAAGAAAAAAAGGTTGGATTTTTCTTGATTATCCTTGAGCAATGGCTATGGAGGTAGTGCATGAAGATATGGGTGAAGGCAACATGCAATGTACAAATCACCCCTACAAAAACAGCACCCCAGGTGGGATCTGTGCCTTTTGCCTTCAAGAAAAGCTTGGCAAGCTTGTCTCCTCCTCCTACCCCGCCGCCGTTTTCCCCTCCTCCTCTTCCTCACCTTCCCCTTCCTGCAGATCTACATTCACCGCCGCCGCCGGCCAGCCCCGCCGTCTCGACTCTGACCCCACCCACGGTTACAACTGTTCGAGGAAATCTTCAAGATTGCCTTTTGTTCTGACTCACAAGAAGAAGAAAAAGAAAGAAGAAGCGGTGGTTTTCAAGAGAAGCAAGTCCACCATAGAGAAAACTCCAAGAAGGGGTATTCATTTCTTGGATGAAGATTACAGTCCCAGTAGGAGAGGCTTCTGGTCTTTTCTCTACTTATCCACTTCCAAGAAAAGTGACAACAATAAGCAGAGTCTCAGCTTTCCCAATAATGGCGGATCAAAAAGGAAGGAAGATCTTGATATTGATAGAAAGGTGGCAAGATCCAGATCTGTGGGGTGTGGGAGCAGAAGCTTCTCAGGTGACTTCTTTGAGAGGATCTCAACAGGCTTTGGCGATTGCACACTCCGCAGGGTGGAGTCTCAGAGAGAAGGGAAGGTGAAAACCAACAGCAGCAGAAATGGTGGTGAGGATTACAGAGTGAGATGTGGTGGGATTATCAGTGGATTTATGGTGACTTCATCAGTTGAAGAGAATGGGAAGTCCATGTCTGCATCTTTTGGACATCTTTCTCATGTGAGGAGTAAGAGTTGGGGGTGGGCATTTGCAAGCCCTATGAGAGCTTTTGGGAAGAATGTTTCTGCTGTCAAAAAGGATGCTCCTTCTACTTCTTCTTCCAATAAGAATGCAACTCCTAACTTAGCTGCAATTCCATCATTGTTGGCTGTCAGTGGCTGATGAGGGAGATGAGATGAGATGAGATGGATTCATTTTCAGGATAATGAGTAAATTATAGCATATACTGCAGATTACTAAGTATTACATTTACATTCTTGGTTGATGTTTCAATGTGATTATTACTATGTTCATCCATGTTTTGAGGTGTATGGATTGCTACCTTACTCTTTGTTTGCCTTCTTATGATGTTAATTAATGTTGTTAATTGATATACTCCATGTAGCTTCACTTTGTTATTTACTCCCTCTGTCCTCCCGAGAGTGAATATTTTGTCATTTTGGACCTTCTCATTAAAGGTCCACATTTTTTTTTAAATACATGGGACCCACAAATATCACTAATACAATAAATTTATGGGATTCATACATCCCATTAATACACGTTAAATAATAATACTCATTAATACACGTGCAAAAAGTAAATATCCACCCCTGGGCGGACGGAGGGATTATTTGTTTATTTTCACTTATTGTTATTACTCCACATATGTAGAGAGAGAGAGGGTAATTTTCTGATTTTTTATTTTTTTTTAATTTTTTTATTTTGAAAATATACTTTTTCTGATTTAGCATTATGACTTCTGGAGTAGAGTTTGTCTTTTTATTCAACCCTTTTATGATATGAGCATCCTGGGATTTTTCTTTTTTCTTTTACAAGTGAAAAGCAAAAGGCTTATATAAATTTGATTGTTTTCACTTTATTGCATTATTGTTTTATAGTAACTTTTTCATGCAAAAAAGTTCGTGGGATTTGGTGTTTAGACTTTAGATTCCCTCTTGATGTCTCCATGCAGGAGTCTGTCTCACTGGTTTTTTGTGCTCCTACTTTACAATTTTTTTTTTAAAAAAAAGAAAAACAAAAAGTAGAGTATAATGAAAAAGAAAGTTTTTGGTGCTCTTATTTTAGAAAATAAATAGCCAACAAACCAAAAAAAATCTAATATAAATAAATACAAGAGGATCATGCACCATCAAAGATTAGAGCCAAAAATTTGCGCATGCTCTTTTTTTTTTTTCATTTATTTGGGGCTTTTAGACTTCTTTGTAAAGTATTTGTCTTATTTTTAATAAAATTAATGTTTAATTTTGGACACCCATTAACATTGTATTATATAGTAATATTAATAGTCATCAGTTGAATATATATAAGTATAAGAAAATCTTGTACTACTTGTGTTGAGGATGTTTAACTTTCTTTTTCTTGATTAATTATTATTTTTAGTTGAGCAATTTTTATTTATTTTAAGAATTATTTATGATTGAGAGTTTTTTTTTAATTCATCACTTTTCATTAATTAATTATAATTTTTATAATTAAAATTATTAAAAGTTTTATCTGTTTCAAACTCATCCAGTTATTTGTCATTAAAATATACTCACATATTTTCAAATTTAAATACTTAAAATCAGAAATCAATTTGAGCCTACATGATATAATAATTACAGCACCATTTAACCCAATAATCTACTTTTTCGGTATTAATACCAAGTACTAATGTAATTTATTGTTTATTATTTAATCCCAATTAATTTACTGTAATTTCAATCTATTTGATCTAGAATTTTCAGATTCAGATTTAATAAATTAGAACTTCTCGAAATTCAAACTATTTTGCTTCGGATCACTAGATAAAGATTTAGTATGATCTGCCAATTATATGTAGCAATATTTTCAAGAATTCAATTAAGATAAATTTGACATGAACTTCACTTCTTCTTTGGATCCCTCTTCTGTTTTCTGTCCTCATCCATCTGAATTATTTAACATTTCTTCTCGACAAAGAAACATGGTTAGTGCTAATCTCTAATTTCGACAGACTGAGATCAGTATTCAAGAAACCAATAATTTTAAAAAAAATAGAAACAGGAATTTACATAAGTAGCCCTCATAAAATAGGAAATTCCAACAGAATGATAAGAGGAGGAGAGAGAGCATCCATGCAAAAGGAAAAGCTTTGAGAAAGACACGAGAGAGATGGGATTAGTAGACGACAGAAAATTTATGTAAGAGAAGATTGTGTTGGGAAACACCGAAGATGATAATTACCAACAGATCTCAGAGCAACAAGTAGACCCCATTGTGACTGGATGAGGGAACTAATTAGTGAGATATTTCTGAAGTTTAATTTGTCATAAAATTTTAGAATAATTACTCCACTAATAAAATTTAAGATGAAGGGCCATCATCAAATTTAAACAATTTCATTAAACAAATGACTGGTCACCTTCTTCTTATGTCAGATCAATTCATCATCTTGTCGCTCCATTTTTTTTCTTTTAAATATTTTTAAATTTGATTGCATTATATACTTGATCCAACCCAAAAAAGAAAGGAAATAAAATAGATAATAGGGTATCCAATTACACTGAAAGCAAATGAGTACAATTACAATAAGTAGCATAAAGTAGCACTATTAATCGAGTAAGCTCGAGAGCTCGACACGAATAAGAAACGACCTCAAAGTTAAAGCTCGACTCGAATAAGAAACGACCTCGACTCATAAATCACTCGTACAAGCTAGAGCTTGGAAAAAAATAAATACAAAGATAATGCACAAAAAGTGAAATAAAATTAGGCACAGAAGAGGGAAGACTTATTAGTTGTTTTATTGACCTAACATAAAATCACATTTTACAAAACGGAGTAACAAATATGGTGATAGTGTGTTGAGATTTCAAAACACTAAGGGAACATAATATAATTTCGAAATCTCACGAAACAGTTTACATGAACCACTTCAAATTTCATTATTTAAATTGATGAATAGTAAAATAATTAAAATTTATTGTATTTATTGACACCGGGGCTCTAAAGCATCATTTAGGACAAAATTCAGTAATATTCCAAAAAAATTATATTCTTCTAAATAAACATCAATATAAAAGCAATAGATGGAAGAAAATAGGTACTATTTTGAAGCCATCAAGAAAACAGAAGCGATTTTGAACTCATGATCCCTAAACTGAAGGCATCCCAGACTCCATTGCAAAACTTCAACCGCGAAGCTCAATCCTTGTGATGATGTTCATTCAAGTCGAGGAACTTTGCAACGCGTTCTACTTTTGCTCCGGATTTGTGGTCATAGTACTCGACAACAGCAGCACCAGCTAATGCAGCAAGTGTCAATGCTTGAGCATGCAACCTGATTTCCGAGCAATTTTTTCACAATCACAGGATGAGCAATGCAAATAATGTTAAGACTGATGGAGCTCATATGAGTGGAAAGTCGTGAGTTGTAAAGTATATGAGTTATAAATAATCAATCTTTTCAAAAAGAGCAGAACAAAATGAAAATTTAGAGATAAAAGCGTAAAATTTTGAGGACGGTGATCTCTTTTCCAAATCTGAATCAGCAACAGGAAAGATTGGGCTAAAAACCATCTGTAACCCTAAAGTATTCTAAGATGATTGTTTCAAGATATTTTTTTTCAAATATTAAATATATGCCCCAAATGATTGGCCGAGCACCTAGGCTATGATTGTTTTGGACTCCACCCGGGGTGTATAGGCGTACAGCTAAGTTTATTAATAGATCTTATAAACTCTTACATCCTAATAAGATGCTTAATGTTTGCAAGAGTTCTATTTTAAGATCTTAGAAGCTCAGCCAAACACCCTCTTAAAGTTCAATGCCTTGTTTGTTTCAGGTTGTCTGGATTTGAAAATGAAAACCAAATAACCTGTAACACACTACACTCACACCAATCCATTTTTTGTTCCCTCCAAGTGCAGAAACCACTGCAATAAACAATGGTTTTTTACCGGGAGGAAACATCAAAATCTTCATCAAGTA
The DNA here is from genome assembly GCA_023678885.1 of Pogostemon cablin. Classification (NCBI taxonomy): domain Eukaryota; kingdom Viridiplantae; phylum Streptophyta; class Magnoliopsida; order Lamiales; family Lamiaceae; genus Pogostemon; species Pogostemon cablin. Next base: position 630,824 of record CM042989.1, read on the forward strand.
CAGACCATGCAGCCCTAGTTACTATAATCCAGAGTCGGTATATATTATAAATATCATCAGTCTATACTGTCTTTTGAGTAAAACTTTCCTATTTCAGTGCTAGGGATTGTTCTCATCCAAGGTCATCTAATTGTGGTGTTTTGAATTTTGAAACACAAAACCACCTCAATTGGTAAGGCAATTGGAATTGAAAATTCCAGATTAAACTTATCAATCAATTAATCAACAAAGGATAAAAGTTTAGCCCTGATTTCTCAATCAATGAAGTATAACTCAACTTCCCAAAACAGAACAACAATCATATCAGCAATACAAATATAACTAAACTCATAAAACATCAGCAATATCAAATCAGCGGACTCAACCAAGAACAAAAATGACTAGTAGAACTTCTCCAAATTCGATTCCCATGTTGGACAACAATACGAGATTTCCAATGTTTAAAAACTGCAAATGTCCATGAAATCAGACCATAGATATACTAAATAAGCACCAAGAACAAAATCCCAATTTGTATTAGCATTAGAACATCGAAAGCACAAAATCATAGCACAAATCCCATGGCTCTACATCTCTTCATTTAAGAAAGGGGAAAAACTGAGAGAGGGAGTTAGAGAGAGAAAGAAAGAGAAATCAAAAGCATTAGAATCCAGACCTAGCATGAATAATCTTGACGTTTGTTTTCATATTGGGTTGAGACCAATTATACGCCAAGGAACCCACAATCCCAGTCGCCCACAACGCCCCTTTTTAAGAAAATCCCAATCTCGATTATTGAATACAACGCATCACAAACAACGCATCACAAACAAATCAAATTATAAATTAAATCAATTTACCAACTGTACGAAGTTTGTGCTCGACGATCCATTCCCTGATAGATACAAGCTTGCTCTTCTCATCTCCCATTTCTCTTCTCCTTTTTCAGTTTGCGTGTTCTTCCACTCTTCTACCGAAAGAACTTCGATTTGGCGAGTTCAATTCAAGGTTGAAACTTGGAGGACAACCTTTGACACGTTGCCGTAAGATATGCTTTGTGCTGTTATGCCATTCCACGTATGATTTTCACGTGTTCAGGTGAGTTGCCACTTGTTTCTCTGGGCCTCACCTGTTCTATATTGGGCCTTATAGCTAAAGCCCAACTAATGCTTACCCATATATTATGTCATATCTTAGACATAGGACCACTGTGTTGCTAAGTATTGGGCCTAGTCTTTAAATTTTGTGAAGGATATTCTCAATATCTTTTTATTCTTAATAAATCCACTTTCATTGGTTTAATAATTATAAAAAATAATAATGAATTAATTAAGAACTCGCCATCATTATTATTTGATGAAATACATACTAAATAAATCTCCATCTTAAAAAAGTTCAGGGGATGTTTGGTATGTTTTGAGGAATGGGAATAAGAATGGGAATAAAAATATTGAGGAATGAGAATAGGTATAAGCATTGTAAGTATAGTGTTTGGTTAATATTTAGAATCACTATTATAGTCATTTATTTTGTTTGGTTCATTTTTGGGATGGAATCAAAATCATGTTTTTTTTTTAAGATTCATTGAATAAAAATTTATTTTTTGCTTAAAATAAATTTTAAATTAGAAAATTAAAAATAATTTTAAGAAAAAAAAATAAAAAAAGAACGAAGGGTGCAAATGCAATGGAATGATAGTGATACCACTCAAAAACTTGGGGAATGGTGATTCCCAACTTTAGGGATATCAAATTACTATTTATTGGAATCATAGTTGCTAACCAAACTTAAAATTCTATTCCCATTGCCATTCCTTTGTGTAAAAGTGTTTAACCAAACACGCCCTCATTATTATAAACTAGATTTCAAATAAAAATATAGTATATTGAAAATTCTTTCATGAGATCATTTTTATATGGGCTTAACTGGGCTAGGCTCGATAATTGATGGTTGAAAGATGCCTCGGCCAGCCCAATCTGACCTGGCTCGCTAATTAGGCTTGACGTATGAAATACTATTCTTTTCTAACATCATTAAATATTAGTAAAATAATAAAAGAGTTTCTTTTAAGGTCGAAAGCAATTAATTCAACTCAATCAGTGTGGGGAAAAATAATCACAGCCATCATTTAAATGAACACAAGATCATTATCAGTATCAATCAATAATTTTTAAAAGTAAACTTATAACACACAATAATAAATTTAATTGCTGTCATCATTTATCTAGTGTTGCTACTGGATACAACAAAATAATTTCACAAACTCAAGTGAAACCTGATGAGTGATATTTTCACCTAGATTTAGTGTCTTTTTATATGTGTTTTCGTATTATTTTATCCGTATTTGTGTTCTATTTGGTTGTGTTTTATGTTTTTATAGAAATATGTGAGAATGAGCTTAAATGTATGATTTCCAGGTAAAAATGAATTCTAGACACGAGAAGGAAGATTTGGGAAAAACGAAGCTTAATTCGGAGTTGAAACGAGGGAAAATGAGTCAAATTAAGCAAAATGCTGAAAAACGCACGTCCAACTTGTGTAATTTTTCTGTACTCTTGTGGAGCTCAAAATAAGAAGTGTGATATATGGTTGGAAAGCCACATAAAAGAGGATCGTTTTGGTATAAGAAACACTTCAATCCGAGCCCAAACGAGAAAGTTATGATTAAAATGGTGACGTTGCGCAGGCTGTTTCTACTCAGCACGGTTGTGCTAATTTGTATGACTTGTTACACCTTCAAATGTTGGATATTTTGTCATATCATTATATGGATAGAAAGCCAATGAAAAGAGGATCGCGTGAGCGCAAGAATTACTCAAATTGGAGATCGGATGTGGAAGTTATGCGCGAAACGGTGAGACTGCGCTGCACCGACCCGAACTTGACCCGAATTCGACCCATGCTCGGCCCAAAGTCATTTTTATGATTAGAATGTGTTCTAGAAGGTTCTAAGGGGTAAAAACACCCATTTTGGAGTGTAAATATCAGTGAAGATCTGATTTCCACCCCTTCCACACACACCTCACACACCATTTCTTCCATTTTCCACCATCATCTTCATCCATTCTTCATCCACCCATCTACGCTTGATCCCCTCCATCAAATCCACCATCCAAGTGATCAAGGAAGCAAGGGAGAGTGAGATCACAAGAAGAAGAAGGAGATCTCCATTGAAGCACTTCAAAGGGGGAATCTAATTCTAATTTTTGTGCATTTCTTTATAGATTGATCATGTTTTGTAAGGATCTTAATGTCTATGTTAATTTTCTTATGGATATGAGAGGCTAATCTCCTTTGTGAGATTAGCTCCATGATTGGTGTTGGATAATTTAGTTTTTATGCAAATTGATTTTAATCTTGAATGGGCTTTGTGTTATTTCTATCATTGATTGTTGATTGCTTGATGTATATGATGATTTGTGTGATTAATTGTCATGGGCATGTGATTAGATTGAGAAATCAATTATGTGTTTAAGATAGTTCATTGAATCATTTCATCATACACTTCATGTGCATTAATTTAGAATGAGATAGAGATATCCTTCTAGATTTAGAACTCTTTGATAGAACATTTGATTAGCTTAATCGAGAGGTTGGTTGATTAAATGAGGAGACCCAAACAATTAGTGAATTCATAGTACCTTAAAAGGGAATATTGCTTATGATTTAGTACCTAATTAGGGAACTCATAGAGTAATTAGTACCTAGTGGGAGGTGTTTGCTATTGTCTCGATCCTATGTGCGTTTGGGAGCCTTGTTGAGGGCCTACATCCTATCCATCTCGAGAGAGAGTTTAGGTGGAATTAGTGATCGCTTCTATACCTTGTCCATGAGAGATTAGAATTAATTGCATAATTACTTAATTATCTATGCCATGATTGTTGTTAATCTCATCCTTGCATCATTTGGAACCATCTTATCTTTGCATTCATTTTATCTTTATTTCTTGCTTTAGCATAATTGCATTCATTTGCTCCTATCCTCTCTTCCGTCGTCCTTATAAAATCACGATAAACTTGAGATCGCTTAAACTCTAGTACCTTCCTCCCTGTGGTTCGATAATTTCTTTAATTGGTCATGCCCACTATATTATGGCTAATCAAATGGCGCCGTTGCCGGGGAGGTAACGGTCGCTAGTAGTTTGACGAAGGATTGTTTAGAGTGGTCTTAATAAGGATTTTTTTTTATTTTTGCATCTTATATTTGCTTTGGAAAATTTTGTTCTAATTTTTCTTTCTTTTATAGGTGCATACCTTGAGAAGGAAGAAGAAGGAGAGCAACCCCAAAAATATGAGCTACATGGATACTCTTCGAGATATGGTGAATAGAAGTGTTCATTCCGTTATGAACACACAAGGAAATTTTCAAGGATTTCAAATGCCAAATGGTGAACCTAATTTGTAACCGGATTATGGAGTACAAGATATGCAATTCCTACAACAAGGTTATGGAGATTTTGGAGTTCCTCATCAAATGAGTCATCAAGTATACCCTCAAGGTGTGGAAGATATTTTTCAAGGAAATTTTTCTAGTCATCAAGAAGGAAATCAACCACATCTATGGGGAAATTTTCAAGACTCCAACACCTCTTATTCCACCCAAAGTGACCACATAGCAATGTTTGGAGAAAAGATGTTTGAAATGGTTATGGATCGCATAGAGAAGGAGAGTAAGTTTAATGAAATGTGGATGGATCGAATCGGAAATTGGTGTGACATGGTGACAAGTGCAATAGTAGCATTCGGTGCTAGATTGGATTCCATTGAGCACCAAGTTAGTCAAGTTGTATCCACCGTTGAGAACAACAAGCCTTCTTCCTCTATTAAGGATCGGAACAAGACTAGTTTGGGGGTTGATGAGGTTATAAAGGAAAGAAGAGAAAGGATGCCTAAGTGGGTGAAAGCTAAAGAGTTGAAAGAAGAGTTGAAGGGGGAATTCGATAGATTTGTCGAGTCTCTTGAAGAGATGGTAGAGAAAGTCAAGATTCAAAATCAAAAAGAGATTCATGCCATTATGGAAGAAAAGAAACCTCCGGAAACTAAGATCATGGATTCTACTCCCCACAAGCCAAAACCTTCTCATTCTATTGAAATTTCAAATTCTCTTAAGAACTTCCATGATTTCATTGATAAAAATTTGTTTGGTGATTGTAGGAAAAAGGTTGCAAGAGGGCACCAATACTTGTCAATGCCCGAATTCTTACCGGGGGATGTGGTTGAAGTTCAAAATGCATATAGAGCTCCATGGAAGAAGTGGAACAAGTGGAAAGGGCCATTTCTTGTGAAGAACGCCTTCGGAGAACAATTGCTTGAGCTATTTAACAAGAAGGGAACCGTTCTAGTGGTTGAACGGGAGAGCACAAGGCACTACTTCAAGAAGAAACCTATGATAGTGCCTAAGGACTATTCAAGACCACCATGAGCTAAAGACTATCGTCCGGCTTGAAGACGTTAAACTTAGCGCTAGATGGGAGGCAACCCATCATTATCTTTATTGCTTATGATTTAGTACCTAATTAGGGAACTCATAGAGTAATTAGTACCTAGTGGGAGGTGTTTGCTATTGTCTCGATCCTATGTGCGTTTGGGAGCCTTGTTGAGGGCCTACATCCTATCATTCTCGAGAGAGAGTTTAGGTGGAATTAGTGATCGCTTCTATACCTTGTCCATGAGAGATTAGAATTAATTGCATGATTACTTAATTATCTATGCCATGATTGTTGTTAATCTCATCCTTGCATCATTTGGAACCCTTTTATCTTTGCATTCATTTTATCTTTATTTCTTGCTTTAGCATAATTGCATTCATTTGCTCCTATCCTCTCTTCCGTCGTCCTTATAAAATCACGATAAACTTGAGATCGCTTAAACTCTAGTACCTTCCTCCCTGTGGTTCGATAATTTCTTTAATTGGTCATGCTCACTATATTATGGCTAATCAAATGGCGCCGTTGCCGGGGAGGTAACGGTCGCTAGTTTATCATTATCTTTATTGCTTTATTTAGTGCTTTCAATAAGGATTGTGGATTTGATATTGTTTTGCATTTTGGTTTGTAGGTTGATTGTGCTCGTGAAGAGAATGCGTATTGAAGATACGAGAAGTGCTTGATTTGAAGTGTATAGGTACATCACACCACTTTTTGCATACTTAATTCGAAACTCTTATTTCAATTTAAGTTTGGGGGGATATGGTATGGTGTGACGTACTTTGTTTTGAAAGCATATACTTTTTGTATTTTTGGGCAAATTTTAAAATTTTTCTCATGAGTTTGGTTAGATTTTGGTATGATTGGTGGTGTTGAAGTGCATGATAGTCCATATTTGTTAAATACAATTGTTGAGCTAATGGTTTTGTTGAGCATGTATGAAGGGTATTGGAAGCACGAATTGAGCTCGGAGCTAACAACTTCCACTATCAAATGCTTATTGAGGGAGTTCATTCTACACCCTACCACTTTTATGTGCTTAGCATAATTTGATTTGATTTGTATTGATGTGATTAGCATGCTACTTAATTTGTTATGTTTTGGGATGTTTACTTTCGTATCTTAGGATTTCATTTTTCAATAAGGTTGGGATGATTGTGAGCTTACATTGTTATGGATGATTTGAATGTGTGCTTTATTGTTTAATGATGGTGATTTTTATTCTTGCATGTTATGTGTTTTTGTTTTATTTCTTGTTTGTTGTGTCTTTATTTTATGTTTTGTGTGTTTTTTTTATTTTTGTCTTGGTTGTTTGGTGGTTTGTTTTGGGATGTTGTGAGTCATTTTTGAACATGAGTGGTGATATGTTGTGGTAGTAAGTGATGGCAAGTTATGATTAAGAATCTCTACACTTTCGAATTGTGACATGTTTTACTTAACTTGTTCAATTTTGAGATGAATGTGGTGTAATAAGTTTCCTAAGGTCCGAGCACAAGCTTGTGAGAATTTGAGCCTCAACCGTGCATACATGGTTTTTTCCTTCATGAGTGGATCGATTGAGTTTTGATAAGCTAAAACTTGCTCAAGGACTATAGGAATGAGCCCGATTTGTGGAGATTAGTGAAATGATCTAAGGCCATCCTTGTCATTTATAGTCATTACCATATATTTCCCTACCTTGAACATCATCCCTAGTCAACCACTTTGAGCCTTAAAGCCATTTTATTGTGAATTTAGCACACTACAAGCCTTAATTACCCACTTGAGCCTTACATACATACCTTTTGTGTGAGTGATTGAGGAGATGTGGTTTAGAAAGATTTGATGAGAATTGTGCAAGAAAAGACAGGAAATGGTAAACAAGCAAGAAAAAGGATGAAAAAGAGCACAAACAAGAATGAACATGCAACCTCAAAATAAGAAAATGAGCAAAGTAATAACAATATGCTCAAGTACTTAAAAGTTCAAAGAAGGAAGCATGTATTAAAAGAAGCTCAAAATCTAAGGAAAGTTGATGATTAGTGCTTGTGATTACCAAAGTTGAGAAAGGAAGAAAGAAAAGTGGAGAAGTTGAGGAAGTTAATCATCTCTTCGATTACTTACACTTGTTAGTCACTATTATCCATACTCTTCCTACCTTACCAAAGAGCTTATCATTACATCCCAATTAAAGACCTTTTTGATCATTAATTTAAACTTTAGTGGTTTGTGAATGTAGTCCACGAGCAAGCTTATAGCGAGTCGAGCCAATCGATTGATGAGTATTTTTTTACCCTACTTAAAATAGTGTTGAGTGAAATTTATATCTTATGTGAGGCTTGGACTAAAAGGGACTATATTACACTTTATTTTCTTGTGATTGAACTTGTTAATTTCTCATGTCATGAATCTAATGTTGTAGGATGACTTAGCATAAATTGTAATTCTTATTGCTATCGATATGTTATTACGTATGTTCGTTTAGTCTTTTCCTATGTGAAAATCACTCCTCTTGGTTTATCATTTTCGTTGTGCGAGGACGCACAACTCTTTAAGTTTGGGGGTGTGATGAGTGATATTTTCACCTAGATTTTAGTGTCTTTTTATATGTGTTTTCGTATTATTTTATCCGTATTTGTGTTCTATTTGGTTGTGTTTTATGTTTTTATAGAAATATGTGAGAATGAGCTTAAATGTATGATTTCCAGGTAAAAATGAATTCTAGACACGAGAAGGAAGATTTGGGAAAAACGAAGCTTAATTCGGAGTTGAAACGAGGGAAAATGAGTCAAATTAAGCAAAATGCTGAAAAACGCAAGTCCAACTTGTGTAATTTTTCTGTACTCTTGTGGAGCTCAAAATAAGAAGTGTGATATATGGTTGGAAAGCCACATAAAAGAGGATCGTTTTGGTATAAGAAACACTTCAATCCGAGCCCAAACGAGAAAGTTATGATTAAAATGGTGACGTTGCGCAGGCTGTTTCTACTCAGCACGGTTGTGCTAATTTGTATGACTTGTTACACCTTCAAATGTTGGATATTTTGTCATATCATTATATGGATAGAAAGCCAATGAAAAGAGGATCGCGTGAGCGCAAGAATTACTCAAATTGGAGATCGGATGTGGAAGTTATGCGCGAAACGGTGAGACTGCGCTGCACCGACCCGAACTTGACCCGAATTCGACCCATGCTCGGCCCAAAGTCATTTTTATGATTAGAATGTGTTCTAGAAGGTTCTAAGGGGTAAAAACACCCATTTTGGAGTGTAAATATCAGTGAAGATCTGATTTCCACCCCTTCCACACACACCTCACACACCATTTCTTCCATTTTCCACCATCATCTTCATCCATTCTTCATCCACCCATCTACACTTGATCCCCTCCATCAAATCCACCATCCAAGTGATCAAGGAAGCAAGGGAGAGTGAGATCACAAGAAGAAGAAGGAGATCTCCATTGAAACACTTCAAAGGGGGAATCTAATTCTAATTTTTGTGCATTTCTTTATAGATTGATCATGTTTTGTAAGGATCTTAATGTCTATGTTAATTTTCTTATGGATATGAGAGGCTAATCTCCTTTGTGAGATTAGCTCCATGATTGGTGTTGGATAATTTAGTTTTTATGCAAATTGATTTTAATCTTGAATGGGCTTTGTGTTATTTCTATCATTGATTGTTGATTGCTTGATGTATATGATGATTTGTGTGATTAATTGTCATGGGCATGTGATTAGATTGAGAAATCAATTATGTGTTTAAGATAGTTCATTGAATCATTTCATCATACACTTCATGTGCATTAATTTAGAATGAGATAGAGATATCCTTCTAGATTTAGAACTCTTTGATAGAACATTTGATTAGCTTAATCGAGAGGTTGGTTGATTAAATGAGGAGACTCAAACAATTAGTGAATTCATAGTACCTTAAAAGGGAATATTGCTTATGATTTAGTACCTAATTAGGGAACTCATAGAGTAACTAGTACCTAGTGGGAGGTGTTTGCTATTGTCTCGATCCTATGTGCGTTTGGGAGCCTTGTTGAGGGCCTACATCCTATCCATCTCGAGAGAGAGTTTAGGTGGAATTAGTGATCGCTTCTATACCTTGTCCATGAGAGATTAGAATTAATTGCATAATTACTTAATTATCTATACCATGATTGTTGTTAATCTCATCCTTGCATCATTTGGAACCATCTTATCTTTGCATTCATTTTATCTTTATTTCTTGCTTTAGCATAATTGCATTCATTTGCTCCTATCCTCTCTTCCGTCGTCCTTATAAAATCACGATAAACTTGAGATCGCTTAAACTCTAGTACCTTCCTCCCTGTGGTTCGATAATTTCTTTAATTGGTCATGCCCACTATATTATGGCTAATCAAAACCATCACATAATGAAACGTTAATGCTTGCATTAATATATGTTGACTATAAATGTTTACTACAATAGTTCTGCAGATTTTCAACAATAGCAATTAAATAGACAGAATCTGCAAAAACAGTAATAACATCCTAAAGATGAATCTAAGTGTCATTTTCAACATATAATATGAACTTGACAATGAACAAGAACTCGAACAGTGTAATGATGGATACATCATACATTTCAAACAAGATAGACCCTTCTATCTGCTTCAAGAAAGCAAGCTCAAATAACTATGTTATAATGTAATTAAGCTGAAACGAACGACTGATTTAGCGTTAACTGATCCATTACGTACCATATTTTATATCTCCAGCGGGCAGGTGCATGATTCCAGACATTGGATTGTCAAGAAGCACTTATATATCACCATCTTGTACTTCACCTCCATATGATTGTAGGAAGCAGAATGATGATTAGCTAGTGAAAACTTAAAGAAGATAAACATGGGAGATCAATTGACAATGGTAACGCACATACAAATATGAATACAGGACCAACCTCCATAAATGTCAAGTTTAACAAAATGACATGCTTCTAAGAGATGACAACAGATCATTCTATCTAACCTCATTCAACTTCTTGTAATTTGGAAAACTGTGTGTGTATGATGAGTGTAGTAAATGATGAAATACAGCAACTTGCTGAATTGAGTGATATGTTACCGTACAAAAGCATTATATTTAAGGAATAAAGTAATCATGCCATGAACAAACAACAATAGGATACACAATAACATGCGCTATAAATAAAATCCAAACTTTGATTCTTGATCCTTCGCTCTGTATGTGCACTCAAGAATATTACACTTTCACAGCTTTGAAGGCAGGGTAAAGCAAGCCAAGCTCATCCCTCACTTCAAGAGGATTCTTTGATTCATTCCGAATTCTCCTCACACTCCTACTTGCAAGTGAGTTATGAGCAAATCCATATATCTGTAAAATCTGATTATCCGCAAAGTTGAATGCACGATCCATCTGTTTTAAGCACCTCTCAACAGGATAATCTCCAAACTTTCCACAAGGCTTGCAACCCACAAAGTGAGTAACAAGTGGCCAACGATGATCACCAAGACCTGGATGGTAAGTTTCAATCATTTCCTCGTACCTATCAACTAGCATCCCCCAATAACCATGCAAGTAATATGCATTCTCAAGATAAACCTTGTCGCCCCACTTCTCCCTCTGCGTCGCCAATATATACACCATAGCAGACTGATCGTCTGCTTCAAAAACCGGCCTATCTTTCAGCTCCCTCGTCAGAAGCCTTCCCATCTCCTCCCTAATCTTCCCCTTAGGCCCCATAGGTGCCCACGTATCGAGAATATCCAATGACCATTGACAATTCCTCAACAAGAAACTCCCTGTGTTCAAGCCAATCCAATGCTTCTGATCATAGATCAGCCCATCCCACCCGTGCATCACAAAATTGACATCTTCATACTTCTCCCATGGCAACTCAAACGCCATATCTGTGAACATAGCATCACTATCCATCCACCACAAGAATTCCACCTCCGGATGGGCCAACAATACCTTCCTAATCAAGGGCAACTTCGCCCAAAACCCTGCCATTTCTGCGTCTAACAAAGCCATATTGTAAAAAATGTCAATGCCATGAAGTCTACAATAATCAATCTTATTCTTTATCGACTTTAACAAGTAATGATCCCCCACTGGATTCTCACACGGAATTGAAGAAGAGCCAGTAACCAGCAGAACCCTAGGTTTATCCTTAGCAACGAAATTTGGGAAATTCGGGTTGTTTTTAAGCCATTCGGCCCTCTGTTCATCCCAATTCGAAATTTTTGGCCCGAGCGAATACGGCTGAGATGGATCACGGTTAAATTTCTCAGCCTCATCATCCTCTTCCTTCAAAATCTTAGCTAAATCAAAATCAACGTAATTATCGCCCCCAATCCTCGCACTGTCAGTCGATTTCAACTGGCCTCGAGCCGCCAACGAAGACGATTCCAACACTCGGCGCGGCTCGACTCGTTTGCGAATAAAGGAGAAGGTTTCGCGGATCTCATCGAGATCTTTCTCCGGCGTTCCGAATTTGCCGGCGCCAAGATTTCCACGCAGCATTAACACAGTGAGTATTAAGCAAAAGAAAGTAAGCTTACCGTTGCGCAGAAGCCGCTGGAACTGGCGGGCCCGGCGCGGGCCAAGCAGCCGAATGATCATGGCGGATTACAAGCACTCCAAGCCAAAATTTTGACCGGGAATCGTATTATAAAACGGCAGAATCGTAGATTCGCGAATTCCGGGATCTAATTCAAGTAATCAATGATCCCGAAATGGTAGCCCCTGCAATTTTACGTGATTCATGAGCAAATATGGCTGGAAATTAGGATTCGTAGATATGGGTTTTCTAGGGAAGGAGTTAACCAATGTCGGTGGTGAGTTGGAGAGTGAAAAGACAAGGGATGGAAGAGGAAATAGGGAGGTCAAAGTTCGTAATTCAGACAGTGATTCCTTTTTTTTCGTTTTTCACCTCTTTTTCATTTGTTATGAATATTCTAATTATATTCTTGGAATTTATTTTTTCCATTTGAATGTATTTTTTCCGTGTTTAGAATAATTATATTTTTGGAATTTATTTTTTCCATTTGAATGTATTTTTTCCGTGTTTAGAATGGTCAAATTTTCATATAATCATTCTTCTCTTAGAAAAAAGAGAAAATAAAACAAAGAAGAAGATGTTAGAATTTAGATGCTATGGATATTAAAGTGTATTTTTAATTTAACTAGTTTGGGTATAGGTTATTTATTTATTAATTACGTATTACTAAATATTGGGTAATCCAAGTCCATTATCGGGTCAAATTCAGGACCATACGTTCGAACTTCGAACCCAAATTATACTAAAGCTGACCAGTGGCAGATGAGCCCAATAAATGGGCTTTTAGGCCCATAAAGAGATGGATCATGGATAAGCCCAACCCGATTGAATATATAACTGCCCAGTCGAATGATATTAGCTCTCGCATATTCAAAATTTAAATTAACAAATTTTCACAATCTCACAATTTTCAGTCAGGTTTAAGCTTTAGATCAGTTCAGAATTCATTCCTAAGCGATGGTGAGATTTCGTTTTTCCGATTATTTATTTCGCATTTCCTTTAATCGTCGCTGAATTGAAGTTTGTTCGATCTAATTTATACGAACTTTGTTGAAATTCAGAGATTTGTTTACTTGAGTTCTGGATATTCGTAGATTATGTGTTCGATTTTCCTTTTCTTGTTTTTGCGTTTGATCTTTTTGAGAACCCAGGCCTTCTACTTTTATCGTTTCTTGTCTGTCTTGTTTTCTTTTTTTGAAATTTAATTAGGGAAGAGCTTAATAATCTTGTTTAAAAATGAGCGGAATCGAAAAGAGATCAATGTTGTTCACTCACATGAGGAAAATCATTGTTGTCCGTACGGGGAAGAGCATCGTATAATAACATTAGGCTTTGTGTATTGTGAGATCTTTTGGTGCTATTATTGTGGATTAGGGCAAGAGCCTCAGGTTTCTGAATTTGTGATGATATATCGAGGATTATTATAGCAGTTTTTGGTACTTAAAAATCAGGAGAATCATAATAGTTAAATGTGACATTATGAGCTCTGCAAGTCTATTCACTTTCTTTATTTAAGTCTTCTATAGTATTCCACGTTTCAAATTTGATGTTGAGTAGGTTAACTGACATTTTTCTGTTCTTGGTTTACTTCTGAATTTGTAGAACTTATATCAATGATCGTTATGCATGAGCTTCATTGTTTCCTTAGTAATATTTATGAATGAATCACCGCCTTTGCTTGCAGGATGGGCAGGATGGCGATAATTCGAAACAAAGTACGGGTGACATGACTGCATTTGTAAGTCAATCCATTTTAACTCTTGAACATTACTGAATAATTTAGTGTTTCTGGTTAAACATCTATAATTTTCAGTCGGTTTTCATCTTGTTAATGAAACGTTGTGCTGATTCCTCTTTTTGAATCATTTAGGTGCAAAACCTTCTCCAGCAAATGGTGAGTAACTAATATTGATCTCAATGGTAATTCAATAAATTCTACATTTGGCATCCTTACCAACATTCCTTTTTTATTTTTGCAGCAAACTAGGTTCCAGACAATGTCGGAGTCCATAATTTGTAAAAATATCCTTCAACTGCTGTTTTTTACGTGTTAGTCCTACCTAATATATTTTGCATGAAACAATTATTACTTTTGTTGGCATTGGATTTACATTGCTCATAATACTCCAGCATCATAATAGTAATGCTTTAAGATGGAAGTTGGATTAAGTACCTTCAAATTGATGAACCTTATTTTGTTATATATATGCAACTGAGACATTTATAGATTTGATTCCTTAACTATGTCGTACTTGATGAGATGGGAAACCGAATTGATGAGTTGGAGCAGAGCATCAATGAGCTAAGAACTGAGATGGGCCAAGAAGGCACTCCTTCTCCATCAGCTCCATCAAAGGCGAGAGAAGATCCCAAGTCAGCTGAAGATAGTTAAGAGAACCGCTGTGCTTATTCAAAACCTTTCCAATTCAGTTTTTTTCTATGTTATCGTAGTGTCATAGATACTCACTCACCATGATACATTTCTGAAAGTCATGGGGTTCGTGTGTTGAGTCGTTCCCCATGATTCCTGACCGGTTTGTATGCGCTTAAGCAGTGAGAGTTTGGTGTGTTTTCATGTGTAATTTCCTCAATTCTACAACTTTGTATTAAACTGCTGTGAGTGGTCTGGGTTTGACATTGTTCTTCTATTGCCAATGATGTTTTAAATGCTAGTTTTAAGTGGCTATTCTAGTTTTAGTAACACCAATGGAGATTTCATTGATCAGTTTTTTCACTGGATATTCATTATCTTTCCCTTCTTTATATTTTCTTTTTATTAATCATTTATTTTTTTATCAAATCACTGTGACTTGATTTATTATTCATGTTGACCTAAATACTGATGTAGTCATTGTGTAATTTAAGTTGAGTTTATGTTATGGAGTACTTATTTTATACTTCATATTAATTCTTTGACAATATATCCAAAAGTCAAAAAAGAATTCTAACAGTTCTATCCAATAGATGTGAGTGCCTAATTAAAGACGTTTATAAGTTTAATCAGAAAGAACTATAACAATTCAAATGAAACAATGACACATTCAATTCATTATCATAAGAAACTCAAATATATTTGTACTTTCAAAGAAACTACCCCCTACCCTTTTGTTTTTTTCTACTAAACGAAAGGTGAAAGAAGTTGTCTTCCTTTTGATTAAAAGGCGAACATGAGATAATTAAGTTACCTTTGTCACTCTAATAACTCTCCCCTATTATATTCATAGTGACCCCGAGCTTCGCAAAACTTAATCTGTCTCACACATTCATGGGTGAAAATCTAAACCCAACAACACTGGAATACTATGATGACATGTTCAAACTCCAGTCCACTGCCACCCTCATCTCATCCTTCTTGGTATGCCCACTCTCTCTCTCTCTCTCTCTCTCTCATATCTGACAAGAGTTTCTGTCTTTCTTATGTCTTTGGTGGAAAGAATGATGATGGTAGGCAAACTTTGGTGCTCGACTCCACTATTTTCCATCCACAAGGAGGTGGTCAACCTTCGGACAAGGGCTCCATTTCCAATTCACAATTCAACTTCATTGTTGAAGATGTTCGATCTAAGGACAAGATTGTCTGTTTCTCGAATCCTATTCACATTTCACTTTTTCGAATTAATTTCCTGTGCTTTTAATTTTACTAGTATTAATTTTGATAGGTGTATCACTATGGCGTATTTGAGAGCTCTAAAGATGATCCAATTGAGAAAGGCGCTCAAGTTTTGTTGAATGTAGATGAAGGTAGACGTAGGCTCAATTCGAGGTACGAGTTCTTCAGTATGAATATCTTGGTTGAATAAATCATATCTGTTGCTCTAATTGATTTCCTATTTTTGTTATTCTCTTTATCATGGTCAAAAAATTGTAAAACGATATATGGAGAAAAGAGATCAATCTTTCATCCTCAATATCGGGATAATTTTGTGAGGTTTTATAAGACCTAGTTGCTTGATTGATTGGTAAAAATATAAAACAGATTGATTAAAAGCAAATTTATAAGGTTAAACCATGGGTCTTGAATTAGTTAGTTTTTATTCAGGTTTTCTAGCATTAGCTAAATATCGATCATATCATACAGAATTGGAGAATCTTGATTATTTGCAGGCTACACTCAGCTGGGCATTTGCTGGATATCTGTGTGATAAATGTGGGATGGGATCACTTGAAACCCAGAAAAGCTTACCACTTTCCGGACGGGTATGCATAGAATTCTTGGTGTTATAAGCTTTGTTTACTCTCAATGATATCTATATCTGCCTGAACTTGTAATATTTGGGAAATTTTGAAATCAATATAATTTTGATGTTTTATTAGAAAGTCAACAAGATCATTGTACTGAACTGGTAGAGTACAAGTACTAAGACACTTGTGATATTATCTTTAAACAAATATTGTAAAAGTTTTCTTGGTGAATCTGTTTCTGTAGGCCATATGTAGAATACACAGGCTCTGTTCCACAGAATGAGTTGCAGAACAAGCGAAACGAGCTAGAGTTGGATGCTAACAATTTGATTGCAAAAGGAGGGAGAGTAAGAATTTTGATCAACCTTGCTATAATTTCTTTTCCTTTAGTCTGTTGAATTGAACTATCCCATTATACTGTTTGCACCCTGATAGCTAGGTTCGTGTAGGTTTCTGTTTCCACTTTACCGTATGACAAAGCTTGTGAACTGTGTGGTGGATCCCTCCCAGACTACATACCCAAGGTCAGAACAGAAGTTATCACTTATCAGGATTCTTACAGATGCCATTTTCTTGGTTTTGCAACCACCCCAAGTAAAACTGTTTGAATGAACATAGATGGTGATGGTACTATGAGTCCCATTTGGAAAATGAAACCACTGGATTCTTAAAACAAGTATATCTTCCATACGCATGACATATTGAAGTACATTATAAATAGGTGCCTTACTGGCTCTGTGTTGTTTCAGGACAGCAATCCTCGTATAGTGCAGATAGGCGAAACCCCGGGATGCCCCTGTGGTGGCACACACGTTGGCGACATCAACGAGATTTTTAGCCTAAAGGTATCTATTACTGTTATGGTCTATATGGCAAAACTTAATTATGAAGGGCAATGTTACAAGTGCTTAGTGTGATCCAGTAAGAGTAACTAGTTTAACGGATCAAACTAACCACTCGTAACATGTCTTTACCTTCATCCTTTCTTGCTATATAGATACTTATATATCTATGTTTCCATAATAATGTTGAAGTATTAATAGTATCATGCTTAATTCTCAATCATAGTCATTGATTTGATGAAGTATTGACAAATTCGGTCAAATTCGGTCAAAAAAAGGAATGACAAAAGTTTTTTACAACATCGGTTAGCCTATTTTTTATGATGATTAGACCTAAATTGTTGTAACATTATGATCGTTATCTTCATCTTTATTTTGATGATTGAGAATAAGCATTATACTTTCAATATTACAAGATACTTAATTTATCATGAGTTCGTATTTTTAGAATTTAACAAATAAAAACAATTAGATGTAGATCGATGTCTCATATGCGTTGTTTTTAGTTTATCCCATCAATAAATATTAAAAATATATATGTACTCAGAAATTCTTCTGCTTTTACAATTTTACTCCCTCAGATAGTCCAATAATTTGGTTATTCAAATATAATATTTTATTTATTTAAGATTTGGATTGTTTATTTTCAAAATAGAGTCTTAAAACAAAATTATTTAATTTTTTTCCCAAAATAAAAATAAAAATGACACGCGTTAAGTGCTCTATATATTATTGACGAAAATAATTTAAAAAGAAAAAAACAAAACAAAATTCTCTATAAAATACTCCAAGTTTTAAGATGTTGAGTCAAAAGACTGATATCCGTTAATTCTAGAGTTGATGTCTCTGGTTTTTGAGCACGACTCTGAGCAGCTGCAAATCCATATTTTCCAATGGCGATGGCCAGCATGCTTATATCAAGATAACAAATCCAGGTTAGAAAACAATAATCAAAATGGATTATCCACTTGGTTTTACCTTCATTCCAGTAGAGAATTTCGTACAAAAATAATTTCTAATGAATTATAAATTAAGGGAAGTGAACTAGCCTTATGAATGTCCAAACAGTAATCATATCTAGTCGATTAGTTCAAGAGAAAATAAGTGCAAAAATGGCCATGAAGTGAATACCGGGCAAATGCTGGCTTTACTTCATCAGGAGTTCTCCTTGGTATCAGAACGAGAGTCCAGATACGAGAGCACGAGATCAGCTGCTTGGCAGCCAGTCGAAATTGCTTTACCAACCGATAATCCTCCCTTGTGGTTACCTAATACCAGAAAATACGAGAAAATTTATCAAAACCAACAATAGTAACCTTTGGAGCATCAGGGTTCCCACTATTTTTCGGCATAGTAGTATCATCTTATCACTCCTTAGAATAAGTCTAAAACGCCAAGGTGACGGAAATTAAAACAGTGAGGTCCTCATAAATTGCAAGAGTATGAATATAACTGAGAAAAGTTCGATGCATTTCCATGGGGGGAGGTAGAAAATACAGGACAACAAATAAAAGGAGGAAAAGCTAAAAGAGAAGACAAACTGAAGATTTACTTTACCAGCATAAAAAAATCCAGGTAGGTCTTTTTCCATCCTGTCAATAGCTTGAATGACCGAATCGTAGTTATGTCCATATAGAGGAAATGCTTTACTCCAATAAAAATGACTGCAAAAAGCAAATAACTGGTAAGATAACATATCCATGATAGGTTTATCAACTAAGGCAACTAGCAATTTTAAGAGCCCACTAGATGATTGAATTGAGCTTTAGTTACTTCAGAGAGGCAGGTTCCCCTTCTGCACCTAATAGCAATCTGAGATCAGAAGTCACTATCTGCTTCAATTCGTCCCTGTACAAAATAGCAATCAAATCAGTATTCAATCTTTTTAAATATCTGGTAAAAAATAATTCAAGGTATTTACACCTTGAAGCTTTGGCCAGTTCCTGATTTCTACTTCCACCAACGAATGTAGTGTACAGATAAACATCAGAGGGTGCGCGATCAGGAAACATCATTGATGAGAAAAGGGTTCCTGCAAGCAAGAAAATGTAAAAAAATACATGGACAAATCATCAGACATTCCTAAAAGTATTCAAGAAAAAACAAAAGTATTACCCAATGTTCTCAAGCCATTTTTTTGCTCCTTTGAAGGTACGAGAACTCCAAAACCTTCCAGTGGTCGCTTCACACTCTCCCTCTTAAATGTGGTAAATATAACTGACATAGGCAAATAACTGACCTGCACAAAGTTCAGATAGAATGAACACCATCTCCAGAAAAAGACCACATGGAGCAGGAGTCATATAATTGCATTAAAAGCAACATTTATGGAAAACAGGTCAATCAGATCATCCCAGAGGGCCAGAACTGACATTTCTATATGTAAATGGTTAAATTTAGACTTTAAAATGTTGCAAAGTAGGCAATTGAAACAAAGTTGGGCAGTGTCAAATGTATTTTGGAATCATTTATATTTGCAACCCCAAGATGTAATGATTTCATCCATAATATTCCTTCAAAATAGCAATTAAATTGTGAAGTTCACAACAATACTCTGGTTAAGTAACTTTTGTCTAGAAGAAAACTTGCAGACATATGAAAGAACACTCACTATGTTCATAGAGAACAGCATGAGCTGCATTGCATACCTCGGGAACAAAGTCCAAGACAAATGGGCTTCCTCGTTTAGTCATCTTCATTCGTTTAACATCACAAAGGGGAGCCTAAGGAAAGACATCTCGCATCAATCACATCTGTGTGCGCAATATAAGAAACACGTGTCTTAGATCCGTGTTTTGTGTAATATAAAATTTTAGAAGTAACTAACATGGTAGACCAACACAGCCTATAAATATGAAGTGGACATTAATGGGTGAGAACTGCTTAGTAAATCTCATTTGTTTATTCTAATAAGGCACCAAAACAAGATGTTCTGAATAGATATACTTACTGTGACTACTAATGCATCAAAGGGCTTCTCACAGGAAAGCTTTTTGTCATCCAATTCAAAAGAAACTGACCACTTATCTTGTGGAGAGTTCTCACTTGAACTACAAGATAATTCCAGCACCTTTGATCGAAGTTTGAGTTCATCCTTACCAAGTTCATTGCATAATGCATTGGTGAGTGTCTGCAATAAAGTTGCCACGAAGTGATAAATATAAGGGAATATGGGTTCAGATAATTAAATGATACTATGTTTATAAATGCTACAAGAGTCATGGAAACAAAATCCATGTTTCTGCCCAAGATTTGAGGTCAAGCATGTAAAGACAATTTTAAATATACCTTAGTAGAAATCCAATCACTGTCACCCTCTACTACCCTTTGACACTCTATAGGTTGTATGAAGCACTTAACATAGTTATTAAGGGCGCAAGGCGCGCCAAGGCGCACCGAGCCATATCTGTGCCTGAGGCGCAAGGCGCACGCCTGAGGCGCGCCTCGGAATTCAATGTATAATATAGCACCATTATTTATTCTACAATAAATATAACCCATACACAATATATTTACCTAATAAAATAAGTTTATAAGGCATATAATATAACAATTTATATGAGTATGACATATGAACCAAGTCATTTAAGCCAAAATTAATCATGCACATACGAAAATTCATAATATGTGAAATAAAACAAGTCAATCAAAGCATCATACAAAATCTAGCAGCAAATATATTTTAATTATCATCTTCTTCATCATCAAACTCCAAGTCCTCATCATCAGTTTGTTCTTCTTCCTCAATAAAATCTTTTTCTTCTTAAAAATCTAACATTATCTTCTTCATCCTCTTCATCTAATAATCTTAAAGTAGTTCCCTTTTTCCTTAATTACTTCTTTCCCTTTCATTTTAGAACTAGTGGCAGTTGCCCCCAATGATTTCCCTCTAATTTTAAGGTTAAGACTAGTTTGCTCTGGTAAGCCGGAGACAAAAGGCAGACAGACCGGCAGCGACGACAGCGGTCAGACGCGCGGTGGATGGGCCGCGGCAGTTGAAGGCTTGGAGGCTGGAGTAGTTGGTATGTGTCTGTCGCGTATGTGGAGTGAAGAGTGAACCCTAACTTCTAACTCTCAAATCCCTAATTTAATATTTGGGATATTGTACCAAGGATATCTTGATAGGTCTTAACTCAGGAGGAAGAACTAGTAAAATCTAATTGAAAGTGTTATTTCACTAATAAAAGTGTTACTTAAACTATAAAAAATGAAAAACAACACAAAAATATGGTCATTCTCAAGGCGTGCCTAAGGGGCGCCCAAGGCGCACGCGTCGAGGCGCAAAAAGGCGCACAAAGGCGCGCGCCTTGAAACTTCGTCCCTTGAACCCATATCGAGGCGCCAGGAGTATAGCCTTGGGTGAGGCGTGCCTTGGGCGCGCCCGAGGCGCGCCTTTAATAACTATGGCACTTAAAAGATGCATCTTGTGTATGCTGAATTCACCTAAGTGATATCTATTGATGTATTATTGAAATGACTAATCTTATTCGCCAGAGGAACACTTCATTGTCCATATGTTAAGTTTATAGTGAGTCCTTAATTTACAGTTCCCTATATTAGAAAATGAACATACATCATAGGTGTACCTGCATGCCACCCAGAAATGAAAAAGAACCGCGCTTGTTTTTCGTCTTTTCTGAAGAGACCTTCATTCCACTAGTGGCTCCTTTTTTGGCAGATATTTTAGACTGGATGGCACCCGATATGATTGAACCAAACCTGAAATTTTGGATAAAGTTGTGATCATGCCATTAGAAAAAGACAATTTTAGTGAAGAGTCAGCAAGAGTCAATTCTATAAAATTATAGAGTTCCTATAACCAATTTATGCTTAATACATATATATTGCTAACACTAGAAGAATTGATTGAAACAGGAAAAAAGAAAATGAACAGGCTGGAAGATATATATGTCATATCACAGACAACAATACCAAATGCAATCTACTGCAAAATAGCAGCCCGAATGGCTTCCACTTCTTGCACTCCAATTTTCCTATTTATCTTACATTTATTCACAAAATTCACAATAGCATTTCAAGTGAATATAAGTATATTTCATCCAAGAACCATATTATGTTTGGTTATGAACTGGAAACAATTGAGTATTTGGGAAGTATCAAAGCTTTAAGTAAGGTCTGCCATGCAGCTAACCTTTTCTCAAGATTCCATATCTCTGGGAAGACATGTCGCATCTGGTGACAAAAAAAAAAAAAGAAAAAAAGAAAAGAGTTTCCATAATTTGGCCAATTCAATTCCAGGGTCGCACAAGTTAATGACAAACACAAGTTAGGAGATTGTACTCATTTATTGTTGCTGCTCATTCTCAATCAATTTGAGAAGCATATTTATTTTCTTGATGTCATGCTATGCTAGTTTAGTAAGTACCAACCAACAAAATAGAAGTGAAAATACTCACAGAAAGAGATTCAGGATCTCCACCGCTAGTTCCAGCAACAAAAGGATCAATAAGATAGTCAACAACCTAAAAGAGAATCAAGTTAACAACTAGGAAACGTTGAAATCACAAAACAGATTTGATGGGAAAATCAAGCATGCCCAGGATCTAATAGACACAAAATTAGAAGAGGGAACCAATAACAATAAGAAGATTTGCAGTTTACTGGATTGGGAACAACTCAACATAGCACAGAATAATGAATATGATGCAGCATTTATAAAATTATTTCCACTTCCAATAAATAATGTGTAAACATCAGACATAAAGATCACCTCCTTTCCAAAATGACGCTGGAAGAAAGCACCAACACTGCAGACACAAGTGAATATTGATTTTATTTTGGAGCCTTCTAATATTATCAAAAAAATTTAAGTTAAACTCTAAAATTGCTAGAGACAATACAAAAGACAAAGATCTATATAATATACGTGATATCTCGAAATGTAAGTTTAAAGAGTAAAATAATGAAAGGTTATAAAAAGGGTGATTAACATAAAGCAGAGGAAAGGTTGATTTCATTATGAAACAGCCACTAGGGTAATGAGTGACTAGTGCACCAACTAGGAAGTGAAAATTTTACAAGGTGAAGTTTTCTGGTCTCCTACTCTCCTATAAAGACTAAAAAATCATGTAACTAAAACAAAGACTCTAGGCATGTCCTGAGAAAATGACATTGAGCATAAGATAAAGATACGTAACTTCAAATAATTATTTGATACCTTTCCTCTAAGTCAGATTTCTTTGATATATGATTGTTCTTCCACAAAAGTGGCTCCAATAGTATTTGAACCTAAATAGAGAGAACTACATTGTGTGAAAACGTAATCAAAACATTTAATGGTCTAAACTCCCAGAAATATATAAGTAGATGTGAAATTAATAAATAAAAGACTTCCTTGAGAAGTAGAATGCTGATAATAAAAGTCATACTAACTTTTCAACAATATCAAGAACCAAGAAAAAATTATCAATCACTCGCATAAAATAATCAAATAACATAGAAATTCTAGAAATCGATAGGGTTGACGGAACTGAATTTGACAGATCAAATGATGTAGAAATTTTCCAAAATAAGATCTGGCAATAAAATGCAAGAAACTGCCAATAACCATTTGTTCAATCCATTTTAGGGTCTTATTATTAAACAGAAAGTTTGCATTGTCATCTTTGGTATGGAGTTATCAGAATCACAAAAATCTTGTCAATTTGCAATCACAAGCTAACTAAAGGGATAATGTCCATGCTATCTATGTCATTTAAGGATTTTCTACTATACATTCTATGCATATGTAATTAAGGAATCTCTACTTCATCTGAAAATATTCCAAACCTTATTCAGCTAAGTTTGGTTTCCCCCCATGTTCTTGCTAGGGTTTACAATCAATAAATAGGCAACCAAAGGCAATCTCATGTTTTCAAACGGAACTTAAAAAGATATCAAAATGTCAAATGATCAGAGTAAAACCTTTGACCCTGCAGAAAGAAAATTGCTTCTGATAAATGAGAGGGGATCTGAAGGCAGCTGAGATGGAAAAATACACAATCAGTATACAGAAACGGGAAGCGATGGCCTCTCTACTCCTCCTCTTATAGTAAAGAAAATCTTACCAGAACAGGTGCCCCATTTTTTGCTATATAACGCTTTTCCTGCGACAGCGGCTGCATTACTAACAACATTTTAGCCATTGCAAATTGACTTGACACAAAGAAGTGGTTATAGGTATTGAAAATAATATATAGGTCAGAGAATTTCAGTGTATAATAGAAATATATTAGTGAATTATAAAAAATAAACTCACTTGCAAACAAGGCACAAGCAGTGATGTTTCAAGAATATATCTAATTAAAATAAAAGATGTAAGTTCTTACAAATTGTTGCCTATCCCTAATAACAAGATTATCAAGTAGAAACCCAACAGCTGCATCACTTTCAGTCTGCATCAGAGACATATTAGCATCAGATGGCAGTGTTTGTCTTGAGCATGATTACATATCCCAATAAATACGTTATTGCAAAACTAAGTTCTCCAACACAGAGTACCATAGTATTTGCGCCTTCATCCCATATGAGACCATCCTGCGAAGTGCTTCTTAACTTTCCTCCAGCTCTCCCATCCGCTTCAAAGACAGTGACGTTGACACC
Source organism: Pogostemon cablin (assembly GCA_023678885.1). Taxonomy (NCBI): domain Eukaryota; kingdom Viridiplantae; phylum Streptophyta; class Magnoliopsida; order Lamiales; family Lamiaceae; genus Pogostemon; species Pogostemon cablin. Next base: position 655,392 of record CM042989.1, read on the forward strand.
GTTTAATTTCAACTTATAAGCTGCTGATAACCCACTTCATGAAAAAGTAAAATAAAACTATCAGAGACCAAGAGTCACTACATAAATGTAACTCAAGAATAAACATATCACACTGCTTTGAAAACGAAATTAATATCAGCAATCTTATGGGCATATGCATACAACTACCTTGGCACATTGTTCAAATGTAACCAAATATACTTCAAATAAACCACACATGTACAACCACGGAGTTACTAACTTCACATCAGAACATTGATCATAACAAAATTCAGGAACCTGCTCAGCTAAAACAATTGATTGATTGATTACTAACCTAACACCAGCTCCAATAACAGCAACATTTTTAACAGAAGCACCTGAAATTGCACACGATCAATCAATATTCGCAATATTTACATCAGAGAGCGAGAGAGGTGCCGACCTTGCTTATCTTCTCTTGCCATGGCCAGTAGGATAGCGCGGGGTTTGTGACTCGTTGAAGTACGCGAGGATATCGGAATGCATCGATTTATATTTATACGCTCTACTTCCATGTAAAGTCGCATCAGCGATTTAGTCGGGGGGGAAGAGAGAGAGAGAGAGAGAGAGAGAGAGAGAGATGAGCACCTGTTTGCGGAGAAACTCCACTGAAGCTCTAGAGACTAATGGGCTGAATTAATGGGCTGGGGTGAATTAATATCCCTAACATAAGTCTAAGAAACTTACTTTGTTAAACCTCATCGGCCCATATGAATCGATTAGACAAACTCGGGCATAAGTGGGTGGATATGCTGCTAATTTCGGCCTACATTTATGGGCTTAAGTAAATTAAACTCTCCATGCAACAACCTCACTTTTCCTAAAATTTCGAAGTGAATGAAATTTGTTTTTAAATAAGAAAAGAGGGTGATTATAGTTACATTGGTTGATAGGTTTAGTATTTGGTAGTGTTTCATTTATTTATTTAGTTTTTAATTTTATTTTTTAATATTAGATAGTTAAATTATAATTTAATTTAAATGTTAAAATCATTCAAGTACATCTGTACTTAATACACGCTGATTGGACTCAGAAAAGAAATAAGATCAAAGGTTTTTTTTCGGACATTAGATATTTTTTTTTAACTGTAATAATATACTTTTCCTCTTAATGAACCGATTGTTTTTGGGCCAAATATTTGGCAGAAGTATTGGATACTGTTTTCAGTCTGTTCTAGAGTCAAAAGTGCTAATTTAACCCAATTGACCTAGTCAACCTATTAGTGGACTTAACCTTCCGCACACGGCACAACTCATAGTGAGATTCTTGGGTGTGGCCCATTATATACTCCTTATCCTTAATTATAATCAAATATTTTAAATGAATATAATACCATAAATTTGATTTTAATTACTAGGCCAATTTGGTACATACAATAATTTCAGACCTAAAACGCTGATTTAGAAAGTTAATAAGGGGTCGCTTATTTGGGATAGTAGAGGAAAAGAATGGAAATCAAATACTAGTATTCATTTTCATTAATAATGCATAGCATAAATTCCAATTCTCTATTTTTATTAACTATTCACCTCATAATTATATTTATCAATCAAACCTAACTATTTAAAATTTTATTTCTATTTTCATTATAGAATTTATGCGAATAGGGAATGTCATAAATAAATGATAATAAAACTGATGTTTGAGCGTTTAATTTTTTTATTTGTTTTCTTATATAGCCATTAGCCAATTTCTTTTTGTTATTGCAATTGAAAATTAACGAATTTAATAAATAAATCATAATGTTTTCGAACAATATTAAGTGTAGCAAACAATATTAAAAAAGAAACTTAACGATTGAATACATGAAACTCAGGTGCAGCGATGATGATATCTCCAATCAACAATCCACCAATTTGGTGCGAGCTGCATCAGCGGCGGTGGATGAACGTAACCGTGCGGTGGCCGCTGCACAACACCAGGAACCGGCGGTGGGTACACACTCCATTGAAGCGGCGGGTACAATTCTAGTGTGGGCCCACCAGTCCTACACATCCCTCCGATGAGACCATCACAGGGTGCGACAAAATGGGCTCCACCACCGGGTACGTTATCACCGACGGCGGCGGTTGTTTCAGGGAAGCGATACGAGAAGGTGAGTTGTCCTTTGGGCTTCCCGCAGGGTTTCTTCACTTGGTAGCAGACGAACCTCTTGGCGCAGCCAGAATCATGAACAAGGTCTTTAATGGGCACGTGGACTTCGCCGATTGATCTGTCTCCTAATGCCTTGCGGCATTTAAGCTGGAAATCGAGCATGAGGCGGTTCTGCACCAGCGCCGCCTCCTCCACCATGAACTTCATCTTGAATCTCCACATGGGGTTGGCGTCGCCCTCGTGATCCACCGGTGTCTTGGTCTTCTGAGCCGCCGGAGATGCTGACCACAACATAGGGATCCATTTTTGAGATCAGGCTCACTTTGTTCAAATCTCTAGCATATTCAATCGTCATTTCTAGCATTCGATACTCCATGAATTATGATCTCAAATCCCAGGAACAGAAACCAAAAATTAAAGTTCCAAAGTTTGGAAAGAGATGAGTGATGAGAGTTCCAAGTTTGGAGAGTGAGTAAGACAAATTTAAGCTCATTTCGGTTGAACTTCGAAGTCAATTTTGGTTGGCCAAGTCACTGAATAATGTTGAAGATTTCTACTGTATATGATTTCGAGTTGCTTTCCTTTTTTTTCTTTTTTTCTTTTTTTTTTTCAATTTTAGCTATAATTTTTAAAAATTTACAAGTTTTTGGAATTTTTTTCAACTGAATAGATGCATTAACACCTCCCCACTAAATATTCCTAGTTTGGAACTTAAAAGATGTTTATTTTTCCACTACATCACACAAGAATTTGAGGCGTTGAGTACAAATTAGGTACTAATAAGTAACAATTTGGCAGGTAATTTAGTTCCCAACCCACAAAATTATCTCTAAATAGGTCTCCAATAGAATAGAAAAAAAAAATCTCTTTAAAATTAGGTCGACATCCAGAATACGAGAAAAGATATTGGAGGTTGAGAAGAGTGCCGTGCTTACAAAAAAAAATGATCATCGCCATCCACAAAATTCTACAACGTAGACACTATGAGTTCTTCAAGAATGCTGTGGCTTCCAACAAGCAATAATCCTATGGTTGGAACTTGGAAGGATAAAGTCATAGGTTACAAAAATGAGACTCCATGCTCTCAAGTACAACTGAATTAAGCATAAGGTTAGTATTTTAAAGTCCAACAATGGCAACCTTCCGCCTTGTACAATTTTCGATTATCATCTCTAAAAGATCTATACCTCGGAGCAAAATCTTCATCATGGAAACTAACATGAAAATAAAAACATGTCAATCTTGATCTTTTTTAGTTTTATTGTCATTCTCTGGAGGTAGAGACACAAACTGGAGGATATTTTGAACCTGAGCAACATCAACACGGAATCTTTCCGCAATTTGAGAAGCATTCATCGGACCATCATGGTCACTGGATTTCCCTTGATGTAGTAGGATAATTTGACGTATCTGTGCTGCATTAAGGGTTCCAGGGGGAGCAGGCCGCTGCTCGTATCTGCTAGAATCTGGTGTTGTATTCCTTAGTTTTGGCAATGGCCTTTTATACTTCTCCACCACAGCAGCCTGTCATAACAACCCAGACATATATTCTATCAGCTGAGAGTGACAATTCACTTATAAGTTATAACCATATGTACCAGAGCAGGCTATATATGACTTTAATTATGATGTTAATGAAGGCTTCATCAAGAATGTAATCTATTCACTAGAAAACAGTAAAAATCAGTTTAGCTCCTTAGCTAAAGGCATATTCCAAGAAGAGTTGCAGTCAGTGGGAAAACAGAAGGTTGTTTTGAATGCTAGACAGCATCTCTCAGTCTCAGATAGAAATTTGCAAAAACGTTCCAATAGTGATGATATGATTTTAATACTTCCTTTATACCAACATGAAATGTTAGAATAAAAAGTGTGCCCATGTGAATGACAACTTCCTGTAGAGTGAATCATGGGAGGTATTTTAACAGAGATTGTATAGTGTGTCAACAAGAGATTCTATGTTCACTAAAAATATCTCACTTCTAATTAATCAAGAGATTCCAGCTCAAGAAAGATTAAGATTAAATGGAAATTTTGAGAAACAAGCTTGCAAAGCTCACCTCACCCATCTCAAGCTTCCCTCCTGGCTTTGATTGAATTCTACCCACCATCTTACTAAGCATGTCATCATATTTCAGGTCCCGATCCTCAAGGACATTTTCCATGTTTACTCTTGGCGCCCCTTCTAAGCAAAGTTCATTCGATGAACATTCAAATTATTATCAATCAGTTCGAAGATGATGATATAATATCTAAGTTCATAATAGCATATGTAGTTTGAGGTCTAACCCAAACATAATTCCGGTTCACATGGAAAAGGCTCCATAACTTTTCTGACAACCTAACATATGTTATCTAGAACCAAAACATCGTCTTCACAAGAAGATTCCACAACAATACATCAAATAAACTTCTACTGTAATACTGCTAGCTACGAAACCATACAGTATCAGAGCAATTAACTTAGCCTAAAAGCATATATCAGCAACTCTATACCTCCTTAATATATCAGTCTTATTACATCCGAAGATTCTCGAAAGACAGAATTTTCAACATGCAGAGCGTAATTCATCTTAAGGCCTCAGCGCCTCAAAATTATGTGTAGGAAGAACACAATTGAACCAATTTAAAACCAATTAATAAACAAATTATACCATTTAACTTTTTCAAAGAAAAGAAAATCAAAGTTGGAAGTAAATATTTCGCTTTCCAATTTGAAACACATATATCACAAATCATGGGTCCAAAAATGTAAACCTGTGAAAATAAGTATGAATGCTGCACGATTAAAAATCCTGAACTGAGAAACAGAGATTTAGTGCCCAGTGAAATACCCAAAGGAACAAATTAGTCTAATTACCATGCGTAACTTCATCAGCAGGGAGTTTGTCAACAGGAACAGCACCGGGAGGCTGCGGCGGGGGAGGAGGAATTGGGGACTTCAGTTCAACGGGTTTCCCGAGCTTATCCACTCCGGAGTGGCCAATTCTGCCAGTTGCTCGACGAAATGCCTGACCCATTCGATCAAATTCAGGCCGAAAACCTCCGCTTTTCTGCAGATCTCGGATACAGCCCAGGAATTATAATCTACAGAAAATCATCTGATCGAATTTACAGAATATTTTATGTCTGTTAATTTAATTTTTCTTTTTCGTCGATGAATATTGAAGCTTTTGTCTGTAAAAATAGAAGGTTTTTGAGTATGGTAGCTGGTATGACTTATGAGAATGGAGTTTCCACGTATACCTTTCAAATGGGCCAACATGGGCCAGATTGATGGGCTAAAATAATAAGCTAAATGAGTAAGAAACTAAGTACTACTATCTGAAGGCCCGTAGTTCTATATTTATTGGATTTTTTTAATCAGTAAATTAAAATATGGAGTAAATTTTATAGTTCTTTTAGAATATTTAATCTAATATTTAGTAATGGTTTAAATTATTCGCGTGTATAGTACTTTAATTTCATTGATATTTATTTGCACAAGGTTATACCTTAAATTTTATCTTACAAATCTTAGGTGTACAAAAATTTAAGGTAGAGTGAGTAGTTATTAAATTAATTTTTAATTATTTTATTTTATTTTATAGTGAATATTAAATGAAAATTTAATTTAATAGTTTAGATTATTCAGTATCTATGTCCTATTCACAGCTGTTTGATTCTAAATTTAAATATTAGGATAGATTTAAATATATAATTTGTTTTCACCAAGTTAATTATTGGGCACTTTGTTTAATTACTTGTAAATCCTCTAGTTCCTCCATGAAAGATTTAAGAGTACTAATTTTACTCAAATAAATAAATAAAAACTCTAAGAGATACTCTCTTGTGAAACTGTTTTTTGTGAGACGGTTGAGAGACGGGTCAACCCATTACTAAGGTATGCTTATTATATAGGTAAAGTATGCTTATTTATAGTTAAAGTATGTCAATAATAAATCATATTATAATACCATAAAATTATACTTTAATTCATCATTTATCATATTTTAGAAAATATATTTTAATAACCATTAGGCATACTTTATCTATATAATAGACATACTTTATCACGTCTCACAGATTGTGAGTGAATTTGTCAAACTGTAAATATACTGTACAGTTCATTAAACCATTTAGTATGTGTAATTTCTCGACTGATTTTCCATTATTATTTGTAAATTTTCTACCTTCTATTTTAATATCTATTTCGACTTTTCATTTGAAAATACAAGTAAATAATCTTAATATCTGCTACCATGTTGAAATAGAAATTTAAAGAAAGACCACATTAGAATATCCAAGGGTTTTGTAAAACATAAATGACCGTTAAAAAAAAAAAGTAGTACTATATTTTTAGAATTTATTATTTAAAAAAAAATCAAATAGTATCTTGGTGATATGTTCTCTTAACATTGCAAAATTCATCACTGCATGGTTAGCTAGCACCTAAACATTACATATCACGATGATATAATAATAAATAATAGTAACAATAATAGTAGTAAATAGTAATGATAATAAATAATTATGACATTGCTCCTTATTTGTTTATTATACACTGCTCCTAACTTTCTTACACTAGCCAACTTCATTATTCTTTTAAACATTCGTCCTATCCTAATCTTAAAAGAGTTGATCTGTGTTCCATCCTAATCTTAAAACTATTATAATCTTAAAAGAGTTGGTCTGTGTCCCCATGACATCTTAAAACTATCCTAATCTTAAAAGAGTTGGTCTGTGTCCCCATGACATACCGTATTCCGGACACACAAGTTTTTGTCATCTTAAAAAAGTGCTGCCTATCTACACTTCAAACTCTCATTAATTTAATTTGGCTTTTTAACATATATTTTTAATTTACCACAGTCAATCAACTAGCATTTTCTTTCACTTTTGCCTCCCTCAATTAATAGATATAAAAGTATGGGGTAAAAATATGATATTAAAAATACAAAAAAAACTACATATATAAGAAGTCCATAGCACTTAATTGAAGGGGAGTAGAGAGAAAAAAAAATCAAAAAGGAAAATAAAAGGTTTTCATTGTAGCCAGGAATCTGATGAGCTTTCATATTCACCTGAAGCATCATTCTCGTCTACTGATGCCAACCAACATAACAGACAAAAGCCATTGCTATGATCCACCCAACAGAGAAGTGAACTGCTTCTGTCGCATAATGCTAGCTGCATCTCTTTGCAAACTTATCAACAGCAAAGAAGGGATCGACGAGAATCAAGACATCTATCGGCTGCAGAAACTATTTCTAATATCATCTGGAATTGCTTCGATCACAGTTCACTCGACCCGTCACAACTTATGCACATTTCATTAGCACGAGAGAACCAAAAACCATAACAACCTTCATGGTTTCACAGAGCTGCATGAATAAAGTACCCCATTTCCTTTTCTGGATTTGCAGACATCAGCTGCTGAAAGATCGTAATGAACTCTGATTTCTTGCTGTCTGATTGTTTCTCTTTAGGCCGTACCAACTGCAACCCTTTAGTTTCTGCAGGCTATCAACTCATAATCTCAAATGTGTTTCCTCATTTGCTTCTGGTGGATCACGAGAATAGTCGAGAGTATTTTGGGTAGCACCGCTAGATGCTCCTCTTTCAGCTTCTTCAACCTGGGAAGCCACAGAACTATTAGGAGACTCATAAGGACCTGCCCCTCTACGTGGACGTTGTGAAGGTCTAGATGGTTGTGCATCACGGGAGCTGGCATCCCTCCCCTTGCGTCTCCGAGTTACAGTCAGAAATCCATTAGCAACAGCTTCGAGTGTCCTAGTTGTTGGTGGGCGGTATCTTGTACTCAGCCTCCGGGGATTAACAGTAGCCTGCTCCTCAGTTTTGGCCTCAACAACCGAGGAACTGGGTATAGACTGGTTATCTTGCTTATTTGACTGGTCATCAGGCTCATTAGTAGAATTTGTAGCGAGGGCATCATTTTCGAATTCTGGGGTGGGCCAATTGAGGTCAATCAACAACTGCGTTTGAGGATTCTCCTGAGAAGGTTCTGTAGCTTGAATATTATTGATGGAATCAGGAAGACATCCGATGCTCTCACAGGGACTGCCTTTTGATGAGCTGGTTGATGACAATTTATCCTGGCAGGAACTGACTTGAGTGACCAAATTCCCGTTAGATTCACCGATGCCTGAAGAGTAATGAGACATCCCATTCTCTAAAATGGGGGTCGATGAGGAATGAGTCACTCCATCTCTGATTTCCTCATTGCCACTAGACATTAATGTCCTGCATCGTTTGCTCATGGGAGCTACATAGTCAACTGTACTGTGCTTCTGCTTCCGGGTCAGGGTCTTCGTGACCTTTCGAGGTTTTTTCTTGTCATTTAACTCATTGTTCTTCAACAATGATGATTTCCCAATATCGATACAACCCTTATGAACGTTCTTTTTCCCACATGATTTAGCTGTCAAAGTTTCTGATGCAGACACATCGATTGAGATGGTGTCTGTTGTGTCTGATTCATCACTATCTTCAGGATGACCGAGAGAGACAAACATATTGGAGATTTGAGAAGGAAGCGTTCTCAATTCCCTGACATTGCCATCGGAGAGGCTTGTATCCACTATTGTGAATTTTATCGCGTCAACACTTCGATTAGGAGTCCTTGGTTGCAGATAGAAATGCCTTTGCCTTGCAGGCTGATCGTCCTCATCTACCAGCTTTTGTTCACTTGCCAATTTTTTTTCTTCCTTGACACCCTCAGTTACTTCATTTTCAAGCTCGATCAATCCCGGCTCCTTAGAAACTTTACTCAAAACATCAGTGATGGAATCAAAATAGTCATTGCCTTTAACCAGCTTCCTTCTTGAAAATTTCTTTACCCCAGGCATAAGAAAAACCAGGAACTTAGATCCACCAATATACCCCTGATTCTCAGGCTGCTCAGAATGCCAACCCCTTGCCAGCAAACGGGGCCAAACTGCTTCCCAGAACAAGTCATTTGACCGAGCTTTGCTCAATCTGTAATCACCACTTAGAAATTTTATTATTTCTGGGGTTGTGAGAGATGAGCATGCTTTACCAGCAGGTATCTCTGGTCGTGCATGGTTTGATTGGTTGGACCTTAAAGGCTCCAAGCCCATTCCAGTGAGGTCTTGTTTGCCCATACCAACAGCCACAGCTTCTACAAGGGTGCTCATCCCAACCAAGGTCTTTAAAGCAAACACGTAGTCTATAAACGACATTTTCTCCTCCCCAAATGTCTTAGAGACCTACCAAAGAATCAGAAATGAATTTCAGCAGACTTCAAGATGAAGGCACTGAAACAATAATAAGTTAGATCAAAAATGAGAATTAATTTCAAATATCCACTCAACGAGTCCTCGAACTTCTATCCTCAGTGTCAGCTTTTTTTTTTTTTTCCTCCATTTGAAGAAAGAAACCAAATGCATTGCCAAAGGCTCGCTTCAACAGGAATCACTGTTTGTTATATAGAGAACTGGCGAAGTAAGCATTACAGATGTGGATGCCTATATTTAACGACTGAAGATGGAAAATTTTTTATGCTTAGTGAAAAAAAAGTTAATGATGCAGCTCTGTAAACGATAGCAATTGGCAAAATAAATAGTTTGATTACCTCCAGGACAGAAATTTTACATTCTTCAGACACTCGGGGAATCAACCGAGACAGCAACTCTTGCTGCCTTATGCCAGAAAATATCCTCTGCCCATATACACTTTTCTTGCTCTTTATCTTCCTACCTTCTGACCATCTACAATATCCACTCGATCTATAAAAGTCCCCATAATAGAAGGAGAGTATTGCACCCATATCTTTAGTTTCAACAAATCGCCTCACCTCAACAAAATTTTTCTCAAATATGTATAAGGCTAAGAGGAAACTAGCCTTTTCAGCATCACTCCAACTTTCACTGGGTAATCCAGGAACCAGATCATAACCTTCACAACACCACTTCCGTATTTTTTCTTCAGCTGGTAGGTTCTGCACCTCCTTCTTATGCTTAGGTGATTTACACAAAGGCTCAGCCTCACCATTGCAATAATACGGATGTTTTTTAGAGTCTGAAATGGTTTTTGACCTCTCATGTTTCCTACAACTGATCCATGTTAATGGTATGGGCAACCCAACAATAAAATCTTGGAGAGAGCGAACTTCGGTATTAGGCTCTACAACTTGTGGAACAAGTTCAGTCTGATATTCATTTCCTATTCGCGGCAGAATTTCTGGCTCTCCAAAAACATCACCTGTATCATAGCAATCTGATGGGATATGAGGAAAGATGGCATCTCCACTGTCAATATTGTTTGATGAATAAAACTGCTCAACAGGAATATCATCAGCGCAATCTCCATTGTGATTTATTGGAATAGAAGACATCTGCAAAAAAAATCATCAAATTGTTCAATAGGATTGAAAAAATAGTTCTTTTGCACAAGTATATCAAATGTTGAAGAATTGTGAGCCAACACTACTGTGATTCTTTGCATGAAAATAACAATATATTCTAAGAACAGTAATCTCAATTTACTGCAACGATAAGAACCATGAAGCTACTGACATAAGGTCTAATGCCAGCATAAATGAGGTGAAAACTAAAAACAGATTAAATAATTTAACTCTCACCTTATATCGGACTAGATAGAGACAAGACCAGACTCTTGTCCAGTAATCTCAGCAATCTTGATATCCAGTAAATACTGATTGGATAAGTAGTCCTGAAGTAGTTTGGCTCTACTATCTATTTCTAATGACCTGCTAACCAAAAACAGTAAGTGCTAATAATACATGTGCATTAATGACCATTCAAGTACAACCACATAACTAAAGAAGCTTTTTTTTTTCTGTAAGCCACAAACAACTAAGCAAGTTTAAAATGCAGAGGTAAATGGAACGATCCCATTTATAACATGTGTTAATTTCTGGTTATAAATTGAACATTAACAAGGTAAAAAGGCTCTTAATGATGATACCACACAAGAAATCTCGGGGTGATAAAAATTCAATGAACAGAGAAATTCAAACCAGAATCTCAAACAATTTTCTCATATGAACTCAAGCACGGAAACACACACACATACATATATATAAATATAAATATAAATATGTATAAATATGACAACAAAGGCTTACACTCAAATCATCGAGTATCAATTAAAAGAAGAAGAAACGATGGGTTTCCCTAAGTAAATTCAACCACATTGACCTCATATATATATATATATATATATATATAACAACTTTATCGCAATAAATACAAAAGAAGCCACGAAATGAAGCCCTATTAATCCCAAAACCACCATGTCACCTGAATCCAAATCCAAAATCAAACATAAACCAAGAGCTCTCATTTTAGCACTTTTCATCTTTATGGGCAAGTTCCCAGAAAATCGAAGGCCGAAATTAGATAAAACAATGCACAAAACAAAAATCATGCACCAAAAGAAAAGAAATCAAACTCCAACAAACTCCGTTGAAAATTTCAATGTGATCCCACTAAATTTAACTCTTTCAAGAATTCGCAACTTGGAATGTTCCTACAATCCATCATATTTCTCAGCAAATAACTAATATCACTAGCAAAGTTACACACACAAACATACAAATAGATAAGTTTTGCATGTATATACCGAGAAGAAATACATAGCGAAAACGGTGCGGAGGGAGGCAGCGGGAGCCATGGGTTCAGATGTGAAGCAAGAAAAAATAAAAAGGAAACGAGAAATACCGCAACAAGTACATAAAATACACATACTTACGAAATAAATACAATAATAGTGTATACATCTACACTTATGCATACAAGAGGTGTATGTATGTATACATAGAATAGAACAGAGAGCAGGTATAACCTGTTTTCTTCTATGGAAGCAGAGTTTTCATGGGTAAATTGAATCGAAGTGAGAGAGAGAGGATGGTTTTTATTTTGCCTGTTGTTTTAGAGAGAGAAATTGTTTCGCTATTACTTAATTCCTTTTCTTTCTTATAGTAATGAGTTCTAGAGAGAGAATGAGTTTTAGAGAGAGACAGAAATGGTGAAAGATATAAAAAATGACAAACCACGCGCGAAGATGGCATCTGGACTGAACGCGTCTGCATGTACAGTTACAGCAGTACAAAATAAGTAATGCTTAATAAATTTATTTATTAAATTAAATAGGATAATACTCATTACTCATTGGTTATGAACTCGATTTTTGTTCAATATAATATAATAATAGGTCAAATATATTGCATTGAAAATTACGTATGTGTATATTTCTATCTTAGTGTCCCTATTCATAATTAATTATTTAACCATTACATTTAAAAATGTGACATTATTTTATGAATTGACATTTATTCGTATAATTTATTACATTCTTTTCTTATGGATTTTATCGTAAACGCAATCAAAATTATAATTTGTACACCAAATGCTTGCAATATTAATTCATACTAATATATATATAAATGGGTTTTTCTTCAGAATATTCAACTTGTCATATATTTAACAAAAACAAAAATATATATACACATAGTATATGATTTGACAATTCACTTGTATATACATGTAATAAATTGTGCGCTTGTGTATGCATACAGTAATAATAATAGTATGTAGAAAAATATATACTCCCTCCCTCATCTCACTTCAAATAATGACATACTTTCCATTTTGTGTTATCCCACAAAAATTTGCACATTCCAAAAAAAAGCAAAAAGTAAAAAACAGTCACCCTTCCCCATACACATTAATTACAAAAAAACAATCTCTGCCTACCATACTTTATCATTTATATATTACATAAAAATACCATTATATCCCTAAAAGTTATCACTTTCTTAATTTTCGTGCCGAAAAGAAGGGGCAAGCTTTTTAGAGACTGAGGGAGTACTAGTTTTGTTAATTAATATATGTATTAGGCTAATTATTAATTGTACAATTTTATTTATCGAATATTAATAGAATGTATGACGGGTATATTGTCGTATTTAAATTTTTTTTTTTTTTTTGCACACACATGTTATGTTCGCTCTTACAAAATAGACACGAAAATACTACTCTTGACAAAAATACATTACGTGTCTTAATTGTATAGTAATTAAATCAATCCATTCAAAATGACCGTCTAACGAATTCGTTAATACTTGTGATGGATGAAAGTAATTACTTTCATGATATTTTAATGAAAAGTAATGTCTCATAAATAATTTATAATATAATAAAAAAAATTACTCCCTACGTTTCCTACGTTCGTTTTTAGGGTGTCCATTTTACTACTTTTGGCGTCTGCTTTAAATGTATTCATTTATCCTATTTAGTAAAAAATTACTACAATATGACACACCACTTTCCTCTAATACAACTACCCACTTTATATATAATAATATTTCTTAATTCACGTGTAAAAAATAAACGGACACCTTAAAACCGGAAGGAGTGAATATTAAAAAGTTCATTTAAAGTGCACTAAAACAATCTTAATTGGTAAATTAAGTTTTAATTTTATTTTCACTCCTAAATTAAATAAAATAATTAAAAATAACTATCCATTATTATACTTAATTTAAACTATTTAACTATAGTTGCATTTTGGTGCACCCATGATCACTTGATAATTAATTACGAAATCATAAAATAAAATAATTTTATCATGAAACATGCCACACCATCCTACCCTTTATTCAGTGCCGATAAATTGCCTACGTATACCTGGGCGCATGCATCTTGGTCCATGCACCAACATCCACTTAATTCAATTTTCATTTAAGTGTCATACTATTTATAAAAAATTATGTTCTTGATTTTTCATGAAAAAAAAAACATGTAATCTTTTTGGTTGAACATTAAGACTCTATCTTTAATATTTCAATCAGCACTTTTAATGAAAAAAATAATATTTTTAATAAAAAATTATATTCCTTAAAATAAAATGTTATATTTTTTAACACGGTGTGAATTTAAGTGCACATGATATCAAGTTTTATTCAATTGCATAACTCATTTTATGTATGGGTAATCACTTTGGTTGGTCGTTTCTACCAAATTAATCATTAAATAATTATACTACCTTAAATATACTATAATAGAATTTTTTCTTACGGGTCATTTCTTAACACTCCAAATAATGTGTAATTTTCTCAATTAATATGCATTTTAGATATCCCAAAATATAAAATGTACTCCAAATATTGAGATATTCTGTAGTGCATTGCGTACACCGATGCACTTTGGATTAACTAGGTGCATGGATATCTTAGCAACCTATTGTGACTAAAATATTATACTACGATAATTGAATTTTAGGGTAATTTTGGGGTGCACCTGGTGCACCTAATAGTTATATCGATAATTACTTAAATTAAAATGTTAGTTATTGATTAGAATTTAAGGGTGAGGATGAATTTTTCTTTTTTAAATCTAATAGATTAGATCTTACCGTGCACCGGGTGCACCTAGTAAGACTCTTTTAGGGTAATGTAGTATATAATCGTATACATTATCCTCGTTTAACATGAAAATTTTAAAATAACCTTGCACAAACATTTTTTGGGTGAAAAAAGGAATTACAAATATTTTAGTGGATGTTTTGAATTACTATAAAAGGATTACAAGAGAGGTGAAAAAGGAAGGAAGACAAAGGCGAATGCCTTCATCCTCACTCCCAGTCCCTAACAGAACACTCTTTCACTCCGTTCAGATTTTTTCTCTACGATAAATATATCGCATATATTTGTGTATACGTGCTATCTGGTGGGTTTTTGCTTGTATTGGAGCTGTATCTATGTATTTGTAAGATGATTTTTCCAGCGATGATATTGAATTTGCTGTGATTTTTTATACGGATCCCGATATAGAGTAACTGTTGACATTCTGCTTCAATTCAATTTCGAGCCTGACTTTTAATCGAGTTACTGATATAATAATGAATTTAGGGTTCTGTTGTTTTTAAAAAAAAATTATGTCGGATATATGGACTGATTAATTCAAAATTTCGGATTAGTGTCGATCTTTCTGTGTCGTAATTTTCATGGTAAATAGCTCCTGCATATGCTTTCTCGCCTTCGGTGGTAGAGTTGAAACTTGCTTTGTTGGAGTAGTTCATGCTTCGATGAGGTTTAAATGGGATTTAGTTTAGGGTTCGGTCTCAGTCTTTTTTTGAGAGCTGTGCTATTTTATACTGTTAATTTTGCTCTCGCTCGTTTTATCACACCAATCTCCCAAATTTTATGGTGCAAAATTAATTTATGACTTCCAGTTGCTGTTCTGTATCTACTGCGTTGGATGTAATATAATTTCTGAAATTCACATTTACATTATTTTATTACATGAAGTAAAATATAAATTTGATCCAACTGCATCTATTTTTTTTTTTTTTTTTTGTATTGATTTTGCATTTTATTGGTTTAGTTTACTGTCCTATGTGGGAACTTGAGCTGCCTTGAAGTCGTGTGTATCCGTGTGCTGGTATAGAAGATGACGATGAATCAGAGGAACACCATTGATTTAGATCAAGGATGGGACTTCATGCAAAAAGGAATTACAAAACTTAAAAACATTCTTGAATGATTTCCGGAGCCACAGTTCAGTTCAGAGGACTACATGATGCTCTACACGTACTAATTTATTCTTAAAAAGATAAATTCAACAAATAATGATTCTGTGTTTGTGAAATATTCGACGCATAATAATTTTCTTAAATTCTTAATCACAGGACAATATTATATTAATTTTCTTAAATTCTTAATCACAGGACAATATACAATATGTGTACCCAGAAGCCACCTCATGATTATTCTCAGCAATTGTATGACAAGTACCGTGAGTCTTTTGAGGAGTATATCACATCAACAGTAAGAATGTACTCTATGTTCTCTTTACTTAAGTCTGTAATATGCGCTTGTATGGGAAAGTAAACATCGAAATTCTTGGTGCAAACTTCGGGATTGCTAAAAGTCAACCTTGATAATTGCTTTGCATTTGGCGATTCACTAATCATCTAGATCTTAACTGAATTATATCTTTCTGTATTCTCAAACTCCAACTCTTAAATTCTGTCTTCCCACGGGCAAAAGACTTATGGATATGGCTTTAGCCTTTATGCACATGTACTCTGTTGGGAACAATGTTAAACTAAACTTTGCTCCAATCTTCTGGGTGAAGAAGACAGTCAAGAGAACTATTTATGTAAATCATGGGAACCTGACAAGTGATACTGAGTGACTGTGTAGGAGTATTATCATAATGGAATAAACCTAGGCTTGGATCGAAAGGAGTTGTCGGCTCTGGTTGAGCTCTATCAACGCCAAGCATTATAGCTGCAGGGAAGCTGCTACCAACCTTGCTATGATAGGTTATATAGAAAGCATAGTTTGATGAACATGCGGATGAATGGTCTCTGAGCGATGCATGCTCTTCTTGGGTAGATATATAGTTTGATTACATTAACTGCTTGAAGACTGTCTTGTTGAGAAGTTAAATTTGGGTGATCATTATACCTATAACATTTATATTCTGATTGTAGAAGAGTTTCTTACTTAGTGATCTTTTGCATCTTTATATTTCATGTCAATCGATGGAGTTGGTGTATAATAAAATTTGCAAAGACCAGAGAAAATTAGGGGTAGAATTTCATCACCCTGGAATGAATCTAGTAAAATAGCTTACAATGTACTCCCTCCGTCCCAAGCAAACAGGAGCATTTGCTTTTTGCACGTAGATTATGGAGTATTATTATTTTATGTAAAGTGAGTAGGTGTATTAGAGAGATGTGATGGGTAGTGGTGGGCCATTAGTGGGCCTTTTTTACTAAAAGAGGAAAATGGTGCAATTTTGATGGGACGCTCAATATAGTAAAATAGTGCTATTTGGGCGAGACGGAGGGAGTATTATATAGTGCCCATTGATACATTTAGTTTCTAGAAGTAGTTCTCCCTCCTCCTCTCCTTGTTTAATCCATTTGTTAAACTTTCTTGTTCTTCATTTAGGTACTGCCCTCTCTGAGGGAGAAGCATGATGAGTTCATGTTAAGGGAGCTTGTCAGGCGGTGGTTAAATCATAAAATTATGGTGCGATGGCTTTCAAGATTTTTCTACTATCTTGATCGATACTTCATTGCTAGAAGGTCACTTCCTCCCCTAAAAGAAGTTGGTCTGACATGCTTCCGAGACCTGGTAACTTTTGAATAAAACCATTATCACTGCTGTAGCTTATTTTGCGTTCAAAATGGGAATCTTGTAGCTTCTTTTAGAATATTGGATTATTTTTATCCAAATTTCTTAGCTATGTGTATTCTCACCTTTGGTTTCTTTTATCTTTCCCTT
Source organism: Pogostemon cablin (assembly GCA_023678885.1). Lineage (NCBI taxonomy): Eukaryota > Viridiplantae > Streptophyta > Magnoliopsida > Lamiales > Lamiaceae > Pogostemon > Pogostemon cablin. Next base: position 672,787 of record CM042989.1, read on the forward strand.
CTAAAATTTTTCTACAATTCTATTGACATTTTTTTTGGCATATGGGTTCTAATTGCAGGTGTACAAAGAGTTGAATGGAATAGTGAGAGTTGCGGTTATATCTCTGGTATGTCTATCTAACTACTTTCCTTTTGACTGTACTCTCTTTGTATTTTCTAACAAGGTTTTGGCAAATTCTTTTCTTGACTAGATTAATCAAGAGCGGGAAGGAGAGCAAATTGATCGAGCTTTATTAAAGAATGTGTTGGATATTTTTGTTGAAATTGGAATGGGGCAGATGGATTATTATGACAACGATTTTGAAGCAGCAATGTTGATGGACACTGCTGCATATTATTCCCGGAAGGCTACTAATTGGATCTTAGAGGATTCATGTCCCGACTATATGTTGAAGGTATTTTCTTCTTTCCTTTCTGACTCATAATAATATCACACTCACCCTACACGTGCGATTTGCCCATGTTAAAGAACAAAATACATATCACATTACATTAGGGAACCAAAATATTGAGTAGTGTTGCTATATTGTCTCTGCTGAAATTATTTTACAAATTTACGTGATCTATAACACAATCATTTTGAATGTACAGGCAGAGGAGTGCTTGAGACGAGAAAGGACAGGGTTTCTCATTATCTCCATTCTAGTAGTGAGACGAAGTTGCTTGAGGTCTGCTTTTTCTCTTGATAATAAGTTGTTGAAGGGGGCTTCAATAGCATTTTGAGTAATATCATCAGTTATCTTTGGCTAAAGGCATTCTTCATTGGATTTCAACTTCAATTTATGTTTTTTTGTTTTATATCGTAATAAGTGTTTATTGTTCTGATAGAAAGTACAACATGAACAGTTGTCTGTCTATGCTACCCAACTGCTTGAAAAGGAACACTCAGGCTGTCATGCATTACTCAGGGATGACAAGGTACTTATAGTATCGATTACTTATTATTTGTTTCAGTGACCTGTTCAATTAAGCCTCTCTTTGAAGCTAAACCTTCTATTATATATTAGATAGAGGATTTGTCAAGGATGTATAGACTCTTCTCAAAAATACCTCGAGGCCTGGAGCCTGTTGCTAATATATTTAAACAGGTTTGTGATTACTTTGGTATCCTCTTGGAAAAATACTGATGTTTCAAATTGTGGTTCTTATATTCAACAAGTTTTTGTAAGTATACTGACACTTTATGTATTTTCAATTCCAGCATGTTACTGCTGAAGGTACTGCATTGGTTAAACAAGCAGAAGATGCTGCAAGTAGCAAGAAGGTTTGTTTGCTATAACCTATTACAGTTTCACTACATATCATCGACCAAGTGAATAAGCTAATACTCTTTAAGAAAGAAGTGTACACCACTATGCTCAATCTTTAGAGTAAGCAACCTTTATGTTGTATAAACGGTGTAAAATATTTTTTTCTCATTCGGAGAAGACTGTGATTCTCCTTGACCAAGATACTACTGGATTTCTTTTGGATTTAGTCGTGACTGCAATTATAAATCATTTTTTGCTATTCAATTTCTAATATTTGTGTATTGTGGTTTGTAGAAGGTTTTGCTAAATATGGCTGTGGGTGTTATATATATTATTCTTTCTCTAGTTTGATAATTGTATTAATTTTGAAATTGTTTGTGTTACTTACAGCCAGATAAGAAAGATGTTGCTGGGATACAGGAACAAGTAGGTTTCTAAAATTTTATTTTATTTTATTTTTCTTCAGCTTATAATGTTTTCACATATTGAATTTTGTTGTGTTTGGTATCCAGATATTTGTCAGAAAAGTGATTGAGCTCCACGACAAGTTCATGGCATATGTGAATGACTGTTTTCAAAATCACACTCTTTTCCACAAGGTTTGAAAATTATCTACGTAGCTTACTGTTTATTTTTCCCTTTAATACCAGCATTATTTGATTATTTTTCTCTGTTCAACATTCAGGCTCTCAAAGAGGCATTTGAGGTTTTCTGCAACAAAGGTGTTTCTGGAAGTTCTAGTGCAGAGCTTCTAGCAACTTTTTGTGATAACATTCTGAAAAAGGGCGGGAGTGAGAAGTTGAGTGATGAAGCTATTGAGGATACTCTGGAAAAGGTTTTGTTTCTTGTGTATTTCATCTTTGGTTTAATAATGATTGGGACCATGGTTCACATGATGTGATTGTTTCTAAACTATCCTTTTAGGTGGTGAAACTGCTTGCTTATATCAGTGATAAAGATTTGTTTGCTGAATTCTATCGGTGAGGGTCTGATTTCTTGGTTATGTATTATCCTGCCATTGAATAGTGGATTATATTTACTCTTTTTACCTGCTTTTGTATTCGGGAAAAAGCTTGCTCGGCGATTGCTATTTGACAAGAGTGCCAATGATGAACATGAGAGGAGTATTTTGACAAAGTTGAAGCAGCAATGTGGTGGCCAATTTACTTCAAAAATGGAGGGGATGGTAATTTTCATATTCTGAACTATTTTTAATGATCTCCTGTTACCTGCATTTATTATTTTACCTAGGGGTGTGCACGGATATTGGATTTAACCGAAACCGCACCGAATTAATTCCGAACCGAAAAGAACTGTTGACTTTTTCCGAACCGAACCGATTTTTCGTTTGGTACGGACTTGGATATTTCCCATTTTCCCGTACCGAATATTGGATTTAACCGATTCGAACCGAACCGTACCGTACCGTACCGAAAAACCGAATTTAAACTATGCATTAAATTTATATATAATATATTTATCTTATTATTTATAGTTTACACTTTATATGTCGTGAATTAATTAATTTTACTCTACTAATTACTATAATGTAATCATAATTAATAAATTAAAAAAAGTTATAATATAATTACAAATAATAATTTAAAATATATCTAATGGTCTAAATATTTATTTATTATTGTATATTATAAAATATATATTTCATAAAAGTAAAATAAATTTCTAAAAAAATAGGAAATAAATAAAATAATATGTTCAAACTTCAAATTTAAAGTTTTATTTCAGAAAACATAATGTGTAAAGTAAATGGTATCTCTAAAATGTAAACTTTGTAAACTTAATTTAGTTTACTTTTATATATATATATATATATATATATATAGCCGTGTTGAAAAATTTTTAGGTACTTTATGTTTCATATTTTAATTTAAATTACTATTATACTTAATTGTTTTAGAATTAAGTAAATACGGAGTATATAATATTAATTCATAATGCAAGATATTTTAATTGTGTTTTGTAGATGAAAGTTTACGTGATGGCAATGGTCAGATCAACAAACCTCCATGATCACGATTTATGAATCATCAATATTGCACTTTTATGATTATGTTAAAACTTCGAATTTGTTTGATGAATATTTTGGTTGTCTATTTATTCTTATTTGGATTTGGGAAATTTAGTTTTTTTTTTTTGTTTAATTGATATTTTTCTAAGTATTTATGTATGCAAAAATCCATTTATCATGAGAGATCCGATCCGTCAAAATCCGTTTTCCCGAAAATCCGTTCCGAACCGAACCGAAGTTTGGCACGGATTCAATATTGGATTTTTTCTGTATGGATTCAATATCGGATTTTTTTTTAAAAAAATCCGTACCGAAAATTTGGAACGGATTTTTTAAAAATCCGTACCGAATCCCGATCCGCACACCCCTAATTTTACCCTCTTAACTATTTCAGGTCACAGATTTGACACTAGCCAGGGAAAATCAAGCCAGCTTTGAGGAATATCTTGGTGTTAATTCGAATGCCAATCCGGGGATTGACTTAACGGTCACAGTACTAACTACTGGTTTCTGGCCAAGTTACAAGTCCTTTGATCTTAACCTTCCAGCTGAGATGGTAATGTTTATTCGCCTTAAACCCTATATTTCGTAGAATATATTGTTACTAACTCCTTTTCTTTGTTACTTGGAATTTTTTGTACTCTTAGGTCAAATGTGTGGAAGTATTTAGAGAGTTCTACCAAACAAAAACAAAGCACAGGAAACTTACCTGGATATATTCATTGGGAACTTGTAATATTAATGGAAAATTTGATTCGAAAACAATAGAGCTTATTGTGACGACCTATCAGGTTATGTACAGAACATTTAATAATTGAATTATGCTTCTCGTGACTGGTGATTAAATAGTATTAATTCCATTTTGTAGGCTGCAGCCCTTCTGCTGTTTAATGCCTCTGATAGGTTGAGTTATCAGGAGATCATGACTCAATTGAACATATCTGATGAAGATATTGTTAGGTTGCTTCATTCGCTCTCATGTGCCAAGTACAAGGTTCTAAACAAGGAGCCTAGCACCAAAGTGATCTCCCCAACTGACACATTTGAGTTCAATTCCAAGTTCACTGATAAAATGAGAAGGATCAAGGTAATAATTGCCCCTCCCTATATCCATTTCATGTTTGTGATTAAAAAAAGAACATGTAAAAAAAATTGTGGTCAAGCCCTGGAAACTAAAGTAAGCAGTGTCGATTGGATAATTTGGTTTTAAAGGGTGGGCATTAATCGGAGTACTCCCTTAACTGATTCTATTATTTACTATTTTCATTGGAATCAAGATACCTATCCCTCCTGTGGATGAGAAGAAGAAGGTCATTGAGGATGTTGACAAAGACAGGAGGTACGCGATTGATGCCTCAATTGTACGTATCATGAAGAGTAGAAAAGTCTTGGGATATCAGCAATTGGTCATGGAGTGCGTTGAGCAATTGGGTCGAATGTTCAAGGTACCCTTGTGACTTCAATTTTAATGTTCACTGTTTTCTATCTATCTTTAGGCTATTGTCTCAAATGCAACCTGACGTGAAAGCTATCAAGAAGAGGATAGATGATTTGATCACGCGGGACTATCTTGAAAGGGACAAGGATAATGCCAACTTGTTTAAATAATTCACCACCACTGCAAAAATGTTTGATCCTAAACCTCTGTAAATGCTTACATAACTGCTGTGACTATTTAGTTAGATAGATGGAGGGCCTTTTGGAGAATTCTTGTACATTTTGACTTAAATTTGGGTAAGGACCCATACGCTTTTGACCTAAATTTGGGTAAGGACCCATACCCGCGAGAAGAGAACAACTTTAAGATTATTTATTTTCTTCCCAAAAATGGATACAGGTTGAATCTAAGTCGGTTAAAAGATTATTTTCAATTTATACATACTATTTAATTTAAGATAAATAATTATCAAAATATAATGGATTGATTTGATTATTTATTTAAAATAAAGGTGAAATATTTTATAATTAAATTAAAATAAGAAAACATCTTCAAGTGATCAAAATGTATAGCTAATTTATAGTGATTCTAGAAGTGTAATCCTAGACTGTACACCGTAATTGTTTGATTTTTTTACCACTTAAAAAAAATAAATTAAATAATTTTATAATAATTATTAGTATATTTTTTAAATAGGCAAAGTGCGAGACATCTTACGGATTTCATTCCGGGAGGCGGATCATCACTACCCATATTATAATTTAAAATTAAAAAAGCGAAAAAAAGCGCTGATTATGGGTGAGCAACAATTTTTTAAAACCGCAAAAACCGATCGAACCGCACCGCATTGCACCGCACTTAGTGTTTTTTTCACTTAAACCGCGATTAATTTTATTGGAGAAAACCGCACCGCTTGAATAGTACAATTTCGATTTTCATCTAAAAATACACCGCACCGTACTCTATTATTTAAATTATATATATATATATATATATATATATATATATATATTATGTATACATTTATAATTATGTATTATTGAAGAAGTAAAAAGATATACACTAATTTGGATTGAGAAATAATTTTGATAAAAGTTTGCTTTATGTCACAAAGATTATATTATTTGAGTTAGTTATGGAGTTCAAATTATAATTTCATATCTTTAATATCTCATTATCTTCTAAGGGTGAAGAACACTTTAAATTAGCATGTACACGTATTTATTTTTCTAAGTGTGAAGAACACTTTAAATTAAGCATGTACACGTATTTATTTTTTTTATGCATCCATATGTATTGTATTGTTATGTAATATGTTAATTTTTAACCGCCAAACCGCAAAACCGCAAAAAACCGCATTATAAAATTTACTCGATAAACCGCAATTTAAATCTAATTATCAAACCGAACCGCATATAACAATGCAATTTAAATTTTGTCGAAATAACCGTAAAACCGCACCGTGCACACCCCTAGCGCTGATAGCGTCTTTGAATTTTACATTAATGCCCTCATCCCAGACTTAATCATATTCGCGCCTTTTAATTCTCAATGCGCATCCATTCCCTGTGTCCTTTCTCTTTAGTTTGTTTAAATTTTATTTTAATATTTAATTATATATTGATTGCATGATTAACTGTTTACTTAATTTTCAATTAAAATATAAATAAATATTCAATAAAAATTAAAATTTATCAAATTAATTTGGGTAGGTCTTGCGTGAAACTGTGAGATAATTTTACACTTTTTAAAATTGTTATCACTTTCACTATAAAATATTATCACTTTTGCTATATAATGTTATCACTTTTCATTTATTCTATAAATTATTCATTAGATGACATTATCACTTTTCATTAGTCCAATATCACTTTTCGTTATAAAAGTTACTATCACTTTTTTATTTGTCCTATAAATATTTAAATAATTCAATTCAATAGGTATCACTTTTAATTATTACATGTCATTTTTTTATTAAAAATATTATCACTTTTATAATTTCTATGAATTATTTATAAAACAAAGTATTATTTTAGTTAAATGTTTATCACTTTTCCATAAACACATGTCACTTTTTATTATAAATATTATCACTTTTTATTCGTCCTAAGAAATTTAAAATAATTCGATCATTTATCACTTTTTATTAGAAATATTATCATTTTTATTAGTCCCATGAAATATTTAAGAAGTTTAATCGGATAATTATTCCTTTTCTTTAATCACATAATATCATTTTTTTATTAAAAATATTATCACTTTTTATTCGACATATGAATTGTTTAAGAAATAATTTAATTAAATGACATCACTTTTCTTTTTATCAGGTATATCATTTCATAAATGGCAATGATTTATATGAGATCGTCTCACAGAGTGATTTTTGTGAGATGGATAAGAAATAATAATATTTTAATTAAAAATGATATTTAATTGGTGAAAAGTGATTATTGTGAATGAACTATTTCATTAACAAATTATATTATAATAAAAGTGACAATATTTTAATAAAAAGTGATATAAAAATGTATAAAATAATCTCACCAAATACTGCTCCTTTATTACTAATGTAAATTTTTAATCTATAAATAAATAAATAAATATATTAAAATTAAAATATAATTCTACAGTATATAAATGAAATTAACAACAATAAAACAATTTCAATTAAAATGAATTACGCTAATTTGCATGTAACCTGGATTAGTGGTAAATATGTAATTTGATTTAAAATAATTTTTCGCTGATTAATCCCTACACCCACGAGCCGCGGGTTAGACTGTTGGAGTATTTGAATTGCATTTAAACGCGTGAATTAAGATCTGTCTCACGGAATAAGATCCGTGGACGATCTCACCCAAGACCTACCCATTTTTTAAATAAATAAATAAATAAATAAATATATATATATATATATATATATATATTTTTTTTTTTTTGGTATGTACATGATATATGCATACATTTAAATTTATATATAATATTTAATTACATTATTTATGCATTGATAGCTCTATTTATTTATTTTATTTTTTATTTACTATAAATGTTAAATATTTTTAAATTAATTTTATAATAAAATAATATTTTAATAGATTGCTAAATATACTAAATGACAAAACATATAACTGCAAGATCTCTTGAGACCTCTTGAAGTCTTTTGATGGTGTACCTCATCATCAGGGGCTCCCACTGCCCCTGTTCTGTGAATTGGTGGATGAGGTAAATTGCAGGATTCTGTCTCAAGTGGCTTATAGAGAGGGCTCACTGTTTAATTTGTGCTTGCAAGGGGCCAAATCCATGTCAAAGGTAGGATTCGAACCCCCACTCTGCAGCAATCAAGCTCAGTTGGAAGGAATAAAGTAATGAGTGAGTCTCTTGTGCCCCTGGCCACACGGATTTAGATACATGTCCGTTTGCAATTTCCGTGTCCCTTTACAATTTAAACTCCCTAGAAATACATAGATTTAAATAAAATAGAAAGGGAAGAGTTGTGTTCACTTGAAGACACGGACCGTGTCCCATATCCCGGGCGTAGGAGCTTTTGCCTTACTTTAATTAAATAATCACACAGTTTACTATTCCCGATTAAAAGCAGAAACAATAAAGTTTTGTTTTAGATAGTATTACAGCTTTGTGTGCTGATTAGTAATAACACCTGTTTAGTAACTTCACACATATTTATCCACTTTTAAATTAAAAATAAATACTAAACTTTTATATATATATATATATACAGCTTTGTGTGCTGATTAGTAATAACACCTGTTTAGTAACTTCACACATATTTATCCACTTTTAAATTAAAAATAAATAAACTTTTATATATATATATATATTTTCAAGATAATCTCAAAAATAAAATTGCATCCAAATTTAAGATTAGTTACCATCTATAGAAAAATAAAGTAACAGAAGAGTATATTTTGAAAATATATTTTTTTAATAATAAATTATTATAAAGAACATATAACAGTAAATGTACTCAGAATCTTTTATGTTCACATGTATGAATATGTGATTGATCACACCACATGTATATATTATTAAATTTTTTATTTAATACAATTACCATATAAATCATAGTAGGTTATAGACCAACCATAAGCTCCAATCTATAAATAAAAATAAATAAACAATAGAGTATCATACGATGTATTTTGAATATATCGATGTGTTTTGAATATAGATTATTATCACCATATTTATATATAAAAAAGGAGAAAATATTACGGTAAATATACTCAATCTTATATTTATGAATATGTGATTATTTATTGATCACCATTATTAACATTTTGGATTTTGATTTAGTACGCTTACTATAAAAATCGTACATTGTTAAAGTTGAAAATTTTGGATGATATATGGATTTTAATTTAATGATTTAAAGTATTTTTATTATTATGTTAAAATAGAGTATCTCATTCTCATGGTTGTGTGCTACAACATGCTGACTAGGCAACTGAATGGGAATCTCATAATGTGGGACCCACCCAATAATTTCTCCCAATAAATGTATATATACAAGGAAAATTGTCAAGTTTTCCAAATAAATATAATTTAAAATTTTAGAATATTTTAGGGTAGGAAAATTCCTCTCTCTCACAATATTCTCGTATTGTATTGTATGTCTCCAAATCTTCAGTTTTCCCGTTTTATCGAAAAGTTTCCATTTTGATGTTATTTGCTTTGCATTGTGGCACCTATATTTATCCCCTTTAGGGTTTTGAATTATTTCTTCTTTCAAGTTTGGTTTTTAGCTTTACCGCACAACTAGTTAGATTAAGATTCAACAAGTTGAGTAATTCCTTCAAATTGTGGTATTGGAAGTATTTGGGGGTGATATTCATTCAATTTTGAGGCGTTCTTAGTTGAATGCGTTACTGGGTTTTTGCAATTATTGCTTTGTTTTGTTGATGCTGTTTAATTGTAATCACGCAAATGCTAGGATATTTTCCGGGGAAGTGTCTTTTTGGGAAATTTAGAATTATTAAGGAGTAAATGTACCCCCGTGATATGGACTATTCGAGCGAGAGTGGAGTGGTGTTGATTCCCACGCGCTTTGTGTGGCCTTATGGTGGAAGAATAGTGCATATCAGCGGTTCTTTTACAGGGTGAGTTGATTTGCGTTTTATACAAGTATTTGATTTAGTATTACGTTCAGATGTACTCTTTCTTCCTTTATAATGTTCGTTTATGATTTACGGTGCTTTCATTCTAATTTACTTTTTCCATTAATGGCAAAAGGTGGGCACAATGGCCAATGACCCCAGTTGAGGGTTGCCCTACTGTGTTTCAAACAATTTGTAGAATACCACCGGGTTATCATCAGGTTTGTGCCGTTTGTTCTTGAAGTTTACAAGTGTTTCTTCTACAAATTACTCTCTTTAGTTGCTTGAGGGTGGTCTAGTTTTATCTGGAAATTGCCATATAATTTGTTGATTGCTCTTGATTTGCAATTAATTTGGTGTTTTCTATGGATGCTGTATGTGTATGTTGCACCATGTATATTTGGTGGTGTTTGTCTTGAAGCTTGAAAGAGTTTATTCAATTAATTGCCATATAATTTGTAGATAGCTGATAGCTCTTGATTAGCAATCAATTTCGTGTTTACTGTATATGCCTTATGTGCCATGTAGTTTGGTGGCCTTTGAACTGAAGCTTTCAAGTTACAAGTGTTTCTCAAAAAATATTCCATTTTAGTTGCTTGAGGGGTGACCTGATTTTTGCAGAAAATAACCATATATTTTGTAGATAGCTATTGAATTTTCCATAAAGGTGTTTCCTTTGGTTGCCGTATATGCCATGTTGTGTCACGTGCGTTCGGTATGCTGTGTTATACGTTTGGTGTGTTCTGCGTCATGAAACTACTTTATACAGCGATCATGTGAGATACGTGTACTGATCCTGAGCTATGACTTGAAACTTTGTCTTTGTTCCCTTAATATTCTTATCTTGTTGCTCTCATTTCACATCTTTAAACATATATTTTAATTTTGGTGAGTTATGTGGGATCTAAGAAAGTGACTAACTTTTAACAGGTTCGGAATCAATTTTTAGACTTAGGTCTGTAATTGGAAAAATTAAATAAATGGAGTAAATTAATTCTGTTAGTCTAAAGAATTAAAGCATACCCGAGATATACTCTTGAATAGTACTAGTTAAGGATTATAGAATATAGTGAGGCTTTGACACAACACATGTCAAGTAACTGTTTGAATAAAGTGGAGGATTAAGTATAATAAATATTATGCTTGTAATCTACCAAGTTATTTACCTTTTATGCATATAGACCTGGATATTGAATTAAAATAAATTGCTAAGATGTTTGTATAACGTGGACAAATATTTAACCTTATATAAATGACCATCAATTCAGTCTCAGAAGTTGATCTAAAATTCGTTCGTTGTAATCCATAAACATTTTTGACCATATGAATTGAGCTATCTATATGAGTGGAATCAAATCATGCAGGTGCCCCATGAGTGTGAAACTTCTTAATTATTGCTTCAAGCATTTGAAAATTTTCAAGTTAATCCACCGTTTTAAAATTATACTACTTCACTTCCCCAGTATAAATTTGTGTTACTTTTTGCATGCACCATACCTGTTCTGATACTTTCATTATAAAGATAAAGATTAGATGCTATGAATTCTGCACACCCATGGCCGAAATTATGTACATGCATTTGATTACTCAAAGCGTGATTCACCTGGTTATGTAATATGTACTGACATTTTGGCTGGAGATGGAAAATATTTGAAACAGAATATCCTGTGTGTCAAATATCCTAACTACAAGTTCTGTTGGACAGTCATTGTCAATTATTTGGAACTAATTTAGGTTAACATTTGAACCTAGAGGAGATTATCATACATACTTATCAAACAATACTTTGTGAAATTCTGTTACATTTTAAGACTGCTCCTTTATTCGCAGTTCAAATTTGTGGTTGATGGGGAATGGAGACATGATGAACATCAGCCTTTTATCAATAATAATATCGGAACAGTAAACACCATCCTCCTAGCTAGGGAATCTGATTACCTTCCTCCGATACTAAGCCCACATGCGCCACCCTCTGGTCATGGTTCCAGCATGGATGTGGATAATGATGCCTTTCAGCGTGCGGTAAGATATTTCTTCAATAATGTTTACCATTACTTTTCATGATCGTCTTATGACAATTTTTACTTTAATCAGTGGTTTGAATTTAATAATTGATAACTTGCACCAACTGGGAAACTCTGTATTTATGCTCCTCAAGCAATGCGTTTATTTTTTATTCCTTTCTCCAGTTATTTTTGGCGGCATGCTCTTATAAGTCATATCTTCCTTTGTGTATCTTCTTTAAAATTTATGTTATAATTTATTTTGGTCTCAGGTTCGATTATCAGATGGTACATCTTCTGAGCCCTTTCCAACAATATCTGATGCTGATTTAGAAATTTCCCGGCTTCGTGTATCTGCATTCTTGTCAGCTCACAAGGCTTATGAGTTGCTTCCTGATTCTGGGAAGGTCTGGTGATCCACGTCTCTCTAATTTTTTCTCTTCTCGATATTATGCCCAAATTCTTTGGATTTACTTGGATTTTTTTTCAGGTTATTGCTTTGGATGTTGAACTGCCTGTTAAGCAAGCATTTCATATTCTATATGAGCAGGTACCTTAAAGAGTCTATTGGTTGACATTTCTTGTGAGCATAGTATTAACTGTATTTTCTTGTAAATGTTGTCTGCGGATACTTTTATTTTAAATTTGTAATTTATTATTGATAAGGCTCTGCTGGATATTTGATTGGTTGTTTCTTAATCCCTATCAGAATCAGGGGCACTTAACTACCCTGCTCCCAGTGTGACAGTTTTTTAGATGTATTTGTGTGTGTCAACTCATATGAACTTAAATCTTTGCAGGGAATCTCTATGGCACCCTTATGGGACTTTTCAAAGGGAAAATTTGTTGGAGTTCTTAGTGCACTGGATTTTATTTTGATTATGAGAGAGGTAGAGCCTTCTATCTTGATATACTGTCAGCATCTGTGTTGATTTTGCTTGCTTTTTTCCCTTTCTTCCAGATTGAGACTCCCTCCTTTCATACTATTCCTTTTATCAAAGGTGAATTTGAAAGAGAAAAAATATTTCTTATTTAGCTCATGTGGTGTTGAACTAAAATTGATGTAATAATAAATTTGAGTATCTTGGAAAAGAATCCAATTGAACCACACTAATTATTTTGGTTAATTGTATTGGATTTTGATATTGTGAGTTCTCTGCCGGACTTCTTCTACATATTTCATTACTTTATACAGTTCTTGCTTCTAGCTTTGAGTCATAATCTTGTTGCACATACAGCATTTTGAATGTTGAAGGTCTGTAAAAGATGATATATAATGCTATCTATGAGCTCGTACATCATATGTCAAAGTGAACATTCATAGCTCTTAGATGGGGATAGATAGATATTAGCAACAGATTCAGTGATCTTTTTGTGGCACATCTGGACTTCCCTTTGTTTTGGAGCTTCATTTCTCTCTTATTTTACTGGTGTTTTCTCTCAAATTGTTAGATATACTTATGTTGTTTTCAATGTGTATTGTAGCTTGGTAGTCATGGGTCGAATTTGACTGAGGAACAGTTGGAAACACATACAATATCTGCTTGGAAAGAAGCAAAGTCTAGTCTGAATGGCCAAATTACTGGGCAAGGAGCTGTAACAAGACAGCTTATACAAGTAAGCATTTTATGTGCTTAATGTCATTATAGACATTCTGCATCTTAGACCAGTCATTTTAAAAACTTTCTCGGAGTGGGATTTATAATTTGTATATTAGTTGTATCTTTTGCTCTGATAAATCTCTTCATTCTTGCAAACTGATATGGACCAAAGAATAAGTAGAATGCTGATATTTGCGCTATAATGATCGAAGCTGTCCACCATACTAGAAATGCCTTTTTGTACCTTCCACTTGTCAATTGTTGCATTTCATGGCTCATGGAAATTCTCAAGACTTAAGCTGATAAATATTAGATTAAAATGATGAATTTTGAATTTTATTTTTCTTTTCATTTTCTCCCATTTTGACTATTCTTCTACTTGATCTAGTGAAAGTAGCTAAAGAAATTCCTGAATGCCCTTGATTTCCCAAATATGCTCAGATTTGTTACTGAATTTGCAAACAATATTCTTCTGTTATATTTAGAGTGCTCGTACGGGATGCTCTTTCATGCTAACCAGATTAAGTTTTCAGGCTGGACCGGATGACTCTTTGAATGAAGTTTCTTCAAAGATTTTGCGAAATTGTGTTGCCACGGTTCCAATTATTCATTCTCCTTCGGCAGATGCCTCAAACCCACATTTATTACACCTTGCTTCACTGTCCGAAATACTAAAATGTGAGTGTTGATATGAGTCAGTCTTTAATACATAATCTATGTGTATGCATTATGTGTCAAAATACTCTTTTTGGAGATCTAAGCACGAGGTGTTAAATAGATGCTCGTATTGTAATTAACATGTTTAGTGGCTTTACAGGCATTTTCCGGTTTTTTAGGCATTCACCCAGCTCATTACCAGTACTTCAACTACCAATTTGTGCAATTCCATTGGGCACATGGGTTCCAAAAATTGGGGAACCAAATCGCCAGCCTTTGGCAATGTTGAGACCTAGTGCGTCACTTAATGCCGCATTAAGTATGTTAATTCAAGGTACATAGCTTTACACAAAAACTGGTTTCCCTTGAATCAGTTTCTTCTCGTTCATCCTTCTCTTTTGTTCTTATGAATACTGATTGGAGCTCTATTGACTTCTGTATAGTAATAATAAATATTTTTAGCAACCTTGTGTATGAACACTTAATATCTAAGAAAGTTTTGCACCAAATGTGATTTTCTGATTTGAGCTTCAAAAGGTTTTAAAATCTAGTATGTCATTTACTTTTTTTTCATAAAAAAAATTATTCTATTTTTTTTTTTTTTTTTTTTGGGATGGGCACTTCCAATAGTTAACGTTGTCTATTTTACTCTTCTGCTTTTGTTCCTTTGATTTGTGGGTTCTGAATGTGAAAATACCAAGGACGGAGCAGTTCCATGAACAAATGGAACTACTTCGAAGTGTTTTACACATTTCAAATTATTGGTTCAGATTTTCAAATTTATGTCCGATATATCTACATTAGTTTATATTTGACTCATTACTTTGCAGCCCAAGTTAGTTCAATTCCAATTGTTGATGATAATGACTCTTTATTGGATATATATTCTCGAAGGTTGGTTATATTTACTACTATTCAGTAATCATACTTATGTTCTTTTCTGACAATTGGAATTATATTCAAAAAGTTGTCATCATTTTGCAGTGACATAACAAGTTTGGCCAGAGACAAAATGTATGCACACATTAATCTCGAAGAAACAAGTATTCATCAGGTTAGCACATCTGTTCCATTAGAACTGGTGCTCAGAGAAATTTATTCTAATATCTTCAAGGGATTCCTTTTAATGTTTTATTTGAGGAAAGAAAAGACACTAGGGTCTTCAAAATTAAAATTCATTCCATCAAGGGAGATAAAATCCCTTGGGTAGGTTAGCACCTTTTTAATTTATTGCTTGGAACAATTTGGAATTTATTTAACGTAACATCCTCACTTTCTCTTCATTGACTCTACATCAGCTAGATCATAGCTACAACTACATTTCGCCACTATAATGTTTGCTTTGTATTTTGTTATTGTAAATGATGGCGTAAGAGAAGTTCATCGATGCTATCGCTCATCCCTGCTATCTTTTGGATAGAATGGTTTGGCTCCTTAGTTGTTTTTGTGCAGACATACAAGTTATTTCCTTAAGTTATAAATTTCGCTGAATTACTACTTTTGTTGGAGTCCTTTAGTATAACATTCTATTCTTATTTCTTTTATGCCTGGTTCAATTATGAAATTCCAGGCATTGCAGTACAGGGATGACCCCTTTTCCCCGAATGTTTCTAACAATCAGAGATGTTTTATGTGCTTGAGATCCGATCCACTCTTTAAAGTCTTAGAGAGATTAGCACAACCAGGTTTTCTTCTCTTCTTTCTTTACAAGAAGTTTTCTGATCTCTAAATATTTCATTGCACCATTCCCCTAGAATGCTCCTGCTTTTCAATTCCACTGTCTGTCCAGCTTTCCATACTTTCTAATCATGTCAGTCTGCAAACACACACATATAATGTTGATGTAGAGCCCATCAGTGGGTTTGCTGATATGGCAAGACAAATCACCTAAAAAGGAGCCATTGAATTTTGATAGAGGGTGATTGTACTTGCCACAATGTCAAAACTCTCTCACTTTCTCTATGCATACACATATATGGATGGATATTCAATTCATACTTTCTTGAATTTCTTGTGTACATGGCACGGCGCTCACTTGGTATACGTCTTTCTTCTAGGAGTGAGGCGACTAGTTATCGTTGAAGCTGGAAGCAAGCATGTGGAAGGAATCATTTCATTGCGGGATGTTTTTCGGTTTCTCGTGCCTAGTTAAACAATGCAACGACCAACGTTTATACAATGCATGTATTGGTGTCTCATTCATGGCCTGGTTTTAAGTTAATAGGCTGAAAGATGAGAAATTGTAAGTGGATGTAGTGGTCTTTGTCTAATTTGTCCCTCTAGTATCTCATACGTTTATTTAAAAAGTATTGACAGACAGTGCAAAAATTTCTACGCTTCTGCTATGGAAAGTGAAGAAAAGAAAAAAAAAAAAAAAAGGGATATGATGATTGGGTGATTGTGAATTTATTTCTTCTCTTTTATTATTAATTTTTATTCTTGAACGCTACATATAATTATTCATTATTTTTACGTACCAAATGCACATATAAATGGACGCTACACATGTGGGCCTCATTGGGCCTTTGTGTGCCTAGGGCCCACAAAAATGTTATCCAAAAAAGCAGCAGCAGAACTAATTTACAGTTTACACTACGTTTCCATTGCCTTATCAGAGATGTTTGATGTAGAGAAGAGAGATAATGTCACCTAAAAATGTCACTCGACTTGAGCTATTTAAAATTTAATAAATTAATCACTGTATAACTATTTAAATTTAATTCAGTTAACATAGAAAAAGCTCTTTTAAAAAAAGTAAAAATAGAAAAAATTTAAAGCTCTGTTGAGACTGCTAAAAAAGACTCCAACAAAAATACTTGGATTGTGTACGACACTATAAAATTAATCAGCTAGTATAAACTGTATATTGGTCTACCATGATTCCATGAAGTAAACTTATTGTTTGGACAAATATAAAGTGAATTTAGTTAAAACAACTATGGAGTTAATAAAGAAGTAGATGTGGTTTACTGATTAACCTCGTAAAAGGGTTAGTGCGATCATATAAAAATTTCAAGAATCCAGTTAAGTTATTCATACATTCATGCTAATCAGAGCAAGTGACTAAAACAAGCAGCAGTTAATCTGTGCACGATAAATCGATCAACAATCCAATAAACCAACAAAGATGAACCTATGAGCACAGTATGTGTTAGTTGCATCTCTCCATCTCGGGTTTTGAGTCCTCTCCAACTCCAAAGAAGAAAAAAGAGAAAGAAGAAGTCATGTAGGTATTAGTGCCATGATTTGGTTCCTGATGATACCCATGCAGTGCTGTATGTCAGTATAAACAGCAAGGTTTCGAGAACTCCGGGGCTGCAAACTTCTCACTGCAGAATCCAAAATCTGTACAATTTCTGATGGAGGTGACTGCCGTTGTGCACACTTCTGCAATTACACACATGATTGCAATTCTTTTAAATTCTAGATTAGTTAATAAAGTGTAGTTTAGATTTTAAGAGCTTTTATTGAGGCTCCACTAAATTACTTGCGTAGAAATCTTCAAACAATTTAAAGACGAAACAATAAAATGCCCAAAACTTTAAGGCTCTCAAGCTTAATTACTTAAGAGTTGAGTTTGGAAAGTTTTTAAGCAGACGCACCAGCTGGGCCAACAAGATCTCATCTGGGTGGGGGTGGGGGTGGGGGTGAGTTCTATATATCATTACCTGAATCAAAAGCAATGTTGCCACACATTTGGAGATCAACTCTGATGGAATTAGAGACTGCATGCCTGATGCACTCATGGCATTAGGATCAGAAGCCTGCAACAATTTTCACATTCATTAAATCAATGGGTTCTGATAAAATGAGCTAAATAATTGAGGAAGATTTAACTGCTGGAAAACTGGAATCATATAAGGAATCCAGTAGTTTACATAATAGAAAGATTCGTCAGTTTTCTCAATGGTGTCCTCTGTAATCTCAAGTGATAACATTGCCTAGAAAGTGAACAAAATCCTTGTCCTTGACAATCAATCTTATAGGATGAGGTTATTATTGAAAAAGAAAGTAACACTTGGTACTCCTGGAATTCATAATCTTTGTAATGCATGTAGTTTGATTACATAATACAAAATTAAAATGCTGAAATTGAAAAGGGTTAATTAGCATTCTTATCATGTGACAAATAAATCAACGCTGACATGTTTGGAGGAAAGATTTAAACTTTTGCCACCGCAAAGAGAATTTTTTTCTAACTGAAAAAGAAAAAGAAATAAAATAACAATCAATTATTAAAGTTGAATGTCTTTCTATACACACCTGCATGGCTGCATCTACCATTGCTCCGGCTTCTACTTTCGAGCTATCTATGATTTCATTTACATGTGATCCCAATTCACAATTCTGACTAGCACCAGCTAAAGAAAATCCAGCACCACGATTACCAATATTGTTGTCTGACCCAGACCTTCCAACTGTAATGTTTCCTTGATATCTGTTCCGTTGTCTCAAGCATGATAAAGCAGAAGAAACCTGACCCAAGAGATTTTTCATTCCAGTGGTTGTTGTGTTATAAAGACAAAATAAGAAAATAGAGGTTCAAACTTCTTATGATGAGAGAGCCATACCTGTTTGTTGGCTTCATTCAATTGTATCAGCACTGCAGCATATTGCTTTTTAAATGTTTCAGAGTCGTTCACAGAGCCATGACCATCCTCCTGATTTCCAAAGCCAACATCGTTCATACGCCTCAAATCCACAACAACGGCTTCCTACACATACAAACACGAAAAATGAGCCCATTTACACAAGGAAATTCTGATATACAGGGCTACCAGTGGCCAACATTCTTACACCGCTACTAACTCTCTGATGAAGAGGAAACAAATTTTAAAACTGCGTTTAAAGCCTAAGGATATAATACAGCAGAATATCCATAATCATAGGAAAAAATTTTAAATCACAATATTATCAAATGTATTCCACATTCTCATATGCAGTTATGCCTAAAAAAACTATATAAGTAAAAGAAATCCCATGACTTATATTAAAGGTGATAAAAACATATGGGCATCACATGCGGGTATCTCTAGTTTGTATAGCAGCAAATAATGGTTTTATATGTATGAACCATGAAACAATCAAAGAACAACATAAAATATGGATTATAGGGTGAAAGCTGATGACCTTTTTATCTAGAGCACGAGTCAGTTCAGCAAGAGCTTGCAAATCCGCTTCTTTTGCTTGGATCAGAGCAAGTGTACTAGGCACGGGATATGGTGCTAGTGGGTCACTAGCAGTTTCAGCAGATCCAATCCACATCTTCAGATTAGCATTTGAAGAAGAGACCTGGTGAACAAAATAATATTTGAATACTCCAGATCTACAGCAAATTTAATATTTCTGCTGTGAGAAAAACTACTAAGTTTAATTTTGAAAATGTCTGCCAAGGCTTTGTACCATCCAGTGAAGTTAAGCACCAATCAAGTAATTAACATATTCCAAAAAAATGGAGAGAGTAGCATGAGAAGTTAGAAAGAGACTCATGAGCCCTTGTCTGCTTCAACAAACTTACAGGAGGATTAGCTGATGGACAAAACTGAGATGAATCAAAAATGTTATTTCCAGTATGGCCATAACAAAGCTTCATGCACTCTTGTGCCTGTCCATTAATCTTCATTTCATTCAAATTTTCAAAAGACTTATCAACAGAAATTATTTTTTCCCCAAGCAGTGAAGGCATATTCTCAGAACGGTTCAACGGCATGCAATCAATGTCCTGCAATGATACAAGCATCAGTTCTCTGACTGAAAAACAAAAGTAAATAAGAAATAAAGTAGAACAAAATAAGCATATATCAGAAATTTGTAGAATAAAGCACTGAAACATCAACACAGGAGAAAAGCTGCTGCTTTTCCCATAATTCCTGCAGAAATAAAGTACCTTTATACTGCAGAGTAGCATTGACAACTTTTAATATGAGTTAAGGTCAATGCAAACTAGCAGATAATTACATAAAACAAACATAAGATAGAGAAAGCACAATGCATAAAGCATGAAATTCCCAGAGTAAATGTAAATTATTTTATACACACTTAACAAGCCATATATAAGATCACACATGAATAATCCCTCAATACTATCAGCAATCATAAGAATGAGCATTGAATATTCTATCTGTGCAAATTAGTAAGCAATATAAATGAAATAGAAACTTGAAAAATTAAGAGAGCATAATCGGAAAATTATGAAATATTCATATTAGCCACTGTAGACTAATTCAAAAGGGCTAAGGCAGACTTACTAGTGGATTTTAACAATTTAAGATGGATATTGAGTCTTTGAGTGAATTAAACCATCCACGAAAAGTGAGATAAATGAGAGTGGTCAGATATCAGAAAACAGATTACCATGACACATTCAACCCCAAGCTCATGATGGTCAAATTGAACATGACAGCTTGAGTGGTCAACAGTTAGCACTGTTCCATCATGAATCTCCCTTGTTTTAGGATGGATGGCAATGACACGTTGACCAACTGATAAAGGCCTTGCAAGGTCAGCCGGCAATCCTTCTCGAACACCTTTTCGAAGCTCCGTGTAATGTTTTCTGACAGAATCTCGATAATGTTTAAGCTTCTCTTTCTCTTCCTTCAAAAACTGCTCTGAAAATCGACGTGATTTACCAAGAGAGCTGATTTAACATTAAAAAGAGACACATTGTTATCAAGGTTAATACATAAACAGCAAATAATTCAATTTATGGAAAATTAGACATGTACCTTTTTACAACACCCCACTCTGCACGAGTTAATTTGGGCACATGACCTAACCCAACATGATGCAGATAATCAACAAACTCTCTTTCAGAAAACCAAGGATAATCGATGGCACTGTAGAACCATTCATAAGTGCACCATCTTCTTAGACGAGGATTTGGCAAGCAATTAAACAAATTTTCCTGAATGTTAAGATACAGGCAATGAATGTTAAGATTTGACCTATTCAACTTTCAGACTGAAGGAATTAGAGAGTAACAAACCTCTAAATTTAATACTCTGTCGTGGAGCACAGCTGACGGAGGATCACTTAAGTCATTAGAGATTTTATCAGACAATTTCATGCCTTTCTGAACGAGTGGTTTTATTGGATCAATCTTTCGCTTCCTCCTAAATTTAGTGGGTAAGCAGGCATGGTTTACCGCAAGAGTCACTTCACCTGATTGGCCTAAATCGCTTGCTTCTTTCTGTAGATCAGTACTGGAAGAATTCCCTGAGTTGCTCAAAATATTTAATGATGCAATTTCAGAAGATTTCTTCCTCTTCTTATTCATTAATTTCTTTGTAGGACCATCCTACAGGGAAATATAAAAAATTATAAATCAGAGGGCTTCCAAATAGACAATGAAATCAGAAAGCGTCAAGGAGAACCTAAAAAAAAGACCCTTAAATTCCAGGTTTTTCAATTTCAGAATTTAGAGAACTGTGTAATTAATAAGCAACACTATCAAAAAGAAGATTACAAAGCTCTGCTTATATATAGATTTTTTTTTTAACCTGAAAGAGTAGTAATGTAAGCACAAAAGAGAGATTATAGAGCATTAAGTATTGTACCTCCACTTTAGAAGTACCAGAACGTTGAATGTCAGGATATGCAGTTTTAGGAATCTGCAATAATTTATTTAATGTAAAATTTATCATTCCAAATATCCTGATGCATTATTGAAAGAATTATATGTCTACCTCACCTTAGACACTTGCATCTTTTGGTTTTTTCTTGGTATTTTGTTGACTGAGGCAGAGGCTTTTGCAGGTTTTGATGCTTCAAAGGAAGGAACTTCAGAACTCGATACTGGGTTATACCCTTTCTTTCTTATCCCTAAGCATTTAGATTTTTCTTTTTGCTTATTCACAGGCAGATCTTCGTCAGATACCAACCCATCGACTCGAGCGTCATTGTCGTCTATAAACTGCAGCTTTGAATCTGATGAATTGGGACTGTCTGAATAATTATGACTATCAAAGGTATATTCAGAAACCGACTAAATGCTTATGAATTGAGAATTACAATTATGGCATCAAAGAGTGATGATATAAATCATAAGGCGCACAATTTCCTCAAATGGAACTTTGTAGATGAAAAAATTTTGAGCTTGTTTTCCCTAAATTGAAAAATTACAAGAAAATCTAAAAGCATTGAATTTCTTATAAGTCAGGTAAAAATGCTCCAGGCTGTCATTCATAGAATATGACACAAGTTTTCACCTCTTCACAAGAATTACAATAATATGACAGCTAGATAAAGGAAGAAACTTGGAAATTTTTCAAATGCCATTTTGGGTCCTGAAACAAGGTAGAATTTAGATGTAGTAAGATCATTTTAGAGTCCCAATTGGGATGATAAAATGTCCCAATTCCTGGGAGGAATCATATACCAAATGCACCCTAAAGTCTGAGCAAATGCTGAGGAATTTTTCCAAAAATATAAATTAAAATGAAGGAAAAAATGTCATCCATTCATCACTTTATAGGAGGAAAACATGGATGTTAGATCACTCACCATCTTTATTTTCTGTTGGCATCATCAATGACAAATCTGCCAGAGTTTGCAGAGCATCAAATGCTGCAGCTTCATCTAGAAAGATCACAGATATTGTAATCTGAGGATAATTGATGAGAAAAGAGCATATGTGTATAAAATGCCATTCAGTAAGACCCAAAAAAATTCTTTGCAAGGAAAATGACTGCTATTCATATAGTGATACGCCTAGCCTTTCATACCAAAGGACTGATGAAACATGCAACATCTCCAAATTCAACAAGTTGTTAAGCATATACACTCGCTACCAGTGTAGAAAAATCTCATATTAAAAAGTTGACTAAAAAAAGTTTAAAAACTTAGAGCCAGATAAAGAAAAGGAAAGAGGTAGAAATAACATTTAAAGAGAACAATAATGAAATTGCAAGTTCTTCATGCAAGATGATAATATAGCAATATAAATGTCTGAACATAATACTCCCTCCGCCCCGGAGAACGCTTCACGTTTACTGTTCCACGTTGTTTAAGAAAAGTTGTTCTTTTTGACCAACTTTACTGACTTTTGAGGGTATTGTAGTATTTTTAAGTAATAAAAAAATATAAAGTAATGGTATGTGTGTGAAGAAAGAGTGGCAAATTGAAATTAAAGTAACTTTTGAGGTTGTTGGATAAAGTGATGTTTCCTTTTTTGGGGTGTGGAGGGTTTTGCAGGACGAACAAATAAGGAAAGTGTGAGGGGTTCTGTGGGACGGAGGGAGTACAAATAAAAAATAAATTAACAGTTCTCTCATACCTGCTCTAAAAAGAGCATTTTTACTCTTCTTTCTCCTACCTTCCGATGAGATACTAGAAAATTTGCCATTGGTGACCGCCAGATCAAGCTTGCCTCTAGTTGCACCAAATGTGTGATCCTCTTCTGTTTCATTGCATTCTAATCTGGTGGCATCTAAGTGACTATCTCTATCATCATACTCATTCCTGTCAAGTTTTATTGTCTTCTTTTTCATATTACCAGCTCCTGTAGATTCCATCTTGGAAGGCTTATACCTAGACAACTCAACAGTATCAAACCCTGTGTTTCCTTCTGAGATATCTCCATCCATGTCAGCAGCCGTGATTTGGATATTGGGCAGTTCTGCTAGAGAATCCTGTAAACAAGAGTCCATACATAAGCTGGGTGAAAAAAGATATTAAAATTAAGTTAAAACCATTACCTTTCTTTGCGAATGCATAAAAGGTGATGACAAGACATTTTCAGCTCTTCTACTTGGAGACCGTGAAACCTGGGGTGAGCCTCCTCTTTGTGATGCCTCTGTCAAAGCAACGGCTATTTTGTGAGCTAGTTCATCGTCATTGGCATTAGCATTAGCATTAGCATTTAGCTTCAAACCTTGCCTGTTCGGAGAAACATATCTTCCCCCATCACTATTTTCATACGGAAATGAAACAGGGAACCTTGGTGTCCTTTTCCCAACAGGGCGAGGTCGGATTCCTGGAGGGGGAAAAAAAAAACTCTAATACGTAAATGACCGGATTGGCATCTTAAGGCTGATGCAAAAAGAATGTATGGACTCTATAAGACTGTAAATTTATCGAAGAATATATAAACTTACAGTGAGGCCAAAATACCAAAAAAAAATGCATATAGTTAGATAACCATCAAAATAATATTGCCAAATAGGCCAGCTGGGGTGTTGGCAAATTAAATACGAGGGGTATCCATGCATAAATCTGTGCACTGGGTAAGTGGCAGGTATAAATTATTAATTCAGATTAAGTTTGTTGACACTTCAAAGCTGCAACATGTACGATACATGGCTCATGTATTTCGTTTTTTGAGGTGCCTGTATATGTCTTATTTTAACAGCTGCATGGTTGTTGCATGACCCATGAAACAAAAGAACAAGTGTACATGAAGTTCAGTTTAGATAGAGGGGTTTTATGCATAACCATTCCTATTAATAAGCTTTATTTACTTAATTATTTCAACAGACCTCCAGAGCTTTTCTTCTTTAACAAGGACACGTCACCATAATTTAATGTAACGTTCTGAGACTGCGTAACAATTTGATCATTGGATGTTTTACAGGTACTAGGTGGGACTTTTCCACGCGCATGCTTCTGAGTCTTTCGAGATGATCCAGCTCCGTGATTGCTTTCTTGGTCACTGTCACTTCCTGCCTGACAAGCCAACATCAACTTGACTAAGTACACAATACAAGCATCAAAAGAGCCAAACGTTGTGTTTGCAATTTTAGAAGACAATTGAAGCATATTTTAGCAACTTAAAAAGAATATGATATGATTTTCCAAACAAAAGAAGTCCACGTGAGCCTTTAAATTGAAGTGTGACAGTCTAACTTGAACAAGAGCTCAAAGAACAGGATATTAAAAATAAATCATGCATTATTGTTATAACTCTAAATATCTTAATAAATAGCAAGAGGTTTATTCAAAAAAATTGATAGAGAACATGCATAGGACATCCCGGAGATGTAGATGTGCAGCAAAGAAATAAGAAATTCCATTAGTCCTGATTATGTATACCTAGTTTTCTCACAACTATTCACATATAAAAACAGCACAGTATTTCATGATGTCCATTTGATGGCATGTTATCGTAGATTTAACTAAATGATTGATATAATGAGTCTCACCAAATTGCAGTAATGATCAGTCACCATAGCAATTAGTCCTAATGCAGAAGCAGCTCCATGAGGAAGAGACAAGTACGCCTGAAATTAAGGAGACGCAGCAGTGAAATAGTAAAAACCTTGGTCAAAATTTAAAGCTTTGCCTGTGGCCTCATTTGGGGAAATTCTGACATGCAAATTTGCATATTCCATATCTCAAAGTATTGTCAACTTAAGTCATAATTTAGTTCTCATACTGATTAAACAATTTTGAAGGCCCTGTCATTAATTCAGGTGCAATAATTTTGTCATGCTAATAATGCAACAATAGCAATATAATTGTTACAATATACCACATGAAATTGTGGAAGGGTATATAACTGGGGTCAGTCCTTCATTATTGACCATGGTAATGGGTTAAGGTAGTACTTCTTAGCTCATATGACTAACAATTTGGTTTGACCTGCTGGATTCGGACAGGCTACATGAAGGGGCTACCTGATGGTGAGCGCATGGTTGCAACACCAGATGTGGGTCCCAAGGGGGATTGTCACCTAGAGTTGTGTGCCTTGGCATGTGGGTTGCCACCCGGCATGTGCATCCGCAGACGTTTCAGTCGAAGGGGATGGACTGTAACAATATTCTACATCTATACCACATTAAAGTGCAGAAGGGCATATTGGGGGGGTCAATCCCTCACTTTCGACCACGGTGTTGGGTGAAGTTAAAGCTCCCTGGCTTATATACCAAACAATAATGGTTGACATAACTAGCACTGAAAATGGGGCATGACTAAATTGTCCAGCATATGTTCTCCAAGGACCAACTAGGTAACTCTACCATGCATAAGCCACAAACTTCCAAAATTTTACTATTTTACCATACAACAAGCTATCCTAGCCGACGCTCACTAGTCATAAATGTGAACTATTTTATATCTACAGCAGCTATAGTTATGTGTCATAACTTACGAGATAAATAAGTTGTTGATTGTGAACCTCTTAGAGTAAGTTTAAGTCTTTAAGATAATAGAAATGTGTGTGTTAGATCTATTAATTCATACACCGTGCATAATTGTGCTTTCCAGACATGAAGTGTTTGTGTGAAGTACCAAAAGGCCATCAACAGATCAGCTGAGATATGTTTAAAAAAAGATGAAGTGATCAGTTATAGTGTTGAATCTATAAAATCATAAACCAAATTTACCTTATTCATTGTGAAAAGGGCTTCTGCCATCTCTGGAGATCGATTTCTCACTGCACCAGCCACCTGCAACAATAGAAAACGTTAAAAACCCATAATCCATGGAAGAATCATCCTAAGGGGAAATTTACTCGTCTTTTATATTTTTGAGATATAGATCAATTAGAGCAATTTTTTAAAGACTGCATAAGAAGGAAGATAATTTGATTAACAGTTTAACATCATTCACTTAAGTGATTTCTCATTAATTAGTCTATAATATTAATAAGTATTAACCAACCTTTCTCCAATCTGTACCATACTTGCGGTAAGCATCATAAAATCGGGAAAGCTCTTCCTTGGTCCAACGAGACCCTAGCATGTCTGGAAACTTTCTTTTCTGAAGAAGAAGACATGAAGAAGCAAAAAAAATAGTCATTCTACTGATACAAAGATGCACAGCCTCTAGTTCCTCAAATTCCTCAACCATTCAGGAAAACATAAAGTATTACAATCTTGAGGAACAAATTAACAGCACATGGATAGAAATTCTTGGTGGAAAATCAAAATAAATGAATCACAGCTGAATTTATTTACTCAGGTTGACAATAATCCTCAAGTCTCAGGGAGATTTTCCAAGCATACTGACTTAATTTTTATTGGTAGCACGCGTTATGAATGAAACAAAGTAGCATTCTAGAAGTGTGCAAATGGTCCAATCATTTACAAACTAACATCAAAGACTCATTTAAATCCTAGCTCGTAAACCCAGTTCTGTGCCAATTTATATGATAAAATAGAAAGGATGATATCTCGAGCCTGTGGATCTCTATAAGTTCAACATATCTTGAAATTTATACAGTAGTAAGACAATCAATGTAAGGCTTTAACAGCAAATTGAGTATGTTTAATAGAAGAGAGACTTCAACTAGAAGTTTATGTATTTAATAATTGCTTCGTTGGAAATTATACATGAAATCCCATAATATCATCAAGAAATTGACCACTACAGATATGTTTTTCTCAAGCATGGATGCAGGATAGACAATTTAATTAAATAAACAATAAGAGTAAATACTGCAGAAATCTCACCTTGCTATTGCTTCTTTTAGCGCTATCACCATCTTTGCTGGGAGACACTTCATTGATATACCGCCTATTCACACTTCCAGTTTTTCTTGTAGGCCTCATTATCAGCTAGGAAACAAAACACAAGTATCAAAGAAAATTAGAATAGTATTTTAAAAAATATTAGTAATAAAGCTCAACAAGAAATGGCAAATATTGAAATTCCCTATATATTTGAAACGCATTAAATTAGAATTTTGACACATCATATTTCAGTTACCCAAAAAAGTATGGTTAACCGAATATAACTATACAAAGGGAAGAGAGTTAAAGTGCAAAATATATTAGATTTGGTGGAGAACTCCACTTCAAAATCCAAATAGCGGAAAGAGTTCAAGAGAGGTACACCAAAAAATGTCTGCCATTCATTTGAACATCAAACCACCCTGAAACCGAATTTTATCCATTAACT
Organism: Pogostemon cablin; assembly: GCA_023678885.1. NCBI lineage: Eukaryota > Viridiplantae > Streptophyta > Magnoliopsida > Lamiales > Lamiaceae > Pogostemon > Pogostemon cablin. Next base: position 700,714 of record CM042989.1, read on the forward strand.
GAAAATTCTTCATCGAGAATTAGCTAAAAAGTACTCCCACACATTCTAAAACTTTTACCGCACAATATATACTTGATATTCAAAGCTACAGACTACAGTAAATAAGAGCTCCAGTCTAACGATCAGAAGCCCCATTTCACACCAACAAACTCCAAAAGTAAGCGCGCTGGAAAACACATACACATAGTTCATTCAAAACCACGCAGCTAAAGGATTTCCGTTATTTTTAAAATTAAACACACTTCAGATATTCAAATAAAACCCTATACAATTCCAGGAATATGCGCACACAACCCAATTCAGTTGAATGCAGAAAAATAGACAAATTCCAGCGAAAGATAACAAACAATTTTTTAAATGCAAACGATTACACTATTGAATATTGATCGACGATAACCAGAATAAAATCACCGGAAATAAAACATGAAATTGTTCGCTCAAAATCCAAACTATTCAAAACTCGAACTCAAATCGTAATCAACGACATTAAAGAACAGAATATCAGCATAAGTGGAATATAAACAAGGCTTTTTTTTTTTTTTTTGCTTCTTTACCTCTCCAATGAATTGAATTCACCGCCTTACAAAAGGGTTTCAGATTTGAAATTATGAAGGTTTTGGCGGAACAAATAACGATAATTTGCGAGAAAGTAAGAGCGATTATAGAGAAGGTGGGAAGAAGGATGACTATTCTTTTGCTTTTGGGCGGTGATATAACCGCGAAATATTGCTCTTTCTATTCGTATTTGCTTTTCAGATTTTTTATTTTTGAAGGGTTGTTTAATTGCACAATCAGCCCCTACAAAGAAACAAAATTTAAATACAACCCCGGAAGTACTGCTTTTTAGAATTTAGCCCATGTATATTTAAATTAACTGAGAATTCGTCCTTACACTCAGTACGCTGTCGCTGACTCAACTGAGAGTTCAACAAATAAAAATAAGGCCGCATCTATTCGCACACATTTGAATTTTAAATTAATAAATATATACTCCCTCCATCCCGTTTTAATGTTTACATTTGCTTTTTGCACGTTCATAAAGAAGTATAATATTTTAATAGATAGTGGGTGGAAATATATAATATTTAATGTAAAGTGGGTAGGTGTATTAGTGTTGGATGATATATTAATTGTTTTAAGTGGGTGTCACCCATATTCCAAAGAGGAAAATGTAAACATTGAAATGAGACACGCAAAATAGAAACGTAAACATTGAAACGGGACGGAGGGAGTATACTAAATTACTAAATTATCCTTTTGGCATACACACTCTTAATACAATATTATTAATTCTAAAATAATAAATACAACATACACACACCCAAACATTTTAACTATAACAATTCACAAAAATATAAATACACACACATCACATTCACATCAAACTTTTGAGCAAAAATTACAAAATAAAGCACATACCCACTTCTTCTTCCTCCAACCTCCATAAAATCTAGATTTTCTCCCCATTTATAGACACTCACATTCACTCACACGGACATCACGTCGGAAGAAGAAACACCTAAGGACGTAAATGTACGTATATTTGTGTATTTACACCTATTAAAAAGTTATTTTTCGTTTTTTCCTGTCGATGCATTGTTCGACCAACCAGGGCCAAAAAATATTATTGTGTTCGACCATATGTGGTCGAATTTTTTGAAAATTTTCGACCACATATGGTCGAACACAATAATATTTTCGGCCCTGGTTGATCGAACAATGCATCGATGGGAAAAACACGAAAAATAACTTTTTAATCGGTGTAAACACATAAATATACGTACATTTAAATTTCGACCACAACCGGCCGACGGCAGCTCAATTTTTCGATCACATGTGGTTGAACATACATTAAAATTCCGACAAACCAGGGTCGGCCGTCGCTGGTCAATTTCCGACGTCAAATTGACAAATTTTTCGCACTACCCAATTGAATACCCCAAACAAAAACATATATCAACATACCCTTCTTCTTCTCTTCCTCCCTTCTCAATGTTTGATGGAAATCTTCGTAGTTAAAGTTGATCACCTCTTCTTCTCCTCTTCCTCCCTTCTTCTCTTCTTTCCTATTTATTTTCTTTGTTTCAAATGTGCAAAGTGAAGTGGATATATATGATTTAATGTTTACATTAAACGTGGGACTTGTGGAAAGGAAAAGATTGTGTATATTTGTGTATTTCATTAAGGGTAATGTAGTATTTTTCAAGTGTGTGTATATATCATTTTTGTGTGTGTAGTTATAATTGGGTGTATGAAGTAAACCAGTGTGTGCGAATAGCCGGCGCCTAAAAATAAAAATAGTAACTTCTATATTTCCATAAAATTTTTATTTTATATAATATCGAAAGAAAATTTTAATTAATTACAATTAGACTCATAATATTTATAGGGCTTAATTTCTACCCAAAATGTTTATATGTTTATAAATAAACAATTTATGATGAAAACTAGTTTTTTTTTCTAACTTCTAATTAATAACCATTACTCCGCATTCATACTTATATAAACTAGGGGTGTGCACGGATATTGGATTTAACCGAAACCGTACCGAAACTGCACCGAATTAATCCCGAATCGAAAAAAACTGTTGACTTTTGACTTTTTCCAAACTGAACCGAACTGATTTTTCGTTTGGTACGGACTTGGATATTTCCCGCTTTTCCGTAACGAATATTGGATATAACCGAATCGAACCGTACCGAATCGAACCTACCTAAAGATCGAATTTAAATTATGCATTAAAATTATATATAATATATTTATCTTATTATTTATAGTTTATACTTTATATGTCATGAATTAATTAATTTTACTCTACTAATTATAATGTAATCATAATTAATAAATTAAAATTATTTATAATATACTACCAAATAATAATTTAAAAATATATCTAATGCTCTAAATATTTATTTATTACTTTATATTAGAAAATATATATTTTATAAAGTAAAATAAATTTATAAAAAAATAAGAAATAAATAAAATAATATGTTCAAAGTATTATTTCAGAGAATATAATGAATAAAGTAAATGGTATCTCTAAAGTCTAAATTCAATAGTAAATTTAATAAATAATTATTATATTTTATATTTTTTTAATGAAGATAAAATACAAAAATTAAATGATAATCCATATTTATGTCTAAAATATTAGTATTAGATAGACTTTAATTGAAATATACCTTAAATTTAAAGTTAAAGGTTTAAAAAAATCTAAAATTATTAATTTTCTTTATCTTAGTACTATTATTTTTTAGGACAACACATAAGGTCGTGTTATGTAAAACTGTTTTACATTTTTTTAATAATTATAAATTTTTATTAAATGTATTATCACTTTTCATTAAAAGTTTATCAATCTTTATTTATAATATGAATTGTTTATGAAATAATGCAATGCACCACTATCACTTTTCATCAATTCGAGTATAACTTTTTATTCAAATATTATCTCTTCTTATTCTTATATGTCTAATGAAACTATTAATGTGAATTGTGAAGCAGTATTACAAAAGTATTTCTTATTTTAAAAGTATTATTACCTTTTATTAAAAAAATATAATATTATCTTCGATTCACTCCGCACTGTCAAAATTCGTTTTCCCGAAAATCCGTTCCGAATCGAACCGAAGTTCGGTATGGATTCAATATCGAATTTTTTCTTTACAGATTCAATATCTGATTATTTAAAAAAAAACCGATCCGAATTTCGGTACGGATTTTTTTAAAATCCGTACCGAATCCCGATCCGCACACCCCTAAATTATAAACCATGTGCGCATGCCATTAATTTGTATCATCATTAAATTTATTAAGTTATTCTACAATATTTTAAATAAAGTCTAGATATCTTTCTTGTGATATAATTAAAGAAAATATTGATTTCATTAATTACTTATTTCAATCAATGTATTATGTGCGAAAAAATCGCGACGTTTATGGAGCAGGAAAATTTTTGGCAGGTCAAATTTTATGAACTCCAAGGCCCAAAAGATTGTGGATTTCAATTACAGTTGGTGGGCTTAATGATCCTACAAAGCCTAAGATACGTTTAGTGGGCTCAGTTATCCTATAAGGCCCAATAACAATGTTTATTTTCATCGAGCGAAAATCCACCATCATTCGGGTTGACCTTTCACACCAAGCGATCATGTAATCTGATAACTCCGTTACCATATTTTTATTTCTTTTATTTAAAGGAAAAGAATTTAGTTGAGAAAAATATTTATGTGCATGAGAAATTTTGGATATTTTATTTTAGCACAGGCGCAAAACTAATTTAAAATATTTATGTTTAAGAGAAACAAATTGATGTAGCATACTATATAGTATATTTTTTTTTATGCAAGTAAAGAAAAACAATGAGATAAAGAAGAATCAGTGGAACACTACAATATGGAAAACAGAGAACGAATATTCTTATATCTAAGCAAATGACAAATCTTGGAGATCCATGTTAAAGATTTGTTGAAGATTTAATCCTACAATCCATATAAGATTTTTATTACTTCATAAGAATTATGCAGATACTTGTATGAATGGATAATATTCTTTTCCACGTGTGTTATTTCTTATGTTAGAGATCTACTACTACTCTCGTAAATGATATGTTATATTGTATCCGTTCCACACCTGACACCACTCTTAACACTTTTTTTATTCGTCTGTCTCATATCATCCTTCACAGTACCATAAAAAAACATTACTTTATCCAACAACCTCAAAAGTTATTTTAATTTTAAATTTGTCACTCATTTCTTACACACATAACACTACTTTATTTTTTTTATTATCTAAAAAATACTACAATACTCTCTAAAGTCAACAAATTTGGTCAAAAATAACAATTTTTCTTAAACAATATGGTATAGTACACGAAAAAGGTCGTTCGGAGAGAGTAATTCTTTTAATAAAATAACACTCAAACATCTTACTCGTATTTTAAAGAGTAATATTTTACTAAAGGATATTACTCTTATATTTAATAATTGTAGCTATTTTCAAAAAAAAAAAAAAAATAACACTAGTATTTTGAAAATTAACCTACCCCATTTCAAAGAATAATACTCCACTTTCTTTAAATTTAACACTCAACATTTAAAAAGTAGTAATAATTTTCATAATAAAAGTTGTTGGAAGGAAATATCTCTCTAAGAATTATTATTTTCCCAAAAATCTTATGATGTTTCACAAGGATTCACTTAATAGATAATCATGCAAATTGAAAGTGTCTAAGTTTGTTATTAATATAAGAACATCACCCGCACACATAACAAACGTTACGTAAAGAAATACTACTAAGATAAATTTACATTAGTATGCATGCGTTAGTTTCATAACACGTAATTAATTAGTTGGTGGCCCCAACAAAATATTAAAAAAGGTTTTTTTTTTTATTATTAATAAAAATACATTTGTGTAATACCGTGTTTGGTTGTACCATTAAAAAGTGGCGTTGGGAAATTGGCAAATGAATCTTGCTGCAAATTACAAAATCTGGGGGTGGGACCCGCTCATATCTTGATGCAATAGTAATAATACTTACAAAATCTATGATGCGCCGACGCACAGTTGAGCAGACCCAATGGCGTGCGTCCACGTTACACCTAACCAATTTAACTTTTTAAATAAAACTATTTTCGTAATGTATTTTCCACATTTTTCGTTTTTATTTGCCAATACCGGCATCATCACAATTCACAATATTACAAATATATTATACGTATAATTTTTTTAAGAAAATTGAAAGTTCAGGAACTTTTTTTATTTTTTTCATTAAAGTACTTAATATACTCTTATACTCCCTCCGTCACGATCTTTTGCTTTTTTTCACGTAGAAGTATTATTATTTAATGTGTAGTAGGTAGTTGTATTAGTGGGAGTGTGGGCCCAATTTTTAATTGTATTAGAGAGGATGTGTGGGTCTCATGTGTGTAAAAAAGAAAAGGGGACCTTTGGCTGAGACACTCAAAATAGAAAAAATACCCTCTTTGAATGGAACGGAGGGAGTACATTAGTATTAAATAATTAAATATAAAAGTTTTTTCAATTTAATACCAGAAAATTTAATAAACTATCAATTATGTGTTTGATTTTTATTTTATTTTTATCAATTAGGAATTTAAAATATATAATTATAAATTCGAGCCTAAATTTTGGACCTAAATTGATAATATTTGAGATAATATATGATAAATTTAGATCCCTAATTAACATAAAAAATCATTAATGCCTCCAATTAATAGTTTACCACTTTACCTATTTTTTTAGCTATTTGGCCGCATGAGCAATTCAACTAGTTATAAGAGTGACATTTTGTACCTATAACCAATGATCAAATCCTACCGCCTCTCAAAATGAGAGGCTCCTTGTGTGCCTCTCCCCATTCTATCGTGCCGGAATATAGGGGCATTTTGGGCGAGCCATTATACCTTCTTTTACCTATTTGTTCAGGTTTTGAATTGAAAATATTTCTTAAATATAGTAATTTATACACTTAAAATATAATTTTTCTTCTTAATATACATATCCACATATGCGTGTACGGCTATCTGGAGAGTATAATTCAATTTATATGTGGAATTACAATAAGTTCATTTTGAAAATTAAACATTTATGAAATAAATATTAAATATGTCCATATATATATATATATATATATATATATATATATAAACCATCATAGCTAAAATAAAAATAAAGTTATGTTTTGGGAAATTAATTATAATTTTATAACTTTTGGTGGAGTAAAATTAAAATAAATAGGTATTAAATTATGATAGAATCACAAAATAAATTTAAGAAATAATAATCTAAAAACTTATTACATGCAAACGTGATATTTATTTATTACAATAGATGTGAAATAGGATACATATTAAAGTAAAATGATAATAAAAAAATTGATTATATTATATAGTTGTACTCCCCCGTAAAACCCTATATATTTTCTCCATTTTCCATTTTATAACACACGGGGCATCTCAAAAAATAAAACAACTTCTTTATTCATAACTTAAAAAATTACTTAAATTTCAAATTTATCACTATTACATAATATAACTATACTATTACTTTATATTTTTTTATTTAAAAAAATATTACGGTACCCTCTAAAGTGATCATAAGAAAAAAAAATCTTAAACAACAAGAAAATTGATTGTGAATGGTTCTCCATGATAAAAAGAATAGGGAGGATTACTACTAGGTACACTAAAAAATCATTAATTACTATGAGATACAAACATACAAAAATATTACTACTAACTACATAAATATATAGTGATATTCCAATATTACCCCTACAATGTGCTGCACATAAATATTTGTGTGCAGCAAAAGTTCGTGTGCAGCAAAAGTGTGTACAGTAAAAAAAAGTGTGTGCAGTAAAAAAAGTGTGTGCAGAAAAAAAGTGTGGTGGTTCGACGGTGGTCCGGCAGTGCTCCTGCGACTTTCCGGCGGCGGCCCGGCAACGGTGGTGGTAGTCCGGAAGTGGGTGAGTGTTTAGGGTTTGTGGTTTAAAAGTGTAATGAGTTTAGGGTTATATTTGATATTTTACTTTAATATTTTGTATGTGGGAATAATTTTTTTAAATCAATATATCTCATAGTAATTATGAGTACAAAGTGTATACCTATGAGTAATTTTTCTAAAAGAGTATTTATAATTACTCCATCAATCAATAAAAAATAACACACTTAAAAGTTGGCAAACACTTTGTGAATTGAGTTCACATCATGCATCATATTTTATCTATTATTGTTTAATACATGAAAAATTTACTTTTTTAAAGTGATGAATTATTACTTTGTTGCATGAAAAATATTACTCCTCAAATTATTACACTCTAATTTACAGATTTGTTTTAGTACATGAAAATGACTCGTTAGAGAAATGAATTATTATTTAAATGAAAAATATTACTTTTCAAATTATGATATAATTTTTTATATTTTTATTGTGACGAGTAATATTTTTTATTTAAAAAAATAATAGTTCCTTCGTTTATTTATAAAAGTAATTTTGTAAGAATATGGTGCGTGGTTAACTGGGTTCTCAAGGTGTAAGCTATATATTTATTAAGTTGAGTAGTTTTAATTTTATGTTAATATATGATTGTTCCATTTATGAGCAATTACATATTGATTCTTAAACTTATATTTTATGGAGTACATCATATAATGTAGAGTTGCATTAAATTATTATCACCTTCAATGTAATAAATTTATTATCTTTTAAATTGGTAAATTGTTATCTTTTGATACTCATGATATAATTAAAATTAACTTTATCTCAAATGTGTAATAATTTCAGATTGGAAGCAACTTCCAACGACTTTTTCAAATTTATGTAAAATTCTATTTTAAAAAAAAATTACTCCATAAATTTAATACTAGAATAGATCATTAGTAACTAAATACCCACCCAAAATTACATGACCCTTCTGTTGGGTATTGAGTTTTGATACTAGAGCCTAGAGGTTGCCGGTAACACTTCCCAAAACACATGCATTTATGGAGTGGGTCCCCACATAGTCGCACGTCATCGTTTTAAGACACTGATTTTCATTTAATCCAGGCCGTCGATTCAAATCGAATTTGTGCCGAGTACAAGTTTACAACATAATTCAACTGAAATAACCACCATTATGATGTTTAATCACTTGGGTTAATCTTTAATGAATATGAGTAATTAAGCTTCCACACCCTTAAAAAGGCGTTTGCGAACACTTTCCTATAATTTACTTTGGAAATGTATATAATCAAAATTAAAATAAATTATGTTCCTCATTGTATTGATAATCAAGGCAATGACTGCTATGCCCGGTCATCTTTTTTTAAATTGGTTCAACCGTGAGCGATCCCATCTTTCTCACCGCAATTGTATTATATAATTATCCTATATGGTTTAGGGTTTAGAGTATAATTGTAATTTTAGTATTATAATTTATGGTATAATTTATTCATAGAGTTAAAGGTATAATTGTAATTTTACCCTTGTGGCTTAGGGTATAATTTATCTATATAGGATTTAGGGTATAATTATAATTTTTACCCTTGTGGTTTAGGGTATAATTTATCCATAGGGTTTAGGGTATAATTGTAATTTATCCTTGTGGGTTAGAGTATAATTTATCCATAAGGTTTAGGGTTCAGGTAATAATAGTCATTTAATTATAATAAATTTAAAAATAAAATAAAGAACAACATTAATGAAGAAATATGAATTAATTAAGAAAGATGGGGACCAAGGGGCTACCAATCCAATTGGTGTCCCTTGTTGTACTCAAGTCATACTCATTATCAAAATCTACTTACTGAGGCAAATATGGACTTTCTTATGAAATTCGTTTAGAAAATTAATAATAACATTTTAAATAAAAATAATAAATATATCTATTAAGTTAATAAATTATGATATTATAATAGTAAAATAAACTATATAATTAACAATTTGTAGTAACATTTTTAATAAAGAATAATACTCCATCTTTAATAAAATTAAAAAAAAATGTAAGAAAACATAAAATAATTTTACTGTTAAATAATCTCACGCAATTGACAATTGCTAATAGTTAGTTTGATTAATTTATCAAATCGACTCAACAAGTTTACTAAAAGAATGTATTGAATACTTCTATATAATTATATGTAGGATACTTTTATAATATCTATTGCTTTGATGATTAGTATATAGAAACAAAAGTTATTTATGTAGAAAAAAGACCAGTTTATGTCAATGTGGATATTATTTTCATAATTAATTTATATTAATATAATACTTTTTATAGTTAGGTTTTAATTAATTTCCATGTAACTAGAGAGAACATTAAAATGCAAATAAATGTGAAAGATATTAATGAAATAGCTTATTATTGAATTTTAATAATATTTTAAATCAAAAAATTAAATTGGCCAATTTAGGGTTTAGGGTCTTGTTATAATAATAAGAATAATTATTATAACACTATAATTTAGTCATGTTATAAATTTATATATAAAACAAAGATGATAAAAATAGTTGTGAGAAGAGTTAATCTATATTAAAGTATATTTATTAAATATAATTTATGTGTGTTTCCGGCCCATCGTGCGCCAAAATTTGAAGCCTCTGAAAGTTATACTACCTTTTAATATTTTGGGGGAAAAATTCATACTCAAACTTTAATATCATTTATAATTCAACCTATTCATTCATTGAGAAAAATAATATTCTTATGAATTAAAATAAAATGAATACTCCTTATAAGATGTTATACTCTTGATCGTCTTATTATGTTGTACAAGAGATCAACTCATGTTCATTATATAAATAAAATATATTTATAGTTAATTATATTATAAAATCATAAATTCATAATAGAATGCACCACTCATCCTAATTAAAAAAAAAAAATTAATTATTAATAAATATACTTTATTTATATAATAAAAATATTTTAATTAACTATCACATGAAGAAACGTTTAGCAATAGATTTGACTTAGGAGTACAATATTTAATAAATTTAATTATTTAAATATATATTTATATTTATAGTTTTGTTATTGGTACGTGTTTGTCACGCTTGAATGTTACGTAGTGAGCCTGGCAAAACATTGAAATTCTGGTCTTCAATGCAGACGTGTCTCCTTATCATTGGTTAATAAGAAGACTCGCATTTTCTGCTTTTCTTAATTACATTTTCTTACGAGTCATGCGGACGTATTCTGTATTCATGCTCTAGCCTCTTTTAGGGTAGATTACAATTACAAGTTACTCCACGTCTCCACCAAGTTATTATAGAATAAAGATACTACTCCGTAGTGTGTATATATGGAGTATACAAAATAAAAAATATCCATTTTTAAATATATTACATTTTTTCCAATCACTTAAAAGAAAAACATATTTTTATGAGTTTGTATCCTGATTCAATTGGTTTTCAATAAATAATATATTTTTTTTAAAAAAAATAGAATGAATAAAAAAAAAGAAGAAGAGTCAAACATACATAAATGAGTTGAATAGAAATTGATTAGGCTTAAAAAAACTTGAGCTGAATAGACAAAAAAAAAAAAAACAAAAAGGGATCAATAGACAAAAAATACGGGACGAATAGACAAAAAATAGGCTGAGTAAAGATGTATTATATTCTCGTCGATAGATTTTAAAAATCCAAAAAATATAGACCGAATAGACTAAATTTTTTTGAACGAATAGACAAAAAAAATTGGCCGAATAGAGATTATTAAAAACTCAAAAAAATCAACCGAATAGAGTAAAAAATCTTGGGACGAATATACAAAAAAATAAGTCGAATAGAGATCATTAAAAAAAAACATAGATCGAATAAACTTAAAAATATTGGGACGAATACACAAAAATTAGGATGAATAGAAAAAAAACTGGATTGAATAGATCAATTTGTGTTTTTTACACGTGGATTAAGAAATATTACTCCCTCCGTCCCAAAATAATTTGCATCGATATTGTAGATACGAAGTTTAAGAAAAGTTGCTTTTCGACCAACTTTATTGATTTTTGGAGGATAATGTGGTATTTTTAGATAATACTAATAAATTATAAAGTGTGTTATGTGTGTTAGGTGAGAGTGGTAAACTGTAATTAAGATGTAATTTAAAGGTTAGAAATTAATATGATTTTTTATTTTTTGGGCAGTGCAAATTATTGTGGGACAGACGAAAATAGAAAATGTAAAGTTTATTATGAGACCGAGGGAGTATTATTTAATAAGTAGTGGATGTATGATCCCCACATTTGAATTATATTAATGAAATGAAAAAATAATATTCTTTTGGGGGCGGGGTAGAGGGAGTATTATGAAATCACATTCTAATTTTATACTTACTGTATATATATAAACTCTATTGTGAGACAACTATATGTAAGATGAGTTGTGAGAGATAGACTAATTATTAAAATATGTTTATTATAATTAAAATTTGCTAATGGGTAGTTAATTAAAATATGTTAAACATATTATAACACTATAAAATTTTATTTTAATACATCATTTTTAGATATAGTTTAGAGAAATATTTCAATTTTTTTAAAAAATAGGGGAACATCGATGTATAAGTTACGTGTAACGTTTACAACGGTGCGTAAGTGTGTTAAAAAAAAATAAAAATAAAAGGACTACGTATATATAAAAACAATTTAGAAGAGGGGGGCAAAAGGGTCATTTGGCCCACCGACGCAAGACGTGGGGGATCTGGTAGGCGCGCCTATTTGGCGCGTAATAAAACTGACACAAACAGAAAATAATAATGGTCCAAAAGAGAAGAGAGAATTAAATTAAAAGGTGAATAAAATCTGAAATACTGATATCTCAGATATAAATTGAAAAAAAAAGAAGAAAGAAAGCAAAAAGACGAAATAAAAAATGAATAATATTAAAAAAGGAGTGAGTTAAAAGTGCACAAATATCTGAGGGAGAGAGTGAGGGGGAGGAGGAGAGAGAATCAGGCACACATTTGAGTGTGGAGTGTGGACTATATAAAAGGCTGACTGTTGAAAGAGAAAAAAAAAGCATTAATAAAAGTAGTTTCTCACTTTCTCTCTCTTCCATCTATCTCTAAAACCACCAAACCCCCCCCCCCCCCCTCTCTCGATCAAACCACCTCCATTTTCACACAATCACTCACAAACAACTGTGTTTTTGTGGTACATAGATACATAGAGATACAGTTGATAAATAATTTTGTATACGCTTACTTGTAAATTGTATTGGGAAATATCATCATACACAAATTACTTGTACAGTAGTATATATCTTTATATTATAGGGAGGAGAGGTAGAGTGCGTGTATATGGAAAGATATAGTACGACCCAGGCAATGGAGGCGATGCCGGTGGATCCGGTGGCGGAATGGGCGGCGTCGGGGGGCGAAACCGGGCTTGAAGGCGAGTTACATGTGAATTTCATTTAAATTTCACTTGAATTTGGGTCAAATTTGCTGACTTTAGCTTTGTAGTTCGGTAATGCTGATTGGTTCCAGGGTTGATTTTGTTAATGCAGAGCCTATGTGGCAGCGGGGCCATGCTGCTGGGCCCGAATCTTACCCCGACAGGCCCGATGAGGCCGATTGTAGCTATTACTTGAGGACTGGATTCTGTGGCTATGGCAATCGATGCAGGTTCAATCATCCCCGTGACCGTAGTGCGGTAAAAACCCCAAATTTTTTTAGCTTTTGAGTTTAATTTCACTTTTTGATGCATGATTGGTGTGATCACTATTCTGAAAAGCCGATTGTTTTTGGCTTTTATATAGATTTGATGCTAGTCTTGATAAGAATCTAATCTTTCTTGTTTTCTTTTTGGGAGCTGGGGTTAATGTTTTGATGGAGAATCTTGTTGGAGAGAAGTATAAATTTGCAATGGACGCATCATCTGAAGAAGCATGCATTGAGATGGATTCAGTGGTTTATAAATGAGAATGTATAAATTGACAAAATACATGCCTTTCTTATTCTAGTGAAGTCGCCGTTTAAGTTCTTTACTGGTGCGAATTAGAAGAAAACATTTTCACATTGATCATGACATCAAATTGGTGCATGCACACTGAATTGAAACAGGGGCATATGGATTGAATCATTTGATGATAGTTGGTTAAAAAGGAATCTTTCTTAATTTGAGGTTTATAAGGTTACGATAATATATTCTGCAAAAAAATTATTTTTTGGTCGATGGTATTACTTGCGTTAACATGCATTGAGTAAATTGGCTGATTTTACATGACTACAGGCAATGGGAGCTTTAAGGGCTAGTGGAGGCGAGTATCCAGAACGCAGTGGCCAACCTGTCTGTCAGGTACTGTACACAATTGTATGTTGTCTTTCCTTATCATTTTGGCGGAGATGGGGAAAAAGTTATTCATTTATATGCAATATATATCTAACCATATACCAGACATGGATTGACAAAATCTCATAATAAAATTTCGTTTTCTTTGATTCTCACTTGTGTGAGTTTTCCATAGCTTTTCTTTTACTCTGAGTGGTTTTAATTGTTTGTTATACTGGATAGTTGTTTCATCACTGACATTGACGTCTGAGTGTTGTTTGTGCTGTTCATTCATATTGATTTTCAGTTCTTAATAATTGGTGAAGATCAATTTTCTACGCAACGTATTTAACTAATCTGTCTGCTTACTGTTAAAGATGTCAACCTCCGGGATACTTCCTACAGGGGTAAATTCTTCTGATTGGCAAAAGTGCATCTGCGTGCTAGGTCATGCTCCTAAGTAATTCACCATTTTCCATCGTCATCATTTGAATGCTGTTCTCCCTTAGTGATCCATGTTGCTTTATTTGGTTGCCGTCTGATATTACCTTTTTTAGTATTTGATACTAGAATTTAGATTATCCAGTTGCTAGATTCTGCTCTAAAATTTAATTTAATTAATTAATTACTTTTCCTTAAATAAGCAACTTATGTGTTGTGAACCATGGACTTCTTTTTCTGTCAGATCTTAGTAGTTTTCTGAATGTTAAAAGTGGTTGTTTATTTAGTCATATAATTTCCTTGAAAGATTGGTCAGTGCAATATAAAAATTTTATTTGAATTCCTTTAAAGTAGTCTTTTTCCTTGATTAGTGAACTAATGAAACATGAGACTATACTCTTTCTCTGTCATATCTTTTTTGCATCCACTCACAACTTCCTAATTGCACTATTTGTTATCTTGATTTATTATGCACTAGCTGCTTGCGATTTCTAATTGCCATATACTATGTTCATCTAATAATCAAATTGACTTGTATTTGATCACAGAAAGTTCGTTTAGTGCTTTATATTCTGTATCATTCTTCATCTGTAGCTGCTTGTGAACGAGATGTTTTTTGTTTTTCCTCATGTTGATCATGAAGCTGTTCTGTTGCCCACCTTGGATTGACAATGCTTTTTCTGCTTCTACTTGTACTTCAGCAGGGATATCTATGATCCCATTTAATGTTTTCACCATTTCAGCCTTTTTTCCATATCATATTGTTTACTGTGCTAATTCTGTACATATGATATGTCTATGTAAATACTAACCATGCTATCCTTGTTGAACATATCTCATCGTGAGTAATTATTTTGATTACAAAAATTAACAAGGCATTTGCATCGGGCATTTTAACTCTATTCGCTGTTTTTTTTTTCTTCTTAGCATCAAGTTATATCTTCATTGACATGGTGTATGCTACCGAATCTAAATCCTCCACTTTTGTTTGCAAAGCACTCTTTAACTTTGTGCTTGTATTTGTCCTTTTCTCTTCTGTTGCAAAATTTTCTTATTCTGGATACCGCAATTTTAGTTTGTAAAATTTATGCATTTATACTGAATTTGTAGTACTACATGCGGACGGGAATGTGTAAATTTGGTACTTCCTGCAAGTATCACCACCCCAAGCATGGAGTTGGATCTTCTGCCGCAATCTCAGTCAATGTTTTTGGATATCCATTACGACCGGTTTGTGTTTTAGAACTTTGGTTTTTATTTTTATATTTTCTTTGTTATTTATGTTTTTAGTTTGACAGTATTCTCGGACTACTCTGCTGTCTCATAAAGACTTCATTTGCAGGGAGAGAAGGAATGCTCATATTATATCAGAACAGGGCAATGTAAGTTTGGTGTAACCTGTAAATTTCATCATCCACAGCCAGCTGGGCTACAAGTACCAGGCCCTACCCCAGCCATTGGCCCTGGTCCCATGGTTCCTCCTGCAGCTGGGCCTACACCAGGATTGTATCCAACTGTGCAGTCTCCTTCTGTTCAGACTTCTCAACAATATGGTGTAATTCCTGGTAACTGGCCAGTTGCTCGGCCAGCCATGATTCCTGGTTCATACGTGCCTGGAAGTTATGGTCCTATGATCCTTGCTCCTGGAGTTGTTCCCGTTCCTGGTTGGACTCCATATCAGGTAGGCATAGTTGAAGCTGTATTTTAGTTCTGAGATGTGCTCTGATATATTTATTAAAAAAATACATGGATGTGATACAGGCACAAGTTAGTCCCTCTGCCTCGCCAACTGCTCAACCCTCTGTCGGTGCAGGCTCAGTTTATGGGATTACGCAGTTGAATCCTTCTTCAACTGCATACACAGGACCATACCATTCAGGTGCTTCTGCAGGCCCCTCAAGCAGCAGCCAGAATGAACGTGCATTTCCAGAGAGACCTGGTCAACCAGACTGTCAATATTATTTAAGGACGGGAGAATGCAAATTTGGTTCTACATGTAAATATCATCATCCACCAGAGTGGAGAACACAAAATACAACTATTTTACTCAGTCCGATGGGTCTCCCATTACGCCCTGTAAGCACTCAAACCATCTTTTAATTCTTTATGCAAATATATCTATATATATTTTTATAAAAAGATTTATTTGATCATCTGCATGCAAGATATCGTCAATTCTACTGGTAGATCTTGCAGATATGCATGTCTTTTTTTCAATTAAACCAACATCTAATTTAGGTACCTCACACTTATATCATCTAGATGTAATTCCTTGTTCTTATGAATAAAATTCTTTACACTTGTGTTTGCATTCTATTGTTTGTAATTAATATTTTTTTTCTCATAATTTCTTCAATTTATTCCTAGGGTGCACCACCTTGCTCTCACTATGCTCAAAATGGAGTCTGCAAATTTGGCCCTTCATGCAGATTTGATCATCCAATGAGAATATTGAGTTACAGTCCATCTGCATCCTCTCTGACTGATATGCCTGTGGCTCCTTACCCTGTGGGATCTACTAATGCAACTTTGGCCCCATCATCATCTTCATCGGACTTGAGACCCGAACTTTTCTCATCAAATGTGTCATCTATGAATAGCTCAAGTGCCTCAGTTGGTTCAACGTTCTCAAAGAGTGGTCCAATCCCTCAATTTGGTCAAC
This sequence comes from Pogostemon cablin, assembly GCA_023678885.1. Classification (NCBI taxonomy): domain Eukaryota; kingdom Viridiplantae; phylum Streptophyta; class Magnoliopsida; order Lamiales; family Lamiaceae; genus Pogostemon; species Pogostemon cablin. Next base: position 717,607 of record CM042989.1, read on the forward strand.
ATTCTGGGCAGGGTTCTGCCTCTTCAAGTGGTGGTGGTAGTTCTAGTCAAGGTGGTGAGGCTCGTGTATCAAGTTGAGCAACAAAACTCATTACCTCAGTTCAAGCAGTATCCATGAACAAAATTTTGGTGCAAGTCCTCTAGGACATTTGGCTTTGTCTCAAACAACAAACTCCATCCTTCAGATCCAGCTATGTTCACATGGCACTGTTACTATTTTGAATAAGTCATACATACCCCCCTCAAAAGAGCTCATGAAACCTCATTTTGCTTTTCGTCTAGTCTTTGAATAACAAGAACTCAAACGGCCTCCTCTCCAGGTAATTCTTATCACTGCTCAAATTTGGAGCTTGTTGTCTATTTATGCTATCTTTTTCGGAACGGAAAAGATGTGTTGTCACCATTCTCCACAAAATTTAACAGTATTTACACCTCTCTTTCATTCCACTATTAGGACAGAGCTTATAAATTTGACTTTGGAATGAATAACATTAAGGTGTTCTTGCTCCCCTCTTTTTTATCTTGGGGCTTTGTTGTCGAAGCATTGATAAACCCGGTTAAATTACAAGGCAGAATTTCTAGTTATGCTGTTAATGCTTCCTGCTTTTTTAGTGAAATTTGCAGTTCATAAATTTGTCTTTTGACTTGCTTTTTATTGATAATTTCATCGAGGAAAACATAAGAATACAAACTCAACCTGACAACAGTCAATCCATTCATTGTTAGAATTCATTTCTTCAGACAAATTTTTGACAGATCTTGTGCCACTTCATTGAATGCTTCTTCCTCCTCCATTTTCATATTTTTACTCAATTCTCTGGCTCTCCTCCTAAGCCCTTCTCCACTCTCCACAATTGCCTCATTTATAGCTTCTGCCACCCCTTCACTGTTGAACAGCCCATTTTCATCCCTCATCACCTCCACAACAACACCCGATTCCACCACCAGCTTGCAGTTAAACGGCTGGTCTAGTTTCAGTGGCACAGCCACTACCGGAACACCAAAGTATATACTTTCGATTATCGAACTCCAACCACAATGGCTCATGAAACCCCCCACACTTGGTTGAGCCAGGATTGCAGCCTGTGGTGCCCATTTCTGCACGACCATCCCTCTCTGTTTTACCTTTTCTAGAAACACCTCAGGTAGTGCTTCCTCCATGGAAATGTCACTTCCAAGAGGGGATCTAGTAACCCATATGAAGTCAACATCACTTAGCTCCAACCCTTTAGCTATAGCTATGATTTGCTCCTTGGACAAGTAGTTCTCACTCCCAAATGAAATATAGAGAGTTGAATGTTTCTTTCTATCACTTAGCCAATCCAAGATATCTGAACCAGCAGTTTCTTGATCATCAGCGTATGTAATTAGTGGTCCAGTTGGCAAAATTTTCCTGTGGGACAAGGTGGAAAGATAATCAATATACTTGCTCTCAATCGCCCTGCTGCTTTTGATCAAGACAATGTCACATGATAGATCGAACACCCCCAAAACAGAGCCTTCATTCTTGACCTCAACTTTGATGGATTTTCCTCGGGTAGTCATATCCCTTATCTCGTACTCTTTAAGCCGTATTGCCTTGTAAGGAAACGTGTCATAGTTCTTGTAGGTGTACATATGATGAGCATATGACATCGTCGTTGACCCTGAAGTTGCGAAATGAACAGCAGGAATGCCTAGTGAGGAGGCTATCTTCGCTGACCAGGGCTGCAACGCGTCGAATATAAGCAAATCGGGGCGTAGATTAGTGATTATATCAGAGAAGCTGGAGCTTGACATCTGAAAGGCTTTCATTAGGGTTGGAAGAAGATGGGGTGGTATGTTTTTGGTTGTGTGGTACTGTGGAGGAAGTTCAGGAAGATGGAGTTGCACTAGTTCTATTGAGTAATCCTCAACCTTATCAAATGAATCTTTCTCCATACTTGTCCTAATGGAATCAAGGATGATTTATGTGGAAGTTTCTCTTTGAGAGCTTCTTGGCTAGTTCAAGATAGGGGTGTACATGGCTATAGCCTAACCATGGGAACATCAAAACTGATGTCATACCACTACTCTGCTTTTCTCCCATCTCTCTCTTTCTCTCTCTGTCTCTGTTGGTGTTGACAAGAAAAGTTCTGGGAATGGAATATAATTATGTACGCAAGTGATGGCCATTTGATCCAAATATACTATAAATTAAAGGAGGGTTTTGGATTTATTAGGTGGCATCATGTGAGCGATTTAGGCATGATGTGTCATTTTTATAGATTTTTGAATTTTTTTAATAATAAACTTGCTTAGGAAGGAAGATAATATAATTACTTTATTTTAAATAACCAATCAAAATATTTTATTTTTATTTACCTTATTTAAAAATTTTTCTAAAACTTTAAGTGTTTTAACTTTTTATTTTTAAATCGGATTTATATAAAAATTATATCAAATTAATTGTCTTTTCATGATCTTTAATTTGACATCCATATTACCAATAATATATGATTCGAGAAATAGATTCTTAAATTTAATAAAAATTTCTATATTGTAAAATATTCTTTAATAAAATATATTAATAAATAAAATATATTTAGAAGAGTAAGAAATTATTTAATATATTTAATTTATTTATCCTTAGTATTTTAAGTTTAATAAATTTAGTTAATTATAAAATTCTAAATAAGGAATTTTATGAAAAAAATAAGGTAAAAACTCCTGTGCGCCAGGCGCACGGACCATATTCCGTGTGCCTTTAGAATTTTGTGTTAAATTATATACCCTTTAGCATACAGATGTGTACCTTTATTTTCTAAAGAAAATTATTGTGTGTATCTGGGCGCATGAACAACACTCCGTGCGCCTTTAGAATTTTGTGTTAAATTGTATACCCGTTAGTATAAAAATGTATACCCTTTATTTTCTAAAGAAAAAAAAATATTAATGAAAAGTGTATACCCTTTAGAACAAAATCGTGTGCCTTTTATTAATTAAAGTGTATACCATTTGGACCAAAACAATGTACCCTACCCATAATACTAAATTTCTAAAGGAAATGTGTTTCCGTGCACCCGGGCGCACGCAAGCCTCACTCAAAAATAAATCTTAGTTTAAGAGTAATTAATTTTCATAATTTTTTATCGTTAATTATTTATTTTATTATATTTAATAATTTATCCTTAATTATACAATAATTTATAGTTGTTATATATATTTATTAATTTTATTTATTAAACGATAATAGTTAGGGATGGTAATGAGATGAGCATTTCAAGTACCCGTTCTATCCAAATCTTTATAGGGTAGGTATGGATAATTGTAAACGGGTTTGGGACGAATACAGATAGTTGTGAAAATCTCATTAGGGTTTGGAACGGGTACGAATAATACATCAATACCCGCGGGTACCCATATATATATATATATATATGTATGTATATTACACACAAAATTTAATATATTTATTAAAAACAATAGAATTTAATTTATATTTAATTCATAATAATTTAAATTTAAATAATAGAAGAGATATAAATATTTATATAATAAATTAATATTAAAAAATGGGTGCGGGTACCCGCAGGTATTGATAAATGGGTATGAGATGGGTACGGGTACCATAATAAATTTTTAAATGGAATGTGTACAATTAGTTTTTATTTTAAAATCGCATAAGAGTACGAGTACCAAAAAATAAGCGAATACCCTACCCATTGTCATCCCTAATAATAGTTTTATTTTTAATTATGATTTCTTAAGATTATACTCTCTCCGTCCCAGTGAAATGCGAACAGTTACCTAATAATTAGGTATTGTTCGCATTTTATCGAGATGGAGGGAGTATTTTTATGTAATAATTTAAATATGATAATATAAGAACTTAATATATAAAATATATATTTTGCATTGGCAATATAATATTGAAAATTATATATAAATTTACACTATAATGTTAAGAAATTTTTAATTGAAATTACAAAAGTTTAACGTGTTGTATAATTTTTTTTTGTTTAAAAATGTTAATATTAAAAAAATTAAAACTTTTATGAATAAAATTATTTTTATTAATTTATATAGTTTTAATATTATGGAAAGGACTTGTGTAAAACCGTTTCAGGTGAGGGCTTACGTCATAAGTATAAAAAGTAACAACTTCTATAATGGAAAGTGATACTCAATTGACGAAAAACGACAATATTATTTTATGAACAATTTATAATATAAATGAAAATTAAGTGATAAAATTTTATAATAAAAGTGATAAAATTCATAGTGAAAGTGTTATCACCATCCCCCAAGGACCATTCAATTTCTCCAACCGAATACATCTTTCGGGTACTCAAACCAAATAAGTATATTATATTGTTCGGGTACTATAACCGAAAACAATATAAACTTTTAATTATTAGAATAGTATTTAATATATCTTATTAATTTTGAATATTTTAATTTAATTATTTTTTAAGTACATTTAGCAAATTCGAAAATACAAATAGCTGATTCTATAAAATATGAATATCCCGCGTATTACGCGGGCTTCGTACTAGTGTTGAATATAATAACCTCTGTACGCAAGTGATGGCCATTTGATCCAAATGTTAGGTAATGACAACTAGAAGCTTCTATGAATGACATCATAAAATATTGTATTTTGTTCCATCTAAAAATAATACCATCAAGAAACGACAAATCAGCAAAATTTCCTCTTAGGTGGCATCACCCCCAACAAATTTTGGCAGTATATAAATTAATTTGATAATTGCAATATAAAATTATGTTACTAAAAAATCGTAATTTAATATAAATTATATTTCACATAAAATTGTCGCTTTAATTTATATTATTATATAGTACTACATATATACAAAAATTGTATGCGACAAGTAAAATGTTGCATTTTATCTTCTGAAGGGGTCTTTTAGAAAAATAAAAGAAAGAAATACTATTTTTAATAAAATATTTATAGAGAATTATTTATATTTAAAATATATTTAAGAGCTCAATAAGTTTATTTTCAAATCACTTGCATATATTGAGACTTGATAGGATCCTAGTACTCCACTAGTACTACTCCCAAATAAGGGGTCTATAGATATAGACTCAAGTGAAAGGAATCCTTGGACCAATTTTTTTCTGCCAACTTGGGCCTCTCAATAAATACGGATCCATAGGAAAGACTACATATCCATTGGCCCAATCTATTCAAACATGGGAATGTTTTGGATCACTTCATCCAAGATAAAGAATTTAACAGTGGATTTTACTGTATTGCAAAAATTAGAAAACACTTTATTAATTAAAAATAACGGATATTCTTTAAAAAAAATCAGAAAAATTACGTAAATAAATATGTTCTCTGATAAAAAAGTCTATTTTTATTTTCATTAATAAAAAAATGCTTGGAAAAACGAATTTCATAGAAAGAAAGAGCTAGTGAAATGACAAAAAAAAAGAAAAAAAGAAAAAAAAAAGGAAGAGTAAAATGTTGAAAATCGAATTCAAAGAGTGCATGCAAAATATAAAAGTGAATTATTTTATTTAATACTTCACTCTATGGGGTAAGACATGATGATAATAATATATAAATATAAAATTAAAGAATAACTCTTTTGTACGGCGGCTGTTCTCAACACTCAGTCAACAGTGATCAGATGCCATCTACACATATACATTATTCCTTCTGATAAAAGAAGATTAATTTAACAATATAGAATACAAAGTCCCACTATTTTAAATAGTTTATATTATTTTAACATTTTAAATATTCTTTCAAAATCTTGTTCTAGATTTTCAGATAATTTGAATTTTATTCATTATGGAAGGGATAGAGGTATAGCTAGGTGGAATCAGAATCAAGATCAAACTTTCGGTCCTTTGTCAAAAAATACAGTACTTTTCTAATTTTTATATAAAAGTAATCTACGAATACGATTTATCCAGTCGTATATTTTATTTTTTTTATACAATTTAAAAAGTATTATTGTTTTCCTTGCATGCGTAATACGCACAAGTTCATATAATAGTGACGAAATTAAACTTTTTTGGGTGATTTCCATTTCTTATTTCATTAAATAACAGTACATGTAAGATGTATGATCTTTTTGTGATATACGACCAAATTAGTTAAAATAACATTTTCAATTATGATGAATTAGTATAAATTGTGTTGAAACCTCCCGTAAGTGATCTTTTTTTTTTTTTTTTTCAAAAAACACTACTCGAACGTTACTCTTCGAAATTCCGAGTGTTGCCTTTTCGAAACAGTAATAATTTTTGAGTGAGGCTCTTGTGCACCCGGGCGCACGAAACACATTCCGTGCGCCTTTACAATTTTCATGCCCCTTTACAATTTAAACCCTAGCAATACATAGGTTTAAATAGGATTGGAGGGGAGGGTTGTGTTCACATGGGGACACGGAGCATCTTTCCGTGTCCCCGGGCGCACAGGAGCTTTTGCCATAATTTTTCATATAGAAAAGTAATCCTCCCTTCGCGTCCAAGCAAGGGTGGAGTATTATTATATTTAAGTTGCAGTAGATAATTGTATTAGTGAAGTATGTGAATCATATTTTAATTGTATTAGTGATATGTGTGAATTTCATATGTATAAAAAGGAAAATATAACTCTTTGGTGTATATGCCTAAAACAGCAAAATGAGATCATTGCTGAGGATGGAGGAGCTGTATATATTAATCATTTACAGAAGAAAAATATAATTCGAAGTGAACAATAATTGGTTTTGTTACAATAATTGATGAGATAAGATGCTGAAAATTAATCTGAAAAATTTTCTAGTAATATTCTTGCACATCTAATATACAATCTATTTACTAACACAACAAACGCACGTTATAGCCAAGAACATCACTAGAGACTAAGAACATTACTAATGTTGAGCAAAGAAAAGAATTTATTCCCTGGAATTTTGACCTAATCTCCAAGTGCTTCTACTTTGCATTAAACAATTTGTTTGCATACAATGGGCGGGAAACATCTACGTAAACTCCCCCCCACGTCCTCTATATATATACATCATTGATCAAATCACACAAACCCCACATCCACTTATTCTCACAAGATCAAACTAAGTTGATCAGATCAATTAAATTATCAAATGGAGTCGAGTAGTGTGGTAGCGGCTCTAGCTGCACAAAAAGCTGTAGTGATCTTCAGCAAGAGTAGGTGCTGCATGTGCCATGCTATAAAGAGGCTGTTCTACGAGCAGGGCGTGAGCCCTATGGTGTACGAGATAGACGAGCAGCTGCGTGGCAAAGAAATGGAGTTAGCCCTCATCAGGCTAGGATGCACTCCAGCAGTTCCAGCTGTCTTCATTGGTGGCAAGTTTATCGGCTCAGCTCATGATGTGCTCACTCGTCTGCTCGATGGATCATTAAAGAAGATGCTTAAAGATGCTGGAGCTCTCTGGCTTTGATGTATGCAGTACATGAAATTTAGCTAGCTAGTTATGTATGTACATGTACTATATGTATATCTACGTCGACCATTCTTTACTTTTGGTCGACGTTGGCTTCTGTAACCATCGGTTTTGAAGATGACAAAGTTTAGTCTAAATTGCAGATGTATGATCTAGTTAATTAATAAATTGATGGTAGCTAGATGTGTTAAACTACTTGATCAAGCTGTTTAACATGCATGCAAACCAATCGATCGACTAAGCTAGTTAGGTATATTATGGATAACTTAATTATCATGACTTGTATAATGTTGTGCAAATGAGTGTAATAATGTGTATAGCTTCACTTGATCAGTCAAATTAATGTACTACTACTAAATACTAATAAAGTATGCTGTCTTCTTAATTCTTAGAGTATTTCATTATATATATTATTAGTTGTATAATATGAATATCTGTTATAAAAACATATGAAGGACTCTCATGCATGTTAATTATTGGTGCAAATTTGTGGCTTCTTCAGCTTATATGAATATGGTCAGTAATTATATCTAAATTAGTTCTTAATTAACAAAATCTTTTGTGGATTAGTTATTTTAAGATCAAAGAATTCAATGTCTACTTGGCTGATCTCTCCCTCGCGTGCAGTTTCATGGATCAATTCTTTGCTGTAAACTGCACAAAAAGTGGGAGCAAGAAAGTGATCAATTAATATCTTACACATATTATACGATGAATAGGAATAATATGATATGGAGATTTTATCAGAGGAATGGGTGATCATCATGCACATATATTATAATGGACTAAAAGATTTCTCTTTAAGCATTCTTATTCTTGAAATTAATCCACATGGAAAAGGTGATCACATGAAGAATAGATAAGATTCTCATCATGATGTATAGTGATTCGGTTAGTTATTGTATAGCCATCATTATTTACCAGCAGCTTCTTGTACAAATTTCGACCATACTCTGTGCATGTTTCTTTTACACATATCTTTCATGAGTTCACTTCGCTTCAACTCGAATATTTCGATCGACATGTATGTGGTCCATCTGTGATGCCTTAATCTGAATTAAAATCTTGTAGACAACACATCTAGGATGTTCTATCTAATCCAACATGCAAGCATTTCGGCGTCGTTTCAGCATCTGCTGACGATGCCACTCCGGCCCCTCCCCTGCTCACTCTCTGTGTCCATGATCAAGTTAAGTTGACATTCTCCTTGCACACTCATACAATCACAAGATAGCACGTAGCACACTTTATATCCATTCCATCTATTAACAGATGAATCTGCTTTATGTAAAGTGTGTGTATATTAATTGAGAGTCTTAGATATTCCAAGAACATCTGTGAGATGTCATATACTGAACCACAGAGGTCTTATCCAAGTATATATCTTAAATTAAAGAACCTTCATCTTTAGCATTAATTAATCTCTTTATTATCAATTAATAGTCACATTAGCCATCATACATGCATCTATAAATAGCTCAGCTGCCATACCATCATGATCACAAACCAAAACCACCTTTCTTCTTCTTCTTCTAATTGAATATATATACACTTGATCATTAATTAGCTAGTAAGTACTAATGGATCGTGTGGCGAAGATGTGTTCACAGAAGGCAGTGGTGATCTTCAGCAAGAGCACTTGCTGCATGTGCCATGCAATCAAGAGACTGTTCTACGAACAAGGGGTGAGCCCGTTGGTCCACGAGCTGGACGAGGATCCAAGAGGGAAGGAAATTGAGAGGGCTCTGATGAAGCTAGGGTGCACACCTGCTGTGCCAGCTGTGTTCATTGGGGGGAAGCTCGTTGGATCCGCCAACACCATCATGACTCTGCAGCTCGACGGATCACTCAAGAAGATGCTTAAAGATGCAGGGGCCTTATGGCTTTGATAATTAATTACTACTATTGCCTTAGAAAGCTAGGTGAGACTTTTTTTTTTTTTGTTATTACAAATTAGGTACTGTCAATGTCATGTATGCATACTTTTCTTCTACTTTTAATGGACACCTAGTTTTAGTTTTGTAAGAATTCAGCTTCACTACTTCACTAATTGTAGCCAAAAATCAATCTACTTTCTAAAACCTATATTTTTCAAAGGTTGCAACTATATGTATGTTAAGTTGTATATATCAAGAAGTACTGTTAAATCTTTTCGAGTTTTCGTTGTCATGAAGAACATTTAATTATCTTCCAATCAACGTATTGTTTTGTCACAAAGTAAACGATAGGAATTATAGGGTCGGTCGGGTCGACATTGATGCCAAGATTCTGAGCTATCCAAATGAATGCCGAAAAGCTTGGGAATCAGCTTTCAGTAATTCAGATAACTCTAGAGCTAGCTACCTGGCTTTTAACTAAAGTGATTCTGCAAGATGATGTCATTTCTATGTATGCATTGATGAATATATTCTTTCAACACAATAACCAACCTGAAAATGACCCTAATTATCATTACATTACATGTATATATACATATTCTTTGCAATGTGACCTTTCAACACTCTTGAGAGCTCTGCAAATGATCACAACTATTTTTTCTTACACATAATCCATCATTTTATCATGCATTTTTTTCCAACATACGACTAAATTCAGAATGTGCTATCTACCTAATCCAACATGCAAATGGGAATCACTAAAAGCACTTTCCTAAAAAGAACTAGTTCCGCTGCGTCTCATCAATATCAGTTGATGCAACAGTGTCTGCATTCTTTATACATAACGCATGTTAACATATACTATAATTCATGCATGTATAAGATTCAGACCTTCACCTTCTCGTCTGTTAGATGAACGACACATAGAAGGTGTAATTAACCACTGTTGAGGACTCATTTAGTACAGAAATTATGAACCAGATCATCCAGATAGGCCTAATTTAATGTGAAGATTCTAAGCTATCTTAAGGAATGCATGCACTTGAAATTCGGACATGTCTACGTGGGGTTAACTAAAGTGATTCTGAAAGAATAAATGAGAACATATATATATTCTTGGATAAGCACAAACAAAACTGAAATAACAGCAGTGTTTTTTCATAAAATTGTTCCATATTTGGATATAATACACCTTTTGATCAACAAACAGAAAAGTGATTAATTACCCCTCAGTAGAAAGATATAACTATCAGTGGTTTTTACTAAAACTCTCATGATTTATGTGAGTAAAATACAAGAATTTATCTTAGTATGTTCTAACATAACATGTATGATCATCAAAGATTTCTTAATCAAGAAAGTGAAAACTATTAAACAAGAATTTAACAGAATAAACTGAATTTGTCATAATTCCATCATGAGGTTAATTATTTACAGAGTAACACATTAATTGATGATGATGCTATATCTAGTAATCCAACATGCAAATGGGAATAACTTAAAGCATGAAAATGTACATGTCCACTTTTTGTACATGTCTGATAAATATTTATATATCAGATTCCATTCTACATATCATTTTCTCATCACATCAAAGTTGACATTCCTCCACTAGCTAGACACTCCCTGGTGCTTCAACAGTTGATCTAGTAATTCTTTCGATTAATGGATTTCGTTTATCGACAGACGAGGAAGTCAGTTACCGTACAACATCCTTATAGCATTGTCAAACAGTAAGTGAATCTGCTTTAACTAAAGTCTGCATATTATTTTACTCTATAAGATTCCATGGATAACATGTACCACAGATGTCATTTCAAATCATCTAATTAGCATCCATCCAAATATCTGAAAGAATATCATATCAATCCCTTTATTATTACTATTATTCAATAAATTAATCAAACCATGCACCATGCAACTTCACTTGCCCAGCTCTATAAATACATCACTCTCCCATGAGCTTCAACACAACCTCAAATCAAAAATCAAACGTTAATAGCTCGATCGACTAATATGGACCGTATAGCAAAGATCTCTTCACAGAAAGCAGTGGTGATCTTCAGCAAGAGTACGTGCTGCATGTGTCATGCAATCAAGAGACTGTTCTATGAACAAGGGGTGAGCCCTTTGAACCACGAGCTCGACGAGGATCCAAGAGGGAAGGAAATGGAGTGGGCTCTGATGAAGCTAGGGTGCACCCCTGCAGTGCCAGCTGTGTTCATCGGTGGGAAGCTCGTCGGCTCAGCCAACACCGTCATGACTCTGCAGCTCGACGGATCACTCAAGAAGATGCTCAAAGATGCTGGAGCCTTGTGGCTATGATGATCACCTGAAATCAGCTACACTGGTTTTTCATGTGAAGCACTTTTTTTTGGCTTCTTTCCAGTGTACTTAATTACAGAGAAATATATATACTATGCATCTATGGACAGCTTTCTTCTACTCTTAAGTAATACACTAGTTTGATGCTTGTACATCTCATATTCCAACTACTGCTTCATCCCTAATTAACAAGAGACGTGTGACAAGATGATCAAATATGATCATTTAAAATGGTATATTTATATATAAGACTCAAGATTGACTATATAAGAATCTCTATTCATTCATTCATCATACCTTATTCACAAAAGTAATTAATATGATTAATAGAGTCCCTGAAAATTCAAATCTTGCTGATAATTACCAAGAATACTTGAACACTTTCTATTTTGATTCATTTCAAGAATACTTTGCATATTTTTACTTTCTATTTTGATTCATTTCAAAAATACTTTGCACATCTTAAAAATGGAAACAATACACAATATCACTAACCTTACAATATTACAAAAATGCCATATTCTTCACAATTTAGTCAAAGTCAACTATATCATACACTTAATTCTATTCAATCACCCAAAATATCCTTCATCTTTCTTACATCATTATAACAAAAAAATATTTTTTTAAAACTCTGTACCACCAGATACGTGCATGTGTTCCTGAGACGGAGGGAGTACAACATGAAAAATGCTCATAATCACAAAATGTGATGATAGCTAGTGAGAAAAGCTTCTACAATTAGCATGTGTATTAGAGTTCAGTTTCCAAGATTCTGCTGTCTTAACTTCATGATGGTGAAAAGGAGATTGATCTTACTGTACAAATTGTTGGCAAATCTGCTGTAGACACCACCGGCCAAATGGCTTTCACAAAGCAATGAGAGGGTAGTAGGCTCATATTGATGCCAAAATGTGAAGATAAAGTTATTCTATTACAAGATGATGTCATTTCTAAGAATATTTAATGGATTTATTCTTTGATAAACATAAAACCAAATTGAATATTTTTATATGTGTGTGGATATATATGTGTCTATGTGAATATATTCTATCTTTACAAATGTTGTCCCATGAATTAATGTGACCTTTCAAATATGAGTATGGTTTTTATTCTCTTGCATAAAAGGAAAAGTGATTTGCTCTTACAAGAAAAATTAAAGTGCCAAGAATTTAAAAGATGGATTCTTGATCAATTTTCTCACTTACACTTGTTAATATTATACATGTGCAAGCTAATCATCCATTTGCCTTATAATACATCCACTACTCATTCTCAAACAGTTGACTGATTTTTTATTTTTGTTTTCCTAAAAAGCTTATATATAATGTATATATCCAAGGTGAAATGGATGTTTGTTTTTTGTTTGTGTAATTTTTAAGAAATTATATATAATTAACATATACTCCCTCAGACCCATTATAAATATCACACTTCCCGTTTTTTTCGTCACTCAATAAATGTCATACCTAAAAAAATCACATCAATCTATAACCTCAAAATACACCTTAATTTCAAATTTGTAATTCTTACCCAATACACATACATAATATGCATTATAATTTTGATTTCATAAAAAGATTACGCTACCTCTAAAAATCAATCAAATTAATAAAAAAAAAAAATATTTTAAAAAAATTTGTAGACCTAATACACATAAATGTGATAATTACTGTAGAAAGGAGGGAGCTAGTATATATATAATAATTCTATAACAGTATATTAAGAGAATTTTATATAGACAAATTCTCTTGTGAGACACTATATATGTGAGGCGGTTTGTGAGACGGAGTATTAAAGTATGTCTATTGTATACATAAAGTATGCTTAATGTTGTTAAAGTATGTTTTCTAAAATATGATAAATGATGAATTAAAGTATGATTTTAGGGTGTTATAATATGATTTATTATTGACCCACTTTAACTATAAATAAGCATACTTTACCTATATAATAAGCATACTTTATAATGGGTCAACTCATCTCACAATCGTCTCACAAAAAACCCTTCTCACAAGAGAGTTTCTCTTTTATATTATCGAGTTGGATTTTACTTTCTCGGCGGTCAATAATATCCATTTATTTTTTCACGTAAATTAAGTGAATAGTAATTTAAATGAATAGTTGTATCAATGACGAGTGATAGATCAAAACCACTAAGATAAATTCTCCCAGTAATAGACCCTGGGGCTAGTCGAGAGGAGTGACGGCCCAATTACTCCACATTAATCGGGCCAAAAATTTATGAGTTCGTAAATCACATATATATCGCCCATTTTGCATTTGTCATTAACCTGATAAACTGGGCCCAGCAAAGAAGAGTGACGGCCCAATTATTCCCCACATTAATTGGGCCCAAAATCTATCACTTCACAAATCACTATCCATAATGATCATTCTAACAGGCCCATTTCGCATCCTTGTCACTAGTCAGTTCAACTGACGTATCTCTCTGTTCTTTCGTTTCACCTCAACTATCGGCTATCTTCTCTCCTTTTTGTAGCAATATTTCTTCCACATTTCAATTTTCAAGTTAGTAATTATACGGTTCTGCTGACTGGAGAAGAGCGCTAGAAGTCCTAATTTTCCAGAATGCAGTCCCTTCCGAAAGAAGGTTGTCAATTTCGATGAGTTTGGTGCTACTGTTTTTTATTTCAATGTTGAACTCTCGATTATTACGTTAGTTGATGTACTGCGGATTTTTTTGGTCAAACTAGAACAAGATTTGGATTACACCTCTTAGATAAGGAAAATTATGTCTTTTAAGTTGATTGCCTAGCTAAGTGCTTATCTGATTGTTTATGAAGAGTGTGCTGTGTAATTTTGTAGTAGTTGTGCCATAATAACATTATTTTTTAGCATAATTTGAATTTTTTATTTCATTGTGATAATTTAGGGAATTGGAAATCTACCTTGGCTCTCCATCACATCAACTCATGGAACTCTGTTTTGTGATGGTCTGTAATGATCCTATGAGGTTGTAGTGATTTTACAAGATTCTCATGGCAATTGTTGTAGCAACATCCAATCTCCTACACTTCCTTCCTGGATCCTCAGATCCACCCTATGAACTTGTTCAATTCCATCCATCTCTTGCCCTCCTCTCCAAATGCAACAGTACTGAAAGTTTTAAACATATCCATTCTCAATTCATCAAATTTGGCCTTCACAACACTCAGTTCGCTCTTAGCAAACTAGTTGAGTTTTGTGCCATTAGCCCATATGGAAACCTTTCTTATGCCATGTCAATCTTCAACTCCATTAAGAATCCCAATCATGTCATATACAATATGATGATTCGTGGATATTCTCTGAGCTCGTTCCCGAGTTTAGCTCTTGATTGTTATGTAAACATGTTGTTTTTTGGACTTCAACCAAATTCATACACATTTCCTTTTCTTCTCAAATCTTGTACGAGGCTCGTGACAGCACATACTGGAAAACAAGTCCACGGTCAGGTTTTTAAATTTGGGCTCGAAGATGATGTGTATGTACATACTTCACTTATTAACATGTACGCTCAACATGGGAATTTAGATGATGCAAGAATGGTGTTTGATTTGAGTAGTTATAGAGATGCTGTGTCTTTTACAGCTCTAATCACAGGGTATGTGTCGAGAGGCCATGTTGATAAAGCGCGTGAGTTGTTCAATGATATTCCTATTAGAGATGTTGTATCATGGAATGCCATGATATCAGGTTATGCTCAAATTGGTCAGTATGGTAATGCCTTGAGTTTGTTTCAGGAGATGATGACAGTGAAAGTTACTCCGAATGTGAGCACATTGTTGAGTGTTCTTTCTGCCTGTGCTCACTTAGGCACTATTGAAACTGGAGAGTGGGTTCGATCTTGGATCGAAGAGCATGGGTATGACTCAAATCTTAAGCTCCTTAATGCTATGATTGATATGTATGCCAAATGTGGAGATCATAAAATGGCACGAAAATTGTTTGATGATTTGCAAGAAAGAGATCTTGTGTCATGGAATGTCATGATTGGTGGTTATACACATGTGAGCAAGTATAAAGAGGCCCTAGATATTTTTCACCTGATGCAGCTAAACAATGTAAAGCCTAATGATGTAACTCTCTTGAATGTTATTCCAGCTTGTGCACACATGGGCGCCCTTGATCTGGGGAATTGGATACATATTTCTATTGAAAAACATTATCAGGATTTTCCCAATGAGACTCTATGGACAAGTCTAATTAATATGTATGCTAAATGTGGAAACATTGGAGCTGCCAAAGAAATCTTCAACAGATTGCAAACCAAGAGTTTGGCTTCCTGGAATGCTATGATAGCTGGTTTAGCTATGCATGGAGAGGCCAACTGGGCTATCGAGCTTTTCTCAGAAATGGATCAAGGAGGATTCCGACCAGATGAGATTACCTTTGTTAGTGTCCTATCAGCTTGCTGCCACTCAGGTTTGGTCGATCTTGGTAAGGAAATTTTCAATTCAATGATCTGTGACTATAATATTTCGCCTCAGTTGCAGCACTACGGATGTATAATTGATCTTCTGGGCAGAGCAGGACTGTTCGAAGAAGCAATGGGAATGATTGAACGAATGGGAATAGAGCCCGATGGAGCTATATGGGGCTCCATTCTTGGGGCCTGTAGAATCCACAAAAATCTTGAGTTGGCTGAATATGCTGCTAAAATTCTTTTTAAGTTAGAACCTGATAACCCTGGCAATTATGTGCTATTATCGAACATATATGCCGGAGCTGGAAGATGGGATGATGTAGCAAAAATACGAACATTTCTCAACGATAAGGGAATGAAGAAAGTTCCAGGCTCCACCTCCATTGAAGTTGATGGGATTGTACATGAGTTCCTTGTCAGTGATCGAACACATTCAAAGAGCAATGAAATATACAGGATGCTCGATGAAGTTGATCGACTTCTTGAAGTGGCGGGACATGTACCCGATACGACGGAGGTGTACTATGATGTTGATGAAGAGAGGAAGGAAGGTGTGTTGTGTGAGCACAGTGAGAAGTTGGCGATTGCGTTTGGTTTGATCAGCACGAAGCCAGGTACGACCTTGAGGATCGTTAAAAACCTTCGTGTTTGTGGGAATTGTCATAGTGCTACAAAGCTGATATCTAAGATATTCCATAGGGAGATCATTGCCAGAGATAGATGTCGTTTTCACCATTTTAAGGATGGCCATTGTTCTTGCATGGATTATTGGTAGAACTCTTGTTGGCTGTTTGATATTTGCGTACATATAAAATTGTGTGATAATGAGACATTGGTTCGGGTTTGCGGGTCGCCAATATAGGTTTACTCGACCCTTTAAATAGGTTTATTCGACTCATATGCAATGTGTGGAATTTGGCATGAATGCTTCAAGTGGTTTTTTCTTTAGGTGGCTTTACATAATGTTCCATATATACACACTTTATTCATTTCTGGGAATGTAGAAATATGTTGGTGTTTTATGATGTTTTACTAGATTAAAAAAATATTAAAATCATTGCTATAATAATATATATTACTATATTATATTTATTTCTTTCAAAGAGATTCAAAATTAATTTTCAAATCAAACCTTATTTTAAAAAAAATCTTGAAATAAAAAATAATGTGAAAATATTTTATAAAAAATATAAATAAATATGTATAGAAATTTTAATTGATAAATTTAGGTTGATGAGCCATTAATTGGTGTGAGAAAAATTTTAAATTGAAATGTGAATTAATGAATTAATTTAATTATTTGTTATGATATCTTACTTGAAGAGAAATTCTATTGTGAGACGGGTTATTTGTAAGACGGGTGTGAGACGGGTCAACCCATTATTAAAGTATGCTTATTGTAGAAATAAAGTATGCTTATTTGTAGTTAAAATATGTCAATAATAAATTACTCTCTCCGTCCCCCCAAAGTATTTCATACTTTCCTTTTTCATCCGTCTCTCAAAGTATTTCATACTTTACTTTTACTAAATTTGGTAAAAAAAACATTATAACAATACTAATTTTTTACACACTTCCCAATATAATACTTACTTTTTCACATCTTCCAATAACTTTACACACCTCCCAACAACTTTACACACATTTTTCATTAAATCAACTAAAATATATATTCTCTTTTTTACTACTTTATACATAAAAATATAAAATTTTCTTAAACTCCGCGCACACCAATACGTGAAATACTTGTTGGGACGAAGGGAATATATTATAACATGCTGAAATCATACTTTAATACATAATCAAGCATACTTTAGAAAATATACTTTAACAACCATTAAACATATTTTATCTAAATAATAGACATACTTTAACACGTCTTACAAACCCTCTCACGTAAATAGCATCTCACAAAAGAATTTGTCCTTACTTAAAATATCTTTATCTATATATTATATTTTTATAATAACAATATACGAGTATGTGATATTTTAAGTAGTTATAACAATCTATTAATTAAAACTTATATACATAATTATTTATATTTGTTTATTAATTATTAAATTATTGAATTATTAATATGGAATTATTCAGTTTTAAATAGATATATATAATTTAAAAGGGTAAAATTACGTGAGATAATTTTATACTTTTGTGATTAGTTATTATATTTTATTAAAGATATTATCACTTTTCAATTGTTCCATGAAATGTCGTTCAATGTACTATTATCATTTTTTATAAATTGAATATCACTCTCCATTGTAAAGAATACTCCACTTTTCAATTAAATGTGAGATGATCTAACATAAGACTTTGTTCTTAACAATTATTCATGATATAATTTAAACAAAAAATCATCACTTTTATTTAATCATTATAATCTTTTATTAAAAATAATATATCATATAATAATAATATAAAGTACTCCCTCCGTCCCATAAACAAATTCACACTTTTTATTTTTGTCCGTTTTATAAACAAGTTCACACCCACAAATAAGGAAATAAACACAAATAAATAATCCCACAACACATTTTAATTTCAAAATTGTCATCAATTTTTTCTTAAACTCCGTATCTACCAGAAAAACTTCTATCGAGGGAGTATTGTAGGCACCTGAATTTTATTGCCTATTAAATAAAATATATGGCAAATTAATGAAATAATTATCAATTAATTATTTATTTATTAAGGAATTTAAATAAATTAATTCCTAAAATAAATGAGTAAATAATTGATAATTGAGACTTATCCAGTCCAGCAGGCTTAATTAAAGAAAAAAAGCCCAACATATATTTTAAAGGAGAAAATATCTCTCAAGTGGTTATTTTCTCTACATATAAATAAGGGCCTTCAGTCCTTATTCCAGACACACAAAAAAATCTGAAGATGCGCTTCTGAAGAGATCAAGAATACGAGCAGTGCTCCCTTGAGATCTTCAAGCATCTTCAAGTCAAGAACAGTCTGCGATCAGAGATCAAGGTTCTAAGCCCCTCCGATCCGGCGTTCTTCCATCCAACCGCCTCCCGCCAGAGATCAAGGTGTCCAGCCCCTCCGATCCAGCGTTTTTCATATCAAGTTCATCCAGCAAAATTCGTGAGGTCAACGGTGTTCTACCAAATTGAACGGCGTTCTTCGCAATAAATTTTCAAGTCAACGTTTGATCCGAACAAAGGCTCGACGCCTCTGGATAAATGTTTTAAAGGTTCAAGTCCACCCCGAGCTCGGACAAGCTTCAACTGAAGATCCGGCTCAACACACACAGTTAGGGGTGTTAAACGAGCCGGGCTCGATTGAGTATCCCATACTCGAGCTCGGCTCGAGTACTTATCAAGCCGAGCTCGAGCTCGGCTCGTTATGGTGACGAGCTTATGTACGAGCTCGGCTCGGCTCGAAAAATACTCGAGCGAGCTCGAGCTCGAGCTCGACTCGTTAAGCAAAAATATCGAATTTTCGAGCCGAGTCGAGCCGAGCTCAGTCGAGTTGAGTATTAACTAATATATTTTATATTTTTATTATATTTAAAATATTTATTTTATTATATACTATTATAATTATATAATAATAATAATATTATTATTATTAATTATTATTTTCGAGCCTAAACGAGACGAGCCGAGCTTGGCTCGTTAAGAAAATGAGCAAAAGGGCGAGCTCGAACTCGAGCTCGAATAGTTAACGAGCTGAGCCGAGCTCGAGATTAACGAGCCGAGCTGAGCCGAGTACTCGAGCGACTCGGTTCGTTTAATAGCTCTACACATAGTCAACGCGGTCAACACAACAAGTCAAAGTCAAAGTGCAAATTGGTTCGAGAGAAGAATCAGAGGATAGATAGAGATTGTTTCTTAAAATTCTCAAGTTCAATCCATCTGGATTATTATTGTAATTCATTTATATTTATTTTATTATAAATACAAATTTTGTTGTTACAAATTTTGGCACGCCCAGTGGGACAGTCTCTACCTCTTATCTCTTCTCTCAACAAGCTCGAAGATACAAAGTATGACTCCTCTTAGGATCGCGATAAAAAGGTCATCTACCTCAAAGCCTTTAGAGCTACAAGCTGTGAAGACGCAAGTCATGACTCCGCTAAAGATTGCGATACGAAGGCAAATTGCATCAAAGCCTCCAGAGTTGCCAATTGAAAATGTTAAACTCGTTACAAAAAGTATGTCTGAAGCCTCCTCAGAGACAAACCATATGGTTAGGATTGCTCTTAATAAGCCATTACACAGAGACAAAAACAGTGAAGATGATTCTACCTGCTTAACTTATAATATCTTAGTTCCAACTAAATTTGTTTATAGAGCCCAAAACCTATTTACTTATTTTTGGCCCAAGTTGCCCTAGATTTGTTTATAGAGCCAAAAACCTATTTATTTATTTTCGGCCCAAGTTGCCCTAAATTTGTTTTTAGAGCCCAAAACCTATTTATTTATTTTTGGCCCAAGTTGCCCTAGATTTATTTTTAGAGTCCAAAACCTACTTATTTATTTATTTGGCCCAAGTTTCAGCCCACTTAAATGTCATAGATACTAGTAAGTATGGCCAGCCCATTAAAAATAAAATAAAAGAAAAGAAAAGAAAGAAGAACGGGAGAAGGAAAACAAAAGAGGGAAAAGAAGAGAGTGAAGATGAGAAATCTTTGTTGATCAAATTCTCCCTTACAACCCTCATCCTAGGTGGTTTCTAAGTTGTTTTGAGGTAAGTAATGTGTAAATTAAGCTTCCTTCCTCCATAATTTTGTAATTTTGTTGGATTTTTTCTAGTATTGACATAATTCACAGCTACTGCCAGAATTACTTTTGACCTAGCTATTGTCCTCAGAAATTTGTAAACTCAATTTCTGTACGTAGTTGAACTCGTTAGCTTTCTGTAGCCACCTGAAACGCCTCCATCCGATTTTTCTATAATTAGCTAAGATTTTTCTTGTAAACTGCTGCTAGCTGGAAAATTTCAGAATATTTATGTCGAATTCAAATTTATTTCCTATCGTTTTATTTAAGAAATGATCTAAAACTGGTTATGTGAGATTGGGAGATGAGGTTGAGGAGATACGGGCTGTTCTTATTTAATATCGACTCGCTCGAGCTCGATTAAGATTTATTTTGACAATGAAAGACGATGTTACCGCTAATAGTTAGTTATATTTGATTTGTCTTTAATTGCTCATCTCTTTTCTAGGTAAAGAACCATCGACGAAGGGCAAAGGACCGACTTAAGATTTCGGAGAGAGTTAATCATTTTCTTGTGAGTTGATAATTCGGGAACGCCTTCTCTTGTGGGAAGTGTGGACCCTCGATACATGTGCATTTATTTTAGCTGTAGTTAATTGATAAGAAAATTATTTGGAAATGTGTTATGTGTTAAGAGCCTGATTGGCTCGATTGTTCTGGTTAGAGCCTGATTGGTCTAATATGGTTCATCGATTATCCTATATTATTGCATACAGAGTTCTGGTTGGCCATATGTTATGGGTATTGTTGAGTTTAACTTATGTTGAAGAGCCTTGCCGGCTCGATATCTGATAGCCTTTATTGCGAACTATTTGCATATTGATTTCTGGTTATTCTTGTGACTTATGTGCCAATTAAGACTCTAACTTGAGTCGTTATTCATCTTATGATGCATATGCATATGTATACCTGGTCCAAGGTTAAGTAGCCCGAATTGGTCACGGTTCGGGTGAGTTGGAGCGATATTGATTAAGTAGCCCGAATTATCGCGGTTCGGGTGAGTTAGAGTGACAACCAAGTTGCCCGTGGCTTGGCAAACCTGGGTGAGTTAGATCTAATGGGGCACCTGTCCATTTGCCAAATACTGATACTCTGGAGGGTGATCGTTAGATGGATCAGTCTATTATAGGCTCAGTCAACGTCACCGGTGTGGGACATGCATGTCATATATGTTTATATGTTTGATCATTTCAAGTATTCATGTCGATATTGAATTGTGAACTTTAGCACTTGGCGTGTTGAAAAAGAATATTAATGTGTATTTTATCTAGAGTAACGGTGACGGGCTCGGACTGACTCAATGTGATTAACTCTCTCCGAAATCTGAAGTCGGTCCTTTGCCCTTCGTCGATGGTTCTTTACCTAGAAAAGAGATGAGCAATTAAAGACAAATCAAATATAACTAACTATTAGCGGTAACATCGTCTTTTCAATTCTTGAAATGCTTCCTCGCATTCTTCACTCCATTCAAATTTTACCCCTTTCCGAGTCAATTTAGTCAAAGATGAAGCCAATAACGAAAAGTCTTTGAAAAACCGTCGATAATATCCAGCTAATGCCATAAAACTACGAATCTCTGTCACGTTCTTTGGACGCTCCCAATCTAGTTTTGACATAGCTACTGACCTCAGAAGTTTACAAACTCAATTTCGACTCTCGACGGAGAGATCAGTTCGAGGAGGATATTGACTACCCACGCGTCTTTGATGTGATAACATCTTGTTTGAACTAATTGTGTATTTGTAAATGCGTTCACAGGTTGTATTTTCATTAAGTTGTATATTAAGTAAACATAAAAAATGGATGTGGAACGAAATATTAGATTTTTTGTTATGAACCGCGAGCGGGAGTACATGCTTCGTATAAGGGTTGGGATGACCGGCTTATCACCTCACTGAGCTAGTGGTTTTTCTCAACCCCATCATTCTTTCCTTTTCAGGCTGTTGATATCGTTTTGGTTGGAAGTTTGCCTATCGTTTGCTCATCATCCAATCAGTGTTTTGGGTACTTTCTCTTTTATGTAAATTGACGGATTCATTGGCGAGATTGTATAGTTTATATTTGGTGACCCCCTTGATATTCTTTTTGTACCTTCGCGATGTTATATCGTTCATGTATATTTTCTTTAAACTAAGTTACATCGTTATATTTTGTACCTTTGTAAATCCTTGTTGATACTTTATGAGATGATGTCCTCGGGTTGTACCCGTTGTTATCAGTTGTTCAGTTCTACAGGTACTTGATAGCAAGCCTTACATTTTCTATAAACTTTGTGGAGTGGAGTGCACCCATTCCGCAAAATTTATGATTAATGTGGCGGTTGTCGCGTTCTGTCTGGGGTCGGGGCATGATAACTTTCTTGGTATCAGAGCCTGGTTTTATGATTCTCATTCTTTTTGAGTCAAGCCAATGGGTCCAACTGGTTTCTATGTCATCCTAAGGTATCGTATTGCCTTGATGTTGACCTTGCATTTTCTTTTCTTTCTTCCTTTCAGTCATTATGGTACCTCCAGTTCGTCATCGAGGTCGAGGTCGAGGACACGCTCCTCGTGATCCTCCGAGTCCTCTACTCTCTTCTGTTCCTCGTGGACCTCAAGTGCATATTTCTTCTGATCATGCCGTTCCTCCATCGGTTACGGACCCTATCAATTCTAATCATAGGGTGCCAATTTCCCAGGTAGAGCAACCACGGGCCCAGTTGCGGGTTGAGCACATGATGACACCGGAGCAGTACCAATTGTATTATGATCACATTCGAATACATGGTGTTCCACCACCTACAATGGCTCATACGACTACGACTGTCACTGAAGAGGTACTTCGTGCTAATGAATCGATTCGACCTATAACTAATGTACCAGTTTTTACTCCAGAAATGGCTTTAGGAGGTTCTACTTCTCGAGATGCACTTTTTATACCTGATTTGATAAAAGCAGTTGAAAACATGGGGACTTCGAAATTTGACGGTGCAAGAGATGCTTCTAAAGCGGGGGCATGGTTAAAGGAGATTACAGAGACCTTTGACACCTTGATGATTGAAGAATGTTATCGTGTGGTCATTTCGACCAAGCTGTTAGGCCCAGATGCACGACGATGGTGGCAGAATCTAAAAGAGACATCTTCGATTACTATTACGTGGGCTATCTTTGTGGAACGATTCAAAGATCGATACTTCTCTCAGTACATCAAGGATCAGAAGAGAAAAGAGTTCTTCAACCTCTTTCAAGGCATTATGTCGGTCGTGGAGTACGAAAGTAAATTTCTGGAATTGCGAGAATTCGCTCCTGAGTCATATACGACGAGAGACTTATGCAAGAGATTTGAAGATGGTCTTAATTTAAATATTCGAGATCGCATCAAGTCTGGAGACAAGTACGAGAGTCTTGACGATCTTGTAGAAGAAGCCCTGAGGGTAGAAAGTTTAGTTCAGGCGAGACATAAGCTTGCAGAACGATCTCAAAAGAAAAGGCAAGGGAGCACATTTCCAGGAAATGCATCGAAGGTGTATAGGGGTGTGGGATCTTCGCGTGGCGCACCAAGTTCGGTATCTATTAGTTTTCCTCAACCTCGGGAGCAGTTTAGTAGAGGCGGGAGCAATATCTCAGGATCGGTTGGTGAAAATCGCAAGTGCCAGAATTGCTTAAAATATCACGACGGCCCCTGTAAGGCTCCTCAAGTATGTTTTCAGTGTCGACAGCCGGGGCATATGCGAAGTTCTTGTCCTCAGCTTATGGGAGCGAGCAGTCAGGGTTCTGGTCAGCTTCATGGTAAACTAACATATTCTACACCCAGAGATACTCGATCTGTAGTTACCAGAGTGCCCGATGCCTCAAGCGGCCCTAGTACTCAATCACCTATGCAAGGAAGGAAGCAAACTAGAGTATTTCATATTTCCCAAGAAGAGGCTCGCTCAGATCCGAAGGTTGTGACAGGTAATTTATAATCTGAGTATTTTCACATGCTAGATCTAACCCCGCCTTGTTATGTCACTTGATTACGAATAAAATATTCGTAAGAAATTCTATCTTTCCGAATTTTTAAATCACAATCTCACCTAATATTTCTTCTTTAGGCCATGCGTTTGTGGGAGACCATCAGGTCTACGCTTTATTTGACCCAGGTTCTGATAGGTCTTATATCCGGGATGATCTTACTGCGATCTTAGATTATCCTATCTCTCATTTGTCATCTGAATTCATTGTTCATACCCCTCTTGGAGAGCGTCTAATTTGTGATTCGGTATTCCTTGGTTGTCCATTGAAGATCAAATATGTCATTTTAGAGGCTGAATTGATACCATTGCCTTTGATTGATCTTGATGTTATTCTTGGCATGGATTGGCTTTCTTCTCATCATGCAATTCTCGATTGCCACGAGAAGCTTGTTATTTTTCATAGACCAGGATTCTAAGAACTTATTTTGAAGGTAAACTTCAAACGAGATCCCTCTCTTTTATTTCAATGTTGACTGCGCATAAATTAATGCGTAAGGGTTGTGAGGCATTCTTGGCATTTGTCATCGATAATTCTCTTTCTGAAACTAAACTAGATGACATCCCGATCGTGAATGAATTTCCTGATGTCTTTCCCGAAGACTTACCAGGACAACCTCCGAATCGAGAGATTGATTTTTCCATTGACGTACTTCCTGGAATCACACATATATCGATTACTCCATATCTAATGTCGCCTGCTGAGCTCAAGGAACTCCAGACACAACTTGGGGAATTATTGGAGAAGGGGTTCATATGACCTAGCACATCTCCGTGGGGTGCTCCAGTTCTTTTTGTCAAGAAGAAAGATGGATCACTTCGCCTATGTGTCGACTACCGTCAATTGAACAAGGTGACAATCAAGAACAAGTATCCTCTTCCAAGAATCGATGATCTGTTTGATCAATTGCAAGGAGCAACTGTGTTCTCAAAAATTGATTTACGATCTGGCTATCACCAACTCAAGATTAGGGAATCTGATATCCCTAAGTCTGCTTTTCGAACCAGATACGGTCATTTTGAATTCTGTGTTATGCCTTTTGGACTCACAAATGCTCCTGCAGCTTTTATGGATCTTATGAATCGGGTCTTTCGGCCGTACTTAGATAAGTTTGTCATCATCTTCATTGATGACATTCTTATTTATTCTAAATCGGACGATGAGCATTCTCATCATCTAAGAATTGCTCTGAACATTCTTAGAGAAAATCAGCTTTATGCTAAATTCTCAAAGTGTGAATTTTGGCTTCGTGAGGTAAGCTTTTTGGGTCATCACATTTCTAAAGAAGGAATCTACGTCGATCCAGTGAAGATTCAAGCTATACTAGATTAGGAGCGTCCAAAGAACGTAATAGAGATTCGTAGTTTTCTGGGATTAGCTGGATATTATCGACGGTTTGTCAAAGACTTTTCGTTATTGGCTTCATCTTTGACTAAATTGACTCGGAAAGGGGTAAAATTTGAATAGAGTGAAGAATGCGAGAAAGCATTTCATGAATTGAAAAGACGACTCGTTTCAGCTCCTATTCTTGCTTTGCCAGACCCAGCGATTGGAGAATTTACCATTTATAGTGATACCTCGAGACAAGGATTAGGATGCGTTCTCATGCAAGAAGGAAAGGTTATTGCCTACGCTTCAAGGCAATTGAAGAAGAACGAAGAAAATTATCCTACACATGATTTAGAGTTGGCTGCAATCGTCTTTGCATTGAAGATCTGGAGGCACTATCTGTATGGTGCAACTTGTCGGGTTTTCACTGATCACAAGAGCTTAAAGTATATCACCACGTAAAAGGAGCTCAACCTCAGGCAAAGACGATGGATGGAGTTGATTAGTGACTATGACTTAGTCATCGATTATCATCCTGGCAAGGCGAACGTTGTTGCAGATGCTCTGAGTAGAAAGTCTTCTACCTCACTTGCTTTGATTCAATCTTTTTATCTTCCTATGTTGGAGCAATTTAAATCTTTACACATTTCGCTCGATTGTGAAAAGTCTAATGATTCTGCCTTAATCGCCAAATTCGAGGTTAGACCTATCTTGTTCGAGCAAATTCGAGAAAGACAATCACACGATGTTCATTTATAACAGAAGATGGCGAAGCTAAATCAAGGAAAAGAAATAGAATTTCAAATTCGGGATGATGGACTTCTTACTTTTAAAAATCGTGTTTGTGTTCCATCAGAACTTGATGTTCGTAGAGCTATTCTTGAGGAAGCCCATTCTTCAGCCTATTCTATGCATCCTGGTAGTACCAAAATGTACAGAACACTTCGAGAGCATTATTGGTGGCCAGGTATGAAATGGGACATTGCTGAATTTGTATCAAAGTGCTTATCATGCCAACAGATTAAAGCAGAACACCAAAAACCAGCCGGCATGCTTCAACCACTACCTATTCCTGAGTGGAAATGGGAAAACGTCACAATGGATTTTGTTTCTGGTTTACCTCGAACCCAAAAGGGTCATGACTCAATTTGGGTCATTGTCGATCGTCTGACGAAATCGGCACATTTCCTTCCAGTGCATACCAACGAATATTTAGAGAAACTTACCAAGTTATATGTCGATGAGATCGTGAGATTGCACGGAGTACCAGTGTCAATCATATCTGATCGTGATCCAAGATTCACTTCCCATTTTTGGCCTAGTCTGCAGAAAGCGCTAGGTACAAAATTACTATTCAGTACCTCGTTTCATCCACAGACTGATGGACAGTCAGAGAGAACCATACAGACACTAGAAGACATGCTACGTGCAGTGGTGTTGAATTTGGGAGGTAGCTGGGATAAGTACGTGACTTTGGTGGAGTTTGCTTATAACAACAGTTATCATTCAAGCATTGGAATACCCCCGTACGAAGCTCTGTATGGCCAAAAGTGTCGAACACCGCTCTTTTGGGATGAGGTTGGCGAGAGACAAATCGAAAAAGTAGAGCTTATCGAAGATGCGAAGGCAAAAATACAACTTATTCGAGACAGACTTAAGGCAGCGCAAGATCGACAGAAAAGCTACGCAGATAATAGGAGGCGCGATTTGGAGTTTAATGAAGGAGACAAAGTTTTTCTGAAAGTTTCTCCATGGAAGGGCGTGTTGCGATTCCGCCGTCGAGGAAAGTTGAGTCCAAGGTATATTGGCCCGTTTACGATTGTGCAAAGGATTGGTCGTGTTGCGTATCGACTTGAGCTACCATCGGAATTGTCGAAGATTCACGATGTCTTTCATGTCTCTATGCTTAGAAAATATGAACCAGATCCTTCGCATGTGCTCAAATATCCCCCAGTTGTATTAAAGGAGAATCTATCATGCGAAGTACAACCTGTTCAAATTGTAGATCGCCGAGAGAAAATGCTTCGTAACAAATCCATTCCTATGGTGAGAGTTCTATAGAGAAGTGATCAAATTGAAGAAGAAACATGGGAACCAGAGTCAGTCATGCGTCAACAACATCCACATCTCTTTTCATCTCTAGGTACGTTTACGTTTCGAGGACGAAACTTTTTAGAGGAGGGGATACTTTATAATATCTTAGTTCCAACTAGATTTGTTTATAGAGCCCAAAACCTATTTACTTATTTTTGGCCCAAGTTGCCCTAAATTTGTTTATAGAGCCCAAAACCTATTTATTTATTTTTGGCCCAAGTTGCTCTAGATTTGTTTTTAGAGCCCAAAACCTATTTATTTATTTTTTGCCCAAGTTGCCCTAGATTTATTTTTAGAGCCCAAAACCTACTTATTTATTTATTTGGCCCAAGTTTCAGCCCACTTAAATGTCATAGATACTAGTAAGTATGATCAGCCCATTAAAAATAAAATAAAAGAAAAGAAAAGAAAGAAGAACGGGAGAAAGCAAACAAAAGAGGGAAAAGAAGAGAGTGAAGAGGAGAAACCCTTGTTGATCAAATTCTCCATTACAACCCTCATCCTAGGTGGTTTCTAAGTTGTTTTGAGGTAAGTAATGTGTAAATTAAGCTTCCTTCCTCCATAATTTTGTAATTTTGTTGGATTTTTTCTAGTATTGACATAATTCGCAGCTACTGTCCGAATTACTTTTGACCTAGCTATTGTCCTCAGAAATTTGTAAACTCAATTTCTGTATGTAGCTGAACTCGTTAGCTTTCTGTAGCCACCTGAAACGCCTCCATCCGATTTTTCTATAATTAGTTAAGATTTTTCTTGTAAACTGCCGCTAGCTGGAAAATTTCAGAATATTTATGTCGAATTCAAATTTATTTCCTATCGTTTTGTTTAAGAAATGATCTAAAACTGGTTATGTGAGATTGGGAGATGAGGTTGAGGAGATACGGGTTGTTCTTATTTAATATCGACTCGCTCGAGCTCGATTAAGATTTATTTTGGCAATGAAAGACGATGTTACCGCTAATAGTTAGTTATATTTGATTTGTCTTTAATTGCTCATCTCTTTTCTAGGAAAAGAACCATCGACGAAGGGCAAAGGACCGACTTCAGATTTCGGAGAGAGTTAATCACTTTCTTGTGAGTTGATAATTCGGGAACACCTTCTCTTGTGGAAAGTGTGGATCCTCGATACATGTGCATTTATTTTAGCTGTAGTTAATTGATAAGAAAATTATTTGGAAATGTGTTATGTGTTAAAAGCCTGATTGGCTCGATTGTTCTGGTTAGAGCCTGATTGGTCTAATATGGTTCATCGATTATCCTATATTATTGCATACAGAGTTCTGGTTGGCCATATGTTATGGGTATTGTTGAGTTTAACTTATGTTGAAGAGCCTTGCCGGCTCGATATCTGATAGCCTTTATTGCGAACTATTTGCATATTGATTTCTGGTTATTCTTGTGACTTATGTGCCAATTAAGACTCTAACTTGAGTCGTTATTCATCTTATGATGCATATGCATATGTATACCTGGTACCAAGGTTAAGTAGCCCGAATTGGTCACGGTTCGGGTGAGTTGGAGCGACATTGATTAAGTAGCCCGAATTATCGCGGTTCGGGTGAGTTAGAGTGACAACCAAGTTGCCCGTGGCTTGGCAAACCTGGGTGAGTTAGATCTAATGGGGCACCTGTCCATTTGCCAAATACTGATACTCTGGAGGGTGATCGTTAGATGGATCAGTCTATTATAGGCTCAGTCAACGTCACCGGTGTGGGACATGCATGTCATATATTTTTATATGTTTGATCATTTCAAGTATTCATGTCGATATTGAATTGTGAACTTTAGCACTTGGCGTGTTGAGAAAGAATATTAATGTGCATTTTATCTAGAGTAACGGTGACGGGCTCGGACTGACTCTCGACGGAGAGATCAGTTCGAGGAGGATATTGACTACCCACGCGTCTTTGATGTGATAACATCTTGTTTGAACTAATTGTGTATTTGTAAATGCGTTCACATGTTGTATTTTCATTAAGTTGTATATTAAGTAAACATAAAAAATGGATGTGGAACGAAATATTGGATTTTTTGTTATGAACCGCGAGCGGGAGTACATGCTTCGTATAAGGGTTGGGGTGACCGGTTTATCACCTCACTGAGCTAGTAGTTTTGCTCACCCCCATCATTCTTTCCTTTTCAGACTGTTGATATCGTTTTGGTTGGAGGTTTGCCTATCGTTTGCTCATCATCCAATCAGTGTTTTGTGTACTTTCTCTTTTATGTAAATTGACGGATTCATTGGCGAGATTGTATAGTTTATATTTGGTGACCCCCTTGATGTTCTTTTTGTACCTTCGCGATGTTATATCGTTCATGTATATTTTCTTTAAACTAAGTTACATCGTTGTATTTTGTACCTTTGTAAATCCTTGTTGATACTTTATGAGATGATGTCCTCGGGTTGTACCCGTTGTTATCAGTTGTTCAGTTCTACAGGTACTTGATAGCAAGCCTTACATTCTCTATAAACTTTGTGGAGTGGAGTGCACCCATTCCGCAAAATTTATGGTTAACGTGGCGGTTGTCGCGTTCTGTCTGGGGTCGGGGCGTGACACAACTCCTCACTCAATGCCAAGCTCACCATCTGCCTCAACTGCAATTGCAGTGATGACGACGAGTGCTCTAACCATTGAGGAATAACTCGCAAGTATGATGAGAGCCATTGAAGGACTCACTAAGTATATGGAAACTCAAGATGTAAAGATCTCCGTACTTATGAAGAAAATGGATAATGTGGAGACAAGTCATGCAAATAAGAAACAAGTTGAGGATGAGCATGGGGAGAAATACTCAACGAAGCATCATCTATCTGAAGAAAAGCCAGCTGAGGATATGATACAAGTTTCAACTGACGGAACGCTTCCTATCAACCAATTAAAGAACATCGTGGTAGAGACGATAAAAGAAAAGTTTGAAGGAAGTTCCAAATCTTTTGTTGCCTACAAATAGCCATATACAAAGAGAATTGACAACTTGCGGATGTCAGCTGACTATCAACCTCCCAAGTTTCAACAATTCGACGGCAGAGGCAACCCAAGACAACACTGCATTTTGTTGAGACATGCAATGATGTTGGAACCAACGGAGATCACATGATGAGATAATTCGTCCGATCTCTAAAAAAAATGCATTTGATTGGTACATCGACTTGGAAGCAGACTTCATTGATAGTTGGGGGCAAATGGAAAAAATATTCCTCAACCGCTTCTATAGCACACGAAGAATTGTTAGCATGATGGAGCTAATAAATACTCGTCAAAGGGATGAAGAATATGTCATCGACTACATCAATAGATGGAGGAGTCCAAGTCTCAATTGCAAAGAAAAGCTATCAAAAACTTCAGCTATAGAAATGTGCATTCAAGGGATGCAATGGAATCTTAGCTACATACTCCAAGGAATTCGTCCTAAAACTTTTGAAGAGTTAGCTTCAAGAGCTCACGACATGGAGTTAAGCCTGACATCAAATGACATCGAATGGCCCTCTATTCAAGATTCTTACGAGTTTGAATACATGTCATTTGATGAGCCCTTGGAAGGGGAACCACAAGCAAAGGCTGCAGTTTATATAAAGATTAATAGAAATGAAGTTGAAGTAAGAGAAAATAGTGCATCCCAAGATTGGGGACAATAAACTGTTAACAAACTCAAGTGCAAAGCTCCTTGACACGAGCTAAAACTATCTGCATTATGTTCCTTGATATGAGCTAAAACTATCCACACAACGCTCCTTGATATGAGATAAAACTATCTACATATTAAGCTCCTCGACACGAGCTAAAAATGTCCACACAATACTCCTTTATACGAGTTTAAACTATCTAAAATCCTCAAGTTACGCTCCTTGATATGAGTATAAACTATCTACACATCAAATCAAATTTTCTTGGGAAGAGAATAAACTCTATACACACAAAGCTCCTCGACATGAGTGAAAAATGTCTACACAATGCTCCTTGACACGAGTATAAACTGTCTACAAGTTCAAATTCAAGACTCATTGACACGAGTATAAATTGTCAGCAAATTCAAGTTCAACGCTCCATGACGCTTGAGCATAAACTGCATGTTACTCCTGGCCCGCATGAGTATAAAATGTGTACGGCACCCCCCCAAATCAGATCATGTCTCCTTGAACTACGTTATGACTTGATCCTCTACGAAGAGGTACGTAGGCAACTTAGCACTCTGCTAAGTTCAGTCATAATTCAGGCTATTCGTATCAAGTTGGTGAGGCAAGCAATAAAATTCAGTCATGTTGATCAATAATGGAGTGTCGCAATTTGTTCACTTCAACACAAAGGCGTTCGTGAACAAAATGCGAGGGGGCATTTGTAGGCACCTGAATTTTATTGCCTATTAAATAAAATATATGACAAATTAATAAAATAATTATCAATTAATTATTTATTTATTAAGGAATTTAAATAAATTAATTCCTAAAATAAATGAGTAAATAATTGATAATTGAGTCTTATCCAGTCCAGCAGGCTTAATTAAAGGAAAAAAGCCCAACATATCTTTTAAAGGAGAAAATATCTCTCAAGTGGTTATTTTCTCTACATATAAATAAGGGCATTCAGTCCTTATTCCAGACACACAAAAAAATCTGAAGACGCGCTTCTGAAGAGATCAAGAATACGAGCAGTGCTCCCTTGAGATCTTCAAGTCAAGAACAGTCTGCGATCAGAGATCAAGGTTCTAAGCCCCGAGATCTTCAAGTCAAGAACAGTCTGCGATCAGAGATCAAGGTTCTAAGCCCCGAGATCTTCAAGTCAAGAACAGTTCTAAGCCCCGAGATCTTCAAGTCAAGAACAGTCTGCGATTAGAGATCAAGGTTCGGTTCTAAGCCCCTCCGACAGTCTGCGATCAGATATCAAGGTTCTAAGCCCCTCCAATCCGACGTTCTTCCATCCAACCGCCTCCGGTCAGAGATCAAGGTGTCCAGCCCCCAAATTGGTTCGAGAGAAGAATCAGAGGTTAGATAGAGATTGTTTCTTAAAATTCTCAAGTTCAATCATCTGGATTATTATTGTAATTTATTTGTATTTATTTTATTATAAATACAAATTTTGTTGTTATAAGTATAAATAAAATAAGAAAAACTTTTATTATATATAAAAAAGATGTAATTAATTTTCATCCTTTTAATTTCATAATTAATTATTTAAAATTTTAATTTGATTTTAAAATAATTTAATTGGTTGAATGATAAGACTGTCCACTCAATCTTTGCATATGTATGTATATACAGTGGCTTAGGCCCACTCAATGTTTGCGTATGTATATATAGTGCATTGTGAAGGGCGAGAGGGCGAGAGGGAGGATGGAGGGCAGAAAAGGGTACGAGTGCTCGTATGATCTGTGGTTCTTAGACGACTCGATCGCTTGGGAGTACCCATCTTGGGCGCCGTGCATGAGAGACAAGGCTGAGAGGTACCTGTTCGAGATTAGGGCAAATCTGAAACTGAAATTGAGAGGAATTAGTGAAGAGAGGGAGTTAGGGCAAGAGATGTTCGGCATGTGTGCAATGAAAGATGAGCAGCAGAGGGAAGTGCAGTTCCTGGCAAGTACCACGCCGAGGTTGAAGGACGATTACTGGATGACTGACGAGCAGATCCGGCAGATGTTCGGCGCGGCCATGGATTTCGCGAGGCAGGCGGAGGCGCAGGGGCGGTCGCTGCCGTTTGCGGTTGTGGTGGCGCTGGACGTGGTGACGGTGCAGGGGGAGGGGGAGAGCGTCGAGACGGTAAACGAGAGATCAATTAGGCCGGAGTGTTTGGTCCGCTGTGGTGGACCATGATTCGGCAGGGGAGTATACTTGATCTGGGGGTCGATCCTGAGGGATCGTCAAGATTTCCTGCGGTGTCTGCAGAAGGTGAGAGTGGAGGAGGAGACTAGTTTGAGGTGTTGTGTGTGCAGAAGAGTATTTGTGGTGGCTTCGCAGATGTCCTACCTTCCCTGTGCACACGCCTGCCATCCCCGTTGTCTCTACGATTGGATCGAGCAGGATGAATGTACCTGCCCCTTCTGCGACCGTTAAATACCACCTGATTATCCTCGTTAATTTCTATTATCAAGCCCTATGCAATTCAATTCAGGTTTTTTTCTTCTTCTTGTGGGAGTACTTTAGTTGGTATTTTATCTATGTGCTGTGTGGACGACCCCTTTTTCATTAATTTTCACTCAGTATTTTGTTTTCATTAATTTTCACTCTTAGTATTTTATTTTAATTTATTTTGTTACTGCCTATGCAAGAGTACATTATTTGGTACTGGTTACTGGGCATTGGATCTCCTAAGTTTAATGAGTGTTTAACGAGTATTTAATCAATGGGGTGCTAATGCTTGGCGGGTTATTGGGAAAGGATAATGCTTGGCGGGTTATTGGGAAAGGATAATGGAAATGAGAGAATATTGATTATTGGACCACTTAAGTTTAATGAGTATGCTCGGTAGGGGTATCAGGGGAGGATAATGGTAGTGAGCTGCTTGGTTTGGGGGTGGGAGGGGCAACGAGAATAGATGCATATTATTCCTATTGTTGGTTTGGGGGTAGTGGGAGGGGTAATGAGAATAGATGCATATTATTCCTATTGTTGGTTTGGGGGTAGTGGGAGGGGTAATGAGAATAGATGCATATTATTCCTATGGTTAGGTTTGGTTGGATTAGTGGGAATCAAAATTCCTCAATTACTATCATTGATTCAATAATCACTGCTCCACCTTTCAATCCAATCCCATTGTCATTGACTTCTTAGTGATACCCATTGTCATTCATTTGTACAAAGCGGCCCCTTATTCCTCATGCTTCGTGTGGTGTAACGAGAATTCAAATCACTCAATCAATCTATTGTTTTATTGCTAACTAATCACACCCCTTCAATCAACCCTATTACCATTATCATTACCCAACCAAGCTGCTCCTAAGGATCATTACCCAACCAAGCTGTCTTAAGGTCAAATGATGACACTTGGGCTTTTGTACTCTGGCCTGGAGATTTTTGGATGGTTTACTAAGTGTTTGTATATTGACGAGTCATCCAGTCAAATGTCACAAAGGTGTACATTTATTCATGCAACAGCACTTACATCAATTCCACTTGTCGTGCTTCAGCGTATAAGGTTGATGACCAGACAAACAGAGGCTTAGTTTTGTATGTGATTTTTCCGACCATCGTTCTTTCATATGCAGGTAAGAATTAAGCCACAAAACATCACGTACCACTGATTAGGCTCGGGATGCAAAATCAGAAAGGGTTAAATAATCCACCAGATTAAGTTTAAGATTGTTGTTTTGTATTTCAATTTTAAGAAAAACTTTTTTTATGCTCCATTCTGCAAAAATAACCTTTTATACGGAAGCATTCTTATAAATAATAATATACTCATGTAAATATATTCATGTAAAGTATATGTGTTACCTTGTAAATATAGCATTCTTGTAAATAATAATATACTCGTGCAAATATATTCATGTAAAGTATATGTGTTGCCTTGTAAATATATTCGTGCGAGCATGCACAGTGAGAAGTTGGCGATTGCCTTCGGTTTAATGAGACATTGGATCGTGTTTGTGGGTCGCCAATATGGGTTTACTCAAACCCTTTCTCCCCAATCAAATATCCACTTCCTCTCACATTTAGGTTTATGTTCAAATACAAATGGTCTTTTTTTAAGTACGCAATAACGCGAAAAATCTAATCAACTTAAACATATTTGACGTGTGTGATGTGAATCTAAGATTTTTTTAAAAACTGTATACTAAAATCATTATGAGTATATGAGTGTATCCTAAAATAAAAGTGAAAATATATAGATTTATTTTCAACTCAAGAGAGATGAAAAGATTCTTTCAAGATTACAAACACTACTGAGATGTTCGTGGTGATGTTGTGATCAAGATTTCAAACTTGTTTTATTTTTAAAGAAAAAGAAGCTTCTGGAACACATGAATCATCGGACAAGTTCCATAAATTAATATCATCAGACAAAGGTGTCAAACTCGTCGCGTAAAGTTGGTCATAATATATGATCATCAGTTTAGACTATGATTTTTAAATAAATAAATACTAAATTAAAGACAAATGTCAATTGGGTGAAGAAGAGTTATTAATTAGAGTAGACAAGTGTTAGGTCTGGATAATGTTGGCGGCTGCGGACCAACAACAGTCCACTACCCCAAGCTAAATCCTTTTAGTTAGGTTAATTCTCTCTCTTTTTTTTTAATTAATTACTATTTAAACTTTAACTACTGATTTTTTTTATTTTTTAAAAAATGGGTTTTAATTACATATTCTCTCCGTCTCATTTCATATGACACACTTTTCATTTTAGATTGTCCCACAAAAGTTTGCACATTTCCATAAAAGCAAAAATTAAAAAACAATCACCCTTCCCTATACATTTTATTTACAAAAAAAAAACCATTTCTACCCAACATACTTTATCATTTATTTATTACAAAAAAAAATACCATTATACTCTTAAAAATTATCACTTTCTTAATCTTCGTATCGAAATTGGGGTGCAATCTTTTGTGGACAGTGATTATATTTCAGTTTCGCTTACCAAATTAAATTTATATTATGATAGTTTTCAAATGAACGGTTGTTTTATCGACTACTATGGTTCCCAAATCTCCATTTTTGGCTAAGATTTTTTTCCTTAACTAAAATTGAATTCATAATGTTTGGCAATTTTAGATCATCAACTTTATTATGCCACATGTATTAATTTATTTATGAATTTAAAGAAGAAAAATAATTTGTGTTGGAGGTAGTAATAATAGATTCAATATTTAATACGGAATATAATTTCATCATAAATCTTTTCCAATAAAATAAAATCATTATAAATAACTTGTACTCTACGTCAAATACGATTAAAGAAAACGAATATTTTATTTTAATATAAGATTTTTTATTTTTTATTCCATGCTATATAGATACACACAATGGAAACAACTGTTAGTCAAATAAGTTTTCACTTTTGCGGTTTTGCCAACATTAATTTTTTGAGAAAATCATTGTAATTACATTAATGCCCCCAAAAATGTCGTTAATCGAATTCATTGCCCTAAACTGTATACGCATAGATAAATTCATTTTCATTTTTATCAATTTCTTTAAAATGTGAATAATTCTAAAATGATATAATGTTCAATAATTTCATAATATAATTATCATTCTTTTAACACACATTTTATTTTATTATTACAAAGAAGATTATTGGACAAGATTCAGCTCAACTTTTTATTGCATAATTTTATTAAAAAAAAAAAAAAGGGGATAAATCTCACTTTTTTGACTTTCACAATCACATTTGTTTATTCGCACGTATAAAAACCCACACACAATCACACACATCGAGCAGCAGAATTTTTTGCGTATATTTTTTTCCCTTATTGATTTTATTGTTCTTCTTTCTTCTTCAGGTTTCTTTCCCTTTCTCTTGAAAAGTTAAAGATTTTCTTCGATTTGTTGATCTGCTTTTGTCAGAAAGCTGTGAGCTGATCTCAAATCTTTTAGCTTATTGGGATGATCGATAAGTTGCTTATGGCTAAAAATTTCTCGAATAAATTTCGAAGATTGAATTTTTATAAGATGGGCTACTGCCAAAAGCCAAGAAAACGTTGAAAATTTTGGGGTGCATGGATATATATACAGATAGATATAAAGAGAATTTTTTTTGAGGTGGGTTCGTGTTTCGAGTTGATATGGGTCGGTGTTTTCCCTGCTTTGAATCATCAAATAAGGAAGGAAGTAAAAATGGCGTGAATGGAGTGGCCAAAAAAGAGTCTATTAAAGAAAGTTCAGCTGCTCCTAACAGCCATATCAATAGAGTGAACTCAGGTGCATAATTTAGCATTGCCCCTTATTTGTACTCATCTTAGGGGATTGATAATTGTGGTTACATTTCTTGAATTTGTGTTTGTTTGCATTTCTGTGATGGCATGATAATGAGATCCATTCGTATTCTTGATCTGTAGGTTTTCCAAGTTGTGGTAATATTGATGAATTTAGGTTAAAAATTTGATACTGTATTTGATAATGGATAAAGAGGGGTTTGTTTTTTCAATTTTCGTTTTTTAATAGAAATCTGCATTTAATTAGAGGTGCCCTGTAGATTTGATATCGTTTTTTTGGGTTTAAACTCAATCAAGATTCTTTTTTGAAATCATTGAATATAATGAACAATGCTTGGGTGGGTTAATTTAGGAATTACTTCTGAACCTTAGTTCATTATTTTTCAGAGATGTGGAAAGAGTAGCATAGATGGTTTATTAGTAGTTGACTGCTAAAAGATTATGCAATTTATCATTGCTAAAGTAGGCTAGCTAAGGCATTGAGATCATGGATAATTTTGGAGATGCCTAGGGCAATCCAAGGATGTAAAGTGAGAAAAAAAAAATACTTGAGTGGATGCAAATTGTGTCTAACTTCATGAGTTTGGCAACTTCCAGATAACTTGGATCTTTTGCAAATATCCTATGTTCTTGCTTTATGTTATTGAACTCATTGTTTTGTAGATAAATCAAAAGCTCGAAAGAGTATTGATTCTAAGAAGGATACCGGAATTCCAAAAGGTCCAACAGCCAATATTGCAGCTCAAACATTTACGTATCGTGAACTTGCCACAGCAACTAAGAATTTTAGACCAGAGTGCTTGCTTGGTGAAGGTGGATTCGGACGGGTTTACAAAGGCAGACTGGAAAGCACTGGGCAGGTGTGCTATATTCCGTGTATATCATAAATCAAATTGTTGATTAATGTTGTTCATCATATTGTTTGGCCTGTTATCCAACTCTGAAGAAAATGTTGCAGTGTTAAATTAGAAAGACAATTACTATTCTCTAAGGATTGTGATTGGTGGGTTTAGTTGCTCTTGTAACTAGTAGACTGGAACATGTACTCTTGTGCAGGTGGTTGCTGTAAAACAACTTGATCGGAATGGTCTTCAAGGGAATAGAGAGTTTCTAGTGGAGGTTCTCATGCTTAGCCTTCTGCACCATCCAAATCTTGTCAATTTGATAGGATATTGTGCTGATGGCGATCAACGTCTACTTGTTTATGAGTTCATGTCATTGGGGTCTCTAGAAGATCACTTACATGGTTAGTCGTGAAGTTTAAATGCCATTAATTTTTTCTTCCTTAGAATTCTTGTATTCAAAGATTATATTACACACACTTCTTTTTTTTTTGACGGGAAACTATATACTGCAACATCAGCCAATAACTAGTAGATAAGTTTCCTTTTTATAATTCTGATATGCTTGTTTTAAATGCTCTGATAATGACAATATGCTAAACAATAATGATGTAAGGGAGGAATTGTTAGTTATCTATTTTTGGCATATATAATGTTGAGTGGGGTAAGAGTTGTGGCTATTTGCAAAGTCTTTATTAACAATATATTTAAAACAACAACTTTAGTTAGATATGGCTCTATTTTTCTCCAAGTAATTCTGTTACTAGAATTATAGCCAACTCGCATATTCTTTGTGTACAAATAAGCTAGTGGATAGTGATACCAACCTAGGATTTGAATGATATTGGAAGCTTAATTTCTGATGACACTAATCTTTCGGATAGAGTGAAGAAGGAATCAAAAGCCAAGGTTTTTATTGGTTTACTAATGGTCCTTAGTTTTTAACCCAATTATAAGTTTGCCATTGTGGGTTTTGGAGTGGTAATTGTTTCAAAGCAGCTTACAGACTCGACCGAGGTTAACACCATGGCAATCTTTGATAGTAACACAACACTCTGAGAGTTTCTTTGTCTATATATTGAGGAGAACCTGATTCTTTAAGCTAGAGTGATCATATAGATGCGAAAAATCTTCAGCCATTGTGGTTGCTAAAAGCCCAAAAGTGAAAAATATTGACAACTCATTATCCGAAGAGTTTGTCCAAAACTTATCAATGTGAAACGTGTAACAGAGGTGTTTGTGTTTGATATGCATTTCCTAATTGGTTTTCTATGTGTTACTTTAAATATGTGATGTCTACCTTGCAGATCTTTCGGCTGATAAAAAACCTTTAGATTGGAATACGAGGATGAAAATTGCTGCTGGTGCAGCCAAGGGACTGGAATATTTGCATGACAAGGCCAATCCACCGGTCATCTACAGAGATCTAAAATCTTCCAACATCCTTCTTGATGAGGGATATTTTCCAAAATTATCGGATTTCGGACTTGCAAAATTGGGCCCTGTTGGTGATAAAACTCATGTCTCCACAAGGGTGATGGGGACATATGGTTATTGTGCTCCAGAATATGCCATGACAGGTCAACTGACTTTGAAATCTGACGTTTACAGTTTCGGCGTTGTCTTCCTTGAACTCATCACAGGTCGTAAGGCTATTGACAACACTCGAGTCGCAGGGGAGCATAATCTTGTTGCATGGGTAGGTGGTGCTTTTTTTTTTTTTTCTACTAATATAAAAAGAATGATTAAGATAGATGTGTTATGTGAGCTCTGAGCTGATATCTTTTCTAATACCATGGACTCAGGCCAGACCACTTTTCAAGGATCGAAGGAAGTTTCCAAAAATGGCTGATCCTCTATTACAAGGCCATTACCCAATCCGTGGACTCTATCAAGCACTAGCTGTAGCTGCAATGTGTTTGCAAGAGCAAGCTGCCACAAGGCCTCTCATTGAAGATGTTGTGACAGCTTTGACGTATTTGGCATCACAAACTTATGATCCTAACTCGCCTTCTGGACAAAGTAACAAAGTTGGTCCATCGACTCCGAGGCATAGGGATGACCGGAGGAGCATGCCGGACGGAATGGATGATCCTGGGTGGGGAGACCACCATGGCTCCCCGTCCATCCACAAGAACTCCCCTGATTCGAGGAAGAGAAGCTCGGGGAGGGATTTTAATGCTGGTGGAGAGTTGCGAAGAATTGAAACGGGCAGACGGTCCAGAAGTAAATCGGGTTTAGATGAGGCAGAGCGTCCCGGTTCCCAAAGAGACAGCCCTGCTAGTGCAGGTAGAGTGAAAGAAACCCCGAGGAACCGGGACCCAGACAGAGAACATGCAGTTGCTCTGGCAAAAGTGTGGGGAGAGAATTGGAGAGAGAAAAAGAGAGCAAATGCCATGGGGAGTTTCGATGGTACAAATGAATGATTTCCAAGCATCATATGTTCAGAGGGTCAAGATTGAGTTTTAGAAAGGCGAAAAATGGTTCGGCCACGATCAAGTTTCGGTCTTTATCGTCAGTTCGAATGTTCGACTGGAAGAAAGGCTGTGGAATTCTCTTCTGGGTAATATGTGGTATGAAACTTGTGAAATATGTACGTAGGGTGGTTGTAATGGAGAAGCTGGGAAGAAAGTGCTCACTGGTTGGGTTTAGTACATATTATGCAGTTATTTAGTCCCAACTGTGGTTGGATTTTTCAGTCAAGTTTTATGGAGGAAGGAGGCTTGCTGAGTCTAGTGCCTGTTAGGCTGTTAATTTTTATTTATAACTTTTTTATTTTATAAAATTTTAATTATTTCCCAGCTTTCGCGTTTATTTAAAAAAATCAAATATCAACCTAAATTGAGAAAATTAAGGAAGACCTTCTCTGTCAAACTCAACTTCGTACTTTCTTTTGGGGCCTTTCTCTAGATTATATGTTAAAGAAAAAAGAGCAACTTATAAAGGATACAATACAGGTGAAAAATTATGTGATATGTGCCTTTGATAATTTATTGGATAAGTACACACCTATAAGATTTATGCAATTAATTTAGGATAAATTTATCCAGGTGGACATTTGTCAATAAAATTATCCAAAGGGTAAAATTCTTTTAAAAAAAATACAAATGGCAATCGGAGGTTTAGCCTGTAGGTGAGCAAGATGAAGACCACGGATTAAGATCTTCCTAGTTGTAATTTAAAAAAACAAAAAGTTAAAAAAAAAATGTAAAAAGAAGCTAGGTAATATTGCATAACCATTAACCAGCAGAATAGTGATTTTTAGATCACATCACATGATAATGGATTCAAGTGAAGAAATGAATGAAAGTACTTTAAATACGTAATGGGCCCATATAAATTTAGGCAACTAACAAAATCTGATCAAAACTGTCGACGATCCACCAAAATGTTAATGGATTCATTTTCTCTTCTTCCCCTGTTGAATAAAAGCCATATCAGGTTACGTCGAATAATGCATGCAAGCAATGTTTTTAAAGTTAATGAATGACTACACATAAAAAAACATACCGAATTCCCATAGTCATCTAATGATTGTTTCGTTCGTTTTTTCTGACTCGAAGGAGGGCTCTCTGCAGCATGTCTAGCAGCAGCACGCTTAGATGGAGTCATGTTCTGTTATGGACAAAAAAACAGTGCTATAACACATAATATATATTTGTTAAGGCCATTTTCAGCATCAAGATGGTTTACATTTCTGCTATAGTTGTCTTGTGAAAGACAACATTTGGGGGGGTGGTTGAGGTGATTAGAATACCTTTGCCAGTCTTTTTTCTTTGCGAGCCAGTCTCTCCTGCTCATCAAGATCCTGGTTCTCCCTCTCCACCAATCGGATAAGTGTATCACACCTCCTCGCAAGTTCTTGAGTGGTGCGAGACTTGACAAACCAATCAAACCGAAATATTGGCGACGTACGGAACGCTGCCTTTAACTCTTCCCAGTTTCCATACCCAAGCTTGTGAACCATGCATATCTTAGAAACAATGGCATTCATAATGAGAAGGTTGTAAAAGAATCAAGATATAACTAAAATGTGGTAGAATGATAATACAAAGTCTCACCATGAAACGATCACATTCTTCATTGTATAGCTTCCCTTTGTTCTGGCCATAATGGATCTTTAGTTCCAGCCATGGGTTCTTGTATCGGTCCATTTTCTTCCCAACTGCCTTCATGATCTCATCTTTCCGTGAGATTCTAGCCTCTCCTCTCTCAATGATTTTAATAATTCTATCATATTCTGGAACAAACCATATTCACATATTAATATCAAAGCTTAAATGACAACACCGGCAGATACTTTTCTCCTCAAAATTCAGCCTACAGAAGATAATCAACCCGCCTACTATGGAGGATAATAACATTAACTTTACCAAAGCATACAGTAATGAGTAATCCATTGATGAGAAGTCTAGAATCCACAAACTTATAAACATAAAACTGGAGCCAATGACAAACGGAAGTTATACATATCTTATAGTTTAAATTAATCAACAAAAGCTACCTTTGTACAACTTACCATTTAACTCTTTATATCTTTCCTTGAAAACTTTTGCATATCTTCCTACCTCTTCCTCTGTTTTCCCTTCCATTTCAGAAGCAATACCCACGATATCATTACGACCATACTTCTCGCAGGCCCTGATGAAATTGTTGAAGTCTCTTCTGCTCCATGTTGAAAACCCCTAATATATATGGGGATATATACCAGTTGAAGATATGAAGTTTTGCATATCAGAGAAAAGATTACAGAAACATACTTCTTCAAGCAGTTTTTCCTTCTCTTCCTGCTCTTCAGCAGTCAAAGAGTCTCCCAAATCTGGTTAAGGCAACAGTCCATCAAGAGAACTTCCACTGATTAATATTAAGTGTTCTAAGAAAAAGTTATATACCATGAGATGTATCTTCGTCTATAGAAGTATCTTTAGCTTGATTCTTCTTGTGTGCTTTCTGAGCCATGTCAAACAGATATGGTCAGTACCACAAGCAGATAAAATGAAATCCAAAGAGTAGCCTAGGCACCCACCATAAGATAGCGCACTTCTTTTTCATACAACTCACTCAGACGCTGCGTGTTGAAGAACTGGAAATCATGCCTTGTAAAATGATAGCTGTGTTAATATTCAGAAAACAATAAAAAAAGAAAAACTCTGCGTAGCAAAAATGCCTACAACTGTGGCATGCGAGGAATTCGAGGCTCTTTGGTTCTTGCAGGCCCACCTTGGCGCGCTGTCTGCTTAGAGTGATCCGATTCAGAGTAACTACAGAAATATTGGAGAACACATCATTTGAATGACTA
Source organism: Pogostemon cablin (assembly GCA_023678885.1). Taxonomy (NCBI): domain Eukaryota; kingdom Viridiplantae; phylum Streptophyta; class Magnoliopsida; order Lamiales; family Lamiaceae; genus Pogostemon; species Pogostemon cablin. Next base: position 761,808 of record CM042989.1, read on the forward strand.
ACAGAAATATTAGATAACTTTGGCAGGTGAAGAGACATACATTCGCTTCCTTTCTCTTCTTGAAGGTTCAGTCCAATTATCACTGACTAGCTTCTTGAAATCAAACTTATTTTCATCCTTTACCAACGAGGAATGAACAACTGAACTGTAAGCCCCTCAAAAAAAAAAAAAAAATTCTTGAAAACTTACAATAATTAGCCTTAAGTGTAATATGTACCTTTTCATCTTCAAAATCATATAGGTCGGCATCTGCAGAACAATTACAAGTTTTGTAACAAAGAAATATTTTGAACAATAAATCATAGAGTACATAATCATTTTGAATTGAAGTTATGGAGAGAAGCATACTGTCATCCATTTTAAATTTGATGGCATCTTCAGTAAATTTTTTCATCTTTGCATCAAGTTCAGCAGTTGTTTCTTCTCCCTTGGCAATAATTCTATCTATATCTTCATCTGTTATGGTGCTATCTTTGGAACTGAATACCATTTCAGCACCAAATCGCACCATTTGCAGCAGCTCATCTTTATTAACAGCTGAATAACATGAACAAATTGAACGTTGGCATTTATAGAGAAATAACAAACTCCAACAAAATGACAGACGTAATAAAAAGCTTTACTTTTTTGTTCTGCTAGACGCCCTTGTTGGATAACCAAAGCATCAAGAGCAAGCTTTTTATAAGCCCGTTCTATCACCTTTTCCTCAATGGTGTACTGTCAAAATATCATCAGAACCTATTATGAACACACTGCACAATAAGATTCCAATATAATTACACAAGGATGAAACCAGAAAAACCTCAGTGCAGAACCGGAAAACTTGGACCTCCTTCTTTTGTCCTATTCTATGAGCTCGATCCTGAGCCTGCAAATCAGCTTGTGGATTCCTGCAATTGGAAGAACCTAATCAACTCATGTTATTTTTAACTCAACCTTAAATGGGTCATCAAACCAAAGCCTCACCAGTCACTGTCATAAAGAATGACAACATCAGCAGTGGCAAGATTGATACCAAGACCTCCAGCTCTAGTGGATAAAAGGAAGACAAACTTATCACTTCCTGGCTTGTTGAAGTTTTCTATTGAAGCATCTCGATCTTCACCTCCAGTATTTCCATCAATTCGACAGTAAAGGTATCCTCGGAACATCAGGTAGTCTTCAAGAATATCCAGCAGCCTTGTCATCTGCCACAGTCCACACAATCAGGAGCTTCATCGTGAGGAATTAATTACAAAGAAAGAAATAGGAGCAAGAAACCAGCCAAATCAAGGGAGGATTTGCCAACACCCAACAATAAGTCCAGAATAGATCAGGTAGTTATCAAAATAAAAAACAGAAAAGAAGATTACATGTTAAAGATAAACTAACCTGCGAAAATATCAAAACCCTGGAATCACGCTCTTTTAATTTTGGAAGCAATTTGTCAAGAAGTACCATCTTGCCTGCAATTGCCGCCATGTATTACAAAAGCAAAGATAAGCATCATAAAGGGGTTCGGAGGAAAGTAATCATTATTTATTTCCATGATGTTGAACGAGGAAAGTAATCATCATTTATTCCCATGATATTGAAGGAGCGTACCAGCATTTTCTATTAGATGTGTTCCAGTAGTATAAGGTGGACCAGGCTCGGCACCTTGAAATAAATATGGATGATTGCAACACTTTCTCAATTGCATGGCCACATTAAGAAGACGTTTGCGTTCTCCTCCAGCATTTACAACCTCAAGATCTTTTTGTAGCAATGCCCTGTAGTATTGCTTTTGCATCTGAGACATGCCAACCTTGAGTATTGTCTCCTTCTTGGGAGGCAAACCTTTCTCAACATCAGACTTCAGCCTCCTGAGAAGGAAGGGCCGAAGAACCTAGGTCACGAGCAAAGAAGAACAGTCTCAATCAGAAAGAATACCTATTCACTCAAATATAGAAAAGATAGATCAAGAGAGCATCTAGAAAAGTTGAGGGAAAAAAGAAAAGGATAAAGTGGATACCTTGTGGAGTTGCTGCACTACTTCCTGCTGATCATTTTCACCAGAAATTTGGAACCATTCATCAAAAGTCTCGGAAGAACTAAATATCTCGGGAAGCAGAAAATTAAGGAGAGACCAAAGCTCATGAAGATTATTCTGCAAACAAATACCATATTGTGATCAAATTGCCAGTCAATTAAAATATGCCCGACTACAGTAGCGGAAGTAAGAGAATGACTGATAAACCAACTCTTACAACAAACACGGAAAAAAAAATGTTTGAAGGCAATATTCCAATAATTGCAGAATCTCCTAACATGGTTGATATTAAAAAGTACAATTTCACGGAAGCAGTTGCAATCTAGAAAATCTAACTGAAACAAATGAAAATTTCCCCTCAAATTCAAGATCAAGAAGACCTAATGAAACACCTGTACAAGACGGTCTGCTAGGGTCCAAGAAACATCAATCACTCATACAGGCAAATGTAAATTGCATCCATAAGTCACTGCAACAGTACCTGAAGAGGTGTTCCAGTAATTAGAAGTCTGTAGTTAGTATTAAAAAGTCTCATTGTTTTTGATAGAAGGGAATTCTCATTCTTGATCCGATGAGCTTCATCAATGATGATGTACCGCCAACTAAACCGTCGTAAGGTAGTCTTCTCCTTGATGGCCATCTCAAAACTTGTAACACAAACATCAAATTTGCCAGCAGCAAGCAATTCCTCACGTATATATCTCTGAAAGAACAAGCAATAGAGAGATTAGAAAAGTAGCAAGACAACGTAAGCAAAGCAATAATCCATACGGCACGCAGGCTTACTCTTTCATCAGGATTTCCAAGAAACTTGACAGCGCGTAATATAGGACAAAACCTTTTGATTTCATTCATCCAGTTGCCTAGCGTGGACTTCGGAGCAACAACCATGTGAGGGCCAGTAATGCCTCTGAACTCATGCAGATAACCCAGCAGGGATATGGTTTGTAAGGTTTTACCGAGCCCCTACATTGGAAACAGCAAATACATCATCCCTTCGATATATAAGCAATAAGTGGAATCAGTAGATGCAAAAATTAGCCTCTCTTTATACCATTTCATCAGCAAGTATTCCATTAATGCCATTCTCATAGATTCGTATAAGCCAGTTTAAACCAGCAAGTTGGTAATCCCTCATCTTTCCTTGAATACCTGTTTTACAAACATGCAGAAGGGAAGAGTCATACTTCCCCAAGATAAAGAGAAGATACTAAAGACATGAAGTTATAATTAGGCTTAACCCATATATATATTTAAAATGGAATAACTTCTATTTATGTGGTGTAGTAGTCTACAAACCAAAGAAACATCTAAAACTATAAAATTGTATGTCACCAACTACACATAAAAAATGTAGCTCTAAATCAGAATCCAAACATGAACAGAAGGATTAAAGGTAATTTAATTTGTGAGGGGACCAAGATCATCTTACAGGATGGTTGGGCCACCAGTCTTGTATTCCCAGTGCCAGAAAGACTATTTTCTTCCTCTTTCAGATGTTCCTCATCTTCTTCCTCTTCAGTTATCTTTGATGCATGGCGACCTCTGCAAATAAAATTGGAATATATAGACACATTAGATTGGATCTAAAAAATACTCATGGCTGCCGAAGATCAACTACTTCAACACACACGGGCACACAACACACGGACACACAAAGTGGGTGGAGTCAAGAAAATATTAAGTTTGAAAATTTTATAAATTGCTTAATTTGGAATTCCCTTTTTCCTGACTAATTCACGAGTTAAAACCAATCAATAAGAGAGTATAATAATGCTCACTTTCCTTTAGCCTTCTTCTGAGAGGCAGACTGATTGCCCTTGGCAAAATGAGCAAATAACTCTGTCTGCTGCAACAGATAGGTAAGACGACCCTTTCCTTTCTTGTTCTGTGCCAATAAGACCCATTTAGAAGTAGAATCTAAGACAATGATATGCTAGTGTGATGATGTCAAGTATTTTTCTATTATTTTAATTTTTTATTCAAGAAACACACCATGTCAGCATCAATAACAGCATTTTGAGCGTCCAGTATTTGTTGTATCTTCTCCTTCTTTACCCTCTGCATTTCTTTAAGTCGCGCCTTTTCTTGCTTGGAAATTTCATTTGAAACAGCATCATCTGCCTGCAAAATAATGCATAACAAATCACACACTCTACTAAAGTCTCAATCTTTCAAACGAATGAGTAGATCCTTAAGAACATGACTAAAATAAAAACTAACAAAACTACACTTCAAATTTAATAGTTCCATTTTCCTGAACTGAACATGCATAAATGAAAGTTTGGATTAAAAACAATAAAATCTGAAAAGCCAAAGTGTAAAGAAATCCAACAATATAAGAGATAAATGCAGTTTTCTCGAATGTCCGCCGCCCAGTTACATGCACAAAAATTACCACCAGATTCGAGTAACAGGAAGTGGCCAAACATAAATTTTAAATCCATTAAACAAAAAACACACACCTATTGCGCTATACACAGAAAAAGCAAAATAACTAACAAACAAAAAATAATCTTCCGCTGAATGTCACTAAGCAGAACCCTAAATTCACACATGCAGACATTTTCCGTCCAGTGTCCTCCATCAAACTCTAAAAACAAAGCGGTTACGGAAAGCAAATACTCCTGTCAGTGTTTTCCACCAATTCTCATTGTAATCTAAACCCAGATCTCAGAATAAACAAACCTCATTGTCGTCCTCCTCTTCATCAACGACATTATGTAGCTCCTCGTTGTCATTGGAATCATCGGCGGGTCGAGCAACGGCTTCGAGTTCTTCCTCGTCCTCTTCATCGTCGACTTGATCCGCGATCATCTCTTCCTCCGACGATGAGTTTGACAAGTAATCATCAGATGATTCCTTAGCGCCTGAGGGTTTCGACATTGCGCTAATTTCGAATAGAAGAAAAAGTGATTAAAATCGATCAAAATTAATTATCGAAGGAATAAAAAGAATGTAGTGCTCTGAGTTGTCCAAGGAGTCGCCGAGAAATTTAATACGGGTCGAGCTTTAATAGTCGGATTCGGGTCATGCCGAATCTTCACTTTCCCGCTTTTGCGCGAAAATTGTGGGCCCTGCCACTAGCGTAGTCCATGGGCTTCAATAATAAATGTTGAATGGGCTATCATAAATGGGCCTAAGAAAGACTTACTCACCCACAATATAATTCAAGAAAGCCCACTAAGTAAAAATACTTTACTCACCCAATCAATTCAATCCAAGAAACTCGATTGGTATGAATGAATGATATAACGATGGAATTGAATGAACTTATGAATGGAATAGAGATGGAATGGGCTATCATAAATGGGCCTAAGAAAGACTTACTCACCCACAATATAATTCAAGAAAGCCCACTAAGTAAAAATACTTTACTCACCCAATCAATTCAATCCAAGAAACTCGATTGGTATGAATGAATGAAATTACGATGGAATTGAATGAACTTATGAATGGAATAGAGATGGAAAAAGAATAATTATTGCAATGATTGGTATAGTTCAGGAATTACTCAAGGAATAGAAAAATATATTTCTTAATTTGTTCTAATCTCATTAACAATATTTTTATAATAATAAATTAATTTATATAAAATCATTAAATTAATTAAATCTTAATGAAGATTTTATATATTAATAATAATTATACAAAAATTAATTTTTTTAGTATTATCAAAATATAAATAAAACATCTATGTATTAAAAAAATAATTAAAATCTCAATAAAGATTTTATATATTTTAATAATTATGTAATTAAAAAAATTAAATTAAATATAAATATAATTTTAATATTATTAAAATATAAATAAAAAATTTTATATATTAAAAAATATTCAACTTACGAAAAGAATTATAATTTATATTTTGTTACACACACATATATATATATATATACACATATATATATATATTCAATTTAATTAATAATATTTAAAAAAAAAATAATTTAGTCATTTTTATTTTGAATAAATATTAAATTAATTTTAAATTTTTATTATATTTTTTAAGAATTTAATTTAAATTTATATTTTTTAATGAGATGAACATATAATTTTTTATTTAAATTTTAAATAAATGATTTAATATTTTATTTTTTATTGAATAATTTAATACCAATATTTTTAATTAATATTACATTTTAAGCAGAAAATATTAATTTATTTATAATTTTGGTAATTACATAATATAATTTAATGTAGTAAAAATTAAAAAATATTACTTACATCTTTTTATACTCCATTTCTTAGTTAAATAAATTTGAAAAAATAAAATAAAAAATTGATTTCAAATGGTGTTGTAATGGGTAATTTCCATGTTTGAGGGAATGGTGATTCCAAATGAAATCGAGATTCTCATTCCCTTAAGATACCAATCGTGACGTTTGGAATGAAAGTAGAAATATTTCATTCAACCAATGAAATAGAACTTTCTGATTTTGTGCTTTTCGTCGTCGACGTTTTGTCGCTTCTTACCTTGCACCATGTGAAAGAACGATCGTCGGAAAAATCATACCAAGGTTCAGCTGGAGCTCCGACTTTTGGCTCGGGCCCTTAGTCAAGTGTTAATTTTGTTTGTAGATTTTGATTATCCTTTATTTATTATTATTATTTTTTGTGATTGTTTCTTGCAGGCATGGGTGGGAGGGCTTTGCTGATTATGGGAATTTGTTTTTGTTTCTTTGCCCTTTCATCTTGTAGAGGTATCGATTAGATTTTAGGTTTTGATAAGCTTCAGATCATTTTATCTAATTAGCATGTTAGTCTACAGATTTACATTCATCAGTGCATCGTTTAAAATGAGAGGTAATTAAATATGTAGGGTAGGTAGTATCTCAGTCTTCATTAAGAATAGCGTTTTGATGTGCATTTTTTTTGGATGAACAATCCATTGCTTTTCAGCTGACTATGATTATAAATTTTTACATGGGTGTGTGGGAGAGTCTGTATTTTATGTTTAATTATAACTCAATTTTGCAAAGAGATCAGACTTCAATTTTTTACATATATATATATGATTTTTGGGGCTCCATTCTGTCTTGCAGAGTTGAAGGTGATGGACAAATGTCATCAACACCATCAGTTGGCCTTGTATAATCACACAGTTGCTCAAATTTTGGTGCAATATGCTTCAGCTGTATGTTCATTTGAAACTACGTAATTTATACAACAATCGAGTAGATTGAAACTTCATGTATTTATGTCAAAAAATGTATCGTTGTATCTTAATATTTATATGCTTGGCCATGGAGAGAAGCATGCACTTGTTTATGTATCAGGACATAAACATTCAACTGAGTTGTTCAATGACCTATTTAAAATCAAACTAAAATTATGATGCAGTGTCCCCAATATTGGTTGAATGAACTTTGTTATGCATTATAGATTGCATTCATTATGAGTCTATGACAGTGGCCGAGTTCCCAGTAGCTTGGAATATATATCTAAGTACTATTGGAATAAGAAACTCATGCATGCACAGTAGATCATACTCAAGCCGCATTCACAGCTGATAACCACCTCACATGGTCATGCACTGCATACTTGTGTATTATCCTAAGTGCAAGTTTCCCTAGTCGGGCTAGTCTGGTGTTACTCAAGTTTCAGTTTCACACTACCAATCTAGATCTTCTCATATCTGTTATATAAACTCTACCATTGTATCAGTTTCAATTGGATTTACTTTGAATAAAATGATAGGCCTTTCTCCATTACTTCTTTACATTGTTTAGCTATATTGTTTTCTACAAGTACTATTGGTTTACATGCAATAAAACTAAAGGGTCTTGTATTTTCAGGTATATATATCAAACTTGATGGAATTGTTTACATGGACATGCTCAAGATGTGATGGTCTAACAGAGGTGAAGTAACACTGCATACGGTACTAATGCTTATGCGGCTACATGGAGTTTCTGTTATCACCCGAAAATTGCATTGATTCCACATTATTCTTGCATTTCAGGGTTTTGAAATAATAGAGCTTATTGTTGATGTTAAACGCTGCCTGCAGGTTTGAGGAAATGCTCTTATTTGTGTTGCCCATTTATGTCATTGCCAAACTCATTTTCATTATTTCTTCTTATTTTAGAAGAGTTCTCCTTCCTATTCTCCTGTAGAACCTGATATAAGATGATAAATTGTGTTTGTATGGTATAGGCATTCGTTGGAGTTGATGCAGATCGTGATGCCATTGTGATTGCATTTAGAGGAACTCAAGAAAGCAGGTTCGGCCTACCTTTGATGCTTGATGTACTTCATTACCTCCATGATCAGTCTATTCACCTTAAAGGTGCAGCATTCTTGTTTCTAAATGCCAATATCTGATAATGGTCCGTGAGTTTTAATGAACCATCACTTTCTGAACTGACTTTCCTAATTACAATTGTTGCGGTGTTTATAATGCTGCAACTTTGTCCAGCTCTCTCTGCCACATTATGTTTACTTTTCAACTTTTTGCAGTATACAAAACTGGGTGGAAGACTTGTACTGGAAGCAGCTAGATTCAGATTACCCTGGGGTTGATGATGCAATGGTGTGTAAGAAACCATGTTTTTTCTTTTCTTTCTTATTTCATTAGGGTGCTTTTGTTTCATGTATGATCTATATTCATGCATTTCATTCTTTTTATTCAGGTGCATCATGGTTTCTATTCGGCTTATTATAACACTTCATTACGACCTGGAGTTATTAATGCTGTTAAAATAGCCAAGATTTTATATGGAGACATTAAGGTTATGGTTACTGGGCATTCAATGGGAGGGGCAATTGCTGCTTTCTGTGGACTTGATCTCTCTGTAATCATCTAACCTCAGTTCATTGCCATTATTAGCATATTTACCTTCATATATGCTGGATGAATTTTGTCTGTCCTTATCTGAAGAGCATCTGAAAAGCTATAAGGGCACTGCTATCAATAAAAACAGGGAACAAGTCACTGATCTTAAACTGGCTTTTAATTTGAAGTCATTGATGAGTATCTTAAACTGGTAGTTGTAAGTCCTAAAAAACTTCAGGTGTTTAAAAAATGTCTGTTGAATAGTTATGAAATTGGTAATTGTGATAAATAATGCAGTCCTTGAAAGGAATTTTGTAAGCACCGATGGGGTTTTTATTACTGAATGTCATATTTGCGTGGTGATTGATTAACAATACTGTTAAAAAGTTGTCTTTGGATATTTGAGAAAAGATTTAAAACTCAGCAAAATTTTCATTATTGTTTGGATTGATATGATTATGATATCCATCATTATTTTGAATTCTGATATTGAATTTATTTTTGCGGATTGAAAATCCACTCCTTGAAATCCTTTCATTTCAAATCTTGAAATTTAAATCCTTCAACCCAAAGACAGCCCAAGTTTGTTTAGTGCTGCACTGATTTCCTTCCTTATTCTCTCAGGTCAGCCTTGGTGATCAGAAAGTTCAGGTTATGACATTTGGGCAACCGAGGATTGGCAATGCTGTTTTTGCATCTTATTATAGCCAAATGGTGCCAAATTCCATTCGCGTCACAAATGGACATGACATTGTGCCTCATTTGCCCCCGTATTACCATTATTTTTCTCGGAAGACATACCATCACTTCCCAAGAGAGGTACTGCTTTTGTGTAGTTTGAATACATAGTTAATTCTTTTCTTTCTTTCTTTTTAGTTTTTAACTCTCTGCATCGATGTATTTAATATAAATAGCCTGGTGTGATTTTAACTCTCTGAATCAATGTATTAATGCATTTAAACAAAAGTTTGAAGCAATATTTTTCCATTGCTACTCCTGACCAGATTCAGTAGCTCTATTTTGTCAGGCTATATTTCTTTTAGAAATTTCAGGTTTACCCTAAAGTGTTAAAACGCTATCCCTAGAATTCTCTGTACTAATATCCCTTCACCCATAGCACCAATTTTTTTTATTGCTTATCTTTTGATTGCTTGTTTTAAATTACAATTCTTTTCTTCTAGGTCTGGCTTTACCATACGGTTGAGAAGATTTGTGATGGTTCTGGTGAAGACCCAACTTGTAGCAGGTAAATACATGTTTCTGATCTTTAACTTTAAGTATCAATTGTGAGTTGATATCTTTTGCTTCCATTTTGTGGTGGATACAACTTATATTATGTTTCTTTTTCATCCAAGTGCTGTAAAGAATTGAGTTATAGCTAGCTTATCAAGAATTTTCTGAAGAATTCGATATTTCAGTGATAGTGCTTTTGCTTTGAATGTGCATAGGCTTAGCCATTCAACTCTTATGTTGTTAAATGCTTTTATGAACACATCTTCATTCCACAAATTAACGTTAACTTGCTTATTCTTTGATAACTGCTTTCAGATCAGTGAGAGGTAACAGTATCTCCGATCACTTGACATACTATGGTGTCCAGATGGGTTGTGATACGTCGAGCAAATGCAAAATTGTGATGGATCCTCGTGTTGTTGTTTACAGCAGAATGGACACCGATGGAAATCTCATCTTGTCCAGGGACCCCTCAAACTCGACCTTAAATCTGAATACAGACCAGGGATATGGAAGCAGCTCTTTCTGATTATTATTTGATAAAAGTGTGCCATATTTCTTTTCAAAAAGTGGAGAGAAGCTCAAAATACATGCTGTCTGGTTTGTGTGTATATATTTTTCACATGTACACTGTACTCGTATGTATATATTTATATATCTGTTTAAAATTTGTATACAATTTGCTATTACTTACTTTGCTGAGTAATTATTTAAAATGCACCAAAATTAAGTGGTACTAGAATATAGTAATTAATTCTTTTTTCTGTAGAATCACTTTTTTTTTCCAACGAGATGGACAATTTTTAAGTAAAAAGAGAAAAAAAAAAAACTACCTTGGACTTATATTATACTCAGATGTACATGTTATAATTTAGGTTATTATTTAAATATCTATTCAAACTATTAAATTCGTCAATTTTAGAAAAAAATTTCATGTACTTCTCCCTCCATATTTTGATTAAAAGTATTCTTATTTATTTATCTTGGATTTCCGCACGAGAAGTAATACTTATGTTAATTGAAAATTGAAAATCATTGGATTGATTCGTAGACCAAATTAAAGAGTTCAACTACGCATCTAAACAATTTTAACGGTTAGATTAAACTTAAATATAATATCTACCATTAATTAAATTAAATAATTAAAAAATAAAAAACTATCCACTACCCCTAATTTTTAGCTTATAAAATCATGAGCCATAGGGTGCACCCAGACTCACTCCCAATTTAAATACTCAAATTTTATTTTTTTAATTATATATTTTGTTAAAGTAAAAAACATTATAGGGCTTGGCTTAACTGGTCCATTTAATTTGGCCCAATAAAGTTTTGGGCAACAGGTCAATTTAATCTAGCCAATATAGTTTCTCAATGAAAAGCCCACTTTCTCGCTTGAGGAATCAGTTTACAGGGGAAGTGATTGCAAGGAAGAACACTATACATCCGCCATTTTCGATTGTATTACTGCTCCCCCTCTTCCGATTGGTGCTTGAGGATATGCAGGCTATTGGAGTGATAAGGAAATCAGTTCGATTGGCTAGGGTTTCAAATAAGTTTTCGCCAAGTATTTGCAACTCAGTGGAACGATTGAACTCTAATCTCTTTGTTGAAGAATTAGCAACTGAATATGCTTGCAAAATCAGCTTTTCTCATGAACCGCACCGCAGATTTCACACCTCTGCGCAGTTCTCAGGTACTTTATGTATTTAAATGAGCTTTACATAGAGGGAGAAAAACGATGGAAATGAACGACAAATTTAATTTTAAAATTGGCCGAAATAGGTCAATATTTGGTGAATAAAGCAGATAAAAGATAGTTTATATTTTTCAACGGACTCTATGTTAGAAGGACTACATCCTTGAGAATGACCGACATGTTCAGTTTCATATTTGGTCAGTTGTAAAGAGTATCGATAGATTTTCTCTGAAGAAAGTGATAGTTGATTTAGTTTCAGTATGTCTCGTATATGTTGTTAGGCGGATAGGGTCGTCATCGTCGTCCGTGTACGTCGTCTACGCCGGAGAAGGTGGTCGAGGGAAGAACTCCACAGTGCTCAGATTCCCGTTGAACTCACAAAAGAATTCAAATCCACGTTCTACCCGAGAGGGTCACAAATGGGCGATTAAATAGGCCACAAGTGTAAGGCTATGGGCCAAGACAAACTTGGCCCAATACTTTGAGAAAGAAGACCGGCATTTGGGCCAAAAGCCCAACGGGACCAACAAATCTCCACCTTGGCCCAAATCATCTACCCTTGTGTATAACTAAATGGGAATTCATCATTGCACTTTTCCCGGACACCTGCAAAACGAAAGACACAAAGTCAAATGCAAGATCCAGAAATTTGACACAAAAGTCAAGGTATCACAAAAGATACACAAATCTAAGCCGAAGCAAAGATCACGGACACATAGTCACAAAATGTTTAAAATATCCCAAGGACAAAATAAACGGAGCACACAAGCTCAAGAGTGGACACAACATCCACGGAAAAGAACTGCATACAACATGCTTCAATCAAGAGAGTCGAAATTTAAAGTCCTCATGCAAGACCTAAATTTTTCAACAGATAAGCATTTAGTACCCATATCAGCAGGATTAAACTCAGATGCAATCTTTTCCAGGTTAACAATACCTTTTTCCACAATATCACGAATAAAATGATACCTAACATCTATATGCTTGGTTCTATCATGGAAAACAGGATTTTTACACAACTGAATCGCAGACATACTATCAGAAAACACAGTGGCACATTTGTCAAGAAAACCTATTTCATTCAGAAGGCCTTGTAGCCAAATAGCTTCCTTTAAAGCATCAGTAATAGCCACGTATTCAGATTCAGTTGTAGATAAAGCAACCACATGCTGTAACTGAGATTTCCAACTTATGCAAGAGCCACATAAAGTAAACACATAAGAAGTTGTAGACTTCCTATTATCCTTATCATTTGCATAATTGGAATCAACATAGCCAACAAGGCTCACACCATTTGCAGATTTGGAAAAGCGTAAACTTACCTCCATTGAGCCCTTGAGGTATCTCAAGAGCCATTTCAAAGCCTCCCAATGAGGCGCACCTGGATTAGCCATATACCTACTCAAGCAACTAACAGAATATGCAATATCTGGTCTAGTGCTAACCATAAGATACATAACAGACCCAATGGCATTGGAATAAGGAACCTTTTCCATTTCAGCAATTTCAGAATCAGTCTTTGGAGACTGATCCTTACTTAACACAAAGTGAGCAGCAAGAGGCACATTCACAGTTTTAGCATGCATCATAGAGAATTTACTCAAAATCTTTTCAACATATGAAATCTGATTAAGCAAGAGAACATGGTTCTTCCTATCTCTATCAATGTTCATTCCAAGAATCCTTTTAGCATCTCCAAGATCTTTCATATCAAAATTATCACATAGACTCTTTTGAACAAGCTCAACATACTCAAGATCTGGGCTAACAATTAGCATATCATCCACATATATGAGCAGAAAAACAGGAACAGAAGTATCAATCTTGAAGTAAAGACAATTATCATGCAAGCTTCTCTTAAACTTCAACGATGTCATGCATTGATCAAACTTCTTATTCCACTGTCTAGGAGATTGTTTCAAGCCATACAAGGATTTCTTCAAATAACATACATGATCAGGATTTTTGGGGTCCACAAAACCCTCAGGTTGTTTCATGAAAATCTTTTTGTCCAAATCACCATTAAGAAAAGCCGTTTTTACATCCATTTGCTTCAATTCCCAATCAAAGTGAGCAACTAATGCAAGCATTATACGAATCGTGGTGAATTTAACAACAGGAGCAAAGATTTCATTATAATCAACCCCTTCCTTTTGAGTAAAACCTTTTGCTACCAATCTAGCTTTAAATCTAACATTTTCAGGCTCATGTTTCACTTTGAAAAGCCACTTGCAATCAACAACAGAGCAATGAGCAGGTTTTGGAACCAGAGTCCAAGTATGATTAACATGCAACGATTTCATTTCATCTTTCATAGTATTTAACCATTTCACAGAATCGTCAGATTTTAAAGCTTCTTGATAGGTCTTAGGTTCATTATCAACACTTTCAAACGCATTACAAGCATGAGTATCAATATGAAAATCATCATACCTAGCAGGTGGCCTAATATTCCTTCTAGGTCTATCCCTAGTCAACACATAGTCATCATCTTCAGGAATATCATGCACATTTTCATCATTGATAACAGGTTCATTGGCAACAAGTTCTTGATCAACAACAGTGTCAGACAAGTTTTCAACATCAGATAACACAGGAGACAACTCCACCTCACTCGAAGAAGTGGTAGGATCATGTAAAGGCACAACATCAGGCAAATGAGCAGATAAGCAAGGAAATTCAGATTCATTAAAGATCACATCCCTACTAATCACGATTTTGAAACCAGGTTCAGAGATATCCCACAGCCTATAACCTTTAACACCCTCAGGATAACCAAGAAAAATACATTTTCTACTCCTAGGATCCAATTTGTCATGTTTCTGACGCACAAACGCAGCACAGCCAAATACACGTAGCACAGAATAATCAATACTTTTACCAAAGAACACATAGTCAGGGCACTTACCCTTCAAAGGCACAGAGGGGGATTTGTTTATTAAAAATGCTGCGGTAATAAGCGCCTCACCCCAAAACTTTTTAGAAAGTCCAGAAGACACCAACATGCTCCTCACCCTTTCTAACAAAGTCCTATTCATCCTCTCAGCAACCCCATTCTGTTGGGGAGTGTAAGGAGCAGACTTGTGTCTCACAATTCCAGATTTGACACATAAATCATCCATGGCATTATTGCAAAATTCCAATCCATTATCAGTTCTAAGATACTTAATCTTTTTACCCATTTGATTTTCAATCAAAGTTTTCCAATTTTTGAACTTTTCAAAAACATCAGATTTGTTTTTAAGCAAAATTACCCACACTTTTCTTGAAAAATCATCAATAATGGACAGAAAATACACATTGCCACCTTGAGTTGGCTCACTAGAAGGCCCCCACACATCAGCATGCAGATACTCAAGTATATCACTACACGAAGAAGTCTTAGGGTATGGGGAAACAGGAAATTTCACCTTCGCATGTTTGCCTTGCACACAAGAATCACAGAAAGGAATGCATGTCAGCTTATCATTACCAAAAGAACCAGCTTTATGCAATATTTCAAGACCTTTTCCACTCATGTGACCTAACCTACCATGCCAAATATTTGTTTTATCTTCTTTAACCGCGTTAGCAGACATATCAACAGATTTAGCACAACAAACATACAGGTTATTCCTCTTTTCAGCATTAAAGATGGGCACAGAACCCTTTACAATGGACATGCAACCCTTTCCCCACCTACCCTCAAGCCCCTCATCTTCAAGTGCAGCACAGGAAATCAAATTGTTACACAAATCAGGCACATGTCGCACGTTTTTCAAAGTGAACACAGAATCATCTTCAAAACGCAAGCAAATGTCACCCACACCAAGCACATCACATCTTCTTTCATTAGCCATAGACACAGATCCATGAGAAACAATTTTATATGAAGAGAAAAGATGTTTAAAAGGTGTCATATGAAATGTGCAACCGGAATCCACAAGCCATTCACTATCACACAGAGATGGATGCACAGAATTCACACAATTATCAGAAATAGCAAACACATCACCATAATTCACAGATTCAGAGGCAACATTAGCATGATCATTAGAATTATTCCTCTTAGGATGAGGACACTTGTTTACAAAATGTCCCCTTTCATGGCAATTAAAGCATTTCTTCTTTTTCTTGTCCCCATTCTGATTATTCTGGGATTTCACATCAGAATTTTTGTCCTTGTTCTTATTGTTGTTCTTGTTCTTGTTACGATTGTTAGGTTTCCCCTTAACATGCATAACCTCCCCAGAATTCTTAACACCCCTATTTTGTTTTAAATCATGCTCTTTGCTTTTTAAGGCATTCACCACAATATCAAGAGTAACGTCATCACGACCATACTTTATAGCAGACTTGACATCATTGTAAGAATCAGGTATAGCATTTAAAAGCACAATAGGAGTGTATTCATCAATATGCTTGTCACCAGTTAGCTTAATATCTTGAATCAATTTTGTGAACACATCCAAATTTTCTTCAACATCTTTGTTTAAATCAAGTTTAAAACGAAAGAATTTTTCCAGAAGAAACATTTTACTAGGCAAAGATGTTTCAGTGTACAGCTTATCCAACGTTTCCCACAAAACTTTTGCGGACTCATGCACACCAACTTTTCTAAGCACAGGATCAGAAAGATTCAAGATAATCGCAGATAAAGCAAGCTCATTCATCTCAGTCTTTTTAGCAGGTGTATCATCCTTGTCATACGAGTGATCTACAGCTTTGAATACCCTTTGTTGAATGAGTATGCACTTCATTTTCTGTTTCCAGATACTGAAGTCTCGCTTACCATCAAACGGTGCTTGTCCAAACGAAGACGAAGCCATGAGTATTTAAAGTTGAGTAGAACAAACTTTGGACGGAGAAAATACAGAAAAACAGAGCAACAATCTATCACACACCAGGTTGACACTACTCTAATCACACACAAAGCGAGAAACGGAGCAGTATAACACACAAGGACAGATTTTCAGCAGCGGAAATAGAAAGACTAAGATAACAGTTTCACAAAAGAAACAAACAAGAACAGTAATAAGAGGGCCAGCCGCCTCAGGGCATCAGACAAGAAAATAAATTAAGAAAGGCTCAAGCTATTTCACCAGAGCGGTGTCTCCGACGAGAACACCGTACCACCTCTACGAGCCACCAGCCCGTTACTTAACGGGGGCAGATCCCTCGTAGTCTTGTTCACGTACCAAACACGAACGGGGCAGCCTCCACTCCAAGTTTCAACCTATACACAAAGTGAGAAACATTGGGGGTTAGTGAAGGCACAATTCTGAAAAAAATTTCAGAAAAGAACTATCCGGAAAAATAATCAAAACAAATCTGAAATTTTTCGGAACAATATAAAAAGGAGAAGAGGAGAGACACTTCCCTTCCTCACAATGGTCACTCCAATCTGACCGGAACCCTAGCTCCGGCGGTCAACTCCGGCGGTCAACGGTCAGCAGCTCCGGCGGACAGAGACGGCGGCGGCTGTCAGCCGGACAGAGGCGGTCTCCGGTCTCCGGCGGCGTCCGGCAGCGGACGGAGGTCAGCTGGGTGGTCGCGTTCCCGTGCAGATGCGGCGGCGAGCTGCTGGCGACGGGCGGCGTCAGATCTGAGCGAGCAGCTCCCGGTGGCAGCGCGAGTTCCTCCCTGTCGCGTTCCCGGCGAGGCAGCGCGGAGGGCTGCAGATCGCGAACACGGCGGCGGCGCGTTGCAGATCGCGAGGCGTCTGCGGCGGCGCGCGGAACGGAGGGCAGCAGATCGGCGACGCCCTCCTTCGGATCGGCGGCGGGAGGCGGCTGCGTGAAGATCGCGATGCGGCAGCGCAGATCGCGAGGCGGCAGGCGAAGATCCAGGCAGATCCGGCGATTCCGGCGACGGCGACGTCAGATCCAGGCAGAGACGACGACGGGCGGCGTCAGATCCGAGGCTGGAAGTGGCGGTGCTGGCGGCAGATCGCGATTCCGGCGAGCAGATCCAGCAGCGGCGGCGCGTTCCTCGCGATCTCCTCCTTCAGATCGGCGACGCGGTGGCGGCGGATCGAGATTCCGGCGGAGGAGCCCTAGCTCCGGCGCGATCGCGAGCAGATCCTTCAAATCCCGGCGGCTGAAAGTGGTGGCGGCTCCGATCCGGTCAGATCGCGACCAGATCGCGATTCCGGCGAGGAAAACCGGCGGCGATCTCCCACCGGCGGCTGACGATCAGCAGCTTCGGGAGACAGACGGACGACGAAACCCGCTCTGATACCACTGTTAGGCGGATAGGGTCGTCATCGTCGTCCGTGTACGTCGTCTACGCCGGAGAAGGTGGTCGAGGGAAGAACTCCACAGTGCTCAGATTCCCGTTGAACTCACAAAAGAATTCAAATCCACGTTCTACCCGAGAGGGTCACAAATGGGCGATTAAATAGGCCACAAGTGTAAGGCTATGGGCCAAGACAAACTTGGCCCAATACTTTGAGAAAGAAGACCGGCATTTGGGCCAAAAGCCCAACGGGCCCAACATATGTTCTTGGTTTTGATCTTCCTAAAATGTGAATGAAAAAATATCAAGCGTTGATAGGCAAAATCTGAAAAATATGGTTGTGTTAGATACTTTTATATACATGTTTAATGCATTGTTTAGCATTGCACCTTTTTCCTAATTTTTTTATTGCTTGATTTTATGTGTTTTTTCTGTGAACCCATGAAATATTATTTCGGCTTTAAAATGATAAAATTTTGTTCTATGTGTTTCATCTCTTGATTGATCATGTGATGGTTCTGTTTTCTGTGATTAACTGTGTTGCTCTGCTATGGTTTTAATGTGGTATCGTGCATGCAAATAATGCTCTGGTGTAATGCAAAAGTTGCAGGAAATATCCATAGATATTTTTCGCAAATTGGGTTAAATCAGCAAATAAATGGTATGCAAATCCCATTATCATTAATGGTGATGCCAAATAGATCACTTTCTTCAGAAGCAAGAGAGACTGGAAATGATTCTACAGGTTAATAATTTAGTTAACTTGTCTATTAATGGTTAAAACAAATCTGAAGTTAAAGGTTATTTAGCGAATAAAACCTTTTGCTGTTTTAGATGCGGAGACTGTGAAGGGTGTATATGATAAGATTCTGAACAGCGTGGCAGAGAAGAGAACTGCGCCTCCAAATGCTTGGTTGTGGTTGCTCGTTGCTAAATGCTCTACCGAAGAAGATATTAAGCTCCTTTTCGATATTTTGCAGAAACTTCGCACATTTGTCAGTAGTTACTTGTCTCAGAGCTCTATACTTGGGTTGATCTGTTTAATCTGTTTGTTTTATATATTCTGTTTTATGTGTTGCAGAGACTCTCCAATCTTCGGATAGCCGAAGATTTTAACCCAGCACTTTGCAGGGAAGTTATGAAGGCCTGTGTTCGTGCTGGAGCCATTGACTTTGGTAAGATCATATTACAGCTCTCATCACTTAAATTGCCTAAATTTTGAGTATAAGGTCCCAAAATGGATATTTAAATGTGCAACATCAAATTATTTATTTCAAGTTATATAAGATAATTAAAAAAAATTATTATACACCTTCAATTCAAATCATTATATGAAATATATGTTGTTGTTTTCCCCCAAATTGCACCAGTTCCCCCCCCCGCTATGGATGCACGAACAGCATCACTCACCATGCTCATGCTTACAGCTGTAACATTCTCTTTTTCTCACACCTCTTTTTCCTTGCCCCTATTGCTCCATTTAGCTCACATAAGAGGTTACATACCTTCTCTATTGTTCTCAAAATAAATTAAGATAATCATTCCTCTAATCAGATCATTTTTATGTGAGATAGAGTTTGCTCTTTCTTCGTTCTGGCTTCTATGGTCTTCATATATTTTCTCTTCAACAGTTCAAAATTTTAAGATATCATATGCAAACAGGTCTGAAAACACTGTGGAAGCACAATTTATATGGATTGACTCCTGAAATTGGCTCTGCACATCATCTATTGGTATGTTAGTCTTCAATTGAAATTTTACAGTCTTATGTTTTTGTCTATGTAAGTATATGGAGATAGAAATATGATATTTATTTCACGTTTACAGTTAGACGCTAAACAGCGGAATGATTTGAAGCTAATGCTTGAAGTAATGAAACTTGTGAAGAAGAGCAGTTTACCTCTTCAACCTGGCACGGCGGGTATAGTCTTAAGGTACAATTCAATTGACTAATTCTTTCAGTTTTTTCTATCTACTAGAATAATAATTTAGTGACTCTTCATTTAATATTTAGCTATTTGATTCTTGTTTTTGCATGTTCTCTCTCTTTAATATTTTTATTTAATTTGTTTGGAATGAAGTTCATGAGTGAACATAGAGTCATAGATACCTATGAGAGTTTAGGCTCAGGAATAGTATTTGGTTTATTTATGTCGTGAAACAACAACAGTGTTGATTTGGTACTAGTTGTTCAGTATTTCAATGTTTCTATGTTCTTTGGAGTTTGGAGTTCTTCTTTTCCTCATTTTGCTCCTTTTAGTTAGATCTTCAGATTTTCCTACTGGATTTTGCTTTTTGCAGCCTTTGTTATAGCTTGGACAGATGGGATCTGATTTCTAAATATGGAAAAAGGTTTGTCAAGTCTGGAGTACGTCTACTGCCTTTGACCTTTGGATGGAATTTGCTGCGAAAAAAGGTGTTACACAATTGTCCCTTGCTCTTTGAAACTCTTTATTGAAATCTGTTCTGTCCCATGCTTTTGTTGTGATTGGCATAACTTTATTGTTATTTAAAAATACTAATGTGTAACCAAAAAAAATTCAGTAGCTAAATTTATAAGAAAAAAGAATGAGCTAATTCGCCAGTGGAGAACTATTACTAAATATTCAAGAGAGAACCAAAAGATAAGAATGACCAATCATTACATATGAATGGCTTCCACGCATGGCATGGAAATAATCTCAGTGTGCTATGAAATTTGAGCCATGTAAATGTTACAGGGTCAATGGAGCTAAATTATACAAATAAAGCTCTAATCAGCCAAGAAAAGTAACATTTAGAGAGCTGGAAGCATGCCTAGAGTTGAGAGAGAGAGAGAGAGGAACTACGAGCTGATGCTTTAACTCTTATTGTTGTAGGAGATATTGAGTCCTTATGGAAGATTGAGCAGTGGAGATCAGAAGCAATGAAACAGCATAGTGTTTCAACTGGGTTTTCCTGTGCAAAGGTAATTTATTTGTTGTTTCTGTGGAATTTTAAGATTCAGCTGGCTGCTGTTGAGTAAGTATTTTGTTTTGTTCTGACCATAGTTGTTAAAGGCGAAAGGCACAATAAGGCGCAAAGGCCTTTGTTGGAGCCTGAGGCGCAAGGCGCGCCTGAGGCGCGCGCTTGAGGTACAAGATACTTTAGAACATATATGCATTAATATATCCAACTCAACACATAATTTTCGAACTAAATAAAGGTAAAAATAAAATAATATCACATAATAATACATAATAACTCATAAATAACATAATCACAATTAAAAAACCCGTGCACAATGTCATAATGAACTTCACAATTCAAGTTCTAAACACAAAAAGATAATCACAAAAAGCAAATAAGCAGAATCCTTCAATTTTAAGAAAATATCAAATGTCAGTGACACAAATGATTACCAATGAGATAAAAATCTTAATTATCATGGTCTATGGTCCTTATAATCTTCATTCTCTTCTTCACCATCAAATTGATCACTGTATTCATAAAATTCTTACTCTTCATGAAAAACATAGGGAAAAAAAAAATTGGAAATGTACCCAAAGCGTGCCTTTTTCATTAAAAAAGGCGCACAAAGGCGAGGGTTTTTTGAACATCAACCGAAACCCCAAAAAAGCAAGAAACCCTGGCGATCAGGGCTTCGCCTCGCCAGGCGCGCCCTTTAACATATGGTTCTGACTCATCTGAACCTGGATAATATAATCATTCTTGCCGCATATGACGTGCTTGGTTATTTTGATGATGTCTTTTGGTCTTGCTATAGATGACATTGCTATTCTAGTGAAATTGCAGAATGCAACATGCCAATATTAAATGTATAACGTTTATTTTTTATTTACCCACTCTGGTTGTTGAATGGCGTTAACTGAAGGCATTGGGAGGATTTACCCATATTTTAACTTGGAATATATAATATGAAAGCCACTATATATCTGAAATATTGTTGCACAGCGGTTGGGGGCATGAAGTCAGTATTGATTTCGATATTGGGTGGTGCAGGGTTTACTTCTTGAGCATAAGCCTGAAAGTGCTGCCGCAACCATTCAAGTATTGTATCAGGTGAATTTTGATCCTGATTGATTTCTTATAGAGTTGCAGCTATTACTAATGTCATAATTCCTAAGGACAAAAGTGGTTATTCTGCTTTGAAGCCTCCCTCTAAAACTATAGTCCCCCACCCCCACTACTAAAATAAATAAAAAGTTAAATATCATTCATATGTTCAGACTGTGCCGGATTCAAGAAGGCCAAGCATTGTGGTTGAACTTCAAAAGCTAGTCAGAGAGTGGCCTTTGGACGTGATAAGGCATCAGAACAAGAACAAAGAGGTATCTTTTTTACCATGTTTCGTTTCACTATATCAAGAACTTTAAAGCTTCTTCACGTGCTGACGGGTCCAAAACTGAGCGAACTTGATCTCATTCATACGCACCCCTCATTTCAGATGTACTTGTGAAACCGCAATAATTTGATCTTAATATCTGGTCCTCGTCTCATGAAATCTCACTCAGCATATTTTGCTGTGTTTGCCAGGCATTCGCTACAGCACTAGAAAACGACATTTCTGCTCTGATCGATGCTCTAACAAGCTTGGGGGTGAATGCAAGCGTCTCCATGCAAGATTTTAGCGGAAAAGAAGCAATATTGTCTTAGAGGTGCATCCAATCTTACACTCAGATTTTGTCTCCTCTCACTTAAATACTATCACTCAATTATACTGTAACTATTTTCTTCCTGATCCCTGTGGCAGTCAGTTGTGAGTTTTTGTTGACATTCTCTGCCCTAATATTCCAAATAGGTGATTCATTTGGTATTTCCTATTATGGATGATCATTTCTTCCAGCACTGATCATTAATTCAAGATCCATGGACCTTGTTTATGGACAATAAATCTATAAACAATTTATTTATGAACTCATGAAGGGTTCAATATTGGTTGGTCAACCCTGATTTATTTAAATCAAGTAGAGCTTCACTTCTCTGATTCATTTATTTATAAAATAAATTAGATTGCGACTTTTTTGACAGTTTTCAATTATTGATGATGCTGATATTCCTTTTTATTTTTCTTGGTGAAAATGTCAGGAAATTAACTAATTTTTCTTATGATAGATAATCACCTAGTAACCTCGGGCCTCGGCAGCTACCTTTATAAAATAGGAGCAATAAATTAAAATGGCAAAAGCTCCTGTGCGCCCGGGGACACGGAAAGATGCTCCGTGTCCCCATGTGAACACAACCCTCCCCTCCAATCCTATTTAAACATATGTATTGCTTGGGGTTTAAATTGTAAAGGGGCCCCTCCAATCCTATTTAAACCTATGTATTGCTAGGGGTTTAAATTGTAAAGGGGCATGAAAATTGTAAAGGCGCACGGAACACATTCCGTGCGCCCGGGTGCACAAGAGCCTCACTCAATTAAAATTCAAACAACTTGAAATTTTTTACTACAAGTGGGGAATATTTAAACCAAAAATTAAATCTTATTAACAAAATACAGATAAATTAGGGAAATAAATTAAAATTCAAACAACTTGAAATTTTTTTATTACAAGAGGTGAATATTTAAAACCAGAAATTAAATTAAATCTTATTAACAAAATACAGATAAATTGGGTTCCATTGCCCTTTCATATTTAAGAAAGAGTCGGGCCAAATCATGTGATCCATGTAAATTGCTATTGATACAAACGAGGACATGCTGCATGCAAACAAATGCAAATGTTTTACAGATACTAAAAAAATGAAGTATTTCCACATCCAATGTAACTTTATTTATTTTTCTTATTAAATTATTTTATTTATTTTTTCTTATTAAATTATTCAAAATAGTCTTTATTTTCCTACCCAAAAATAAGTACGGAGTATATACTGATGCACAACCATCCGCAAGTGGTTTGGTTATAAGATAACAATTCATTGAAACTCCCAATTAAACATTAAATTACAGAAGACAAAAAAAGCATAACCTAATTGTTACTGATTTTTGGTGTGATTCTTGCAACAAAGGCTCCACAGATGTTTAACAGTTTCCTCCATTGCTCTGTCCTCCTCCATTCTCATCTTCTCACTCAATTCTGCGGCTCTGCTCCTAAACCCTTGTCCCATGATCTTGTCCACAACCAGTGGCGGATGTATGTGGGGGCAGCCCCGGGCTCAAGCCCAGGGCTGTCCCCCAAAAGACCATTATATCATATGTAAATAATTTATAAATAATTTGTATTTTTAAGTTTAGCCCACCCCAAAAATATTTTCAGCCCACCCAAATAAAGCTAAAAAATAAATATATCTTCTTTCTTCTTTGTATTTTTAAGTTTAGCCCAACCCAAAAATATTTTAAGCCCACCGAAATAAAGATAAAAAATAAATATATCTTCTTAAATTTTATTTATATATATATATATATATATATATATATATATATATATATATATATATTATTTTTTTAATTATTATTATTATTTTTTATTTTTTTTAATAAACTTAGCCCACCGCGGTTTTCTGGATCCCCCACCACAACCACCTGATGAATCGCCATTGCCACATCTTCTCCCTTAAACCCCCCATTCCTCTCTCTTACAACCTCCACACAAGCACCTGCACTAACCAGCATCTTAGCATCTATAAACATGTTCAGTCTTATCGGCATACCTATGACTGGCACCCCATAATATATGCTTTCGTTCAACGAACTCCATCCACAGTGACTTAAGAAAGCACCCGTACTAGGATGTCCTAAGATGTTGGCTTGTGGGGCCCATCCGTACACCACCATTCCCCTGTCTTTCACCCTTTCAAGAAACCCCTCTGGAAGTGCCTCATCAATGGCGGCCGCTGTGTTTATCTCCGTGGCAGGAAATCTGATGACCCAGATGAAGTTAGCTCCACTCAGCTCAACTCCTTTTGCCATCTCCCCTATCTCTTGTTTGGACAAGAAGTGTTCACTCCCGAATGATATGTACACCGTTGAATGCTGCTCTTTCTTGCTCAGCCATTGCAGGATCATGTCTGAATCTTGATCCACTGTTTTATCAATGTCGGTGACGAGTGGGCCCACGGGTAGGATCTTCTTCTCGCAGACTGATGAAACATAGTCTATGTACTTCCCTTCGAGGGCTCTACTGGTCTTCAACAGAACAAACTCAGAGGACACTCTGTAATTGACCAAATTGAGATCTTTATGTAAGCATAATTTCATAAACAATTAATTTATTAATTGACATGGATCTTAGATCTTCATGATTTTCACACCACATAAACACGATTAGAAGACTTACCTTGAGACGCCACTAATGACGGTCCTCCAACGATACGTTCCTGTCAATTACGCCGGGAACTAGTTTCTCTCTCCTCACCCCTTTCTTTATTGCACAGTACGAGGACCAGATCGGGATATTAAATCTTTATCAAACCACATTCTATCAATGTGATTGTTATCCATAAATATATATGACCTTATTTATCTCATATATATTATTTATTTAAACCATATCATTATTTAAGATATTTGATCATAATAAATATCTTATATATATTTATTATTAATGGCACTAGGCCATAATTATCTTACATTCTCCCACTTGGCCGAGTGACAGAACTAAACTTTAAACGTAAAGGTTTAAATAATTTACATAATATGCGCGACATAAGATAAATTAACTGGTAAACTCATAAAGTCAATATTGAGTATAGACTAACACAAGTCATAGCGGTTCTATATCATTTACTCGACATAGTTCCTTCCATGTACTATGATATTAGCTTTCTACTCAACATAACTCGTAAGGATCAATAATGGTCCACATAAGTATCTCAAATTTAAGATAAAATCTTGTTTTATTAATGTCAACATTCATGTATACTAAAATGACAAAACAAGATATATCAATTAGAAACAAAACATAATGAACTCTTAATGTCAATTGTTCATCATAAGCTTGTTAGAGCCTTTCAATGATCTCATATTCATGTAACGTTCAATGAATGTTTTAGAGAAGATCATTTGTGTAACGGATCCGAAATCATAAGATTGATTCCATTATGCTCAATTGACATCTTTGTTTCTAAAGTTCTTCTTAACGATAAATACTTTCATTCCATATGTTTTAGCAACTTTGGAATATCCATCGTTTTAAAGAAGAACAATGCAGTGGAATAATCATAATAAGTTTTCAGCGACTTGACATTATTGTCAACTTATTTCAAGTCCTGAAATTAAACTCCACATTTAATGTCCTTAAATTGTAGCTTCAAATCATGCCACAAGTTAACTTTAATAGTGAATGTAGTTTTTAGAAACTTCTTCACAATATTGCATGACACAATATCCCTGACTAAGAAACGTAAAAGTCAAAGTGAACCTTTTTGCATCATATAATCATCTTAATCTGAATCTATATTTAATTACATCTAAGTAATTAAATTTTCGATAAGTAAGCACGAGTGCTTTAGTTCATTAGAATACCTTATAATATTTCCTTATGCAACATTCTGGTCATTCATTTATGAATCACTTCAATAATGACCAAGCATTCTAACAGTAAGACTGATATTTGGTATTTATACAATCTTGTATATCTTAAGCTACCAATAATATACATATAAGGAATATTATAGTACGTTCCAATTCATTATTGGAAATTACATAAGGTTAAACTTATCTCCCTTCCGGATTGGAACGTTCTTTACAAACACTTTTCCATCCATAACCTCTATTGAACTTTATTAACATATACTTACAGAGACATCTTTAATTGTCTCATCATATGTTTTATTCTAAAGTTCTTTGAGAGAAATTTATTGGTTTCACATAATAAACCAAGATCATCAGTTGCAAGCAAGTTTATCATCAAGTATAGAATTAATGTGCTCCCACTAACTTTCAGATATATATGTACACCGTTTATGATGTTTTTCTTAAATCCAAAAGATATCTTTATAGGAAAGCATGCTTAAGTTTGTATGTTAATTCTTTAAGGTTACACGCCATGTGATATTTTCCTTTAATGGAAAAAAAAAACTTGAGTTGATCTATTTAACTTGATCTTCCACCAAATCACCTTTAAGAAAAGCAGGCATAGCATTTATTTGGTGCATGATGAGAGTGGAAATTCATGTATTTTCGGGTCCAATTTGATACCTCTTTGAATGTTTATTTGTTATTATTTGCACAAATATTAATACTTCTAATTATTATTGACTAAAAGGTACTTGAGAGGTATTTTGTTGTGTTTTGATAGGAAAATGGATGAAAATGCAAAGTTGGGGTGAAAGGTGAATTTGTGTAAAAACTGAGGACCATCTTCTATAATTTTTCTGTAATCGTGTTGAGATCCGAATCAGTCTTGTGATACATGGTTGGAAAGCCACGGAAGAGAGGAACGCATGGGCACAAGAATCACTTTAATTGGAGGTCGGATGAAGAAGTTGTGATCGAAACAGTGATGTCGCGCGGTTGCCGGCGGGATTTTCGAATTTTGGCCATAAACAACACCTTCATGCCACGTTAACTAATATCAAGCAGGTTTTGGGTTTTGTTTTATACTGATTAATTGGTGGGCCCAACCTATTAAGTAAATTTGCAAGTAAGTGGGTCCATCACTTGCAAATTCATGTTGGGCTAATAAAACAAAGCCCATCACTTGCTAATTCATGCATAGCCCATTCCTTATTTGGGAAGCCCTCTCACATATGCTATACATATAAATACATCCTGCCTCATGTTTTGGGGAGAGGCGACAGTAAGAAACAGAGGCCTCCATCAATTCGTGAATTCATCACCCTTTTCACGCCATTCACCACCATCAACCCACACGCATCCTTACCCAAAATTCCATCTTCCACCATCCATCCACCCATCGGAGACGGAGATTTCGACGGAGATAAAGATTAAAGAGACGGAGTCCTCCAAAAGGGTTCTTTATTTTTAATTATTTATTTTTGTTATTTTAGCACAATGGTTAGGGTTTATTTCATCTTTGTGATTTGCCCTCGTAATTCCATGGGCTAAGCTTCTTTGTTGGTAATGTTAGGGCTTTATACAGTTTTGACTATGTGATTTGATTTTGCCCTAGACTTGGATTTATTATACTGCAGATTGTTTATTTCCTTATTGAAGAGGATATTTTGAGACTTCGTATTATTGTGTTTTTGGGTTTTAATTCCTTTAATTATTATTGACGGTATCACTGATTGATAGTTAATAGGATTCTTTATTTCTACATAATAATTGTTGTTTCCTGTGACAGTTTTAGGGGATTGACCTATAATACCTAAGAGTGTTAGACAATCAACTTAGAATATTAATTACTTGGTAAAACATCATTATTAGGTAATTAATAAGGAGAAAAAAGGGTTAACAATCGCGTACCTAGAAAGGGAAGTCTAGTGCTCTAGCCTTAATTGGAATTTAGCATGAAGTACCTATAGAGGGAGAGGGAATTAATTTCTTATTGATCTTAGGATTTTCAGCTCATTATAAGTGTTAGATCTTACCCGATCAAGGTGATTTAACTAGGCTTAGTGATCCTCTTATAAACATCTGCAGGGAATTAATTTGGGTCTAGGTAAATTAGTCATATAGTTAAACTGTTTGCCCGAGCATTACCAATTCTCCATTCTTGAACTCTTAAATCGTATTCTTTGCGTGATTTATTTTATTTGCATAATTAGTTTAATTATTTAAATTTTGCTTTTATCAGTTAATTAATTATCTTTTCCAAAAAACCCCCAGATTTGTCTTACATTGGAATTATCATATAGAATTACTTGTTAAATTTATAACTATCTTGTGGGAACGATATTTCACTTGGTCACGCGCACTACAATCGATTCCTTATACTTGAGGGTGAAAGAAAATAGCGATCAGTGCAACTCTAAGTCATAATGAGTTACCAAAGCCATGATAATTCTAATAGAGTCTTGTAAAGAAATAATTTGTTATATCTCCTTATAATTATGTCATCTTTTTGAGTAAAATCTTTAGCAACAACTCTAATTTTATATCTTTGGAAATCGCCATCATAAAAATACATCCGTTTCAAATTCTTTTATAACTCTTTGGCAATTCTAACAAGATATTAAATTTCATTATGAGCCATTGATTTCAACTCGCCTTTCATTGAATTTACTCATTTAATAGAATTAGTACTTCCATGACTTATTCCAAAACTGAAATTTTAGCTTTTATTATAATGTCAAATTTAGCTCATTTTATTATACTACATATGCAATCGTTAGAAATAGCGGATATATTGTCATTCTCCCATATTTCATGGTTTCATACTCCCACTGATTTTACAATTCTTAATGAATTTGACATTCTAGTTCTTAATTCATGAATATAAAGATAAATTGATAATTAATATATTATGACAAACTGTTTTGTATGTCCAAAGATGACAAAATAGTTTTAATGAAAATATTTAATTATCAAATTATGTTATATTTGAAAGCATCATTATGATTATGATTGTATATTGTTGTATCACCCAAAGGAGAACTTCAATATACATTTATTGCTTTCGATCCTGAATCTATTATTAAATTACTCAAGGTATTTATAGGAATAAATTATATTATTCTTATTCTTAAAATTACTTATATTATTTAGTCTCTATTCGCATGATGCATCTGTTCCATTACAAAATTGATTAAAGTAATTTAAATAGTATGGATAAATCTAATTTCACCAAAGTGTTTTGGATTTTATTTATCACTTCAAGATAAATTGCTCATTTGCTTTGTAATAGCAATAAAGCTAAGTAATCTGACTATAATGCTCGGGTTAGATCAAACAGACTGGGCATAATGTTTATGCGAATGAATGAGACTAATAAATTAAGTCTAACATACCTAAATTACTAATAAATCTCTTGATGAGATGCTAATGACTACTTTAACTACCATAAAGTTTGATGGTTCTCAAGGCACACATGAACTCATCATTAAAGATAATAAATATTGCAACAAGATTAAAGCCTTCCATAATGAACGTAGTTTACAAATTCATTACCTTCTAAGTATGACCTATTCCTAATAAACTATAACACCATGAAAGACAAATGGAATGTGAATTAAATTCACGTAATTTAATGATGGTTCAAAAGGAAAGAAGATTTAAGAAACAATTTAAAATTTAAACATTATGTTCGTTTAAAAGTAATGAAGTTTGAACTAAACGTGACTTTAATGTTTGGGGAAACTTTCCAAAAGAATTATTCCAAAAAGATTAATTAAGAATAAAGCCTTTCATGAGATAGGCTTTTACTGATCTTGATATTTGTGTGAATTGCATTAAAGAAAAGCAAATAAAACACACAAAGAATAGAGTCACGATAACTACACAACTTCTTATAATAGTTTACACCGCTAATTGTAAGTCTTACGATAATACCCTTCTTAAAGAAATAATAATATTCCATCATTTTTAATTTTAATTTTAATTTTTCACATTATGATTATATTTATCTTTGCAAGAAAATTCTCATTCTATAAATGCTCGATAAACATTTATTAATGATGTTAAGAAAATTAGATAGAAAAGTGAAAATTATAAAGATTGGAAGAAGTGATGAATTTTATGGAAAGTGTGATGGATTATCATGCCCAATCACTTAATTACAGGAAAAACTGACATTTATACTAAATGTTGCACACCATAATAAATTGGTGTAGCAGAATGACATAATCGTACTTTATTGAATATGGTTATAAACATGTTAAATGATTAATTTATACCCATATTTTGTGAATTTATACATTTAAAGCTGCCACTTACGTGATGGTCGAGTTTTTAGTAAAACAGTTTTCAAAACACCTTATGAACTTGTAGAAAAATTCGATCTTAGGCAGTTGAATGTTTTAAATTGCCCGGCGGGGATTATGATTTATATCCACATATAAAGAATTTGGATATAAGAAACTAAAGTGATTTCTTTATAAATTATCCTTGAAGTCTAAAGGATATGGATTTTATGGTCTTAACTATAGTACAAGAATTTTTAAAACTAGAATGTCAAATTCATTAAGAATTGTAAAATCAGTGGGAGTATGAAACCATGAAATGTGGTTATTGAAGAAGTTGGGTGGAGAATTTGAAAATACATTCATCTAAACTTCTTCTATAGTTGTTATATAGTTGTTAAATAGTCAAACAACTTTCAAGTACAACATTAAGTTATTCTACTCTTTTAAATGATCTGATTTTACTAAATCAATTATCAATGAGCTTTCATTTGATATATCACATCAAATAGCATTAAGAATATCTGAAGGACAATATATCCGTATATATCACATTAATAAAGATATCATGTATAATTTGTATTCGTATTATAATAAATTTGGCATCTTAACATTATAAATGTCATGAGCACTCAAACATACATAACATAAGTGAGATATTTTAATTCCAATAAATTAGTATCAATAATAACATAATCTTTAATTATTATCAATAATAATATAAGTCATAAACGCTAGTGATGGA
The DNA here is from genome assembly GCA_023678885.1 of Pogostemon cablin. Taxonomy (NCBI): domain Eukaryota; kingdom Viridiplantae; phylum Streptophyta; class Magnoliopsida; order Lamiales; family Lamiaceae; genus Pogostemon; species Pogostemon cablin. The sequence continues at coordinate 793,216 of CM042989.1, forward strand.
TCAATTTCATTAACATTATTAAATCACTTTAATTGGAAAGTTGAGGAATACATGAGTCACTTTATTATTATAATTATGTTAATAACTGGCATTAAAGTGTGATATTCAAGCCATTTTATGAATAAGGCATGTTGATTTATTGACTGTAATTAGTTGTCATTTTTCTTAATCAGTCATTATACTCCCCAAAATTAAAAGGAGTCATGTAATTTTATATTAAAATCTCATGACATAATTAACTTTCATATCTTATGCTGACATAATTAACTTCCATAATCAATCTTTAATTGTTCAGTCCCAAAAACTAAATAGGGGAAAAGTTGACACATTTACATAGAGTAGATATGTCAACTTTTGCGGGACGGAGGGAGTAATAATTAACCTTTCTCATATACGTTATTCATCTAGGCAATGTACGTTTTCAAACCTAGGTTTTGGTTTTCAAAACTCATTCAAATTTTAAAAATCATCCCTATATATACCTATTATATTCTCTCTCTTCAATTAATACATTTTATCTCTTTATCTCTCCTCTCTCATTTAACTTTTTTAAATAAATTAATACATTGATTTGACATAAAGTTAAAATCTACCATACTTAAAATCCAAAACAAACATAGGACATTCATAGTTTTCAAACTCCACATAACTTCAAACCAAACATCACCTTAAAAAAAAAAGGAGTGTATCTTTATTTAATTTGTTTATTTACAACATATTTTATCATTTATTTATTAAAAAAATATCATAACAATCATAAAAATGAGTTTGGTCACGTAAACCTTGTTTTGTAAAATCTTTTTAATATATTAAAATTTTATTTTAAGAATAATATTTTTTATTCAAAAGAGTAATATAGTAATTTTCATGTACTAAACAGTAAACAATAAATTATGATTTACAATAATTTGAAGAGTAATTTTAAAAAAAAAAAATTATTAAAGAATAAATTTTCATATACTAAATAATAATGGATGAAAATAGAGTTCACCCATAAGTGTTTCCGGAACATGAAATTACGTTTTTGTTAATTTCATTTTATTAGTGGCAGAGTTGGCATGAGTTGAAAATTGAATTTTGACCTCATTTTTGTTCTGTTTCTTTCGGTATTCGTGCTTAGTTATGCTGTTACTATTCATATACTTCCTCTGAATATTTCATTTTATTATTTTTGGCGTACGCTTAAAAGGTATTCATTTCTCCTATTTAGTAAAAAATACACATTATAGCCCACCACTTCCCTCTACAACTATCCACTTTACATATAATAATAATACTCTTTAATCCACGTGCAAAAAACAAATGAATACCTTAGAACCGGACAGAGGGAGTATTACCGAATAAAGAAATCCTCCCCCACCTTCCTTTAAGTCAATGATTAAGCTCTCATTACCTCTCATCCATGGAGTCAGAGAGAGGCAATTTCAAGATTCTATTGTTTCCATGGTTGGCTCATGGACACATCTTTCCTTACCTGGAATTAGCCAAAAGAATCCTCAACAACAACCTCAACTTCCACATCTTCTTGTGCACAACATCCATCAACTTCACTTCAATCACCTCTTTCATTCAGACAAACCTGCTGCAAGAATCCCTAGAATTGGTAGAGCTTAATTTAGATCCACATCCTCAACTTCCACCACACTACCACACAACCAAGAATCTCCCCTCCCATCTCAATCTCACCCTTCTCAAGGCCTTTCAGACAGCAAAATACAGTTTCTCAAACATCATCAAAGATGTGAAACCTCACTTGGTTTTATATGATGCCTTCCAACCATGGGCTGCCCCGCTTGCATCATCACTAGGTATCCCTGCTGTCCATTTCTCTCCATTTGGAGCAGCATCAACTTCCTTCACCCATCATTATTATACTTGTTGTTTGAATGATGATCAGCTTCCATTCCCAGAAATATGTCTTAAGGATCATGAGAGGAAGAGTTTCGATGCCCTCTTTGAGTTTCTCTACTTAAATGTCTTCGACCGAGATAAAGATATCAACTTTGTGAATTACAATCTGTCCTCTGAGGTTGTTCTGCTGAAGGCCAACAGAGGGCTAGAAGAAAAGTACATTGATTATGTTTCTTCTGTATCCCACAAAAGAATCTTACCAGTAGGTCCATTAGTAACAGATATTGTTGCAAATAGGGAGGATGATTCAGACATGATCCTGCAGTGGCTGAGCAAGAAAGAGAAGCATTCGACGGTGTACATTTCATTTGGGAGTGAGTACTTCCTGTCCAAACAAGAGATTGAGGAGATAGCAAAAGGGGTTGAGCTCAGTGGATATAACTTCATCTGGATCATCAGATTTCCTACCGTGGATAAGACAGTGGTCACCATTAATGAGGTACTTCCGGAGGGGTTTCTTGAAAGGGTGAAAGACAGGGGAATGGTGGTGTCGGGATGGGCACCACAGGCCAGCATTTTAAGACATCCTAGTACTGGTGCATTCTTGAGTCACTGCGGATGGAGTTCGTTGAACGAGAGCATATACTATGGGGTGCCAGTAATAGGCATGCCCATGAAACTCAACATGTTTATAGATGCTAAGATGCTGGTTGATGCAGGTGGTTGTGTTGAGGTTGTAAGAGATGCAGGTGCAGTTTATTACAAGGGGGAGGAGATTGGTAAGGCCATAAAGGAAGTGATGAGTGGAGAAAGGATAAGAGACAGAGCTCAACAACTGAGTCAGAAGATGAGAGTGGAGGAGAAGCAAGCAATGGAGGAAACTGCTCAACATCTGTTGCAGCTTTGTTGCAAGAATAAGGTCAAACTCTTCATTTAATGTTTCTTTCTGATGTCTAAAGTTGCTGTGTTGAAGACTCGGAAATAAAACTATTCACTCTAACAAATTAACTACTTCATTGCTTTTAAGGTATTGTTTGGTTGAGCCTATTAGATTAGGATTAATGGCATACTGCCAAGAAAATTAATAGCACTAATTGGAGTGTTAATTATGTGGTGTTTTCCTTTAAAAGTAACTGATGGCGTTAATTATTAGAGAATTCACAGTCATTATAATTTAGACCAATCATTCAATCTTGAACCCTCCTTGTCAATCAAGCTGATTAATTTGTCACTTGTGTTGGAGTATGTAATTAAAAAATGTTACAGGTGAAATAAACTGAGACAAGAAAACAATAGAAATATATATGGGTCACATCATCTCTCTCTCTCTCTCTCTCTCATATTGTGAATTTGACACCACCACAAACCCATACATACTTTCTTGCAACCTTAAGCTCTGCTAATGGAAGCAGAGAGGAGCAGTTACTTCACAATTTTAATGTTCCCATGGCTAGCTCATGGCCATATCTTTCCCTTTCTTGAATTAGCCAAAAGGCTCATCATCCACAACAACAAATTCCACATACACCTCTGCACAACACCCATCCATTTCCCATCAATCACCACTTTCAAACAAGCTTCAAGAATCCATACAATTGGTGGAGCTCCATTTAGAGCCAGATCCCCAACTTCCCCCACACTACCACTCCACCAAGAATCTCCCCTCAAACCTCATATTCACCCTCCTCAAGACCTTTCAGACAGCAAGATCCATCTTCTCAGACATCATCACTGCTCTAACACCCCACCTCCTCATCTTCGATGTCTTCCAACCTTGGGTTGCCACAATTGCCTCATCGCTGGGTATCCCTGCTGTCAATTTTGTCATTGTTGGAGCAGCCACAAGGTCCTTCAACTATCATCATTACACTTGTTGGGATGATGATTTTCCTTTCCCAGAATTATGTCTTGAGGACAGAGACAGGAAGAGTCAGGACAATCTGATGGAGTTCTTGTTAAAAGTGTTAATTTGCAATCATGCATGAACCTTCATCAGACTGTTGGATTCAAGGCTTGATTCATGGAGTCAAAATCTTGGAAGTGCCAAGTTATTAATTATTGTTGAATGATCTCTTGTATTCTCTTATTCTAGATTCATCCATTGATCACTATAAATAGTGGTCACATTGTAATCTCTATTTTAATCTAAGTAATACAAATATTGAGTGAGCAGTAGCTACTCAACCCAAAATTCCAGCCTCTACAAAATATTCTAGCCTATCTAGCTTCCGCACCCAACAAATTTGGTATCTAGAGCCACCTTAAATTCATACCACACAATCCAACCTACCTCATGGCTTCTACATTATTCACGTATTCACCAAGTCAAGTGCCCATATTTGAAGGAGAGCACTATGGTTATTGGAGCAGCCAAATGCAAACGTTTTTCATCTATTTGGATCTTTGGGATGTGATTGATGAGAAAGAAGAAACAACGGCAAATGACAAAGCAGAAACTTCGCAAGTAAATTCTAAGAAGGATGAAAAGGAGTTCATAAAAAATGATGCAATGGCGCTGCATTATTTTCAACAGGGAGTCGGTAAATCCATTTTCCTCGAATCTTTGGTGTGCAGTCGGCCAAAGATGCTTGGAAAACTTTGAAGCAGGAATTCCAAGGAACAGAGAAGACTATCTCATTGAAGCTACAATCCTTGTGGAGAGATTTTTATAATCTCAAAATGGAAGATAGAGAATCAGTTCGTGATTTTTCCTCCTGAGTCTCGGAGATCGTGAATCAAATCAAAAGCTGTGGAGATACGATCACTGATAAACGAGTTGTCGAAAAGGTTCTACGTTGCCTTCCTCCAAAGTTCGATCATGCCGCTGCTGCAATTGAAGAGTCAAAAGATTTGTCAAAGATGACAATGTTTGAGTTGACGGGATCGCTTTTTGCTCATGAGCAAAGGATCAACCGATCAGCAAATACATCAAGTGAGCAAGCTTTCAGTCAAGACAAGCATCGAAGCAGAATTTCAGCAATAGAGGGGATGCCAAGAAATCTCAGAATCAGTCCAACAAATTGAGGCAAAGTGAAAAGAAGAGCAATTGGAAGGGGAAACAACAACAAAATTCTGGTAACAATTCTGGTTGTTTTATTTGCAAGAAGACTAATCATGAGTCTAAAGATTGTTTCTTCAAATGCAAAAGATGCAAAATCCCTAATCATTCTCAACGGGATTGCTGGTTTCAAAATAAGGAGAAAAATGAAGAAAAAGAAGATGCAAAGTTTTTGAACTCCTCTAAAGATGAAACGTTGTTCTATACTAGTAATAATCGTGAGCAAAATAATGTGTGATATTTGGATAGTGGATGCAGCAATCACATGACGGGTAATCGAGATTTCTTTGTTGATCTTGATCCGAACGTAACTTCTCAAATCATTCTTGGAGATGGCTCGCAAAGAAGTGCAAAGGGAAGAGGAACTATTGTTGTCCACACAAAAGAAGGTAGCCGAAAACTTATCACTGATGTTCTTTATGTTCCGAATCTTTCTCACAATTTACTTAGTGTTGGTCAGCTTATCCAAAAAGATTTTTCTGTACATTTTGATGATGGGAAGTGTAAAATTCTTGACAAAAAGAGGAATGTTGTCATTGCAACTATTGAGATGAACAACAAAATATTCCCTCTCCATATGCCTCTTAAAGATAACCATGCTCTTAGAGTTGATGATGTGGATTTGTCTCATATTTGGCATCTACGGTATGGTCATCTTAACTACAAAGGCCTTCTCTTGCTCAAAGAGAAAAACATGGTGAGTGGACTTCCCTCTATTCAAAGATCAACTGATGTGTGTGAAGGCTGCATATTTGGGAAAATGCATAAGCTTCCATTCCCGAAGACATCATGGAGAGCAAAAGAACCATTGGAGCTCATCCATTCTGATATTTGTGGGCCAATGCAAACTCCAACACCTGGAAACAAGAGGTATTTTATTCTGTTTGTTGATGACTATACAAGGATGATGTGGATTTACTTCCTTAATCAAAAGTCAGAAGCATTTTCCATCTTCTTGCAATTCAAATCTCTTGTAGAAAAAGAAAGTGGTTTTCTTATTAAAACCTTGAGAACAGATCGTGGAGGTGAATTTCTCTACAATCCATTCATGGAATATTGCAAGAATAATGGAATTAAAAGGCAACTTACGGTGAGTAGAACACCGCAGTAAAACGGTGTCGCCGAAAGAAAAATCGCACTATTGTTGAGATGGCGAGGAGCATGTTGAAAGGGAAAGGAGTTCCAAACTTGTATTGGGCAGAGGCTGTACATACAACGATTTACATTTTAATTCGCTCACCTACGAAGGCGGTTCGAAACAAAACTCCTTTCGAAGCTTGGTATAAAAGGAAACATGTTGTAAATCATTTGAAAATATTTGGCAGCATTGCATATGCTCTCATTCCATCTCAAGGTCGTGGAAAGTTTGATGAAAAAGGGCAAAAACTACTCTTTATTGGCTATAGTGAAGAATCTAAAGGGTATCGCTTACTTGATCCTTCTTCCAATAAAATAATTATTTCACGTGATGTGATTTTTGATGAAGGTGCAGCATGGGATTGGAAACAAAAGCAGGTTGTGGAATCCATGAGTTTCGATGATCCTGTAGCAACTCAAAGTGGTCCTTCCCAAATGCAAAATGATTAAATTCAAAGAAGTAGAGTGGAAGAAGAAGTGAGTGATGAAAGCCCTCCAAGAAGGACTCGTCTTCTAAGTGACATATATGAATCTTGTGAGTTCGGATTGTTCTCCGCTGAACCCCAGTCCTTTGAGGAGGCGTCAAAAGATGAGCATTGGAGAAAAGTCATGAATGAAGAAATGTCCACCATTGAGAAGAACAAAACTTGGGAGCTCGTTGGAAAACCATTGGAGTGAAGTGGGTTTTCAAAATAAAGTTTGATGAAGATGGAAAAATTCAAAAATACAAAGCTAGACTCGTGGCAAAAGGGTATTCTCAGCAACCTGGAATCGACTTCACTGAAACGTATGCTCCAGTTGCTAGAATCGAAACAATTCGAACTGTTCTTGCCTTGGCAGCTCACTTGGAGTTGCATGTCTTTCAACTTGATGTAAAATCAGCTTTTCTCAATGGAGAAATTGAAGATGAAGTTTATATCGAGCAGCCTGAAGGTTTCAAAGTTAAAGGAAAGGAAGAGAAAGTTTGTCGCTTGAAGAAAGCATTGTACGGTTTGAAGCAAGCTCCTCGAGCTTGGAATAGCAAGATCAACAGCTATTTCCTTGAAAATGTCTTCAAACGTAGCTCAAGTGAATCATCTTTATATGTGAAAAATATTAATGATAATTTTATTGTGGTATGTCTTTATGTAGATGATCTTATCTACTTCGGTCCAAGCATGGTGGCTGATTTCAAAAAGAAGATGATGGAGAGGTTCGAGATGACGGACTTAGGCCTCATGCGATATTTTTTGGGAATTCAAGTCAAGCAAAGCCCGGGAAGAATTTTCCTATATCAAGAGAAGTATATTGATGATCTTCTAAAGAAATTCAACATGAGCCAGTGCAAGCCAATCTCTACTCCTATGGCGTTAAATGAAAAGTTCCAAGTTCATGACGATTCCGAAAAGGTAGATGAGACTCTTTACAGAAAGTTGATAGGCTCATTGCTCTATCTCAACACACGTCCGGATATTGCTCATTCTGTGAGTCTTCTCTCCAGGTTCATGAATGAACCAAGTAAAATCCATTTTGCAGCAGCAAAACGAATTCTGAGGTACTTGAAGGGTACAAAGAATCAAGGCATAGAGTTCAAGAAGGAGGATAATTCAAAGCTTGTTGGATACACCAATAGTGATTGGGCTGGATCGGTCGACGATCGAAAGAGCACGTCTGGCTATCTCTTTTGCCTTGGAATAAATGTGATCTCATGGAGTTCAAGAAAGCAAAAATCAGTTGCTTTATCATCTGCCGAAGCTGAATATATTGCAGCAACTGATGCAGCTTGTGAGGCAGTTTGGCTAAGGAGAATTCTTGAAGAGTTGAATTTCAAGCAAGGTGGAAGAACTACGATTCATTGCGACAACATGTCTGCAATTGCCATGACAAAGAATCCTGTTTTTCATGCAAGATCGAAACACATTGAGCTTCGTCATCATTTTATCAGAGAGTTGGTTAATCAAGGAGAAGTTTTCTTGGAGTTTATAAACACCAATGATCAACCTGCTGACATACTTACGAAGGCTGTTACATTGGAGAAGTTTGAGAAATTCAAGAAGCAAGTCAAGATTACAAATTAAGGAGGGGTGTTAAAAGTGTTAATTTGCAATCATGCATGAACCTTCATCAGACTGTTGGATTCAAGGCTTGATTCATGGAGTCAAAATCTTGGAAGTGCCAAGTTATTAATTATTATTGAATGATCTCTTGTATTCTCTTATTCTAGATTCATCCATTGATCACTATAAATAGTGGTCACATTGTAATCTCTATTTTAATCCAAGTAATACAAATATTGAGTGAGCAGTAGCTACTCAACCCAAAATTCCAGCCTCTACAAAATATTCTAGCCTATCTAGCTTCCGCACCCAACAGTTCTTGCATGCCAATGTTTTTGATCAGGATAAAGATATCTTCTTTGTGAATTATAGGCTGTCATCTGAGTTTGTTCTGGTGAAGACCAGTAGAGCACTTGAAGGGAAGTACATCGACTACGTTTCATCAGCAACCCACAAAAGAATCTTACCTGTTGGTCCACTGGTGACAGATACTGTAATTGGGGATCAGGGGAATTCAGACATGATCCTTAAATGGTTGAGCAAGAAAGAAGAACACTCCACAGTGTACATCTCCTTTGGGAGTGAGCACTTCCTGTCCAAAGAAGAGATCAATGAGGTTGTAAAAGGGGTTGAGCATAGTGAAGCCTACAACTTCATCTGGGTCATCAGATTTCCTGCCAAGGAGGAGAAGACAGCTGACGAGGTACTTCCAGAGGGGTTTCTTGAGAGGGTAAAAAACAGAGGAATGGTGGTGTCTGGGTGGGCTCCACAAGCAAACATCTTGGGACATCCTAGTACGGGTGCATTCATGAGTCACTGTGGATGGAGTTCATTGAACGTGAGCATATACTATGGGGTGCCAGTGATAGGGATGCCAATGAAACAGAACATGTTCATAGATGCTAAGATGATGGTTAATGCTGGTGTCTGTGTTGAGGTTGTAAGACAGAGAAGCGGAGATTACAAGGGGGAGGAGATTGGTAAGGCCATAAAGGAGGTGATGAGTGGAAAAAGGATGAGAGAGAGAGCTTTACAATTGAGTGAGAAGATGAGAGAGGAAGAGAAGCTAGCAATGGTGGAAACTGCTCAACATCTATGCCACCTTTGTGTTAAATCCCATCTTTGATTCAGCAACAGATTGTTTCATTGATGGAAGTTTAATTCTGCTGCTTAATAGATTGTTTGTTTCATTGATGGAAGCTTAATTCTGCTGCTTAATTGGATCCTTCTTACAACCCTTGTAATGCTATGCATTCTTATGCAAAAATTTGTGACAAGGTTTAGGGTTTCAACATCTATCGGTGTGCTTTTTCAATCATCTTCGACCAAGAAAATACTAAAATGGACAATAATTTATTTAATGGGGTTTAACATGATAAATTCTAGGTTGAACAAATTATGTTCTTTGTAAACAAGTACTCCCTCCATCACGTAGTCACCGACACTGTAGATATGGAGTTTAAGAAAAGTTACTTTTTGACCAATTTTATTGACTTTTGAGAGGTTATTGTAGTATTTTTAGGTAATAAAAATTACAGTATAAAGTATGTTATGTGTGTTAGGTGAGAGTGATATTTTTGAAATTAAGATAACTTTTGAGGTTGTTGGTTAATGTGAAATTTCCTTTTCTGGGTGGTGAACATAAGTATGAGACGGACGAAAAACGGAAAGTGTGAAGGTAAGTATGGGACGGAGGGAGTATAATTCTATAGTATATATATATGTATTAAGTCATTTGGGTGGTGAACATAAGTGTGTGACGGACGAAAACGGAAAATGTGAAGATAAGTATGGGACGGAGGGAGTATAATTCTGTATACTATATATATATGTATTAAGTCCATTAGGCCCAATTACAGGAAGGCCGCGGCTATTCGCACCCACCATTTTACTTCCATACACCCCCTTGAATTTTAAATTAATAAATACATATAGTAAATTACGAAAATAGCCTTTTGATATACACACATTTTATTTAATACAAAATTATTTCTAAAACAATATACACACATCACATTCACATCACATTAACATACACACACCAAACACTTTAACAATAATACACACACATCACATTCACATTAAACATTTGAAAAACAACACAAACCTCACACCCACTCCACTCACTTCTTCTTCCACATCTCTTCCTCCAAAACCCTAGACTTTCTCCCCCATCATTCAATACTCACATTTGGTCATATGATCAACATGACGGAAGAAGAAACACCTAAGGACGTAAAGGTATGTATATTTACATGTTTAGACCGATTAAAATGTTGTTTTTCGCGTTTTTTTTTTCCCGTCGCTGTTTTTTTCGACCAACCAGAGTCGAAAATTTTTAATTTGTTCGACCAACATTGGTCGAAATTTTGTGGTAATTTCGACCAGAGGTGGTCGAAATTTTTGATTTCTGTCGACCACTCTTGGTCGAAATTTCTTAATTAATTCGATCATATATGGTCGAAATTTAGAAAATATTTCGACCATAAATGGCCAATTTTTTTAAATAAATTCGACTACCCTTAGGCGAATAGTGTGTATTTTTCCAGCACTTTACTTGTTTTCTTATTTTAACCCCTTTATTTTGTACACAGGAATCATTTTCTTCTACTAAATGTAGTGCCATGTTATTGGGGAATGAGCTTAGTACAGATGTTTGTATGGTTGAGGATTACACGGACTTATTTGAAACTCATCAATGGTTTGATACAAGAGAGAATTTGATAAAATGGGCGCGAAATATTGGTTTAGATAATCAGATGGTGGTTGTAGTGAAACGCTCTGACAATGGTGGAGGAGGAGGAAAAAAGGGAAGACTATTTTTGGGTTGTGAACGTGGTGGAAAGTATCGAGAGTTTAAGGCCAAAGTAAACCGATACAAGGAAGTGGATCCAGAAAGGGAAGTAGAGGAGAAGGATACAAGTAAGAAGAAACTGAAAAAGAGAGAGACGGGTACAAAGAAGTGTAATTGCCCCTTTTTGCTTAGGGGAAGAGAATTAGAGAAGGGCGGAGCATGGGCATTGGAGGTTGTTAACGGTGTTCATAACCACTCGATTGGCAATTACTTGGAGGGGCATGCCTATGCAGGGAGGCTCAAGAAGGAGGAGGAAAAATTTGTGATTGATATGTCACTCCAAGATGTCCGTCCAAAGAATGTGATAGAGCTTCTAAAACATAAATTCCCCGGTAACAAGACTACAATACGGACTATTTACAATTGTCGTAAAAAAAACCGAATTGCTGATCGTGGTGGTCGTTCTCAGCTGCAATATGTGGTGAAGAAGTTGGAGGAACACAAATACTATTTTCTCAGTCGAAGTTGCAAGGATACCGGTAATGTTAGAAACTTATTCTTTGCACATCCCCAAAGCATAGATTTGTTGCGTGCTTTTCCTCAAGTCTTGCTTATGGATTCAACATACAAGACGAACAAGTACAGGATGCCTTTGTTTGAAATAGTTGGTGTGACTTCAACTGGCATGACATTTTGTGTGGCAATCGTTTTTCTTGAGAATGAGCAGGAAAATAACTACACGTGGGCTCTTACAACACTTAGGGATGTAATGGGTAAATCTTGCGTGCCTTCGGTAATTGTCACCGATAAAGAGGTAGCTCTAATCAATGCCATTGAGAGTGTCTTTCCCGGTACCAGCCATTTTCTTTGTCGGTGGCATATAAACAAGAACATCACGGCGAATTGTAAAAAAATTGTCCATCCAAAGGATAAATGGGAGGGCTTCATGCATACGTGGAATTTGGTGGTGTTATCGGATAGTGATGAACTACTCACGGAACGGTTAAAGAGGTTTAGGCATGACTTTCGTGATTATCCTGAGGCGGTTGAATATGCTATGAACAATTGGGTGGAGCCCTACAAAAAGAAATTTATTTCTGTGAAAACGAATGCCATCAAGCATTATGGAAATACCACGACTAGCCGGTATGTAAATGACGTATCATATTCTTCTTAACTATTTTAGTATAAAACCTATGGATATTTATGGAGTATTTTATAAATTTTATCTCAGTGCCGAAGGCCAACACTCAGCAATGAAGAGGCAATTGCAAACAAATCAATGTGATTTTGAAAAGTGCTGGACAGAATTTCACACATTGATGGAGGCTTCTCACACGGCCATATTCCCATATTTCGTGTGCCACGTGTTTCTGAAAATTGACCAACACATCAGCATCTGGATCATGATCGCTTTCACTTGCATAATCATAACCCGGAGTTGAAGCCTCGCCACCCTCACTTGAGGCCTCGCCACCCTCACTTGAGGCCTCACCACCCTCACCATCCTGGCTTTCATCTTCGCCACCATAACTTTCATAATCACTTAGTTGTTGGTCATGAATGGGTTGAGGTTGTGCTTCTAGCTCGTTGTGATGCATTGGCTCGGGAAGAGGAATTGGTTGTGGTTGTGGTTGTGGAGCATCTTCAGCCAATGCATCATTATCATCCCTCATCCCTCTTCGTCTATTGGATGCGGTAGGAGGATTACGTCGGCGATATCTATCTGCGAAAAATAATTAAAATGATGCTCAACAACATATATGTGATAACGCATACCTAATGAAACTAGCATGCTCAAACTACTACACTGTATACAACAATCAAATATACAACAACGTACTATTACAATATAAACATGCCCAACCAAATAAACCATATAGGTGATAATTAGGGATAGTAAATACACTATAAACTCAAAATAGACACTGTTCGACCATAAGTGGATGAAACTTGGCAAACTTTTCGACCACCAGTGGACGCAATATATCATTCTGTTCGACCATAAGTGGTCGAAATTTCCTAACTTTTTCGACCACAAGTGGTCGAAATTTCCTAATGTTTTCGACCATGAGTGGACGAAATTTCCTCACATTTTCGACCAAGAATGGTCGAAAATTTCACTCTCATTCGACCATCTATGGTCGAAATTTCCTCACGTTTTCGACCAAGAATCGTCGAAAATTTCACTCTCATTCGACCATCTATGGTCGAAATTTCATGTTTCCGTCGACCATTGATGGTCGAACAGACCCTAAAATGGCGACGAACCAGGGTCGACCATCGCCATTCGTTCACCATCAACGTTTTGCACCATTCTTAGAACTACCCATGTTGATTTCCTCAACTACAACAAATATCATGCTACCCACAACATTACCCACATAAAAATTACAAAAATTTAACATAATTTCAAACATAATACTAAACCCTAGAATTTTAGAACACAAATTGGAAGGGGGAATCACTTACTAACAACATTGCTAACAAACGATGACACTCCTCCCGCCATTTTACAAGGTTGTCTTCTCTTCTTCTCCTCTTCCTCCCTTCTTCTCTTCTTCCTCCCTTCTTCTCTTCTTTCCTCTTTTTCTTTCTTTTTTGCAGAAGTGAGGTGGGTGAGGTGGGTGTGGGTGTTTAATTTAAGTTGTTGGGAGTAAATGTAGGATTGTGAAGTGGGTGTGTGATTTTGGGAGGAAATAGATATGTATATGGGTGTATTTCATTGATGGTAAAGTAGTATTTTCCAAGTGTGTGTATATATCATAATTATGTGTGTAGATATAATTGGGTGTATGAAGTAAAATGGTGGGTGCGAATAGCCGCGGCCTTACAGGAAAGCTTGGAAAATTAAATGAATTTTTTCATGTGTCATACAGACTCCATATTTAATAATTATTGTCCAAGGCCCAACATGGTGGTTTTTGGGAGGAAGGCCCAACACACTTGAATTTTCCCGATATTGTTTCTTTAATAATTTTATTTTATGTTAATTTCCAACCTATCTTATGCACATTAGATACCACGTGACATGTTTCTCAATATCTTTTTGTTAGGTAGATTGAGATTTCCACATGCTTCTCAATATCTTTTTGCTGCGTGGATTGAGATTTTCCGGTACGCTTATAATTATTGTTTGTTACATATTTTCTAGATAAATCACATACTGTTATAGTACAATATAAGGACCTTTTTTTTCTTTTCTTTTTTTTATCTTTCTTGCGGATCACACCACCTACCAAACTCCATAATTTTCTTTTTGACCGAGAATGCGACTAGCTCAAACTTATTTACTAGTATTTATTTATTTATTTTTATTATTATTGGAATAAATAAACAATCTGTGAAACCGTTCACCTCTCTTTTGTTTTTTGGTTTTTTTTTCTTATTTTATCTTTTTCCGTTTTCTATCGTCTACTTTGCCGTGTGATTTAATATTAATTTTAAAAATATAACTATGCTCTAGCAATACAACATCGTAGTATGATATGCATATACTCCATATGTAGAGTTATCGATGATATACGGTTATATTCATGTTGAAAGTATGATATAACATGCAACGTAATGCACAAGAAATATACACTTGTTGAATACATCATTCTTGAAGTATATATACCAGGCACAATATTTTATTGATGTATCCACACCACACAATCAAGTGTTACTATTTGCGATGGCTTTGAGAGTTTTAATGTTTCCATGGCTAGCCCATGCACACATATTCCCTTTTCTTGAATTAGCCAAGAATCTTTCCAAGAAAAACTTCCACATTCACTTTTGTTCCACATCTATCAATCTTGATTCCGTCAAACAAAGTTTGAACACATCAGATGATGATCACTTCTCCTCCATAGAATTTGTAGATCTCCATCTCCCTTCTTTGTCCGAACTTCCTCCAGAATACCACACGACCAAGAACATTCCACCCCATCTCCTCTCTCTCCTCGTCAAGACCTTCCAGAAGTCGAGCAACTCCTTTTCAGACATCATCAAAGATCTAAAGCCAGATCTACTCATCTACGATGGATTCCAGCCATGGGCTGCCAAGATTGCCTCATCCCAAGGCATCCCATCTGTCCTGTTTTCTGTTTCAGGCGCCACGACACTCTCTTTCTTCCACCACATGCATACGTACAACTCCCCCGACACGTTCCCTTCTCAGACCGTACGGATTCGGGAGTACGAGGTTAGGAGCCTTATGTCTCAGGGTGAAGCCATCCAGATTGAGGATGCTGGCGAAGGGTTTCTATTTGGGATCTTCAATCTGTCTCACGACGTCGTTCTGATCAAGACCTGTCGAGGGTTTGAAGGAAAGTACATTGATCATCTCTCCAGTTTGTGTAAGAAAAAAATCATCCCCACTGGTCCACTAGTGTCGTTTTCCGACAGCCACGATCAAGATTCCGACATCCTGAAGTGGTTAAGCGACAAAAAGGTACACTCCACTGTCTACATCTCATTCGGGAGTGAGAATTACTTCACGAAGGATCAGATCAGAGAGATAGCGAGAGGGTTGGAGATGGTCGGCGATGTTAACTTCATATGGGTTATCCGGTCGCCGGCCGGAGGTGAGATCACGGTGGAGGAGGCGGCGCCGGAGGGGTTCCTAGACGGGGTGAAGGAGAGGGGATTGATAGTGAAGGGGTGGGCTCCACAGGCTGCAATCTTGGCACATCCGAGCGTGGGGGGTTACATGAGCCACTGCGGGTGGAGCTCCGTCACGGAGAGTATATATTTCGGGGTTCCGGTGGTGGCGGTGCCGTTGCAGTCGGATCATCCGTTGAATGCGAGGCTGGTGGCGGAGAGCGGTGTTGGGGTGGAGGTGGAGAGGGATGAGAATGGAGGGTTCGATGGGGAAGGAGTGGCGAAAGCCATAAAAGAGGTGTTTGTGGGAGATGAGATGAGGAGGAGATGTAGGGTTTTGAGTGAGGAGATGAAGATGGAGGAAGAAGAAGACATGGATGGAGTTGTGGAGGAGCTTACAAGAATTTGTTTGAGGAAATGAGCACCTACAAAATTTATTTTCAATTTTAATTTCACTTCATTTAATTTATTTAAGTAAGAAAATTTAGATATAAATCTCTTATGTAAATAGCTAGCTAGCGGGTTGCATAGTAGATTTATATCATTTTTTATTTATTTTAATTTAATTTGAAGTATTTTTATTAAGTGCATATTACTCATTCTTTTTGCTAGCATTGATCAATACATTGAAATAGTTTATTATGACTTGAGTGGCGGAGATGTTAATCATGCTAATTTAGTTCCACACATTGAAATTTTCTGTTACGACAATATATTATTATACAATTATATTAGCTATTCAATTATTTTATTTTATGTACTTATTTAAGAAAATTTAGATATAAATCTCTTATGTATATAGCTAGCTCGCAGGTTGCATAGTATTTTTATATCACTTCATTTATATTTATATCATTTTTTATTTATTTCAATTTAATTTGATAAGTACTTTTATTAGGTGCATATTACTTATTCGTTTTGCTAGCATTCAATACATTGATCATCTATTACTACTTGAGTTGTTGAGATGTTAATCATGGTAATTCAGTTACTCATATTAGAATCTTCCGTTACAACAATAATAATGATGATTCAACTGATTCGATCTACTATAGTTGTATAATTCGATCCATCAAAAAGGTTGTTCTTCATATTATACACATATATGAGAGAGAATAAAAATTTGAATATGTATCTCAAAGTTTAAGAATTTGGAATTAGAGATAACATTTAAATGTAATAGAAATACCATGCAATATTACCATAGTTTTATTATCATTTATCACAATCAAATATGAATATTGTTGCACTTTGTTTGGAAGCAAATTATTTCAATTTAGTTTTCACCAACAATTTGTTATGAGCAAGCAAGACCTGAATTAATGTGTAAAAAGTAATTACAAAATTATTTAAGATTTAATTGAGTAAAACGCAAAAAAAAGTATTAAATTTTTATTTTTTTTTAGATAAATCATTCAACACGTTTGTCCAAATCAACCACACACCATATGTAATTCGTGAGATTTTTTTCTTCATGATATAGATTTTCTCTTCATGGTCCATACACCATATGGGATTTGAGTAAACCCAGAATAGCTTAAAAAAATTAATAATAAAAAAAAATTGGGCCTAAAAGCTGTATTGGAGTCTTGGACCCATAAATTTATAGAATATGGATAATTAACAAAATTTAAAACTTATATACCCGGCCCAATACACGTTTACTCTGGATAATACTATCTCCTTTGGGTTTTAGGATAAAACAAATATTAGGCCCATTATTAAAAAAAAATTCTACGTATACTAGTACTCGTCAGTTCGTCTCAACATTTCTTTAACTTATTAATGTAATGTGGTAATTAAGTAATTTCATTTATTTATTATAAATTTTTCGAAAAAAATTCACATTTTTTTTTTAAATTTTGGACACAATAAACTCTTATATGCCCTCCCTGCTACTACATCTGCAACTACATTTTACTTTATTAACAATTTTTATGCAACACCTTATGCGATTATGCAAACAATTACATCTGAGATCTTATACACAATTTTTTTTAAGCACATCTCATATGATTATGCATTGCAATTAGATATGTGACTTCATATATAATTTTTTTCATACGATACTACATACAACTATATATGCAAACATTGCACGTGATTATATGTGCGATATACATGCGATTATATTCGTACAACCATATACATGTATTTACATACACACAAATATTAATTGTACGTATATGAAGGTGAAATTACAGATAGATTTTGGATCAACCAATGTGGACTTTCCAGCTACCAATCAGAAAGTTATGTGTAACAACTTTTTTCTATAATGACGTGTTAATTTAGGTGAGAGAGTTCAGATTTGATTAATCTCTACGTTTCGTATGAACATGTACTAGCTTTTAAATTAGTATTTTCTTCAACATCGTAACTCGTGTGCTTTTTATATCCTTTAAAATTAAATAGCTATGTTTTTTTTTTTTAAGCAGATGCATCCTAAAGTTTCAAATTTCAATTATTAAAGATTCTAAACAAATTACATTTATACTCATTATATTTAGCTAATAAATGGATAACGGTCAGATTAATGATTAATTATGAGATTTCTATACATTAGTGTTTGTATATTTTTATTTTCTTGAAATGTTTTTTTTGGAAATTTAATATTTATTTAAAATTATTTTTGCAATATCAAGCCCTACCAAATAATGTGTAATAAGTTCTCGACTATCATGCATTATTGATGAGAGTGATTCAGAATTTATAAAAGTTGAATTTCCTATTTTAATTTGGTATTACATTGTGTGTATACAAGTAACCATATCTAATGCAATTAAACTCCCGTAAGATATAGTATTATTAATTGTATCTTCAACTAACATGTAATATTTATTAATACAATAAATAAAACATTAAATAAAATATCCTAATTAATTTCATTTTCATTTTAAAGAGTGACACTGAAGCTCCAAAAACAGATGAGTACATTTTTTTCCAAAGTCAATTAATACACCAACCACCGCGATAAAAAATTACAAAGATGAAAATTAACAATAAGTATTTTTTGTAAGATAATTATGGCCTAGTGCCATTAATAATAAATATATATAAGATATTTATTATGATCAAATATCTTAAATAATGATATGGTTTAAATAAATAATATATATGAGATAAATAAGGTCATATATATTTATGGATAACAATCACATTGATAGAATGTGATTTGATAAAGATTTAATATCCCGATCTGGTCCTCTCTCCACCTATTAAAGAGACACAGTTTTATTAATTCTCTATCACATTAAGTCTTACGTACTGTGCCATAAAGAAAGGGGTGAGGAGAGAGAAACCAGTTCCCGGCGTAATTGACCGGAACGTATCATTGGAGGACCGCCATTAGTGGCGTCTCAAGGTAAGTCTTCTAATCGTGTTTATGTGGTGTGAAAATCATGAAGATCTAAGATTCATGTCAATTAAGAAATTAATTGTTTATGAAATTATGCTTACATGTGGTATCAGAGCATGGTTTTGGATCTCATGATTTTTCATCAATTAATATTTTATGAATATGAATCTGTATATGATTGAACGAATCCACGTATCATATGACTAATTGAATGAGATTATCAAAACATGCATATATGTTTTTTCCGCTGCAATTTGTATGAGAAAATTGATGATGAATTGATCTCGATCATATTATTGAATTTTGGGCAAAATTATGTTTATAAAATTAGTTGGAATTATGTTTATGAAATTAGTTGGAATTGATTATCGTATCATAATTAAAGTTATTTTGGGAATTAAGCACTATCCCGTTAAAAAATATTATGATAAAGTAGTAATGTCATATTTAATTAGAATATGATGATTACATATTTTGAAGGATTCTGATATTAATTAACAGTATCATGTGTTTATACATATTATTGATATAATATGAATTTATTATACCATGTATAATTAATTGTGATAAATTGATGTTATATGACAAAAATAATAACTGCCTAATTCATATGACTTGAGTGTCACATTTTAATGCCCAATTATTAACATAATTGTAACTTTCCAACTAAAGTGATTTAATAATGATAATGAAATCAATCCTTCACTAATGTTTATGACTTATATTATTTTGATAATAATTAAAGTTATTTTGGGATATATAATATTAGAATATCTCACTTATGTTAGGTATGTTTGACTGCTTATGACATATTTATTATGGTAATGTCCCAAATATATTAAGATGCAAATTATACATGATATCTTTATTAATGTGATATATATGGATATATTATGTATATATATGATGACAGTCTTAAGATTTTAATTAATGATATTGACTGTGATTTATGAATATTTATGAAATAATGATTTGATTATTACTCACTTTCCTATTGAGTATAATCTAAGAGTCTTTGATAAGATTAATAATGATTTGATTATTACTCACTTTCCTATTGAGTATAATCTATTATGATAATCTTTGATAAGATTATAATGAATGATTTTATGATTTAAATTTATTTAATGTTGGTCTGTTAATCACCAAAGTGGTCTGATCTGAAAGAATAATAAAATTAAATCGTATAATAAAATTTTAATTTCTCATATTTAAGTGATGCTTGAATAAAGAGAATTATTATATGGGTTATTAAAAATTTCACAATTATAAGACTTTAAATTCACCCAAAGGTGATTGCTAGTCTTTATAATTCATGAATATGAAGATAAAATTGATAATTAATATATTATGACAAATTATTTTGTATGTCCAAAGATGACAAAATAGTTTTAATGAAAATATTTAATTATCAAATTATGTTATATTTGAAAGCATCATTATGATTATGATTGTATATTGTTGTATCACCCAAAAGAGAACTTCAATATACATTTATTGCTTTCGATCCTGAATCTATTATTAAATTACTCAAGGTATTTATAGGAATAAATTATATTATTCTTATTCTTAAAATTACCTATATTATTTAGTCTCTATTCGCATGATGCGTCTGTTCCATTACAAAATGGATTAAAGTAATTTAAATAGTGTGAATAAATCTAATTTCACCAAAGTGTTTTGAATTTTATTTATCACTTCAAGATAAATTGCTCATTTGCTTTGTAATAGCAATAAAGCTAAGTAATCTGACTATAATGCTCGGGTTAGATCAAACAGACTGGACATAATGTTTATGCGAATGAATGAGACTAATAAATTAAGTCTAACATACCTAAATTACTAATAAATCTCTTGATGAGATGCTAATGACTACTTTAACTACCATAAAGTTTGATGGTTCTCATGGCACACATGAACTTATCATTAAAGATAATAAATATTGCAACAAGATTAAAGCCTTCCATAATGAACGTAGTTTACAAATTCATTACCTTCTAAGTATGACCAATTCCTAATAAACTATAACACCATGAAAGACAAATGGAATGTGAATTAAATTCACGTAATTTAATGATGGTTCAAAAGGAAAGAAGGTTTAAGAAACAATTTAAAATTTAAACATTATGTTCGTTTAAAAGTAATGAAGTTTGAACTAAACGTGGCTTTAATGTTTGGGGAAACTTTCCAAAAGAATTATTCCAAAAAGATTAATTAAGAATAAAGTCTTTCATGAGATAGGCTTTTACTGATCTTGATATTTGTGTGAATTGCATTAAAGAAAAGCAAATAAAACACACAAAGAATAGAGTCACGATAACTACAAAACTTCTTATAATAGTTTACACCGCTAAATGTGAATCTTATGATAATACCCTTCTTAAAGGAATAATAATATTCCATCATTTTTAATTTTAATTTTAATTTTTCACATTATGATTATATTTATCTTTGCAAGAAAATTCTCATTCTATAAATGCTTGATAAACATTTATTAATGATGTTGAGAAAATTAGATAGAAAAGTAAAAATTATAAAGATTGGAAGAAGTGATGAATTTTATGGAAAGTGTGATGGATTATCATGCCCAATCACTTAATTACAGGAAAAACTGACATTTATACTAAATGTTGCACACCATAATAAATTGGTGTAGCAGAATGACATAATCGTACTTTATTAAATATGGTTATAAGTATGTTGAATGATTAATTTATACCCATATTTTGTGGATTTATACATTTAAAGCTGCCACTTACGTGATGGTCGAGTTTTTAGTAAAACAGTTTTCAAAACACCTTATGAACTTGTAGAAAAACTCGATCTTAGGCAGTTGAATCTTTTAAATTATCCGGCGGGGATTATGATTTATATCCACATATAAAGAATTTGGATATAAGAAACTAAAGTGATTTCTTTATAAATTATCCTTGAAGTCTAAAGGGTATGAATTTTATGGTCTTAACTATAGTACAAGAATTTTAAAACTAGAATGTCAAATTCATTAAGAATTGTAAAATCAGTGGGAGTATGAAACCATGAAATGTGGTTATTGAAGAAGTTGGGTGGAGAATTTGAAAATACATTTATCTAAACTTCTTCTAAAGTTGTTATATAGTTGTTAAATAGTCAAACAACTTTCAAGTACAACATTAAGTTATTCTACTCTCTTAATGAATCTGATTTTACTAAATCAATTATCAATGAGCTTTCATTTGATATATCACATCAAATAGCATTAAGAATATCTGAAGGACAATATATCCGCTATTTCTAACGATTGCATATGTGGTATAATAAAATGAGCTAAATTTGACATTATAATAAAAGCTAAAATTTCAGTTTTGGAATAAGTCATGGAAGTACTAATTCTATTAAATGAGTAAATTCAATGAAAGACGAGTTGAAATCAATGGCTCATAATGAAATTTAATATCTTGTTAGAATTGCCAAAGAGTTATAAAAGAATTTGAAACGAATGTATCTTTATGATGTCGATTTCCAAAGATATAAAATTAGAGTTGTTGCTAAAGATTTTACTAAAAAAGATGACATAATTATAAGGAGATATAACAAATTATTTCTTTACAAGACTCTATTAGAATTATCATGGCTTTAGTAACTCATTATGACTTAGAGTTGCACCAAATAAATGCTATGCCTGCTTTTCTTTAAGGTGATTTGGTGGAAGATCAATTTAAATGGATCAACTCAAAAGTTTTTCCATTAAAGGAAAATATCACATGGCGTGTAAACTTAAAGAATTAACATACAAACTTAAGCATGCTTTCCTATAAAGATATCTTTTGGATTTAAGAAAAACATCATAAACGGTGTACATATATATCTGAAAGTTAGTGGGAGCACATTAATTCTATACTTGATGATAAACTTGCTTGCAACTGATGATCTTGGTTTATTATGTGAAACCAATAAATTTCTCTCAAAGAACTTTAGAATAAAACATATGATGAGATAATTAAAGATGTCTCTGTAAGTATATGTTATTAAAGTTCAATTAAGATTATGGATGGAAAAGTGTTTGTAAAGAACGTTCCAATCCGGAAGGGAGATAAGTTTAATCTTATGCAATTTCCAATAATGAATTGGAACGTACTACAATATTCCTTATATGTATATTATTGGTAGCTTAAGATATACAAGATTGTATAAATACCAAATATCAGTCTTACTGTTAGAATGCTTGGTCATTATTGAAGTGATTCATAAATGAATGACCAGAATGTTGCATAAGTAAATATTATAAGGTATTCTAATGAACTAAAGCACTCGTGCTTACTTATCGAAAATTTAATTACTTAGATGTAATTAAATACAGATTCAGATTAAGATGATTATATGATGCAAGAAAGTTCACTTTGACTTTTACGTTTCTTAGTCGGGGATATTGTGTCATGCAATATTGTGAAGAAGTTTCTAAAAACTACATTCACTATTAAAGTTAACTTGTGGCATGATTTGAAGCTACAATTTAAGGACATTAAATGTGGAGTTTAATTTTAGGACTTGAAATAAGTTGACAATAATGTCAAGTCGCTGAAAACTTATTATGATTATTCCGCTGCATTGTTCTTCTTTAAAACGATGGATATTCCAAAGTTGCTAAAACATATGGAATGAAAGTACTTATCGTTAAGAAGAACTTTAGAAACAAAGATGTCAATTGAGCATAATGGAATCAATCTTATAATTTCGGATCCGTTACACAAATGATCTTCTCTAAAACATTCATTGAACGTTACATGAATATGAGATCATTGAAAGGCTCTAACAAGCTTATGATGAACAATTGACATTAAGAGCTCATTATGTTTTGTTTCTAATTGATATATCTTGTTTTGTCATTTTAGTATACATGAATGTTGACATTAATTAAACAAGATTTTATCTCGAATTGAGATACTTATGTGGACCATTATTGATCCTTACGTTTATGAGTTATGTTGAGTAGAAAGCTAATATCATAGTACATGGAAGGAACTATGTCGAGTAAATGATATAGAACCGCTATGACTTGTGTTAGTCTATACTTAATATTGACTTTATGAGTTGACCAGTTAATTTATCTTATGTCGCGCATATTATGTAAATTATTTAAACCTTTACGTTTAAAGTTTAATTCTGTCACTCGGCCAAGTGGGAGAATGTAAGATAATTATGGCCTAGTGCCATTAATAATAAATATATATAAGATATTTATTATGATCAAATATCTTAAATAATGATATGGTTTAAATAAATAATATATATGAGATAAATAAGGTCATATATATTTATGATAACAATCACATTGATAGAATGTGATTTGATAAAGATTTAATATCCCGATCTGGTCCTCTCTCCACCTATTAAAGAGACACAGTTTTATTAATTCTCTATCACATTAAGTCTTACGTACTGTGCCATAAAGAAAGGGGTGAGGAGAGAGAAACCAGTTTCCGGCGTAATTGACAGGAACGTATCATTGGAGGACCGCCATTAGTGGCGTCTCAAGGTAAGTCTTCTAATCGTGTTTATGTGGTGTGAAAATCATGAAGATCTAAGATTCATGTCAATTAAGAAATTAATTGTTTATGAAATTATGCTTACATTTTTATCTTTTAAAATTTTCATATAATTTTTGTAAATTGATAAAATTTAATTTAGTGTAATAATAAAATATATTCAATATATAATTTTTTGGCGACGAATAACTTGTATTAGTTGTAAAAATTTGTTATGGCACTGATCAAATATCTTTTTAATAATGTAATTTAAATTGAGGCAAAAACGTGTATTGTTCGAGTTTGCAATCAATCATTTGAAGAATATTATTGTACTTATCATTAGTTGCAAGGACCCCATCAACTAACTTAATGCATATAATTTTATTAAAATACAAAAAGATGAATATAATTGTTAAAAAGGTAGAGATGATAATTTTGAAGTTATAGAGTACCCTTGAGGTTTTGTTAGGTTGTAATTTTTTAGATATGAATCATTTTAAGAGACAAGCAAATGTAAAGAGTATGATCAACACTTCTTAATTTGCTGCATGCGAGCTTTGATCGTCAAAAAGGTGTAGTGAGTTATGAGTGAGTCTACTTCACCATGCATTTCGTTTTTTTTAAATTACTCCTCGGCTGGCTCAGCACATAAAAAAATTACTTAAAAAAAGATGAATTATTCCTCTTTCAAATAAAAAAAAATTATTCTTCAAATTCAACTTAACAAAGATATAAAAAATTATAACATGTCAGAATATATGCAAATTACTAATATTTATTTTTTATTTAGAAAAGTAATAATTTATTTCTTTAAGAGTAAAAAGTAAATCAGGGTGAAAACTTTGAAGAGTTATAATATTGTTCATTCAGACTAGTACATAATTTATATTTTTAAAGAGTAATTTTTTATATATTAAAGAGTAATTGATAAATTATGATATAAATATTTGAAGAGTAATATTTTTTATTCAAAAGAGTAATAATTCACCTTTCTAAATCATCTCTAACGATATTTTGGTAAATATAGTGGTAATTTCTTAAACCTATTTGATGGCAATATATGTGGGAACGGGATATCCTATAACACTTTATTGTGACATCTCATGTAACACATCCTTAAATCATGTAACACTTTATTAGGGTATAGTTTTTCACCTCCCTCATACGTGTCACTTATCCAACAGAGTGTTATAAAAGATGTGACACCAAAGTGGCACAGAAGATCCAGACTCATATATGTGCTAGATGAAATATAAAATTAGCATGTGGTATAAAGGATTAATTTAATTAGCTATAAAAGAATTATAGCATGATCAGTTAACATTAGTAATAATTAAACAAGTATATGATCAATTGGTTTGGAAGAGATGAAGTGTTCCATAGAGTTGTTCAAGCTAACAATTATTAAGATAGGTTGCAGGTGGGACTTGTTATAAATCATAATAATTTCACAAAAATATATAAAATATAGCATCTCTACATCCCTTTCTATATATACATCACTTTCATATATACTCCTCATCACCTCTTGGATAAGCCAAAAACTCTCTCTCTCTCAACTATATCATATATGGCCTCCACAGAGACAGCTGCTCCTGCAGCAGATAAGGTGGAAGAAGCACCACCACCACCACCGGAGGTGAAAACTCCGGTGGATGCACCACCTACCGATTACTTAGCGGTGGCGGAGGTGGTGCTTAGATTTCTGGTGTTTGCTTCAGCACTGGTGGCTGTTGTTGTCATTGTTACCAGCAAAGAAACACAAAAGGCTGCTACTCTTAAATTCAATCACTCACCAGCTTTCATGTGAGTTTTTTCACACACATGTACACCTTATTTGTGTGTGTAATTGCATGCATTGGCGGACGTATGAATGGAGTAGGGGGGCACTGGGCCCCCTGAACTTTTAAAAATTACTAGTATAGATATAGAAATTTTTTGAAATATCTTTGTGTCCAAGTGGTGGAGTGAGGATGTTTTACTTTTAAAGGTCTCGTGTTCGATTCATGCAGCATTGTTATTTTTTTCCCCTCTTCTATTTCTTTTATTTATTTATTTTCCCTCTAAATAACATATTTATTTAATAATTTTAATGACTTTAGTTTCAAAATTGTTACTCTTACATAATACAATTAAAAATACTAAAACATCTTTAGAAAAATGTTAATAAAAGTTGGTAAATAAAATAATTCTTCTTAAAATTTATAGAACAAAAAACACGAATTATTGTATGAGAAAAATTGGGCCCCCTCGACGGAAATCCTGCGTCCGCCACTTATTGCATGTAAGTATTAATTCTATGCAATCATTCTCTGGTGTTGCATGATGAGACACAGCATGAGCCCAATTTAAAGTGAAAAACTAAGTTTTTTTTAATTATTTTATTTTATTAATTAGGTCTATTTCTAAATCTTAAAAAACATGCATATGTAATCTAATATTTCTAGTCTACTAAACCTCTTATTACCAAAAAAAAAAAAAACACTTGTGTTAAACCATTTCACAAAATGAATTTTGTGAAGCGAATAAAACGTAAGAATATTTTTAACAAAAAAAATGAATGAAAATTGATAATTACTATTCAGTTTACCTATTTTTCAAACTATGTAAGATCGATGAAAAATAGTAAGTAATATCTAATGATCAAGAAAATAATGAATCATACTCACACTGTCACAAAGACTTGTTCCTTGCACTAAAAAAACTACTAATTCCGATTCCGAAAATGAGTATTATTTTAATTAGTAGACAAAAATAGTCTTAACTAGCGTTATATACTAAAATCAATGCATTTACATTAGGATCTATTTTAATTGCAACATTAATAAATAAAGGATAAAGAGGGAAAAAAGAGATAAATTAATACATTAGCACTTAAATTAAAATGAGTTATTCTATGGTAAACCGAGTTTACACCATGAACCTTTGTAAATATTGTGATCCCCTTAATTTAAACATCCTAGCAATATATAGGGTATATAGGATTGGAAGAGAATCACATGTTTTACAACATGTGGTCCCCCTTTATTTAAACATACCAGCAATACATAGGGTATATAGGATTGGAAGGGGAACCACATGGTTTACACCGTGAACCCGGTTTACACGAGTATTTGTGAATTGAAATTAACATAATGTTAGAGTGTGACTTGATTAAATATTAAATGATACTCATCTCTATCATATTAAGCTTTTAGATGAGGTGGTCGTTTAACATGGTATCAGAGCCAGGTTCCAGACTTAGTCGGAGCGGTGCGGGAAATACGGCACGGTTGTTGGCGGACCAATGCGTGTGTCAAACTGATGTCTAGCCATGTGACTTTGTTTGAGGGGAAAAAATGTGGCGCGGTTGGTGGCAGACCAGCACGCGTCTCAAACTGATGTCTAGCCATGAGGGACTTTGTTTGAGGGGTAAATGCGATGCAGTTGGTGGACCAGCACGCGTCTCAAACTGATGTCTAGCCACGAGGAACTTTGTTTGAGGGGTAAATGCGATGCAGTTGGTGGGATGTTCTCGCCTCAAACTGATGGTCCAACTGTGGGACTTCGCCTCAAACTAATGGTCTAGCTGTGGGACTTTGTTTGAGGGAAAAATATTGGTTGGTGTCAAACCAAAGTCCCACATCGGTTAGAAGTGGGGATGGCGATGGGTTTATAAGTACGGACAAGACTATCCCTAGCATGAGGCCTTTTGGGTGTAAGCCCAGAGAGCAAAACCGTGTGGGCCAGTGGGCGGACCAAAGCGGACAATATCATGCTAGTGGATTGAGTGGGCCCAGCTCTGCTGGGCCGATAAACCCAACAAGATGGAATTTTCTCATAAATGGGTGGCGGTGATGTTTAAACCCTGAACCTTTGTTAACCATGAGCTCTGGTACCATGTTAAACGGCTGTTAGGGAGGTAATCATGTCAATCAATCACTCTAACACGCCCACCAAATAACTCTAACACATAACCCATTGTTGTTCTTAATCATGTCAATCAATCACTCTAACACGCCCACCAAATAACTCTAACACGTAACCCATTGTTGTTCTTAACTCTATTAATATATATATATGAGCATGATATAATGTCACTATATCACTTCATGAACAAATCATTATTGATTGACTAATATGTAATGAATTAATTTCGCTTATCTTATAGTTCAAGATTCAACGATGAATATTAGTAATTATTTATTTGTCGATACTTGTAAGCTTATTTATTTGTTAAAATAAAAGTGCATGATATATTTAAGAAAAACTATGCATGCAGATACTTTGTTGCAGCACTGTCGGTTACAGGGTTGTACAGCATCATCACTACCCTCCTCTCATTCTATGATCTCCTCCAACCTGCCTCCTCTCCTAAATTTCTATTACAGTATTTTGTCTTATTTGATGTTGTAAGTAATTCTTCCAATTATCATTTCAACAACTACAATTGGAAAGTGTACATAGAGTGATCATTAATTTCTTCAGGTACTGCTAGGAATTGTGGGAGCAGCAACTGGATCAGCAGGAACAGTGGCTTACACAGCTCTGAAAGGCAACTCCCATCTCGGTTGGGCCAAAATTTGCAACGTTTACGACAAAATTTGCACCCACGTCGGAGCTTCTGTAGCTGTCTCATTGTTCGCCGCGATCTTGCTCGTGCTCTTGGTCTTCCTCTACATTTTCAAGAAAATCCTCAAATAGATTTCAAAGAAAATTCATGCATGCGTATTATTGGATTAGGGTTTGCAATTGTATGTCTTGCGTGACTATGTAGATTATTCATATGTGCATGCATGATCACATCAAATCCTGTTATCATATGTTGTAAATTCATGTGTTTCGTCATCTTTTACCTTTCACCTTTTCAATACATTTGTTGTCATTCTTATGTGTCACACACTATATTATTCGAAAAGAGAATAAGATCAGAACCTCATAAAAATATAGTGCAAATTTCTAGAATTATGTAGACGAAAAAAATGATAACTACTACACTTGAATAGAAAATTTGTAAGAACAATTGTCGACCACCAGATCCGCTGGTCTGATGTTAATTATATTAATATATACAGCTTTACTCAAAAAAAATTCCTTTTTGCTTTATTTTTTCTTACAATATTATATGTAGCAATAGAAATATACTTTTTGATTAATAGAATGATTTATCAAAACGAACTTAATTTTGAAAAAATATTACTAGAGTTAAAGTAAATACTTAGTTAAGCTGCTGAATGTATAAATTTATAAATAAATAAAACCGTTTATATTTCAAAAATATAAACGACAATTAAATACTATTGGGCTTCAATTGAGCTATTCATTACGGACCGAATCAAATTGGATCTAGACACTTGATTGTTGGCCCATTAGTGGGAGGAAAGAAGTGGAAAAATGCCTTTGGAAATTACTCCCTCCGTCCGCTTTTAAGGGTATCATTTTTTCATTTTGGGCGTCCACCCCTAAAAGTCTCATTTCCTTTTTTATCCACACACACACTAATATAACTAAAAAATGGGACACACACCTCCACTAATACAACTACCCACTACACATTAAATAACAATACTCCTTAATCACCGTGCCCAAAAGCAAATGACACCCTAGCCTTGAATCCGGACGGAGGGAGTACTATATATAAAAGAAAACAATGTTAACAATCAATTTTAGAAAGTACTCAGTAAACATTTGTTATGAAAAGTAATTAGTTTGGGTGTGTTAATTAATTTAGGGTAAGTTTTAGATGAAATAATTACTTTGGGTGGGGATAGTAATTTAGGTAAATTTTAGATGAAAGGGTTATAAATGTATTTTCACTTTGTATTTTTTAAAAATCTGGGTGTCTTTAACAGTGTTTTGGAGTGGCATAGCGTCACCCTATTTAAAATTATTTTCTATAAAAATGCAATATATTCAAAAGTTTATCACTCTTTGACAGTAGATTAAGAAGTGTGCTAAGTTTAACCTTGTAGAAGATGGATTAGGTAAATTATGGTTAGCTTGGAAGTTATAATCATATTGAGTTTACTTTACCATGATGATAAAATTGGTAAAAAATAAAAATAAAAAATAAAAGTTACAGACTTGAATTTGATAACTTAATTTATTTGGGGAGATTTCAAATCATGAAATGCTACATATTAATGCAATAATCAAAAGTCACGCGTTTATTTTTTTTTAGAAAAAAATTAATTATACGTATATACATACAGTTTCTTTTTTACTTTCTTACCCAAAAAAAATAAAATGGCACGTATTTATATTTATTAATAATAAGTGGAGTAATAATAATAATTAATAAAAAAATGGAAGCAATAAAAAATAAAAAAAAGTAGTACCTGGGAGAAGTGCAAGTGATACAGTTCCACTGTCTCTCTGGTCAAAATCTATGTTCTCGCTTTCTCTCTCTACAGATTTCTCTCTCCTCTCCGATCATTTTATTATTTAATTGGCGAGGAAAAAGTAAGAGCAAATCAGACACTCGCAAGCGCAGATCAGCTGTTCGATCATTTGGCCCACTCACATTTCATACTAAACACAAAAAACATAATTTCTTTCCTTTCATTCTTTGACCCAAGTCGATAGTGCCAATTCGACTTTGCGAACTTTATCTAATCTTTTCTTTTAATCCCACAACAAAAGAGGCCGCAAAAGGAAGGCGCAATAAAATCTATAATCTAATACTAGTATGTACTCTTTAAATTATTATCTTTGCTTTTTGTAGGTATGTTAACTTCTTGTTCTCGACTTTCATGAATTGTGGTATTTCAATATATTGCTACGTGTGCTTCTTGGTAGTAAAGCTAGGGTTTTTTTTTTTTTTTCCTTTCACCTCATTGCATTACAAGATTCTTTTTTTCCTCATTAATTCCTTGTAAAATGCGTATCTGAATTTTGCTATTGAATTTCTTCAGGAGTTACAGTGGGTAGGGGCTATTCGATGATCCTGTAGACGTTCAAATTCTTGTATGATGTAGATTCTTGATTGGCTTTTTTTTTTGTGCGTCTTCTTTTTGTATTGGTGGGGGTTTTGAATGTGTTGCAAGAGTGTACTATGTGGTGAGAAATGATGCATTGGCTCGTTGAGAAATGGGGTGTGTTTTTGGGAAAGAGATTCAGTCACCTGGGCCCCCTAGTGGTGATTCAATAGTTAGAAGGGAGAGAGATAAGGCTGAAGAGAAAGATTTGTCTGTGCCATCTGAAAGGAATGAAAAAGTAGTGGTTGATTCAGTTAGTAAACCGGAGGGAGGGGATGACGGAGGAGCTGGTGGTGGTGAAGTTCAGAATGGTGGTGAGAAGAAGGTTGAGGAGCGAAAGAATGAGAATGCACTTCGCACAAGAGGTGAAAGAAGGAGGTCTAGGCCAAATCCAAGGCTAAGTAACCCTCCTAAGAACATCCATGGGGAGCAAGTAGCTGCTGGATGGCCATCTTGGCTCTCTGCTGTTGCAGGTGAGGCTATCAATGGATGGACACCTCGAAGAGCCGATTCTTTCGAAAAAATTGATAAGGCAAGAGGCTATTGCTTTCATTCCTATTCTCCTGAGTTAGTTCATCGGCTAATTCTTATTTAAGTTTCTTTTTTCGTATTTAGATCGGACAAGGTACTTATAGTAATGTATACAAAGCTAGAGACGCGATAACAGGAAAGATTGTTGCATTGAAGAAGGTTAGATTTGATAATTTGGAACCTGAGAGCGTGAGGTTTATGGCAAGGGAGATATTGATTTTGCGTCGTTTGGATCATCCAAATGTTGTGAAGTTGCAAGGATTGGTGACATCAAGGATGTCATGTAGTTTGTACCTTGTATTTGATTACATGGAGCATGATTTGGCCGGGCTTGCTTCGAGCCCTGGGATCAAGTTTACAGAGCCTCAGGTGGAATTCTGCTCTTGTATGTGTGTAGTGTATTTCTCTTTGTTATACTTAGATGAGGAATTTTTTTGAAGCTTCTGCATGTCCCATTGGAGAACTTCACGTCATGTTTGTGTTGTCTAATTGATGTGATAGGTTAAATGCTACATACATCAGCTGTTGTCTGGTCTTAAACACTGCCACAAACACCATGTGTTGCACCGTGATATTAAGGGTTCAAATCTCCTTATTGATGATGGAGGGGTACTTAAGATTGCTGACTTTGGATTGGCTTCCACCTTTGATCCTAACAACAAGCAACCCATGACTAGTCGTGTGGTTACTCTTTGGTATAGGCCACCAGAGCTGCTTCTTGGTGCTACCGAGTATGGTGTGGGCATCGACTTGTGGAGCGCTGGATGTATTTTAGCTGAAATATTTGCCGGGAAGCCTATCATGACTGGAAGAACAGAGGTAAACTTCTAGTTGGTAACTTCAGACACTTCATATCAATCTATTGTTAATGTCTGAATGAATGCTTGTGTCTGTGTGTGTTGCTTAGGTGGAACAGCTGCACAGGATTTTCAAGCTATGTGGTTCTCCATCTGAAGAATATTGGAAAAAGGCCAAGCTTCCACATGCAACCATATTCAAACCCCAGCAATCATATAAAAGATGCATAAAGGAGACATTTAAAGATTTTCCTCCATCATCATTACATTTAATTGATACTCTACTCGCAATCGATCCTAGTGAGCGTCTAACTGCTACAGCTGCATTGAACAGTGATGTGAGCTCTCTTTCAACCTCCTCCTCATGTAATTTCTGTGCAAAACAGGAGCACTTTTCAGATAGCATCTTTCTCACATGCCGAATAAGTTCAAGCTATAGCTCCTATCGTATTCTGTTTGATACTTTGCCTATAATTTGTCGAACGTGATGAATTATTCGTTTATTCTTATTACAGTTCTTCACATCCAAGCCATATGCATGCGATCCTTCTAGCCTTCCCAAGTATCCTCCAAGTAAGGAGATGGATGCTAAACGTCGTGACGAAGAAGCTCGCAGGTTCAGGATATAATTGCTCAACTTTTATGTTTGTAGTTCTTGATCGCAGTTCCATTTTTAAGATTCAAACGAACACAAGACATAATTGCTTCTTTTTTTTTTCCTGATGCATCTCAATACTAGTTATGTTTCTGTTTAGACCTGACATGATATACGTAATAGTAGGTTAAGGACTGCTGGTAAATCTCATGGCGAAGCAGGCAAAAAGACACGCACACGTGATCGTGGAATGCGGGGATACGCTGCTCCTGAAGCCAATGCCGAACTGCAAGCTAATATTGATGTATGTTAATTTCTGTTAACTCAGTATATTCTTTTCAATGAACAGTGAGGATGAAATAAGTTTGAAAAGCACTTGTATATTCACATTTCACACTAAGGCCAAAATATATGTAGTTCTGCTTTATTTTTCACAAAGATTAAGAATGGTAGTTTAGGATGTAAGATCATATATGTTGATCTGTATGTGTGGCAATTACTTACTCACTTACTACGCAGAGACGACGCCTAATTACTCATGCAAATGCAAAGAGCAAGAGTGAAAAGTTTCCTCCTCCACACCAAGATGGAGGCATTGGATTTCCGTTGGACTCGTCTCATCATATCAACCCAACGTGCCATTCACTTCTATGAACTTCTCGTACACCAAGGATCCAATTCAAACTTGGTCAGGCCCATTGGTGGATCCTGCTGTAGTTGGAGCTCCAAGAAGAAAATCAAAGCCATCAAAGAAGGAGCATCGTAGAGATTAAGAATTCTACTAGGAATAACGAGAAAGATAGGGTGTAATATACTTGCTGCTGGATCAACACACTGAGGTGCAGCGTCCATATAGACACTGCACCTCTGTGTGTTATGCCTGAGCCAAGCGGGAGATGCTCGAGAGGTGAATCGTTTTCTTATTTAGCATTCGTTGTTTCTACTATTTTTGGAATCATGAGAACATTCTAGTGTATGTTGATTCTCTCACATTTTTTCCTTCCATTGACAAACTGCAATATCATTAATGAAGCATTGCATTGAAACATACTGTATTGACAGGCTTTTCTAGGCGTTTCGACTGCTCGTATGCTCATGTCTGATGAATTTTTTAGTCTTTTATCTCGTTTTTCAAACACATTTCGATTCACATAGTCTCAGTATGGTTAAAATTCTAAAAATTGTTGTAACAGATGATGATCCCCCACGGAGTACTACACTCTGAATATTAGTATAGGAAACACTTGCGTGAGATCGTTTTTATGTTTTCTTAAATAGTTATCACTCTAAAAGTATTATCAAAGATAATATCGCTTTCATTAAATTTTTCATAACAGATTATTAAAGTATTATCACTTTTTATTCGTTTCACAAAAGAATAATAGAAATATGGTCTCAACAAGTGTTGTATATATACTCCCTCCGTCCCGCGTTAAGGGTTATGCTTTCTATTTTGAGTTGTTTCAAGTTATGGTTTACATTTTTTTTTTTGTAAAGTTGGGCCCACACAAAACAATTAATTATTTAATGTAGGATGCCTCACTACACATTAAGATATCTCTTAATCTCCGTGTAAAAAACAAACATTAACGTAAAACGTTAACGTAGGACGGAGGGAGTATTTCTTTTTGCAGAATAATGTATATGGTATATATAAACGATCTAAATTAGACAAAAATATACTCCCTCCGTCCTAACCAAAGGATCCTATTTCTTTTTTTGGACATATGGGACCCACCCACACCCACTAATACAATTAAAATATGGGGTCCACATACCCACTAATATAACTACCCACTACATATTAAATAATAATATTCCTCCTTAATCCACGTGCCCAAAAGCAAATGAGACTCCTACCAAGGGACGGAGGGAGTAACTAAAATTGAACGAAAAAAAAAATTATGAATGTATTTAAAAAAACAAAAGTTAAATTCAAGCATGTTTTCAGGACTTAAATGTGAAGTTTTCGCAACCAAAACCTAAATAAAGACATAAGTTTGATTTTATTATAGATTTGCTAATCACCATGTTTTGTTGGAACCATTGTTTACCGGACAACACATCAACTAAATTACTAATCAAATTACCCAACCTCAATC
This sequence comes from Pogostemon cablin, assembly GCA_023678885.1. Classification (NCBI taxonomy): domain Eukaryota; kingdom Viridiplantae; phylum Streptophyta; class Magnoliopsida; order Lamiales; family Lamiaceae; genus Pogostemon; species Pogostemon cablin. Next base: position 828,525 of record CM042989.1, read on the forward strand.
AAGTCATATGTTTGATGTCATCACTTATCATAGATTTGCAATCATCATGTTTTGTTGGAACCATTATATAATTGACAACACATCAATTAATCAAATTGTGGTCAATATTTCATAGACATTATCACTCTCCCCCTCTCTCTGCTATGAGAGTCACTAATGGACAGGGATTATTTGAAGGTGTTGCCTCCATATTTCACATTTTATTTGTTTGTTCAATTATATATTTTTAAAACTACTCCTTAAATAATTTCTATTTATACTTTATTTTCTAAAAAATATATCATTCTCATCTAATAAAATACCTATTTTATAATTATTAATTTATTTCTTAAAAAGATATACTAAGAAAATTACATTTCTAAAAATAACATAGTACACTGTATTTATTAAAACATTTAACTGAATAGGAGTTTTATCAATTCAAAGTCTTACCAGTTGAGTACTATGGATTGTTCATTTTCTTGCCATCTAAATCACGTCATAATATAAATATATCAAGAAGTTTTCGTGTGAAAATTGCATTATTATTGATGCGCTCCAAGCAATCCAAAAATAGTACTAATAAATAATTAAAGAAAGCCAATTATACAATAAAAATAATATTTTTATGACTTATTTTGTAGATTAAGAAGTTAAGTAACCACTCATAGACAATCTCTCAAATGTGGTCTTAGGAATGCCTTGCCAATTTAAAATTGATGGTCATAATTGTGTGTTAGTACAAAATTTGAATTCTGTAACTTCACTTGAACGTTATTAATTTTAATTTAATCTTTTGCGCACAAATAAATAATACTCCATAAATAAAATAAAAAAACTAAAATAAATAATGACAATTTATTTTAATTTGTAATATGGTGGAACTTCTTCGTTATGCATTATAAGTTGAAATCTTATCGTCCACATCATTTGCACAATATACGATATTTATAATTATAATCCATCCGTCCCGTTTCAATATTTACGTTTCTATTTTGCGAGTCTCATTTCAATGTTTAATTTTTTCCTTTTCGGAATATGGGACCACCTAAAACAATTAATATATCATCCAACACTAATATACCTACTCACTTTACATTAAATGGAGTATTATATTTTCCACCCACTATCTATTAAAATATTATACTTCTTAATCAACGTGCAAAAAATAAATGTAAACATTAAAACGGGACGGAGAGAATATTAATTAATTTTTCTATCCTTCATTTCTAATAATTAAGTAATCTTTTCCTTAATTTCAGTCAACAAACCTGAGTCAGCAATAAGTCATCTGCAACTGGTTTCTGCCACGTGTCATTCCAGTTTTAATATAATATTATATCCTTGCACGTCAGGATGTCTTCACGTTTTTAATCCACAAAAAATATCCTGTGATCCAAATTTTACGGTTTCCGTTCGACAGAAGTATATCATATCTACATACAAAATAAATGTAGTGTTTTAAAATGCCTTTCAATAATCTAATTCCAATTCTTCTTTCTTGTAATTTTTCTAATCAAATTAAAAAATGGGGTGAATGAATCTGATGTGATTTAATTGAAACACACTTGGAAGAACCGAGTAAATTCAAACAAAAATGTGGCATGGTTCATTTTCTTTCTCACTCCTCTATTACAAAGAGGGAAATCAAATCAAGTATAATATGACAGAAATGAATGATAATAAATCAAAATTACTTTATTCGGATTGGATAAAATTTGCGACACGTTTTGTCCATCTGGCGGGACGGGTTGGTGGGTCATATCTGGTCCTATATCTCATCCTTGTTCTCTGAATCAACCCACAGCCATTACATCCATTTCTTTGAATCCATAAACGGCATTGCCAGTTTACCACGTTCTTTCTATATTCATCCAATTATTCACGCAATTCTCATCACAAAATCCGAACTCTTACCCACGTTCACAAATTAAACTTCGGAACTCTGTCAACCAGAAATCTCTGCACAATCTTATCCATTTTCTTGAACCCTTAAAAAGGCCTCAAAGATTTAATTTTTAACAAAAAGGTCTTGAAATATTTGAAGCTTAAGTTTCAATTCTCTTGCTTTTAAGGTGATTTCTTCATCTGGGTTTTATTTCAAATATGGAGTTTTCTGTGATTGGAAGCTCCCAGGTGAATTTAGGGAGAAATGGTGATGTTGGGCTCTTTAGTAAGATGTGTAATTTGAAGAACAATGTTTCAAAGGGATTCTGTTCTGTTCAGAGTCAAAGTTTGAGATTGCCTTCAGAATCTGCTTTCAGTTTTACTCTCAGAGCTTCTGCTTCTGCTCTATCTGAAGTTTCTGTTAATTCTGAAAGAATTTCAAAATTTACAAGAACCAAAGCTGTAAGTTTTCTTGCATTTATATACTTGCTTAAGTTTTCTGTCTTGTTATTCATTGATTTCTTATGTCTGCATTTGTAAACAAATTGTTATCTTCTTGATATGATTTTATTCGAAAAGGTTTTATTTGGTTTGAGCAGATCCTACTTTTGAAATTCATGGATTTGATAATCTGGATGACATTGTATGATAGGTTTTCCTGAGATGTTGCTAGTGTTGGAAAAGTAGGTGGTATTGTAAGAAAGTCTTTTAGTAGTTGTGAGTAGTATAAGGATACTTGCATTTGAAATCCTAAAAAAGGGTTAGGAGAACTGAAAACAATAGAGCTTGCTGCAATTAAGCTAATCTTAAATTTATGCCACGTTGCTATACTTCTTGATTGCAGTATTGTTGGTGTTTGTGTGCATTTCCTTTATTGCCGTTTAATTACAAGTGCTTATTCTCTTGATGCTTTTCAATGTTTACCTATTCGTGCTGTGTGACTTGAATTGCAGGATGATGGTGTCAAACTATTCGTTGGTCTTCCTCTTGATACCGTCTCCCACTCGAATACGATTAACCATGCACGAGCAATTTCTGCGGGGCTAAAGGCCTTGAAGTTATTGGGGGTAGATGGTGTGGAGCTCCCAGTGTGGTGGGGAGTAGCTGAAAAGGAAACCATGGGAGAATACCAATGGTCAAGCTACCTTGCTGTTGTCGAAATGGTCCGTAAATTGGACCTTAAACTTCATATTTCGCTCTGTTTTCACGCCTCTGATGAATGCAAGATTCCCCTTCCAAAATGGGTGTCTCGAATTGGTGAACAAGAACCAGGTGTTTACTTTTCAGATCGGTGTGGAGAGCAGTACAAAGGTTATTTGTCATTCGGAGTGGACGATCTTCCTGTCTTAGATGGGAAGACTCCAGTTGAAGTGTACAGAGGTTTTTGTGAGAGCTTCAAATCTGCATTCTCACATTACATTGGTTCCACAATCACGGTAAGGTTTTTGGACAGACAGAGTTCATTCATATCTCACACTACTTTGGTTGCTCAAACTATTTTGTAATCTGCAGGGCATATCAGTCGGTCTTGGACCGGATGGCGAGCTGCGATTCCCATCTCACCATCGTCCAGCCAAAAGCAACCTTGGAGCTGGAGAATTCCAGTGTTATGACAAAAATATGCTTAGTAATCTTAAGCAACATGCTGAAACTAATGGAAATCCTCTATGGGGGCTTGGTGGTCCTCATGATGCCCCTGGTTATGATAGATGTCCACTCTCTGGTGGATTTTTTGTCGAAAATGGTGGATCTTGGGAGACACCATATGGCAATTTCTTCCTATCTTGGTACTCAGATCAACTGATAGCTCATGGAGATCGAATTTTGTCAGTTGCTGCTTCTACCTTCAAGAACACGCGTGTTGAAGTGTCTGGCAAAGTCCCACTTACGCACTCGTGGTACCGAACACGTTCCCACCCTGCAGAGTTAACCGCAGGGTTCTACAACACATCCAACAGAGATGGTTACCAAGACATTGCTCGAATCTTCTCAAGAAATTCTTGTAGAATGATACTACCTGGGATGGACCTATCAGACAGAAACCAGCCCGTTCAATCTCACTCCAGCCCCGAATCATTACTTGCGCAGATAATGTCTTCTTGCAGACAGCACGAAGTGGAAGTATCTGGCGAAAACGCATTAGTCTCAGGCGTTTTCCAGGGCTTCGATCACATCAAAAAGAACTTGACAGACGAAAACTCTGTTGTGGACTTGCTTACATACCATAGAATGGGAGCTTGCTTCTTTTCTCCCGAGCATTTCCCTGCATTCGCTCAATTTGTTCGCGGCCTCAACCAACCAATCCGAAGGCTAGACAACAACATAGGGGTGGAAAAGAGACGCGAGGTAGATTCGCCATCTGGTTCGAATCACCATATGCAAACTGCTTAAGTGTTAGTTTCATTATTGATTCAGATGCAACATAGAAAAACGATGTATAGACTATAGAAGTTAATTAGATGGTGACACGATCAACTGCTCTTCGTTCTTGTATGTAGAGTGGTTCGACTAGCTCATTGGTTTTAGGGAAGAATTTGCAAGCATTTTTAGGTCATTGAATCGATCTGGAGTTTGTAGACTAGAAAGTTGTTCGAGTTTATTGATCAAGCTATTATAGCAGATATTGCTTATGAATTTCCATTTCTTGCCATCTGCAGTGCATGTGATTCTGTTGTACACCCTACTTGATTGAATTTGCAAGAAAAAAACCATAATCTAGATTGTAAAAATGTAATCTTGATGTGAAGAGTAACCTTTTAATATTCGAGTCGAGCTAGAGCTGTTATTCGAGCCTGATTACTTCATGCTCTAGCTCGATCAGTAAAATCCGAACTCTATGTTGGAGAAACTTGATTTGTAAGGATTACTGAATCACCAATTAATTGAGGATTACCAGTCTAACTTTGGAGGAATTAAACAATATCGTATTAATCTACAAATTGTATATTGAATTGGACTTGAGCTTTCTTGGGCATTGGACATTGAAGCTCACTTATTTTATGTGCCCAACAAACTCAACGGGTGCAAGTTTAATGAATTTAGATAGATACATTCGTTAAATCGGGAGCGTTATAAACTAATGGAGCTTCAATTAGGATCACTAATTGATAAGAGTCAAAGAATTATAATGACAAATGTATTATAAATTGTCAATATAATCCTCAATCGTACTAATTAATTTTATAATTGATTGCAAATTTCTTTTAAAGAGGTGTTGATTGTGTATATAAATAAGGTTCATTTCCATGAATTTCATATCACAGAAACACAATCATCTGCAGACTACACGGTTGCATCTGCACATAGTTCGATCCAATCTCAATCAATCTAAAATTCATCGGATCTCTATTTCTCACACTTCAAATTTTGAAGCAATTTTCTTTTCATTTATTTATTAATTAAAATCGCACTACATTGTTATTATTACTAAGCAATCAAAATTTTACGAGTTGGATTCAGTTCAACCCATTATCATGACAATTAATGATCATACTGAACTTTTTACACATACATTATTCATACATATATCTAACAAATTTGTACGTGATTAATTAATTATATCTGTATATATAATGTTTTGGTAAGATGCCCTATTTATCTTAGATTCCATTTTATGAAATGATGAAAGGTAAACGATGATTTGTGTTTCAAATGTTGTTCAAGTATTATTATTGCCAAAATTGCACATCCAACATTATAATTACTAGGAGTAATTTTAAATGGTGGCTACAAATATGGTGGGTCCCCCGGATCAGTTAGTTTGTATAGGACCCAATCTTTACCTTAACGTGGGAACTGAATCTAATGATATGGTGAATTAGGACACCATGAGTCACTATAAACTAATCCAACCGTTTGATTAATGTACTAATTGTCTGTTTTATGCATACCATAAATCATGCCCTTTGCTTCCCACTAACTGCTTTTAATAATCTTATTAATGTTCATAATTATGGCATTTCTCCTTTCTTTTCTTTTTCTAGTAGTATCCTAATCCTACATACATACGAGAAGAAAAAAAAAACTAGTATTTCTTTAAAATAATTTACATAATATTTCGCTATAAACATATTTTAATTATTAATAAATATATTTTACTTCTATAATAATACGTTAACTCTCGTAGTATATATCTCAAAAGAGGGTGTCTTAACATAGAAACGCTATATTACACTTGATTGATTTTACTTGCATGAGATATAGTAGAATTTAATCCAATTAGGATATATATATATATATATTATATTTAGAATTTTTTATTATCAATTTATTGAGTGATGAATCAGTATATATAAGTAAGATGTAGTAATTTCCAAATTTGTCTCAATTCAAAATATCCGACACTCGTAAATTTAAATTTCCTAAAGTGATCATTTGAAAATACTATGTAAGCCGTTGGATGTGTCGAATGAAACATTGCATCATTACTCGAAGCAAAATCCGAGGGCTGAGATCACTTGTCACGTTGGGCTCCACCAAACGTCGTCCATTACATACCCTTTTCTCCCCTGAATTTTGTATAGGAAAAATCAGACTCCAGTCGTTTTCAGTCTCCCAAGCTATGCGTATATATGACACATTTCCTTCGGTGGACCTTCCATTTTCTGTCGATTTTCCCTCTCTTTCACACACAACACACACTTCCACATATTTCTGCGTAGATATTCATTTTCAAATTACGCATCAATGCAGATGATCTTTATTCAAAGAAACTTTAATTTTTCATATCTGCGTCAAAATCCGTGATTTGTGTGGAAGCTTTTCTGAAATCTTCAAATTCCGCTCTGTAATTGGGAATAGCGAAATGCGTGGCTCTAATTTTATTAGTTTTAATTGCGGAAGTTGAACAACAAAAGCACGGATTTAAATCCGTGTTTGCTGCAGTACCATTTATCTGGTTGCATTCGACCAATTTTGGTTCGAAATAGTGTCAAAAAGGAAAAGACGATTCTACCAAAAACATTATTTGCATTTGGATTTCCATTTGGAATTGGAAGCTGAGATCTCGTGCGGAGTTCAGAGTTCAAATTTAATGTAATTTTCTCGAACTCCGCAGGTAATTTTTCCCGCTTTTAGAACGTTTATATTTGGTTTGGTTTGGTTTCGCGTTCCTGGTTTTTTGAATTTAATTTAATGGCGTAATCATGCATGAAGTTTTACATATTCGTTGTATTTTTTATTGGATTATACGGCAAAATAGAACAATAGGTAACATGAGATTCTATGTGATATTTCATCACTTAATAAATGCACGTTTGCAAAATTTATGTTTCGTTTAATCAATCATGCTTATCATTTGACTATTCAGGAAGCTTTAGTTATTGGGAATGTATTAGTGCATTTACTTTACATCATGTATTTATAAATGTATTCCATGAGATTCAGAGCGTTCAATATTTAACATAAAGAGCATTATATTACAGTAATTTTTAATCAATTATGAAATCTGCAGGGCATCCCAACTTTTGTCTGGAAAATTATAATATTGGATACAATGGTTTTTCACCTGGGATCTGTTCTGGAGACTGTGAATAAGCTGTCAACCTCTGACCATGGCTCAGTGGTCTCAATTACCATATTTGTCACTCTCCTTTGCGCATGTATTGTGCTCGGTCATCTATTAGAGGAAAGTCGTTGGATAAATGAATCGATCACTGCCCTTATAATTGTAAGTATGAATGTTGGATCCCACATCTATATAGCCTCTGTTGACTCAATGTATATATTATAACTACGAACTTTAATGACAGGGTATAGGCACTGGTGTTCTGATTCTACTTATAAGTGGTGGAAAAAGTTCGCATCTTTTGGTGTTCAGCGAGGATCTTTTCTTCATTTATCTGCTTCCTCCGATCATTTTTAATGCTGGGTAAGATTATTTTAGTTGTACACTCTTGTTTTGGGTATATAAGCTCGCTTCATATAATTTTACGCCGTCTTTCTGAATGATACTTTTAGCTGAGAGCAAGCAATCTCTCTCCCTCTCTTCTCTTTTTTTGGGTATATAAGCGCAAATTACCTTAATTCTACCAAATATGTTGGTTTAATTCGTTGTAGTGGTCTCAGGTCTGCTGGCACTGCTATGTGATGATTTTCAGTTCACTTCTCATTCTTCCATCTGTTAATCAGGTTTCAGGTTAAAAAGAAACAGTTCTTCCGCAATTTCATGACTATAATGCTGTTTGGAGCGTTTGGTACATTGATATCCTTCACAATTATATCACTGGGTATGACCATTTGCCTTTTTTAGTTTATTTAGTCTATGGCTATCAGATTATTCTTCACTTCACTCCTGTATTTACACTTGCAATTCTCACTCATTACGCTTTGACTAAACCCTTTTAAATTGAAAGAGAATTTGGTAGGAGTCATGCATGAGCTCAGAACTTGACAATGCCTGGAATCACCTACGCATGCTGGCTAAAATATTCAATTTTCTTTTGTCTGTATAAATGTAAATGATTGTGCCATTACTTAAAATGTTGTTGTCAGGTGCTATCGCCATCTTCGAAAAAATGGGTCTTGATCTTGTAATCGGAGATTATCTTGGTAATTCTCTCTCTCACACATAAGGCCCCTGCACACACGCATGCATGTCCACATTAACATAACATAATTTTATCCATCATCTCTTCTTCTGATCGCACTTGTGTTTCCAGCAATCGGAGCTATTTTTGCTGCAACGGATTCTGTTTGCACATTGCAGGTCGTTTTTTTGCAACTTTTTGCTGTTGAAATCCTCACTGAACTTTGTACTGAGCTAATACGTTACTTATGCACTGCTGCAGGTGCTAAATCAGGATGAGACACCATTATTGTACAGTCTAGTGTTTGGAGAAGGTGTTGTGAATGATGCAACGTCAGTGGTGCTTTTCAATGCAATCCAGGATTTTGACCTTTCTCGTATCACTACTGCTGTAGCTTTACAGCTGATTGGAAATTTTATGTATTTGTTTATCTCTAGCACTGCTTTGGGAGTTGCAGTGAGTGATTTTCCCTCGCTTCCTTTTTTATTTTCAAATATGACTTAGCTTCTGAAATACTAGCATCATACTAATGAACATTATTATTCTTTTCAGACTGGACTGCTGAGCGCATATGTCATAAAAAAACTCTATTTTGGAAGGTTGGTGCTTCTAGTTGTACATGTTTTGCCTTGTATAGTTTAATACATATTTGAAAATTACTATTTACAAGAGTAAGTATTTTACCAAGGTCTTTAAGAAAATTTGTGTTGTGGAACCAACTCCAGCCATAATATAATTGTAAATCTTTTTCAATAAATGTGTCTAGACTTGGTCTAAATGTAAAGAAATATTACATATTAAGTTCTCTGATTAACGACAGGCACTCCACTGATCGTGAGGTTGCAATGATGATGCTGATGGCTTACCTATCATATATGTTGGCTGAAGTAAGTTTTCGACGTCCAATTAGGATCTTCCTGAACTTGGCACCGTCTTTTAATGACTAACTTTTACTTTTAGAAAATTTGAAAGATGCGACTGACCTTTCTTTCTAAACCTGAGAGGTGCCTCGCAGTTATTCTATTTAAGCGGTATCCTTACCGTTTTCTTCTGTGGAATTGTGATGTCACACTACACCTGGCATAATGTGACAGAGAACTCAAGAATTACCACCAAGTATGACACTTACCTTAAAAATTGCATGATTCAACCATGTTGTTTCTTTTTTCTTGGTACTCATTTAAATTTTACTTGAACTATATCTTTAACCATAATGCAGACACACCTTTGCGGCCTTGTCCTTTGTCGCTGAGACATTCATATTTCTTTATGTTGGCATGGATGCTCTAGACATTGAGAAGTGGAGAGTTGTAAGTGACAGGTATGGAACGGGGTCGCGCTTGTGCATTCACTGACGGACTGATATTACACATCATAATATTTTACACCAAGAATAAGTTGGGTGTCTTTATATGATCTACTTGGAGATTTTTCTCAGTTTTTGCCTTCTTTCATTTATCAGCCCAAAAATTTCAATACAAGTTAGTGGAATTCTACTTGGGCTGGTTTTGGTTGGAAGAGCATCCTTTGTTTTTCCCCTTTCATTTTTGTCTAACTTGACAAAGAAGTCTGCACATGAGAAAATCGATATTAAGCAGCAAGTAAGGGCTCTATAATCTCTATTTCAATCAATATCTACATGTCTATGTATAACTTTACCAATTGTGATTTGCAGGTTACCATATGGTGGGCTGGACTTATGCGAGGTGCTGTATCTATGGCCCTTGCTTACAATCAGGTAAACTTTCAGCTTTGTCAGAATCAGTTAGGGAAGTAATGATGTGTAATGAAGAAGTGGGGATAAAATGACAACTAGTTAGACAGACCAAACAGCTTTCTATTGTCTTCTTATCCTTTTTCTAGAAATTCTTTCAAATCAGAACACAGAACCTGACTCGTTTATTTGTGATACAGTTTACTAGGGCAGGTCACACCCAGTTACGAGGCAATGCAATATTGATTACCAGCACCATTACAGTTGTACTCTTTAGCACTACGGTAAGACATCTAAACTCCTGTGAGTGCATTGTTCCTGTCTGGCTAAATGGGTTGTTATACAAATAAGTTGCTATCTGTATGCCTATATTTTAAGTGATAGGTGAGCGAATCCTCCATCTCCCATGCAGGTTTTTGGCTTGTTAACGAAACCTATGGTGAGGTTCTTGATGCCCTCATCAAAACAATTGAACAGATACATCTCTTCTGAGCCAGTCACACCTAAGTCCTTCACTGTCCCACTTCTTGGCGACGGTCAAGATTCTGAATCTGATCTTTTTGTTGGAAATGGACGAGCATCAGAGGCTCAGGAGAATGGCTACTATATTATCCGTCCTAACAGTTTACGAATGTTATTCAAAACCCCTACACGTACCGTTCACTATTATTGGAGAAAATTCGATGATTCGTTCATGCGTCCTGTTTTTGGTGGCCGTGGCTTCGTTCCATATGTACCAGGCTCTCCAACAGAACAAAGTGTACATCAATGGGAAGAAGAAGATGACAAAAACTAATGGTATTGTACTAATCTCACATTCAAATTTTAGGCCTTTTCAATCTGAGTTTCTCTCTTTTTTGTTGTGTGGATGGGTGACAAGATAGTGTAGATTGCATATCAATTTCTGTAGTTCTATGATACTGATATCGAACGAGTAATGGTGCTGTGCTGACATCGGACCCGACAGAGTACACTTGGGAGATGAAGATCTAGGAAAGAGATCCATCCTCCCACTGTTAAGTTTTGCAGAAACACCAAGTTGGTGTGTGTTCTTTCTTATAGCAAGCTAAGCTTCTATGTATATTGGTTCTCACTATTTTTCATATCATTATTCATGAATCATGATGTAACTATTATTTTCTTGTGTGATTGTCAATTATAATGTGCTGAAAGATTGGAGTGGCCCTCTTTTTATTTTTCAAGGTCCCACATGCACCACCACGATGTTGGTCTTGATTGCATCTCCTACGTGTAAATCGTGTTTCATCTTCTATTTCAAATCGTTAGATTCGAGAATATAATGTTTCCTAAAGCTCATGTCCTTTGCTAGTTAAGACATGTTGCTAGTTGAGCTTTAATTGAGGCTGGATTTTGGTGGCAACAATTATGATGTGTCACTATTGCCAGCTTGCTGTTGCGTTGAATCACTATTCGAATATTTATAGCCAATTTTTTTGGGGGCAATTGTATTTAAATCACTGTTTAATTGTGTAAAAGTGTGATTCGAATTATTTTCATTTATTATAAAGTTTGGCAAAACAGATTTAGCCAAAATCTCATTAAAGCCCTTTGAGGTAGGCAACCAACTATACTATTGTACTATAGGAAGAGCACTCTTCAATTAGCTATAGTTTCGTAAAGGTTAGAACCAATTAAATATTAATAATTAATAAAATTAGTGAGTATGGCGTGAATTAGACCTTAATTTTGTAAAATTATTTTGTACTAGTACATAAAACGCAAAAATTTAAAGAGTAATTTTTTCATTTAGAAAAGTAATAATAAATTTTCATATAAGAATAATTAATAAAAACATGGTTCATGTGTGTACCCGATTTACACAAGTAATAAAATTAGTTTAACCTCTTCATTAATGATATTAATAAAATATCTCTAAGGTTTTTATTAAAATTGTAATGAAATTTAATGGGCACGGTGGTCAAGCTATTTTAGTCTGGTTCCAGTACTGAGTACTCTATAGATGATTATTAATTCGTATAAAATTAATACTCTTTATAATTGTGTATAAATGAATAATTAATACTCTAATAGAAAATTTTTGAGTAACACTGTTAACATACTGATTAAAAATGTGAGCTTTCAAATATTTTAATTGTATATATTGAAATCTTGTGAATCCATATTCACAATAACAAAAAAACTACAATAAGCTTTAAGATGGAGAACAATTTTATTTCTGCTCAATTGAAACATGACGCATTACATCTATTTATACTGTAAAATTGTAACTACATAATAAATACTATATATTAATTGTGATTGACAAATCAACATTTATTTATAGCGTATAATACGCTATTTCTTTTATGGAATATATATTCCAACAGCCTCCCCTCAAGTTGGAGCACGAGGAAATATCCTCATTCCCAACTTGCCCACAAATTGAGAAAATTGTGGAGACCCCAACACCTTGGTGAAACCATCTGCAACTTGCATCTTTGAAGGAATAAAACAAGGATAGACAAAACCCTATTTAATTTTGTCTCTAACCAAGTGACAATCAATCTCAAGGTGCTTTGTTCTTTAATGAAAGACTGGATTGGCAGTAATATGCAATGCTGCTTTGTTATCACAGTGAAGTGAGATGGGAAGAGAATACTCATTCTGAAATCCTGGAGAAGGAACTGGATCCATTGAAGTTCACAAACAGTAGTACCCATGGCTCTATACTCAGCTTCAGTAGATGATCTAGAGACTGTAGGTTCCTTTTTGCTTTTGTAAGAGATTAAAGAACCACCAAAATAAATGGAATAACATGTGATAGATCTTCTAGTATCTTTGCAAGTTGCCCAATCAGCATCACAATAAGCTTCTAAAACAGGATGACCATAGGATGGATAAAAAAGACCAAGTGAAACAGTATTCTTCAAGTACTTTAAGATTTGAAGAGCAGCATTCCAATGCAATGAAGTAGGGGCATTCACAAACTGACTGAGTTGTTGAACAGAGTAAGTTATATCGGGCCGTGTCATATTCAAGTACAACAATCTTCCTATCAATCTTCTATACTGATCAGGAGACTCCAAAGGAATACCATCAGAAGAGATCAAATGAAGTCCAAGAGGGACAGGAGTAGAGGCAGATTTACATCCATTCATATTTGCATCTGCTAAAATATCCAATATGTACTTCTTTTGATAGAGATATATACCATCAGTAGTTCTATTAATCTCCACCCCTAAGAAATATTTAGCCAAACCAAGATCCTTAATAGTGTAAGCCTTATGCAAAAAAGCTTTAAGAGCCACAATCATCTCAGTGTCTGAACCAGTCACTAAAATATCATCCACATACACCAACATTACCAAAAAAAGATCTTCCCTACTCATAGTAAATAGGCAAGGATCATAAGAAGATTGTACAAGATCAAATTCTCCCAATTTCTTGCATAATTCTGCATTCCACTCCCTTGAGGCTTGTTTTAAGCCATCGAGACTCCTTACCAGTTTACAAACTTGCCCTGGTTTTGCCTTGTGGTAACCTTGTGGAGGTTTCATGTAAACTTCCTCCGTAAGATGACCATGTAGGAAGGCATTATTCACATCCATCTGATGCAAATCCCATTTATTCATAGCAGCAATAGAGAAAAACAACCTAACTGTCACCAACTTAGCAACGGGAGAAAACACCTCAAAGAAATCAACTCCTTCTTGTTGACTGTATCCTTTTGCCACTAATCTTGCCTTGTATCTCTCTACTGACCCATCCTGTTTTCTTTTGATTTTATACACCCATTTGTTTCCGATTGCAGACTTTCCGGGAGGTAACTCAGTCAAAATCCAAGTTTGAGTAGCTTCCAAAGCATCAAGTTCATCCTGCATTGCCTTGATCCAAACCTTTTCCTGAGTTGCTTGCTTGTAGAAAACGGGCTCTTTATCAAGATATACATTGGCCAAGAAATCAGAATTAGGATTAGTAGCCGACTGACATATATAATCCTGCAACCTTAAGAGAGATTGCCTTTGCCTGCAACTTTTTCTTGTGACATTAGGTGGAGGAGGTGTAAAAGCATGAGTTGGTTGATAAGAGCTAGAATTATCTAAAATGTCAAGAGAACTAGGATCAAAGTTCTCTTTGTGATGAGATACAATAGGAACACGAGCATCTGAAACAGAATCATATGTGGCTCTAATAAAGTCATTTGTTGATGGCAAAATAGATGGCTTTTCTTGTGCAATATGACGAGCATAAGGGAATACATGCTCCAAGAAAATTACATCTCGAGACACCAAAAATTGTTCATGATCTAAATCAAACAACTTATAACCCTTTTTCCCTTGCTCATACCCAAGAAAAATGCATTTCAAGGATCTAGATGTAAACTTGCTCTTATGTGGTCCTGTAACCGTGGCAAAAGCCAAACAACCAAAAGGTTTCAACCTTGAAAAATCTGGTAAATCTCCATATAATACCTCATAGGGAGTCTTCCAATTTAGTACAGCTGTAGGCAACCTGTTTATGATGAAAGCAGCTGTGAGAACTGAAAAAGGCCAAAACATTGTTGGTAGATTTGCTTGAAACAGAAGGGATCTGGCCACCTCTAATAAATGTCTGTGCTTTCTTTCCACAACCCCGTTTTGTTGTGGGGTATGAACACATGACCTCTCATGTAGTATACCTTGAGAAGAAAGGAAAGTTTGAACTTTTTTTTCCCAAAAACTCAACTCCATTATCACTTCTGAGTTTTTTAACCTTAGCAGCATATTGTCTATCAACCATTAATATAAAATTCTGCAATATATATAGTTCCCACATCTGACTTATACTTCATTAAGAATACCCAAGTACATCTACTATAATCATCAACCACGGTAAGAAAATATGGGATGTTAGTGTAACAAGAATCCTTGCATGGCCCCCAAATATCCACATGAATAAGATCAAAGCAAGCTTTTGTGTGAATGGAACTATTTCCAAAGGATAAACGATGTTGTTTAGCTCTAGAACAAATTTCACAACACTTAACAACATTTGATTCAGAATTATTACACTCCCCTTTCAAAAAATCCAAATGACTGAGCGTACTAATAGAAGCATGACCAAGTTTCCTATGCTAATTTTCTAAAGTAACATGACAAGCAATATCTTGAAACTGATCGGCAAGTTTTAAGAAGTATAGATTGCCTCTAAGTTGCCCCTCTGCCACTGTGATATCAGTTTTCAAGTCTTGAAAGTAACACATAGAAGCAAGAAATGTGCACTTTAGATCTGAATTTGCACATAATTGTGTAACTGAAAGCAAGTTATACTTGAAGCTTGGAATAAATAACATATTTTTAAGAGTTATTTGTGATGACAAATACACATCCCCAACATATGATACCTCCTTCAGATTTCCATCAGGTAAACATACATTAGTTTTAGCTTTAACAGGAACAAGATTTCTCATCAAACTAGCTATTGTATACATATGTCTACTAGCCCCTGTATCAATAATCCAATCTCTAGTAGAATTCTTATATGTCAAAGACAAAGTATAGTATGTAGAAGAGATACCTGCAAAGCTATCAAACTCATCCTTTGAAAATTCTATAGCTTTTGCATTCGAAACTGTCAACGAACCCATGGATTATCCCGTAAAAAAAATAAAATTAAGATCTATAAACCCGCTCTGATACCATATTGAAATCTTGTGAATCCATATTCACAATAACAAAAAAGAATCCATATTCACAATAACAAAAAAAAACTATAATAAGCTTTAAGATGGAGAACAATTTTATTTCTGCTCAATTGAAACATGACGCATTACATCTATTTATACTGTAAAATTGTAACTACCTAATAAATATATATTAATTGTGATGTATAATACGCTATTTCTTTTATGGAATATAAATTTAAAGGATATGAAATGTATTACAATATCAAAGAGATATTTGTTAGAAAAATAAATTTAGCATACTGGTATGAGAAAACTGTGTGGAATAATACTAAATATTCTCCTCAATGTATGCTAGATTTATTTATTTTTATTTAAAAAAAAAAAAAATTTGGCATATTAAAAATGAATCAAGCTAGAGTGCTAAAAACCATTAGATTAAAAAATTGATTAATAACTACATTCGTAACAAACAAAATAATTAAAATTTAATAAAATCAAAATAACTACTCCATATCTTAAACTAAACCTATCAAACCCAGGTACACCAGTGTACGCTATGAAATAACCTATTAAAAATAGTAACACTTATAATTTAATAAAGAATTAGTTTTTTTTTTCTTAATGAATGTATACACCATATACACCATGTCATTTCTACGCGCAATATAATCATTTTAATACTTTAAGTTTAAACCAAATTCGTCAAATTTTATCGATCATCATCTTATCATCGTCACCACTTTATAAATGAAAAATTATTACTGATACATTTTGTTGCTGGTAAAATAATTTGACAATAAAATAAAGATTTTTTTGTTGGTAAAAGTTAGTTTTTTTTTTCTCTTTAAGTATTTTCCTTCCTCATCTTGTTCAATTTTTTGTATACAATTATGATTTATGGATTAATAATTTTACAAAATTAAAAAATAATTCGGACAAAATTAAATTAAATTTAGGTTAAGAGAGTTTTGGATGATTGTTGAAAGAAGGCGAATTGTACTAAACCGGGCACCAAACAGCCAAATTCGATACAAGCAACGAAACAATAGAAAGGAAGAAAACAATTTCCACACATTTTTCAAGAGAAAAGTGCCTATAAAACCGCACAACTCCTCCTCACTTTCTCACTCCTCTTTCTCGCTCTACTTCTCTCTGCTACCGTACCAACACTTTCACACTCTTCGTGCTCTCCGCCACCCTCTCCTCCTTCCCCTTTCTCTCCACTTTTCAGATCCATTTTCTCCCTTTTTGATCCCATAAGAAATGGCTTCTTTCACTGCTGCCTCTGTTTCCTCGCCCTCTGTTTTCTGCTCATTCAACCACAACCAGGTTTGTTTCTTTGCTCTGTAATTCCTTTTCTTGTTGGAGAATCAGTTTCTCTTTTATGATCTCTGGTTTAAAAAAAGAGTAAAGAAAAGAAATTTTTTGGGTGGGATCATTTTCCTGTTCAAAGTTCTGTTTTTTGCTTTTTGTTTTTTGGTGGGCTTTCGTTTTTCCAAAGTATTTGCATGGGATTGTTAGGCTTTTTGGTAGCTGCATTTAATCACTGTGTGTTCTTTAATTTTTTATTTTATTGATTTTTTTGTATTTTCAATGGATCGTGATTCGTGAATAACTAAGATTTCAATTATGACTCTGTTAATTGGTTTTCTTTTTAATCCATGGTGTACTTGTTTCTTGATTTAATTATAAGAGTCTTATGTTACAGTCTTAATTTTGAATTCTTGATGATCTAATATTTTCTCAATTTCCCTTTTTTTTTGTATTGATCTGCTGATTACTATTAAAGGATCAGTTTTTATCTCTCTCAATGCCCTCGAGATAATTGAGGTTACCTAGTATGAATTTATCATAAATAAATATAACCTTTTATGTTTGCTGTAATTGAATACAGTATCTCTTAATTTACGGATCTTTACTTGATGTTCTATTGAGTATACATATGCCTGAGGTGGCCTTGCAATTGCATGTGATTATTGCTATTTGATTTTGGTTTTGAGCAGCACTAACAATATTGTGGCTCATTATCCTCAAGCTAAAACTCTCTGCTGTTCATCATTAGATCTGTCTTAAAAAGAACAATGAACAATGCATAATAAATTATGTTGTGAATTCCTGCAGCTGTTTTTCCATTATAGATTCCCAAGTTTCCTACAACACTCTATATTCTTAAGTTCATCATGAATTAAGCTGTTATGACTGTTAGAGAGATAAGTATTTTTTCACCATCTCTGCTAAACATAGGGTGGTAAAATTCAAGATTATTTTGATTTGATTATTGTTAAAATTTTATGGTTTTTTTTTTTTTGTTTTGTTTATGCAGGCTTCTAATTTGAGGCAGGCTTCACTTTCCTTCAGTGGGAAGAGCTTCCCTTCTCACCGGCATCAAGCTCTTCGTCTCCGAGTTTCCTGTGCAGTATGATAACTATAGCCATCTTTTATCTCTCATAATTATTTAAAATTTCTGGAGTTCTGCTTTACTTTTAACACAGCTGGATGTGATCAGTCATTAGGACGACGAAATTTATGTGTGTTTGTGTATTTATAAAGACTTGGATGTTCTTAATAACAATTCTTAATGATTCTGTTGAGAAGGCCAAACCAGAGACGGTGAAGAAGGTTGTCGAAATTGTGAAAAAGCAATTGGCTCTTCCTGAAGATAGAGCTGTCAGCGGAGAGTCTAAGTTTGCAACTCTTGGTGCTGATTCTCTTGACACGGTAATCTTTCTTTTGTGTTCGTCATAGCAATTTTATGGTATACTTCGTGTTTGCCTAGTTCATAATAACTGCAAATGTGTGTTTTAATTTCGTTATATATATATCATATTTACTCGTTTGGTGTGTTGCTCACATTCTTTTTATCTAGAATACAAGGAGTATAATTGGTAAATATTATTTCCTCAGTCCCAATAATTTGAGCAAAGTGTGCACAAATTGTTGAGACGGAGGGAGTAGTATCATATTATATGAACTTATATCCTCAATTCCTCTTTCCCATTCTGAAGTTTGAACTGAATTTAGCATGATTAGTGGTTTTAAATAAATATTACTCTATTTCTTGCAACGACAACTCATTTGATGTCTTCCTTGATCTTTGAAAGCATATATCTTAATCATATTTGCGATAACTTTGTGTTCTTACCTCCCTACTGTCCGAGCAACTCATCCCACCACCCTAATAAGAATCGACAATTATCTGTTCATGCCTACTTTTTACGCTTGAACTACATTGATCTTCTTTGATGATAATTGTTTAAACATCGAATGTAAGTTGTTCATTTTTTCTCTACGTAGGTTGAGATTGTCATGGGACTCGAGGAGGAGTTCGGGATAAGTGTCGAGGAAGAAAGTGCACAGAGCATCAGCACTGTTCAAGATGCAGCAGATCTCATTGAGAAGCTCATCTCAAAGTGCTAGAGAAATAATGTCACTCCATAGCTTTGGTAGGACAATTTAATCTTGCAACATAAAGACTACTTATATATCTAGTTATCGTGCTGCTCGTCTTATTTCTTCGAAGAAACTCGTCTCGTCTGTCTGTTCGTTTCGACTTAGTCTTGTTTAGATCCAACGATCAGCTTTTGTCTGATGGAATAATCTGTATTGTCACATCTGATTGCATTTTTTTTCTATGGCTACAACTCTCTCTCTCTCTCTAACACTCCTGGATATCTCATATCTGAGTTGTTTTTGAGTCAAATATGTGAAGAATGTGTTAGCAGGTTGTCATCATTATTATTGAATATAAATTTATAATGAAAATGATAACAGGTTAGTGTAAATTGATCTTAATTAGAAAGAAAATGCAAACAGGGTAATGCTAAATTACTACTCCGTGGTCTTAGGTATTACCAATTCGTCTGATATCAGGAACTTTTTATTTTTTTTAAATATTAAAAAGATTAATAATTACCAAGAAGTCAAAAACCAAATCTGTTAGTTGAGAGCATTGTAAATAATCAGAGAGAATGAATCCATTCTTGACCCTTAATGGGCCTAATTAATTTTGGAGATATGACTGCAGTTTGGGCCGAAAGAGAAACATGCGGTATGAGTTGGGCCGTATTATGGGCCCTCTAAAGAAGCAGATTTTTATGTTTATATGCTAGGTTTTTCTACTGGTTTTTAAGGGGAAAAAAGTTTAATCTTATTTCAGCACGTACACATTAATTTTATAAATTTATATTGAAATTTAGAAAATTAATCACAATAATAATAATTCATTGATATTGAAGACTTGGTTTATCAACAAATGCAACATAAAATATGTTAATCATAAAAATAAAAAAGAGCAAGTTTAAACACCTAAAAAAAATGTACATCACTTTTAAACGTGTAAATTGTAATGGCTATTTGTTTTCATAAATCCAACTTCACAATAATAATTTTGTATCATATATCTTGCATTATACTCCCTTCGTCCCATAGAAGTTGACACACTTTTCTTTTTGTTTTGTCCCACTAAAGTTGACACATTTCTTTTTTTAATACATGGGACTCACACAAAAACGATTAATCTATTCTCATGGGAGTCACATATCACCTCTAATACAACTACCCACTACACATTAAATATTATTTATCTCACTTCACTTTACATTAAATTATTATACTCCTTAATCTCCGTGCAAAAAAATGTGTCATCTTCTCCGGGAAGGAGGGAGTAGTTCGTTAAAGTGGTAGAAATTTCAAATAGTTTGCATTAAGATGGTATTTTCCCAAGTATTATAGTGGTAATGCAATGATCACATGCCACCACACTTCATACCAATAGTACCAACTTTGGGGGTGGGTCCAAATCCCATTATCAAATTTACTTAATTAACTGGAAAGATAAATAACCCCCCCCCCCCCCCCCCACCCCTTCAAAATTTGAAAATCAGCCCCCAAAATAATCATAACTAAAATGCACAAAATAGCAATCAATGGAACTCAATATTGCCAAGAAGTAGTTCACATATATCATATACTCCACTACAAAGAATAAAATACATAATGATTAATTAATTAACTTTAAAGCTGGAAATTAAAAAGCAACCTCACTCAATGAAAACCAAAACCAACCAAAAAGTGATCAAGAACCCAAGAACACCTTCAAAGCCCAAAACTTGAGCCACTGCAGATGAATCTTGCAACGAGTTGGCCGGCCCGAATGCAGTATCCAGGCCCGTAGAGCCCGTTAAGCCCGGGTTTGGCGACGAAGGGATCGTCGGCATGGTGGAGCCCTCCGGAGAATAGGCGGCGCCACCGGTGGAAGGGAAGAGAGGAGCAATATCCGGCGGTAAGTTGTCGGAGTAAGAAGAGAGTGGAGGATTTGGTAGGAGTGATGACGTGGTGGGAATCTGTGAAGGCGATGCCAGCGTGGATAAGACCACAAAGGTTGTAGTAATGGCAGCTGAAAAAAGGGATGTAGAAGCCATTGTAATGATAGAATGAAGCTGATGGATCTCACTAATTGTGTATATATGATGATTATTTATTTTTTATTTTTTTGTTTTGTTATGTAGTATGATTGAGGGAATGAAAAGGGTGAGAAATCAATATAAAGTGTGACAAGAAATTGTGATGATTGAGAGGTTGATGAATAATTATGCATAAAATATTATATGTATATCTTCATGGAGCCCGACGATTCACGTGGATAGAGTTTATTTCATTTACTTATAACTCATTCTCTCAATTCAATTATAAACTTCACAATTTTTCGTTTGTTTGTCGCATTACACTTTTTATATTTAAAAAATATAGTAAAACAGCAAATGATTTATTTATATAATTATTTAAAAAAATGTCATATCTACCTAATATACATAAATTATTTTTTCTCTTTATTAATTACACAATTATCACATAAAAAACTAAATTATTCTCTCATAAAATTAATAAAAATTAATCAATAAAATTACAATGTTTTACAACAACTATGAAAATATTAACAATACAGAGAATTTTTTTTTTTCCGAATTAATTAAGTCCTTGAACATGTTTTCCATTAGTCATTCATAGCTGTGCTCCTTTTTGTCAAAACTGTGTGTAATGAGTGAATTTGCATATGGTGGGTTGGAGATTAAGGTTGTTTTGTAGTGAATTTACAATAATTAAGAAACTTAAAACGCTTGATTGGCGCATGATTTATTCCACCTCGTGATCTTAAATAACTATCATCACATTTTTTTGGCATTATATCTCATTAATTCAATGAATTTTTAAAATTCTGAAAGAATTTAAAATTAAAAGGAAAAGACTTGTGTGAGACCGTCTCACGTAAGGGCTTATGTGAAAGTGACGGGAGAAGGCCAGAAAGTGATAACTTGTATGAAGGAAAGTGATAATAAATTTATAAAAGTGATAATGTACTTTCATGAACAGTTTATAGTGTAAATAAAAGGTGATAACATTTTATAACGAAAGTGATAACGATTTATAGCGAAAGTGATAATTTTTTTAAAAAGTGAAAAATGGTCTCACGTGAGACGGTCTCACGCAAGACCTACCCAAATTAAAATTTTCAATAGATCCACTTATTTGAAATGATGATTCCTTTTAGAAAATAACTTTTTGTGATACCTATCAACCGTTAGAGTGCCATTCTGTCAAAAGCTACTTAGATTAGGTTGTAACAACTCTGTAGATTAGTTTTTAATGCATTCATTTCTAATTGTAAAATTGTTCAAATTATATTTTTAATTTTATTTAAGGCAATATATTATAATCACAGCCTCGTATTTACAACGTTTAAAAAAATCGTTGTCAAATGTTGTAGATCAACATTTTTCTTTAGGAAGTGAAACACTGAATTCACAAGAAAATCAGAAGAAAAATCACTAAAATAGAAAACTGAATTTTCATGTATGAAAAAGAATTAGGTGGAAAGTATTCAACACAAATGTTTTATGATACAAATATTACATTGATACTGTAATTAAAAAACAGACAAAAGGCTCAAAGACTGTGTCACCTCAGGGACTGTCAATCCTGCTTGTTCAGCAACCATTTTGATTCCTGAAAATCAAGACATAAATTGAAATGGCAATTCAAACAACATAATGAACAAGATGTAATGAACACGAAGAATACGAACCGGTTGATCTAGTGAGGTATTCTCTGCAATTCCAGAGCAACCTGAAAGGAGGCATCAGCAACATTTTTATTGCTAGAGCTCCTGAGATTTGAAACAATTGCTTCGAGTTTCACCAACTCCGATGTACAAACAGAAAGTATCATCGAATGCAAGAGATACTGTCTACACGAAAAACCAAGAGCGTGTAGAATTCGCTCTACCACCAAGTGGGAGATACTACCATGGACACCAGAATCAAGGATCACAGTGACCTTGTATAGATTCATGAGAAAGTTCATGGTTGCTTCTCTTGGAGCTGCTTTGAACAGCATAATCAAGCATTCGGAGGCCAAATCTGATGCACTGGCCTCACTGGACTTGCTCAGCTCGAGTAAGGCTCCTACATTGCTTGAAAAGTCGGTAATATCTTTTACACATTGCTGCTGGTTACTTTCACTAGAACCGTCGTGTAAGAGAGTGGGCTGTTTTGAATAGACAGAACCCGGCCTAGAGCTTATGGAGCGTAAAAGGATTGCCTTACACAGAGATAGTGTAGGCTGAATAAAATCTTCCATCTCCTTAGCATATACGAATTCCAAAAGATTTCCAATCTTCCTCACCACTTTTAGCTGAGAGATGATCTTGGTTTCTAATTCAGGGGCAGATACTAGAGCCAGACAAAGCATCACATTGCTCACGTTTATGTTTGAAAAATCGCCCAGCAAAAATTCGAGGCACTGTGAAACTGCTTTCATGTGAAGAATGTCGGAGATTTTTATGTAATTAGATTCAATGAGCATCACAAGCAACTTCTGAGCGTACATAGGAATAGGGTCTTCATCCTCAATCAAAGATGGGTAGAGTGGAAGAAAGTGTACATTAGACACAGACTTCAAGTCTTCTGCCCTTTGATTATCCTCTAATGTTTCACTCAGAAGGACCATCACGTCGAAGAAAATTTTCAAGCATAAAAATCGAGCATCTCCATCCTTGTTGCCCTTATATAGTGCAGCCAGGCTGGGAAGAACCTGGCGAATGAAGATAATAGGATTATTGTTGATTATTGTTGACTCCTCTGAGATTGATTCCAAAACTCGCAGAAGAGTTATCTGAAAGTCATCCCTGCCCTGAAAACAATAAACAAAAATGTTACCTGATTGCTTATTCCATAATCACACTAAAGCCAACTTTGTACAGAATGCATAATATTTCTGACTCTATCATGCTTGAGTTATGTGCTTGATGAGATTTAGATAAGCACTAGTCAATAAAAAACCATAATAATCACTACAAAAGCTGAAAATGTTTCACGGAAAATGATTTTTATATTCTTTGATCATAATTACTTTAAAAAATACGCAAGCAACTAAAACGGGTTGATTAGATTGAATAAGCATCGGTAATGGATTAAGTTCATAGGCAGGAAATAACAGTTTCAGTATTCAATATCTACCTGGAAAGGCAATTCTGTCAATTTAAGTATATTTGCCACCAGCAGTAGAACCTGTGGAGTGACAATTGAGTTCCTGAATGAAGCACTCCCTAGTAGATGGAGAACCACAGGAAAGAAATGAATGTTGTTCTTTGGTGAACTTCGACTGTTGAGCCCAGCAATCAGCCCTTGACGTTTGCTTCCCATAAGTTGCTGAATATCTCCTGTTATTGTTTCCAGCAAACCTGGTAAAGTTGACACCACAGCATGCACAAAAGCATCTAAACAATGCTGCACATATTTATCTCTCTCTTTTGCAAGTCTATCAACAGCTGATAGTAATCTTGCATTACAGAAAAAGTGGAAGAGAAATCTCTTCCCATGCTTACAAAGTAAAGCAACAAAGAGGAGTGCCTTCCCTTTCAGTTGTTCACTCCCCTGCTCGATGAGAGACAAAAGATTTGAAACTAGATTCCTATCTTCCATCAGGGGAGCAAGGGAACGCCCCAAATTTGTCAGCAAATGGCTTCCAAGCAATGCCATGCTCAGAAGATTCAAGCAGATCTGCTGCTCACGTTGATTGCCCTTAAAGAGACTGGAAATAATGTCCTTCAGAGGAATTTTCTCAATAACATGTTGAATGCTTGGCGGATTGAACCGGGCCAGACGCACCAAACATGATCCAGCCGTGAGTCTCATGCTCTCCTGTTTTCCTGGAGCTCTAAATATATAGCAGAGGTTGCTAATTACATCTTGGCTGGTGAAACGAGTGGCCCAATATCCTCCATGACTAGAGATATTCTCTATTGTTCTTAAAGCGTAAAGCTGGGTAAGATCGTCTTCGCCTTTTCTTAAGACAGAAGAGATCAAAGATATCAATGAATTTGGAACCTGACAAATTATTGTACAGTTAATGAAAATCAATATTAAAACATAAATTATATCTATAAAACATGTACCAAAAAAGTCATGGGAAGAAGCTAACCTGCCAGCTAGAAGTGGGTCGGCTGTCTTTGCATGGAGATTCCTGGGGAATATTATCCTTAGCAGGATCATTTAGAGTAGATATGTAAAAGAGCAATTCACCAGTAGCAGCCATAGAAAACCTTCTCACTTTCTCCTGCCTGTCTCTGAGGCCATCAGTTAAAGCACCTAAAATTCCTGAATTTGCCAAATCATCTCCAATGTAAGTGGAATGGCGAATCAACAGCCCTATAAGTGATGAAAGTTGTACCCGCAACGATAAAGCCTTAGACTGCCTCAGCATTTTGACAAGAACAAGAATTAAAGGTCCATTGGTCAATAGAGTGGCAGCTTCCGCGTTAATGCTCAACATCTCAAGGTACCTAAGCACATTTTGCTTTTCACCATTAACATTGCCGTTTAGGATACTCACAATCCTATTATACAAAACATCCAATTTATCCTTAGGCAGCTTCATAAAATCAGGTGGGGAAATTGCATGGAACGGAAGGGAAGGCATTGCATCGGTTCCTTTATCGAGTTTTTTGCTAGGCATTACTGGTCTAACTGAGAGATCAGATAGATGCCACATCACCTCTGAGAGGTCTGAAGATGATTTTACAGCATCAAAGTCAAGGGCACGCCCAGAAACATCTTTGGTCCTTGGGGTCTTCAGATGAGGACTAACAGTGGGTGGTGTTCCTGCTGCTGGGCTTATGTCCATGGGTTCTGAAGATGATTCCTGCTCTTGAACTCTTGAGTCATCAAATGAAGGAGTGTCAGCCACATCCGACGTCTCTGACTGGCTGATTAAGTCATTCATCTCTTCCACTTTTCCCTCATGCTTGATAGGGGTTGATAAATTTTCTTCAGGGATGGAGGATTCATTTTCAGAACCTTCAGCATCATCATGTCCCTCATCTTCTGTGTTCTCATTGAAATCAAGTTCCATGTCGTTGTTTTCAATTTTGACTTCTGCCTCATTCTTAGAGCTATTAGGTAATGGCCGTCGGTAGTTCTCTTTCTCGTTTTCTCTCTGCAGGTTAGATTTTGCAATTCGTGAAAGGCGCATGAGATTCACACCACCCATTTTCTTTGGAGCATCTTTGTGCTTTCCATCAGGTATTCTGCCAGAGGGTTTGGATTGAACTTTACGGCCACTACCCTTGTTCAGAGTCTCTTCTCCTTTCACTCCAGCAGTAAAATTCTCGTCTTGTTTATAAGGAACTCTTGAATCTTTTCCACTAGATTTGAGTGGGGTCTTGTTTCGAAGAGGTCCATCTCCATTACGCTCTGTAAGACGTGGTTCAGAAGACAGCTCGATCATGTCAGCAAAAGCCGGCTGAGGAGGTAATGCCAATGGAACAATTTTTGTTCTCCAGAAAGCATGATTGCAAAGCTCAGTCCACTGTATCCTTTCAGCTGGATCTTTGATCAAAAGAGAATTGATCAAATTTACAAATGGGCGGGTTGGGGTTCCAGGAACAGGAGGATGCGCATCAAAAAGAATTGAATTTGCCAACTGAGTGAATTCCTTCTCAATGAATGGAGGCCTGCCAGTATAACACTCATAAAGCACACAACCAAGAGCCCAGAAATCCGACGCGTATGAATGAACGCCTTCATCTTGGAATAACTCAGGAGCCATGTAACAAGGAGTTCCACGTTTTGTTTGTGGTAACTGAGCAACAAAAAGAGAAACTAAATAAAGAAATACTCGAGGGAAGAACAGGGGAAGCGATGATACTCAGAAACGCAAGTGTCAAGTTTAATTTGGTAAATGCAGATAATTATGTTGTACTGCTGAGCCAGAAGATATTAATAGAAACCCACCTGGGTAGAAGGCGACATAGATATGTCGCTCACTTTTCTTGCTAATCCAAAGTCACAGAGCTGTAGCACAGAGCATTGAGTGGATATCTTGTCAGAAATGTTCAAAACACTTGTAATAATAGGTAAAGGAAACATTATACCTTCGTGTGTCCATTTTCATCCAGTAGGATATTTGATGGTTTTAAGTCACAGTAAATTATTCCCTTAGAATGCAAGTACCTGTTTATGAGGTCATTAGTAATAGAAAAAATAATAATCCAGCAATCCTTACGAACAAGAAAATCTGAAGCAAGTATCAACGTCTGATTCTTACTGCAGAGCTTCAACAAGGCCATGAGCAAAATCATGTATAGAATCTTCAGGAAGTTTGCCATCCTGGATTCCAACCATCAAACCATAGTTAATGCGTGAGAGATAAGTCAAAAAGTTTCACAATAAGAAAAAAGGAAAGGAAAAAAAAAAAAACTGAAGGGTTGATAAGATAGAAAAATAAGAACAAACACCAAAAAAGCATTTTCATTTGGTTCTTGTGCATAATAGTGGGTTATGATTATCAAGCTCAACAAGCTAAGGTGAGATCATTTCCGAACACAAAGGTCCTTAATAAACTTCAGCTTGTGATGTGAAATAACACACATACAACCATAGTGTCTTTAGCAATCAAATGCTACTCATAAATAGAACAAACCCATGAAACTCTTGTGCCCAAAATTCCTAAGAAAGGAAGCCTGGCAGGCTGGCATCCATCAGGAGCATCACATCCTTCCTCCTTTCACAATTTCAACAGAACAAAGATCCTAATAAAACAATCACTTACATAGATGTATTCACATAACTTCATATATTGGTATTTTGGTGTACATAGTTTAACAATTGTCACCTGTTGCAATAAAGTCATTAGATCTCCTCCAACACAATACTCCAAGACTAACCACAAATGAGCTGATGTTTCGTACCTATAATCAGTTGATAACAAAAAATGCAACTATTGGCATCATAAATCTCGGAAATTAAAGCAACTAATGAAAGCTCAACTTTTTATTTAATTTTAAGAAAAGAAGATTTTACATCATCATGGAGCCATATCTTACCATGTGTAGAACTTTCGCACATTACAATGTTCAAGGGTGTGAAGAGTTCTCACCTGTAATGAAAATGTTAGCATAAAACAGAGAAAAAATATTCTATTAGGAAAGAATTAGCAAGCACATTTACAAATGAGTTCTGACAAGTATAAAAATCAGCAGCAATCAAGTTCATACCAAATTTACTGAAAAAGCGAGTTAACTGCAGCTATTTTGAATTTAATCAACTGAAATCTTGATGAAAACAACTACATGAAAACCCACTTTATCAAAACCCTACGCGCAAATTAGGCATTAGAAACATTTCCAATTACGCTAAATCTCAGCTAGAGCATGGAACGATCAATTGATATGAATGTTTACCTCCTGATGAACTTTACTCCTCTGAGATTTGTCCACGCTCTTAATCGCGTAATATTGGATCGTCTTCTTCTTTCGTCCTTTATACACGGTCTGCAGACAGTATCATTTCACATCAGATATGCAATTCATAAGCTGAAGTAATGATCGAAGAACAATTTACCGAATATTTGCCCCTGCCGATAGCTTCATAAATATGATACTGGTTCATGCTTGGATTGCTGCAAATCTGGGCCGACGATGTTTTGAGGGTTGAGAGAGATAAGGAGAGAGAGAGAGAGGAGGGAGTCGATGAAATTCAAATTTGGGAGAAACGGAAAGAAAGAATATAAACTGTGGCCTGTGGCTGTATCTATAACCAAACAGTTCCTAAAAAATTTTAAATTCAGGTATTTTACTCGATGTATTAAATAAAAAATCTTTTTTAACTATAAAATCAAATTAATATATGAGAAAATTCGATATATAAACTTTATTTGAATAATTTTAATTAAATAAGTTTTGGGCCAGCCTTTTGTTCCTTAATTTTATGAATATAGTAGCCCAAATAAAATGGCCCAATTAATTTTTTCAGATTTGTTTTCATAGCCCAAATTACACGGGCTTAATCAATTGTTAATGTTAAATGTTCTACTCCCTCCGTCTCTAAAAAGCTTGCACCCCTCTTTTCGGCACGGAGATTAAGAAAGTGATAACTTTTAGGGATATAATAGTATTTTTATGTAATATATAAATGATAAAGTATGGTAGGTAGAGATGGTTTTTTTGTAATTAAAGTGTATGGGGAAGGGTGATTATTTTTTACTTTTTGCTTTTGTTGAAATATGCAAATTTTTGTGGGACAACCCAAAATAGAAAGTGTGTCATCTGAAGTGAGACGTATTTTGATAATGATTGGATAGCCAAATTTAATGGGCTAAATTAATACAATTAGACCCGATTAAGTAGCCCAAATATTAACGGGCTTAATTAAAACAATTAGATCCGACGGAGTAGCCCACCTACTCTTGAATTCAATTTCGTAAGCATTTTTCCTACTAGAATCTTCAGAGTTCAGTATCACCGAACAGGGGAGTGCTCTGAGTAAAGTTTTTTTCTTAAGAGTGTTGGAATTTGATATTGTATTTCGGTTGATACAGAGAAATCTTTGCCTAGTTGGTTTACTCATTGGTATGATTCTGTTTGTCATCGTGGTTAGATGTATTGAATTGATGTTCGGATTTGCCTTTCATGATTTTTGGTTCTCTATCCGCTTGAATCCAAAGATGTTTGTGGATGTTTACTTGATTGAATTGTCAATTTATGTATTGGTTAAAGTTTCGTTGAGATAATTTATTTTCATGTTTGCATGTCCCTCTCTCTCACTGTAGATTCTGTGTGTGTGTGTGCGCATGTGTTAGTTTTCTTTTTCGATTAAGTTTACTTTTCTATTGATGGTTGAATTTGTAATAGTTTCAGCAATCGTAAGTGGAATTAGCTAGGTTAGCCCATCGTTTCAGTGTGCGTTTTCCTCTATAAATTTGAAGTTTTCTGGTTAGGATAGAACTGAATAATGTTGTGTCAATGGAGATTGTGGTGTGAGTGAAGATTGTGCTTAATTGGACTGCCTTTTTTCTGAACTATTTCTATTAAGTTGGTATTCTGTTGGAACTGTGCCATCTGATTCTTTGAAATTTTAATTTTTAATTTCATTGTTTTTAAAATAATAATGCAGTGACTTGCTTATATATTGAGTTGGGATGTTTGATTTTGGTCTTGATAACTGTATTAAACGTGCAGAACACATAAGAATCATGTTGAAGGCGGTTGCAGTGCTCAATAGCAGTGAGGGTGTCAGTGGCACCATCAACTTCACCCAAGAAATAGATGGTATCTATCAGTTGTATAACTTCAAGTTCTATTATATTTTTATTGAACTCTTATTTCTTTCACTCTGCAGGCCCCACCACTGTAACCGGAAATGTTCATGGCCTTACTCCGGGGCTCCATGGCTTTCATGTGCATGCCCTTGGTGATACCACCAATGGTTGTATGTCGACTGGTAATTTCTCTTGCATAATTCCGGCTTTATCATGTGTATTACTCCTTTAACTTTTGCCAACTGATATTTTATTCTCATAGTTTGATTAATTTCATTTGTAGGGCCCCATTTCAATCCAACTGACAAGGATCATGGTGCTCCTGATGATGAGATTCGCCATGCTGGTGATCTTGGTAACATCACAGCTGGACACGACGGTAGAGTAATTTCTTGGAAATTGTCATTTTTAATTGCTAGAATTATGGCCATCAGTTAATATTTTGCCAGAAAAATTGATTCCCTCTTCTGTTGCTTCAAGCCTCTTTTCTTATCATTACATTTTAGACTGTTATGGAGATACATTTTACATGTTATTTTTGCTCTCAAGATTCAGCATACTGCATCTCAGTAAACCTGCTTTTATCTGCAGTTGGGAATCACTTTGATCGACTTACAATATTCTTACTCATTGTATGGTTTTCCAAATGTTTTACAATTATTTATCCTTTGTCTTTTAAATGTCCAGGTACTGCTTCATTTACCATTGTTGACAAGCAGGTCCGTTTTTTTCACTACCATTTCATGTAAATAATCTAAAGGCTTCTCCTGACTAAAGTGTCACTACATCTGCAGATACCACTTTCAGGTCCTCATTCCATTATCGGAAGAGCTGTAGTTGTCCATGCTGATCCTGATGATCTCGGAAGAGGTTAGTCCTATATTTTCCATTGACTATAATGACTCAAAGCTCTGATACATTGATATAAAACTGGGACCTCCATAATAAGGCATATTACTGATATCAGAACTAATGTATAGGCTAGAGGGTGCTTAGTCTACTTTTCTGGGGACGAGTTGAATGGGGAATTATGAATGGAAAACCCTTGGTTGGTAGTAATTGTGTAAAGTATTTCCGCTTGATTTTGATGGAATGGGTTATGGTGATTAGTAATATACTCAAATGTCGAGAGAAATGAAAAACATTCCACAATACTGGCATTATCGTTATGTTTTCATTCATCCGTCCTAACCAAGCACTCTCTTAGACAAATCATCATGACTCTATTTGTTGCTTCAGGTGGACATGAACTGAGCAAAGCCACTGGTAATGCTGGCGGAAGAGTTGCTTGTGGTAAGAAAATTCGCCCCGGCCTTTCACTTTCATTGAAAATATCATGATGCAATGTATTTAATTTACACTTGTAAATGAGCAGAGACGAGACGAGTTCCTAAACAGCAAATAGTGTCATACTGAAGTAGTGATTTAACTTCTTCATCTCCACACTTATGGTTGAGCAATCTTTTGCAGGTATCATCGGCCTTCAGGGCTGAGTACTCAGATCGTGCACTCTACTCCTACATCGACTGCGTCGACCGAATAAATCACCTGTGAAAATCTCTAGCTTGATATGTAGAGTGTTCTTAATAAAGGCTTGCCTGTATATGGATGGGATTCCTCTCTGAATTTAATAGTTGATTCTGTTATGTTGTAAATATCTTCTGTAAGTTGATGGGACTCTTAATGGTGTATGGATGAGCTGCTTAATTTAATTAGTCTTTATTAAAATAATAATAAAAAAAAATTAAAAAGATCATATATTTTATAATATTTTCAATCTCTTGCAACTTGTTTGTAGAAGATGTTAACTTTCCACAAATTAATTACGAGTCTGGTGTTTTCAGATGTTTATTTTTTTATTTTTTTATTTTCACTCTGGCATATGCTTTTTCAATTGAAAAATGTAAGTATTGATTTACTCAAATGTGTTGCAATGTTAACTATCATCAGATCATTCTATTTAAAATTTCCTTTATTAAAAAACTATCACACCACAAAGAACCGATTAAAATGTATATAGACATATTATTATTTATATAAAGTTTTCAATCAGAAAAAGAAAAAAAAATTCAAAAAAAATAAATAAATAAATATTTGCAAATAATCAATAATCACTCGTTGTATTTATTGTAGTTATGTGCAATAATATTTTTTCTGAGAAAATACTCGATTTTAATCAAATAACTGACAATTTATTTTGTTTAAACTTAAAAATTTGTAAAATAAAAAGTTGCTAGGCCATCCATTTGAATAAAAAAGAGCCACAAGGCCCATATGTTTAATGGACTTTAAGACTCTTATGGGCTTTGAACCATCACTGTCGAACCCGACCCGATAACCGGCAAATTAGGGCTCAATTTCCCTCCAAAATCATCAAAGGGATTTCTATCGATTCCAATTTCCCTCCCCAAGCCCAAACGTGAGCCACTCCGAGTCTCCAACACTCTCTCTCTTTTTACTCGGAACAGTTTGACGATCCCAACATTCGCATTTCTGTTTCCACCGATCTCTGTAATCTCATCTATTTCAGTTTGTTTGGTGAAGTTCAAATTCCCTTCATGTTTCAAGAGTACTTTTTTTTTTCACTTTCCTTCTTCTTTTTATTGAGTTTGCAGATTAACAGAGATGATTCCTGTTGAAGGTGACGGAAGACGAGACAGGTATGACTCAAAAACGAGAAAATTGAATGTGGATTCAAGCAACGTCGGGACGCAGCAAATATACAGTCAATATTCCCCGGGTACCTTAATTTTCTTTTGGTTCGGTTAATCACATGGTTTGATCCGTATTAATTTTATTGAACTGTTACTGGTGAAGTAATTAAAGATTGAGTAAGGCTCTTGTGCCCCGGGGACACCGCTTTGCAATTTCGGTGTTCCTTTGCAATTTAAACCCATATCTAGAATATAGAGGGGGAGGGTTGGGGACCCCGGGGCGCAGGAGCTTTTGCTTAAAGATTTGGGTTCTTATTTTCATTGTTATATTTATTTATTTATTAAAAAAGGGTATTGTAGGTCTATGCTTTCTGGAAAATATGATCTTTTTGTATTACGAAGAATATGTCTGCAATCCGCTACTCTGTTTTATATTGACTGATGCCAACGTGCAATTTAACTTTCTAGATAAATTTGTTTGATGGATTATATATGTGATTTTATTTATTTATTTTTGTATAAAAAGATCACTTTTTTATGACTTAAAAGTTATGTTCAGGGTTAGTGTTGCTGTAATGAGTTTGTTATGATGCTTTCTCCTTAATTATTCCATTGATGAAATGACAATGATGACCATGTTCTGTTGACATAAACTTTGTCTTCTAAAACTAAATTTTGCTTTAACTGAGTTATGAGTTTTTTTCACAAATGATGTTCGCTAGGTGTGAACATATTAGTTGGAGAGAGGAAAAGATCTCTGGTTTCAATTTTTCTAATAAGCAGCATGGGTCTTCCCGTGTTTTCATAACAGGTGGAGTTTTAGAAGGCTGCGGAGCTGAAGATTTTCTACATCTCATCGATACAATGCCTGTTGATGATGCTTATCTATTTGAAGATGAATTTGAAACTCAAGTGGTAGATCTTGCTGAGGAAACTCAAATGGTGGATCTTGTTGAGGCAACCCAAGTGGTGGATCTTGCTGAGGCAACGCAAGTGGTGGATCTTGCTGGAGAAACCCAAGTGGTGGATCTTGCTGGGGAAACTCAAGCCTTGGATGATGCTGATTGCTTGAAAAGTGATTTTTTCAATGAATTTAATGCTGAAGTTTGTGCTGATATTGAATGTGAAAAAACAAATAATATTAACGTCATTTGTGAGACCCAAGTGCTGTCACCGGACAACTCTGTGAAAAATGCTGATGGCGACCCAGTTGGAATAAGGAGCACAGTTGACAAGAAACCTCACGGAGGAGGTTAGTTATTCCATAGATGTCAAAGTTAACTTTCTATTAACGAGTTAATCTTTGTATTACTCTTATCATATACCTTGATTCTTGCATTACTGAGGACCTCCCCCTTCATGAGCATGCAGTACCTCATTTGTTTATTCAACTCTTGCCTATGGATAAGGGGGCATGAAAAGTGTGTCACTGTCTCAGAGATGCTTCTTATTTTTTTTTAGATTTTTCATAATATTCTTGCTTAATATTTCCTAAAATTCTTTTAAATTTTATGGAAGATGAATTATGGGTCAGTGAAAAAAATGTGAGCAAGTTCTCAGGGCTCAAATCTTTGCTTGTATTCTATTTATTTTCTAATTGTGGACTTACAAGCATTATCTTTTTATTAGCGTGTTGGCATTTCAAGGTCCAACCTCTCATATCCTTGCTTTGGTTTTAAGGTTGCTTGGTTCCAAAAAATATATGCTTATATTGATAAGCAGTTGTTGCTTTTGCTAATCTGGCTTTAATAATGTGATGATTTAGGATCGGTCTGCGGAGGGGTCTGCGGAGGGTTCACTGCGCTCCGTGTTGCATCAATTAGGGCCTCTGGTTTGGCAGCCAAAACCAGAAGAACTAGTGACAATTTGTGTACCAGTATTGATAAATCTTCTCTACAAAAAGAAACATTTGCTGAACATTCATTGGAGTCTGGCAGGGAAAACAATTTAGAGTGTCTTGAGAATGACTACAATAACAACAGTGAGAAATCAAGCAAAAGTAAGATTGGTTGTAGAGCTGTGCGTCAACTTTTCAGAGATGATGAAGGTGCTGAAGTTAGTGACTCAGACATATACATAAATCAGACACATGATAATCTTGACGAGCCTGCACAGCTTGCTTCTGAAGATTGCTTGGGCGGGTTAAGCTACGCCAATTCTCAGGAACCTGGAGAGCTGTCACAAGCCCATGCACTTGATGTTGTTGAAACATATCTTGGTCTAAATCTCATGGATTTTAACGAATACACTGGCACGAGAGTTTGCAATTTAGAAAAAACAAAGGTTGTCTCTGGTGCATTAGGTTCTCGAGATTTGGCCAAAAGTTCTTCACTCAAAAGCAAAATTGAAGATTTTGAAATTTATGATTGGGATGACACACGTGAGGATGATGGTGGGGGAGAATTTTTCCTGAAGAATAAAGAATTTTTCTTTCCCAAGGAAGGTCTGAAGCGGAGATGCAATGCTGAACAGAGGAAATTTCAAAACCCTAGGCGAAGAAATGTTAAAACTATAGGAGATAGTGTGGATGAAAATGATAGGAAAAACCCTAAGAATAAAGTAGTGGATCCAGCGTACTCAGATTCAAGGGTGAAGCTGCACATGTTGAGATCAAAGGGAAAATCTCTTCATTTTGGCGAAGAGTCACTGCAGAAGAATATGAAAAATTCGAATGAACGGTCAGACATGGTGTCTGGGCCTGAATTTGCGGAGGATCATTCAGACAAGGATGTTCCGGACATGCAAAACGTAGGTCCTGATACTCAAATGGCTGCTGAAGCAATGGAAACATTGTGTTTTGAGGTGCAATTGGCTGAAAACAATAATTCTGGACTGAACTGTGGTGTTCTCAGCAAATCAGAAGGATCTAAAGGAAATAAGTTGAGAAACAGAAATGCTCATTCAGATGAAAAGTTAGCCTTAAGAGTACCATATCCTGATAGCGTTGGAGTTCTCACTAGACAAGCCAAAAGAACGAAGAGGGTTAGCACAAGGAATGAGCCCTGTTTACCACCAAAATCGTGCAAAAGGATTAGGAATGGACATGATAGGGTGCTAGGCAAGACAGAAGAGAAGAGGCTAGCAGAAGTGAATGTTTCTATGAATCATGGACCAGAATCAACTGGTCAAAGGTCTGTGGAGAAGAATGAAATGGTGGATCATTTATGTTTTAATGTACCTGTGGCTCACCGCACTGGGAATTCCATAGTGGTAAATCATTCAAAAGTGTCTGCTAGTTCATTTGATGCTAGGGATGATATAAGCAATGTCACAAGTGCCAGTAGACATGGGAAAAGGACATCTGTTAGAGAGAGAACCAGCACTGTTGAAAAAGCTAGAAAAGTTGAATCAACTGTGTTTAAGCAGCCAGGTAATGCACATGTTGGTATATCTGGTGCTTCAGATATTGTTGCAGTAGATAATCTACGACAAAAAAGATTTCAACATGGTGAAAGGCTAAAAAGATCAAGTGACGATAATGCAAGTACATGCTTAAATAAGGACAGTGATCTCTCAGATTACTCAGCAACATGTAATAATCAAGCATTGCCAAGCCTAGAACCAAAATCCAAAAAAGTAATTTCATACCAAACTGTCAAAACTAGAAGTTCAAGCAAGGGTGCTACTCAATATGATTCCGACCACCTGAATGCAAAAGTAATTCAAGATGATGCTGGTGGCACCTGCGCATCTGAGCAAGGTCATGAGAAAAATGATGAAAAGACATCACTTGAAGGTGCCAAAAGAACTGGTAGACTAAAGGCTTCACAAAGATGCAGTTCTTCAACTTGTGCTACACCCACTCATTGTACAACGCCAAAAAAAGATGCATCTCCTATCTGCATGGGGGATGAATATTTCAAACAGTCCTGCAGAAGCAACTTGGTAAAACATTCTCTTCTTAAAGAAATTGATAGCTTAATACCTGTCTCGCCCGTACCCAGTGGTGGGATGAGAGAGTCTAGAAAGAGGAAAGATATCACTACTATTAAAGTCCTGTTTAGCCAGCACCTGGATGTTGATGTTGTCAAGCATCAAAAAAAGGTAAGTATTATCATTTTGCAATCTCATTTGTGCATCTAAATGTGTCAAGTATAAAGTTAAATTATATATTTGTTATAGATATTGGCTCGGCTGGGGGGTGCAGTTGCGTTCTCTATGTTGGATGCAACACATTTTGTGGCTGATGAGTTTGTTCGCACAAGAAATATGCTAGAAGCAATTGCTTTAGGAAAACCTGTGGTTACTCACTCATGGATTGAAAGTTGCGGACAAGCTAGTTGTCTTATTGACGAGAAAATGTACATTCTTAGAGATGCAAAAAAGGAAAAGGAGTTTGGTTTCTCTTTGCCAGTTTCTTTAGCGAGAGCATGTCAGCATTCACTTCTGAAGGTAAACATCAGATCTTTACAAAAATAATGTCCTGTAATTTGCAGTTTTCTCACAATCATTTTTGCAGGGACAAAAAGTTTTAGTCACCCCAAATACAAAGCCCGGTAAGGACATCCTAGCAAGCTTGGTCAAGGCAGTTCAGGGTTTGGTAAGATTTTTTCCGGAGTTATTTTCCTTTCCCTTGAGCGCCTGTATAGAATTATTTGACTCAAGCTTTTCATTCAAGCGTGTGCTTGGAGTACACATGGGAAGAGCTTTACCAAAATGTATGCGTGAATTTATTTGAAAATACTGATATCGTCTCATTGCTCCCCAGGTGGTTGAGAGACTTGGCAGATCTGTATTGAAGGATAAGAAACTGCCAGATGATCTTTTGATTCTATCTTGTGAAGAAGATCACGAGGCCTGTGTACCTTTCCTTGAAAAAGGTTCAACTCTCTCCCTTGAATCCACTAGCCATCTTATCTGAATAGCTTCATTCTAACTGGAAATCATTGCAGGAGGTGCTATCTATAGTTCGGAGCTGCTGTTGAATGGAATAGTTAAGCAGAAGCTTGAGTACGAGAGGTTTGTCATAATTACTGATTTTCTTCCACACCAGAACGATAAAAATTTTCTTCCAACGTGGCTCCACAATGATGCAGTTTTAGCCACAACTGTTACTGCTTACCAATTTATATGTTTCTACATATCGATTGTCCTTTTCTTTGTTTGCAGGCATCGCCTATTTCTTGATCAAGTAAAAAGGACTCGATCCACAATATGGGTGAAGAGTAAGAACAAGTTTCACCCTGTTACCAAATGAGAAGGGTTGCTCGGTCAGGTTTTAATGTAAAATATTGTAGATGACATTAGACGTGTAATTTTCCGACCAGCAGCTGTATCCCTGTTCTGTTTTCTGTTCACTGAGGCGTTTGACTTTTTTAATTTATATTTTCTTTTCTTTTCTTTTTTTCCCGGGAGAAACTTAAGTTGTAAATATTACTCGCAATAGAGCCTTCCAAGAGATTATGTATAATTTGAAGAGAATTTTAGGTAATATAAAGAATTTTTAAAATTTTAAGTGTTGTATTTTTATTCCTCCTCAACAACTTTATATTTTTCTCTTCTCAATACTTAATTATTACATTTGTTTTTCCCCATGTTTTAGAGCATAAAATCAAGGGTCAAATTTAACATTACCCTTGAAGATTTTTTTAGATTTCTTTTTTGCCATGTTTTTAACGCAAACCCCAAAAATACTCAAATTGTCAGAAAAGCCCTGGACACGATTTAAAAAGTCACAATCGAGTCAAGATATATGTAAGTGTAAAAGTTGACTCGATAATAAGTGTCACAATCGTGTCAAGGGCTTTTTTATAATTTGGGTATCTTTGGAGTTTGCCTTAAAAACCAGGCAAAAAAGAATTATCATAAACATGGAAGTGCACTACCACTGATTACTTCTAAAATTAAAGTGAAAAACAATTATATATTATAAATACAAGACAATAAATAATCAATTGAAAATATCAAAAAAATAAAGTGTTTGAAGTTTTGAAAATTTCAATCATTTAATTTTAAAGGGTTGGATTGGCTGTCCAAATTTAAAGAGGCAAAATCATTATGTAAAAAAAATTGTTATTATAAAGAGGCTTGGAGATGTATTTATATGCATTACTCTTTAAATTTTACATTATTAGTCAAAGCCTTCTGAAGTTGTTCTTACAAAGCTAATTTAGCCTGTAGACAGATGAATTATCACCGTTGTATCAATTGTTAACTAAAGAGTTCGAAATCACACACAACTATGTCAGAATATTTTTCTCGAATAGTAAGAACAAGAGGTTGAGGTGCAGCCAAGTATCAGAAAAGTACATGAAATTCTATTATCAATTCCACCGAGTTGCATATGAATCAAGAATCAACATTCCTCTCCGGGGTGCTTCAATATACGACATTCTGCAACCTATACTAGAAATATGTTCAACACAATTGCAAGATCCATAGACCGCAGGCAAAAAAAATAATAATAATAAAGCTTGGTCAATATGGTCACTTTGGAAACAATTTAAAATATATTTCATCAAAACAGGATAGGGCATCAATTCTATTCTTCACAGAAAGTAATTAACTAGAACACTGACATACGGTTAGTGGGAAATCAATAAATCTTGTGCTTGCATAGAAATAGAATCAAGTAAGAATGAAACTGGCATACCATTCCATAGAAATCAATGACTGGACTGAGAGGATTGTGGAAACGAATAGCTTCCTGAAGATGCAGTTGCTGCAGGAGGAGCAGCTCCTGTGGGATTTACATTGTAAGCCATTGGAGCAGTTTGCACACCGGTAGGGCTAGGGACTGGGCCAACTCCTGGAGATGGCAATGGGACGCTTGTACTCGGTGGAGTTGGAATGGCATTGGTTTGTAAGGGCAATGAAGAAACAGGTTGGGGCTGCATTTGCATCATTGGGGCCATATTATAACCTGGTGGCCAACAAGATGATAGATTTTAGTGCAAGCGTGAAGATCTACATTATCTGTGCGATCACAGTACAACAAAATAATAACTACAAAAACAGGAAAAACTGGCATGAATAGTTGGTTTATGAGCATTACCAGGAACAGGTACAGGCAAAACAGGAGGCCTGATACCCGGTGGCAACTGAGGAGCGACGGTTCCTGGAATAGGCAACATAGGGGGTGGTGGCATCATAGGGATACGCGGACGTGCTCCTGGGTAAGCAGCAAGATGTTGGTTATAAGCCGCACCAATCTGTTGGTACACTGCTGTCTGCCCAAGATGCTCCTTGATCTTCTGATCAATCAAAATCTGTGTTTGCTGTTCCTCAAACTTTTGGTAGTACAACCTTATATTTGCCTGGACACCATATATATTTATAAAATGTCAAATGTGACATTGAATTCAAGATGAATATATATCAATAGCCACTATTTTGTTGAAGAGAGCATTTTACCTTGTGTTTGTAGCCAGCATTATGCTGCTTTCTAACCGAAGGCTGAAAATAAGTCATAGGAAAAAATTACTCCACAGTCAGACTCACAGAGCAGACAAACAAGCTGAAGCTTAAGAAGATTAAAGAGCATATATATATATATATATATATATATATATATATATATATATATATAACAGAATAGGGTAAAAACAAAATTCAGATTCTAACTTTCCGTAATGCATATGGTTAAAAAAATTCTATCCAACCCATGTAAACAAGGTCGAGACGACAGCTACTTACATATCTCTATCAGATATTTTCCAAATAATTCCAAAATTATTGATATTTATCATGCTTCCCATTAAAATGGGATTATATCGCCTGTATGATATCAATACCCAGAAGACTTTATTTTATACGAGATTAAACCAAAAAAAAACCCACACCTACAACATTGGGAATAAACTTAATTTCTTAAAATACTATGGTTGCCTTATAAATTTTCAAAATTTTCCGAAATTCACACACGCTATATGCGATATCAAATTAAATAAGGAACACATTGAAAGAGAGAAAATTATGAGCAATAATAGTCGCAAGATTAAAAAAATTCGAGTATTAATCATCAGTAATTAGATAAATTGATCACGAAGAAACAAACTTACAGAATCATGGGTCAAGTACGTGTCGCAATAATCACAGTAGTAGCTGCAAAGAAAATAAAAAATTTATCAGAAATTGGAACCTAAATTGGAAACCGTCAACAAAATTTGCGTAGTAAATCACACGCAGAGTAATGGAACTATGTGTACCGCGGCATTAGCGCAAAAATTGTGTGTATCTGAACCTTGCCGACTTCCAAGAGCTAATCGATGAGAAAATACAAAATCTAGGGTAATTAGAGCGGGTTTTGGGGGGGGGGGGGGGGGGGGGCGCTTTTAGGGTTTATCGCTTTTTAGAGGGAGAGATAGGGATGTAATCGAACCGAGCCGAATCGAACACTACTAGGTTTGAGGATCGTTTGTTAAGAAATTATCGAACTCGAGCCCGAGCTCGAACTCGTCAAGAAAAAAAATATCGAACTCGAGCTCGAATTCAAACTATTTGTTAAGACTCGCGAACATGTTCACGAACACATAAAGTAACTTGTTTATGAATATATTTTCATGAATATTTAAATAATTTTGTACCTGGATATTAAAAGAATGTTTCGTTTATAAACATTTAATGTTATTCATAATATTAAACAAACAAACTAACAAAATATAATTATAAACGATAAAAAGTATTTAAATATTTAAATAATCACTTAATTTATTATCATATTTGTGTGAGTTAATATAAAATATTTAATTATTGAATATTAATAAATAAATAATAATATATAATTCTAAAGAATAATTATAAAATTTACGAACGCTTTTGCGAGCCATTAACGAGCCTATAAACGAATATGTTCGCGAGTTTTCGAGCCGAACACCCTTAGGCTTGAGTTTGGTTTGATAAACTATTCGAACCCAAAATTCAAGTTTGGTTTGGCTCGTTAAGGTTAACGAACGAGTTCGAACGAACATTTAATCAAACCGAGACTCGAATAGTTCGCGAA
The DNA here is from genome assembly GCA_023678885.1 of Pogostemon cablin. Taxonomy (NCBI): domain Eukaryota; kingdom Viridiplantae; phylum Streptophyta; class Magnoliopsida; order Lamiales; family Lamiaceae; genus Pogostemon; species Pogostemon cablin. Next base: position 870,445 of record CM042989.1, read on the forward strand.
CGGTTTGGTTTGGTTACATCCCTAGTGAGAGATAATCGGGGAAGGCAAAGAGTGAAGAGGGAGAAAATGATTTATGTTGGGCCGGCTCCCAAATTTATTGGGCCATTCCAGCCCAACCGAAGTAGTAATTAGTATATGTGAGGACGGCCCATTATTCCATTTCTTTACATCAATTTTTCCAAAGTGTGATGATTTGGAAAAGGAAAACAATTAGATGTAAACAAAGAAGTCCATTTCCTTTCATTATAGCATTGACTATCCAACGTGCTATTATATTTTGTGTTACATTTTCTATTATACACGTTAAATAAATGATATGTATGTCTTTAAGATTGATATTTTTTTTTTAATACATAATATTTTGTTTATATTCTTTTGCAATAAGAGATGTAATATCAAAATGTCTGCTATACATTTGACCAAAAAAGAAATAGCTTGATATTTAAATTAAATACTCTTCTACATAAAAGCCAACTACATACAAGACAAATGTATGGTGTTGGATCGTTAAGCAGCCCAGTGGGCCTTCGCTTAATTCTCTTCAACTTTGGGCCTCTGATTGGGATAGAATTTGGGCTTCATCAAAGCTTAAAAGATGAAATTGGAGATTGTTTGATTATTTAATTTATGGAGTTGAATTTGCACATTTATTTTAGCTTCTCATTTGGTACTAAACTTTGAAAGATAAATAAGACAAGTCCACTCTAAAAAAAAGAGTGGATAACTATAACTAATAATTTTGGATTACATATTCAATCAAATTGGACAAATTGTAAATACTCCTATAGCTTTTGATTGATAATTTGATATAGGTACGCAATCTCCATTGACTACATTTTTATTTAGTTAATTAAATTAATTAAATACTCCTACTATAATAAAAAGAAAAAGGAAATGAGAAAATGACAGCACAAATCAATGAGGACATGCTTTAATGTATGATGCCACATGTTCGACATTAATGTGGCTTCGTTTGGTCACCTGTCCCTATTACCATAAAATTTAGAATTTTGGTGTTGCCATTTTCACTTCATTTAAAAAATAAATAAATATAAATATAATAATTAAATGTATGTATTTATATTTTTTATATTCTATGTTATACCATGATATTTACATTTTTAATCAGCTAGTATTCCTAGTACCTTATTGCATGTGCATTATAATAATTAATATCTATATTATCATAATATTTAAGGTTTAATATTAATTTTATAGTATAATTATAATTTTATTTGTATGGTTCATGAGAACTCAGAACAAACTCAAATTTCGAACTGAAAAGTTTAAATTGGACTTTAATATATATATATATATATATATATATATATATATATATATATATATATATATATATATATATATATATTAAATACTACTACTATTCTACTACTAAGTATTGTTCTTTTTCACGTGCAACCTTTATCAGCCGCTCAAAGTTGTATTTGCATTCAAAAGCAAATGGAATTTTCATTATTTTGTCAAATTCTCCACTTAGTAGTAGAATAGTAGTAGTATTTAATTTAGAGCATGAGTTTTATTATTTTTATATTAAACATCATATAACCTAAAGATGAATGTTTTAAATGTGATGTATTAGTAATAGAATACATTAATCAAGATGCTTGCAATTTATGAATAATAATCAATCCAATTTACTTTAAGCATCTAATAAGTTTAGATTTAGACATAAAGTATTGAAAGTTGAAACATGTAAATAAGATTGACAATTGTGTGAGATATATAAATTTAGAAGAAATTTAATGAAGGGTAGTTGTTTTTTTTTTTTTTTCTCCTTAATCTATGTAGGAAAAAAATTGATTTAAGATCACTCTTTGCACTTTTTCCGTAATTTTTCAGTTTACATTTTTTACACTAAATAAAAAATACTTCATAAAAATTTCAAAACAAATAATATTTCAATTTCAATTAGTTAATAAGTCAATAGAGATAATGAAGTACAATATTAAAATAAGATAATGAATAAGTTATTACGTTGTAATATGGAATATTGAGTAATTTTAATAGTGTTCTCTTTTTGCTATAATTTTCTGCACCTTTTCCTTGTAACGATATAGAGGAGCAAATAATGGAGTATGATGATACTAAAATTTGTAGGAGATAAGAATTGTTAATTAAGTTGGCCAAATGAGTTTTCAAACTAAAATAAAAAAAATGTTGATTAATTAATATCATATTCCTTAAAAATTATTGAATATAACTTTGATGAGTGTATTTTTTTAATTGAAATACTATAATTCTTTATGAGTGTATGAAAATGAAATTAGAATTTCTATTTTTATTTTTATATGTTTTAGAAGAAAACGAAAAAATAAAAAGGAAAAAAAAGGATCAGAATTTGATTCTACTGTGATTGTTCCAACTTCCAATTATTCAAAGAAGACGCAGACTCCTTCAGGTCCATCTGCATCCCCTCCCCACCCCACCCCACCCCACCCCCTTACCCCCACCCCACCGAATCTGGCGTCTTCGTGTCACCACCTAACGCCACCCTACTACCCCCCCTGGTTGCCGACCCTTGGATTTCCCAAAAAGCACAAGAGAACACAAGTCATACAACTAGGGAATTTGCTAACCCCTAAGCACATTTCTATTTTCTTCACCCAGTTTGTCGCAAAATCTCCAATAATGCAGCAACAAATACCATCACCCCCAATTCCAAATCAGCCCGATGAAACCAGAAACCCCCTTATTCCATCCGATGACCCCACCTCTTCATCCCTCTTCGATTGGTCAGATTTTCTTGACTTCAATCTAGACGAAAACATCAACGTATCCTTCCCGCAACCCGGGTTTGACCCGAGTCAACACGCGGAAAGCTCGGGCAGGGAGAAGCCAGGTCGTTTGAGGAAAAGGGATCCGAGATTGGTGTGCTCGAATTTCTTGGCGGGTCGAATCCCATGCGCGTGTCCTGAACTTGATGAAAAGTTGGAGGAGGAGGAGTCGGGTCTCCCGGGTAAGAAAAGGACCCGGACGGTAAGGATTCCGGGTGGGGCTCCGGCTAGGTGTCAGGTGCCCGGATGTGGGGTTGATATCAGTGAACTCAAAGGGTATCATAGGAGGCATCGTGTTTGTTTACAGTGCGCGAATGCGAGTATTGTTGTCATTGATGGAGAGAGCAAGAGATACTGTCAGCAGTGTGGAAAGTATGATTCTGTATCGCTCTCTCACTCTCTTGTTTCATTATCCACTGGTATAATTACTGTTTCTTTTGATGTTTGGTTGATTTCGTGTTGTTTTCTTTAAAGAGTTGATGATGGCAATGTGGAAAGTCAGCTGCTTTTCTTGATCATTTCTGCATTATCTTTTACACTGCCATATTTTACAATAATCAAATTGGTTGGTCAATGCATGTGCCGCTTATGGATGGTTTTTGAAATTGGTGATGATTTTTTCCGGTTAGCTAGTCTTTCAGATGTATTCATAGTATAAACAAAAATGGATGTAGGATATGTTGATGTATTGAAGGTGTTGCCTTGCATGGTGTTTTTTCTTTTGTTGTGGTGGTGATGAGATGTGTTTTAGTACACTAGAAAGGAATAAAGTTGCGTCCTTTTCATATTTGAGTTATTGTTATGCTTTAAATTCTACTTCATTTGCAACAATTGTATTTTTTATAAAGTTGCATGGGAGTTCAGTATATTGGAAGAGTGGGATCTGTAGGTGCATATGCCAATTAGGTGAATTTTGGGAAAGAAAATTGTGCTTGTGCTGCTATCATTTTTGAATTATTATTTGAAATTTGGTACTCTATTAGACTTAGTAATCACAAGCTTCCTTGAAACTGATTGCCAAGGTTTTATAGACAGATAGTGGACTCATCCTTTTGACAGTGATTGGATAGAAGCGTTTTAAGAATTATGGAGATAAATGACAATGAAATCCTTGGAGAAATGCCAGTTAGCGTTCCAGTTATCACATGTTAATGTCATTCAAATTCTGATATGCAGAATTAATTTCCAGTTATCACTATGCTTATATATACATGATTTTGTATTCTGGTGAGAATGTCACTATGCTTATATGACACAGCCTTGATTTTTTAGTGTATCATATATATTATTGTTCTGTCTTCTTGCTGAAAAATACAAATATCAGTGTTTTGAGTTTTCTTTTTCTACCTGCTGCCTCCGTGCTGCATTTAATCTTGTATCACGGTTAGATATGTGCCCTTATCACCTTTTGCCTCATTGCCTGATATGTAAAAAGTGTACATTTTATTTGATGACTGGAGATTAAATTGGGGGAATTGCTTCTGATTCTTGAATGACTATATGGTGCAATAGCAACACATTGGTTTTATTTTTATTTTTTTGTGATGAAAAATTGTCTGTCAGTCATACCCTTGTTTATTTTGTTGGCTCTTGAGGGGGGAGGGTGTGCAGGGAAGGGAAATCTTGTTGTTGCAAATCAGTAGGCTACTAGGCTGAAATAGTTTTGGGAATTTGATTGCTCGAGGATTATCACACTAATTAGTCTACAAATTTTGCAGGTTCCATATCATGTCAGATTTTGATGAGGATAAACGTAGTTGTAGGCGGAAATTAGAACGTCATAATAACAGACGAAGAAGAAAAACAAATGATTCCAAAGAAGGCCTGGGAAAAGAATCTCAACAGACTACACTGGCTGATGATCTTAGCGGTGATGATGATGCTAGAAAAGGTGTAACGATCATACATCTACTGACCACATTATTTTCTGCTTCCAAATTCTTCATAACACTCTACATATTCTTCACTCAAGTCTCGAGTAATTTTCACTTTGAGGTGGTTGGTCACCCTAGTCAGTTTTGGTCCAGATGGAGCATGTGCGACAAGTCAGATTGAGGAAAGAGAGATATTCTTGGAGTCGGATGGACAGGTCTCTACACCAAGCTCAGCTCTTGGTTTACAGAATCTCCAAAGTGACAGTATCGTATCATTTACTGCCTCAGGTGAAACTCACATCGATGGGGATAAACTAAATCCAAAACTCAAGAATTCTCCATCTTACTGTGACAATAAGAGTAGTTTTTCCTCTTTGGTATAGCCAATCTCTTAGTGCTCCTTTCTGTTTTTATTGCTTTTTCCTTATGAATCAACCTCTGATTAATCTGCAGTGCCTTTATATTTCTTTCAGTGCCCTGCTGGTCGGATCTCCTTCAAGCTCTATGATTGGAATCCTGCAGAGTTTCCTCGACGTCTTAGACTCCAAGTATTTTATAAGCAGTTTAGTTTAATGGATATAATAAATGCCTCTTTATGTTAAATGCTGGCTGACTTCTAATTGATATTCTAGTACGTATTTCTGTAGATATTTCAATGGTTAGCAAGTATGCCTGTTGAGTTAGAGGGGTATATCCGCCCAGGTTGTACAATTTTGACAGCTTTTATTGCAATGCCTAGGCCACAATGGGATAAGGTACCTGCATTTGTAATGATGCTCATGTTTTATACGTTCTTCGTTTATTAATAATCATCATTGTGGTGTTGTTGATTTGCATGGTTTTTGTAACTTTTTGGTAGTGGCATGGTTTATGAATTATTGGCCTAATACTTATCTTTGCAATGAGCAGTTAATGGAGGAACCATCTATACGCATCAAAGATCTAGTTGCCACACCAGGTAGCCTGTTGTCCGGAAGAGGCACAATGCATGTTTATTTGAATGACATGATCTTTCGAGTCGCAAAAGGTCAGACGGTACAGATTAATTATTACTAAAGAGCCTTTCTTTATGCAATATGTTCCTAAAAGGAGATCCTGGATCCTTGTAGAAGCAGATGCAACTTCAGTACTGAAAATCAAAGTAAAGGATCAATCTCCGAAGCTTCATTGCATTTTCCCAAATTGCTTTGAGGCTGGAAGGCCAATGGAATTCGTGGCCTGTGGAAGTCATCTACTTCAACCAAACTTTAGGTACGAAATAATTCTTCACCTTTATATTACTAGTTTGTAATAGCATTGGTGATTTCTGATCTTCTTCCCCTTTATATTCTGTTATTTTTGGTTGAAATTGAAGGTCCTTAATCATTTTAACATCCCATGGCAGGTTTCTTATTTCATTTTCCGGACGATATCTAGCATACAATATTAGTGTTTCATCTCTGCATTGTGACGAAAGCAATGCTGACAGTGCTAACCATCAACTTTTGAAGATATATGTCCCTCAAATAGATATTGCACTTTCTGGCCCTGCTTTTATTGAGGCGAGTGCGAGTCTGTATTTTTCTTGCTTTTAACTTTGCTAAAATTGAATGGTTAATACTTGATTTTATTGCGAGGCAACTTCCAAAAAAATTATATAGATGTGCTGCTCTGCAGGTCGAGAACCAGTCTGGTTTATCCAACTTCATCCCAATTCTCATTGGAGACAAAGAAACTTGTTCAGAAATGGAGGTCTTGCTACAAATGATCGACATGCCTCTCTCCTCCAATGACCAGAAACACTTTTTTACACAGCCTCCATGTGTAGTGCTTGCTTCAAAACAAGCAGATATTTCAGAGCTTATTTTAGATGTGGCGTGGTTGCTGAAGAAACCCGTATCAGAGCAACAGTTGACAACTTCCAAAATACACAGATTGAACTATTTATTAGAATACTTGATAGCGAAAGAGTCTTCTGTTATTCTGGAGAAACTTGTGCACTCTTTGAGATCAGCTATAGATAACAATTTAGTCATTGGCAATACCGATTCTGAAATGAGGGTGTTACGTAAAAATATGGATACTGCTCTCAGAAGAATTTTGCAGAAATCATTCGAAAAGGAGTCTTTATTGAAGGCTAAACTGAATGAAAATCGTTTCAGTCGCTGCTCTACAAATGATAACACGTCTGTTGTTCCAGCTACGGCTAATCAGGTATATCTATTGTCTCGACTTTTATGCTCCATTTAACCGAAATACGATAACTGAAGTTTGAAAAGTTACTCTAGCTGAAGTCTGTTCTGATAGGGCTTAAACTCATCTATTTCAGGGTCTACTGAAAAAAGTGAAGAATGTACTGGGGCTAACTATACCCTCACCGTCTCTAAACGAAGATGCAACGCTTCCTCTCTTAAACGAGGAGGTGATCATGGATGTTAACCTCGAGGAAAATCCAAGAATCTCCTGCAATCGCTCATCGACTAGATCATTTTTCACTTCACGACCACTAGTCATGGCGATTGTGGCTGTCAGTGTTTGCTCTGGTGTGTGTGCAGTCGTGCTGCACCCTCAAAGGTTCGAACAGATCGCCACAACTTTTCACAGGTGTTTGTTCGACAACTCCTGATAAACCATGTCTCATTCTGTATATAATGTTTCGTGTTTGTATACTACCTTAAGAAATTTTCCGACGAAGATAAACCATGTACATTATTGATGTAGTCTCTTCACAAGAATTTTAGAGACATCGGTCTTAGACTGATTTTGACATACAAGATGTTTAAAGTCAAAAGGTTTGTTAATGATACTAAGATGTTTTTGGGACCTACAGGTTTTATAATTGCACCCTCCCTTAAGACTTAGATCTGTATTGCAACTTTTGATGTGTAAATTCAGTTCGGGCTTAATGTAATGGTATAATCGGGCTTTTTACATGTTAATTTTACTCTGTTGTTTTGATACTGTTAATTTCTATTTCTTCATTTTGTAGCATTGTAGTTTATAAAATGTTATTTCAACTATATATCACTATACGAATTTAAAATACTAGCTAGAAAGTGTACAATGATGGCTTGGAATGAAATGTTTGAATACTGATTTTTAAGTGCATCTCTAAGCTTGAAAAATCATGTAAATGATTTCTAATTGTTTGTACTTTGTACTCAAAAACATGCTTTTGAAAACTATAAAAATTACTCGAATTTTTAATGGGGTGGATTTTTTTTCCTACTACCTATTTAATACTCCTTTTTTCAGCAAAAATGGTCAGATTTTCTTTTCTGACATGTCCCACAAAAATTTAAAATGTAGAAATACATCAAAATAATTTATCATTTAACACAATTTATTTTACAAAATATCAATCCATCAAATACTTGCTGGATTGTAGAATATATTAGAGAAAATTATACTAGATGAAGTATGATTTTGACCTAATTTGTTAGATTATTAGGAATTAAAAAAGAAAGAAGAAAAAAGCAACTCAAATTATGAAATCCCATGTATAGGTCAATCCACCATGGCAAAATCCACAAACTTCAAAATATTACAAGCTGTAATGATACTAGATTGGAAACAAACTAGCAAGAGTTGCTTCATATGATTCAGCAGTAATCATTCAACATGGGTATTGCTCCACCAGCTCCCATAATCTGCTGCTCCAACTGCAACAACAAACGTCACAACTTCAACACATTATCGAATATCAATATGAAAAACTGCTAAAACAATGCAACAAAGTATCAAAACATAACTAGACAGTAGACATACAGAAAAAAACAGGTCGGATTAGGCTCATTCTTGTCATAACCCTATAGAATCCCTATAAACATTAGTATCTATTTCGATATGACTTCAGAAGAATATGAATAACCTATTTTGGCCTTTACAAGTTCACAATCTTTAGCACATTTGGTAGTAAAATATTCACTAGTTTTCAGGTCTATGTCTCTTAAGCTAAGATTCAACCATAGATTGCATTCATGGGATGCACTCGTATCCCCGGATACCTAGAAGCCCATCGGAGAGAATTTGGTAGGGAACGATGGAATACGAACCTGTAAAAGCCCCTCAAGCTTGTGCTTGACTAATGAGTACTCTTGCCTCAATTGTTGCAAGCATCTCATGCACCTAAAAACACACGAAAAATTGCATCGTTAGTAGGTTCGTCTAGCTATGGTACTTAAAAAACGAAGAAAAATGTAAAATAATCTCACCCTTCGACGTTCTGCTCATCACAGTAACTACGGAAAGAAATACAAGTGGTCTTCACCCTCTTAGCACCGATGCTACCACACCAAAACAAGGTCAATCACTTAATCAAAAAAACAAAAATGATGATGATAAAATTTTAATTAGGGAAGGTCTCTTATAGAACAGAGTGATGGATTAGGGGGCCTCAATTTAGATTGATTACAACTCATTAGATGCATTTCTTATTCCAACGGATGATCCCATTTCACAGACAACATTTTGTTTTCTTAGATCATCCTAAATTGTTGTGTTTTAGTCAATGTGATCATAAACTGAGAAAAAAAAGAGGTGTTTTGGCATACCTTGAGCTGCTTCCTTTGAACTGATGAACATGAGCATCAATCTTCTTGAAGTCCACATGCTGCTGCTCTCTGCATCAAGTATATATGATCCCTAGTTATTATCAGATTATCAGAGATAACCACTCCTACACGGAGAGAGAGAGACTCAAAAAGCTACAGTGAGACCGTTGAGAACAAAATGGCACTCCTAATACAGAAGGACACAAATTCATAAATAACATACAAATATACAACACAGCATACATATATACAGAGGGGGGTGGGGGTGGGGGTGGGAGAGAGGGATGAAAGCTGACAAAGCTATGGTGAGATCATTGAGAAGCCTTTGAGAATCCTCAAAGAAAAGGGACACAACTTCAAACACAAAATCAGGGTTGCTCTCATCTTGAAGCATCTGCAGCTGACTAAACTGACCATCCAAGAAACCCTTCAACCATTATTCAAGAAAAAGAAAAAACCTAGTATCAGAATCAAAACCCAATTTATAAAAATGAAAATATATCAAAAATATTATCAATACACACTAAATGAACTGAAAAGGCCAAATCTTTTTGCATTTTCCAAATCTTACCTCACGAAACAGAGCACTTGTGTACTCTACATAACTTCTCTGCAGCTGATCCACCTCCATCTCTCTCTCTCTCTTTCTCTCTCCCCAAAATAATGAAAAGCTTGTTCCTTGGTCGATGCTAGAAGATCAAGAAGAATAAAAATGGAAAATCAAGGGATATAAATGCTTGAAAAGGGGATTTGATGCATTGAATGTGTTGGAGACAAGATTGCAATTCTTTCCTTTTCTCTTTTTTCTAAATTTTTATTTGAAGTAGCAAATTAATTGCCATCCTTAATGGAGTATTTTACAATACATTTCCTTTTATGAATCTTACCACTTAGCAGAGCCCCAAGAAACGTTTTAAAAGGTTTCCAACTTTTATTATTTTAATTTTTTTTAAAATATTATTACTCGTTAATCATTTTTGGCCGAATCACATTTTTATTCTAATCTTTTTCCCATGCTTTCACATCCATTTCTCTTTTATTCTCCACCACTGAATTATTGTATTTAAAAACGTCGAATAATTCTTGACATTTATTTATGAGAAAAAAAGAAAATGAATTCAAAGATGGGCCCAATATTTTATTGCGGCCACTTTTTGCCACCTTTTCATTTATTTATTTTTTTCGAAAACAATTTATTTTTTTTGTCAACTTCTAATTAGTGTGGCCAATTTCAATCTCATTTAAAGTTAACATGTTTTTAGTCGCACTTTTTTGTTCTTCCGTGATTCACGTTGATACATTTCTAATTTATAAATAAATCCAAGTTTTTTTAACACGCATTATAACATTAGCTAAGCCAATTTGGCATTTTTTACTACAGAAGTTTACATATTTCTTTAGAAATTTTGTTATCTTCATCATTTTAATTGTGCCGTTTTGTCCACCATTTATGAGTTAATTGCAACTTCAACACGTAGCAAGTAATGGCAATTATCTAAGATTCAAACCAACACGATGTATTAAATGAGAGAATTATTTAAATGAAATAAAATCTTGAAAAAGAAGATACCTGAATTTTTCTATTATATAACGTGTCATTCATACAGGGTGTGTAGATGGTTGTCACATTTGAAGTATTCTAATCTGAATGGGATCCTTGTCACGTGATTAATACTGTCTTAATCTTTCATTAAACAATCTTTAGTACAACATAATCAGTTTAATAACGCTGTATAAATCTCCATGAAATCTTGTTGCTTCTTTATGAGATAACAGAGTATCAGTGTATCATACACCCAAATGGGTCAAATCCGGTGCAAATTTATACGGGTCATCGATCCAAACCCGCAGGTGAACCCACTGTTCTAGTGTACATATTTATAACTCTATATTTAGACTCTCATTGTCATGATGAAATATCAATACGAGGAAAATATTGATCAACTGGTCTACATAATACATGTCAACCATAGTTATATCAGCAGAATCTGTTCATTTTGCTGAGAAATTGGGGGTGGGTGGGGGTACCTTAGGCTCAATGTCTGGGGTATAATATGGACTACATCTCATTATGGCTCTTCTGAAGTTCCGTTGGAATACTCATGACCCCCATTCGCTAGACGGCTCGTCCCAGAAGAATTCGAGTACGTGGGTTGATTGGAAAGAGGGCTCCCTCGTGAGTACCGGTTCTGTGCAGCAGTTGTACTTCTCGTTGATTTGAGACGAGCCTTTCTACCCTGTGGTCGAGCAAATCGAAGAACAGGCAAATTTAGCAAATAAAGACAACTTTTAAAAGAATAGGTTGAAATGCGTGCAAATGAGATCCACCTTGCCCATGCACTTCTCCAAGTGAGGAGCAAATCGTCCAGCCATGATGGATCGGCTACAATTCATGCACTCGAATATCTCATTCGCAATTGCAGGGTGAGTTTGTCCGAATATATCAACAACGTACTTTCCATTGGTGTCACTGCTGTGGCCTGGTTCGGATGTTCTTGCTCGTGCTTCTGCAGACATCCTCAACTCCTCTTCTTGTTCATCCAAGTGGCGGTCAAGTCCTAGTCTTGCAATTCGGTGCGACTCTGATGCAACATCAACTATAATAGAATCGAGAAGTTCTCTGAAAATGTCTGACAACAGCTGCAAATAAAACCAGAAAACAAATCTCAATCAGGTTCATCACAATGCAGTTCATTTTTCCATGTTCAACATCACGTAGCGACTCTGTCTCTAGTTAACCATTTTTTCTATGCTGACTTAATCCGTGTATAAGTAAATGAATCGAGGGAGCAAAAAAGTGTAATAAGGGTTGGCACACTAAGAAACAAAGGATTTATTAACCTAAGAGTTGGCAAAGTTTTAGACAGAAATTGAGTTCAACTAGGCATTCACATAAGCCTAAAAAATAAAACCTGCATACAAGTTCATAAGGATCGGTGCATAAATGTCTGCAGCTATGGTGCAATACTAAAACCAGAAAAGCAGGAAAAACCACAACATAATGAAACCTAAAGAATAGTTAAAGCAAAAGAAACAATCAAATATAATTGATTACCTCGGAATTAAAGGATTCGTCATCCACTTTCGGCATTGACATGAGTAAATTAAACCACAATACGTGTCAAGGCAATTCACCTAAAACCAATCAACTGAGGCAATATCACTGTGTGGGCTTGTAACAAATTCAGAGCACAAACTTTCATAATCTTTCCATTAGAGAAAATGTGGATAGATTCCTTTATGCTCGTATTCTGAACTGCTAATACGAACAAACACGAATCTAACCCCGTTTTCTCTTTTTCTACATACTTACTCAAAACATCACAAGCATAAAATATTCTTAACCCCATTTTCTCTTTTTCCATAGAACACATCCTTAATCTCTTGATACCAATCATCTATTTTGTGGTCATTCCACTTTTTTCCACTCCAACCATTTTTCATTTCTTAACTATCTGTTCCCTCTTCGAACTCAGAGTAATGTAGGGATCATCAAACAAAACCATGTTTTACAAACTCTCATAGATGAATGGGCGGAAATTTAAACATCAAGATGAATTTGTTGAACCATAAACAAACCATTTTACAATAATAACAGAAATAATTATCCCCAAAATAATTATGAATGAGAAGCAGAAATATCGGTTCTTGAAACTTACTGAAGCAATCGAGGATTAACGAAACTGGTAACACAGATAAGAGGTAAATCAAATTAAAACATCAATAACTTAATAATTCAACGTGAAAAGGGGAAGAATTAGAAAACCTAACCCTCAATTTCACGGATTACCTGAAATTTGGGAGTGCTTCGATGATCGCTGAAGAACTGCGAAAATTAGCTCGGATCAGTGGTCACCACTCCTCGCTATGCGCTTTACCGGTTTAGAAATGCGTCTTCTACTAAGTAACGCGATTTAAGTTTTGTGCCATCTCCTCCATATTAAAAGAATAAATAAATCAAATGAAAAAAAAAAAATCACAGTTGTAATTTTATGTTTACTAAACATTAGACTTGTTATTTGTTTTTTCTCTTTTTTTTTCCTTTTTTTTTACGAAAAATATGTATTTAATTTGTTTAAGACAAACGATTGTGTAAATTTGATACCTCCACTTTAATTTTACCAAAATTACTTTTTTTTTCTAAGTATATATATGAAACTTTTTAGAAAAATAAATTAATGCCCCTTAATGAAAAATATCCCTCTTATAATTTTGATATGTATTGATTTTTTTTAGATAAATAACATTTTGGGAGAATTCAAAAAATATCAAATTATTTAACTAATTAACGATACAAACAACAAACAACTTTTATAATAATTATAATCAATTACTCCAACAAATAATTTTTATAATAATTATAATCAATTACTCCCTCCATCTCATTGAAAGGTCAATTTTTATAATAATTATAATCAATTACTCACTCCATCTCATTGAAATGTATCAATTTCACTATTCCTGGCATCCGCTTCAAAAGCATCAATTTCCTCTAGTATTTAATAAAGAAAATACACAATATGACCCACCACTTCCCTCTATTACAATTATCAACCTTATCTATAATAATAATACTCCTTAATTTACGTGCAAAAAGCAAATAAAGACCTTAGAACCGTCCACGTGCAAACAGCAAATGAGTACCTTTCAAGGGGACGGAGGGAGTATACTTTAAATAGTCCAAAATACCCTCACTCCAAAAATCCTCACCCATCCTTCACCCATCTGTCGTCACCGGCTTCGCTGCCGATCGCCGGCCGCCGGGTCCTCCATACTGATATGAGACACTCACCGACCTCCATCCTCCATACCGACATGTGATACTCACCGACCTTCATACCGACATGGACACATTGGATATAATTTGTTGAATAGTAGGGTATTAAAGTCCAAAAAATGTATACTTATTGGATTTGTTATAAAAATTATTTTCTGTTGATATTATTATTGTTTAGGTGTATTTTGGATACAAATGACAATTTGCATAAATATTTTTTATTCAAAACTAGCGTTTGAACCCGTACGTTGTACGAAACAAAGGTATTATGATGTTATTTAAATCCGAAAGAGAAGTCTAAATCATGCATTTTGGATAAATCATTCTATATATACTCGAAGGAGAAGCCTAGTAATACCGTCCATGCATCAGTAAAATTGTCCAGAAAAATAGTGTCGTGTGTTGCATGGTCAGTGATTTTGTCAAATAAATAGCTCTTAACTAAAAACATACCTTTAATTTTTTTTTTATAATATACTCCATCCATAATATATGTTATGTAGACTCTTGGGGTACAGTATACCAAAAATCATTGGGGTAAAATCTTAATTTCACCCTTTGAACAAACACTATTCCCTACCAATAAATGGTAAACCCTCGGGGTACAATATGCCCTAAACTACTTAATAATAGTATACCATAAACCACAGGAGTAAAGTCCTAATGTTACAATTGGAACAAACACTAAACCCTGTCGATAAATATTAAACCCTCGGAGGGACATTATGCCCTAAACCACTGAAAAAAGTATACCATAAATCACAGGGGTAAAGTCGTCATTTCACTGTTGATAAATATTAAATGGGGTACATGATTAGAGCTATTTTCACCTATATTTTAGTGTCTTTTTATATGTATTTTCGTATTATTTTATCCGTATTTTATATGTTATTTGGTTGTGTTTTGTATTTTTATTAAAATGTGTGTGAATGAACTTAAACGTAAGATTTTCACTTTTTATTGGATGCTAAACATGATAAGGAAGGTGTAGGAAAAAGCGGATCTCAATTCGGAGTTGAAACGAGGGAGAACGAGCCAAAACAGTGAAGAAATGCAGGAGCCAGCACACGAGCCGTGTAGCCAACACGGCCCTGTAAGAGTTGGCCGTGTGGCGACATCTAGTCACTCAACACGGGCAACTTCAGGTCGTGTCCAGTTGCACGAGTCGAGTCGGGAGCACGAGCCGTGTCACCAACACGGCCCTGTAAGAAGGTGGCCGTGTGGCGACATCAGAAGAGCCAACACGACCACACCTGTGCCCGTGTTACAACACACGACTCGTGTTGCAGCACACGAGCCGTGTTGCGTAACACGGCCCTGTAAGGCGAGGCCGTGCGGCAGCATCAGAAGACACAACACGGCCACCCCGTGGCCGTGTTACAGAGCACGACTCGTGTTGGGTATTTTCCTGCAGAAATTTCCAGATCCTTCTAGAAGCCTCCAAAGGGGTATAAATACCCCTTTATTCAACAATTGGCAAAAAAAAATCCGAAAATCCTATCATCTACACACACCTCACACACCATTTCTTCCATTTCCCACCATCATCTTCATCCACCTTCATCCATTTTGATCCATCTTCATCATCTCCATTAATTCTTCATCAAAACTTCATCCCTTCCATTGGGTGTGAGAGATCTCAAGGAATCAAGAGCTAGAGGTGGAGATCAAGAAGAATAGAAGATTCTCTTCAAGAAATTGATAGGGAAGAATCCATTCATTTTGTATTTCTTTAGATCTTAGACTATGGGTAATTGTAATGAATCATTTAATTGTTTTGTTACTTTTACTATGATAGGCTAATCCCTCTAGTGGGATTAGGAATATGAAGAGCATATTAGATTTATATTATCATGTGGATTAAATTGGTTTTTGATTTAATTGATGTTGATTTCTATTCATGGAATTTAATTGTCTTGATGTTGTGATGGCATGGTTTGTTATTCATGAATGTTTATTGATTTAATGGATTGTTGATCAATGGATTATTTGTGGTAATTAAATGCTATCATGATGTTCATGTATGTATTGCTTGGAGTGAGACGGAAACGACCCTCTATAGTATTAGGAAGGCATGATTAGACATTGAGTTTGGGTTTGACCGAAAGGATATTTGAATTCAATGAGGGGAACCAATCCATTCGTTGGCCTTAGTACACAAAAAGGGAGAGTTTAATCTAACTATTACCTAGATGGAAGGGGTTAATGTTGGGCTTTGATCTTAAGTGCTTTTGGGAGTCTAAAATGGATCAACAACCTTTGTAACCCGAAAGGGAGCTTAGGATATAATCGTGATCACCCTTAGTCTACATCAATTGAATTGAATTCCGTTTGCATGATAATATGAATTGAGTGTGCTTGGATGTTTCTAATCCCATGTTTTTCCATACTTGAACTTAAGCACCCATTTTCTATTCTTGTCATTCTACTTATTTGATATTGTTATTTACTTGTTACTTGTTTTAGTTGTTAATCAATCTCAAAACCCCCGATCATCTTTACAAAAACAACAATGAACATGAGCTCACGTATTTTGCTAGTACGAAAATAACTCCTTATTGGATTGATAATTTTTCTTGGGATATACTACTACAACGATCGAGTATTCTTGCTCGTGAGTGCTATAAAATTAGGCAAACAAGAAAATGGCGCCGTTGCCAAAGGGGAGTTTGACGGACTAGTCGAGTACTGTGTTATTGTTTTAGTTGTTCTTGATAAGGATTCTTTTTATTTTCTTTTATTTATTATTTGTGTTTGTGGTCTCACTCTTGGCCTTTTCGTAGGTGTTTTATGATCACAAGATCAAAGGGAAATCAATCGATCATTCCTTTGAATTTGGAGATTGAAAGGACCGCACGACAAAGGAAACGAGAGAGGCGTAAAGCTAGAAAAGAAAAAAATATGGAGAATCAACGGGGAGACAATGTTAATTATGACCCACCCCAAGATCCTTTACAAGATCAAAGGGGGGTACAAGAAGGAGTGCAAGAGAATCAAGCGGAGATAATGAGGAATGTCTTTGCTCAAAATCAAGAGTATATGCAATTGCTTGCCAATCAAGAAGCTCAAAGGATATTTCAACAACAAGAGTTGCCAAGGCCTAGAGCAATTCGGGATTACTTCCAACCGAGAGCCGTACACAATATGGTTCCTCCGGTTCAAGCCAATGATTATGAAATCAAGACCGGATTGATCAACATGGTTAAAGCAAATCAGTTTGGGGGAGGTCCTCTTGAAGACCCGAACACTCATCTATCTACTTTCTTGGATGTTGCAAATACCGTCAAGATGAAGGGAGTGTCGGAGGATGCTATTCGAATGAGGTTGTTCTCTTTCTCTTTAAGAGACAAGGCTAAAGCATGGTACAATACAATTCCTTTGGGAAGTTGTAATACATGGGAAGATCTTGAGCAAAGGTTCCTAAACAAGTACTTTCCTCCTTCAAAGACGCTCCAATTGAAAAGCCTTATCACTCAATTTAGGCAACTTCCGGATGAAAATTTTTATGAAGCATGGGAACGCTACAAAGAGATGCTCCGAAAGTGTCCTCAACATGATTTTCATGAGAATCAACAAGTGGCTTTCTTCTATCAAGGGTTGAATCAACAAAATCGGATGCATGTAGATGCCTCATCCGGAGGGTCTATATTTGGAGTGGATGCTATGAAAGCCATGGATATTTTTGAAGACATTGCAATGAATGCTTATCAATGGCCTTCCGAGCGAGTAATGGGAGGTTATGCCTTTGGAAAAGTAGCTCAAGTGGAGAGTGTGAACAAAGTGAAGAGTGACATGTTCCAAAGTGAGGGAATGAAAGAATTCAATGAGAGCATTCAAGCTTTAACAAAGCAATTGAATTTGATCACTCAAGGAGTAAGCCAAGGGGGAAGCACAAGTTCTATGGTGAATGATGAGAGCAAGGTTATGCAAAGTGTAGAAGATGTTGCCTATTTAGATAGGAGAAATTACCAAGGGAATTTCCATCATCAAGGGAATTCCCAAGGTAATTATCCTTCTAATCAAGGTAATTACCAAGGAGGATATCAAGGACAAGCTCGGGGAAGCAATTTCAATCAATCAAGTGGAAATTATCAAGCTCCGAGGAAGCATGAGAATCTTTCTTACTCTAATCCTCAAGCCGCCGTGTCATATCCTCCGGGATTCGATCCGAGTGCTAAACCACCAAATGGAGAGGGGAAAGCATCGGTGGAAGAGACATTGCTAACATTCATGAAAAAGATGGAGGCTAGAATGGAGGAAAATGAGAAGAAATCCGACAATAGGATGAGAGCTTTTGAGTATCAAATGGGTCAAATTGCTTCTTCCGTGGGATCTCAACACCAACAAGGAAAGTTTCCATCTACCACGGTAACCAATCCTAAAGAAGATTGCAAAGCTATCACTCTTAGAAGTGGAAAAGAGTATGAGGAACCTCCTATGCCTAAAGAAGATAGTATTGTCATTGAAAGGGAAGTGGAAAGCAAGGTGGAAGAAGGGTTGGTGCAAGAAGAGATTGAAATGGAGGAAGTAAGCAAGAAAAAAGAAATTGTTGAGCAAAAGAAAGATGAAGAGAAGATAGAGAGAATTCCAAAGTGGAAAAAGGCAAAGGAGTTAAGGGAAAAGGAAGTTGAAGTTGAAAGAGATAGTTGGGGAATACCCAAGACTCAAGTACCGGTTCCTTTTCCTCAAAGGTTCTTGAAGAAGGGTTTGGATGAGAGGTTCAAAAAGTTTCTTGAAATCTTCAAGAAGATTCAAATCAATATCCCTTTCGCCGATGCTTTGGATCAAATGCCTCATTATGCTCGTTTCTTGAAGGACATCATGGGAAAGAAAAGAAGTCTTGTGGACAATGAAACGGTTAATCTAACCGAAGAGTGTAGTGCCATTCTACAACGGAAACTTCCACAAAAATTGAAGGATCCGGGTAGTTTCATTATACCATGTGAAATTGGAAAGAACAAGAAGAACAAGGCTCTTTGTGACCTCGGTGCAAGCATTAATCTAATGCCTCTCTCCATATTCAAGAAGCTTGGATTAGGTGAAGTAAAGCCAACTTCCATCACACTTCAATTGGCGGATAGATCTATGACACATCCAAAATGAGTAGTTGAAGATGTGTTGGTGAAAGTTGATAAGTTCGTCTTTCCGGTGGATTTTGTTGTTCTAGATATGGAGGAGGATGAAAATGTGCCATTGATTTTTGGGAGGCCGTTTCTTGCTACCGGGAGAGCTCTTATTGATGTCTACAAAGGAGAATTGAAGTTGAGAGTTAATGATGAGGAAGTGGTATTTTCTCTACACAAGGCCATGCAATATCCAATGAATGATGAAGAATGCAAAAGTGTGGATGTTGTAAAGGGAAGTGTCGAGGAGAGTTGGCCTTCCATTGTAACCAAGGATCCACTTGAACTATGCTTGAGCAATTCTCTATCTCTTTCTAATATTTCTACTACTTCTCTTGATTTAAATGAAGAATTGATTAATTGTTTGCTTGATCTAGGTGATTGTAGTGAAGCTCAAGAGGTTGCAGCCGCCATCTCAAGGGGAAATGAAAAGTTCTTACCACTTAGAGATCCATTCGAGCAAGAAGAGAAAAAGGAAAAGAAGGTGGAGTTGAAGCCTCTACCCGATCATCTTACTTATGCCTACCTTGGTGAAAATGAGACTTATCCGGTAATTGTATCATCATCTCTAACTTCTAGTCAACTTGATAAATTGCTAAATGTCCTTAAAGAGCATAAGTCGGCTATTGGTTGGTGTATTGATGATTTGAAGGGAATTAGTCCAACAATTTGCATGCATAAGATAAGACTTGAGGATGAAGGGAAAGCTTGTGTTCAAAACCAAAGAAGACTTAATCCTATCATGCAAGAAGTGGTAAAGAAAGAGGTTCTTAAGTGGTTAGACTCCGATATGATTTTTCCTATTAGTGATAGCCCCTATGTAAGCCCGTTGCATGTAGTATCTAAAAAAGGGGGTATGACTATAGTGAAGACCGATAAAGATGAGACCATAGCCACTAGGACGGTGACGGGATGGCGTGTGTGTGTTGATTATAGAAAGCTTAATGAAAACACACGTAAAGATCACTTCCCCTTACCTTTCTTGGATCAAATGTTGGATAGGTTGGCCGGATATGAGTTTTATTGCTTTCTTGATGGATATTCCGGGTATAACCAAATTCTCATAGCACCCGAAGACCAAGAAAATACCGCTTTCACTTGTCCTTATGGAATATTTGCTTTTCGAAGATTGCCATTTGGACTTTGCAATGCACCGGCCACCTTTCAAAGGTGTATGATGGCAATCTTTGAAGGATTAATTGAGAATATAATGGAAGTTTTCATGGATGACTTTTCGGTGTTTGGTTCTTCTTTTGATAATTGTTTGTCTAACCTTGCTATTGTTTTGAAGCGATGTCAAGACACTAATTTAGTGTTGAATTGGGAGAAGTGTCATTTCATGGTAAATGATGGCATTGTACTTGGACATCACATCTCTTCAAAGGGATTGCAAGTTGACCGAGCCAAAGTTGTTGCTATAGAGAAGCTTCCACCACCAACAAATGAGAAGGGAGTACGATCGTTCCTTGGCCATGCCGGGTTCTATCGTAGATTCATCAAGGATTTTTCTTCATTTTCTAAACCTCTATCTCATCTCCTTGAAAAAGATGTGCCATTTAAGTTTGATGATAATTGTTTAAATGCTTTTCAGGTGCTAAAGGAAGCTTTAATTTCATCACCCATCTTGATCACCCCCGATTGGAAGGAGCCATTTATATTGATGTGTGATGCAAGTGATGTAGCTCTTGGAGTAGTTTTGGGGCAACTAAGAGAGAAAAAATTCCGACCTATTTACTATGCAAGCAAGACATTTGATGCGGCTCAAAGAAACTACACCACTACCGAAAAAGAGTTCTTGGCGGTAGTATACGCATTTGATAAGTTTCGTCCTTATTTGGTAGGAACGAAAACTATTGTATACACCGACCATGCCGCTATCAAGTATCTCATGGCAAAGAAGGATGCAAAGCCAAGGGTGATAAGATGGGTACTACTTCTTCAAGAATTTGATATTGAAGTGAGAGATAAGAAGGGCACGGAGAATGTGATAGCCGACCATCTTTCAAGGTTAGAGTCGAGGGAGCATTGTGAAGGTACTTATGAGTTAATCAAAGAGGTTTTTCCCGATGAAGAAATCTTGGAGTGTGATTGCTATCAAATTGAGGCTTTAGTGGAGGAAGAAGGAAGCCCGTGGTATGCGGACTATGTGAATTACTTGGCTAGTGGAAGGAGGCCTTATGAGCTTAATAAGTATCAATCCAAGAAGTTCTTTCATGATGTTAAAAGTTACTTGTGGGATGATCCATTCTTATACAAGATGTGTAATGATTCTCTTGTGCGAAGATGTGTGCCCGAGGAAGAATGGAATAGTGTGTTGGAGTTTTGCCACTCTTCACCTAGTGGAGGCCATTTTGGAGCTCAAAAGACCGCTGCAAAAGTCTTACAATCGGGGTTGTATTGGACATTTTTGTTCAAGAGTTTTAAGAAATTTGTAGAGGGTTGTGATCGATGTCAAAGGATGGGAGGAATCTCCAAGTGGGATGAGATGCCCCTTAAGAGCTTTCAAGAAGTGGAGATATTTGATGTGTGGGGCATCGATTTCATGGGACCGTTTCCTCAATCGAATGGATTCCTATATATCCTATTGGCGGTCGACTATGTATCGAAATGGGTTGAGGCCATACCTTCAAGAACAAGTGATGCTAGAGTGGTCATGGGGTTTCTAAAGAAGCATATCTTCACAAGATTTGGAGTACCTAGAGTATTGGTAAGTGATGGGGATAGTCACTTCATAAATAAGCTCATGGAGAACATTCTCAAGACTTATGGAGTGAAGCATCGAGTGTCTACTCCGTATCACCCTCAAACGAATGGTCAAGCTGAAATTTCTAATCGACAAATCAAACAAGTCTTGGAGAAAACAGTGAGTGTGAGTAGAAAGGATTGGTCAAATAAACTTGATGATGCATTGTGGGCCTTTCGAACCGCATTCAAGACCACTCTTGGTATGTCTCCTTTTCAAATTGTCTATGGTAAGTCTTGCCATCTTCCGGTGGAGTTAGAGTACAAAGCTTATTGGGCCATTAAGAAGTTGAATTTTGACATGAAAGCTTCGAAGAAGGTAAGATTCTTACAATTGAATGAGCTTGAGGAATTTAGAGAAAATGCTTATGAAAACTCAAGGATTTTTAAGGAGAAAACCAAGAGGTGGCATGATGCTCGTTTGAGGAAGAAGAGCTTTGAAAAGGGTGAGAAGGTGTTGGTATTCAATTCTCGACTAAGACTTTTCCCGGGCAAGTTGAAGTCCAAATGGAGAGGACCTTATGTGGTAAAGGAAGTACTTGATGGGGGAGCTCTAAAGGTTATAGATGAGAACGGGGGAGAGTTCTTGGTCAATGGTCATCGTGTGAAGCACTATGTGGATCCATCACAAAGGGAGACCCTCTTTGTGGATACTTTATGTGAAAGATGAGCTAAACATTCGTCTAGCTTGAAGACGTTAAACTTAGCGCTCGATGGGAGGCACCCCATCACTATCTTTATTGCTTTGTTTTTGTTGTTTTGTATTTTGGCCTTTTAGGTTGATTGTGCTTATGGAGAAAAATGCACATTGAAGAAAAGAGAAATGCTTCATGGATTCAAGTTGACATGTTCCACAACTTGTTGCAAACTTAATTCGTGACTCTTGTCTCGAGTTAAGTTTGGGGGGTGCTAGTGCGTGGTGGACATAGCTTGAGTCGTGTGGATGCGGTTACTTCTCTACAAGAAGATTATCAATGGAAACTACAAGGGTAAGTCTCACCACTTTTTGCAAAC
Source organism: Pogostemon cablin (assembly GCA_023678885.1). Taxonomy (NCBI): domain Eukaryota; kingdom Viridiplantae; phylum Streptophyta; class Magnoliopsida; order Lamiales; family Lamiaceae; genus Pogostemon; species Pogostemon cablin. The sequence goes on from CM042989.1 coordinate 893,302, forward strand.
TTAAGTCTCAACTCTTGTTTCGATTTAAGTTTTGGGGGAGAGTGTGTGGTGTGACTCACCACTTGAGTATGATTCTTGTAAAATTGGACAAATTTTAAAATTTTTCTCATGAGTTTGGGTTGATTTTGGCATTATTGGTGGTGTTGAAGTGCATGATAGTCCATATTCATAATGAAATTGTTGAAATAATGGTGTTTGTTGAGTGTGTGAGCATGAATGAGAGGTATTGGAAGCATGATGGAGCTTGAAGCTAACGCTTTCCTTACCAAATGCCTATTGAGGGAGTACTCTACACCTTATCATTTTACTACTTGAAATGAATTGAGTTTGATTTGGATTGTTGTGACTAGCATGCTACTTCATTTGTTATGTTTATGGGAGGTTTACTTTCGTATATTAGGATTTCCTTTTCAATAAAGGTTGGGATGAATGTGTGCTTAATTTTCTTATGGATGATGGTATTTTATGTTTTTGCATGTTTTGTGTTTTTGTTGTGTCTTGTTTGTTGAGTCCTTATTTGTATGTTGTGTGTATTTTCATTCTTGTCTTGGGATGTTTGGTGGTTTGTTTAGGGATGTCGTGAGTCATTTTTGAACGTGAGTGATGATATGTTGTGGTGATAAGTGATGACAAATTATGATTAAGAATCTCTACACTTTCAAATTGTGACATGTTTTACTTAACTTGTTCAATTTTGAGATGAATGTGGTGTAATAAGTTCCTTAAGGTTCGAGCACAAGCTTGTGAGCATTTGAGCCTCAACCATGTATACATGGTATTTCTTCATGAGTGGATCGGTTGTGTTTGATAAGTTAGAACTTGCTCAAGGACTATAGGAACGAGCCCGATTAGTGGAGATTGGTGAAATGATCTAAGGTCATCCTTGTTATTATAGTCATTACCATATATGTTTCCTACCTTGAACATCATCCTTAGTCAACCACTTTGAGCCTATAAGCATATTTCTTGTGAATTTAGCACATTACAAGCCTTAATTACCCATTCAAGCTTATATACACCTTTGTGTGGGGCATTGAGGAGATGGTAGCTAGAAAGGATTGATTGATTAGAAAAAGAAGAAAAGGGAATGGTAAACAAGCAAGAAAAAGGATGAAAGAGCATAAAAAAAGAATGAACATGCAACCTCAAAACTAGAAAAATGAGTAAAGCAACAACAAGATGCTCAAGGAAATAAAAATTCAAAGAAAGGAAGCATGCATCATAAGAAGCTCAATCCAAAGGAATGTTGATGAGTAGTGCTTGTGAGTACCAAAGTTGAGAAAGGAAGAAAGAAAAGTGGAGAAGTTGAGGAAGTTGATCATCTCTTCGATTACTTACACTTGTTAGTCACTCTTATCCATATACTTCCTACCATACCAAAGAGCCTATCATTACATCCTAATTAAAGACCTTTTTGATCATTAATTGAAACTTTGGTGGTTTGAGAATATAGTCCGCGAGCAAGCTTATAGCGAGTCGAGCCAATCGATTAATGAGTGTGATTTACCCTATTTCAAAAGAGTGTTGAGAGACATCAATATCCATTGTGAGGCTTGGACTTAAAAGGAACTATATTACACTTTATTCTCTTTTGATTGAACTTGTTAATTTCTCATGTCATGATTTTAATGTTGTAGGATGACTTAGCATAGGTTGTTGTTATTAGTGCTAATGATGTGTTATTGCTTATATTCGTTTAGTCTTTTCTAGGTGAAAATTTCTCCTTTTGATTTGTCATTTTCGTTGCTCGGGGACGAGCAACACCTTAAGTTTGGGGGGTTGATTAGAGCTATTTTCACCTATATTTTAGTGTCTTTTTATATGTATTTTCGTATTATTTTATCCGTATTTTATATGTTATTTGGTTGTGTTTTGTATTTTTATTAAAATATGTGTGAATGAACTTAAACGTAAGATTTTCACTTTTTATTGGATGCTAAACATGATAAGGAAGGTGTAGGAAAAAGCGGATCTCAATTCGGAGTTGAAACGAGGGAGAACGAGCCAAAACAGTGAAGAAATGCAGGAGCCAGCACACGAGCCGTGTAGCCAACACGGCCCTGTAAGAGTTGGCCGTGTGGCGACATCTAGTCACTCAACACGGGCAACTTCAGGTCGTGTCCAGTTGCACGAGTCGAGTCGGGAGCACGAGCCGTGTCACCAACACGGCCCTGTAAGAAGGTGGCCGTGTGGCGACATCAGAAGAGCCAACACGACCACACCTGTGCCCGTGTTACAACACACGACTCGTGTTGCAGCACACGAGCCGTGTTGCGTAACACGGCCCTGTAAGGCGAGGCCGTGCGGCAGCATCAGAAGACACAACACGGCCACCCCGTGGCCGTGTTACAGAGCACGACTCGTGTTGGGTATTTTCCTGCAGAAATTTCCAGATCCTTCTAGAAGCCTCCAAAGGGGTATAAATACCCCTTTATTCAACAATTGGCAAAAAAAAATCCGAAAATCCTATCATCTACACACACCTCACACACCATTTCTTCCATTTCCCACCATCATCTTCATCCACCTTCATCCATTTTGATCCATCTTCATCATCTCCATTAATTCTTCATCAAAACTTCATCCCTTCCATTGGGTGTGAGAGATCTCAAGGAATCAAGAGCTAGAGGTGGAGATCAAGAAGAATAGAAGATTCTCTTCAAGAAATTGATAGGGAAGAATCTATTCATTTTGTATTTCTTTAGATCTTAGACTATGGGTAATTGTAATGAATCATTTAATTGTTTTGTTACTTTTACTATGATAGGCTAATCCCTCTAGTGGGATTAGGAATATGAAGAGCATATTAGATTTATATTATCATGTGGATTAAATTGGTTTTTGATTTAATTGATGTTGATTTCTATTCATGGAATTTAATTGTCTTGATGTTGTGATGGCATGGTTTGTTATTCATGAATGTTTATTGATTTAATGGATTGTTGATCAATGGATTATTTGTGGTAATTAAATGCTATCATGATGTTCATGTATGTATTGCTTGGAGTGAGACGGAAACGACCCTCTATAGTATTAGGAAGGCATGATTAGACATTGAGTTTGGGTTTGACCGAAAGGATATTTGAATTCAATGAGGGGAACCAATCCATTCGTTGGCCTTAGTACACAAAAAGGGAGAGTTTAATCTAACTAGTACCTAGATGGAAGGGGTTAATGTTGGGCTTTGATCTTAAGTGCTTTTGGGAGTCTAAAATGGATCAACAACCTTTGTAACCCGAAAGGGAGCTTAGGATATAATCGTGATCACCCTTAGTCTACATCAATTGAATTGAATTCCGTTTGCATGATAATATGAATTGAGTGTGCTTGGATGTTTCTAATCCCATGTTTTTCCATACTTGAACTTAAGCACCCATTTTCTATTCTTGTCATTCTACTTATTTGATACTGTTATTTACTTGTTACTTGTTTTAGTTGTTAATCAATCTCAAAACCCCCGATCATCTTTACAAAAACAACAATGAACATGAGCTCACGTATTTTGCTAGTACGAAAATAACTCCTTATTGGATTGATAATTTTTCTTGGGATATACTACTACAACGATCGAGTATTCTTGCTCGTGAGTGCTATAAAATTAGGCAAACAGTACAGTATGCCACTAAAGTTAATTTTATGAAATATCATATTAGGTAGCTGTATATTTATTAATTTGTAGTTGTCATTTTACTGATGGCCTCCCTCGAATTAGTCGGTCTATGGATCGGATACCGTTCATAAAAAATACACGTAAATTACTCATACACATTTAATACTTTTTTTAAGTATTTTTTATTGATTAAAATTAATATTTTAAATGAACTTATACTATTATTGATTAAATATAAAATAAATATAATAAAATTCTATTACAAAAATATGATCTAAACCCTAATTTTATAAGTTATTATAATAATAATTGAATAATATTATAATAAATCCTAAATCAATATAATGTATTAATATGATCAAATAAAATTTATAACTATTAATTAATTATATAATTATTTCATAACATATTATATAATATATATAAAATATTTTGTATAATTTTAATATTTGTAGATATCTAATTCATACACGTACACAATTCAAATTCTAATTATATTTAATTCAAATTGTTTAAAAAATACACGAAAATTTTTCATACTCATTTAATACTATATTTAAGTATTTTTTATTGATTAAAATTAATATTTTAAATGAACTTATACTATTACTGATTAAATATAAAATAAATATAATATAATTTTATTACAAAAATATGACCTAAACCTAATTCTATAAGTTATTATAATAATAATTGAATAATATTATAATAAATCCTAAATCCTAAATCAATATAATGTATTTAAATTAATTTTATAATTTTTTATAATAATTAAATAATATTAGCCTAAACCCTAAACCATATAATAACTAAATCCTATTATTTTTTATTAAATATAATAGATAACTACCATAAATTGAATAATGTGATGAATGGATGAAATTAAAACTGGTTTAGTAATCAAAATGTATAGATTAAAAATTGGTTCAATTTTGACTTTTAAAGTGTGTTTTAAAGAATATATAAAGAAGATAAAGATATAGCTATCTTTCTAAAATTTAATTTTTTATTATTAAATTATAGTGCATAATAATAGCCTCTTCTTTTCTAATAATAACCAACATACTTCATTTTAATATCACAAACAAATTTCTATTATTAAAATGGACATCGCTTTAAATGGGAATGATAAAATTAAGAAATTTTCAACTATGGCTTAGTGGACTATGATCCACGACCCGGTCTAGTGACTGTAGTCAGCCCTGGAAAACATAGTCAGCATGGGTGGCCGACCTATATTTATGCTTAACTCTATAACTAAATTTAAATTAATAATTAAATAAAAATACATTATCTTATATGCAATTTTATTTTAAAGTATGTTAAATAAATTGCACATAGTTATTTTAGTTATTGATTCGAGTATATATATTTCTTATAAAATTATGACGTAACGGTTTGGAGATTTTTAAATCTCTAAGTTTCTAGGCTAAATATAGTGTGCACCCGGGTGCACACGAAGCTTCGTGTGCACCCACGTACAAATATAATAAAAAACATATACAATTATGAGTAAAAATGTATACAATTTAATTGTTAATTTTTTTAATAAAAAATTGAGTGTAAAAAAATGTACAATTATTAAAATACATGTATACACTATTGAATAAAAAGTTATACACATATGAATGCTTGTTTTTTTAATGAAAAACTTAGTGTGAAAAAAGTATACAATTATTACAAAACACGTATACAAAAGAGAATAACATGTATACAAAATAGAATAAAAAGTTATACAAATATGGATGCAAGGGTGCACCCAGGTGTACCTAATATACACTCTTCTAACTATGCGTAAATTCTAAATTTTTAGATTATTGCTCCATAATTTATAAAAGTAATGTGGGCCCTATATCCACGACCCGGTCTAGTCAGCGGGATACTTATATACTCTATAAAAAAATTTAATTAAATAATTAAATTAAAAAGTTAATCCACTTTAATTACAAACGCCACCTAAATTACTTGTATGAAATTCCATGTTTGCCCCTATGGTTGTCCAAAATAATGAAATATAACACTGAAATTAGATACAGTTTAATTTAAATACAATGAATACGTGTTGAATTTTCCTTTAGAAAGACTAAATAATTGTGAACTTTTACGAATATATAGAATTGATTTGTTTTGTTTTTAATTATGGTATAAATAACTTTGGGTAATAATAACTATTTATAAAATAAATATTTCATTATTAAACATGAAATTACATCAAACTCCATATACCAATTTTTTTAAAAATTAAAATATGGCAATTTATAGTGTGCATCGGGTGCACCTAAAGATAGGGTGCACCATATACAAATATAAACAAAAACATATACAATTAAGAGTAAAAATGTATACAATTTAATTGTTAATTTTTTTAATAAAAAATTGTATATAATATTCAATAAAAAGTTATACACATAATGAATGTTAGTTTTTTTAATGAAAACTTAATGTGAAAAAAATATACAATTATTAGAAAACACGTATACAAAATAGAATAATATGTATACATAATAGAATAAAAAGACATACACATATGGGTGCACCTTTGCACCCGGGTGCAACCAATATACACTCTTAAAATATTGGGTAAGTTAATAATATTTGTAGATTCATGTGACGACATTTGAAATACTTATGTAAAATATTATATTTTTGTTATTATTGAACCTTAATAGTAAGACAACAATGTCCATATAAAAGAGAGTGTTTATTTATTTATTTATATATAAAAATAAGTGAGGTTATTTATTTATATATAAAAATAAGTGAGGTTCTTGTGTCCGGACACCGTACGCTTTTAAAATTCAATATTATGAGTTAGGTATATTATTTAAAGGATATACATTTTAATTAATAAGGGTACACATATTTATACTAAAAGTATACTAATCTAACACAAAATTCTAAAGGTACACGTCTGTGCTTTGGTGCACACAAGGTTTTACTTATAAATAAGGAATTAATGGTTATTATAGTAATAGATATTGACAATTTATTGTGTGCATCCGGATACATCTAAAAATAGGGTGCATCAATATACAAATACAAATATAAAAACATATACCATTAAAAAAAATTATATATTAGTAATATTTAATAAAATGTTATACACATGTTATTTATGGATTTTATTTGAGTTTTCCTCCCTCAATCTAGAGATTCTCTCTCCAATTTCTCAATATATAAACATAACCTCGGGCATTCAAAATCTATCAATTGAGAGTACAAATTTAGCGCACAAAAGAGTCTCCTCGCTATCAAGGGAGGAGTTAAGATCAAATCGATTACGCTCTCAATATTCAGATCTAATCGATTTAATCGAAAAAATTTTTTGAATAAATTCTGTTTTTAATTAGATCGAGATATGACGACGGAGATTTTGCTGCCACACGATGTGTTAGGTGACAGATTACACTTTAATACGACGTCGCTTACCTGCCGGAGTGACTTTTTGCCGAACGGAATTTTAGCCGTGAAGCGAAAACATCAAGGAAAACGCTCGCCTAAGCGCGATAGGAAGAGATCCGAGTCGGAAAAAAGGTCGATTCAAGGTCGACGGGGGAAGGAGAATCATGTGATGGGGAAGGTGACGATATTGAGGAGAGGTGAGTCGATTAGTTTGCGGCCGTCGGACTTGTTCGCCGGATCTTGTATCTCGCCGCCGTCGCCACGATCGGTACCACAGCCTTCCTTCTTTGTAAAAAAGGATGATACGTTCGAAGATGGAGCTACGCGATTTTTGAGGCGTGTTCTTCGTCTCGAATGATTTCGTTCGTTATTGGCCTCTGATTTTGTCTTCCGCAGATGTATGTATTCTCAGATGCGGATGGATAAAACGACTGCAATCCCTGAAATTCACCCAAAATTGTACGTTAGTGTTTTTAGTCTTGTGTATCATTAATTTAGTATCAATAAATTAAGGAGGTAATTATAAATTATGTAATATTATTTCTTCATATATGTATATTATATGGAGTATATAACTGGTAAGTGGATTATTTAGCGATGGAATTTAAATCATCTTTTTAAAGTTTAAACTTCACCAAACACCATATAAAGTGAAATCTAATAAAACAAATATATAAAGTGAAATCTAATAAAACAAATTAATGTTATAATCTTATTGAATGTCACATAATTATGATCAACTAATTTATATGGTAGACAATCCTTTATTTTTTTACATACATGGGATCTCAATATAGAGGGAGTAATTGTTATATAGGGCGCTAAAAAGCAAAAGAGGGAGTAATTGTTATATAGGGCAAAGTATGTTTCTAATGCTTTATTTTATAATATGAGTTCGCTAAAAAAATACTATAAATACAAATCAAAATATTTGTAAACAAGATTTGCAATTTAAATCTGATCATGCAAGTTTGGGTGACACTGAAGTTATGCAAACAAGATTTGCAATTGATAATGCAAACTGAAACATAAAATCATAAAAATAATAAAATATTATACTGAATCAAACAAATCTGAATTGAATTGGATAGAATAGAATAGCATAGGTGAAAACATAAAATATTATTATATTCATGAGTTAATGATCATCACGTGGTATTGGAAATTTGCAGGAGGGGCAAGTAGATTTATTCCGGTTGATCCAATCATAGAGACAACGGGGATGAGAGGGGTGTCCACAGGGAAGGAAGGATATCTGCAAACCCACCACAAATTTGCTTCTGCACACACAACACCTCAACCCATTCTCCTCCTCCACTCTAATCCTCGGCAGATACCGCAGGAAATCGACCCGATCCCACATCGACGTCCCCATCCCCAGATCAACCGAATCCCCCCCGGGAACTCTGGTCCACCACAGCCTCTCCAAGGGACCAACCACTCCGGCCTAATTGATCTCTCATAGGCCCTCTCCATGCTCTCCCCCTCCCCCTGCACCGTCACCACCTCCAGCGCCACCACCACCGCCAACGGCAGCGACCGCCCCTGCGCCTCCGCCTGCTTAGCGAAATCCATGGCCGCGCAGAACATCCGCTGGATCTGGTCGTCCGTCATCCAGTAATCGTCCTTCAACCTCAGCGTGTCATGTGACAGGAACTGCACTTCCCTCTGCCTCCTATCTTTCCGCGCATACGTCGAACCTCTCAATCCCCAACACCCTCTCTCCTGTAATTCCTTTCAGTTTGAGTTTCAGATTTGCCCTAATCTCGAACAGGTACCTCTTACTCCTGTCTCTCATACACCCCTTCCAAGATGGGTACTCCTCAGTTATGGAGTCGTCTAACCGGAATTCATACGAGTAGTCGTACCCTCTTCTGTCCTCCATTCTCCTTTCTCCCTCTCGCCCTTCCCTCCCTATGCGACTATATATATATATATATATGTGTGTAGATAGACCCCCATCTCCATCGGATAAAATATCTCAACCAATTATAAGTTTGGGATTATACTCCCTCCCTGTTAAAGTGCTACTTTTTGTTACACGTTTTTATTTAAAATATACTATATATTTTATAAAAATATATATATATATATCTAAATTCTCTCTGAAAAAAGTGTTGTGGGATTTGTATTCTCTCCTAATTATACTCTTCCTAGTTTCCCTCATATGAGTGGATGATACCACTAATCCTCCAATATGGTAATGCCATGTGTCCCTAGGAGGTATTCTCGAACGTGTTTGCTATTGGTTGTCCTGGGTTTTCCTTCTGTTATTCCGAATTTCCGAGGATTATCCCCAGATTTCGCGGGCGGTCTCTTGATGCTTATTTCTACCTATCCTCACTGTTCTTGGGCTTATTTGGTATTGGGCCTTTGTATTTCCTTCTCGGATTGGGCCTGGTATTTTGTTCCTATAACAACCTAGTTAATGAAATCATAATTCTTCCCTAGCTACCTTCTGGTATTGCTTTCTTAATCTCTATACATCTGCAATTTCTTCCACATATAGACGCAAAATACGGCGCATACATATCACCATGGCACCAACGATTAACATCAAGAAAATAAACAAAAATACAATAGATGGAGAGAAAAAAGAATGAAATTGAAATGAAATAAGAATATAAATAATCTAGATGATATGTAAATGCAAGATATAACTTCTTTTAAACTTCAATTAATGCAACAAACATTTAACTAGAGCAGTAAAAAACGAGTTGGATTTTAGGGGTTTAAGAAATGCCATTGTTTTTCATTTTTATTTTCTTGAATTCAGTATAATGTCATTTGCATCACATGTCATGTGACTATTGTCTTGGAAATTTGAACTAAATAAGCCCATATGATTTAATTAATTGAATACACACCCTTATTAAATACACACACCTATTTTATTATTTAAATCCTTATTTTATTGTATGCACACCCCTTGAAAACTCAAATTTATCATTTTAATTTTTAAAGGATACACACCCCTCCATACACTGTCCATACAATCGAAGGAATGATGGCACCATAAGCCACCTTCACAAGCTACCATCGCAAAGTTTTGAATATATAGAACCCCTTCAAATGTACAATCACACTACACAGTTATGAATACAGAAAATAATTTAGAAATATCTAGTGGCTGAGACACAATGGGTAATGGATAATCCTCGGATAAACGGTTATTCGAAATTTTTAAATGGCTACCCTTGTCAACCAAACAATATATCACTCTAAAATACACAATGATGTAAAAAAATCAAAATAAATGCAAAAGATTAAAAAAAAATGAAGAAGAAGATTGAGATGTGAGTAGCCTGCCTCAATCCCCCAATAATTAAAATAAAAATTGATATAAATTATTAGAGGGTATCATTTTATTAGTCATACCCTTGAAGTCTTTTGCTTTCTTAAATCAAATAAGTAATGTGATGTACACTAATATGTGTATTATAAAGTAGAACCATTTTTCAGATTATACAAAAATATATATCTATATGTCTATGTATAAATATAAAATATAATAAAATATACTATATATATATATAAAGTAAGTGGGTAATTGGGTAGGATAATCGGGTATATTTTATAAATACTACTCCCTACCCTCAACAATTTCAAGCTGGTATGGGTACTACCCTACCAAATACCCGAATATGCTATACCCTACCCTTATTCGATAGGATATTACTCGAAGGGTATCCGAACTCACGAATAAAATTTACAGTCCTACTTGATTCAAATCTAGCTCACAATTTACATGGCTCTGGAATTTTTGTAGTAAAAACAATTCAAGATGTTTGGAGAATTATTTGGAACAATGTCCTTCCTTCTAGTATAATTTTACTTTTACATTGAAACTTTTATCTAAAATAAGTTAGTTTTCTATGTTGAATCAATTTAACTATACTTTTACATTGAAACTTTTATCTAAAATAAGTTAGTTTTCTATGTTGAATCAATTTTAACTATTTTTATAGATATCAATTAATCTATCGAAAAGACAAATTGAATAACTGCCTTTTTATATCAATGTAATTAAAATACAATGTTTAATAACCATTGTGAATTGAATAGATAAAAAACGTAGTAGAGAATAATCATGTGTTAAATGAAAGGCTAGATATCATCCATTCATACTTCTTTCTTAGCCTAGTTTAATACGTCTAAAAAACAATTGCAGATCAAAAGCTTGAGGTCATTTATTGCAGTGTCATTTTCTAATAGGCAATGAATTATCCTCTTTCACAAATCAACATTTATTAGCAATCAAAGAAAATTTACATCATTAAATAACTTATAACAGATTAATTCCTTCAAACATACAATATGCCTAATTGCAATTTAATCCAGAAGCATTTTGAATGGAGTGGTACAGTACAACATTTGGATTCATCATGTAGGTATTTTCTGCTTCAATTCAATGGTTGTACAGTACAACTTTAAAAGCTAATAAATTTAAATGCTTAATTTGAGCAGTGTAAGAGAATATATAGTTAGTAATTTGAAACAGGACTAGTTAAATTTTATTTGTCTGCAACAAAAAGAAAATCATTAGCACCATCTGCTGTTGGGATGCATTGTGTTGCATTTAATATCACAGGCACTTGTGAGTATCTTTTATCTTCTCATCTATTGGCGTCAGGCTCTTCTATCCATGAATCAACAGAGAACATCAATCAGCACCCCAATCTCAAAACAATTAAAATTAAAACCAGATAAAAATAAGTAGAAAACTATTATTCAGTAGTGAGGTGGGATGTGCATAATGACCCTTAATATCATTATGCAAATATGATAACCAAATCCGCATAACAATAGAATGTAAACTTGACTCCAAAATAGGATCAGAAAAGAGAGAAAATGGACAAAAGACATAAAGAGGTTATAAATCACATGGACAAATACAGAAGAAAAAATACATACATTCGAACAAAACAGAAATAGAGAAGGCTTAGAATGAATTGTCAGTACCTGGAGAAACACTTCTTCTCATTGAGACTCGCATATAAAACACGATTTTGAATTACTTCATCACCACCAAGAATTGATACTGGACACAAAATTTAAAAATTGCTTGTCAGAAAAAGTAAAAAAATAAAATGTGAGGATAAAATATAAACTGATCACAGACCACCTGCTGACCATTGGCTGAAAAGTGTTGCAGTATGTTACAGTTCGTATCTAAACCACAATAAGAACAACGCGGCATGCGAAAAACCAACCCTTTCTATTTTTCTCGTAATTTATTCTACATTTCTCTCAGGAGGAGGGAAAAAGGAATTAACAACCTAGACACAGATAATCGTATATCCTATACTGAAAAAAATTGCAGAAAGAATGGAGCCAGCTGAAAAACCTGGTCTTTAACCGACGGACGTGCATAATCACAACGAGAAGCCATGTGGGAACTAAACCAGAAGACCATTAAGTAGTGGTTGTTCAGCATCTTTCCTCCTGGATACTCTTCGGTCACCTTGATGATTCCTGCCGAACCAAATGAGAGAAGTTAAGAATTGAGATTCTAAAAGAGCATCCCAATTATGTCACGTCTTAATCGGAGAGTACTGGATGTTGCTAGTAGGATGGGTTGAAATCGACTATACCAGTGTCCATGCATAAATAAGCTATATTATCACATGATTATGAGTTATCATAATTCTTTCATGTAATTATTACATTATTTAATTTATGAAAGCAATTCAAATAAGCAGCATCCATTAATTGATTGATCTAATTATTCTCAAGCAGCTACGAAGCTGAGCAATGAGTAAAAGTTTGGATAGAGATCTTACACTAGTGGTTTGAAGCTCTACACCTGTTGTATCTTCATTATCCTGCAAAGTAGAATGAATCCCAATCAGCACAGTGCATTGTAACATGGAACCATATAAGAGAGATTTTATTTTATTTGATTGAAATACCTTGATTAATAAATCCTTCCTTGTAATCATTCCAATAACACGAGAAGCACGGGGAACAACAAGTAGATGCCTTAAACCTAATTGTCGGAATAGATTATATACCTGAATCACACATTGTAAAGTAATTATTAGAGCCCCACTGTGTCATAAGTCATAAGCAATCCAAAACATGAGCTTCAGTTTGTCACCTTTGTCAAAGACATATCTTCAGGAACAACGTAAGGAGAAGGGTTCAAGAATGGAGCAAGATCAACGTACATTTCCAGATCATCAGGGGTTAGGTGGATGTCATCTATAGTTAGCCCCTTACTGGAAACAGGCTTGACAAAATCTCTAAGATTGTGCCTAAAATACGAACGATCAACCAACAATCAGTCTTTTTTTTCCTAGAGTACGTAAAGAATAAATAGAGTCACAAAATGTTGCTTTACCTGATAGGCACAGGCACATCTCTCGAATTAAAGGGCAATGGACTATGTTGAAAATCACCTTGACCTGTAACAGTACTAGCAAATGACTGCAAGAATGCAACAAAAGTTCTGATGTTGATGATCACAAAAATAAATACACCATGCCCTTGTTCCACGTTTAAGCAAGATACTGATGTAATTTGGAAGTTCAAACCCACCTTTTTAAGATGAGGCCAACAACAAGTGTCTCTCCACTTCTTGTGTGATCAATTACCTGGAACGCAAGAAAGAGAAATTTTGACAGGACTCCACAAGCTAAGAATTAGAGCACATGATGCATCAACTTACAGGAAAACCATTGTGATTGTTGCTCCTCAAAATGGAAAGTACATCCACAAATTTTACAACACGAGGGAAATACACAACCTACAAATAGGGAAAGATAAATAATGAATTCAATACCTTCAGGGCAATGAAAGAGAAAAAAATTGTGCGCAAGTAGGAGTAAAGAGACAAACAGAAACTATTACCAAGTAGGAACTGTAACATACGAGTGCGAGCGCATGATATTACCAAGTCTATCAAGGATCCATACAAACAGAAACTATTTTAAAGCAGCTGAAGTTGCAGTGCTTGCAAATGGTAATGACCAAACCACCTCAGAAAAAATGAAGCAGCTGAAGAGATCTTACATTGACATAATTCCCGTACATCCCAGGGCGTCGTGGACATTCAATACCAGAATTAGCATCTCAATGACCTACAACGTGAAAAAATAACAAGGTCAGTTTATAGTTTAACAAGATTGCCAAACTCACTTCAGGAACTTACTTTGACACGGTTGCCTCTCTTGTGCAAATAAGCTGATTAAAGAGTGCTCCTGCAATATAAACATCCAGGCTAAAGGATATCATCAAGAGATCACACTACAAGGCTTATCTTCAATTGCCTGCGAATTCACACTTACCAAGAAGACCCCAATAAAGATAACAACATAATCATGTGAAGATTTCAGAATATTACCTGAGATGTCCCAAATGATGAAACCTCCAGAACCAAAATGTCCACACCTGGCATGTACGTACAACCACACCAACAATAGCAGAGATAAAGACGACACGACACATAAGCTTACTCCTCCACCTTAAAAAGGACAGAACCACACATTTCAATTACTGTGAACAAAAATTCTTGAGACAGATTAATTCTTGAAAAGAAAAAGAAGATAGATACAGACCACTGAATTGGGCCGAAGTAAGCATCCCAATCCGATGTTGAGAAATAATGGCTCGTCGACCAGATCTAAATACTAAAAACGCTTTTTGCGGATCGCGGGTATTGAAACAGTTTACAAAAAACACATTGTAAAAAGAATCCAGAGAATACCATTAAGTCTAAAATCAAAAGGAATTCAAAAAGTAACTATGTTCATCAAGAATTAAAGAACTCAAGAAATTCAAAGAATTCAATAGGGAGAGCGAAATTGTCTAAAATCAAAAAGAATTCACAGAATAACGAATAAAAGAACTAAATTTTTTTATAGCTCAACTTAAATAGTTGAGGGATCAGATCAACGGAGCGGGAGGAGCATCCTCCGCCCGAAAAATGGCTCTTGCAAATCGGCGAAAACGTCTTCCACGCCAGTGGTGGACGTCTCGATCAAGATACGCTTCCACATTTCTTACATGTACCGCTAAATTCACCGTATATTGCGTATTCAACGTCTCCTCCTCCATGTAGTCATCTACACTTCTGTGGAGGCCTAGAATTCCGACCAAGGCCCTGGCCGAATTCACCGCAACTCTAAACCGGGCATGCTGTTGAGTATTCCTCACCAACACGCGCTGCCCGGCGCCACGGCGCGTTATACCGTACAAATAAACCTGATCTTCTATCGGCAATCGGAGTAACGCATAGCGAACATCGTAATCAGCCATCGTATGAATTTTGTGGAGTATTTCCTGTGATATTATACTCAGATTCTTTAATATTTATATACTAGTTCGTTTATATTGTAAGGGTAGGGGTATATGGGATTTCTTTTTTTAAATTTTATTTTAACTTCAGGGTTATTCTGTAGTGCACCGGATGCATCGGTGAGACCATTTTTTATTTTTTAAAGTAGTTATCACTTTCGCTATAAATTATTATTACTTTTGCTATAAAATGTTATCACTTTTTATTTACACTATAAATTGTTCATGAAAGAGCATTATCACTTTCATTAATTTATTATAACTTTTTGACCGTCTCACGTCACTTTTACGTAAGTCTTTACGTGAGACGGTCTCACACAAGTTTTTGCATAGGTTAAAATAGGAGTTAGTGGGTAGTTATTTTTAAAATTTTTAATTATTTTATTTTATATTTGATGGTGGAGATCGAATAAAGATATAATCTAACGGTTAAGATCGTCCAGGAGCACCAGTGCACCTGGTGCACACCAGTTGGACTCTTAACTTCAATATTTTTTTTTCTCTTTTTAATTTTAGCGTATTTAGAATTTATTTAATTTTAGAGTGATTTTGGGTGCACCCAACATTTATAAGATAAAGTGGGGTTAGTGGGGTAATTTCTTTTTAAAAAAAATTAATTAAATTATACTATTATTTAATGATGAAGATCAAATTTAAAATTAATCTAACGGTTTAGATCATAAGATTAAATTTAAAATTAATCTAACGGTTTAGATCATCTAAGTGCACTCTAGTCGAACTCTTAATTTTAATCTTGACTTTTCATTTAATATTTTAATACTTTGTCTGTCGGACATCAACAATAAGATTTTCTATATTTTAATTTATAACAAGTATTTTAATCAGTATATTAAACGGGATTATATTTTAAAAATTGAATTATATAATTATAATTTTTAGAATGTGAATATACTCTATATACATAAATGGCGTGCACACACAAAATACACACCTATTATGTTCTTTCTTGATTAGCTATATTAACCTTAGTATTAATGCACATTAAAATATTACACTACCTCCGTCTCATCCTTATGATTACATTTGCTTTTTACAAGTGGGTTAATGAGTATAATATTTTAATATGTATTGAGGTGAGAGAAATAATATTTTAATATAAAGTGAGTATGTGTATTAGTGTGATGTGTGGGTGCATGGAGAGATAAGTAATTAATTTGTGTGGGTCTTATATGCTAAAAAGGAAAATGTAATCATTAGGATGAGACACCAAAAAAAGAAATATGTAATTATTAGAATAGGACGGAGGGAGTATCTTTCACTTCAATACACTTTAAAATACTATTTTTTTAATTCTCGTACA
The DNA here is from genome assembly GCA_023678885.1 of Pogostemon cablin. NCBI lineage: Eukaryota > Viridiplantae > Streptophyta > Magnoliopsida > Lamiales > Lamiaceae > Pogostemon > Pogostemon cablin. Next base: position 909,933 of record CM042989.1, read on the forward strand.
AAAAGTAAAATCAAGACTATCCCAAAAAAGAATGGCAAATTTATTCTTGAAATAGACTGCAACGACTATTAAAATACGATAATAGAATTAGCAAATATTAATATAGAAAGTAATATAAAATCAACAGAAAATAGTCATACAATCGTTGTCCCCAATTGGAATATAGTGTACTCATATGCTGCGTATTATGTCTCTTATTTGGTACAGAGAATTCACAAAATGTCATGCCTGTTTTCCAAGATTATTTCCTTCAACGAATGTAAGTGTCATCGTGTTACTTTCTAATGAATAGTCAAGTAGTCCCTCCATCTCATGGTTGGATAGTTTTTATTTGTTGGCACGTGAATTAAGGAGTATTATTATTTAATGTGCAGTCGATAGTTGTATTAGTAGGAGTGTGAGTCCCATATTTTAATTATAGTAGTGGGTGTGTGTGGATTCATGAGTGTAAAAAAGGAAAGTAGACTCTTTAGGTGGGACATCCAAAATGGAAAAAAGAAACTCTTTGTGTGGGACGGAGGGAGTACTAATTATCGTATAGTATGTCCTATATATTTATAAATTATCAAATGTTAAATGATTAATTTTTTTGAGTGAGGCTTGCATGCGTTTGGGTGCACACCATGCGCCTTCTGAATTTAGTATTATAAATAAGGATACATTATTTTGTTTTAAAGGTATACACTTTTTATTAATATTTTTTTATTTTTCTTCAAAAAAAAATTAATAATGCATTATAGTTGTAGAAGAAGAAGAAGCAGAGAGCGTAGCAACTCTTTGTTGTAGTTTCTTGTGTCCTGATTTCCTCCTTTGAGGAGCATTTTCAACTTTCACAATGTCGACTTTAACTATATGGTGATCTGATGTGCCCTTTGACGAATACACCGAGTATGACCCAGGAACAAACGAGTAATTCAGACCCGATGACCCTAATATATAGTCGACCCGAGTCCCATACTTGCACGTCCCTTGAACGTCTGCTTCGAACACATTACTCAACTACATTAGCTAAAAAAAAATTATATAAAGCCATTAAAACACCCTTCTCATTACTTGCAGATCATGTGAAGCTTAGGACAACTGTCTTGAGCTTCAGCACATTCTGGGACTTGTAGAGAAAACGGAAAAACTTGTCTAGCCGCTCCATGAGAAGGGTGTTTTAGTCTTTTTGTATGGAAAACTACTTTGGCCTTTGGCAATCATGACTACTGGCTCACATTCCCCTGTGAAATCTTTTGCATCTCTGTACTCTTTACCCTTTAACAAGTTTGTTACTTCGGCTCTAGGCGTCGGTTTTCCTAACTCCTCGTAGTACTGATGAGCATGAAACGAAGACGAATGTTCAAAAAATGCGTAAAAGAACACAATGTGTAGAGAAGAAACTAACAACTTAGACTTGTTACCTTAACAATGTTATTCCATCTATCCAACGAGTAATCTGAGGCATCTAGTGAGCCAAAATATGAGGCCGGTCGTTCCTCTCGATTATCGCCTTCATCTGCTTCATTCTCCAGCTTTCATCCAAGTGATCAAGCTGTGTGCAGAACACATCCAGCTCCCCTGTCCATGGCACATCAATCGTCGCCTTTGTCGAAATGAGCAGTCTATACATGTCAATCTTCAAATGTAAAAACTGCTAGAACAAGATTTGGTTTTTTTTATACCTGAAATCTCTGTCATCATAGATTTTTTGAACAGTCCATCTCTTGATAGGCCATTTTGACAGAACAGCATTGCCATACTCAGGAGCCCAGCTCTCAGCAAACGCGTAGTTCATCCCCAGCGCGCGTGCTAAATCAGACAATGGCTTCATATCATCTTCTTCGTCGGCCTTCACGTCTTGTAGAGCTAACACATCAGCATCCACTTCTTTCAGCACATCAAAAATGGTCTTACTTCCATACAAACCAGCATCACTCAACCAGTTAGCCATGCTAGCAGGGAAGTATATGGGAGACCTCATTGGAGCCAAGCTATTGTTGAAACTAAACGAAGAATCATCGACGACCTTATTCTGCGCCAATGAGATCTCATTCTCAGGTAGGTTTATCAAAACCTTGGGTTTTGATCTTGTGAGCTTATGATGATCTTGATGATCATCTTCTGGTGCACCCATCATGGAGTGGAGTGGAGACTGTTTAAGAATCCCTTTCGGACCAATCTTCATAAACTCGTTGTCTCCATGAATGAAAGCAACCGAATCATCAGCCTTTGGGACAGCTGGTGCAAGAGAAAACAAGGCAGTGTTGAAAGAAGCAATACGAACAGTCCTTTGAGCATGATCAACAATCTTCACATGGCCGTTTCCATTGCTGAATTTCTGTTTCTCTCTTGTCTTCGTCTTGGAACTCAACCGGCCAAGCCGCCTGATTACGAGTTTAGACCTGGGACGACGCCATACCAACCACCGTAGCCTCGAACAGAACTGCCTAAACCTCCTGCTCAGGACATACAGCATGGAGGACAACTGGTTGGTGTATGAAAGCTGTGAAAACTTTCTTGATTGCATTGTGGAAAGAATCTCAGTGTTGGTTTCTGAGTTGATACAAATTGCATTAGAGTTTAAGTAGACAAATGTAAGTAGGTGGGGTTTAGTTGATTGAAATGCTAACAAATGTAGTAGAAAGGTGGATATGTAGATAAAAGAACAAAACAATCACAACTACTCTAGAAAAATTAGTACATTATAGGTTGACAAATGAAGTTTATTATTGTGTGGCATCTTTTCCATGACTAAAGCACACAACAACCCCCACCTGTGAAACTGGACTTTAACATTGATTTAATAGGAACATGATTTTTTTATGTAATAAAATAAGTAGCCATGGCTATATCTACTTAGGAAAAGAAAATTGGATCCTTTTGTGATTGTAATCAGTGTTTTCATAACCGAACCGGAGGTCAAACCGGAGAGCCCAACGGTTCACGGTCGGACCGGTTGGACCGGCGGTTCAACCGGAAAAACCGGAAATTCACTATTTTTAATAATATTTAATTATTTTATATATAATTTTACTCTTTATATTAATATATTAATTATTTGACATTTTAATTTATATGAAATTCATCCCTTAAAAAATAAAATCATTATCTACATCAATACTAATAGCACTTTCACAATCAAAAATAAAAAATGTATCATATATGAGCAGCAGGCACCTGTAAGCATTAAAATACCGACAACAAAGTGACAAATAAACAACAAAATAGTGAAATACCATTCACCATCCAACATAAATACTTAAGACTTAAAATCTTGAATACCAACCAATGCATAATCTAAGACAAGAAAATAAACTAAGCAAGACAACATCTTAGAAATTTAGAATTTTGAAATTGAGTTAAAATTTAAAAATTTGTCAACAAGTTGTAAAATAAAAAATAAAAAATAAAAAAAAAATAAAAACCGGCGGTTACCGGTTCATCCGGTTTTACCGGTTCTGACCGGTTTTGACTGGTTTTCCCTCAAAAGCGGTTACTAGGGTGTAGTTGGACCGGTTCCCGGTCCAACCGGTTGATCCGGCCGGTCCGCTCTGGTTCCGACAACACTGATTGTAATATTTCTCTGTTAATGCATGGGCAGCTTTCCCAAGTCAATGGTTGTTGAAAGACAAATGAAAAAGTACAATGTTGATTATATTGAGCAATCACTATCCAATTAATTATATTATAACATGCTTTTATATTTCAATTATTAGCTCATGATGAGATGGAGATCAAGTGAGGCCGTGCAACACATGAACGGTATGAACACAACTAGTCAAGAAAAGGATGCTTCTCAAATCACATAATTGTTTGACAAGGGAAAAATCAATGAACATATTTAGGCGTAACTAACGCAGTAAATACCGTGATTGCTTGTTCTATTACATCAACATCTGCATCTACAACAACGGCGGTCGTCATTTCTGTAACTGGAGGAAACAGAACCAATATGTCATCAACCTTTGTATTGATCTTTGCTCATCAAAACATGAGATTTACAATTTTAATGTTACATATACCATATGCGCCGGACGTGACACGTTCTTTCCAATGTCAAGCCATAATATATGGAATTTCCTGTGGTATAAATGAATGACTGCATAAACCTCCTCGGAAACTGATGGAATGTTGTTTCTGCTTCCATCTAGTGTTGTATTTTCTGTAGAAAAACAGGCCTTTCCGACTCTAGTCACTATGAATCAAACAATGAATCCAAGAGGTTGCAAGGTGCTTCATCTTTTCCGTTCTCAAAGAAACCATTTGATTCATTTTCCTTTTTCAGTTTACGCTCCTCTGCTATGGATTCAGCTGTTTCTGCACAGTATTTTCTCCTTATCTGATTAGCAGGTTTTTCAGCTACAAGAAACTTGTTGCCTTCACGAGATCTCTCTGATAAACCTGCCCAAACTGGAAATATCTCAAAAAGTCAGTATGAAGGTGACTCATTTCTAGATTAAATAGATCATGGAGTTCAACAAAAACTATGAAATAATTGACTAAAGTCAAAGTTGAAAACTTATATAGTATATGATTTGTACCGCAAATTTTTTATTTATTTATTTTTTGCTAAAGATATATTTACATGTAATCAACGTAAATTCTGTAATGCCAATTATGGTAATGATGCCGACATTAATACTTATCTAGTTTCATTGAGATTTGAAGTAGTTTCATGCATAAAAAGTTCAAATTTGCAACAATGGCATGTGCTCACACTAATAATAAACTGAATAGGCTTGACAGAGTTAATCAACATACCGCCAAAATGATGTAGGACAATGGAAGCCGCTACTGTAACATTCAAAGAAGCCGTGCCACTGCCATATTGCGGAATATAAACAAAAAAGTCACAAATCTCACACTCCTTAGCAGAAAGCCCTGAACCCTGCAAGAAATTTGCGGTCCACATTTGATATCAAGACCTGCTACTTTCTCCTAAAAAAGACAAACTGAATGGCAAAATGCCAAGTCATTCTCAGCACTAACTAAAATGAAAAGATGCATCACAAATTAGAACATGCATGAACACGTGAAAAAAACACTCCCCACAGATCTTAATAAAAAAAACATTGACGTAACTCTCTAGTGTACAGATTCTTGCCAGAAAGGAGTGAACTAAAACAGCATTTGTAGGATTCTGCTTCATACTAATTTTCCAGAGCACATCATCCACTCAGCTAAATGCTAATACAAGATTTTAGATTTATAATTGGAATTTTGAAATTGAATAAACCTCATTGCCGAGAAGAAACGCAGTGCTCTTTCTGAATGGATGGTCATTCACTGCAATAGCATTATCTGTAATCTCCACTCCACAAATATCACAGTCCTTCTCCTAATCAACAAAAACATTGTATAGAAACCAAATTATTAAAACATATACTTCTCATGATAGATTCCGTTCACTCATGTCGAATCACCCATCGCAGTGATTTAGAAATTTGTATAACTAGTGTGTAAAAACTACAACATTTAAAGAACAGGACCTTAATACATTTTTTTTCTCCTAAGTTTTATACTCTTACCATCGGGGCATCACTAATTGTAAGCTATTGCAATTTTTCACCAACGACAAATTCTGAATTAAACTTCAAATTAAAGTTGTTCTTTTACAACACAAGTATAAATATGATTCATGGTATGAAAAGGCAAAAAGGTAAAATTTTGTAGAACAAGACGAGTTAGACGTAAGGTTTAAGTCCAACATAAATTAGAAGAATCCAAATATTGGCATCGAGTGAGTGAGCACCTTGAGATAGGCACGAGCAAGGGAGAGGGAGTGAAAATGGCGAAAACGAACGTGGGAGGTAGATCCATGGCTTCCAAATGCATTGAAATCGCGCCTCCCCACCAAAATAAGCTCCACCACGCCAAAAGCGGTGGCGCTGCGAGCAAGGGTTCCGACGTTATGCCTCTTCGCTATATTGTGCACGATTACATAGCTCTCGTACTTCTCTGTACTGGTTTCCTCATTTTCCATGTTTCAATTAGGACACTATATAATGCGACCGCCGGAGACGGAGGCGCTGCCGCGAAGGTTTAGGGTTTTAACGGGGATATTTTGATTTCGCCCTTCTGAACTTCGATTAACGAAAATCTCCTCCATGCGACGTCGTTTGTGTAGTTTAATGAATTTCATGCTTGCTTTGCTTAGTGGATTTAAACGTGTGGCCCAATAAGGCAATATGTACCGTCAAAGTGGGCCCAATACAGTAATCTAAAAGCCTAGCGCATTTTCGGTTATCCACTAAGGAAGGTAAATTAGTTATGTAAAAGAATTTACTATCGAATTACTTAGGTTAGTCAATTTAAGTTTACACGTCATTATTAAAAAAAATTAAAGTAAAAATTTTTGATAGTCTAATATACATTTTATACTCTTAAATTGTACTATCACATTCTCCATTTTAATATTTTATTTATAGTCATTTTATTTCAATTAAATGTATTATTTCATCCTTACATTCGAAAATACACAAGAAAATTATTAAAAACAGAAAAAAAAATAAATAAAAAATAAAAAATTAGCCGTGGTCCTACATGGTTAGAAGATTCGACTAATGATAGCGAGTAAGAAGAGGGGGCACAGGAAATTCTCCGTAGACCTCCGTACCACCTTAGAACAACTCGAATGCCCCCATTCCAGCTACCGTCAGAAAGCCGCATTGTACTGGAAATCCACCTCGGCTCAACCCCATCTCACCCCACCCCACCCCACCCCACCCCACCCCACAAAATCCACTCAGATGTTTTTCATAAATTAATTCACAAAACTTTCTATTTAATTAGATTAATTATAATCTAACTGTTGCATCCCGATCAATTTCCTGGTACAATTGGTTGTCCCTAAGCTATTCTGTTTCTGTTTTGAGGTGGATTTCCGTTTCTAGGGTGACTAGTCGTTTTGGCGTCACAATGCGAGCTGGTTTTCATTGATTAGTGAAATCTACTGGGATTTTGGGTGGAAGAAACCCTAGAGATTGGGGATTTTATCTTAGCTTTAGCGGATATGCGAAAGGTAAAAACCCTAACTCTTTTTATTGTCCCTGAGTTTTATGTTTATGTTTATGTTTATGTTGTTATGTTCCAATGTTGTGCTTTATTATTAGTTTTGCTTTGTCTCAGTTACTGGATTCCATTCCGATTGAACTTTAGCTGCGTTGGTTGGATATAAGTATTGGGCGTTTGAGCTGAAACTGGACTATTTCTTTTTATGTTTAATTTGGGCGCTTGAATAAAGGGAGAAAGAAAAGAATGGCCAAGTTTTTTTCCAGCAACATTTTGAGAAAATTGGGCTGGAATGATTTGTGCATCATTCTTTTTCCTCTTTCAATAATTGATGCCCCTCCCAAAACGAGGTGAAAAGGTTTTTGTTTTGTTGAATGACTTATTGATATGTTGGTCGTAATAATGCAATGATTTTGTGGTGTGTATGGTCTCTGACAGTAGGAAGAGAAAAATAAAGTGTAGAACGTAGATTGTACCTCTGTAAATTAATGTGACATAGTGGAACCTCAACCACTAAACAGGGTTTGGAGCCAATATGCTTTTCTTTTTAGTGACTTAATGAACACCAAGTTAACACTGGATTTGTAAACTTATTGGTGGAAATTTTGTAATGGGGAAGGTCCTATATTGAGTAGCGTGGAATCATATAATTATGCATACTTGGTAGCATATTGACTTAGGTCTATAATTATCTTATGTGACTTACTATGGGGCAAGGACCAGCCTACTGGCCTTTTGGTACCACTTTGTTGTTTCTGATTGCTTATGACTGAGCTGTGTTAGAACCTTTTCATGTGAGTGCTCTGCTTTCCATTCCTTTTGCCTTAGAATACTATGCACAGTCTATTCAACTACAACTAAAATTGAAACTAACATCCTCACCTTCTGTGGTTATTTTCTTACATTATGTCATTCTGATTTTGCTAACGTTCAGTTATTGCTGATTACTGCAGATACGGATATGAATAGAGAAGAACTGGGAAATATCATGACCGTCAGGACAAAACCAGCAGCTCTAGTTGTTGCGAGAAGCAATGGCCACCGTGAAGATGGTGGGAACTGGCAGTCTAAAATGGAACCGCACGTGGGATTAGAGTTTGATTCTGCTGATGAGGCACAAGAATTTTACAGTTCCTATGCAACTCAAGTGGGGTTTAAAATTAGGATTGGGCAGCTGTATAGATCCAGAGTTGATGGTTCTGTTATTTCCCGGAGATTTGTGTGTTCAAAGGAGGGATTTCAGACTAGCTCAAGAACTGGTTGTCAGGCTTTCATAAGAGTACAAAAGGTTGATTCTGGGAAATGGGTTTTAGCCAATATTAAGAAGGAACACAATCACGAATTTGAGGCCTCAGCAGAACTTTGTCCTCGTATACAGAGGAAAAGCATTCCAACACCAAGATCCTCGGCTGGTGGGGCTAGTCGGACAGGAATCAGATCTCATGAGGATGATGATCCATCTAGTGTTGCTGATATGAAGCGTCTCAAAAGGGAAGATTTGGATGTAATGGTTGGACCAATAGGTGAACCATACAAAGGACTTGAATTTAATTCTGCAAATGAGGCTTACAAGTTCTACCACACATTTGCAGCTAATGCAGGATTCAGGGTAAGGATAGGTCAATTATTTCGTTCTAAACACGACGGGTCAATTACTTCTCGAAGATTTGTGTGCTCCAAAGAAGGGCATCAGCATCCTTCAAGAGTTGGCTGTGGAGCATATATGATAATACAAAGGCAAGAATCTGGAAGGTGGGTGGTTGATCGTCTTCAGAAAGAACATAATCACGAATTTGAAACTCCTGCAGATCCTAGTAGAACCGTTACTGTTGCATCAAAGGGGGAATACAGAGATGAAGGGAGCAGCATGCTTGAAAACTTGGATTTAGTTGAAACAAATGGAGGCCTCAGCCTTGTTAGACGAGTTTTAGATAGTAATATTTCTAAAGATTGGTACAGTTTGATTCTTGAGTATTTCCAATCTCGACAAGCTGAAGATACTGGGTTTTTCTACGGAGTAGAGCTTCGCGAAGGTAAAGGCACAAATATTTTTTGGGCTGATTCACGATCTAGATTTTCATGCACTCAATTTGGAGATGCAGTCATCTTTGATACATCATACAGGAGAGGTAGTTATCTGGTGCCGTTTGCTTCATTTGTTGGCGTTAATCATCATAGACAACCTGTACTTCTTGGTTGTGCTCTAGTCGCAGATGAATCTGAGCAGTCATTTACGTGGATATTTCAGACCTTTCTCACGGCAATGTCTGGGCACCACCCCGTGTCCATAATAGCTGATCTGGATCAAGCCATTCAACATTCAATCGCTCGGGTGTTCCCTGGGACACTCCATTGGTTCTCTGCCTGGCAAGTTCTTGCTAAAGAACAGGAGAATTTAGGTGCATTGTTCTCCATGGATGCCAAATTCAAATCTGAGTATGAAGCATGCATCCGAAGTCAGGCAGCTAGCGAATTCGATTCCGCTTGGAATAAACTCATGGACAGATATAACCTGAGAGAGAATCCATGTCTCAAAGAGATGTATCGAACTCGTAAAAGCTGGGTTCCTTTGCACTTAAAAGGAACATTCTTCGCTGGTATCCCCATGGATGGGAGCTTGAAGTCATATTTTGGTACGCTCTTGACTCCTCGGACCACTCTCAATGAATTCATTGTCCGGTACGAGAAAGCAGTAGAACAGCGACGCGAAGAGGAAAGGAAGGAGGATTTCAACTCTTTCAATATCCAAGCAGTTCTGCACACGAAAGACCCAATCGAAGAACAATGCAGAAGTCTTTACACAATGACAATGTTCAAGGTTTTCCAGAAGGAGTTCTTGGAAAGCTTCAGTTATGCTGGCATGAAGATCAACGTGGAAGGAGCCATTAGCAGGTATCTGGTGCAGAGGTGTCCGAATGGTGACGAAAGGACCGAAACAAACACGGTCGCCTTCAACGCTTCAAATCTGAACATCAGCTGCAACTGCAAAATGTTCGAGTTCGAAGGTGTTCTGTGCAGGCATGCTCTGAGGGTGTTCAATCTGATGAACGTCAGGGAACTCCCGTCTCGATACATCCTGCACCGGTGGAGTAAAAGCGCAAAATATGGCATACTCCGGGACGCGGAATCGGGAGGTGGGGGTCAAGACTTTAAGGCTCTGATGGTGTGGAGTTTGAGAGAAGAAGCACGAAATTATATCGAGGCAGGTGCATCGTCGTTGGAGAGATACAAACTGGCGTTCGAGATCATGCAGGAGGGTAGAAGGAATCTGTGTTGGCAAAACTAGGCTATCCTCTTCATCTCATAGTCCACAAGTTTTGTGCCATGTAATTAAATACCATCCCAGCCCATCTGTTTTTTTTATACATGTAACCCCCCTTCTTCTGTAGTTGTCTGTTTCTTGTATCCATTGACCCCATCAAGATATATTCAATCAATTCTACTTTCTCCTTTTATTACATACAGCACCACTGAATTTAAATAACAAATCTTCTTGAAAATGTTTATAATTAAGAATATTTTTTAATAAAATTAATATCTTTCAAATCTCCATACATCAATATATTGTGAGATAATGCATAAGATGGATTGAATGGTGATTTTGAAATCCCAAATACAGATGGGATAAATCCAAACCAAGAATCCCTACAAGTTTATATATTTTCCTAACCAAAGTACAGAAATGTCCCTGTTTGAATGCAAAAACAGAGATCAAAGGGAGAGATTTCTTGTAAAAGTGGTAGCACATATGAGCCCGAAAAGGCAAGAGAAAGAAACCACATTTGCGATTTTTGAAGATGATCCCAATGACAACAGAATTCTGTAGTTATTACAGTCTCCACGAAATCCTCTAACGATCATCGCCTGCAAACCATATACAAGGGTTAAGTGTCAAACGCGTACACGAAATGCAGTGAACCTTTCAGCCAAAGTAGTGAATATTAAGTCTTGATAGTATAGCGGAGACTACAAACCTGACTTATCTGCGCTGCATGGCTATAGATATTCTTGAAGATACGGCGAATATATGTGAAAAAAACTGTAAAAAACAGATAAAGGCTTTTATAAGAAACAGAACTTCTTCATATGGGATAGGGTCATATCACTAATGTGATTGTTTAGTTGTAAATTATCTGAACATCTTGGTATTGAAGATGCTTTTATGTATCTTCACTGATATGTTAAACGATTAGTAAGCATGTTCTATTTTTGAAAAAAACTAAGTCATTTATGTTGGAGAATACCATCAATTGTCTCCAGTGATGTCATTTGTTCCCATTTTATTCTACGAGATACAATTCCCAAGGCCACGTTGCGGACCTGCAAACATGCCAAAAATTTTTGACCATTGATAAAAAAGAATTCAAAAAAGCAAAATGGGATCAGATATACAAGCATTTGAAACCAATCAAAAATCCAGCAAATTTTTGGAAGGTATCTCACCTCATCAAACACGAGACTGATAAATCTTAACGACAAAAGTAGAGTTAGGATGACTTCAGCCACTGGGACACCAAGATTTGTCAAAGGGAGAATAAACCATTGCAACGCAAACGCTAGCTGTTCCGATGTTGTGGTTGTTAAGCAAAGGCTAGCACTTTGGAAGATCTTTCAGGATGAAACATAAAGGAAAAAAGAAGTCAAGTAAGATGAAATACGATGCACAAAATAGACAAAGCATAATAAAAATTCTACTTCCAAGAAATGATTGACTAAAACAATGGATGGATGAAGTCCATATAGTCCAAGGAAAAATGTATGGGAAGCGACAACTTTTCCTCAGTCATTTAGAACAGAATCATGAATCCAGATTTTCGAACAAAACCCATCGTCTTTTATAAATGATGACATAAGTTACAGTTAAATGAAGTCGATCAATGCCCTATCATCCAGTAAAAAATACTCCACAAGATTAAGTAAATGAGAAGACGGAAGATGTGTTTCAAATTCCAACTGAAAACCTCACAAAAACACACACCCATCACTTCAAATAAGTCATCTATCAACTAACAAGCTCCAAGGAATAGTATAGCAGTTTAATTAAGAAGATAAGTATACCAAGTATTCTGTGTGCCTATTAATCATCTAAACCTGGTCTTAATGACAAAGTAGGAAACTTACAGTGAACGTTAAACAAGCTGCAGTACTAGCAGCTGATAAGCCTTTTCTAGTGAGTTGTAATGGCCCCAACTTCATTACCACATATCTATAACCTTCAAAAGATGTAGGAAGATCTGGCAATCCAGTCAACGGAGATGGTGGGCTTCTTGATCGCAGAAGGGAAGGCGCACTATCAGTGCTCAACCCCAACAAAACAAACAAAATACCACAGAGCAAAGTCACTCTTCCCAATTGGTCCTACAACAATATTGACATTTTATAAGGCAACTTCCCTGCATAAACAAAAGTATAATTACTACAGATATGTATGCTGTGTCTTCAAACCAGAGACAAAATATAAACCCACCCTCCATCCATAGGCATGCTAAGATAACCATTCAACTTTGCAGTCTTACCTTCCACACCTCAGTTGGCTGAACCAAGATAGACAACAAAGCTAGAAATATTACTACTCCGAGACGCATAGCCGCATCTGATTTTGCCGGTAAGATTACCAATGCCAATAGCCATACCTAAACTTATAAGGAAAAAAGATAATTAAATTATGCACAAAGAACTATGCTTTATCTCTTACAGAAAGCTTTGTAACATCTCAGCAATCTAGAATACTACAGCCTTGGAATATCAGAGAAAATGGAGACAGGCACCCAAAACTAACTCGTTAAAGCAAATGTTCATGGCTAACATGACTTCTCTGATAAAAAGGACTCGCATGAAGTCTTTAAACACTAAGAAAAGGCAGAATTTGACAGTTTCTTCCAACAAGTTCAAACTATTAAAAAAAAAATCGAAAAAAAGAAAAAGGAGATATACCATCTTGATTCTGGGATCCACACTGTGCAAGAAAGTGGTGGGAGAAGATATATACTGAGCAATTGGACTGGATGTAGCCTCAGATATTGCCCCAAATACTTTCTCAGCGGCAAAAATATTTCTTGGCATCCATTTTTCCCACTTATTACTGCCCCCAACTCCATTACTACTATTTTCTGAACATTTAATTTTAGGTTTAAGTCTTGCGAACTGGCGTTGTCGCAATACATGTTTCAAGAATTCTGGAGGGTCTTTGGCGGAGGAGAGTGAATGCGTAGATGATGGAAATATGAGGAGAAGTTTAGGGTGCGCCGTGAGGAGCGTCGGGTGCATTGGTGGCGCAGGAAGTAGCGTTTGCGCCGGCGCTGTCGTATGAGAAGCGGAATGCCGGTGGCGGAGGAGAGAGAACGAGAAAAGATTTCTTTTTTTTCTTTTTCTTTTCAAGATGTCCTTTTTATATTTTAAAAATATATTTTGTATTTAAATTTAAATATATACCAAAAAGAAAATTCAATATTCCAACAATTGGTATGCCATATGGTGAATTTCATTTTTTTTTTTAATGTTTAATTCTTTTTAAAATTTGGAGTCAGGTGCACCAGTTGCACCTGAATAATATTATCCGTTAGATTAGTTTTCAATTTAATCTCTACCATTGATAAAAAAAATAATTAATTTTCTTTTTTTTAAACAACCACCCACTACCCACTTTTTACCTATAAAAATGGGTGCACCGGTGCACCCCAAAATCACCCTAAAATTTGACTGCGTATATTAGTTTGTATATTTTGTCGTAAAGTTTTAAAATTTAAAGTATTTCAGTTTTGAAAATAAAATAATCTGTATATTGAGGTTTTATGAACATTAAAACCTCAATTGCTTTCTTCTTTCACTTAAACATGATGCAAGAACATGTAACATCATAGATTCTTAATTGGTTCTCTTCAAATCTCCACAATTCTATATTCGGACTGAAGTTAAGGAATACATACACATATATATCTCTATTGCAAGGATTCATTCATCTCTGATGGTTTATCATAACTACACTTGTGTTCCAGTTCTGAAAATCCTGTATAGGATTAGAGTTTGATGATGACAATTTTGGAGTTGGGCTAACCAAATTCACAGTAAGCTGAACCTCATAGAGGCACTGATCAATGACATGTCTACACCTTTTAGCATGTTATCCATTTGCTGCTGCTCCTTGATCTGTAGGTTAAGTTTGAAATTCAGTATATGAATAAAGCAATTCAGAAGAAGGTGAAATTTGACAAGATCAAGGTATAGCAGGCATGCATCACCTATTGTTATTACAACCTTCTGATGCTGAAGTAGGAAGTACATATTCAACTATCATTCAAAATGTAATTTTGTTATATTCATTCATATGATGTTATTGTTTTCAGTTCTCAATTCATCTCTCAGCTTCCCTCAATCTTCATTGTTCGATAGCAAAACCTACTTCTACTCTCAAGATCAGCAGCCAATCAAATGCTACATCCAGCTCAGAATAAAGACAGAAAATCAAGGTAATTCTCCTCCTATCCATCAACTAGCTAGTAACCACAATGTACTGGATGCTGACATAAAGAATCCTTTGAAAGCTTAACTAAGAACCTGACGAGCATTGATTCGTGGACACATCTAACAGGAAAAGAACAGGTGAATTAGTGTGCCATAGATCAACACATCAGGCAACCAAATTTCATCCAAACTTGACACAGCTGCCGTGGTAGTTTTGAAAGGCCCAACAAATATCATTGATGGCCTATTGCGTAGTTTCATCTCATCTTCTACCGAAGCAGATGGCATCGGTGAATAGTGTTGTGAAATAGTCGGTAACAGAGGAATATGAAGATACCAGAACAGAAATAATGCCTTCTTTAAGGATGCATATATGATTAGATTTAGAGGGTTAAGGGTCCGGTATTCATGTACAGATGCTGCACTTTCTCCATTTGTTATTTATCCACATTTGTTATCCAAAGATGGATCCTTCAAGATTGCAACTGCACACTATTTTTGGATTTAAAAAGTCAACAAATGATATATGACAGATTCTTGAATGGGATGAGTACACAGTTCAACTATCCAACCAAAAGATAATAACTCAAAATCGCAGTTTAGTGGTAACCATGAGAAACTCTCAATCTATGTATCAACTATTCAGTCAGAGATCCCCATATCAGCACACAAACATCCATAAATTGCAGAGAAAATATGTATATTTTTAAATCAAGAACAATCTCCAAATAGAATGCTAACCCCTAGATGGCTGCTGCTCTTTGCTGCACTTTAGCTTTCTCAGCATCAATAATGGCTTCCACCAGCTGCACCGATCTCTCCAATTCACCTTCCTTATTCACAACCACATAATCAAACTCCTTCAAGTGCCTCAGCTCTTCCCTAGCTGATGCAACTCTCATCAGCAAAGCCTCAGTCGTCTCCGTTTTTCGACCAATCAACCTCTTCACCAGAGCTTCCTCACTCTCAGCTACCAAGAACACAAACACTGCACTCTCTCTCAAGATCCTTCTCAGCGTCGCAGCACCCTGAATGTCCACTCTCAGCACAATGTCGCACCCTTTCTCCATGTAATCCCTAATCTGTTGCTTCGGAATCCCCTTATAATCACCATACACCAATGCATACTCCAACAGCTCATTTTTCTCGATCATTGTCAGAAATTCCTCTTTACTGATGAAGTAGTAATCTTTTCCATCGACTTCTCCGGGCCTTATGGCCCGACTAGTGGCGGTTACCACAAAATGCAAATCCTCTCTGACTTCTCTCAATCGCTTGATCACCGCATCTTTTCCCACACCACTAGGGCCACTGATCACGATGATCAGAGGATTAGGGTTTGGGATTGTAGGTTGGGAGCTGAATGTGGACCCCATAGCAGCTTCTAGAGCCCGAAAAACCTCGGCCCGGCCCGCGGATCCAGGGTGAGGAAGGGTTCCCGGTGGTGGCCTCCTGGGATCATCCATCGTTGAGTTTGTGGTGTACGGCGAAACAAAACTACGTGAATCTGCAGAAGTGGACCTTAGGGTTTTGAAATTCGATTGAAGGTTTGAATGGGAGTACGAATTGCAAAATGGGTTCGCGAATATTGAAGAAAACAGAAACGGGTTCGGGTTGAATCTTGATACGGAGAAGCAGAACCTTCTGAACGGCATCGTACTGGAACTCCTAGAATGAAGGCTGAATATGAAAGAGGAAATTTTCACTTTACCAAATTTTATTTATTATTATTTTCTCCATTTGTTTATAAATTAAACTTAGAAAATGTACAAGTTTTCATTTTAAGCCAATACATATTAATTACATTAATAGAAACTTTAACTTTAATCTTACATATTCAAAAATTCCAAATTATGAATTCACAAGATGACACTCTCAGGGTGTCATGTTTATTTCCATAATGCAAGTAAAATTATGCTACGCCTGATGAAATATACAACAGGTTTGCATTCTAGGGTTCCTAAATTCTTCACTGATCATCTTCCTTTCTTGGCAGCATTTTCATATTCACTGTAATCCTTCAATCATGGATAGGGATTTGCCAGCAAGGTTCATATAGCTGTACACCCATGCCTTAGATCATCAGAGAAACTTGAACCTGTGTTATGATCAGCATGAAAACCTGCTGAAGCGATCAACCGCCTCGATTCTTGATAGTATTGCTGAAATCTCTCGAAAAAATCGAGCTTGCATAACGTTGGAAGAGCTGAAACTGTTCAAGTTCACTGACCATTAGCAAATCATGAAGTTAGTACCAGTGGCTTCCAGCTCCACCTTGTGATGCAGCAACTTTTCGGGCCATGTACAGATCGGGTTTGGGCTGCAGCCCCGGTCCTTTGGGTCCATCGATAGGTCCTTCTCGAGCTTCATTCTTGCAGCCTAAGTGCTTCCTCGAGTAAGAAGAGCTTGGGGCATTATACTGTGCAGGCATGCCAGGATTCTTCGTCATTTTTCGGTGTTCAGTTGCCTCTATCGAGGCTGCTGCTCCACAGTCGTAACGCAACATAGGTCCGTTGGTTTTCCCTGGCCTTGCAGTGCCTTTTGCTGAGATAAAATTGTTATTATCAGACGAAGGAACAGAAAGCCCTCCTAAGCTGAGCAAGGCTAGCTCTTGAGAAAAAGGAAAAGCTTGGTCAAGTGGGACTTGTTAGGGTTGTAACCTAATGATATCAAACTCGGTGAAACCTCGACATGTAACCTAGTCAGCTAACTCGTAACAGTAGTATAAGATTCAAACTCAGCTCGACCAGAGTTGTTTACACATTAACTGCTAAAGGAGCTGGTAAACAAGTAAAATGAAGATCCCCAGGTTTAGTTAAAAGTTGTACCTTGGATACTGTGAGGGACTTGAACAGGTAATCTCGTCATGGGAATGGTCGAAGTCGCACACACCGGGGGATTCTCGACTTCTTTAACAGAGCACTTAGAAATGCCATTGGCAACATCAGCTGAGTGTTGGTTCGAGTCATTAGAATACAGTACAGATGGCCTGCAACCATACACACAACCTTTTAATAGTCTTTAAGATTAAGAGAAGTTAGAAAAGAGGCAACTGTACATTCAATCACCCGCAGCATGTGATTGTAGCAAAAGAGCTAAACAGAAACACGAAAAAAGCAACCTTGGCAAAGATGACGACTGTTGTCTCTCAGGCGGAGCAGCAGCTCCATTTCTCCAATGCTCCTCACGAGATGCAAATTGCTTCTTAAATTTGTCCACAGCACTATGAAAAAAGGCGTCAATCATCATCAAAAACCAAAACCATCCAAGACAGGGAACAAGTGTCCAGAAAATCCAGGCAGTACCTTGGATACATGAAACTAGTAGGTTCAGCTCCATCTAAGTATTCTTTCAACATCTTGGGATGGTACTCGAGAATCTCTCGATATATCAGCTCACTAATATCCTCCTTTGTAATCCTCCTCCTTTCAAATTCAAATTCCATTTTAGTAACGGCCTGTGAGCTTGGTTCTCTCTCGACTCTAGCTATGTTCCTGAAGTAGGGATCTGCAAGAGCCTAATAGCTCACAACAATACACATTCATAAATTCGAATAATAATGGATGCTCAGATCTCTAAAAATTTGGGATGTAAAGGAGTGATAAATCTAACCTCTTCTGCTGAAGGTCTATCTTTAGGATCAAAAGCAAGTATTCTTTCTAACAGACGAAGAGCTAAGGGGTCAGCATTTGGAAATTTGTGGGACAATGGAATTGCTTTTTTCCTTCTCATGCTGCTTAAGTATCTCCGAGCCTTTTCATTTCTTATCTATCAAACGACATGGTTGAATTCATATGGAACTTGAAATTTGGAACTGATGTGGATGGAGAGATAGAGATAGAGATAGAGAGAGAACACACCCTTCCAATGGTTTCAGGAGGTGGAGTTCCCAACAAATCAGTCATTATGTCTAATTGATGAACAACATTTTTTCCAGGGAAGAGAGGTCTTCCAGTCAAAAGTTCAGCAAATATGCAGCCTATACTCCAAATGTCAATTGCAGGTGTATACTGTGAATGGGCATAAGAAAATATATATTAGAATTAAAACTCTCATCATGATTTTTCATTAATTTCATTACATAAACAGAGTAGTATATTTATACCTTGGAGAAAAAAGATCCGCACAGTTCGGGAGCTCTATACCACCTTGTTGCAACATAATCCTTAAAGAATAACACAGACAATAAATTATTCCTCATTTACCAGATTTCTCATGCAGCTTCACTCAGATAATAAGGAAGATGAAACAGCCTTCAGAAATTTCGGAAAAGAAAAGCATACCGTCCAAAATATTGCAGTAGGAGTATCATTGAATGCCACTCTTGCAAGGCCAAAATCACAAATTTTCAGTTTGCAGTCAGCATTTGCCAAAATATTTTTCGGCTTCAAGTCACGATGAAACACATTTGCTACATAGAGCAACAAGATATGTTAGAACAAGCAAAATTATAGGAAGCTTTCTTCTCAAAATATCACCAATAAATTTGTAGACTATATGAGTATTAGCTGTATGACCTGTATGTATGAATTTCAAGCCTCTAAGAAGCTGGTAAAGAAAGAATTGATAATGCTCTGGAGTCAAGTCGTCATTTGCTTTAATGACCTGGTGGAGATCCGATTCCATTAGTTCAAACACAACATATATGTCCTTGAATTCTCTTCTCGATGGAGGTAGCAAAATGTGTTTGATCTCCACAATGTCTGGATGTCGAAGAAGACGAAGAAGCTTAATCTCCCGAAGAATTCGTGTGGCATCAGAGACATGTTCAAAGATATCGTTTATTTTTTTTATTGCAACCTTTTCCCCAACATGAGTGTCATACGCAGAGCAAACAACGCCATAGCTTCCTTTTCCAATCACTTCATCTATTCTGTATCGACTTCCTTCGCCATATTGCGTGAAGAAATCTATATCTGCAGGTACCTGCAGTTATATATAAGCATACATTACTCAAAAATGAACATAAAAGAATTAAAATAAAGTGAAATCATTGAACTCAGGCTTCCAAAAGAGTAGTTTTATTTATATTCAAGAGGATCAACATATGGACCTAAAAGTAAATTAGTACAACCTAGACGCTTAAAACAACAAAACGAAACCGTTCTAGGAGAGACTGAAACATGAAAAAGAGTTCAATAATGTCACATCATCACAACCCCTCAGTCAACAATCCACTTGATTCCCAGCCAATGTAGAGAAACTACATAAAGTTGTTCATCCATAACTTTCAAAAATAAACTCAGTCAACATAAATTAAAAATTTTCATCACAGAGAATAGAATAAGGATAAGCTATTACCATGGATCAGCTATAAGATCAAACAATAAAAGATAAGCCTTCAAAAGGTTGCTATAAATCTTTACCAGAGATAAAACTACTTAAGAGAAGAAGAATCAAAACTTTACAGAGCTAAAATTCAATGAGCATTTTGTCTGTTCTTTAACCCCCTCCAGAATTCAATTCTACCTCGAAACTCATAAATAATTAATTCAAATTCTTATGTTAAAAATTCTTGCTCCAAGGAACCCTCTTTTCATGAATACGATACATATCCTTTAAATCACAACATTATACCTAGATAGACATAGATATAATCAATTAAATATCATGTGCAATTTACTGTACTGCTGAAACTTAAAAACAGTACCTTTTTCCTCTGATCAGGGTTCATATTTGTCCAAAAAGCATCAACACTGAGCTATTATAAAACTGAGCTGCAGGATCAGATCACAAAGAAACCACAAAATGCTGGCTTCTCAGGAAACGTAGAGATTCAGAACGTAAATGAAGGACAAATTTTGAAGAATTCCCAGATTATAATCTGAAGCTCAGAGCTCAAATTTGATGATTAAATTGAAGGGCTGCTTCAGAAGTTCTTTAGCACAAACACATGGGTTTTTTTGCAGTGTTCAAAACTTCGTTTTCATGGGGTAAGAGAAATAGAATAAGGTGAAGTATAGTTTTCCTAGATCATTGGCGATGGTCTCTAGTACAAGATTATGTTTGTGGGGGAGAGAGAATTTTGCAAATTTATGGATTTAGACTTGTGAGAGAGAAACAGATAATTATTGTTTTTAATTTTTTGACAAAATATTAACACTTTATTAGATTTTAAAATAAGCACAATTGTAAAAAAATTGTAGAATATTTTCTTCTTTTATTATTATTATTATTATTACTATTATTATTATTATTATTATTTAGGAATTTTCTTTTTTACGTTTTAATGGTGTACCCCACCATTAGGGGCCCACCGCCCCTTCCCTTGGGATTGGTGGAGGAGGTAAATCGCAGGATGTGCCTCAAATGTAGGGATGTCAAAAATGGCCCGGCCCACCCGGATTCGCCCTGGCCCGTGAATTTGGGGCGGACCCGACCTGGCCCGTATCAAGAATGGGGCGGGTCTGGGTAGTAGTGATGCCCCGTTTTGGCCCGTTTGGACCCGTTTAAATCCATTTAATATTTATATTATATAACATATTGTGTGTATAATATGTATATTTTATTTATATTTTTTATTATATTCATTATTTATAAGATATATTTGCTTAATTGATTAATTAAATAGAAAATACATGATATTTCTATTTATATAATTACTAATTAAATGAAATAATATATATTATACATTATTTATAATAGATATAAATATTTAAAATAAAATAAAAAATCAAAATGGGCCAAAAACGGGGCGGACCCGCGACAAAAGAATGGGTCCGGGTCCGGGTCCGGGTACTCAACTACCCGGCCCGCCCCGGCCCATTGACATCCCTACTCAAATGGCTTATAGTGAGGGCTCACTGTTTTACTTGTGCTTGAAACGTATATTCCTACGGAGCCCCGATTCAGATCTATGCAACCAGTTCACGTATTCACAAAAACTCAACGAAATAAAAAGAGAATTGAAGCGGGAAAAGAGAGAGTATGTTAAGAGATGACGAATGGCAGCAGGATAGTAGAGTCGATTATGCGCTAGCGGAGGAGCATTTATAAGTAATAATGAAATGATTACTGAATCGTTTCTTAATGAGTCATCGAAATTGAAATCCAAATCTCCCCGCTTAAAAGACTGAAGTGGCAGCCAAGGACACGACATCATTAAGGGCTTTACCTCAAATAAGGCATATTCAAGAGTGAAGTCCGAGGGCTAATATAGTGGGATCTAGTTTCGTTGGGCCCAAAATCACTTAAAAGTCCAACACTGTTAACCTCGTCCGTTATTTGGGTCCAAAGGCAAAAGGCCCATGGTGAAGCCCAAATTGCCGAGCCTTACCAAATGTTTTACACTAAGCTCTAAGCATTAAGACATCAACCTCGTCCCGTTTAAGCAGATCAACTCTCATGGAAGTCGGGAGCCCTACAATTCAGAATCCATCCCAGACCACCTCCCCACCGAGACGATCCACACCACATTTGGTCATCCAGTGGGAGGCCTACTATTCCCCCAATACAGTGTCTAGGGAATGATTTATCATCACCATTCCAACCATCAGCCATGAAAATATTTGTTAGGACATTAAATGTCATCACATCTGATGTGAAACACTTAATGTCTGTTGAAATTGAGATTGAAATAAATAGATGAAGATTTCATTGATCTTGTTTGTTGTTTTTACAAGAGTACAGAATATAGCTATTTATAGAGGATGTGAGAACTAGCCGTTACTAATGAAACTAGCTGTTGGGAATAGTGATGTGAGAGAGAGAGAATATTTCAACACTCCCCCTCAAGTGTAGGAGTAAATGGGTTGATCACTCCTAACTTGTCTAAAATATATTTATGTCTTGACTTATCCAAAGCCTTGGTGAATATATCTGCAAGTTGATCTTTGCTCCCAATATAAGGAGTTTGGATCATTCCGCTTTGGACTTTGTCTCGAATGAAATGACAATCCACCTCAATGTGCTTCGTACGCTCGTGGAACACCGGATTTGATGCTATGTGGCGTGCAGCATTATTATCACAATACATCTGAATTGGACCTTTGGTTTGAACGTTCATATCCTCGAGTAGTTGCTTTATCCAGGTAAGTTCACTGGCAGTTGATGCCATTGCCCGGTATTCAGCTTCGGCACTTGATCTAGCTACTACGTTTTGTTTTTTTGCTTTTCCAAGTTACTAGATTTCCTCCAACCATAGTGCAAAAACCGGTAGTAGATCGTCTATCAAAGCTTCCTGCCCAATCAGCATCAGTATATCCTTGAATGCTTACATCTTTGTTGTTTTTTATCCAAATTCCTTGTCCCGGAGTTGATTTCAGGTATTGAAGTATCCGATCAATAGCAGCTAGGTGAGTAGTCCTGGGTGCCTGCATAAATTGACTAACAACACTCACAGGAAAAGCAATGTCAGGACGAGTAACAGTTAAATAAATAAGTTTTCCTACAAGTCTTTGGTACATGCCCACATCTTCAATAGGAGATCCATCTTTTGAATTGAGTTTAGCATTGGTTTCCATGGGAGTGCTAGCGGGTTTAACACCGAGTTTACCTGTTTCTTGAAGGAGATCGAGGGTGTATTTCCTTTGTGAAAGGAATAATCCTTTTTCGGAGGAGTGAGCTATTTCAATTCCAAGAAAGTATTTAAGAATACCAAGATCTTTGATATCAAAAGTTTGTTTGAGAAAGTTCTTAATATCTTGAATTTCTGTTTCCTTGTCACCAGTAATAATAATATCATCGACATAAACTAAAACAATAAGTGAAGAATTTGAGGAGATGCGAGTAAATAACGATGAATCAGCTGAACTTTTTTGAAAGTTCTGAGAGAGTAATGCATGACTGAGTTTAGAGTACCAAGCTCTGGGAGATTGTTTTAGACCATAAATGGATTTGCGAAGTTTGCAAACAAGGGTAGAATCTGGATTTTTAAGACCTTGAGGAAGAGTCATGTACACTTCTTCTTCTAAATCCCCTTGTAAAAAGGCATTTTTAACATCCATTTGATGAAAAGACCAATTTTTATTAGTCCCTATAGAAAGAAGGATTCTTACGGTGTTCATTTTAGCGACGGGTGCGAATGTTTCTTCATAGTCAATTCCATAAGTTTGGGTGAAGCCTTTGGCAACGAGACGAGCTTTATATCTTTCAATTTTTCCCAGACTATCGAATTTTACTTTGTAGACCCATTTACACCCGACTGCCTTTTTCCCTTTAGGGAGATGAACAAGAGACCAAGTATTATTTTTCTCAAGTGCATTTATTTCTTCTTCCATTGCTTTACGCCAGGTAGGACAACAATCAGCCTCTTCGAAGTTTTTAGGTTCAAATTGATTTATGCAATTTAAAAATGCATGATGCTCTTTTGAAAAGTGGGAATAAGATAAAAAGTTTTGGATAGGATATGATACCGAATAAGTGACATAGTCTCTTAGTTTGGTAGGCTGCCGAGTTTGTCGAAGAGATCTCCGAGGTGAATTAGCTTGAGTTGGGTTTTGGTTTTGATTTTGATCTCCCCCCATCGGAGCATCCTCTTCGACTGGGACGTGATCTCCCCCTGTTGAAGCATTTTCATCGGCTATGTGTTCATCTGACCCTGTTGAATTTCCATCATCCTCTAGAGGATTTGTAGTGATCAAATCATCATGATGATCCTGAGAAGGAATAAGATTAGTAGGAGCTGGAATAGGAAAGACAAAGTTGTTAGTATCAACAGAGTTATCAATAGTGTAGTAAGGATCATTTTCATTGAAGGTAACATCTCTTGAAAGGTAGAACCTTCTATTAATAGGATCATAACACTTGTAGCCTTTTTGAGAGACGGAATATCCTAGGAAAATAGCCTTGACCGAAGAAGGACTAAGTTTGTCGGTGCGATTAATATGAACAAAACACGTGCATCCAAAGGTACGTAAATGGTCCAGATTAACTTCTTTTTTAAAGAGGATTTTATGGGGACTAAAGTTATTGAGATTAGGAGATGGTCGACGGTTAATAAGGTAATTGGCGGTTAAAATAGCATCTGACCAAAAACGTTTTGGAACATTGTTTTGTAAGAGAAGAGAGCGGGTGACTTCTAAAAGATGCCGATTTTTTCGCTCCGCTACCCCATTCTGAGCGGGAGTGTAAGGACACGATGTTTGATGAATAATTCCATTGGTTTTTGTAAAGTTTTGAAAGTGTGAGTTTATAAATTCAGTCCCATTATCCGTTCGAAGAATTTTGATGGACGTATTGAAATAGTTTTTAATATAGGCGAAAAAATCTTGAAATGTTGAAAAAACTTCACTTTTATTTTTGAGTAAAAATATCCAGGTATGTTTCGAAAAGTCATCTATAAAGCTAACATAGTATTTAAAGTCATTATAAGATGTAGTTGGAGCGGGACCCCAAACATCAGAGTGTATTAAATCAAAAATAGATTTAGTGTTAGATGTAGAATTTGTGTAAGGGAGTCGTGTATGTTTGGATAGAGAGCAAATATCACACATGTCATGATATGAAGAATTTGGAAATATTTTATTAAATATTAGGTTGGATGGATGTCCAAGTCTTTTGTGCCAAAGAGTCATATTAAAAGCGTTTAAAGCAAAGCTAGGGAAGCTAATAACATATAAATCATTAATACGAACTCCTTCCCCAATCGTTCGTCCAGTTGATTTTTCCTGAAAGACAACATCAATGTCAGAAAAAATAACTCGACAACTTAATTCCTTGGTGATCTTGCTAACGGATAATAAATTTAAAGCAAATGATGGTAGATAAAGAATGTTATCAATCCTTTTTGAAAAAAGATAACTCGATCCCTTTCCACAAATTGAAACGGAAGTATTATTAGCAACTTTAACATTTTGAGATTTGTCTAAAATCTTTGAAATATTTAAAAGAATTGAAGAATCTCCGGTCATATGATCGGTTGCCCCTGAATCAATAACCCAAGTTTTATTTGAAAATTTGTTGTATGAATTTTTGTCGGAACACATAAAGGTTTTTGGTTTTGAAAAATCTAATTTTTTAACTTTTGAAATATTTTGAGTCATAGAATTTTTATTAGATAAAAAATAATTAGGAGGTAAATTGGCATAATTAAATGGACCTTTATCCACTGCCTTGGTGGATTGATTTGAAGATTGGGCCTGAAGAACCTGGGCAACCTGGGCTACCAAGGATGAAAGTTGGGCTGGATCGTATTGGGCTGAATGGTCTGAGTTAAGAGCATGGGCTCCAGAGATAGGAAATTGGGCTGATTGGTTGAATTGGGCTCCATAAGAATTGGGCCCAATCACTCCATTTTTTATTTCATGATATGGATGAAGGCCCATTGCTCCTTCCCCTTTAAACTCACGATCAGACTGAGTTTCTTCATTCTGCCCTAGGCTTTGAGCCGCTGCAAATCCTCTTGCCCCCGTGTTGCCGCCCCTTCGAATTTCACGGTCACTCTTGATCGGCCGGAGTTCGGGGTGAAGCCGGTAGCACTCCTCTTTCACGTGGTTGGGTTTTTTGCAATATCTGCAGTACTTTCCTTCTGCCGCCGGTGGGTTTTTCTGGTTCGTACGTCGGTTTCCGACGTAGCACTCCATATTTCCGGCATTTTGGGAGGATGTGCGGGCTCTATGCGTTTCCTCTTGTTGGAGCCTAGCCACGACTTCCTCATATGGGGGAAGAGTTGCCGCCATTAGAATTTGGCTACGGGCAGCCTCCCAGGTTTCATCTAGTGATGCAAGTAGTTGATATACCCGTTCTTGTTCTTCCCTTTCTTCAATGGCAGCGATGTCGGTTGTTTTTGGTTGATACAACCGTAGCTCCTGTCTTCTTTTGTCGAATTGTTCCACGATTTCGGTGATAGAGAAAGAACCTTTTTTGAGAGAATAGATTTCTGCCTTTAGATGAAAGATTTGGGCATGATTCTGGCAGTTCCCGTAAATCCTTTTGATAGAACTCCAGATGTCATAGGCTGAATCTTTTGTGATATATATGTCTCCTATTTTGGGCTCCATTGAGTTTATCAGCCAGCTGATGACTTGGGAATCTTGACATTCCCAATCATCGATTTTTTCCTGTTCTTCTGTAGTTGGTTTCTTTGGGTCGGCCGGGGCTGGTTTCGTTTTACTTCCATTGATGAAGCCTTGCATTTTTCTGGATTTTAGAAATACTTCCACTGATTTGGACCAAGGGATGTAATTTTTGCCATGAAAAACCGCATTTGTGATCCTCTGGCTTGAGTGGCTTTCGATTGTGTTGCTCGCCATGAGTATCCAAATATTTTGGTGGTAGATGAGGGGTTTGGAAATAGATTAGTGGAGAATCCAAATAGAGATTCAATGAAACTGATTTTGAATGTGTCTGAGAACCTTATGATGAATCCTTGGTGAAGGAAAAATAAGAACAGAAATAAGGAAATTCTGAAGGTTCTGTGATGACAGATATACTTCTCTTTTTGAATTGAGACACCTTTAATGGTGTTTTGTAGAATTGATTGAGTGAAGAAGAGGTTGAAGAATTGAGACACCTTTAATGGTGTTTTGTAGGAAGAAATATTTGAAGAGATTAAAATCTCTTTTGAATCAGAACACCTATGAGGTGTTTTTAGATCAGAAGAGGATTAGTCCTCTTATTGACAGAACACCTCCGAGGTGTTTATGGAGAGTTTGAACAAAAAATTGAAGGAAAGGATTAAGAGACAGGATGAACCTGCTCTGATACCATGTTGAAATTGAGATTGAAATAAATAGATGAAGATTTCATTGATCTTGTTTGTTGTTTTTACAAGAGTACAGAATATAGCTATTTATAGAGGATGTGAGAACTAGCCGTTACTAATGAAACTAGCTGTTGGGAATAGTGATGTGAGAGAGAGAGAATATTTCAACAATGTCGTATGACAAAAGCATTAATGGCTGTCATCAAGCATTAATTGCTACCCATTCATCATCATATATATATATATATATATAAGGAATTTCATGTAAATAGAGATGAGAAAGAAAAAAATTCCAACTGCTCCATAGTCGCAATAGAAAAAACCGAAAAGCATATTAAACTCCCAAGAACACAACTAGGAGGAATTCTCTAGTTCCTAGCCATTTATCTTATTCGATTATTCATATTTGATTTATTCGGTTCAACCTAATACAATCACATAATCATTGTAATTCATCCACGATCTATAATCAATTGTCGACAGGACAACATTTGATGTATTATGTGCTTATTTGTTTATGTTTTAAATTGTATAAAAAAAATTTATTATCATTATCTGGTTTGTTAATAACCCGTTTAAAGTGAGGTTCGCTCTGGTCCTCATACATAAACATTCATTTAATGTGAATTTACTTAAACCATGCCCCATTTAGCCTGTGGCCATATAGGACTGGCTGTTTAACATAAGCCAATATGAAGGGGGTATATAATAATATGGTATATAATAATATGGTATATTATAAAATCAGAATTAAATAAAAGAAAAGAAAAATTAAAAGAAAATTTGTGGCTTAAATTCCACTGCATTTCTCTGATTTCTTTATTTCCTCCACGTCCCAACCATGCATTTTGGGACCACAATTTCCCAAAATTCATAATTAATTAAACATCTTATTATTATTGTTAGGAGTATTATTTTTTACATCTAAACTAAAAATCAAATATATACATTTCTCAAAAATTATATGAAAAGGAGAAAAAGAGAGAAAGTTTTTATACTATCACAATCATTTAGATCCTCCAGTCCTATATACTAGATTCTTTGAGATTTATACATGTTAATTAATTTTTAAAGAGAGAGTATTAACGCCTCCTCAAAATCTTTTCTACACACTTTTATTGTTAAAATATACAGTACGTATTCTATATATATATATATATATATTTTTTTTTTTTTAAAATTTCAACGGTAAGGCCCAAAGTGGGGCCCAATAAAGTTGAGTTGATAGACATGCACCACATGACAAACACTACCGAACGTGGTCGTTTCGATTGGCATGTGCCTGCTGGGCTCCTTCCAGACATTGTAATTTTGTATTTTTAATTATTTAAATTAATTATTTGAAAGATGTTCTCATCAGATCTAGATAATAATCAAATGGGCAATCTTTGTTTTATTTTTATTTTTTTCATAAAAGACGAATTTAAATAATAGGGAATTTTTTTTCCCAACAAAATTAGCAAATGCTATGTAAGGTGCTTATTTAATATAAATATAATTATTAATTTTATTAAAGAAATTGAGAATAGTAATATATAAAATAATGTAACGTGTGGTACATTCAAAGTAAATATTTCTTCTTATTAAATTGATGAATTGATTTTTATGTTATTTTTTTGAAGTAAATTGATGAATTGAATTAATCACATTATATCACAAAAAACTTTAGACTAAATGGGCCATAGAATAAATGCACAGTCCAGCCCAGCCCAAATTCAAGGTGATCGGATCAAATAAAATACTTAAATAATTAAACAAATAATTAAATAAAATTAGAGCCCGCAGAAGCCTACACAGGCCATGCAAAAAGGACGCTTACGCAAGAAAACTGAAAACCTAAGAAAGATAAATCTTCGATTTTGTTCGGAGAAAATAAGGAGGTAAACAATTTGGAGGTTTTAATTGGAATTTGGATAAATTATTCCACATATAAATATCGGTTTTACGAGGTGGAGGGGTTTTTGTAGGGTTTCTCCCAATTTCATATCCAGTCACAGAAATACATCGATAAAAGATAAAACTTTTATCTGATACGAGATGGGTTCTTTGAAAATTGATGAGAAGAAGAGAGAATTGGTGGCGGTTAAGGAAATTGAAGAAGATGAATGGGAAGAACCCATTTTGATGGAGCAGCCTCAGAAGTATTGCATGTTTCCTATTGAGTACCCTGAGCTTTGGGAGATGTACAAGAAAGCAAAAGCCAGTTTTTGGACAGGTAATCTCTCTCTCTCAATCTGGACACAATTTTTTCTTGTTTTTGTTTTTGTTTTTTAAATGTGAAGGAAAATATGTTTAATTCTGATTGGCCGTATGTGCTCTGTTTTGTTCATTTAAGTGGACTGATTGTGTGTTTCATTTCTTGAAATTGGATTTGATTATTTGGTGCAAAATAGATTCTTTGAACTACTTTCTAGTATGGAACTGTTTTGTGTATAGTGTAATCTATATACGTTGAAATTGTGTGAATCATGTGATGTATGTAGCAGTCCCGAATATGTGTGTGTTTCAAGTGAAAATGTAGATAATTAAGCTAGCATTGTTTATCCACCATTAATTTAATTTATAAAGAAGATGAAAGGTGGTTTGATTGTTTTGAACACAGCGGAGGAGGTGGACCTTTCACAGGACGTGCAGCAGTGGGAAACTCTGACTCTGCCCGAAAAGCACTTCATATCTCATGTGCTGGCATTCTTTGCTACTTCAGATGGCATTGTTTTGGAAAACTTGGCTGTCCGTTTCCTAAATGATGTTCAGATTGCAGAGGTGATCCACTTTTTACATACCCTAAAACATTTACACTTGATTTCCTCTCATTCTGGAATCATTAATCATCAAAATGGATTTTAAATCATTGCCTTATCATTAATCTTACTCGTGTTAGTTTTCTTGACATCGCCTCAAGCTTGGCCTTCGTGTGATGGATGAATCGGTCACAAGTCGCTAACTTTATCCCTAGTTCTTTTGCCATCATTTGTCTTTGCATTGTGGCAGATGCACTTCTTATGTATAATGGTTACTGAATTTCCTAGTCGATAAATCTCAAACACTATTTAGAGAAAAGTATTCCATTTTTCTTGAATTGAATATGATACTAGTAAGGAGATACTGTATCATAACATGAATAAAACAATTTGGGGCTTTATGAAGTTTCAGAGTTTTTGGACCTGTCTTGAGCGTATGTACTGAAATCCTTTACCCAATCCTGCTTAGAGAAGGACACTTATTTAGAAGAGGTTTAACCATCATTTTTGATTAGTTGGTAGTGTGATTTTGGTTGATATTGATTCTTCTGGTTCTTGATAGGCTCGGGCATTTTATGGGTTTCAAACGGCCATGGAAAATATACATTCTGGTATACAACTCTGAAACTAATGCTTATTCAATCAAAATGAGAATTTCATGCTGATTTTGAATTCCTTTAATAGAGATGTATAGCTTGCTTCTGGAGACGTATGTCAAGGATTCTACAGAGAAGGAAAGATTGTTCAACGCAATCGAAAGCATTACTTGTGTTGCTCGAAAAGCCAAGTGGGCTCTGGAGTGGATTAAGAGGTACGATTGTTCATACTTCATTGTCAGGCTACATTTTATTTGAGTCCAAGTTGTCCTTGGTCATGATCTTTAACCTTAACACTGTGGTCTGGTTGGTTTCTTTGATCGCAATGTGTAGCTCAAGCTCATTTGCAGACAGACTCGTCGCTTTCGCTTGTGTAGAAGGGATTTTCTTCTCGGGGAGGTACGATTTAAAGTTCCAATTTCCACTCGTATTCGATTATGATGGCTCGTATTGATCAACTTTCCCTTTCACTCTCAGCTTTTGTGCCATTTTTTGGCTCAAGAAAAGGGGATTGATGCCAGGATTGACATTCTCTAATGAACTCATCTCCAGAGATGAGGGTTTGCATTGCGACTTTGCTTGCCTCCTATACCGGTAACCTCTCGTTCTTTTTTTACATCCTAACGTTAAAGACAGGCGACGGAAGGTTGATATCCTGCTGTTGCGATAGTGCAGCATGCTCAGGAGGCAACTGCATTGGGAAAGAGTTCATCGCATCGTGCAAGAAGCTGTTGAAATCGAGACAGAATTTGTTTGTGATGCTCTCCCGTGTGCACTCATTGGCATGAATTCGACTCTGATGAGCCAGTACATCAAGTTCGTTGCTGATCGACTTCTGGTATCACTCTCTCGCCTTCTTCTCCCTCATGTATTTTACACGCACTGACTAACACATCTCCATCAGGTTGCTTTAGGGTGCCAGAAGATGTACAACGTGGAGAACCTTTTCGATTGGATGGAATCCATCTCTTTAATGTACGTCGTTTGAAATATTCTTTTTTTACTCAGTGTCGGATCCAGTATTTTATAAACACGGGTTATTTGTGCAGAGGGAAGGCTAACTTCTTTGAGAGGAGGGTGGGCGAGTATCAGAGGGCGTCGGTGATGCAAGGCGGTAACGACAGCTTCGTATTCACCAAGAATGAGGACTTCTAGTCGTGTTTCTACAGTAGTAAGTTAGAGCTAAATCAGGGCAAACAAATGAAGTTTCTACCATTCAAAGCATACAAAGTAAATAACCCTCACATGATGGGAAGTGCTTCAAGAAATAAAGAGATTAGATATGAATATTGTGTGGAATTGTTATCATTCTTGAGAGACAGAAAATTTTGAAAGAGTTTCTAATCCACAATTGTCAGCCATGATCTCTTCCTCCAGCAAGTGCCAAACTCCTGAAGTTAACATCAAATGAGGTGAAAATAAGAACGTGTTAGACAAATATGGCATTCTATAACATAAACCTAGTTAATTTTTTCTGTAATTTGAGATCTTAACATAATATTACCCTACAAAGCGCATATTCCAAGGATTTTATAGATGAGATTTGCTCAAGTCCACTTCAACATGCAAACACCTACTCTGTGATTAACATGTTCTATAAGTGTCATATCTTGGACACATCCAAAGAAAAATTATACATTCGTTTGATCCAGATCGCCACCTCCAATCCATTGAGGCAAGAAGGGGAGGGTGGTCGAGTAGGACACTAAATAATCCAAGCAGTAGCATGAGTTAGCAACACAATGACCGCGTGGTAGATTTATAAATAATTAGACAAGTAGGTAGAACGGAGTGGAAGGCAAAGAGTGCAAAACTCACAACTTTTGTTAAAAAACCTAGACACAGACGTATATAACTATCATATATCTCACAGCAATAAGAAATTTGTGCACTGTACGCAGTGGGGCAATTTGAAATGCTTTCTCTTGACAAGATCAGTATATGTATCTCCTAATGATTCTTTAAATTTAAATTCTAATCAACTGGAGACAACTTGGATCTCAAGACTACACCATGATTGCATGACCAGAGGAAGACTCACTAAACATGAAGATGAATTTGAAAACCACAATAACAGACACAATATAAGATGCTGCATTCTAAGAAAGATATGAGATTTAAAAATTAAAACAGAGAAGAAAAAAGGACACAATGCCTTGGGTGCAACATTTTTTGTGCACACTTGGAAAATGTATCAACTTCAAGCCAATAACATGACAAAATTGATGATGTATTTACAACACAAGAAGAGAGTCAATAATATGGAAGGTGTACAAATATCAAAAAGTGACAGAAACCAAGTTAAATCAGTGGACAAAAGGTGATTTGGAGATATCTTCACTGAAAATCAAAATAAAGTAAAAGAACTGTAAAGCATCGCCATAGGGGATTTCATATTGGCTTATCAAACATTCCATCTATATAACAACAGACAAAAAATGTTGAGAGATCAAGAAACCAGAGTAATATAATATGCCATCATACTGGCCGGTTTGGCAGTTTGTTAAAGTAAAGTCCACCAAACTGAATTTCAGTCGAATGATTCAGAATGGCAATGGATTATCAGAAAATGCCAGGTAGGCAAGCACCTATTTTGTAAACCTTGTAGAACAGGTCAAAAAGATAACAAGAAATGACATAAAAACAGACCCACTAAATCTGTTTTGTTCAACTTTAGATGTGGTAGGTGTTGAGAGTGAAGTTTGCACAAAGAATCAAGGGTAGATGGCCTTAGATACATGAGTTGATATTTCAATATGATGATTTTTCTTAACTAGTTCCACCAAACTACACAAGATACATATACATAGACTAGTTAAAGGAATCGAACTTATTCGATTCAGAGTAGCCTGTTTCTGATCTTGGTGTGGTTGAGGAAGAATCAATTGTTAGCAAAAAAATTATCCCATGAACTGACTGGCAACAATGTAATAGCAGTAAACAAACTTAACAGCATTGCAATAAACAAACTTAACAGCACAGAACTTTCATCACCAAGTGTAACATTTTGTAAAGAACATCAATCAGATTGTCAAAAATCTGTCAAGGAGTCTGGAAAATGCAATACAAAGGAATAATGATATCATCAATACAAAGTAGGTATGATGACAACAACATCCAGAAGTGAAACACAATTTGGCATCAGAATTCAAGCTATCACAGCACATTGATTCATGAAATCAAGAAACCAGATTCAACCAAACTACACTCACTTCTTATGGCGCCGGCCACGCTTGGGACCCCATCCTTCGAGCTTCGAAATCGGGCAACCACATCTCAGGCAAAACAGCAGCACGGCCCGCCCGTTAGGAGGAGCCATCTTCCTCAATTCGGCCCGCAAACATTCGTAATCCGGGTTGCTCTCATTTCCCCCTTTCCATGGCAACTCATTCACATCTCTCACCGCCTTATTATCATCCCCCTTTCTCAACAATTCTTCCCCCTGCAACAGCAAATCAAACTCCAACGCCTTCTTCAACCCTTTACACCCATTTCTCCCACACCTCCTCGACCTATGCCCACAGCAGATCTCTAAGAACCCAGCAAAAGCAACGAAAGAAACGGCGAATAGAGCGAAAAAAATGAGCTGCGATTGTGGGTCGGAAATCAAATGGCAGTAGAAATGCGAGATGATCGATGAAAAATGGGGTAGAATCAGTGAGAGGGATTGGAAGACGTAAGAGAAACACGAAGTGATTAGGAAAGCGCCGGAGAAAAGGACAAGGACGAAGATAAGGAGGTCGAGCGTGGCGGAGGGGGAGTGTCGGCAGGCGGAAGGGCAATTTGGGGAATTAGAAGTGGTGGATTGCGGAGGGTTGTAGAAGGGTTTGGAGGTGGTGGGTTTTCTGAGGGAGGAGGAAGGGGGCATGACGATGGTGGGGGAGAGGAGGTGATGGCGCATGTTAGTGCAAAAGGGTGGAGGAAGGAGGGTGGGCGGTAGGAGGAGTGTATTTCAGGTGGAGAAATGGGGAAGGCGCGATCGGAGCCGCGCACGTTAGCGTGAACGCGGGGGATGGCGCACGCTAAGTAATTGTGTTTTGGACGCTTGTACCTAAGAGTACAATATTCTAAAATTAATTAATAGCTATAGTAGCTAATTATACTATAGCACGACTTTTCTAAAGATGGATGTTGCCAAAAAAATTCTAAATACTAAAATTACCAATTAGAATAAAGTAATGCATTGATTAGGAGTAAAATTATTATTATCTCTATTAAATGAGGTTACTTGTAGTATTTTTTTTTTTGAAAACAAAATGAGGTTACTTGTAATAATAATTTAAAATAATGCATAATTTATTTGCCCCTATTATACTTTCCTATGTATATAATAGATTAAGGCTTCGTTTTGCATACAGAATATGGTTTATTAAGACGTTTGGTAGCACATAGTAGCTAATTGAGGGGCCCGATAGAATGCACTTGGCCCGTTGCTAAACACTGTTGCTCTTTATATTGTTAATCTCGCGGTAGGCGTGTTATTAATAATACGGAGTGGATTAGTAGTTGATATTACAAATTGAAATTACTTGTCTATCCTTGAAAATAAAAAAAGAAGTTGATTGAATCAGTTTCTGTCAGATATCCCATTTCACACCTTTTCTTCATTATAACATCCATCTCCAATTTCTTAATCGATGTGTGATTTCTGAATATATTTGAAGTTCCAGTTGTGGGATGGACGATTACAACACAGCCCAACATACGCCTTGAAAGTTTTTGCCATTTCAAGCGAACATAGAAGGTGAGAAACACTAGTGCAACTAGGTTCTTCAAGACACCCAAGCTACAAAACGTGAGCACGATATATAGTATTGAGGAAACATGAGCAAACGATGATAGACGCCGAATGAAGAGGCCAAATTGTCTCATATTTTGGGATGGTGGTATTCCATTTTAATGTTGTGTAAAATTTTGTGTTTGATGTGTGGAACTACATCTAGATTGTACTAATATACAATTTCTACTGCACATATGTATCAACACCTCCATTAGAGCTGTGTGAATTCAAAATCATAATTGTATGTTGTGTGATTAATTGATATTTCACTGAGTTGAAATATCAGAAGATCAAATTTATGATTTATTATTATTATTATTATTATTATTTGTTTTGGTTTTTTTTTTGTCCTATTCTTATAAATTTGTAGTTTCATTTCGCATTTTGTTTCAACTTTTTATTTTGTAAATCTAATTTCAAATATCATCAACTGACATTTTAAATTTTAAGAAATTTATTAATTTAAATGCATTTGATTTTATAAAAATAAAATTTAAATATAAAAAATAAAATTATTTAAATAACACCTATCATCATCTTTGAAAAGGATATAATTTAAAATCTATAAATTAAATAAGGGCATAAATGTAATATTACATCTAATACATAGTATTAATATTACCTGTCAAACACTATATAACATTATTATTACTTTTTATACATCCTACCAAACAAAATCACTCATCCATATTACCACCTTATATTAGCATACATAATACTTACCCTCATAATACCTCTTTATCTTTTTCTCACCTACCAAATGGGCCGTAATTCTCCTCTAATTGACTGATTGGTACCTTCAAAATAAATAGTAATAGTATAGTATATTTCTTTTTGGAGTGTATCTTAAAATAATAACTCAATATTCTAAAAGCAAGAATGTCATTAAAATAGAGTCCACGGAAATATCTATTTTAATGGAGTATAATTTTCTGCATCTCAGAGTAGTGTTCATTTTTTTTTTCACATAATTTAATAAATGCAGGTAAAATGATATTTTTTTAAAAAAAAAAATATGTTGTGTGTGACAAGGGATAGCATTTAATAAAGCGGGTTGATGGTTTAGTAATTTATTTCCACTTTTAAAGATATGAGAATTTTTATGTGACAAATCAAATGAAAAATGTGAAATTTTTTTATTCTTTTTAGAGAGAGAGAGGGATATTATTATCTGACCTTTTTCCATGAATGTCAATGGGTTGGGCAAGCGTTGACGTCAATTGAATAGTAAAGCCCAGTTTAAATGAAAGAAAAAGCCCAATTTAAGTGAAAGATAAAAGCCCGATTACAAGTTTGAATTAGGTGGGCCGAACATGCTTTCTTGTTATAGCCCAATTAAGAGAGGTGAATATTTTAAATCTTTTTATCAGGCCTTCAAAGGTCAAATTTTGCTTGTAGGACTAGAACTAATACTTTTATTATTTAATAATTTATTTATGTCACAATTTAATCACTCTATAAAGATTTTTTTTTCTTTTCTTCTAAAGAGTACTCTACTACTCTAATAATGAAGTTAAAGTGCATGCCTCAGTCATAGTATTATTAGGGTGTTTAAGAATGCTTTTTAAATAATTAATCAAAAGATATTCTTAGAAAATTATTTATATAATATTATAGTACGTAGGTGCATGTAGATTTTTTTTTTCAAAAGCCCATTCTTCACTGCTTTTACAAGCTAATAAAATGGATTTATGAGGAAAAAAAATGGAAATATTGTTATGGTGAACTGTTGTGAATATTAAGTGGGTAATTAAATTTGATAAATTAGAATTATGAACACAGAACAAAAATAAATGAATTATTTTCCATATTTGTGTGTGTATCAATATCTATCTTCTCATTCAAGCTCTGAAAATCTAAACAATATCATCAACAGTGGCAATCCACCCCACCCCACCACACCCACCCCACCCCCAGTTTCTTGTCAAATAAA
This sequence comes from Pogostemon cablin, assembly GCA_023678885.1. NCBI lineage: Eukaryota > Viridiplantae > Streptophyta > Magnoliopsida > Lamiales > Lamiaceae > Pogostemon > Pogostemon cablin. The sequence continues at coordinate 947,080 of CM042989.1, forward strand.
GGGGAATATTGTGATGGTGGTGTTTCAGTTAGTCACATCATTGAATTCAGATAATGTGTGATCAATTCTTTTTCTTCTTTCCATCCATTATTAATGAATGTGTACTTCTCCTTAGCTTAATTATTCACTAGTATGGCCATAGATTCCCACCATTCTTGGACTTTTTTGCCCTCCATTAATCTTTTCTTGCATGATGAGTATTGATCCTTTGGAAAAAAGATTACAACCCTTGTCCCAATATCATCAACACATCCTCACCACTTTGTGGGCTTTTGATTGAGCAACAAATCATGTTTTGTCCCTAGGTTTGGACTAGAACTCACATGAGGGCCACAATGTTGTCCAAGAAAACACATATATTTGACCTTATATTAGCTGGATATCAGTAGTACAATTTTATTTTCAATATAATACATATCTAGGTCCACCCTTTATCATCTTATAATGTTTTGAGTAAAGATAATCTTATCTTCATTGATTCTTTTGCTTTAACTTAAGATAAGGTGTTGAAATGTGAAAACAAATCCTTATCTCTGCCACTCTTTGATTGACAATGGGGCGTGCACATTTATTTCTAATGACAAGAGCCCGCTATGAGTCAAGAATCACACGAGAGGAGGTAAATGCATGAGGGCTCATCGACAGGGATTTGAACTCGTGACCTTTAGATCCGGTGATCATCACATTGATTTATTTATTGCTAAAATGTTGACTTGATCATGTAGAGTTTAAAGTTATAGGTCATGTGATCATGGATATTATAAGATCATTTTATCATCATGCACCTAATTGGGAACAAGGTTTTTTTTTTTAGCTACATTTCACACTGCATTTAAAACTTAATTAGGTAACAAGTTTTTTTTTTTTAATTTATTCAAGTAATAATTTTCTTGATTTTTGGGATGAAAATATAGAAATGAATTGATGAACTATTACTCATCTAAAAAATTGGTTGATTTCCTATTATATCCGAAATTTAGAAGAAAAGTAGTTTCTCACTAAGAAAATTTATAGTTTGTCATGCAAAAATGTGACATTCCCAGACTTCATTCAAAGTGAAATTAGTGCTCCTCTAAAAAGTGTTTTGTATGAAAAATCAAATCAGAAACAAATTAGATGGAAAGTGTGATTAGAGGGTGTAGTTTCTTTGCATGGGGTGTCTAGAAAGTTCAGCCCATATTCATATTTAGAGGGGGAGTGTGTGTTGGATAATTAATTAAGGATAATTAATGTGGTGGTGGGGTTGTAATAAGTGATTAAGATCACACGAGCAAACGCACACACGGTTGGCAAAATAGCAACGATGATTAAGTAATTAATTAGTGAGGATTTAGATAGGGTTAGTGCACGTGGTGTATGTAGATAGTGAGGGTACACACTGTCCCTCACATTCTCCTCTCCTGCTTTCAACCCTTTAAATTCTTGGTCTTGAAAGACCAGTAGTACTGCATCATCTCATCATTAGGGTTCTTGATCAGGAGAGAGAAAGAGAAAGAAGAAAGAGAGAGATGGGAGAGAGAATGGAGAAATGGAAAAGAATGGTGAGGCAAGTAAGGGGAAAGCTATACATTATCAGAGTTTGCATAACCATGCTTCTCTGTTGGGATGACTATTCTTAACCTACATACTTTAATTATGTTAATAATTTTTTTCTTTTTATTTTTATTAACAGTTGTTATTTTCATGCTGTACTTTATCAGTTTATACAGTGATCATGAGTCTGTACAGATCCATAGCTAATGTATTAATTAAGATTTAAGTTCTCAGCTGCAGATTTTCAAAGTTCAATTTTCTTGTTATCTAATTAAAATTAGACATGTCAATTAACATGCATAAGGATTAATTAATTTAATTAGTCAATGAAAGATTACTGTTTTCTCTCCCTTAATTCCCTTGTATATCTTCGCACTCCCATGCAAAATTTCATGCAACTTAAATTGTGAAAAACTAAGGCTTTTAATCCAGAAACACTACACATATAAAAGTATATTGTATAATGTTCTTATATTAATCCAGATTCAATAAAGCTGCACTTTGATTAGTTTGCATTACACAGTGTTGAAACAAAAATTGATTCTTTTATTTTACCCAAAAAATAAGAAATGAAAAATGGAGTAATATTTTGAAAGGTAACTGTGGTTTTTTCATAAAATACTGTCTCATAATTTGCACTGTGTATATATATAGTCTTGTATGAAACGTTTCACTTTTTGAGAATTAATATGTGTTTAATCAGACAACAATCAATTTTTATATATTGGTCAGATCTCATGACTTTTTTCTTTCAAAACTCATTCTTTAAAATGATCTCACACAAGTATATATTTTCCACATGATATATAGATAATTAATGTTTTGTGTTTATTTGCTTAAATTTTAACTAGTATGCATTTACATTAATTATGGGATCACATGTTTTTATTAAAAAGTGGCACCTTAATCAATTAAAAGTGATATTTGTTCAATTAAATTATTTCATGAACATTTAGTAAGTAACACTTTTATAATTATCAAGAAAAAGTGAACTTCACAACTGATCACAAGTTCATGCATATACAAGACTTAATGGCTCTTAATTAGTTTATAAAGATTGTCTCTTGTTATATTATGTGTATATTATAAACGTTCTAACATTATATGTGTGTAGTATATATTTGATTCTTTACAATGAACATACAAGGTGAATGAAACCTATATAAATTTTTGGCTTTACTTGAGTGATTCTCTGTGGTTTTTTATTTTTATTTCTAGGATGAGACAAAAAGCAGGAGAAGGAACAGTAACATTTAATTCTATTATAAATGGGTAATAATTAGTAAATTACTAATATTAATACCACTCTCTGTCATACGTAGAACAAAAAAAATTAACGCACACAAATTACCAGCCAAAATATACAATCCTGGAGCTCAGCTCTCTGCTCTATTATACAGTAATATATGCTAGTATTTATTTATTCTTTTTTCCTCAGTTTTGTTGGACTAATATTGGAGAGAATGGAATTAAATGATTAATTTAGCTAGCTGTGATGTTATATATAAAAAAGAATTAATGGCATACAGCTTATTGCTTACATAGGAATATATATAAGGCAGGGTTGAGAAGAACAAAATAAGAATAAGTTGGGATATAAAATAGAATGGGTGGGTAGGGTTGTGGAGGGGTGGGGGGGGGGGGGGGTATGGAGTCCTTTTCCATGGAGTTTGGCAGGGGGACAAAGTGATGACTCTGCATATTCATCTTTTCCAAACAATGGGTCCCCCTTCTCTACTTGGAATCACAATCACACCTTCATCATATCTCTTTAACCAAACCCCCAAATCCTGTCTCAACCACAAAGAAGATCATCCCCACCCCCCACCACCCCTAATGCATGTATGCATATAAATATATGTGGGAAGTCATTGTCTCATACTTCATACCTTAGCTACCATAAAAGAAATATTCAGACAACTGGCTTTTGTTGATCAATATATAAACATAGAAAGAGAGAGAGAGAGAGATCATTGTTGCAAGAAAAGACTGAAGATTATAATTAAGTGTGCATGGGGTGGATTGAAGAGCAGAAAAGAGGGTCATGGAAGAAGTGTTCGCGATACATCCAGGAGCAACGTACGCGTTTATATATCGTATGGAGGTGCTCTGTCATTCTAATAAGATGCAAACTTGAAGCCATAAGCTTTGATGATAACTGAGACTAGGTAGGTAGATCGGCATCAGATTCCAGCTCGACTCGTATTTGGCTCGATATAATTATATCTGTAGATAAGGCAGCTAGCATGTGTTCTGTAAAATGTATATGTGCCTTTGATCACAATGGCCTAAAAATGTTGTGAACATTAATTTTGAGCAAATATAATGCAGTCTTTGTGTATGTATATCATATTTGCAAAAGATGGAGCTTGCATGTTCATATATATATAGTGTTTCTGTGTATTATATACAGTATTAATTGAATTAAATGGACTTAATTAATAAGCTATAATTAGCTGATTATTGAATTGATGGTTGTAGAGCTATATGTGAGATCATGGAAGTTGGGATTATTGTCATGCTTAATTTGACACACCCCTCCAACCCCCCACCCCCTCCAAAAGGGAGGGGGGGGGGGAATCACTGTAGAACTTGTAGTTTTTTCCTATTTTTTGGGTGGGATTTAGAACTAATGCAACCTTACTAATTATTTAATGTTAGGAAAATGAAATAAGGTGTAAGTAGTAAACCACCCCTGGAAAAGTGAAAGTCAAAACAAGTTGTTATATAGTACTAGTATATTTTTTCGGTTTACAAAATTTAAATACTCCTTCCATACGTGTATTTAGATTAAGAAATTTTTAATTTTAGGCGTATTATGACATTTCTTTTTTAATAAAAATAATAAAATATTATTTTTTTAAAAAAATAAAGTGTATAAAAAAAAGATAGTTGTTATGACTTTTTTCAGTTTTTTAAAAGGTGAAATTTTTCGTAAAATGAATCAAAATGAAAATGATAAAAACTTTTAAAATACATGGGAGTATTTTAGATTGGATTTTATTAATTAAACCCTCATGCATTTATTTGTTTGGACAGAGTAGAAAATAAACTCAGTGTACGTATTAAAGTATAACTGTCTCGGAGTTATATGAGAGGGATGGACGGTGAGAATTTTTTAAATAAAAAAGATGTGATAAAAAAAATTAAATATACCACATAATTTATAGGCAAAGAGGCAAAGACTTGTGCAAGACCGTCTCACGTAAACTCTTACGTGAGACGGTGAAAAAGTAATAACATTTATACTAAAAAGTGATATTAAATTAATAAAAAGTAATAATGTTATTTCATGAACAATTTATAGTATAAATGAAAAGTAATAGTAATATTTTATAGCGAAAATGATAAATATTTTAAAAAGTGTAAAATGATCTCACGTGGGACGGTCTCACGCAAAACCTACCTAATTTATAAGACGAAATTGTATCACACAATAAAAAATTAGCAAAAAAAAAAAAAAACTTGATAAAAAATAAGTGAAATGGTATCACAGAACTTCTCATAAAACTTGTAAACAATATATATGTAGAGCCGATTGTTGAGTTTTCTCAAACAGTGTTACTGATCATGATGCAAATAACAAACAAATTACATTAATTTTGGCTTCATCGGAGAATACAATGATTAACGTGTACAATATAAATATAAATATAAATATATATTTATATACATCTACAAATTACTGCCAAAAAAAATCTTCAACTTCTCAGGTCTTTTTCAGTGATTTCTGCATTTTATCGACAAGAAATACACAGAGCACACATCACTAAAGTCGCCATGAATTAATTGTCTTTAAAGCTATATGTCCTTTTAAATTTTGCAAAATTTTACAAAAATCAATTAAAACCATTACACAAGACTTCATTCATTTGATGACCAAAACAACAATACCTCTTGCAGAATTATGGGGTTCAATCCGCTCTTGATCTGAGTCTCATCTCTTGTTTCCGGTAGCAGGCTCAACGGGATTCTGCAATCTCACTGAACTCGAGCTGTTGTCACCGGATTTTTTCGGTGTCTGTGCTTGCTTTTGTTGGCCTCCCTGTGCAATTCACATAATAGTAATTAAGTAGTCGGATGAAACTGCGTAACAGCAGGTTCAAAATGCACTCTTGGATGTATAATCGATTGCACAGAAGGTGGTGTCTTGCACAAAAAATTAATGTTGCACTGTGACAGAACCCAGATCACCAAACGTTGAAGCATAGATTCAATTGGTCTATTACCACAGAGATATTTTCGCTGCACAAACACTCACTAAACTATATACTAGTTGAATTGAATCAGGCACCGAATTTTAATTTGCAACAAAATGAGAGCTAGAACTATGAGACCGTAGATAAAATGGATATTTAGCAATTCCATCTCTTGAGGTTTCCCCTCACTAAACTTTATTAAACTTCCATCCCTTGAGATGAAACCACTAACAACCCAAAAACACATGTTTATTCCAATTATAATTGGCATTAATGTTTAGTTCCCAATTAAGACACTAAAATATCAGTATAGTACCTATTTCCTACAAATTAATGACAGTATTGAATTTGGTAAGAGAAACACACTGAATGAGTGATAGTACAATAAAAAAACAGGTTTATGCACACAAGTATTGAAAAGAGTTCACTCACGGCTCCTTTGTGGGATGTTAACCTACGAATCGATGGAGCACGTGCAACTGATGAAGCAGCTGCTGCAGCTGCCACACGTATCCTGCACAGCATGAAAAATGTCAAAAGAATTCACTGATAATCAACCCTTAAACCATCCAAACCCTCCAATTATGGAGTACCTTTTGTGGACATCGACATATTCATCAGTCTCATCAACAATCTCCTCCTACAAAATCAAAGAAAAACACACATGACATGATCCTCTGCCTAAAGTAGTGATGTACAGAGGTTGAAAAGTAAAATTACTTGTAAACTCTTACCTGCAAAAGTTCTTCAAATACATCTTCCAAGGTAATTATGCCAATAACTTCACCATCTTCTGAGTCATCTGAAGGTGGAGCCAATCCGTTTGCTGATGCATCAGTACTTGCCACATTATTTTTTGAGGGTGGCCTGGGTAGATTTGTGACCCTCTCAATGTCAACAACAACATTATCTACTTTATCTTCTTTCTTTGATAGCAATGGAGTATTTAAGTCCAAATTTTCACTTGTTACTTCGTTCTCTTCAGACTTCTCCTTAATAGCCGGAGGTCTTTTGTTCCCTTTTGCCTTGACAACAGCTGCCATATGACTGCTACCTTTTTGAAACTCATTGAGTATGTCATAGAGGGGCATATCTGCAGGAACACTGGGAATCAACAGTATAATCAAATTCCTAAGCCTTGATTGTTGGAAAAATACAATATATCAGCAAGTGAAAGAATTGTTGCTACCGTGGAATTCGACGAATTGAAACAGCACTAACTGGAGTCTCTGTTTCTGCTCTCACTGTGAGGAGACTCTTAACCTGATCATCAAACAATGAACCGATTAGTTAATTATTTATGATAAATCATTTATAAAAATTATCAGTTATAAAAACTCACTAGTAAAAGGCCAATAATGTTCCTTGGGTTCCCAGAATAGACAGGAACTCGACTGTGACCACGAGCCAGAATCTTACCCATCGCTTCCCTGAGATGTGGCAAATTTTGTACCATGTATTACTTTAAAGCAATTATAAACTCAAATGCCAGACATCCCCAGTAATAGATAAGCTCAATGATTGCATACAATTAATTCATCAGATGCAAGAAACGTGCTGCAATTTTTAAAACTAGATGAAATTTTTAGCAGTGCGCCAGATAGTGGATATAAAAATAATCAGTGGAACACACACACAATTTTTCATTTAACCCAGCCTTGCCATATAATAGTGATAAATAGAGAATAATGAAGTCATATTCAACAGTAATATATTTCTCCCCAGAAATAGACAAGCTTACAAATATGGCCAAAATTCACAAATTTATTTATCTCCTCTGTAACCCACTTTTTCTTTTTCTTTTTTTTTTTCTTTTTTAAGAAACCAGTCTAGAAAACTCGCAATATTTCTCTACCATGCAAGCAATTCTTACCAGTCTAGCTTTGAATTCACATCCAGTGAAAAGGTTGACCCGATTGGCGTCATGGCCTCTTCAGCAGTCTAGTCAAATAGCAAAAATAAGTGAAAAAAATGGCACAAAAGTGCACGAGGATTTTGTAAATTGTGACATTGCAGCATAATTATTTTGATCTAGAAGCTGAATTGACTCGACTTAAATATACTGCTGTAGCATTAAAACCTTAATAATCATTCAAAAAGATTTCATAATTTACAGTTCAGAAACTAAATGAAGCCAAAATCAAAGTCATCCAGGAATTCAAGGGCTTATTCAGAGGAGTACAGATAACATTTCTTTTCAGGTATACAATAGTAAGATACAGAAGATTCAAACAATTTGGATCAAAGATTCCAGGATTAGTCCTCAGATGCCTCTATTGTATAAGCAAAACATGGAGAAAAGGTACGAGGAAGTCTGGATAGTGGAAAAGCTGCAAGTCCAAGTTTCGCAGCATTAAGAAGGCAATGCATATGAAAACAGGATAAAATTTTCCTGTAAAGGAATGTATATATATTATATACATCAAAGTCAAAGTTTTAAATTTTATAAAATTAATACCTTCTCCGTCAAATCTAAAGCTCCACTAATAATTGTTGTCTCATCATGTGTAAGTTCACCACCTTTGCCAGCCTACATAGACCAAATAACAGCTTAATACATTCTATAATGAAAAATGCTACAATGCCCAGCAGATGAATCCTGGCAATTTCACGTATATAAAACTACAAGGCACAACGACATCACCAACCACAGATAAAAAACTCTGGCAACTAAATTACCTCCTGGCTGTGGATAGAAACAAGGGCCTTCAGCTGAGCGCGTCTAAACAGAGCCTCATTGTGTCCAAGAACATAATCCAGAATCTGAATTCATCGAATTTACGTACTTAGACACTCAAACTTTTGTGTGGTACCCAGGGATGTTTGAGGAAAGAACAGATTAATCAGGTCAGTGAAAAAATAAAATTAGGAACAAGCAAGATACTTTAGATTTTAATTGAATTGATGTCCTGGTAAAACAAAAGGAACAAGCAAAGGTAAATCTAAATATTGGATACAAAATAAAAACCTGAAATACTGATAAGCAGAAGTTGCTATTTGATCTAGATTAAGGGAAGAAAAGGACCATGAGGTGCATGAGATTCTACACATGCATACATTGATAGCAATCATTAATTGCCACGACTTGAAATAATATTTTCAATAACAATTGTAGCTTGCAAGTCATGAGCCGTGTTTGAATTTTACATTCAAATAACAGTAAGGCTGCCTAGATGACACAGTGTAGTATACATTAACAGATATGTAAGAAATTCAAATGATGTAACATTGCACTGTTTCAGTCTTTAAGATGCACTTAATATAAGTTCAGGATAGCATAACTTTTATATCAATTATAAACATAGTTATGCCTCAGAGGTTTTCCATCATCAGTGATCACAAATTACCTTTCCAATAGGGTAAGCGATAGGGTAGCATACGACCATTAGAATACGAACAAGCCACACTAAGTTAGCACCAACAGCAAGTCCATATCTTGTGCATATTGATTGAGGGATAACCTTACAACAGAGAGTAACAGGAGAAAAGACAGGTAGAATTAGACAAAATACAGACAACAAAAGAGAAGGCTGAAAAATCAAGAGAAATGTATACCTCTCCAAATGCTAAAACAAAAGTTACTGATAGTATAATGGCAACATATTGATTGAAAAGCTTGTCTAGGTATATTGGAAGGGCCTGCAAGTAGTAGCATTTAGTTTTACTAAACAAGGTTAAGCAACTTTGCTCGTCTTAGCAACAAAATTAATACAGAATCTGGTACCTCCATCGCCGCAGCATTACATAAGAGCAATGTCACTAGAAGTTGGTGCTGCTTCTGAACCACTGGAAGTATTGCAGCTGAAGACAATTTACATGCTATCAAATTGCAAGACATGAAGGGACAACTTCTGACAGAAAAAGAACAAGATTAAAGGGAAAAGCTTGTGACTCCTGGAAGGACGTCATCTAGCATGAGCCAGGAAACCTCAATTTTAATCAAACCAACAAAATTGAGCTTAATCTGAGTTATTGTTTTTCAAGAGAGAAACCTCAAACCCTGAATAAAGACAATGTAGCCAGCAGCATAGTGTGAAGCGTATCAAGATTTTAATGAATTCTGACAGAAAAAACAACTCAAGCTCGCATTTGAAGATTTTAATTCTGACTAGAAAATGCAACAAAGTTCAATTATCACCAGAATATTGCATCTAACAAAGCCATCTCTGCACTAAACAGAACAAAAACAACCATCTACTATGCATCAGTTTTAACTAAAACACCAAACTACAGAATCTGATGCGTAATATGAAGTCAAATTATCATCACACCACCTATACCTACACAATCTAAAACAGCCAAATCATCACCATCATCAGAAAACAAAAAATCTAACCAATACCATATTTGCATCAATCACAACAAAAACAAAGTATCAAAACATCACGAATTTCTCCCCAAACTTTTAGCTGAGTAGATAGTTACTCACCGGCCTGATTCTTCTCCGTCGGAGTGCCGCTCCTCTGGAGGATCTCAAGCTCAACTAGGCCCAAAGACATGAGGCCCAATGTCAGGCCCGACATAATCCCCGCGAACAGAACCAACACGCACGATACACCGGCGTACACGAACCACCATACCGTACCGAACTCTATCTCCGCCCCCAAAACTTCTCCGCCGCTGTTCCTGATCGCTATCGACAGCAGCGCCGCCGCATTAAACAGGTGCATAATTGCTCACTGCCTCAAATCTCTGCACTCCCTACGAGCTCCACACTGCCGTTTCTGAAATTTTGACCGAACAAAGAATGTAATTAATCTGTTGGCCTCTACAGTAATTTGTAAAAAATTAATTAATTAAACATTTTCGAAAATTATTTTTAAATAAATTCGAGAGTGTTCCTCTCGATTAGACTTCTGATGAACAAGATTGTTCCAAGTGTACAACACATGAACATCATGGAGATCAATAATCAATTAAAATCTCGTCAAAATCATTTATCGATCAAATTTGCGCATTGAATTCTATTAAATTAAATGTAAATATAACGTGTTTTACCGAACGACATCAGAATAATTGAAATAATAGAGTTTTACAATAATTTAATTAATTTTATAAATTTTGGATAATGGAAATGAATCAATGGTAGGTGTGTGGTGTGTCACAGCTGAATAGTCAAGAATCTACATCCATGATCTTTTTCATCTCCAGAGTCCAGATCCAAGGGTCTGTAATTACAATAATTTATTACACCACAAATATTAGTATTCCTTCATGCTTTGTTTGGATGGATGGATTTGAGGAAAGATTTATAAATTCATCCCTCAAATTCATTCATCATGTTTGGATGCTATTTGAAATCAACGAATTTATAAATCCAAGATTTTAAATCAATGGATTTCAAATCATGGATTTGATTTTGAATTTTTTTAGTTATTTTTGAATGGATTTCAAATTCTTACTCAAACCGTGTCATTTGAAATTCTTCCATTGTTGTATAATTGATTATATTAATATATGAAAATAGTATAAAAAATTGATAAATTAATTAATATATATATATATATATATATATATATATATATATATATTATATTTCAAACTCTACCATCCAGCCTACCCCTACTCACCCCACCCCCACCCCCACCCCCACCCCCACCCCACAAAATAATTTTTTTTATAAAATTTTAAATTATTAATATTTGAATAATAAAAATATTATCATCCAACCCTACCCCCTACCCACCCACTCCAACCCCCACCCCCACCCCCCACCAGCACCACCCCCCAAGCCAAAAAAAATTTTTTAATAAAATTTTAAATTTTAATATTTGAATAATAAAAATATTACCACTCAACCCTATCCCTATCCACCCACCCCCACCTCCACCCTCACCCCCCACCAACACCACCCCCCAAGCCAATTTTTTTTTTAATAAAATTTTAAATTTGAATATTTAAATAATAAAAATATTACCACCTAACCTACCCCTACCCACCCCCAACAACCCCCCCCCCCCAACACCAAAAAAAAAATTTTTTTTAAAAAATTTTAAATTTTAATATTTAAATAATGAAACTATTACCACCCAAACCCAACCCACCCAACCTACCCCCTCCACACCCCCACCCCCACCCCTCCACCAAAAAAAAATTTTTTTTTAAAAATTTAGATTTTATATTTTAAATATTAAAATCTAAATTTTTTTTTTTAAAAAAATTGGTGGGTGGGTGGTGGTGGGTGGGGGTGGGTGTGGGTGGGTGTGGGTGGATGGATAGAGTGGTAGGATTGGGCGGTAATATTTTTATTATTTAAATATTATAAAGTTTTATATAAATTTTTTTTTGGATGGGGGGTGGTGGGTGGGCAGGGGTGGATAGGGGATAGGGCCGGTTGGGTGGTAATATTTTTATTATTCAAATATTAAAAATCTAAAATTTTATAAAAAAAAAATTGGGTTGGGGTGGTGGAGGGGGTGGGTAGGGGTAGGTTGGGTGGTAGAGTTCCTTCCCAAAAAAATTATTTTTAATAAAATTTTAAATTTTAATATTTAATATAATAAAAATTTATTATTTTTATTTATTATATATAAAATTTTATTTTAAAAATAATATTTGAATCATGGATTTGAAATCCTTCCAATGATCCATAATTTATCAAAACAGTGGAATTCAAATGAATTGATTTAAAATTCAAGAAATTTAAAATCCACAAATTTTCAAATCAAATGAATTTGAAATGACTCCAAACACAACCTTACAATATTCCTCTCTATATTTATTATGGAATTATCCTGTAAATAAAATTTCACATTAACTATGAGATTTTTTTTTAATGTATTTATGTTTGAACTTGTCTGCTTAAATGAACACAAATAAGACTTCCTAACGTAGCTACAACTCCGATTGAAATCTAAATATTACTCTATATATCTATCCGTAAGATATTCAATTTACATTTTAGGTGGTTATTCTTAGATGTTATTATTATTATTTTTTATACGTTTCTTTCGTATGATTACCTAATACATACTATAAAATAATAATACTTCATTAATTACAATTTAGTAAACTTTATTTTTTTTAAGGGCAGCAAACATGACCCAATACATTTCTTTCGTATGATTACCTAATACATACTATAAAATAATAATACTTCATTAATTACAATTTAGTAAACAAATAGATCACTCCTAATTTATCGGAGGAAGTAATATTTTAAGATTATATATACACCATAGTCCATATCATGATTATTAGAAAGTTTAGAATGAGACTTCTTTATTTAATTTTTTTTTAAATACAGTTATAACTTTAGGTATGTTTGGATTTGTATTATTGACTAGTGTTATTATGTTTGTTTTAATTTTTTTTTTTTATATATGTGAAAAAAGCAGACAAGAATATAAAACCGATATCTCCCGAAAAAATAGGAAGACTCCCTCTTCCCTTTACTTCTATCAGAGTAGATTCCAAGTTCATACAAGCTTGAGTACATCCAAAACTCAATCTAATTATTTCACTAATAGAATACAAGTTTTTCCTATAAGACTCCCTCTCATGTGATATCAACTATGACACATCAAGAATACTCTTTTTACAAAAACTCTAGAACCAAAAACACTCAACGTATATCTTCCTCTCTTTTTCTTCTTATAAAAAACGGTGACTGCTTTTTTCGTGTCTTCTGTTATTTATATTCCTCATGTGATTAATCTTTCTTTGGAGTAATATCAACACAGCTCAATCACTATTAATTAATCTCCATTAATTGTTGGACAGACAATCTCCTTCTAATAGATTGCAATCATTTGATCTTTTCTAAAAATAACTTTTTCTTCATAAGGTAACTGAGTAATAAACCTATAAAAAATGAACATGAAAGAACATATGTCATTTGCCACTTATATTCCTTTCAATATGTTTTAATTTTGTATTAAATTAGTAGGTAAGATGTGTGTATATATATATATATATATATATAAAACTCTATTAGTTAATATGAGAAGAAGATAAATAAATAATAATAATAATAATAATAATAATAATAATAATAATAATAATAAGAAAATAGAGAAATTGTACTAATTGAAGAGAAATAATAAAAAATAATGAAGTACATAAAAGTTGGTGAATTAAAGAATGGAATAATAAATTTTGTTGTTACATATGGAGTCACAATGAAAATTTGAGTGTGGATTATGAAAATTAAAACGTGATTTTTGAAACAAAAATCAATCAATATATTAACACCATTCACATGATTAAATTTTAAAAGTTTAATAAAACATAAATCAGAATACACATAATTATGTTAACTAGTTCAAGCTGTTGCCAATTAAATTAATCACGATCGATCACTTCTAAGTTGTTAAACAAAATCACGTGAGATACTACCACTAAAAAACTAAAACACATTTTCTTTTAATTTATATCGTCATAAAATTTTAATGTATTAATCCAATTTTTAAATTTTGTACGTGTAATTGCTAATAATGAGTATTTTGACTTGTCAATTAACTTCGAAACTTTGCAAAATTTTCAAATACTGCCTACTACTTATTATTTTTCTGTAATTACACCTTTTAAACAATTAAAATATATGTAATTAAGTTTTTGTAGGTAGGGTATCCACCAATGGTAGGTCTTGCGTGAGATCGTCTCACGTGAGACTATTTTTCACTTTTTAAAATAGTTATCACTTTCGTTATAAATCGTTATCACTTTCGCTGTAAAATATTATCATTTTTATTTATACTATAAATTGTTTATGGAAGAGCATAATCACTTTTTATTAATTTATTATCACTTTCCTTCATACGATGCTCTTACATGAGACGGTCTCACACAAGTTTTAGCCACCATTTATTCGTTTATCATAAAATACATGTATTAATTATAAATATTAGTAATTCAATTTATATTATTATTATAGTATATTATTATTATTCTAAAAAACATAACATAAACCCGATTAGCCACACTAATCCATGCAAATAAAACTACCCACTCTCCACGTACTCGGCCGCATCACGTCCTTCTCCCACGCCGCCGCCGCGTAGCCGCCGCGACTGAGAAACGCCACCGTGGCGTCCAGCCGGAACAACCCCCACCCGAGCTCCTTCTCCAGTCTAATAATCTTTTCAACCTGACGACGAGCTAATTTATCTGTGTTCTCCTTAATCCGATCAATGGCAACTTTAAGAAGTTCAGCCCTCTTTCCGCCGTCAACGACGCCCTCATTCCGGAAATACTCGTCCATCTCCGGCAGCCCTATCGCCCGCCGTATCCCACGGCTGTAATCGGCATCGGGCTCGTAAAACCCCCTCGCCTCCTCCACCAGTCCACGCTCAACCATTCTATCAACTCTTTTGGATAAGAATGAGCTCAGAATCGGCATCGGAGTATCCACCCACAGAAAACAGAACTCGAACTTCTGCCGCCGGTGGCCGGAATTTTCCCTCACTAGGGCTTCGATGAACGAATTAGACCCGCCGACGATGATCGGTAACCGGCCTCTCTCGGTGATTTCCTCCGCCGCGAGCGACGCTTGGTGGACGTAATCCTCCGCCGTGAAGTCGGCGTCGGGATCGATAACTCCGAGCAAGTGGTGGGGGACGCGGCGACGTTCCTCTTCGGTGATTTTGTTTCCGATGATGTCCAAACCTTTGTAGACCTGAATCTTGTCGGAGTTGATGATCTCGCCGCCGAAATAGGTGGCTAGGTCAATCGACAGCCGTGATTTCCCTGCTCCGGTGGCGCCCATCACCACTGCCACCTTGTCAACGAAGTGTCGCCGGAGAGGTTTGTTGGTGGTGTCTGCCGGAATATTCTTCTCCAGAAGTGGTGATTGCAAACATGCAGAAATGCACATCGCCATTGCTGCTAGCTTCACCTCAACCCTGCTATTTTATTTATGAGAAATTACTACGACTTTTAGTAAACCTAATAAATTACAATTATGCTTTTATAATAAATTCTTAAAATAAAAATTAAATACTAAGATAAAATAATACATTGAAAAATAGGTTTCTTAAATATATAATAAAATATATTTATAATGAATCATATTATAATATTATATTTTAAAAAAATATATTTTAACAATAAATAACATACTTTAATTATTATACTTTTAACATGTCTACTACAGACCAAACTGTAAACTTTGTCTAAATTTTTGGAAAGTTAAAAACAGATCATAATTAACTAAAATTGAAATTTTTCATGAATAAAGATGAAATTATTATTATAGTCTATAAATTAATACTAAAAAGTTAAAATTAAATTATATGAAGTTCATCTCTTACGCATATTGATATCATCTTACACCTCTTATATAATTCGATATAAAATTAAGACATTTATATCTTATTAAAAACTTAAAAAGACATTAATTAATACTGATCAATTAATTTTCAGAATTCATAACTTTGAAAACTCACATAACATCAAAAAAATATTACAATAACCACATATTTCAAATTAACCATGTGTGTCGCCAAGAATTTCACTGATTTTTTGGTGAAAAAACAACTTTGCACATCAACGAAAAACTGAAATTCATGATGTAATTTACCTTTTTCTTCTTAAAAATAAAAAAATAATATTGCTGTAAAGAAGCTGATCTTTCAAAAGTGAATGCCTATGCAGGTATTTATAGTGGATGTGTTTAATGTATTTTTTACATAGATACTTATAAATTTTTTCTTTTAAAGTATGTGCATTAATTTTTCATAACAAAGTATATTTCTTAATTTAATTCACTTACTTTATACAATACTTTCACGAATACGAATTATTTTGCAAGAGATTGACCACTGTATTCTGACCAGATTGTGTGTTTCAATCTTTTATAGTAATTATTAATTGATTAAAATTAAAACATATAGGAGAGGAAAATTGATTCTAGATCTGAACTCACACAACATACATAATCTATTTGCAAAATAAAATTTCATTCACCGATTTAATTTTTATGGTAATAGATAGTAATAGAATCTGAGCAAAATAATAATATGTATAATTAATGGTATTTTATTAATTTATTCACATACCTACCATCAATAAAATTAAAGTTTGTGAATAGTATATGTGGTAATAATATAACTCGAAGCCTAGTTTTTACATTTTGAGCAGGATTAATTTATCAAATCTGGGTGAGACTCTTGTGTTCTCGTAGACCCACCGTGTTTCATATGAACACAAGAGTTATACCGTGTTCCAGGTGAACACAAGAGTTTTATTGCATGATATTAATAAGATTCATTTCTTAGATTTAAAAAAAAAAGTAATTTAGCTTTATTTTTAGTAAATAAATTGTAAATATGTTACTTATATTAAAAGAAAGCTTAATTTTGAAATCAAAATATGGTGTGTGGGTATTAATTTTTTTTTTTTTGAAGTGTTAAATTAAATTTAGATGAAAGCTTAATTTTGAAATCAAAATATGGTGTGTGGGTATTAATATTTTTTTTTTGAAGTGTTAAATTAAATTTAGATGTACCAAAATAAAAAGTGTGAGATTGGAGTTTGGATAGAGGGTCGAGGGAATATTAATTTAATTCTATTTATATTCCATAATTATGAAAATTACCTGTATAATTAGTTGATAATTGATTATGGAATGTCATCCCAGCATAATTTTCCTTTTCTTTACCATCATATTTTCCTTCTTTTTTTTTTTCAATTCATTATTATGTAATGTACATGGTTGTACATAAGTTTGCACATATGTTAGGTAAAAGGGCTTGTATATGCATAGTGGTCACATGTGCAGTTGTATGCGTGCTCGAAGAGTGGTAATAGTCTAGAAAGTGTAGAATAATGATGTATAAATTTATTTTAATTTTTCATTTTTCAAAAAAATAAAATAAAATAGAGTGTTTTATAATTATAGTATTAACAATCACATTTCCTCTTCTTATTTGGTTGCTAAATGAAATCTATGGATTTATAAATTTATGATTTTAAATTATAAATTTGATTTTGATGTTTTTTTAATTGTTTTAAATGAATTTTCAAATTCTTACTCAAACAATGTTATTTGAAATCTTTTCGTTGTGTGATAAATATATTAATATATAAGAAATATATAAAATTAATAAAATAATTAAATTTTATTTATTTTTTAATTTTAACCCCTACCACGTTGCTTATCCCCAGCTCACCCACCCACCCCCACCCCCACCCCCACCCCCAACTCCAAAAAAAAATACTCTCTCCATCCCATAATACTTTTCACGTTTACTGTTCCACGTTGTTTAAGAAAATTTGCACTTTTTTACCAATTTTATTGACTTTGAAGTGTATTGTAGTATTTTTAGGTAATAAAAAAGTATAAAGTGAATGAGATGTGTGTGAAAAAATGAGTAACAAATTTGAAATTTATGTAACTTTTGAGGTTGTTAGATAAGTGATGTTTCCTTTTTTGGGGTGTGAAAAATTTTGTGGGACAGACAAATAAAGAATGTATGAAAGGTTTTATGGGACGGATTGAGTATATAAATTTTAGATCCACCCATCCAACCCCCTCCTACCACCCTCCCCAAATAAAATCCCAATTTTTTTTAATGAAAATTTACATAATTCATCAAAATAATGGAATTCAAATAAATTGAATTTTAAATCCACTCATTTTTAAATTTATTGAATTTGAAATGACTAAATCCAAACACAACCTAAATTTTAAATTCAATAAATCAATTCGACTAATTATAGTGTGCACCCGGGTGCACCCATATACAAATATAACAAAAAATATATACAATTATGAGCAATAATGTATACAATTTAATTATTAGTTTTTTAATGAAAAATTGAGTGTAAAAAATATACAATCATTAAATGCACATGTATACACTATTGAATAAAAAGTTATACACATAATGTTAGTTTTTTTAATGAAAACTTAGTGTGAAAAAAGTATACAATTATTACAAAACACGTATACAAAATAGAATAATATATATACAAAATAGAATAAAAAATCATACACATATGGGTGCATCCTTGCACCTGGGTGCACCCAATATACACTCAATCAATTCATTTGAATTTCACTGTTCGGATGAATTATGGATTTATGAAAGGATTTTCAAATGAATAATTTAACAATTATTTTTAAAATTTTTAAAATAGAATTTTATATTATGATAAATAAAAATAATGAAATCTTATTATATTACATATTAAAATATAAATTCTTATTAAAAATAAAAAAAAAATTCGAGGGGGGTTGGTTTGGGTGGGTAGGGGGATAGAGATGGGTGGGGTAGATTGGGTGGTAATATTTTATTATTTAAATATTAAAATTTAAAATATTATAAAAATAAATAAAATTTGGTTGGGGTGGGGATGGGGTGGATAGGGATAGGCTTGGTAATATTTTTATTATTTAAATATTAAAATCTAAAATTTTATTTAAAATTTGTTTTTTGGAAGAAGAGGTGGGTAGGAGATAGGATTGGGTGGTAATATTTTTATTATTTAGTAAATATTAAAACTTAAAATTAAAAAAAAAACTATTTGGGGTTGAGTTAGGGGGGTGTGTAAATAATAAGTAACATTATTTATAAAAAAAATTATTTTGGGTTGAGATAGCGGGTGTGTAAATAATAAGTAATATTATTTATTTATTATTCCACATATGAATGATGTGGCATGCATGCAAGAGGGAGTTAGCAACTCCCGCAGTTTTCTTACAATTTTCTAATTTGATTTGAAAAAGAAAACAGATGAGAACATCGACATAAAATGCACAAACACATAACGTAGAGAGGATTCCGAGGCGTAATCTCTCTGGTTGTTCTTCTTCATTATTCTTCATCCAGTTTTAGTACACATTCGTGGAAACTTATCTTTCAACCTCGTATTGAAGATTTGATCCAGAGATACTAGCGTGTGCGTGAGTATCAATCGGTTCTTCTTTTTCCTTTCGTTGCAACACAATCCTACGGTAAGAGGTAAGAGATTTGTTTCTAAGTACGCTTAGAATTGGTGGTAATATTTTTATTATTTAGATATTAAAATCTAAAATTTTATTTTAAAAATTCCCAGAAAACTATGCTTCGTACTTGACATCTGAAAGCTCTCCAAAAATATTGATCTCAGCTAAAAAAAAATTGAAAAAATAGAATTACAGTGACTGTTGTGTTATTACTTTCTAACTTTTCTTTTTCATCAACTAAAAATGCAAGCGAAGTGAATCAAATCTGAATATCTTGAGAGCATAATAATCAGGAGGAATGCTTTAGAGAATGTAGAAAAGGAATACTCTTAATGAACAGATTTAGATAACTAATAATTTAGGAACTCATTCTCCTCCTTTATTGATGTGCGTCAGGCAAAAGAGCTTGCATATATAAGCAAACTAGTACAGTGCCCGCGTGTGACGCGGGTAATCTTATTTTATTATTTATTTATTTATTTATTATTTAAAAATCTATATTCTTTTAATAGAAATCAATCATATTAATTTATGATAAAGAAAGTTTTTTACATTTTTTATTTTTGTAAAAGAGCATTGGAACATCGGTTACTTATTAAAATCATAACTTACCGTGATTAGGATGTATAAAGCTCTTAATTGAATAATAATTTAATTCTTTGTACTATAAGATTATAGAAAAACATTATGCTCCCCCTTGCAAATCAGACACTAACATCTCAAATCAAATCAAAAGATCATAAAGAAAAATAAATTAAAATAAAATACCCAAGAAACACAAATTAATTTACTAAGTTTAAGAATGTAATAAATATTAAGTATGAAGAATTAATAACAATATATACACATAGACAAATAATAATGTAAATCAGCAAACCTTGCATCTTGATTTTATCCAAAAATATTCTTACTCTACAAAGTAGAATTGAGGCTCAAGTTTGAAGCAACTTTAAATTTTTCATTTTGTTCATTTTAACTTATGATATATGTTCATTCTAATAATAATATAATTATTTATTAAATTTTTATAATTTAAAACTTTACTTTTCAAGTGAGGTAACATATAGAATAAAAACAAATAATCACAATATATTTAATCATAATTATGTGTAACGAAAAGTTGGTGGTGGTTCACGACATTAAAACAAATAAATTAAATAGACTTAATAACAAATTAAATAAAGGGTCACTTACTATTAGCTACAAAAAAAAATGCATAATTGCTATTAATTACATGATTCAAAGCATTATTACTCATAACTACACAATTATGACTATAATACCATAAATACTCCTATATATTTGCACAATTGTTCTGCACAAATTGATTTTGCACAATTTGGTTTTGCATAATTTTATTTTGCACAATTGTTCTGCACAATTTCATTTTTGCACATTTTGTTTGCACAATTTAAATTCCGGCAGCAGCTGGCGGCGGTCAATGGCGGTTAACGTCGGCCAACGGCGGTCAACGCCGGTCAACATCCGGTCAATGGCGGTCAACGCCGGTCAATGGCCGGTCAACTCCGGTGGGTGGGTGTTGGGTAGGGTTGTTGGTTTAAAAGTATATTGAGTATAAGGTTATATTTGATATTTTACTTTAATATTATGTAGTTGAGAGTAATTATTTAAATTCCATGTATCTAATAGTAAATATGCTTAAAAGTGTGTATCTGAGAGTAATAAACTCAAAAATCTTTCTATAATTTTATTATTAAATAAAAAATATTATATTAAAAAATAAATTTAGCCGTAACTATAATTAATGCAATCCTTACACCATATTGTAAATTATTAACAATAAAATTAAAATTAATGAATAAATTCATTTTTCAATACCAATGTTATTTCTAACTCATACCAATCATGAAAGTTTTAATTTTTAATAATTCATTTCCCATCTTTATTCCATTTCTAAGATCATTTCATTCCATCATAATTTCATTTCATCATACCAATCAGGCCGTTAGAGTTTCAAATGAATGAGTTTTGGAGTTTTTTTTAAAGGACATACATTATTATTATGGAGTACTCCCTTCATCCACTTTCAAGGGTATTATTTTTTCATTTTGGGCATCCGCCCCCAAGGGTAACGTTTATTTTTTTATCCAAACACACCCACCAATACAACAAAAAAATGGGACTCACACCTCCACTAATACAACTACCCACTATACATTAAGGCAAAAGCTCCTGCTCCCTCGGGGATACGGAGGGATACTCCGTATCCCATATAAACACAACCCTCCCCCTCCAATTCTATTTTAATCTATGTAATGCTAGGGGTTTAAATTGCAAAGGGACGTGAAAATTGCAAAGGTGCACGGAATGTGTTCCGTGCGCCCGGGTGCACAAGAGCCTCACTCATACATTAAATAACAATACTTCTTAATCTCCATGCCCAAAAGCAAATGACACCCTTAAATTCGGACGGAGGGAGCATATAAAATAAAATGATATTAAATATTTCTATTTTTATCTTAAATTATATTTTAGGGTTCAATTTTAAATTCTATTTGGAAAATAATTTGAAGAACGCAAAAATAACTGTATTTCCAAAAGAAATAGAGCTTTTTGATACCCAAAATGTTGAAAAAGGGGAATTCAAATCAATAAATCATCACTCTCTCTCTACTGTCAATGGATTCTTTGAATTTAAATGGAAATTTCTGATATGAATCTCTCAACGCCATCTTCGATCTCTGCGCCGTCGCAGACGGCGTCGTCTGGCACTTCTTGGTTCTCTGGCATTGTGCGTGGGCGCTCGGCCTCCGCCAAGATGCCTAACAACTTCGCCGCCACTACCGCCGCCTCCGATACCGTCGGTGATGGCAATGGACCTATTAATAAACGTCAATTTCGTGGGGTTATGTTTAAGTACGGCCCAAAAGCAATCCAGGTAAGTAAAAAGAAGAATCTTGAGGTATTTTGAATCAAAGAATGTTCATTTTTCGATGTTGCTCATAATTGCTTCTGTAGTTCTACTTGCTTCGTGGTGAATTTGAGTCTTGTATTCAAGATGTGTTTACATTTCTAATTTGGATGATTGTGTACTAAACCAGAGATCAAGATTCTGGAGGGGATTGGTTTCCAATATCTTGAGCTGAGACTTTCGAGTTTAGAGCTGATTCCAGAGTTTGAAATAAGAAATTGATTTGTGGATATGATTCAATTTAGTGTTGATTTTTTTAGTGAAGCTATAAAGAGAATGGATCAGTGAACAACTCCCTTGATAACAGTTGACTGCTTTCCGATGATTTTTGTCATAGCTGTATACTGAAAATTGAGTATTTTATGGGGGAATAAGCTTGTCGATCTTTGAGTTCAGATTGACAAAGCTGAGCCTGAAATTGAGTAGTAAATTGGGAGAGTATTGTGCAAATGCATTCATCTTTACATAATTTTGAGTAATTAGCAGCGCCGTGTACTGTTACTCGTGATGCATAAGTACATTCTCTTCACAGCTTAAATTTAGGAAGTTTTTTAGCGTGTCATAGTTGTTCTAATGCACTCATCATCTAAGTTAATAACAGACTAGAATTATAAATGAAGAAAGAGAATATGATTGGCTTTGATCTATATGATGTATCTAGATCAATCCTACTTCACTTGAGGTTCTAATATTGGAGTAATTAGTTGTTGATTTCAGGTCTTTTATAATGATCATATGGAAGAAGCAGCAAAAGTGTAGATAATTTTTTTAATTTTTATGATGAGTATGTTTATAATTCACCATCTGACAAGCTTTTCTTGTGTCCTCTTTAGTCTTTACACGGGATGCCTTTTCAAATAAATTAGATACCACCAGATGATTTAGTTTTACACTTTGCCTGCCTACATATGACCTTTCTTCACAGGCACTCAATCGTCACATTTAAAATTGATGCTTATATTTTGTTTTGTTTTTGTCCTCTTCTTAACTTCTTACATTTGGTGCAGGTTGCATTTAAAACTGGCAATTACAAGCAGCAAGTTATTTTTATTGGTGGGCTGACGGATGGATTTTTAGCCACCGAGTACGATGCTGGTCCTAACTCTTACATTCTCTTCTTGTATTTTTGTTATTTGGTAATTGTTAAGCTAATTTGAGCTTTAGCCTTTCATTTATTTTCGAGCAACTTACGTCTTTCATTTTCTATTCGCCCTATGTTAACGAATAGCCCTAATATCATGCAACTTGAACACCAAAAGATGTGCTTTTGTTAGGATAATTATGGTACTGGTTTTGGCTTATCTACTGGTTGTTTCTTGCTCCTCTTGTTATTAGATACCATAATAGATTGTTCAAGGAAAAAAATTTGCATCCAATTACGTAATATTTTATTTCTGAGCTAAGAGACATTATCCAAGCACTTTCTATTGTATTACCTAACTGCTTAATTGATTAGATTAAAAGAACAAAAATCTGTAGCTTATAAATAATGCATAGTTTAGTTTGATATTTTGCTGTCTTATATTATATGCATCTTATAGGTCTCATAGTCATATACCATGACAATTAGAAAGGATTGGTTTCAGAAGTGATGAATTCAACTATTAGACTCATACTTCCATTTTCGAAGTTTCTATGCTCAATGTTTTTATGTGCGGCACCTTAGAAATGCACTTGCATGCTCAATTTGGTACGTTTCCGATCCGGTTGGTGTTCCGACATCCCGAATCGAGGGCATTCGCTTCTCTCTTTTCTTTTTTTCTCCAATCCTATATTTTAGATAGGCGATGGATCTTTTACATGGGTAAATAATCATAGTAGGTCTCTACTTAGGGTCATCAGATGCATATCTCTTCTGTTTATTTCACCCTAACATGATTCTGAATTTTCTAGATATTTGGAGCCTCTGGCAATTGCTTTGGAGAAAGAGCATTGGTCACTGGTTCAATTTCTATTTTCATCTTCTTACAGTGGATATGGCATTTCGAGTTTGAAACAAGTAATTATTCTTTCTCCAAAAACTATCTTGCATAGTGCTGACTGCTGATGTGGTAAATATTATTATGCCTCTTTGTGACTTCTTGATGGCTGATGCCTCAGTACTTTCTCTAAATTCATATAGTTTTTGCTGAGAACTTTTAAATTGGTCAATATCTCTATTTCGTTTGTGCTGGAAGATCAACTGCTACGTTTTTTAAAACGAATATATTTTGATATGATTTGTTGGTGGAAGGATGCTTTGGAGCTTGACCAATTAATTAGTTACCTAATAAACAAGGAAGAATCTGAAGGTGTGGTACTCCTGGGACATAGTACTGGCTGTCAGGTAATAGGTGGATTCATTCAAAATATTTAAAGCCCATTATTGTTGACATAATGAACTTCACGGACAACTTATGGATTTGTAGGATATTGTAAATTACTTGCGCACTAATGCTGCATGTTCTAGAGCAGTTCGTGCAGTCGTTTTACAGGTGACTTTTCCTTGTACTCATCGCGTTATAATCATGGCTACATCACCATAATCATCTATTGAACGGCTTTTCAGGCTCCAGTTAGTGACCGTGAATATCAAGCTACTCTTCCGGAAACTGCTTCAATGATCGATTTGGCTTCAACAATGATAAATGAAGGTCGCGGATCAGAATTGATGCCCAGGGAAGCCAATCCACATGCACCTATCACTGCCTATAGGTCAGTATTTCAACTGTACGGTTTAGGGTTCTGTTTATAATACATCCGTATGGTGGATTTGTCATATTTCCTCGGAGTGTTATGCAGATATCATTCACTGTATGCATACAACGGCGATGATGACTTGTTCAGTTCTGACTTCAGCGAAGACCAGTTGAAACAGAAAATTGGACACATGTCAAACACACCTACCCTGGTAGGTTTCCTTAATTCAAGAGATGCTCAGATTCAACAAACCTATTAATTGTGTTTAGCAACAGCATGTCATAATGGTATATCTCGATATTATGGATAAGAATTCTTTGCAAACTTAGTGTTTACACAAACTATATCCGGCGCCCCCAAAAGCTTCATTCCATACTGTTAATGTAGATGTGGACATACTGATGTTATTAAATAAGGTGTTTAACTTTTCAGTATAACTTCTTCTTAGGTCATGTTCTCAATGGGTGATGAATACGTACCGGAATACGTGGACAAGAAAGCACTCGTTGATAGGCAAGAGCTTGAACCTATCAAAAACTCATACATCTTCTTCCTCCTAGCATCCATGTTCCTCCTCTCATAAACATCTCTTACATTGACTTGTTATACGTATGAGTAATGTTGTTGTCTCAATATGGATCTGTCCAGGTTGTGTGGGGCAATGGGCGGGGCAGAAAAGGCTGAAATCCAACACGGAAACCACTCCCTATCCAACAGAGTGGAGGAAGCTGTCCAAGCCATAATAGATTTCATTAAGAGAGACGGACCCAAAGGATGGGACGACCCGTGGAGTTAATATGCTGCTTCCCGTCTCCGCCTCCGCCGCTGCAACTGGTTTTTCATACTCCATAAACGGTTTCAACGTGATTAGAGAAGCAATCTTTCATCCTTCCATGTTCTGGTATATCTTCTCTTTATCTGTACATTAAAGGTTGCAAAAATTAGAGCTTTCTTTTTTTTATTTCTTATAAGCAGAAATTATTCTTCCTGCATACATTTCAGACAATCTATCTATTTAGTACAGCTGAAATGTACCCATATTTGAGATGATTAATTTGTTGGCAGTGCCAGTGATATTATTGTTTGTTGGTTATTTTTAAACCATAGAAGTGTGTAAATAGGAATCTGACCATGTAAAAATACGTCACAAATAAATAATGAGTAAAATATATCTTCAAGAGGGATATTTTCATTAATGAAGAAATATTCTATTTATTTAATATAATATATAGCAATAATAAACTACATAAATATATATTTGAGCAGATAAATTCAGTTGGAAGCTAAAACTATTGAAAACAAAATAACTAGAATACAAATGCTGTTAATTTCTTGAACTCTTTGTTGATGGGTTTTATCTTTCAAACGCAAAGCTATTTCTTTTTATCTTTCACACGGGAAAGAAAATAAAATTAATAATAAAAGCATACAAGCTGTGAGTAGGAAGCCAAAAAAAAAAAAAAAAAGCCCTTAATTTTCTAACACTTGATTCGCTCTGTTCATTATTTCATTGTGGGCCGAAGTCATATGGATCATTTATAATAGCCCAACTTTAAACAGCACATCGTGGGCCAGCCATTATCTATTATACTGGAGCCCAAAACAAGCCCAAATTTAAAAAAATTGGTATCCCAACGCTAAACCCTAGTTTCAATCCTTAATTCTTAAATCTTCATCGGCTCTCCCAGCTGAGCAGTTATATATGGAACAAACAGTCTATAGCTCAGTGGCTGCATTATCTGATCCGACGTAGAAAAGTTTCGTTGTACTTTCAAGGAAGAGCTTTAGGCTCATTTCCTTCTACTGAATTGCAAATGGCGCATCAGATGAGCAAAAAGAACAAGGTTAATAGCTTCTATTGTTACATTTACGTATTTACATTTATTGCGTGCAACAGTTTGTTGCTAATGGATTGTTCTTCGCCGAGTTTGACGGGTTAGTTGGCGGAGGATGTATATTCAAGCGTGGAGGTCAGGGCAACTCCGATGAGGACTGACATCATCATCCACACAGAACGTTCTCGGTAACTTCCGTTTTTATTTGGTCTTGTTATTCAATACTATAATAATGTGTAGAATGAATTTTGTTTTTCACCAAATTTCCTTTTTTCTTAAAATTGATTTTATATGTTGTAATTTTCATTTGATTTATCTGATGGCTATTTAGTTTGTCCTTTAATTGTTTAACATGTATTGAGTCATCCATAATGGTACCATGTCATCCACAAACCAATTTTGGTTTATCAGTGCCAATTTTTGTGTCGGATGATGACTATAGAAATTGCCTTTCTCCATGATCTCAATGCCCTTTAGTATTGTTATTCATGCTAGCTCCATGGTGAAGGTACATGCCTAATAAGACTTTTTTTTTTTTTTTAAATTATCAAACTTTGAGTTCGAATGCATCAATAGTCCTAAGTTAATTCCTATTTAGTTTGCCTATAACTGTTTAACATGTATTGAGTCATCTCTAAAGCTACCATGTCATCCACAAAGCAATTTTGGTTTATCAGTGCCAATTTTTGTGTCGGATGATGACTATAGTAATTGTCTTTCTCCATGATCTGAACGCCCTTGAGTATTGTTATTCATGTTAGGTTCATGGTGAAGTTACATGCCTAGCGCGATGTTTTTTTTTTTTATTCTTTTCTAAATGATCAAACTCTGAGTTCAAATGCATCAATAATCCTAGGCTGATACTATTTAGTTTGTCCTTCAACGGTTTAACATGTATTGTGTCGTCTCTAATTCTACCATGTCATCCACAAAGCAATTTGGTTTATTAGTGCCATTTTTTGTGTCGGATGATGCCTATAGAATTTCTTTCTCCATGATCTGAATGCCCTTGAGAATTGTTATTCATGCTAGGTCCATGGTGAAGGTACATACCTTGTCTGATATTTGCATATTTTGAATATCAAACTTTGGTTTTGTGCATCAATTATCCAAAGATGACTACTAGAATTCTCTGGACAATGTTTTGCTATTAATTTGCTAAGTTTCATCAATATTGGATGATATTAGAGAAATTATTTTCCTCTATAATGCATATTTTCATGGAAGTTTGCTGGTTTTCAAGTTTATTCTTGAATAAAGTAATGATTCATGATATATATTTGAAAAGAAATTAAATCTTATCTTGGGGATAACACATCAAAGTTGGTTCTGAGTTGCATTTTGTGTTTTTTAGGGAATGATGTGGTGTTTAAGGTTTGTTATGGAGAGTGGAGCAAGGATTGTGAGCTACATTACATGAATGCATGACTTTGTTCAACTTTATCAAGTTTTCTTTATTTTGCTACATTTCTAATTAATGCATTCGTTCTATACGCGGTATGCAGTTGATTGTTATCCGTAAGCTTAGGGTTCAGCGAGCCAAGTCCATGAAGTTCAATGATGGGTTCATGATTTCTTCTGGTCAACCTGTGAATGAAATACATCGACTGTTAGACATGTTTTACTCAGACAGGTATTGCCTTTCCCCTTTTCGCTTTCGATACCAAACTGAACTCTCTTCACCTCTCATATTTCCATTATGTGCATCTATATCTTCCTCAGGGAGTGCTTCGTATCAAGGTTAAGATAATGCTCGACCTGGATCCGAAGGGCAAGCAGGGCCCAATGACTTGGGGTTTAGGGTTAAGATATTTGTCTGTAATAATCGACTTTGAATGATGGAAAACCAGATTGATCTAATCTAGTATGTAAACTCTACAATTTGGAAGTCCTTTTTTTCAAAGCAAAGGGAGAATAGGCATATTACATTGGGTTACATTTTTTTTCAATTATTCATTTTTCCTTCATTAAAATATAAAATTATTACTCGTATAGATAGATCCTTTATATTCAATTGGCATTAAGTATGTCACATTATTGAGGATGTGTGGCGTCAAAATCATAGTGTTAATTTTGGGACCTTTTTAATTGGCTATCATATCCAATTTCATTAAATTGTTGGTAATAATTAATGTTGTTGTAATTATGATGATGTTATTTCGAATAAATTTTGGCCATATATTGGAACATGTACCCCTCTCATACTGCCAACTATGAACAGCCAAATAATTGAAAGACATTTGTCACGTGCATAGTCTCATCCTCACATGATATATGTCCTACAATTTAATGTCGACAACTTGACATTATTGAGCCAATAAATTTATCCATTTTCAAATTGCAATATAATGGACAATAAAGTACTAGATATTTTGGTTTAAAATTATCATGGCAAGGAAATTATGTGTGTGATTTTTTGTAATATTAAAAGTGTTACTTTTTATATTAATTCATTACTGTTAATTTATGTAGAATATATTATACTCCCTCATATTTTATTTGTATTTAATTTTGATTGGGTATGGAGATTAAAACAAATTAACTTTTAAGAATATTTATTAAAATAATTAAATGATAATGTATGTTAGGTATATTAAATAGGAGTGATTTTTTTTTAAATAAAGTATATAGTTGTTAGGATATTTTTATTTCTTTTAGAAGATGAAAATTTTTATAAAAAACGAATAAAACTTATTTATGTAATGATAACATTCCTTTTAATATCACTAAATAAAATTCTTGTTCGGAATTGAATTGAATAAAATTTATTGTGGTAGGTTAACCCCACTAATTGATTAGTCATAAAGTGGGTAACAACTTTTGACCTATTACAATGATTTAATAATATGGTCTTAATGCATCTCATTAATTACTTTAAAAAGTATTCCTTTAACGAAGAAAATCATACGATCATCGTCCTAAATTTTCCACTAAATCGATTGGTAAAATGGGTTTTTGTCTAACCCTAAAAAAAAGGAAAAAGAAAAAGAAAAAGACAATTCATAAGTTGGAATCTTAAGGAAGATTACAATAAATTTCAATTTCAAATATTAAAAATTGGCTAAATATAGTGTGCACCCGGGTGCACACGAAGCTTCGTGTGCACCCACATACAAATATAAACAAAAACATATACAATTATGAGTAAAAATGTATACAATTTAACACTTAATTTTTTTAATGAAAAATTGAGTGTAAAAAATATACAATTATTAAAATACATGTATACACTATTGAATAAAAAGTTATACACATATGAATGTTAGTTTTTTTAATGAAAAACTTATTGTGAAAAAAGTATACAATTATTACAAAACATGTATACAAAAGAGAATAACATGTATACAAAATAGAATAAAAGGTTGGGTGCAAGGTTGCACCCGGGTGCACCTAATATATACTCTTAAAAATTGAAATTCTCTTCCTCAATCTTATACGGTACGTGTAGAGCTTTAATTTTATTATTTATTTATTAAATAAAAATATGCGGTAAATTACACATAAAAAATTAATTAATTAATTATTTATATTAAAGAATTTAAATAACTTAGACCAATCAGACTGCGAGTTATAGATGATAAGTTCCTCATCTTTCACTATACAAGGAGTACTCCTTATTCATTCATTCTAGGCCCACTCCTTTTCCATTCATTCAAGATACACTCAAATATTTGAAGGCATCGAATTCTAAATCCCTTTGCTTCATTCAAGATGATTCTAAACCCTTCGATCAAAATTCTAAACCTCTCCGATCCGATTGAGTTAAACCCCTCCAATCCCACCCAAGATTTGATTCATTCAAGATGGTTCTAAACCACTCCGATCAAAGATCAAGATTCTAAACCCCTTCGATCTGATTGAGTTAAACCCCTCCAATCCCATCCAAGATTTTAAGCATTTCTTCACGGGGTCAACAACTTTCTTCGTAGAGGATTAACGTTATAAATTCTCAAATCCGAGCTTGAACAAGCTTCAAGCAAAGATTCGACTCAACACGCACAGTCAACACAAAGTCAACACGGACAAACTTCAACCGAAGATCCGATTCAACATACACAATCAACGCAAAGTCAACACAAGCAAGTAAAAACAGTATGATTTATTATTTTTTATTTTCCGTATAATTTAAGAGTTATTTTATGAATATAAAAATTATTTAATGCACATCTAAATAAAAGGAAGAAAGTGATATACTGCAAATTAATACTATGCTAAACGAAATTATTTGTTCCTATTTGATTTTGATTAATACATATAATAACTAATTATTAAATTATCGAGATGCCCAAATAGACAATTAAATTGAATAAATTGAAGAATTTGATTAATTTTTTTTTTCAAACAAATAATTAAATTATCGGTGCGCTCAAATAAATTAGTGTACATTATAGGAGTAATTAAAATGGATTTGATATTTGTAAAAGTTTCAAACCATTCACCTACAGTGCACGTGTCACGGAGTCCTACTCCTTCAACAGCCATGCAAAAGACCAAAAATAAAAAGACGAAAGTGCCCATAAGAATCACCGGAAATCTGAACAAGTTGTCTGTCGGTGGACGGTGGGGATTATGAGGATCTCATCGTAATTTCATTTTCCAGATCATTTATTATAGTACGTTACAGTGAGTCCTCTTTCCACTTTTGTTCTGATATTTGCTCCCATTCCCATCATCTCCACTGGACTCAACAACTCTCTCACTCTACAATAATATATACACACTGCACAACATTCTAGAGAGAGAGAGACAGGGGTTCACATTCACATCTACATTCAGCTTAATTTATATACTCCAACTTGCAGTGGATTGAAGGAAAGGTTAAAGAAGTAAGTTTTGTTTTGTTTTTCCAAGAAAACATAGTAGTGTGCGAATATCCTGCTGGGAATGTTGTTTGTCAGCTAAAATCCATCGTTTTTTAGTTAATAAATATTTCAAGTTTAGTAAATCTTGAATGTTAATTTTTTTGGTAATTTATTTCTTCATCTTGGTGAGTAATTAATTATGTTTCTTTCTTGGTTGGGATGTGTTGTTGTGCAGATGCCGGATAAATCTGCAAACATTGCATGGATTCTTGGGCCGAACGCCATAGTTCAATCGTGGTTCAAGATTTTGTTGTTGGGTGTGTTTCTTGGAATCTTGATTGTTTGGGGGATTGATGGTATGAATATGAACTCATTTCACAGTGGTTTTGTTGTGTTGAAGCTCAATAATTCAGAGGCTAATCCACCCTTTGTAGATTCAAACTTTAGGAATTTCTCTGCTGAACCCCACATGGATAATCATCTGGATATTGATTTGAATTTCACCCACCAAATCTTGGCACAAACCCATGGAAATCTTGACCCCAAGATTGCTCCACAGCCACACAATTTTAGCCCTAGGGTTTCAGCAAACTTGACCAGAGATAAGCCTTCAACTCCTAGGATTGTGAAGTGGGTTTCAGCTGATCTTGAGGCTAATTATTCATCCAATCTTCTTGCAAAGTGGTTAACACCAGGTGGTGAGCCTTGTAAGGATTCAACAAGTGTTGATATCAGTATGCCTAGTTTGGATGGTGATGAGAACATTGAACTGTCTGCTGGTGAAATCCATGAGATTGTTTTCCACGCAGTGGATGAAACAGGGGAGCCTCGTTGTATAGGAGGTGATTACTTCGAAACTGATCTTTCGGGCGAAAAATGGAAGTCTAGGCCTCCCATTAAGGACATTGGCAATGGGAGCTACTCCTTTGCCCTTCAAGTGCATCCCAAGTTTGCAGGGGATTACAACTTGACTATCATTTTGTTGTTTAGGCATTACCAAGGCTTGAAGTTTTCGACTGCTAGGTTCGCCTTCGATAGGGTTCTTCGTGTGGTTCCAATCAAGTTTGTCAAGACATCATCACGCTTGCCAGAGCTGAAACAATGCAAGAAGAGTGATTACACTAAGGATGTGTGGTCTGGTAGATGGACTAGGCATGCTAGAAACGATAGTTGCTCGATTAGCAGAGATGGTAGGTATAGATGTCAAAGTTCTAGCTTCCCTTGCCAACATCCATGGTGTCATGGTCCATTAGGCCTGCTAGAGAGCAATGGTTGGGTCTACTCGGCTCATTGCTCGTTCAAGCTCTTGTCACGTAAAGAAGCTTGGAACTGTTTGAAAGATCGGTGGATCTTTTGGTGGGGCGATTCAAACCACTGTGACACTATTCGTAACATCCTCCACTTCATCTTGGATGTGCAGGATATACCCGTTGTTCCTCGAATATTCGACATGAACATCACCAATCCTAGGAACCCTTCCCAAATGGTTAGATTCACCAGTATTTTCAATGGTCATCATAACCATACAGGCAACTATCAGGGCTTGAACTCACTAAGTAATGAGGACTACAGAGAGACATTGAGGGGCTACTTCTCGCAGGACGTAGTCCCCGACACTATGATCATGAACTCTGGTTTACACGACGGGATATACTGGTCTAATGTGAGGAAGTTCATCAAGGGTGCAGAGTATGCAGCTGCATTTTGGTCCGGTGTAATGGAAGGCGTTCGGAGGAGGGGACTAGCACGGCCCGTGATCATATATAGGACCACGGTGACCACGGGTGGCTATGCTAGAGCTATGGCATTCAATCCTCAGAAAATGGAGGCCTTCAATGGGGTGGTGTTGGATAAGCTAAGACAGCATGGGGTGCTCGAATGGGTTATCGATGACTTCGACATGACCTATCCGTGGCACTACGACAACAGGTGCAATGACGGGGTGCATTATGGTCGTGCACCCCTGAAAGCCAAGTGGAGGGATGGCCAAATCGGGCATCAGTACTTTGTCGACCTCATGCTAGGTCATGTACTGATCAACGCTATTTGTGTTCGGTCACATTGAGCGTGTCAGTACTTTGTTGACCTAGCATGTGTCGACTAGCTCGACCGCACTTGTGATGTGCGGTCGAGCTGAACTAGACGATGGACAATAGATGGGGACATTTTTGTGGCCATGTTTGTATGCAAGATGGAAAGAGGAGAGTATAGAAGGTATACTAAGAATAGTTATGGGAAACTTTGATGCAACATTTAGATACCCTCAATTTTTTTTATAATTCTTTTTTAATATTTTCATAAGCGTGTTAGGCATAACACGACTTTGGTGATTACCATTGTAAAGAAGTTTTACAGATCTATATATAAATACATTTTTTATGCAGTTTGTTTAAGTAGGCTTGTGATTAATTAAATTTATCCTTTTTATGTGTGTAAGAAAGATTGTATTAGTTTATACATTTTTAATTATTGATGTGCATTTGAAAATATAATTGCAATTTCATAATGCTTTTATGTGGAGTGTATATTTATATACTAATGTATGGGCGTATTTCTGTTCTTTAAATAATAAATAGTGAGTAAATTAATATGTATATCATAAAATACTTTCTAAAATCCCATTTAAATATGCATATGGTGTCTCTTATTAAACATTTTCTTATGCTTTTCGTTTTTTTCTCGAAACGGAAATTATATGACTAATGCTCAAATTTAAATTATCAATCAATATCTACTACATTATATTCAATGATCTTAAAATTTTACTAAAAATATAAGAGTTTATTACATATTAATTACGAGTAAATAAGTTTAATTTCTTTCTAAGGTTAGTTAAATTAAGAACTCAGTGCATTACTACTTAAGAAGTAGTTGATATACTATGCCACGAAACTAATAAAAAATTACATGCTTGTTACTTTTTTTATGACATTTTTAAGTTTTATTAATCCATTTATTAATTTTGAAGAACCAAATGCTCTGTAAAAAAATTATTTTTTAAACGAAAATTCAAATTTTCAAAATATATATTCTCCTAAATAATGTGAGAAATTCGAAAATGATTAGACACGAATATGTCATTTTAATTTTACAATCTTAATTTTTTTTAATAATACTTAAAATAAAATAATGAAATAGAAGAAAAGAAAATAGAAATATGATCAACTAATTACCGTCAATCCCGTGATCATGAGAATCCATCAAATTCAAAGCTCAAACAAACAATCAAAATTACTGGGAAATGAAAACAGAAGCCAGAAGAATCTGACGAAAGAATCGAAACAAAGCTTGGAAATCATTTTTATCACCCAATTAATCGACATAATCTGCATTATTTTTCCAAACCGATTTCATTTGGGTGGTGAAACATTATTTCTTTTTTGGGATTTCTTACAAAATTTGGGGGGAAATATTTGAGGTAGGATTCCGAGGAAGAAGAAGATTTGCAGGCTCAGAAATTCTTACTTTTTCCCCCCACATTCGAAAATGGCTTTCAGCATCACTTGGGTTTCCTTTCTCAGATTTTTCTTGCTTTTGTTGCTTCTCGCTGCCATTGTGTTTGCTTGCTTCACTCTCCCTGTTGAACAGGTATAATCTCTTGTTCAATTATTGCTTCTTTGGGTGCTTTTTTTTTTTTTAATTGGTTTTGGCATTGCTTTCATGAGTTTGATTTGTTTAGATTTTTCGAATTTATCAAATTCTGAAAATGTTTACCATCTCAATATTAGCTTACCATTCTCATTTTTTAGTTGCATTAGCATTGTCAAGATTGATCTGTCCGAGGATCATTTGATGAGCTAACTTAACATCTAATAATGTCATCAAGAAATAGAGTTTATTAGGAGTAATAAAGAGGAGGTAAAGGGTTTCAGATGGAGTCATTCAACTCTGTTTTTACCATCTACATCATCACCATTGTTCATATTTTGTTGTTGTTAGCTTTTTAAGTGTCTCCTTATGTGACTAGTGGTTTGCATTTGTGTATTTTGAAGAATATTATCAACTTGGGAGCTGAGGCTTTAGCTCAAGCACATTGTTAAACTTGTATTTCATTTACATTTTTTCTTCTGCAGATGCTAAAGGATTTCTTAGTGTGGATAGATCAAGATCTTGGTGCCTGGGGTCCTATAGTTTTGTAAGTACTTTTTTAATGTGTTTGGATAGTTTGCATTATGTGCGTTTGAGATGCCAGGGTAGGAACAATTATTAAATCAAAGTTGCATAACTTTAGTGTGAAGAGTAGAATTGGACATTCAAAATTCTTAATTTCTCTTCTTGGATAAAGTTAGGGAGTTGTAACAATTAATATGCTTGAAGTGGCTGATTTAGAATCACCTGTTATATTAAGCAACTGTTAGTGGTTCAGTGTTTGGGTTTTTCATGAAATGATCATTTGGGTCAAGAACAATTCTTTTCTAAGGAAACAATGGGAATAAATTTAAGCTGTAGTAACGCCATCAAAGGCACTTTGGGAATCAAGCAACTCTAAATCTCTCATACATTTTCTGGAAAATTTGCTTTTTTAATTCTTATATATATAAATTTTTTTAAAAAAAGTAGTTAACTTTTTTTCCTTTTCTTTTTTGTACAATATATAACAAGTTAAGTTGGTCATTGAATGTGGGCATAGTTCATTCATTACTTGAGTGACGTATTTTGTGAACTTTGCAGAGCTGTGGCCTACATTCCCTTAACAATTTTGGCAGTACCAGCTTCAATACTTACGGTAAAGATTTCATTTGCAAGTGCTAGTATAATCCTCTTCACAGATTCTTTGTGCTTATCTGGAAGGAAGGCTGGTAATAATCATTATGGGGAGAACAACAAACACTGAAAACAGAATAGGAAAAGAAATCAACTTAAATACATGTTGATCAACCTAAATAACATGTCTCCCCTTCTTTCTGTTGATGGTCTGTCCTGAATCCATACCGGATTGCTATACTTTTTTGGATTATAAGTAATTTTCTTGGTTGTGGCAAATATTCCATTGAAAAAATGACAAGAACTTTTTCGTTTAGCTTTTCTGGTTGTGTCAACCTTTCAGCTAGGAGGTGGCTATCTGTTTGGCTTGCCTGTGGGTTTTGCCGCTGATTCGGTTGGTGCTACATTAGGTGCTGGAGCTTCATTTCTTCTTGGTCGAACTGTAAGTTGTGGGTGGTGAGAGCTTGGAACATAGCTTTGCTATTTTACCTTTGTGGAACAATAGAATAGCGACCATGACAAACTTGCTCTTCATTAGATATTCTTTCTTTTTTTTTTTCTATCTATGGAATATGGCAGATCATGCGGTCCTTTGTCACGTCCAAGCTAAAAGACTACCCACAATTCCGTGCAGTTGCAATTGCAATTCAGAGGTCCGGGTTTAAGGTCTGTATGTCTCGCGTTCTCACATCAGTTTTTATTTTCTTTACATTCAATAAAGGGTCCAGCTTACTGCATGTAGTTGAAGTGTACATTTGTGCTTGATTATACAAATCCACAAACCGTCATAATCTTGTCAAAACCTCGATGTCTCGTGTGTTTAAACAGATTGTGTTTTTGCTCCGGCTCGTTCCGTTGCTGCCTTTTAACGTGCTTAACTACCTCTTATCCGTGACTCCAATCCCAATATTTCCATATTTGATGGCTTCATGGTTGGGCATGATGGTATGTTCCAACACATCTCAAGTGATTGTATACAAATGTCACTCCATATGATGTAAATTACTGAATCCATGCAGCCTATCACTCTTGCCTTGGTGTACGCTGGAACGACGTTGAAGGATCTTTCAGACGTAACACACGGATGGAATGGATTTTCTAAGACCCGTTGGGTAAGATGGTTTTTCCTTCTTGTTTTTTATGCCATGCAAAGGTGGCTCAACTGTTGAGCACACTCTCTACGTCTCATGGAATCGTTTTAACTCTAGCGTTTTCTTGTACGCAGACTTTTATCGCGTTGAGCCTTCTGGTTTCCGGTGAGTTTCCAGAGGCTACTCTCACTTGCATAACTACGCATCAGCTTATAATGCATTGATTCTTTTCCATATTAGATTACTTCTATCCTGATAACTGATTGTTCACTCTACTGCCAGTGGTGCTCATGATCATCGTCACAAGAGTTGCAAAGGCTGCTCTCGACAAAGCATTGGCAGAAAACGAGGATGTCGAGGGGAACGACGCCTCCCCTCAGGAATCACTCGTTGTGGCTGATACAACGGTAGATCTCCAACAGCCACTTTTAATTAAGGCTAATTGATGCTCAAGATGATCAAGATTATTCATTTCTTTTTTGTGTAAATTCTACTGATGTGCCTCTCTAGGGCTACGATTTCATATCTAAAATCGATCTTCCCCTAATCGACGCTTGACATTCGTCTGTATAGTCTCCAAAATTATTCTATGCTAGAATTAGCATTCTTTTTGCGACAACTGTTGATGGTTCTTCGTACGTGTAATGCATCCTGGCGTCGTGCTATTTTTTTTTTTCTCGTAGGACCTCCTCTTCGGTATCGGTTGGTGTGGTTCCTCTACTCCCAGGACACAAGAATATCAAACCCTGAACGAAGAATGACAAGAGAGAAAACCCTAGAGCTCCTCCTAAATGATTCATTTGTAAAGGATTTTGAGCAAATCTCATGAATGATTGATCATTCATGTTATTTTTGTTACATTGATTAACTTCTGGAATTATAATGGGTATTGTAATTGGTCTATCTCTTAAGAAATGGAGTATATAAATTTTCAAATTCTATCAACATCAAAATTCTTTTGTTCAAGGATAGGCACATGCTAGAGAAAAGAATGTAAATCACAACTATTTTTCTTTCTTATTAATGTGATTTCATTACATTACATAGTTTGTAAAAAATGTAAATTAAAAATAATTTGAAATAAATTACTACCCTTGACATATATGGTACAAAATCAATTTGTCTTGTTGTATGATCATTTGTGGGATAGGGGACCATGATCAGAATAGCCATTGGAGTTCTGCAATTAATTTTAGGAGTGTAAGTTCCAGAATTATTTGCTTTATTATTGTTGGAAATTATTATATATATAATTTCAGAATTACACATGCCTTGGAACACCTCCACCCCACCCCACCCCACCCCACCCTCCCAATCAAGAATATAAATGAGAAATGGATGTAACATTCAGTTGTGATCTAAATCCAGAAATTGCCATTCCTAGAATTATGAAGTTCTGAATATCATAGACATGAATGGAAATATATGAATGTCAACCAAACAGAAAAATAAGATATGTATAAAAAGTGGTGAATTAATTATTTTTAAATACATGTATATATCCATCCGCTAACATTACATAAAGTTGTGAATTAATTCTATTTTCCTTAAAAAAAAATTAATACAATAAATCTTAACCATAGTAGGTATCATACAAAAGCAGCAAAGAATATAATTGTTGGAAGGAAGTATGTTTTACAGCCAATCAAGAATTCCTTTGTAAAGAAAGGGGTCCCACTGGCCCACAAAGGAAAATTCAAACTACGAAGAAGAAAAGAGAAGGACAAAGCCACAAGGGTTTCATCATTGTTTAGCCTTTTAAGAAAAACACCACTTATTAGCTTATTTTTACTAAAGAAAAGAAGAAGAAAAAAAGTGATCATTTAAAAAAAAAATACATACTATATTAAAATATAAAAATTAAAGTTGTACCAAGTTTTTACAGCATTGTTTGCCTACACCTATGTTGTCACCCTAGTACATCATTAAAGGACCAAGAGTAACATGTGAATAAACTATGGGGATGACATTTATTATAATTATTCTAACTAACCCTTTCACTTACGTGGTTGAATATTCTAGGCTCTTTCTATTGGAGTATTTATTTATGGGGTTTATTAATTTAAATATTTTTATTCTAAGAACATTGGCATATTCATACTCTAAAATCTAATACTACTATTATTAGTATTGTATTTCAAATTTTGACAATGTTATATAAATAAAAGTAAAATGTGAGATTCAAATCATCACTATAGCATTTTGATAAAAATTCCATCAAACTTCATGCCAATGAAGTTTCAGCATTCATCTTGTATTTATTAACTGATTTTTTTGGCAATTTATATAAAACAAAAATGTTAATTTCTTCAATTATACTTGTGTTTAAATAATAAAGTACAAATTAGAACACAAAATGCAGAAAATAGGGAGTGCACAAATGAGATGCAGGGTATTATAGTAATCTGACAGATGAATGAATGGCCAACTGCAGCAATCTGCACAATACAGAATGTACTATCATTTTCTATTTATTTATCAATAATAGAAATAAAAAGAAAGAAAAGGCACATAAAAATTTATTGCATCAACCAACTCATGGATGGATGGGTAAAATCTGACACCAACTCCTTAACAACAGAGTGCAATAAATATACAGATATTTCAGCAGATTTTGTTGTCATCTAACCGTGGTTAAATGAGGGGTTAAGTTAAGCCAAGCTGAGTTAATCATGGCTGCAAATAAAGCCAAGCCCACAAGCTATTAAATCTTAAAGCCAGAAATTATGCCATTTTCTGTGAAAGTGGAAAAAAGAATTGATAAAAAAGATGGCTTATGGTGTTAATGATCCTTCCCACCACCCCATTATTAAAATGTTTGAGAGAAGCAACAAGTTGTGGAGTACACTATAATATGCTATGGAAAAATCTGAATAAAAAAATGGAGTTTAGCCATAAATAAAGTGCCAAAAGCAAGAAGAAGTTAGAGTGCTGTTTCCCTTCTGTTCCCCCCTCTTTCTCTCTCCCCCATTTCAATCTCTCACAAGTGCACACACAGTCTTGCTAAAAACTCTGAAATAGAGGTAACCAGAACCCAGCAGGGATATGATTTAATGTGGCTCACCCACAGCCCCTGAAGTGTGTTCTGTATCTGTTTTTCTATTCTTGAGGGGACTGTTTATTGTTATTATTATTATAATATTATCAAGAGTTTATTTCTTTTCTTGATTCAGATCTATTCCCCTTTTCATATCACCTCATTACACTGTTTATAATTGTGGTTCCTGTGTTTTGAGTGGCTGAAAAATGAGTAAAGAAGAGTTTTTGAAGATCCAGGTAACTTCTTCTCTTCCTCATTTATGGATAAAATGATGTGAGAGAAAGGGAGAGGTTGTGTTGAGTGTGCATTTTGGCTTCATGTGTGTTCATGATTTG
The DNA here is from genome assembly GCA_023678885.1 of Pogostemon cablin. Lineage (NCBI taxonomy): Eukaryota > Viridiplantae > Streptophyta > Magnoliopsida > Lamiales > Lamiaceae > Pogostemon > Pogostemon cablin. Next base: position 988,118 of record CM042989.1, read on the forward strand.
GACTCAAGATTTCTGGTGTCATTTCTGTTTCTGTGGATGCATTTTCCTGTTAATTCGCTTAGATTGACATTCACATACAGATAAAGCTTTGATTTTTCTTATTTTCTCAATGTTGATTGCTTGTTCATTGTTCTGATTTTTGTTGTAATTTATAAAGATGTGAACTTTACTCTATCCCTCTCTTCTCTGGCTTTGCTTGTACCTGCAGACTTGTGTTCTTAAAGTCAATATTCACTGTGATGGTTGTAAGCATAAAGTGAAGAAAATCTTGCAGAAGATTGAGGGTATTCCTCCATTTTTCTCCTCAAATTTGTCATCATATAATTATGACTTTAATTTGTTTTTTTAACAAATTTGTATCTAATTATGGTAGGGGTGTACACAACTAAGATAGATTCAGAGCAAGGGAAGGTCACAGTTTCTGGGAATGTTGACTCAGCCACTCTGATAAAGAAGCTCATCAAGAATGGCAAACATGCTGAGGTGTGGGGTGCTTTTCCAAAGGGAAACAACAATCACAATCAGTTCAAGAATCTCCAAATTGACAATGGCAAAGGTGGTGGTAACAAGGGGCAACAACAACCCCAGAAGGGGGGTGGTAATAACCAGCAGAAGGGGGGTGGGGGAGGTCAGTGGCAGGGTCAGGGTCAGAATCCACATCAGCAACTTCAACAGATGAAAGGGTTTCATCAAGATCTGAAAATGATCCCACCTCAGTTCATGAAGGACATGAAAATGCCCCCCAATGGCAACAATGCCAAGTCTGTGAAGTTCAAGTTGGAAGATGAAGATATGAGTGATGATGAGCTTGATGATTATGATGACGACGATGATTATTTTGATGATGATGATGAGTTCGATGATGATTTGGATGATGCTCCTCTGAATAAGATGAAGGGCATGATGGGTAATGGCCATGGTGGTGGTGGTGGTGGTGGTGGAGGTCAGCAGATGATGGCCAAGATGATGATGCCAAATATGATGAATGGTCATCAGCTTCAGGGGATGAAGCAGGGTGGGAATGGCGGCGGTGGTGGTGCCGGAAATGGGCAGAAGGGCGGCGGAGGAAATGGTGGAGGCAATGCGCAGCAGAAAGGAGGAAATGGTGGTGGTAGCAAACCTGTTCAGATGAATCATGGTGGTGGTGGTGGTGGTGGTGGGAACAACAATGGCAAGAAAGGTGGAAATCAGAACCAAAATCAAGGTGGTGGAAAGGGTGGTAAGAACAATAACGGTGGACAGAATGGTGGCGGAGGCAGTGGTGGTGGTGGTGGTCAAAACAATCAAAACAAGAACGGTAACCATGGTGGTGGTGGCGGCGGTGGTGGTGGAGCTGGCAACGGCCACAATTTTAATGCAAATGGGGCCAAGAAAGTAAGTGGAATGAATGATGGAGGTCATGGCATGCCTAACATGATGGTAATGAATGGTGGTAGTGTGGGCCATATGGGGAACATGCCAATGGGGCAAATGAGTAATCTCCCAATGGGGCAAATGAGTAATCTTGCAGCCGTACAAGGCTTACCGGCAACCGCCATGGGCGGTGGTGCCGGTGGTGGCGCAGGCTACTTCCCGGGCGGGGGTCCTGATCCCCACGTGCCCGGGAACCCCTACTATCAGCAGCAACTTGCAGCTATGATGATGAATCAGCAACGAGCTCAAGGAAATGAGAGGTTTCAGCCGATGATGTACGCCCGGCCACCACCGGCCGTTAATTACATGCCGCCTTATCCTCCATACCCGTACCCTCCTCCACCCGGAGAACGAGCCGATCAGTATGCCATGTTTAGTGATGAAAACACCTCTAGTTGTAATGTGATGTGAGACAATGTGGGAGAGAGAGATCTGTGGCCCGGAGTAACTGCGGTGCGCTGATTCTTTCCGGGAGGGGTGGTGGCGGCAGTGGTGGTTGTAGGGTGGGGTTGGTTGTTCATGAGTTCATAGTGTCATGGCTTTCTATCTAGTCTTGATGCTATGGCTGTATGGCACACATGCTTGATTTTTTTTTTTTTAATTGAAATTCCCCATTTTTAATTAGATTAGTGTTTCATTATAGGGAGTATTTGATAGATAATATATGAAGAACCCTTTAGACAATGAGAGATGTAAATGGGGAATTTGTGGTGATTTTGTTGATCATAATGTTTATATAATGTTTATAAGTTGAAAAGAGAAATAAAATTGGAAAAAAAGAATGGGATTCAAGAATAGACCAACTGCATCGTTCTCTTTCCTAATTGTCATTTTAGTATACTACTAAAATGTCAAGAATCGTGTGTCTAATTTATGTTATATTTAGATATGCGAAGACTTATATTATATATATATATATATTATTTCATATATAACTCAATTACATTATCAATTTAGTTGTGAAGAATAATTGCAACTGCTTCTGATACTTTCTAGTATGGATTCGTTATCAAATTCAATAGCAGTCACTTCACCTGTCAACAACTTATAGCTCATTCTTAGGGGCCACACTAAAATTTATACTTCCTCCGTCCCGGCGAAAGAGCACCGTTTACTGTAGCTTTTGTGAGAGCTTTTTGCAGTTAAACGATGCTCTTTGACCGGGACAGAGGGAGTAATCTTTATTATTGAAATCTTTTTCGACTTAAGAAATAGATTTCACATATTTTTTACTTTTTCATCTTAACAGGTTGATTTTTACCGATATTAACAAAAGTTTTAGGCTAATTATAGTGTGCACCCTAAGATAGGGTGCACCCATATATAAATATAATCAAAAATATATATAATTATGAACAATAATGTATACAATTTAATTGTTACTCCCTCCGTCCCAAGAATACATTCGCGTATTCTTGGGCACGAAGTTTAAGAAAAGTAACTTTTTGGGGGTGTGATGTAAGAAAGAGAAGGGGTATTTTGGGTAATTGAGTAGAATAAAGTGTATGATATAGTTGACTTTGACTAAATTGTGTGTAAAAAGAAGGTGGCATTTTTGTAATATTGTAGTATTGTAAGGTTATTGATATTGTGTATTGTTTCCATTTTTAGGGGGCGAATGTATTCTTGGGACGGACCAAAATGGAAAGGGCGAATGTATTCTTGGGACGGAGGGAGTAATTTTTTTAATGAAAAATTGAGTGTAAAAAATATATAATTATTAAAAAAAGGGAGGATTACTACTAGGTACACAAAAAAACCCTAAATTACTATGAGATACAAACATACAAAAGTATTACTACTAGGTACAAAAATATATAGTGATATTCCAATATTACCCCTATTAATGTGCTGCACATAAATATTGTGTGCAGCAAAAGTTCATGTGCAGCAAAAAGTGTGTGCAGGAAAAAAAAGTGTGTGCAGCAAAAAAATGTGGTGGTCCGGCGGCGGCGGTCCGGCAGCTTTTCCGGCGGCGGCAGTTTTTCCGGCGACCAGTTTTTTTTTTTTTTTCCTTTTTTTTTTTTGGACGAACAGTTTTTCCGGCGACCGGCTGCCGGAGCTCCGGCAGCGGCGGCGCGGCAGCTTTCCGGCGACCTTTTTTTTTTTTTTTCTGACGAACAGATTTTCCGGCGACCAGCCGCCGGAGCTCCGCCGGCGGTGGCGGCGGCGGCGGTCCGGCAGCGGCAGCGGTGGTCCGGTGGTGGGTGGAGGTTGGGGTTAGTGTTTTAAAGGTATATGGGTTTAGGGGTATATTTGGTATTTTGCTTTAATATTTTGTATTAAATAATAATTATTTTAAATCAATGTATCTAGTAGTAATTAGGGGTACAAAGTGTGTACCTATCAGTAATTATTTCTTAAAAAAAACATGTATACACAATTGAATAAAAAGTTATACACATATGAATGTTAGTTTTTTTAATGAAAAACTTAATGTGAAAAAAGTATACAGTTATTACAAAACACGTATACAAAATAAAATAATATGTATATAAAATAGAATAAAAAATCATACACATATGAGTGCAAATGCACCCAATATACACTCAAAGTTTTATTTTTCCTTACTTTTAAGAGGTGATCTCTTTTAAATGGTAAATTGGGTTTTTAGTAATAAATTAATTGTATATTATGTTATATATGTAAAAAGTTTATTACCATTTTTAAATTATTTTGTATTATAAGATTATTAGATTTAATGTTATTTTCATAGGACATGTGTGAAGAGGTAAAGATGGTACCGGATGTCTTTGACACTTTGGTGTGATATCTTTTATAATATATCCTTATTGAATGACATGTAGCGCTATGAATAAATCAAATCCCTTGTCCTATTGTTTAATGGTTGACTTAAGGTATAGTATCTCTCCTCCCTTCTATGTGTCATTTATCCAACAAAATAATATAAGAATGTCACACTAAAGTAGTACCGAAGATATAAACACTATTAAGATAGTTATGGATGAAAGGGAGGAGTATTTTATAAATCCAATTTTTAGATAAAATGAAATCTTTAAATACGATCATACAACAATTTCTATAGCATGCAAATATATATTTTGGACTCTATTTTTTTGTAGTAAAATTATTTTTTGTTAAATATTCTTATACGATCTTGAAAATATTTCTTCCGTCCCATTAATTACTGCATACTTTCCTTTTTTATCCGTCTCAATATTTATTTACGTTTTTAAAAATAGATAAAATACATTATAATATTATTATTTTTTACACACATCCCAATAATTTTACACACATTTTTCATTAAATTATCTAAAATACTCACTTTTTACACAAATTTCAATAATTTTACACATCATTATATATAAAAAAATTAATTTTTCTTAATCTACGCGCACTAGAACGTGCGTAGATTACAGGACGGAGGGAGTATAACAATAGAGTAAAATTTTCCTTTTATTGAAGGACAAAAATAATTTAATTAAAATATGTACAATCAAAAATCAAATCCAACGGCGTAGAGACATGACACAAGTTGCAGGAGTATTGGTGTAGTCTTATCAGAAAAAGATAATTAAAAAAAAATAAAATAGCATCAAAAGTAGAGTTTGTTCGGGTGTGGGAGACCCCACGGATTCCTTTTATACTGTCCCGTTGTGATTGCTCCGATCTATCAATGTTTCTACATTGGAGAACATACGGTGTGGACCCCACTTCACCTGTCTAATCCGACAGTGAGTCATGGGTCCCGCCTCTGTACTTCGTACCTAATGTACTACTACCCTTAGCTTTAAATGGCTTGTACCTTAGCTCATGGGCTTATGAACGCTGCTGGAGCACACGATTGCTATCTTTCTTTCTCCATCTCTCCGTGGCTGTATCATTTTCACTACCTAAAACACCCCTGAAATCAAAATAAGTGACTTCGCAGCTCAACATTAATCTTACAATATAAATCAGTCATATATATATATATATTTTTTCAATTCAATAATTTTAAATTACACTTTAATTTTTATTTTGATATTCTCACATAATATATTTTACACCTTATTTACCGTAAATAGACTATATTATGAAATCAAAATAAATGAAAAAGTTACTTTGCTTAAAATTATCTTTAAAATATATAGTAATGCACGTTATTCCAGGTAAAATGATTTTTTTTCCCCACAGAGTATTTTTTTTTTTATTCTTAATAAGTAGTAATGTTTTCTCGAAAGACAATTGATTTTTTTTTTTTACCATAATATTAATACTCTTTTTTTTTTAAATGAAGTTAATTTTTCCATTAAACATACATAATTATAAACTATTTATGTTTAAAATTATTCTGAATTTTATATGAGACAAATAAGAAGTAATATTTGATTAGTGAAAAATAATAACTACTTAAGTAAACAATTGTATGAACAATTTATAATTTAAACGAATAATAATATATTTAATGAAAAAGTAATATTTTTAATTGATGTGATAATTAATTTTAAAAAGTAAAGTTATTATCTTATCTTCTATATGTATATATCTCACCCACGTGTTGTTCTTGGCCCAATTACATTAGGACCCAGCTATTAACACCTCGATTCCACTATACACACCCGATAGCTAAATACACCCAAAATTAATTCTTTTAATTTTAATTTTTCACTTTATACACCCCATAAAATACAATTTTACCCTTCTTACTAAATATTCCTTTTGGAGCCATAATCCTTAATATTCACTTCATACAATACGTTCCATTTCTAACTACTTAAATATTTCAAGTGAAGGAGTATTAAGTGTATTTTAATTTAGGGTTAATTGCATTAAAATACATGACTTTTTCTCAATTTTTTCAATTTAATCACGAACTAATTTTTTTATTAAAAAAAATACATGATCTTTCTATCATTTCTTAATTTAATCACGAAAATTTTTTAATCAATTAAATACACAATTTTTTTATATTTCTCAATTTAATCATAAATATTTTTTTAAAAAAATATATGATTTAAAAATTTTAGAATTTAATCACAAATTATTTATTAAAAAAGTATAACTATCTCAATTAATAAAAATCAAGATACACTGAATATTTAAAATATAATATATAAATCTACATAATATAAATATTAAAATATTATACAATAATTCATAAAAATTTATTGTGGTTTAAAATTAAAGCAATTCTATTATAACAATTGTTTTAATTTTGAAATTAATAATTTTGCATCGCAACGCAATGTAGTTTAAATAAATTTATAATAATTAAAATAATGATAAATTCTGAAAAAATAAAAAAAATTGAACACCATGTAAATTTAACCTTTAATTTGTTACATATAATTGAATTGCGTAACGCCTTGCTAAAACAATTTTAATGAATTTTTTAAAAAAATATTTATAACATACTCCCTCCATCTCATTAAAGTTGGTATAATTTTTTTTGGGCACGGAGATTAAGGAATATAATAATTTAATGTAAAGTGAAGTAAGTGAAGTGAGAGAAATAATATTTAATGTGTAGTGGGTAGTTGTATTAGAGGTGATATGTAGGGCCCATGAGAATAGATTAATTATTTTTTGTGGGTCCCATGTATTAAAAATGAAATGTGTCAACTTTAGTGGGACAAACCAAAAAGAAAAGTGTGTCAACTTCTATGGGACGGAGGGAGTATAATTTATGTAATATTCTTTATTTAATAAATCTTAATTTTAATTAATTAAAATAGTTATATATTTTATTCATAATTTTTTGATTAATTAAAGAGTACAAATTAATCTTTTAATTTATTATTACATACTAAGGTTAATCTTATCTTTTTGTTTATGGATAATTTAGTCCATATTATTATTTGGGTGTATATAGTAAAATCGGGGTGTTAATAGCCAGGGCCATTACATTAATGTGAGCAGAAAAAGATGGAGTAAAATAATGAAATTTCAATACCTAGCAAATTACATTTATTTATTTTTTTCATTTTTCAATTATATAATAATAATATAATCACTAACTCTATTAATTCGAGTCTTTAATGTATACATATTTGATGCAAAATGATCTAAAAAAAAAAAAAGTATATATTTGATGCAACATGATCTAATGATGTTGACGTACACGTTAAAGGTGATTGCATTGCGTTGGTGTTATATATATCAATTAAATACTGTAGAATATTTAGTTTGATTAAATAAGATGTTAAAATATACTCCTATGGAGTATGTATTTACTATTTATATTTATTTATACATAGACATGTTAGTTCTTCACGTGGTTTTAGTAGAACATGAGAGACATCAATGATGCTTACTACAATCATTATCTTCGATTAAAGTTACAATTTTACAATATTGTACAAAGAATTTAATGATTGCATGTCTATTTCTTTATATATTTGCCCCCCCCCCCCTTTTCATTTTATCGATCCTTTCTAAATGTGTATGTGAGTATATTTTTTTATCAAATGTGAATTGGCAATCCCCTTTTTTTTTGGGGAATGTACGATGTCCAAATTAGTTTATAATTTAATCCACCATCCCACCCCAAATTATGGATTCAATACTTTATGCTTAATCAAATGAATAAATCAATATGATTAATGAATAGTTAAGAATTAAAATAAGTGATCATTCATGCGTTATGTACAATTAAAAGATTATCCTCATTCATTAATATATATTAATAATAATTGTAAGTGATATTTCATTATTATCTATACATTTAATATTTAAAAGATAATAATGTATTTTTAAACTTCTCACATAAAATTTGCTTAGTGTAGTTCATAAAAACTTGTGTATAAGCAGTACAATTTTGTGAAATTATTAAAAAGTTATAATTTTATAATAAAAAAATAATATTTAATTAATGAAAAAAGATAATCGTCCAAACTTTCTTTTACATTTTTTCTGTGTTTGGATCGTTTGCATTGTTTTGGTTTGACATCTCTTGTGTCACTCCGTTAAATGAGTGACACGTAGAAGAAAGGAGGTAAATTATATCCTAAGTCAACCACTAAACTCTAGGGGCAAGGGATTGAATTTCTCCAATCACATGTCATTCAGTAAAAAAATGTTACTCCCTCCGTCCCAAATATATTGACACACTTTTCTTTTTGGGTTGTCCCACATAAATTGACATATTTCCTTTTTAAGAACATGGGACCCACACAAAATAATTTATTTATTTACATGGATCCACACATACATTAAATATTATTTCTCTCACTTCACTTTACATTAAATTATTATACTCCTTAATCTCTGTGCCAAAAAAAATGTGTCAATACTTCCGGGACGAATGGAGTATAAGAAATGTCATACCAAAATGTCACATGACATCATGTGCCTTTTTTATTATTTAACAAAACAACGTCACAAGATATCAAAACCTTTGTGTCTCAATAGTTCCATTTTCCATAAAACGCGTTTCCATCCATGGAAAAAGAAAATAGTAAACGCGCTTTATGAAGCTAGGGTCAAAAGCGTCAATAAGAAATAGGGGTAGTATAAAGTACTACTCCATCCGTCTCATTCAAAGAGAATCTTTTTCTCATTTTGGTTGTCCCACTCAAAGGGTCTCATTTCATTTTTTACACACATGAGACCCACCCACCCCTCTAATACAATTAAAATATGGGGCACACACTCTCACTAATACAATTACTCACTACACATTAAATAATAATACTCCTTAATCTACGTGCAAAAAAGCAAAAATACTTCTTACGCATGGACGGAGGGAGTATATGAATTGCAGTTGACCACTTTGAGAAAGTGGAGTGGGTAGATTATATTGATTGGAGATTATATGTGTAACGCATTTTATTTGTGGACTATATAGCTACAATTATTTTGCATTTCTTATTGTATGATGCAAATTTAGTTAATTAACTAACCATGCTAACAAAAGACTCATAATACTCTTAATCTAAATTAAAATTAATTTTTGAATGTCACACTTAATTAATTAATAGATGCAATTTAATGTACAAGCTCGAGATCGTTATTCAATAAATACAACACAATAGCTTACGATAACAACTCCACTTTTTATAATCTACTATATACTAACTTTGTGGAATTAATTATTAAAAAAAATACTAATTTCTCAAGTTTTGAATTAAAAAAAAAAAAACACTTACTATAATTTTCTACGTTAATGTTGAGGACATAATTGTATTTTAATGTACGTCTATAAGATTTTTTTAAAAAAAGGTAATGATTATGAATTGAAGAAGTTTAAAATTGCAGAAATAAAGTTAAGTATAGTTGTAGTGTGAAAACTGTAATAAGGTGAGAAATTCAACCCTTCCGACATATAGTGACATTAGTCCAAGCATATAGTACTAACTTTTGTCCACTAATGTTCAGGGTTTATGCAAATTCATAATCAAATAATTATTCTATTAATTCTATATAGTTAGTGACTGTCGTTATCACATAGGAGTATTTAATAATTAAAATAGTTTGCCCTAAATTTCAATTCGTACAATTACGCATGTGAAACCATCAAAATTGGACACTCTACCCTAACACCCTAATTGAGGTTCTTGGAATAAGCATACCACTGCTTATTGCACACAATTTTGTACCCTACCATCCCTACCCCTACTGGCCTACTACTATATTAAAAAATTAATTAATTAATAATCCAATAATGTCATAAAATAGTACACAATAAATAGGAGTACATAAATAAAACAAATTCTCTTGTTAGATGTTATTTACGTGAGACGGTTTGTGAGACGTGTTAAAATATTTCTATTATTGGTTTGTGAGACGTGTTAAAATATGTCTATTATTGATTTGTGAAAGTGTTAAAATATGTCTATTATTTAGATAAAGTATGTTTAATGATTGTTAAAGTATATTTTCTAAAGTATGCTGAATTATACAATAATGTATGATTTTAGTATATTATAATTTGATTTATTAATGACATACTTTAATTGCAAATAAGCATACTTTATCTATACAATAAACGTACTATAGTAATTGCAAGTCAACCCATCTTACATCAGTCTCACAAGAGAGTTACTCACATAATAATTTGATAATGTTAAATACCAATTAATTCTCAATTTGAATAATACTTCGAGGTTGGCTTGGCTCCTATGTATGACATCAAATAATTTATTGTAAACATATAAAATAGGATTAGTAGAATGTCAAATATCAATGGCAAAAGCTTGTCTGTGCCCGGCACACGGAAGCACATTCCGTGTGCCTTTATAATTTTATGCTAATTTGTATATCTTTTAGTATAAAGATGTAGTGTACCCTTTATTTTACAAGGCAAAAACCTGTGTGCGCCTGAGAGCACGGAAGCAACTCCGTGTGCCTTTAGAATTTTGTGTTAAATTGTATACCCTTTAGTATAAAGATGTGTACCCTTTATTTTCTGAAGAAAAATAAAAAAAATATAATATAATGTGTATATCCTTTAGAACAAAATGATGTACCCTTATTAATTAAAGTGTATACCCTTTAGAATAAAATAATGTATCCTTATTCATAATGCTAAATTCTAAAGGGGCATGGCGTGCGTCCGGACGCACGCCTCACTCAATATTAATATGCGCATAGAGTATTATTTCTATATACAAGTGTTAATATTTATTTTTCCGTACATTTAAATTTAGGTAATATAATAAAATTTAATTGTGGTATTTATATTATGTATAGTTAATCATCTAATATTATACTATCAGTCTTTCAAATGTCATGCATATAAAAATATCATTTGAATTTGTTGAGGCACATGTCTTAATGAGATTATTATTTTGAACAATTTGAAATTTAAATTTCTATAATTTAATCAGATAAAAAAAATGAAATCTATGTATCGTGTTTAATTAGTTTATTTTTCTTTCAAAAAAAAAAAAAATATATATATATATATATATATATATATATATATTTCTTCGTGTTTCCTAGATTATAATTATTGGGAAAAAAATCATTTCTAAACAGTTCTTTAATCGTACTATACCCCATTATTTTCCTTGTAATATTCTTACTATGAATTATGATTGTAATATTCTTACTTCGAATTATGAAGTATTTTGCGTCCAAGGATCAACAATACCCATTTGGTCATCAACGAAATCATTTCGAATTTGAATTAATTAACCATTATTAATTTTTAATTATAATTTTTTTGCTTTTAGATTTATAAACATGCTAGCTGCAATAAACGTATATGATTAATCAGTAATTAACGCTTTTAATTAATTAACAAGCTAGCAAGAAATCATCAATTTCTCATATGAGTTATTCTTCGAAAATATAATTAATTCTTCTATGAGAACATATATACATTAGAAAGACAAGAAATCGTGAAAATTGGGTTCAAGATGTAAATCCTATATATATAGGGGATCACAATATTTATTCCGTAAACTCAATTCGCGCTAACTCAAGTTTAAATTTTCTTTTAACCAGTGACTTAAAAATGGCATTATAAAAATATATACTTCTATGTATGATAGATTTGTATGTATCAAAACTCAATGATTCTGAGATGATTTAATTATTTGCATCTTAATTCATTAATAATTATGAAGATTTGCAATTTAATAAAAAAACATTGGTGTGGATCCAATCAAATCTGGAGAATTTTGTAATAAAGTCTCGTGACTTATTAATTATTCTGATTACACGATTAATTAATTAATATTGTTGAATGATAGAAGTCAAAAGAAGTGGGGTTAGGGGGATAATTCCGAGGGTGGTTCATTCAAAGCTCTAATTTCAATGTTATTATTTACCAGAATATCACATGAGGTGGGGGGTGGAGGGTGGGGGGTTGGGGGGTTGAATGAATATTCAAATTATTATTTATTCTAGTATAGTACTGCATATTTTGTTTAATAAGATTGTGTTTGTTCAATTTTGTATTCACTTTAGCAATGCATATCAATTTTGGATATTGAATAATATTTCAATAATTTAAATATGGCCCATAAAATAGTGACAATGGAATATAAATGAAGGAAATAATACTCTATTTTGTTTTTAAACGATAATTATAATGTAAATTAGTCAAAAAAAAAATACTCCATACTCCCTCGCGTCTGATTTAAGAGTCGCTTTTTTTTTATTTGATTAAAGAGTATTAATATTTAATATTTAATATGCAATTGATATTTATATGAGTGGAAATGCGAGCATAATATTTTAATTGTATTAATGGGTTAGTGTGAGTATCGCAATGATGCGTAAAATAGAAAATAAGATCTTTAGAAGCAGACGCCAAAAATAAAGAAATGAAACACTTTAAATTGGGAGGAGGGAGTATTCAGCGATCATGTTGGAAAAAATTTATTGTGAAACCCTTTAGTATAAATAAATACTCCCTCTGTCCCAACTTAAGAGTCCCATTTGCTTTTGGGCACGTGGATTAAGGAGTATTATTATTTAATGTGTAGTGGGTAGTTGTATTAGTGGGTGTGGGGGCCCATGTTTTAATTGTATTAGTGGGTGTGGGTGGGTCCCATGTGTCAAAAAAAGAAAATGAGACTCTTTAGGTGGGACGACCAAAATGGTAAAATAGCCCTCTTAGCCTGGGACGGAGGGAGTATGCCCCCTCCATCTCTTGTTAAGAGGGCCTTTTGCTTTATGGCATGTGGATTAAGGAGTATTATTATTTAATGTGTAGTGAGTATTTGTATTAGTGGGAGTGTGAGTCCCATATTTTAATTGTATTAGTGGGTGTGTGTGGGTCCCATGTGTGTAAAAAAAAAGAACTCTTTGAGTGGGACGACCAAAATGAAAAAATACCCTCTTATGGGGACGAAGGGAGTAAATGACAACTAACTTATTCCACGACAAGTAAGACTTATGTGAGACATTATCATATACTCCTTCCGTCCCACAATAAGGAGTCCATTTTACCATTTTTGTCTGTCCCAACACAAGAGGTGTATTTTTCTTTTTAGTAAATGAGACCCACACAAAACCATTAATATATCTCCATGGGACCTACACACTATACTAATACACCTATCCACTATAAATTAAAATATTATTTCTCTCACCTCAATTACCCATTAAATATTCCCTTAACCTACGTGCAAAAAAGTTTTGCCACTCTTGTGGTGGGACGGAGGGAGTAATAATTTTCATAAAATATAATAAGAAGTAATAAAATATTTATAATAACAAGTAATACTCATAACTCAATTGATGCAAAGTGATGATGATGTAAAATATTTCATGAATAATTTATAATATAAAATAAAAATGATAATATTTTAAAAAATATTTTTAATAAAAAAAAAAAAACTAATTATAAAAGCGTAAAATATAATACTGATCGCCTTCCCACAAACAAGAGTAATACTCAATACTATGTTTAAAGAATATTGTTTCTAAAATGATGCATTTAAACGCAGTTCCACACAATTTATATTTATGTGTATAATAAAAAAAGAAAAAAAAAGAATATTAAGTCGATTTTGTTTGAAGGGTAGGTCTTGTGTGAGATCGTCTCACGTGAGACCATTTTTCACTTTTGCTATAAAACGTTATTACTTTCGCTATAAAATGTTATCATTTTTTATTTATACTATAAATTGTTCATGAAATAACATTATTACTTTTCATTAATTTATTATCGCTTCCTTTTATAAAAGTTATCACTTTCTGACCGTCTCACATAAGCCCTCACGTGAGACGGTGTGTGAGTCTTTGCCTGGTTTGAAATATACACACATGTTTTATAGTAACAACTTAAAATAAAAAAACGAAGAAATTAGTAAGAAATGAAGTTAGTGGAATGGGATAGTTAGCAACAACTAAGCAAGAATGAGCAAACCCAATCTTCCACCACTGCACTTAATTTCAGCCATTTGGTCGATATTATTCTTTTTTAAACCATTACCCTATTAATTATTTTAATTATTTATAATTGAGTTCATTATTTATTGGGGAATTTATTATCGCCATGAAATTCATAAGACTCCTCAATTTAATAACAGATTTACTGCACATTTGTGCTTTACACAATTGATTACGGTTTTTTTGATATGTCAATTCCATTGTTTATTATGAAAGATGTAATCACCTGTCATTCAGTTACTTGATCAATATAATGATTTACTTTAAAAAAAAGTAAACTAAATTATAAATCACCAGCTATATTATTATATGAATTTTAAGTATGAAATGATAGCATTATATGATCACATAATATTTTCCATAATTTTTTCCAATCTATTTGTACTATATCTGAGTGTAGGTAACTCTCTTACCTCTCTCGTTTTTCATTTGAATAAAAAGAAATTATTTACTGATTAAAAAAAAAGTATGAAATGATAGCGGTGCATTTAAAATTAACACTAATTTTTAAAAAAATATTATTTATTAAATTACACTTTAATTATCAATAAACAAACTTTACTTGTATAATTATCATACTTTAACACATCTAACAATATAACTACCGTCTCATATAAGAATTTGTTTGATAAGTAATTCTTTAATCATTTTGCTCCCCCTTTTCTATTCATAGTGATGATGTACTAATTACTATTGTCTAATTCTGTTTTTTTTTTTTTTTTTTGGAATTTTGTTATACATCTATAAAAAATATTGTAATTATACCAAAATTCAGAGTAGTGAATCAAAGTTGGACAAATTAAGTATAAATTTATTTAATTTAAATTTAAAATCACAAAAAAAAAACAAGTAATTATTTATTTATTTTTTAGTGGGCTTGACTTTTTTAGACCTCAAAACTTGGACAAATGGTACTAAAAGCATTATCTACAATTTCCCATGCAATCAAACTAGTGGCTTATGCAACAATTTTTTATTTAGCTTCAGCGGAAAGTAAAACTATTTTCCATTTTATTTTTAAAATAAAATGTAAATAAACTAATTTAATTATAAATATGGTGCTACTACATGGAGTACTTCTTTATAGATTTTGATTAAACTTAATTTACTATCCCATTCTTTAAATCTTATTTTGTAAATAATTATCTGTTCTTTCATGAAAACTTTAATTTTTTATTGGGTAATCAGTCTAAATTTTCAACGATTAATTATTACATTACATCCAATTATATGGCATTAACAAGTCAAATAAAAGACTTTTTTTACTATAAAATTGTTGCAAAATATTATCCTCATTCACATCAATAGATTAACTGATGAAAACCGTAAGAAATAAAAAATAAAAGGCAACAAAATTTCAAATCATGTATTTTTTTCATTATTTTTTATTTTTATTTTAAATAAAAGGATTCTAAGTTTAGCTATTACTCCATCTCCCACACAAAATTCAACATCTTGTCATTTTATCTTTTTGCCTTTCTTTACCTCTTTTGTAAACCTAGCTTTATTAATTACATTTTTTTTAGTGAAAATTTTTAAAAATAAATAAAAAGTAGTAATAATAGTGGAATAGTTAACCTAAAGCGGAGCTGAGCCGAGCCAATTAGCCGCCAACTATCGTACACAACCAGGGGTAGAAAAGGAAATACAGAGGGGGATAGATAACGACGATGAAACCTCAACGGCCAAGATTTGTCCATTTGCCTGTCACTGATGAACCCACATTTAATAACATTAATCACTTCATATAACAGTATGTAGATTAACATGAGGGTAAGTAATTAGTAGTTACAAAATGTAATTAAGAAGTACTCCACTAAGCAATACATTCGCTTTAGGAAATTATTGGTAATCAAAAAATTATATTTTGTTTTATCGGTAATATTTATCCACACATTAGTGTGCATTGTTAAAAGGAAAACCAAAATATGTGATTAAATATCTATATTAATATACATTAGTGTGCATTGTTAAGAGAAAACAATACGTAATTTTTTTAAAAAAATACGTAATTAAATATTTATATTAATATACATTAGTGTGTATTATTAAGAGATAATAAATAATAAATATTTTTTTTTAAAAAAAAATACGCGATTAATATTCATATTAATGTACATTAGTGTATTCATATTAATGTATACTCCCTCCGTCCCGCACCAAGGGTCTCTTTTTTCCATTTTGGTCATCTCACCCAAAGGGTTCTCTTTCATTTTTTATACATATGGGTCCACACTCACCCACTAATACAATTAAAGCATGGGGTCCACACTCTCACTAATACAACTATCCACTACACATTAAATAATAATACTCCTTAATTTACGTGCAAAAAAGCAAAATGCACCCTTGGTGCGGGACGGAGGGAGTATAAACAAAAATACGCAATTATATAGAAAAAAAATTGTTATAATTATTTTTAAATCTCTCACCCATTGAATTTTGATCATATTAATGTACATTAATGTTGAAAAAAAAAAGTAATTGCTAGAGGTTTAACAGAGAGACAGTGATTGTTGCTATTAGAGAAATAAGCGTATCGTTGTGAATAAGGATAAAATAGGAAAAAAATAAAAGACAATTTGTATTCATCAGTATTTATATTATATCAATGTATTTATTAATAAACAGGCCGATACCTATTAGTATTAAACCCTTAAAATAGTTATTTTCGACTATTTCCAATTGAAGAGAGAGTTTATTGGGCCTATTACTAGTCCAATTGTGTGTTATTTTGGGCCGGTATTTTAAAATTGAGCATAGTTCTTAATGGTCCTACTAGCATTTCAATTGTTAATTCAATTGGGCCAGCTATTTCTAACTAGATTTACAGCCACTATAATCTTGTCAGAAAATATTTTTAAATTGCTAATAATTTGTCATAAATTAATAAATTGTTGGTTGTAATTAATATTTATTATTATTAAATAATAAAAATTTAAAATTACATGGTATATTTCTTATTGAAAATTTATAGGATCATACAATTGCTATATTTATACCAAAAAAAAAAAAAAAATTAAAAAATAGTAATAGTAATAATAATAAAGAGAGAGATTTTTATATCTTCCCTCCAAAACAGAAAATTTCATCATCTTCGTTATTCCTTCAATGGCGGAACTATACATCTCCTTCTCCACCGAAATTTTCTTCACACTCTGTCTCCTGATCGTCCTCTACTTCATCGTCCGTCCGAAGCCCGTCAAAATCCAAATTAGAGACAGCCACGTGTTCATTACCGGCGGTTCCAGCGGAATTGGCCTCGCCCTGGCCCACCTCTGCGCCGCCGAAGGCGCCGACGTCACCCTCCTCGGCCGAAATGCCTCCAAGCTCGAAGATGCCAAAAATACTATCAAGCAAGCCACCGGGCGCGACGTTAGAGTCTTCTCCGCTGACGTCAGGGACTACAACGCCGTCAAGCAGGTGGTCGAGGAGGTGGCGCCGATCGACGTGCTCGTTTGTAATCAGGGGGTATTCTGGCCTCAGGAGCTGGAGGAGCAAGACCTAGATGAAATTAAATTCATGGTGGATGTTAATTTGATTGGGACTTTCCATTTGATTAAAGCAGCATTGCCTCGAATGAAGAGGAATCGAACGGGTCGGGGCCCAGGTTCGATTGCTATAATGTCTTCACAGGCGGGTCAGGTAAAAACATCCATCAATTTAACAACAAATGTTGTTCCATTCAATTCTAGGTTTATGAATTTTGATTCCAGAAATTTGGGATACATCAATTGAAGATGTTTGATGAAATGCATATTGCTTGCGTTAATGAAACAAAAGAACATTCAATCCATTGTTTGATATGCTTGTTTCTTTATTGATTCCTACATTTGATGATCGATCACTCCATAGCTGCTCTCAAATCTTCATGTCTGATATGAATTTAGCAACAAACAAAGCATTGTGTAGTATATGCATTGCAACTCCAACAATGGAGTATTTTGATCTACTTTACGTTTATTCGATACAGGTTGGTATTTATGGCTATACAGCTTATTCAGCTAGTAAGTTTGGGCTCAAGGGTTTGGCTGAAGCCCTTCAACAAGAGATCATCGGCGACAACCTTCACGTCTCACTTATCTTCCCTCCGGACACTGAAACTCCTGCTCTCTTGGAAGGTTAAACTCTAACTATTGATCCTTCCTTACCTGTGGTTACATACATGTACTTACATGTGTGATTACATCATTTAATATAATCAAACTATACTATTCTCTGGTTGTTGTTGGAATGGTGAAAATGCACACTACTTGTCACATGATGCTGATGATTCTATTCTGTGTTGTCGTTGGAAGGTGTATTCTATGTCTCTCTTGTTCGTATTGGTGAAATTGCACACAATTTGTGACATCTTGTGACATGATGTTGATGATAAGATGGATTTGTGTTTTCTTTTTCAAGAATCTCCATTTGATAAGAACTTTGATCACAACTTTGAGTAGAAGAAATAAATTACATCCTTATTTTTGCATCTTCTTGTTTCAAAACTGGCTCTGATGACGAAAAACGAACAGAGAAGAAAAGAAGACCGCAGCTCACGAGTATGATAGCAGCTTCCTCCAGCACTATGAAAGCAGATGAAGTCGCCAAGAAGTCTTTGAGTGGGATTCAGAAGGGTGCTTTTATTGTTTCCTGCAACTTGGAGGGATTCTTGTTGTCAATCGCGAATGCTGGTGTTTCGCCTCAGAGATCGTATCTCATAGCCTTCGTGGAGGTAATGACTGCTGGTATAGTGCGTCTCGTCTGCTTATTTTTCCAGTGGAATTGGTACGGGATCATTGCGAAAATGCAAGCAGCAACAACCACATCATAACAATCTGATGTGAGCCCCTTTGATGAAACAAATATTGGCTTTCCATCAATTTTTTTCTTTCTTTTGTTACTTTGTAGCAGTGTTATCTCATGATCTTTTGTAAATTAATGTTGTATATAAATCTTTGATTTGGATTAAATGGCTGTAGCCTGTAGCAGTAGCCTCAAGGATAAACCAACTAATTATGATCATCATTTTTCCAGAATAGAAAATGTTAGTATTTGCTTATCATATCTCAATTTTACATTTGTAATTTTCTTGATTGTGCAGGAACCTCTGTTAACAAGTCAATTTTTAGGACCACATTTTCGAATTTGATTATAATTTTGATGGGAAAAAAAATTATTGAGTACTAATTCGTTTGTAGCTCACCTGATAATATATCATCACTACGGGTAAGTAATAAAGTTTTCACAAAGTCATTTCTATTTACTATTTTTTTTTCATTATAATATAATTTTTATTAATATATAAAGTAAATTATAATTTGTGCTAAGGCAGAGTAATTTTTTTTTTAAAATAAATTTTATTGAAACTTTATTTATATTGAAACTTTTACTAATTTTTTAGTGTAAAGTATATAATGAGTCGAACTAAGAAAATATAAACATGAATAGCGATTTTAGCCTACAGAAGTAACAGAACTAAAAGCGTGTTTACTCCTTTTCCATTTGGCGAACAAGTTCCCCACCACAGGCAGCAATTGCAGAAAAGCTATGGCTTCCTCTGTACTGCTGAAGAGAACGGCATTCGTGAAGTCAGCGGTCAAAGCATCAAGGGCATACGCCTCCGTTGCAGTGGGATCCGACTTGATATCCGCCGCACCGGATGTCTCCCTCCAGGAAGCCCGTTCGTGGGACGACGGCGTTTCCTCCAAGTTCGCCACTACTCCTCTCAAAGACATTTTTAAGGTCACACAAACCCTAATCCAATTTTCCCTTTTTTTTAGGGTTCCTCTTTTTACTGGTTGTTTTTGGGCTATAATTTTGTTTTGTTGGTTCTGATTCCTCAGGGTAATAAAGTTGTCATCTTTGGCCTCCCGGTAAGCCTATCAAAGTTATTGTTGTGATTATTCTTTTACGGGAATGTGAATTGTGGATTTTTGATTCTTTATGCAATCGATAATCAATTTAGTTTATTCAATTGGAAATACCTTTCCTTTACTTGCATTTGGATGAAAGGATTTAGATTTTGTGGATTGGAAACCGAGCAATTGTAAGCGTGTAGAAATTTTTACTGCACTTAGTTTTAGCTATGCTTCATCTAATCCTTCCTTTGGTTGCATATGGATCAGTTTGTGGAGAGGAATTCGTAGCTCGAGCGAATAGATTAAGGGTTTAAAACCTGTCAAATGAAAGTACATTTTGGTTTTTATGGAACCTTTATGTTAGAGCTTGATTATGTAGTTGAATTATTTTTGGTTTGAAGTCAGCAAAGCATATTATGATTTATGAGAAGAACATTTATCAAATTAAACTTGCATATGATTCTGTTTGGTGATCTTGGATGGCTTGGGAACATTAAGTGAATTGAAGGATTACAATTGTCCATCACATATCAGTAATTCAGCTGCTTTGTTTGTAAACAATGTGATGTAACAGAATTCAATTGAGCCCATTAATAGTTATCAGAATTCTCTTGAATTACATCTCTCTGTAGGTTTAATGGCGTCTGAATAATCTTTGAATCCATTTATAAAGTGTGATTTTGTTGTCTTCTTCTGTCAATAAGATAGATATAATTGGACGAAATCTAGCTTGACATGGTGCCTTTTGCTACTAAGTCTCGTTTCTGCTTTTGCTCATATATACTCTTTGTTACATCTCAAAGGGAGCATACACTGGAGTTTGTTCCATGCAACACGTCCCCAGCTACAAAAACAATATTGACAAGTTTAAGGCAAAGGGTGTCGATTCTGTGATATGTGTAGCTGTCAATGATCCTTATGTCATAAACGGCTGGGCTGAGAAGCTTCAGGCTAAGGACGCTGTAAGATACTCCTATATCTTATACAATATAATTCGGATTTGATTTCACCTATACTATTTTTGCATCGCATCGAGTACTCTTATCTGGCAAAAGAGATTGTATTTTGTGTTGCAGTGATCATACATTCTTACTGTATTGACATTGTTGTTGCAGATTGACTTTTATGGAGATTTTGACGGTAGCTTCCACAAGAAACTGGACTTGATGATAGATCTATCGGCTGCTTTACTTGGACCTCGATCCCATAGGTACTTTCACTTCATCTCTCGTTTCAAGCAATTACCATTGAGTTCCCTCTTCACCAAACTGATGCTTATCCGTACTAACAAAGGTGGTCGGCGTATGTGGTCGATGGAAAGATGAAAGTTCTTAACGTGGAAAAAGCACCTTCTGAATTCGAGGTTTCCGGTGGTGATGTTATCCTCGGACAGATCTAATGTGATTTTACCACACCTTTCATTTCTTTATGCTTTACGAATAAGAGGAAGCCTTTATTGTAGATTACAGAGTACGATTTTCTTCGATTAAATCGAGTGAGGATATACTGGATACTCGATATAGTTTCTTCTCGATCGGAGAATGTTTCGTTCGGTAAAAGTTCGTTTGAGCTCTGTTCAATGAAAGTATCAGGCTTCAGGAATAACTGAACTCATTCTTTGATGAAATTTGAAGCTGTGTTTGAGGTTGAGCTTCTCCAGTATTAGTATGGACTATGGAGTAGTTTTAATTATTATTCATATTTAATTCAATATGCTTTTTTATTTAAATAATTGCATTAAGAAAATAAAATAAAATTCTGCTTATAGGCAACCAGTCATTGTCATGGTTGTTAAAACTTAAAACTAACTTATTTTGAGCACCAAACACAAACTCTTCCAATTTACAAATAAGACCTTAATTTATTGAGTGAATACATTTTAACCTTCATCTAGCAGTGTACATTTGTAACATTTCTTAATTAATGTACATGTTAAGTGCAGTAAAATTTGAAACTTAAACTATAGATATTAAATTGTAGTTTTTGTATTTATCTTGCCTTATTAATAATTAAATTGTAGTTTTTGTATGGCAAAAGCTCCCGGGTACACGGAGGGATACTCCGTGTCCCCATGTGAACACAACCCTTCCCCTCTATATTCTATTTAAACCTATGTATTGCTAGGGGTTTAAATTGCAAACGGGCACGGAAATTGCGAAGGCGCACGGAATGTGCTCTGTGCTCCCGGGTATACAGGAGCATCACTCTTTTTGTATTTATCTTGCCTTATTAATATTATTGCATTAATTAAATACTCTCTCTGTCCCGGTCAAACTGCATCGTTTGACTGCATAAAACTCTCATAAAAGCTACAGTAAACGAAGCAATATGGGCGGGACGGAGGGAGTAGTACATAATAAAATACTAGTATGAGATGGGAAATCTTAAGCAATTTGTGGACCCATATTAATGACCATTTAAATTTAGATAAAAATTAAAATTGTTAATATCTTCAACTAACCAAGTGTAAATTGTAAGTAATCTCCAATAATTATAAACAATAAATATTGGCACGTGCTCTTTTTCAAAAACTCTTCAGAAAAAAATAAAAATGAATAATTGGTAAATATTATCATTTTCTTTCAATTTTATTTAAATGAAAATTCTAATGGCACATTTAACATTTTTTCCCACAAAGAATAGATCAAATTTAAAAAGAAAATAACACAATATAATTATAAGCAAACGTAGGTGGTCGATTCTAGAAAATGTGAAAATATAGGGTCAAATGTATAATTTTTCAAAATTATTTTGAAAGTGACGTTGACATAATAACGAACGACACCGTAACAAACATTATAAAAACGTGTCGTCACTAAGAACTCTACTTTCCACACTTGCACAAACTTAGTTGAAATCTTCTGCACTGCAAGAATATTCTAATCAATGGCGTCTCTCCAACGGCTCCTCTTTCTCTCTCTTCTTCTTCACTCCGTTATCTTCATCGGATGCGACGGTAAGCTCTAGATCATTTTTTATCCAACATTCTTGAATTTTGGCCCGATTTTATTGATTTCCTATCTGGCATTTGCGTTTTTGTTTGCATTTTTTTTTGCGCGATTCAGTATTTTCCGATTAGTCCAAGTTTAAGTAACAGTTTAGAAGTTGAAGAAGCTCGTGGAATTCTTCAAATGTACCTTGATTTGGTTGAAGATTTGATATTTTAGCATTTTCATTGCGACCAGTTTCATCATTTTCGGAATGTTTTGAACTTGTTTATCTTAGTTTCTGAATTCATGGATGGCACTAGTTCTGTAAAGTTTTGATTGCTTTGTTGTGAAATGTGATTATTATTGCTAAGATTGAATCTGCTCATTTGTCTGTTTTTGAATTTTGTATCACTAAAATTAGGGCACTGGATAAAGGATGATATCTCTCAGTTATTGATCTTATAATCTGGTTTAAGATCTATCTTTTTCTTGATGTTGCATTTGCATACATGCATTGTCTTGTATTCTAAAGTTTGTTGACTTCCCTTTGAAGGTTGAAATTATATCATTAGAGATTTTTGCTTTATTCGAACTTCCTCCTAGTCTTCTAGATGTTGGATCTGCAGAACACATACTTCTTTTCTATTCCTTTTCTTCATGGTTCAGAAAAAAGTCAAAACTTTTATCTTTCATTGTATTTTGTACTTGTGTAACTGTGTTGTTAAGCAAATAATCAAGTTAACTTGATCTAAATATGAGTTTGAAACTGTAATGAGCTTGTTCAAAAAACGAATGAATTATAATTTTAACTGGATCTAATATGAATTAATGTGTAGTGGCATGATAGCGTTCTCTGTGTTATGTCCTCTGGTCCTGTCCTCTCTTCTTTGGCCATAGAAGTTTCCAAACTGCAGATCTAGGTAGAAAGAATGATGTTTCTCTTTGTGGATATAGGTTAAAAAGGTGGAAATGAAATGTAACTCTTTTTGGCATTCTAGTAAGAGTTTATTGTCATAGGCTGATGGCTGCAATACCATTGTTTGTTCAGTGGGTTTTTTGTTCCATTTGTACAACCTTACAGGATAGCCGATGGCCTGGTAGGGGTGGGATCGTCTAGTTTTGTTTGTACAGTCGAGATTTAAGAAGAGTAGAGACGTATATAAAAACTTCACTTTAAGGTTGTTGCTAAGAAAAGAACTACTATACATTTTCAACGGCCTGAAAGATTTTGAATTCAAGTGCATCTATATTATTCACTGAGAATTTCAAGTATTTTCTTGAATGCAGACGAGGAAGACAATCTTTTTCAAGGAATTAATCAGTACAGAAGAACCTTAAACTTGACAGCTCTAATTGAGAATGATCGAGCAAAATGCCTAACCGGTGAGATTGCAGACCAGTTCAAAGACCAACCTTGTACCAACACCACAGGCTCCAACACCGTACCTGGTCTCGAACCTCAGTACTCCAACTTTCCCAATCTTCTCCAGAAATGCAAATTGAATGTCACAACCACGAGAGATGGCCAGATAATGCCTGCTTGTGTTCCTAACCTCGATCAAGCTCTCGTCCTCTCCAACTTCACACAGTCACAGTACTCGGGCCATCTAAATGACACCAAGTTCACTGGCATTGGCATCGGATCTAATAAGAACTGGATAGTCGTTGTTTTGACTACTAACACACCGGAGGGGGGATACTCACCAGGTACTTCTTCCGACAACGGGGCTTCTAGTCTTGGCGCCATCAGCAGCGCCTTTGTGTTTTTACTCGTCGGTTTTTTCATGGCAATGTAAACTAGATACATGAACATACAACTCGGCTGGTCTTCTTTTTTCGAGTGTAACATTCTTTTACTTTGTAATTAAGGATATTGAATCCTGCAGAAAGTTATTTACAGTGCTGATAAAGTGACAGACGAAGGGCAGGTGTCCCTACAATGATATGTAATGGGCCATTGCTGGCTTGCCACTCTTTTTTCTCAATCTTTATTCTATTGATCTTTTCCATTTTAGGATTTTTGTTGTTTATAATGTGAATGCAGGCCACAAGCATCTATTTTGTACAGAAACAGAGGATAATGCAAAAATTGAATGTCGTATATCAGTATCAGTTCAAAAAACACAACAGACATACACTCAAATTGCTACACTAAAAATATGTAGTCCAGGCAAAAAAATACGTAGTCTTCCGTAGTACAGGGCACCTTAGTGACATATGAGACGACTGATCGAACACATTCTCTGATCTCTGTGGATTCGGAAAGAGCAATCTTACAGCCTGTTCTATGTCCAAACAGAGTGTGTTCCCGACCTTATTCAGCTTTATTGCATTTGCCATGAGGTTCTACTGCTTACCTCACATTTGAGCTAAGTTGAGTCGTCTTCAAGAGCTCTTTATTCGGCTTCGGGTTAGAAACAAGAACCTTCTTAATGCAATCATTACGACCCACGTAGACTTTGTGATTTTCTCCTTTATCATTAGAAGCAGTGCTGAACTTAAGACGGTTTTCAGGATCTGGGCCTGTAAACCTTTGAAGAATCCGAGGATACCTTCTTTCACCCAAATTGAATGTAGAGCCCCAGAGACTGTTTTCTTCCGGGATTTTACTTGAGCTGTCGTATCATTATTTTTATAATCAGAATCAGCTGACTGAATCATCACTTTACACCTGACCAAACATTACAATGGAGTAAATAGACTCATAAGAACGTTCTGAGATGAGACTATGAGAAACTTATTTTATAACAGAGTAAGGTGAGTTGAGATTTTACCTAATAGCTGGATATGTTATGCAGGTAGCAATGCATTTTGAAATGGCGCCTAACATGAAAGCTGTAAATGCAGAAAGAGCTTCAGGAGATGTCACTTCGACACCATCTTTCATCAACTTCTTTTTCAACAGTCTCTGTTTTAGTTGATCAAAGGCGGTATACTGCACATAATTTCATTACAATCAGAATGTTTATATTTATTTAAGCAGGCCTTACAGTCGGCCAACTACCATGATGAGGAAATATAGAATAGAAACATTAACCTGAATAGAAGGATTTGAGGTGAGAAGAAGAGATATGCCTAAGCCATCGAACAACTCACTCCAGCTGCTCTCTGAAAGGGATTCCCAAAGCCCTTTGGATTTACCAAAATCACTTGTTTGCATCTTTGAAGATGCTGTATCCAGAGGCTGAAGTAATTTTACAAAATAAAAAATAAATAGATATACATATACAGCTTGATGAGTTCAACATGTTAACAAAAATAACACATTCTATCCACACTAGTAATTGCTGACATCTATTTTAACCAACATGGATTTCGTTTAAATGTTTAACCAATTAAAGAAACTTGATATTCTTCTGTCAAGTAATGCTTCAACACTGGTAATAAACTTGCATAAATTTACAATTTTAACTCCAAGATGCAGCTCGATATTTTAGAAAAAATCATCATCATCGGCTAACACGAAAAGTACAAGAAATAAACATCTAAAAAACATAGCATCAGCTACTTGCCTGTGTTGCTACGACTGTGCATGCACCAGCAGCAGCCGCTATGATCAAGTTGGCTCTAGTTCCAATAGACTTAGATCCACTTTTCTTCAAGTAAAGTCTCTTTAGAAAACTGTATCCGTAGAAATAGATAAATTGTGAAACGAAAGATTGGAAATTCTTTGTTCCCAAGCCCTGGTATAGCGAAAGCACTTGACCAGTGGATATTGCTTCCCACAGGACGTCTGAGATATTTCTGTTCAAATTAAGCCACAGACAGATTCAGAATTTTAGATTACCTTCTACAGGAATCATCTAATTTATATTGGAGGATCCTACAAAAATGAAATGAAAGAAGACACAAATGATGTCTACATCTGTAATACTTATTTTCGTTTGGAGACAAGTGATGTTCATAGAGGTTCGACACGTAAAAAATAATGTTAAAGACACATACAACATCCAATACATGTTAGGTGCAATATCATCATAAAATTTTGAATACGATCAAGATTCAAGTCCAATTTATCTATTTAACCACACCAGAGGGCTATTAACATAAACGAAGGAAGGAATTACTCATCTCATACTGTCAAGTAAATCATATGGATCACTCAATTGTCCATCCCCTTACTTCAACACTATCAATCTTAGGAAATCTTCAAGGACAATATGCTACTCCACAAGTGCATAGTTTACACAGTCCATAGCTAGTGAGCAACTGCAAGCTCTTTTATCAAATTATAGAGGAAAAAACCACTTCACACACTAGATTTCTCATAATCCTAACAAGGAAATAATAACCAAAGCACTAAATAATCAATCAAATCAAACACATACCTTGATACGTTTCTATCAAATTCACAACCCTAAGAATCTTCATCTACCTATTAACTCACGATAAAGACAGCATCCTTAGAGACCAGACAACAAAACATCAATGGGATCATGAACATCAATACCTATTATCTTAGGGAAATGGAGATCTGCAATCATGTTAAGCTAAATTTGGATTGTCAATCACAACAACATGCGCATTGTTCTATATAGATTTAACCAACACAACCACAATCTTGCTGAAGGGAAATTATCCCGTTCTATTTAACCTTCTTACAGCAAACGGTCACTGCAGAAACCTCACAAAAAAATCCCATAAAAAAAAAAACCTGTATTTTTGGTGATGGTGGGATTGATTTTCAGCTTGATATTTAGTCTTGCAGGTGTCGAGTGGGTACAAGATAGTGGTGCTAACTAGTGAACCCACCGCACCGGCGGTGGCGTCCACTAAAGATTCCATGATTGAAATTGTGTCAAGACTGAAACTTTTTCATGCACATATGAATAAAAATGGGGGTTGAAGAACGCGTGATGAAGAAATAGCGGTGGGCGGTGGGGAGGAGAATTGCGAAATGTGTTGTTGTTGTATGGTGAGGTGCAAGCCGCCAAGATTTTTGGTGGGGGGCTAACCGTGTTGGGATACGTTCGAGGAATGGGGTTCGTTATAGATAATAAGTACTCCCTCCATCTTCGAAAGGTCCATTTTACTAATCACAAAGGTTCGTCTAAATCGAGTTGATTGTCTTCATCCTACGATCCTTTTTTATTTTATACTCCCGTCCCAATATATACGTTTCCTTTTTGCACGTTGATCAAAAAATATTATATTTTAATAGATAGTGGGTGGAAAAATATAATATTTATGTGAAGTAGATAGGTGTATCAGTGTTGGATGATATATTAATTTTTTTAGGTTGGTCCCATATTCCTAAAAAGGAAAACGTAAGCATTAAAATGAGACGCGCAAAACAGAAACATAAACATTGAAACGGGACGGAGGGAGTATATATCTTATGTATTGGTAGAACATTTAAATTAAGATAAATCACAAGTTTTAAAAAAAATTTATGATGTTTATAAGAAATTAATTCTTTACTAAATTTTGTGTTTCGATTAAAGATTTTTTTTTTCTTTTAGTAGAAAAAGCTCCACACATGTCCATTATTCGAAACTAATGTAATTATTCGCTACACGTAAAATAATAATATTTTTTCATTCACGTATAAAAATCAAATTGTATTGAGATTTATGAATGAATGAAAGGGAGGGAGTAATAGGTGTTTTACACGTGCTAATATGTGTAAATATGTGTGCACATTATGATTTTATTTGTTTTAATTATTAGTGGTATATTTTAAGGGATTTTATTCTTTAGTTTGGTAAATAACTCTATTTTATTTTTTTTTTAAAAGTGTTCACGTTATTTAAAAAGTTGTTTTTCATTAATTTTATTAATATTATTTATTTATTTTTAGTATTTTAATTTTTTTAATTAATAAATAAAGTTTAAAGTAACGTTGCATACACTCATATGTTAGATATCAATAAAAAAAATTAAAATTAAAATAATTTTTAAAATTATTAAATAAAGATGTTATTTCCTTTTCTCTTTTATAAGATGCTAATAATGAAGATAATTGTGGGAGAACGAATGAGTGTGACAAATATGAAACCTTATGATGTACTACACCATTTCAGTATTGGAACTGTGGGTCGGCTTCATTTTTGGGTCGGCTTAATTTATGGGCCGGCGTATTTGAAGGGTCCAGTTGATATCTTGATTTGATCCAATAACTTCTCTTTTTTTGGGCTTAAGCCCTAATTTGCAAACAATGGCTCATATCAAGTTATCAGCCTGCGATACTTTCAAATTATTTGTGGGTAGAAATAGAATTACAATGAACTGTGAGGGTCATCTTCAAGATAATTAGGGGTGAAAGTCTAATTTACAGAAAATCTATTCTCCATTTTTCAAACCTACATTTCCCTCTTCTCTTCTTCGATCTCTCTGTGAGTGAATCTACAGTTAAAGATAAGCAAAATCACGAAGAAGACTCAGAATCTCTACTACGGGAGTATTTTTCACCGTAAGTTTGCTGAATCGCGTTCCCAATACTCCGGCCATGCAAGACTTCATAGGCTCCGTTCGCCGCTCACTAGTTTTCAAATCCTCCGGTGAGCAACCTTCCACGTTTGGGGAAATTGCGGATAGAATTGGCTCGAGCATCCGCAGTTCTAAACTCGGACTCTTCGGGAAGCCTCCGGTTGACGCGCTGCCTCCAGTTGAAACCTCTCAGAGAAATGGGATGAAGGAGGCGTCCATAGTGGAGGAGGAGGCGGGGCTTCCGCCAATGGAAGAATACTGTATGGAAGAGGAGGCGAATGTAATTACAGAAATGCCGGTGTCGAATGCAGAAAAGGAAGAAGAATCTACGAAGAAGGAGGTTGTATTGCCGCCCGCAATCCGGTGGAGGAAGGGTGAGTTGATTGGGTGCGGGGCGTTTGGGAGGGTTCACATGGGGATGAATCTAGATTCGGGCGAATTGCTAGCTGTAAAAGAGGTAATATTGTTCATCAGTTTCTGCATACTCTTGAAGTGGGCAAATTACAATTGGATGTTTTATTTGAATTTTATGCATCAAACTAGAAGTTCCTAAATCTAAAAATAAGACAAAACAAGAAACAAACCATTGAGGTTATCTAGTAAGCTGAACACATTCTATTCTCTTAATTCCCGTTTTTGAATGCAGGTTGCAATCTCGACCAACTGTGCTTCAAAGAAAACACAAGTAATTATTGTGCCGAGTTGTTTTTATCAGCTTTATTTTCTTCTTGTGATAATACTTGATGCACTTTAATTAAATTTTACAATATTACTGATCTCTATAAACCAGCTAAATTGTCAGGAATATATTAGCGAGCTTGAGAAGGAAGTGAACTTACTGAAAAATCTTTCACATCCTAACATTGTGGTGAGCAATAAGTTTTACTTTTATTGTTTAAAAACAAGCATTATTCAACACATCATCAGAGTATGTATTCTCTTGTTGCTTCAGAGATATTTGGGAACATCTAGAGAAAAGAATTCTTTGAATATATTGCTGGAATTTGTCCCAGGTGGATCCATCTCATCTCTCTTGGGAAAATTTGGACCTTTCCCTGAATCCGTAAGTGATTAGCTTATGCTCTAGCACATGTATGAAATTGTGATACCTGCGATGATATTCTTAAGAGCACATCGAATAAGTTACTGAAAGTGTGTACTTTTGAAGGCTGTTATATGTGATATGATTTTCTTTGTCCATTTTTTTTGGCAAGGATTAAGGTAATGTACAACCAGTTAGTTTGTTAGAAATCCAACAGTGGTCAAATTTTGTAATGGTGATTAACTCCTTTTATTTTTATCTATATATTTTCATTTCAGGTTATTAAAAGTACACAAAGCAACTGTTGCTGGGGTTAGAATACCTGCATGAGAACAAAATTATGCACAGGGACATCAAGGTATTTTTTCTCTGCTGCAATCATCAAAGTCATGATATACTGAGCAATTCTCTGAATATTATGACTGGAATGTTTCTAGGGAGCAAATATTCTCGTTGATAATAAAGCATGCATTAAACTGGCTGATTTTGGAGCATCCAAGAAAGTTGAAGTGTTGGTATGTTGTTCTTCATCATTTCAATTGTGAGCTTTTCCTCTGCTCCTCAAAGCTGATTCTGGGTTTTAAGTTTTGACTGTGTAATGAATGCTGCTGCAGGCTACTGTGACTGGTGCTAAATCAATGAAGGGTACTCCTTATTGGATGGCTCCTGAAGTTATTGTTCAGAGCGGTCATAGCTTGTGAGTAGAAACTTAATATCAGTCATCTTCTTTGGTTTTTAATCTTCACCTCCTGCTTGTTTACACCCTGTACACACTGCTATCCCAACATCTCATGTTTCTGAATTAATTCTCTGATCAAATATGTGCAGCTCTGCAGATATATGGAGTGTTGGGTGCACTGTTATTGAAATGGCTACTGGAAAGGCTCCGTGGAGTCAGCAATATCAGGAGGTACACCCATAACAATGTTGTGAACAGACCTGTTTTATGGTAACTGTTACTAACAGTTGGTAACTTTGTAGGTTGCTGCTCTTTTTTATGTTGGAACAACTAAATCTCATCCTCCAATACCAGAACATCTATCCACTGAAGCAAAGGACTTTCTGTTAAAATGCTTACAGAAGTATGTAGTTTATGTTGGCTGTTCTACTTGTCTGATGCTTCAATTTGTCTTTTAGGAAGTAGTTGAATGTCCTTTGAAGAGCGATGAAAGGGATATAATATGTCATTTTTGTACTTGTTTCTCTTCAGCTTTTACTTGAGTCAGAGCCTAAAAATGTTTGATTTTATGCATCTTTCAGGGAACCAGATCTGAGACCTACTTCATCAGAATTGTTAAAGGTAGTACCAAGTTTCGGCAACTTTATCTTTCTTGTTGTCACTAGTGCTTTAAATTAATCCTGCTAGAGGATCACAATAGCAGTGTACGTTGTAGTAACCCTTTTGATACTGCATGCTCAAATTATTTTGTGGTGATTAATGACATTCTGTTGTTCTTCTAGCATGCATTTGTTACTGGAGAACATAGGGAATCACACCTCATTCTTCGCCATTCTGTTGTGGTGAGAGATGCGCTTGTTCATGATCTTTAGCTTTAGCTCTATGTGAAAACTCTTTACTAACTATCAAAACATCTGGATCAGCGAGATGGTACTGGAAAGCGGATGGCAGATTTCGGGGATGAATTAGATGAAACGTAAGTGTCATAGTGTAAGAATAAGAATTTGTATATTGCTTGAACCTGTTGTTTTAAAGGGGTTGTTCATGCTGCAGCGTGGGTTTAGATGCAAAAAGGACCTGTAATGGTTTAAGGGATGTTGGCAACTTTAGTGGCACCGGATGCTCAAGTTTATATCCTGATCAACTCTCAAGAGGATCCATGTGGCAACCGGTCAACTTTGATGATGACATGTGCCAAATCGATGATGATAACCTTGTACTTGGTGAATTTGTAAAATTTACATCACCTATGGTTTCTCGCGACTGTAATCAGGTTAGAAGGAATAACTCGGTCATCTCAAATATGTTCTAGTTTTTGTCTCAAATATGGTGATCTGTATAGACTATGATGTTAATTTAAGCTATCTTATGCAGAGTTTCAACCCAACATGTGAAGTCGATGGTGATTGGCCACGCAAGTTTGATGAAATCCCAGAGTTGAACAAAAGCAGCACAGATTTTCTACCAAATCAAACACTTGATCCTCAAAATGTATTTGTCTCTTCTGGTGAGGTTGATTTGGGATTCTCATTTCCAAGAGTACAGTTGATGGCAGAAGATGATGATGAATTAGCTGAATCGAAGATTAGAGCTTTTCTTGATGAAAAGGTACTATTCTGAGTTCAAGAACAACTCTACAGAAGTAGTATTCTTCTAGTATTGAAATTTTAAACAAGTCATCCAAAATTTCCAAGGTTACCCTATTACTGTGAAAATTTCAGCATTTTCTCCGAAATGGAAACTTCTTAGCTCTCTTCGTTGTCTCCTTTTTCCCATTTGCTTTGGCAAGTAACAGAGCCTTACCCTGTGCTTTCTTGTAGGCACTTGAACTGAAGAAGTTGCAATCACCTCTTTACGAATTCTACAATTCCTCGAACATTGCTGGTTCTCCGATTCCTGTTGCTACAGGGAACAAGGAAAGTGTTTCAAAGAAATCACATAGTAGGGCAAGCCGAAGAAGGCTCTCTGCTGCCATTGATGTCGAGTACAGCATGAGTCCAGCCAGTTGTTCCGGACATGCACCAAATATAGGTGACGTAAACTCTCAAGCATCTCATGATGCTAAAGAGTTTTGTAATGCACAGAGGTTACAGAAATGGAAAGAAGAACTAGCTAATGAGCTTCAAATTACTAGAGGCAAGTGTTTCTTTCTACTGAACGTATTAAGCCGTGGAATTGTTGAGATGATATAACTAGCATGATCTCTATTACTAAAGCATTCATAAATTTTTTGTATTTGCAGAACTCATGCGTCAATCAGGTGCAGCAGGTATAGCATCATCTCCGAATGATGGAATTTTAAATCGTCGATCGAAGCTTGCATCTCCAAGGAAGTAATAATGTAAGTTTTTCAATGGTTTCTAAGAAATCCTACTGTCGGTTCAAATATGCATTGGTGAGTGAGAATCCACTGAATGATGGTTTGCAATGCCTGTGAATATTACTGTTACTGTAAACTGAAAATTATGTATAGAAATGAAATGGTTCATTTTCTACAGTTTTGACTTTGTGAGATTTATGTGTATGGGTATATGTATATATATTATATTATACTCGATAATAATTTCGGCCCAATAGCTTGTTGAGAGACCATTCTTCAACATATGATAGGGCTTTCGGCAGTAGCTTAATCTTTCCAGCCCAATAACCTCACGGCCCATAATTAGAGATCTCAAGCCCACGAAACAATTCCCGCGTATTGTTTGGCGCAACGTCACGTCAGCGTTAGGTCAACAAATTTCTCTTTAAGTCATCCCCCAAATTGCAATTCTGCCATCATCGGCGTTAATTCTCTATTTCACCCCTACAACCACTGCCATGGCCCATAACTCCGGCGAAGAGGTCCTCGCTGATCTTTCTCCGATTATCAAACTCTACGCCGACGGCACAGTCGACCGACTCTTCCCTTCTCCCTTCGTACCTCCGTCGCCGGAGGATCCCACCACCGGAGTCGCCTCCAAGGACGTCTCCATTTCTCCGGCGATATCCGCCAGGCTGTACCTCCCAAAACTCGCTCAGCCCTCCCGGAATCTCCCCATTTTAGTCTACTACCACGGCGGCGGATTCTGCATCGGATCCGCTTACTCACACTTGGACCGCCGCTATGCCAGCCTCTTATCAGCTGAATCCGGCGCTCTGATCGTCTCCGTCGAGTACCGCCTCGCCCCCGAACACCCCCTCCCGGCGGCGTACGACGATTCATGGGAAGCCCTCAGGTGGGTCTGCTCACACGCCGCCGATGAAACCCCCTTCCCCAAGGAGGAATGGATCAGCAGCCACGGCGATTTCAGCCGGGTGTTTATCGGCGGCGACAGCGCCGGAGGGAACATAGCTCATAACATGGCGATGCGGGCCGGGTCGGAGTCGTTACCCGGAAACGTGAAAATCGTGGGTGCCATTCTCTCACATCTCACTTTTGGGGATCTAAGCCGATCGGGAACGAGCCGGAGGATGAGAGAGAAGATAATCTACTGCATAAATTGTGGGTATTCTCTTACCCGTCGGCCGTGGGAGGGGTTGATAATCCGGCGATAAACCCGTTTGTGGATGGAGCTCCGAGCTTATCTGGGCTTGGATGCTCCAAGATTCTAGTATGTTTGGCGGAGAAGGATGGGTTAACGGCGAGGGGTAGAATTTATGCAGAAGAGGTGAAGAAGAGTGGATGGAAAGGGGTGGTGGAGGTGGTGGAGGTTGACGGAGAAGATCATTGCTTCCATTATTTTGATATTGAAACTGAAAAGGCAAGAAATTTAATCAAGAGAATGGCTGATTTTATCTCTCACTGAGCACTAGTACTTTCCAAGAGAGAGTGAGCATTGTAATGTAATTTACTGCAACTCACATTGTTGTATTGTGATGAAGCTAGATTCTTGTTATGTTATTTTTGTTCATAAAATTTACTGCAATTAGACTTGCGAATTGTGTGGTTCTAGCAAACTTTGGACCCAGATGTCCTAAAACACGTGCTATACAAATATCTTTGGCCGTTCTTTTTCGAATTTGTTGAGAAAATGGCACTCCCATTTCTGAATTTCCCATCCTTCGTTTCCCACAAACCATCGCTCAGACACTATCCACCCATCGCCGCCGCCGAGAAGAAGATTGGTTCCACCAAAGAGGTGCAAATCGACCACTCTCCCTTCCTCAAAATCTACACCGATGGCACCATCGAGCGCCTCCTGATTTCGCCCAACGTTCCCCCGTCGCCGGAAGACTCCACCGGCGTTGCTTCCAAAGACATCGCCATTTCTCCATCACTTTCCGCCAGAATCTACCGCCCTAAACTCACCCACCCCACTCAGAAGCTCCCCGTCGTATTCTACAGCCGCGGCGGCTACTTCTGCCTCGGTTCCTCTTTCTCTCCCCTCGAGTACCGCTACACCACACGCTTAACCGCCGCTCCGGTGCTCTGGTACTCTCCGTCGAGTTCCGCTCAGCTCCCGAACACCCTCTCCCGGCGGCGTACGAGGATTCCTGGGAAGCCCTTAAATGGCTCTGTTCCCACGCCGTCGCCGGAACCCATGTAGACCGAGACGAATGGATCGCTGACCACGGTGATTTCAGCCGCTTATTCCTCGTCGGCGATAGCTCCGGCGGGAATATAGCCCACAATTTAGCGATGCGTGCCGGGTCGGAGCCTTTACCCGGGGACGTGAGAATCATCGGAGCTATAATCTCTGATCCCTACTTTCTCGGATCCGATCCCATTGGAAACGAACCAAAAGAAGACAGAGAGAAAAGTTTACTGTACAGAAATTGGATGCTGGTATACCCATCTGCCGCCGGTGGCATTGATAATCCGTTGATTAATCCCTTCGCTGACGGAGCTCCGTGTCTGTCCGGGCTTGGATGCTCCAATATTCTAGTTTGTGTATCGGAGAAGGACACGGCGGCGGCGAGGACGAAACTGTACGCAGAGAAGCTGAAGGAGAGTGGATGGAACGGCGGAGTAGAGGTGGTGGAGATCGCCGGAGAAGAGCACTGCTTCCACGTTTATTTTCCTGAAACGGAAAACGCCAAAATTCAGATTAAACGTATGGGCGCTTTCATTTCCCAATTTGATTAATGTCAGTCCAATATAAAATGGGCCTAGCCCATCATAGAAATGGGCCGATGTTAATTTAAAGGCCAATCTTTTGGGCCTTGGTGAGTTTGTTGTTGCATATATGTAGAGTTTAAAATTGTTAATTTATACTCCTATTAATTAATTAAGTTGAATTAAACAAAGAAAATACTCCTACTCGTGCATTCTATTTATATTTTAAGAAACAATAATCTTATAAAAAAATATTGCTTGTATTATTAAACAGTATTAGTTATTCTATCTATTAAACTTAATTAATAACTTTGCGGGAAAAAAAAAATTAAACTTAATTAATAAAACTAGTAGAAGTGATATTTTCTAAATTCTATACGGCTATTGGACAAGTGATATGGAAAACTAATTTTTGTGCATATATAAAGTGGGGCCACTAATTATATCTCGAGTTAAATTCATAACTAAAGAAAGTATAAAATATAATATTAATCAAATCATAGTCGAAAAAAATGGAGTAATAAATGAATAAGTAAAAAGACAAAGAATTAGGATTAAAAAGGAAGAAAGAAAATAATAATAAAAAAATGCGACCATTTCAAAGCGACCTTCTCGCAGAGGCAACACACAGTATTGTTGGTTGGTATGGTTGGTTGCAATCTCAATTTCCCCCAAAAAAAAATAAAAATAAAAATGGGGTAATTTTCTCTTTCATCGTTTCAAGTGAGAGAAAACCATAGCAGTAACAGTCCGATGGAGAAGGCGATGCGTGTTAGCAGCAGCAGCATTTTGATATCACCATCGCTGTTGAGTATTGCCGTAGTGATTCTTATGCTGCTGCTCATCCTAATCCTCATCTTCATCGCTTGCAAGTTTAAACCATGGCGCCGCTTCCTCTCCGTCTCCTCATCCGTCGCCGCACGCCGCCGCGCTTCCGCCTCCATCAGGGTTTGTCTTCGGATTTGATTTCTACGCCGATTTCTTTTAATTACCCTTTTGAATGCTTAATGTTTGGGATTGGTATTTCTTTCATGGTTGGATTTAGATTTTAGCAGTGCCTTATTCTGCTGTATTGCCCTGATGATCGGATTTCAGATTGTATTGTGTTAATGATTTCACTTAATTTTAATCGTTTTGGTGGTTAGCATTTTATCTGAAGTGCAACAATGTCAGCTCATTTCACTTATTCCAGTAAAGGATCGGAATATGCAATGGAGGATTAATTTTTTAGACAGATTTTTATTGCATAATGTGCTAGGTAAACGGCAAACATGGGGAATGATTGTGAGTAGATATTTTTGTGTATAAAAATTTTGGGTTCTATTTTTGTTTCTGTGGAGTGTGGTGTTATTTGCAATATTCTGTTCTGAACTCTTAATTCAGAATGAATCAAATCTCCTCAATTAGGATTCAACCTAGACCTATCTATTAACAGCCAACTGCTCTACCACTGAGCTATTCAGGAATAAGGGAGATTCAATCTCATAGGGTTCCATACCTGTTTTCAACCCATGACCAATATGAGCTCGAACCTTCCTTCATCCTGGAACTTCTCCGTGATGCTATTACTAATTTTTTGGTCACAAATGCTGGATCTCATATAGTGTTTGGTGGTTTTATCATATGTCTGATGTTGGGTAAAAGTTCGTACTTGGTTGAGTGTCGTTGTTTGGTAAAAGCTATAATTCTCCGATGCTTTCTGAAAATCTATTTTTTTACTTCCATCCTCAGTAATTGTTTATGGGTTGCATAAATGAAATTGGTGACAAGTGTTTTAATTTGTCTTGTTTGTGTTTCTCATGCTGTAATATTTTAAATGCAGGTTGATGACATTGAAAGACCTCTTGTATCGGGAGATCAGGATGTTGTTGAAAGCCTTCTCGGGTCTACGTTAAGTAGCTCCATTGAGCCTACACATTCTATTGCAGAACCAAAACAAAGACCTCTGCCAGCGCCCTCGCAACTGGCACACAGTAATTGACTTTTTGCTCTCTCTGATTGTAGTAAATGTGGGTTTATACAGAAAAAGAAATCTTACTTATTGCTCATTCCAGGTGATAGTTTTGTTCTTGACATTCCAAATACTTCAGATGATTCTTTGGTTGGTGACATAGGTCAGACACTTCAGCGTCCACTTGCAGCTAGTCAGTTTACTGATGATTGGATATATGGAAAAAGAGGAGAAATCAGTTATGGCCCAAAATATCCAGATAAAGAGACTTTTAGGGACTCTGTTCCTAGTTATAGTACAAACCGGGGTAATTAGCTTCTCATCAATTGATCATATCTTTATACTTTTGGAAATTTTCATCTGTTGAATATGTAAAACATGTGATCATGTTGTTCTCTTAGAAGTGCAGGAAGCATTCTCAAGCTGGAGGTAGTCTCTGGCCCTTCTCGTGGGCTCCAGTACTCTGTACAGTCAACTAATACTTCTAAGCTTCCAGTGACAATTGGAAGAGTGTCACCTGGTGATGTAATACTTAGGGATTCTGAGGTCTCTGGCAAGCATGCTAGGATAAATTGGAATATTAATGTAAGCATTAACACTTTGGTTCACAATTTACTTATTCGCTTATGTTTAGTGGCTAAATTAACTTCACATTGTTGTAGAAATTAAAATGGGAGCTGGTTGACATGGGTAGCTTGAATGGTACGATGTTGAATTCCCAGGCTGTCCTACCCCCTCAATCTGGGAGCAGACATTGGAGTAATCCGGTTGAGCTCTCTAGTGGTGACACAGTAACATTAGGCACAAGTTCAAAGATTTTGGTATGTGGGTGCAACTTTATGGAAATTTAAGTGCAGCAGCTGTCTCACTTTAAAGCGTAATTACTGCCTGTGCATAGCCAATTTTTCAGTTATTATGTGAATTTTACATATTCTTTTTTCCCCTATTCATTTCAACAGGTCCATATTCAATCTCAGACGGAGTGCAAGATCCCTTTTGGAATTGGTATTGCATCAGATCCCATGGCTTTGCGTCGAGGAGGAAAAAAATTGTCCATGGAAGATGCTTGTTATTACCAGTGGCCTCTTCCTGGAATGAATCAGGTTTTTGAGTATAATGCAAGCTTAGTTATTTATTTGCAACCTTTGCTATTTGGTTTATAAATTTCGATGTTGTAGTTTGGAATGTTTGGCATATGCGATGGACATGGAGGAGCAGATGCAGCCACATCAGTTAGCAAGTTAGTATTTCATGTCCTTTGACTTTAAATCTTCCCTTTTGGTGCTTAAAAATCAGTATAAACTTTGTGACATATATTTTGAAAATTTATCGTTGTTAGCTCGAATCACTTTCTTAATCACCTTTCAGAATACTATTTGGCAAATTGTCTCAGAAGTATTTTTCAGCTCTACAAACCTATCCGAAAATTTTGATAGCACTGATGTTTGAAAATTGAACTAGGGATTAAGGCATTACCTGAGGTATAATAAAGTTACCAACATCAAGGTTTTTCACTCTCCACTTTTCTTAAGAAACAGCTTAGTGGAATTGGAGCATCTTCAGCTGAGTGCAAAACATTGCTCCCTCGATACTTCATTTTAAATTTTCTTCTGTTCATGAAATGTTTTTAAAAGTTTTTACCAATTATTAATACATCATGTAATTCTTACTCCAGTTTTGTTTACTATCCAGAATAATGCCTGAAGTAATTGCTGGAATCTTGTCAGATTCATTCAGAAGAGAAAAGATTTTGTCTCAGTGTGACGCTTCCGATGTCCTCAGAGAAGCATTTTATCAAACAGAAGCACGTATTAATCACTACTATGAGGTTGCTACCTAGATTTTCTCTGCTTACTTTTCATATAACTTCAGCTTCTGCATTGCCCCTGGAAAAGCATATTTGGGCTTTGTGTATATTGCTTGCTATTTCTCCAAGACTAAGCCATCATATGATTCTTTTCTAATTTGCTTCATGTTATAATTTGTCGAAGGCCTTCCCGTACTATATATTCACTATGATTTTTTTGGGTTCGGCCTTGCATATTCAAACAATAGATCAGAAAGATATATAGCATAGCACATCAAGCATGCATGGCTACGGAGGAGTAATCAAAAACTTATAGTACTAATTAAGTATAAACATTGGCATGATGTATTAATTGGGTTTTTACTACATTCGCTGGACAATTGTTGCATTCACCGTTTATATGTTCAATCAATTTACTGAATGCTATTGTCCATATATATTCTTGAGTTATATCGAACATCATTATGTTCTTTTCCTAATGTAGTAAGATTGTTTTCATATCATTGCAAAAGCATATGGTACTAAGTTTAGGTCCTTTGCTTTGCTAATATCACTTCTAATATTTGAGGATGCACATTATGTTGAAATATTACTTATCTTTCAGGGTTGTACTGCAACTGTGCTTCTGGTTTGGGCTAATGGTCATGAAAAATTCTATGCACAATGTGCAAATGTTGGAGACTCGGCTTGTGTGGCAGAGTAGGTGTTGGTGATTATCATGCTTATATTTATTGAAAATGTGCAGCATGTTCCAAAATCTTCATTGCAATTGATGTAATTTGTGTATTCAGTAAAGTTAACTTTATCATTCTTCTGTACTCATTTTTCTTTATGCTATGGGTCTTCCTAAATAGTTCCCTACTGTCTGATGACAACTTCTACGGATTTTCCAAGTCGAGCGGTTCTTCTTGAGAAGGGAGTTAATCTTCAAGTCTTTTTCTTTATTTAGTGTTTGAACTTGCCATAGTTTTTTTTTCCTCATTTCTTTTTTTCATTTTTGTGTCTCAGCAACTCCCACCATGTGCAGGCCAGCATCTTGTACAGTTTTTTTGGACTTAAAAGCTATACTTTGTACTTTTAGCTTCTTGCCATGATTCTGCTTGCTATTATTCATACACCCATGTCCCCCACCCCCCCCCCCCCCCCCCCCCCACACACACCATCTAGTAAAATTTTAAGATAAGAAATCTCGAATGAATTTACGTTAATGATGCAAAGAGTTTTCTATGTTTTCTGATTCTAACTTTGTTCTCGCAGTATTGGGGGAAAGCAGATAAAGATGACTGAAGACCATAGGATAACCAGTTATTCGGAGAGACTCCGTATTCAGGCATTAGGACCACCTCTTAGGGATGGGGAAACTCGGATATGCGGTGATTAAGTTTAGAATATCTCATTATGAATTTCTCATTATCAATATACATGCTCATCTGCTGGCTTTCTCCATTCAGGTATAAACCTCGCAAGGATGCTTGGGGACAAATTTCTGAAGGAGCAGGATGCTCGTTTTAGCGCAGAACCTTATATAAGTGAAGTTGCATATATTGACCAATCAACCCCTGGGTTTGCTATATTGGCTAGGTGAATACGCATCAAAGACTCTTTTCATTGAAATCTGAAATTTGTTTTCTTATCCAGTCTTCTTAAATACCTTCTCTTTTCTAATCCCAAAATCTAATATCACTATCAACCTCTGAAGTCTTAACCTGGCAGTAGGATTCAGGAAACTGATCCGCTGTTGTGGTAAAACCACATCAACAGCTGCTATGTGTGAAACAGTGTCGTCCCACTCGGGACATTTGTTATAGCCCTTGCTAGCTTACAAGCTAACCACTTTCCTTATTTGCTAACATGAGCATACTTGCTATGTGAAACGACAGCTGTTCACACCACAGCCATTGCCATTCTGTGTTTCTTACTTATCTGAATTGCTAGTTACGAACTACTTTGAGTTATAACAAGTTCTTTTAACCTAGTACACTTTTCGATTTTGGATGTAGTGATGGATTCTGGGATGTTATTAATATCAAGAAGGCAGTTCAGCTTGTACGTCAGGTAAGAAATACAGTATACAACAGAAACATCATTTCTCTCTTCCCATTGTACTTTTTCAAGAATGATACAGGGATTTTGAACCCCTGGATGATCTCTTTTCGCGACAGGCAACGGAGAGGGAGGATTCTGCAGAGAAGATAGCAAACTTTTTGTTGGGCGAGGCGAGAACACTCCGTACCAAAGACAACACATCGATAATTTTCTTAGATTTTTCTGGCAGCAAAAGCAGTTCTTGTAAACTTGATTCCTAGTAGAACTTTTCTTCGGTAGGTTTCGTTTATACGAACGAACAATTTCTATTGTTCGCTTTTCTTATATATGATGTTGTATTAAATCATGATGATGATGTATAGAAAATAGAAATATTATTGCTATGAGCTGACTACCATCATCACTGTGATCTTTGCACAACAACTCTGTTGTTTATAGAAAAATGTTTTATAGAAAAATGAAAACAGATATCGAATCATTGGGAGAGAGAAGATTAAAAAGAGACTGAAATTATTCCCATTTTTAATGCTTAAATAGGGTGTAACAAATTATACTATGAAGTTATAATAACAATATTGAAATATAAAAATATAAAAATCCCTTTTATTTTATATAATTATCAAATAATTATTCTCTATGGTTTTACATAGTACTTCACCTCTCTTGGGTATTTTACACTTCTCATCTCATTTTAAGTGAAAATTTTTACACTTTTCTTAAATAGTAAAAATACATTAAACAACAAAATTATTTTTTGCACTTTAGTCTTTAATTTCAGAGTTTTCCTGAATGCAACTCTAAAATCTAATTAGTTAGATTTTAAGAAAATCAATCTTCACCCTTAAATTTTAATCCATAATTAACTTTTTAAATTAAGTAATTACTAATATACCTTATACTGAAGCTATTAATTTAGGAGTGCACCGGTGCACTATGTGCATTCCAAAATTACCCTTAATATCAATAATTTTATGGGGTGACTATTTACACCCCAAAATTACGAAACATACCCTAATTTTTTTTAATTTAACTATTTCTATATAATTTGACTTAAATATCCCTATGAAAAATATTACTAACCTTACCCTAAAATTACCCAACATATACATATTCTTAATCTTAATTAACGCAAAACCAAACACATGTTTCCGTATTGAGGCGGTGGAGTGAGAGGGGTGGGGGGTTGGCGGCGGAGTGCGGCTGCAAGTAGGTTGGGAAAGTGGTGGATGGACGGAGGAGTAGAAGAATGATCTATTTTAAAGATCAGGGAAACAACTAAATCCACATTACGTCAATCCTAAATTATCCATTATCAATTTATGATTAGGATAACAAGATCACCTCATGCTACACACAACACGATTAAAGAATAGAAATTGTACCAATGATGTGTCGGCCCAGTGATTGAGAGGCCAACATTGAGGTGCCCCTGATTGAAAGGTCAGGGGTTCAATCCCCCCGGAGCACAATGGTGGAACAATTAATATTGAGGGCTACATGCAGCAGTATGAGAGGCTGAAACACGGTGGGAACCTGCGACTGAGCTGGGGAGGCTAGTATGGAGCAATCACTTGGGGATCGACTCCTTGTGCGCAGTAGTTGAGGATATTAGGAACCTGGGATCCATTGTGTGGCTACCGCGGTTTACTAGAGGCAGTTCTGAGGGACCAGGGTTGTTTCCTCGAGGACTGTGGGAGGCTGAAACACGGTGGGAACCTGCGGCTGAGCTGGGGGGTATTACTAGAGGCAGTTCTGAGGGGCCGGGGTTATTTCCTCGAGGACTGTGGGAGGCTGAAACACGGTGGGTACCTACGGCTGAGCTGGGGGGTCTTACTGGAGGCAGTTCTGAGGGGCCGGGGCTGTTTCCTCGAGGACTGTGGGAGGTTGAAATACGGTGGGAACCTGCAGCTGAGTTGGGGGAGTGCAATCACTTGGGGATCGACTACTTGTGCGTAGCAGTTGAGGATATTAAGAACCTGGGATCCATTGTGTGGCTACCGCGGTTTACTGGAGGCAGTTCTGAGGGGCCAGGGCTGTTTTCTCGAGGACTGTGGGAGGCTGAAATACGGTGGGAACATGCGGCTGAGCTGGGGGGTTTTACTAGAGGCAGTTCTGAGTGGCCGGGGCTATTTTCTCGAGGACTGTGGGAGGCTGAAACACAGTGGGTACCTGCGGCTGAGCTGGGGGTCTTACTGGAGGCAGTTCTGAGGGGTCGGGGTTGTTTCCTCGAGGATTGTGGGAGGCTGAAACACGGTGGGGAATCTGCGGCTGAGTTGGGAGGTGCAATCACTTGGGGATCGACTCATTGTGAGCAGTAGTTGAGGATATTAGGAACCTGGGATCCATTGTGTGGCTACCGCGGTTTACTGGAGGCAGTTCTGAGGGGCCAGGGCTGTTTCCTCGAGGACTGTGGGAGGCTGAAACACGGTGGGAACCTGCGGCTGAGCGGGGGGTCTTATTGGAGGCAGTTCTGAGGGGTCGGGGCTGTTTCCTCGAGGACTGTGGGAGGCTGAAACATGGTGGGAACCTGCGGCTGAGCTGGGGGGT
Source organism: Pogostemon cablin (assembly GCA_023678885.1). Taxonomy (NCBI): domain Eukaryota; kingdom Viridiplantae; phylum Streptophyta; class Magnoliopsida; order Lamiales; family Lamiaceae; genus Pogostemon; species Pogostemon cablin. The sequence goes on from CM042989.1 coordinate 1,032,632, forward strand.
CAGTATGGACCAATCACTTGGGGATCGACTCCTTGTGCGCAGTAGTTGAGGATATTAGGAACCTGAGATCCATTGTGTGGCTACCGCGGTTTACTGGAGGCAGTTCTGAGAGGCCGGGACTGTTTCCTCGAGGACTAGTCGGGCGTAAGCTTGAAACCTCGACATAAAAAAAAAAGAATGGAAATTGAAGCGCACTGTGAGTATAACTTTGGGAAACATTGCTTTGCTGATTTGGTGGACATGTGTCAAGGGATTAATTGAAAGGTTAATGGGGGTATGTTTAATAATTTATGGGGTTTGTTTAGTAATGTATTTATGAAATATTTAATTAAAAGGGTAAAATGGTCTAAAATTGGGTATATTTAGCAATTTTTGTATATTTGTAATTTAGGTAGGGTTCATTTAGTAATTGATACGTTTAGTAGAATTTGGGGGTTTAGTAGAATTGGGGGTTGCGAATAGCCGCTCCCTAACTTTATTTATTTGTTCTCTTTACATTACTTGATTTATTTATTTATTTATTTTTTACATTATACCCTTATAATATAATTTATTTTAATTCACATGCTCATAATACATAGTACTCCGTATTAAAATACCTTGATTAGAGGGAGTAATATATATTGTACTAATAACAATGGAGTGATACCCTAGTATTTATTAGTTTAATTTAGGAGACAATATAATTAATTTTTTTTAATTATTATTTTTTATAATATAGGGAACTGTATAATACAGAATCTAAGTAACGTGCACCTGTGTAGTAAAACTCATAAATGAAAGTACTCCCTCCGTCCGGGTATTTTTACCCGTTTGTACGGGCACGGAGATTAAGACGTTTTGTTTTTTTAATATATAATGTAAGAGAAAGTAGGGATAAATTAGTAATTTAAAAAGAAAAAGTAAATAAAGTTATTGGGAATGATGAATAAAGTGTAAAAAAGTAATTAAAGTTGTTGGGATTGTAAAAAGTAGGTAATAAAATATTATGTATTTTTGCCAAAAATGGAATGGGTAAAAATACGTGGGACACCCCAAAATAAAAAGTGGGTAAAAATACGTGGGACGGATGGAGTATAATTTTTCATCAGTCACAATTTCTTGTAAAGCTGTACAACATAAGAAGCACATATACTACTTACAAATGCCCCTACATAATAGCCGTCGAGAATGAAAAACCCTAAACCCTAAAAACAAGAATCGATTGTGAAACACAGAGAGAGATGGGGAAGAAGGAGAAGAGAGAGAAAGCTCGACACAAAGCATCCTTCGAGAACGGCGGTCCCGAATCTGACGAAAAGCATACGAAGAAGAGGAAAAAGCGAGATAAAGTGGAAGAAATGCAAAACGGCGACGTTCAATTAGCAGCTGAAATACCCACAGTCACCATTGCGATTCCTGGGTCTATAATCGATAATGCTCAGTCCCTCGAACTCGCAACTCGTGTAAATATTTTTCATCTATCATATAACTTGACATTTTGATGAGGTTCAAAGTTAATTATTCTGGTTTTCGGGTTTGTGATTTGAGTATGCGTTTGTAGTATTCTACTGTTACCCATTGGTTGCTCTGTGTTTTGAGGTAATTGATGAAAGAATGTAATCGAATTTCTTTTGTTATTTTGTGTTGTTATTTCACAAAGCTTCTTCCTTTGAACTTCCTTTCAGCTGGCTGGTCAGGTTGCCCGAGCTGCTACAATCTTCCGAATTGATGAGGTTGGTATATATATCTGTTTTTTTATGTAAAGTGTTTTTTTTCCCTCTTTAGGATGTGACTAGGTACTTGTGAGTTTTGTAATGTCAAAACTAATTGGGGCAGTACTAATTTTATGGTCTACATTGTTCTTTCATATGAAGTATGTGATGACTGTCTTGGAGAAATATGCTACATGTCATAATGGTCATGAAGCTTCTTGATCAAGTTTCTAGTTATATTTATTGGGAGTAAACATCAAAGAGGATGCTGTGAAGTCAAACGTGTTTATAATTTTAGTCTATCACTTACTTCAAGTAGTTATGGGCTTCTTTCTTCATTAAAATGTTAGTATCCAAGCTGGCAATATGAAATGCTGAAATGATTTTCCTCTAATTTATTTTGGTTTAAGTATTGTAAGTCTGAGTGCACGATTAGATCAATACAGATGAATATGATTCAGATATGAGCATGGACGTGTCAACTCTGTTCAAACTTTATTTTTATCTTGCTTTTGTTAAACAGGTGGTGGTATTTGATAATAAGAATACATCTGAAGATTTTTCAACTGAAACAATCAACAAGGATACAGATGAGAATGAAACAGGTGCTGCTTTTCTGTTGAGAATCTTGAGGTATCTAGAGACACCACAGTATCTGAGGAAGAGTCTTTTCCCGAAGCACAACAGTTTAAGATTTGTGGTGAATATCAGATTTTACACTTAAGTTTTTTGTGGAGAACCGTATATATGTGCTGACATTTTCAAATCCTCTTTTTTTTGTTCCCTCTTCAGGGCCTGTTGCCCCCACTTGATGCCCCACATCATTTGCGCAAGCATGAATGGGCTTCATACAGAGAAGGTAGCATCTCAAACCTTAATTATAGTGCTTAGATAGTATGAATATGTTTTTAAACAACAGTTGATGTCTAAAACACTGAGGGACAAATTTGGGCGTCTAAAGTCTTACCTAGTCAGTGTAGTCAATTGTCTCTAGATAAAGATAGATCATTAATACGGTGCAAAGTTCGTGCATATGATGGCTTACACTTGATCTCAGAATTCCAGGTAAGTCATGTTGATATCTTGATTCGCTGATGCTCAATACTTTGCACCTGTCTAAATTGTTTAAACTTTATTGTGGCTGCACCAAATTACGATCTTTCATATGTTCATATAGTCAAGCGGCTGTATATTTATCAATGTTTCTTTGGACTACGATTTTTGTCAAGCTACTTTTGCACATAGTTATTATTAGTATTGTAATTTGATATGAAGTCTGGGCATATGATGGCTTACACTTGATCGCTGAACTCCAGGTAAGTTCATGTCGATAATTATTTTTGCTGATGCCCCTCCTACATGTTACCCAAATTAGGAATTTCCTTTTCCTTCTTACAAGTTGCAAGTATATTTTCTCATCTGCATTGTTTTCAGGTCATTGTTCTGAGTTTTTCTAGTCTTTGAGTTGAAACTGTAGTTTCTGTATAAGCTTTCCAACTACGTGGACTATTTATTCGATAGCACTCTGCTGGCCAACATTATTGTTCTTTTTCCGAAATCTGCCTTTTTTTCAGTATATACTACAGAATTGAGTAGTAGTGTCTTTAATGATTTCTAACTTTAAATGTTTTGAGGCATTTGAAAGCATTTAGGGTCTTAGATTTTATTGACCTAACTATCTCTGCTTTGTTTGAACATCTGTGCTTGATCTTGACACTACTGGTGGTACAATTTTTTTCGCTGTATGTTTCTCATTTTACACATTATGGAGAAAGTAATCTATTATAGTTGCTGAATACATTTATCTTTCTTTTAGGTTTCACTCGAGAGAAGCTAAATCAGGGTACCGTGGGAACCCTTGTTGATGTTGGTCTTAGCAAGGTATCGTCTTTTTTCCCCTTCCAGGAAACAAATGATTAGAGCCCTGCATTAAGTGCATTCCATGCAGATTTGCCATTAGTTTAGTTTTGGGAAATTTAAGATGGATTGCTTGCAAATTAAAGGCCTTGTTGTGCAGAATGTAGTGGTTGAACAAGTTCTTGATCCTGGAAGAAGAGTAACAGTAGAGATGGGAACAAACCGTAATCTGGATGCAGGTCAGTAAACCTTTACAGTGAGGATCAAAACATGCAAGAACAATGAGTTCCATAGAACACAAAATTTGCAGGTCCTTCACGAAAAGTTGTCCCTTCTTCAAGACCAAGGGAAGAGGGTATGTATTGGGGATATAAAGTGCGATATGCTGCAAACATTAGTTCTGTGTTCAAGCATTGCCCTTACAAGGTTACATTAGCTATCAGTTTTTCTTTTTTCCGTTGGAGTTCTTATCTTGTTAATTTAACCTTTGCAAATCATCTTATTACTCGTATCAGGGAGGATATGATCATCGGATTGGTACCTCTGAACATGGGCAAGTTATTAGTTCTTCGCAGCTTGCTCTACCTGCATTCAGGTACACACTGGACTTCTTCATGGAGATATCTATAGTTTCTTACTCTTGAGTAGTTGTATACTTTAAGGCTCATCTCTGGTTATAATCTTAATTCCCATTCGACAGGCACCTGCTGATCGCCTTTGGTGGGCTTGCAGGGTTAGAAGAATGTGTTGAAGAGGACGACAATTTGAAGGTAACTCGTTTATCAATTATTCTTTCCATCTCCAGTGTAACTAAAAAAACTGAGTCGAGGCTAAAACTAAAATGAAGAATGTCGTGATTTCAGGGCAAGAACGTGCGTGATTTATTCGATTCCTATCTAAACACTTGCCCTCAGCAAGGAAGCAGAACAATTCGCACAGAGGTACGTTTCGTGGTCGTGGTCGTTGCCTTCTTTTCCATAACTGTTACTCCAAAAATCTCTTCTTTTTTTTTTTTTACAGGAAGCAATCTTCATCTCACTCCAGTATTTTCAAGAGCCAATAAATCGTACTGTTTCAAGAAATTATGAATCATCAACACAGTAGTTTCAACTTTCATGTTGTGTGCTCAACTGTTATGAGTTTATTATGCCGTTCTTGATAAGTTAAAGTTTTGTCATCAGTAGAAAGACTTGAGATTATTTTTTTTCCTTTAAAAATAAATTTAATTAGCAAATCAAACACGTGTATCATATCTCTTATGTCGTTATTTCGTATTGGAAGAATACATGCATATTTTACTTTTTCATCCGTTTTCATACTATTTGCATATTCTAAAAAAAATGGAAACAATTTCACCATAATACTCCCTCCGTCCCGGGTATTTTCACCCATTTGTACGGGCACGGAGATTAAGACGTGTTATTTTTTTAATATACAATATAAGAAAAAATAGAGATAAATTAGTAATTTAAAAATAAAAGGTAAATAAAGTTATTGGGAATGATGAATAAAGTGTAAAAAAGTAATTAGACAAATTCTCTTGTGAGACATTACATATGTGAGACGGTTTGTGAGACGTGTTAAAGTATACTATTATATATATATAATATGCTTAAGGGTTGTTAAAGTATGTTTTTTAAAATATGATAAATGATGAATTAAAGTATGATTTTAGGGTGTTATAATATGATTCATTATTAATATACTTTAACTAGAAATAAATATACTTTACCTATATAATAAACATACTTTAGTAATGAGTCAACCCGTCTCACAACCGTCTCACAAAAAACCCGTCTCACAAGATAGTTTCTCAAGTAAATGAAGTTGTTGAGATTGTAAAAAGTAGGTAATAAAATATTATGTATTTTTACTATTAATGGAATGAGTAAAAATATGTGGAACAACCAAAAATAAAAAGTGGGTAAAATACATAGGACGGAGGGAGTAATACTAATGTACAGTAACGAATTTTTACGCTCTAAAGTAGTAAAAAATATCATCCCCTCCGTTTATCAAACAAATTTACACCATATTTTATTTCTGTCGGTTCTATAAAGAATTTTACATCCAAAATAAAAAAATTATACACAATTCTATTACTCTACAATACATCACCTTTGTTCAACTTAGATAACTCTAAAAATACCAAACTCATAAAATGAAATTATATATATATATATATATATATATATATATATATATATATATATATATATATATATTCCCTCCGTCCCTTGGTAAGAGTCTCATTTGCTTTTGGGCACGTGAATTAAGGAATATTATTATTTAATGTGTAGTGAGTAGTTGTATTAGTGGGTGTGCGGGTCCCATGTTTTAATTGTATTAGTGGGTGTGGGTGGGTCTCATATGTTCAAAAAAGGAAATGGGATCCTTTGGGTGGGACAACAAAAATGGTAAAATTGGACTTTTACCTAGGGACGGAGGAAGTATATATATATAAATCCGTATCTACATTAATTATGACCTTAAATATGAGACGGTGGAGTATCATGCATTTTATTATTTCATTCATGCATAAAAAATAATTAGGTTTTTCTTTTATAGAGTACAAATTAGAAATCTGCTTGAAAAGTTGTAACATCAAGAAATTGGTTTTGAAAATGTTGATGATAATGAGAGGGATGAATTACCCAATAAAGTAGAATTCAAAAGTTGCAGGCAAATATAAACACTGATTTAAAATTGTTGATGATAACAGGGGGATGAATAAAGAAGAGAATTCAAAAGTTGCAGTAAGAAATAAACACTGATTTTAAATCTCAACTATACACACATCCCATGAGTAATGCGACATATGAGTTGGACTTTATTATAGTTTTGATATACTCCTACATAAAGTGTATGAAAATACAATTTAAAAATATGGTTTTAATATATATATGAGGTGTATTAAAGGGTAATTTTGATATTGTAATTTCTTTTTTTAAAGCTTACAACAAGTTGTTTAACGTCGCCCATAGTAATTATCTTCCATCATACTATCTTTAAGTCTTATATATATACGTGATATGATATGTAATTTTAAAATTAAATTTCTCCAATTGGGTAATTAACATGGACGTTTAAATTTTAAATTAATTTGCTCCATACATTATAACTTACCCGTCTACTTGCAATTTATTTGTAGCATCACGTCAGTTTCAATATGACCCCGTGTGATTTAATGACGGTAGAATTTAATTAATTTTTTTTTCAATCCAAAACTTAGAAAATTAATTGGTAAACTAAATTATTTTTGCTTTCTTGATAAAATTTGATTCACATTAATCTTGAATAATAAATATATTTATTCAAGAAACACATTATAAGCGTATGGTTTATGATGAACGATAATGAAATAGCCAGATAGGTTCTCTTACTTAACGTATACATGCCACCTGGCCTCTTATTCATAGTACGAAATGGGTGGATGTAATATCATGAATTTCTCAGAAATATTCACCGCCTCTTATTTCCCTAATTCTAGACATTCTCTGCATTGTCTATTTTGGATAACATTTCATGCTTATCATGTGTTTCTTGAATAATCTTTATTTTTTGAGGTTAATGTGCATTAAATTTATCTTTTTTTTTTAATCTATAATATTTCATACTCCAAATTTATAATTTATTCATTTTTCAAGTTTTGAATGGGAAAAATTCCTAGAATTAGAATTACCTCAATTATTTACTTCATATATTAGAATTTACCTCCTACGTACTTTGTTGGAGCTGTTTCAAATTTTGAGTAATAATAAATTGTAAAGTATATTATGTGTATAAAAAGAATATGATAATTTTGAAATATATTATGTCGTAAAGTTACTAAAAGTTTTTTTTTTTTTTTGAATTGAGATATACTCAAAATCTAAAATGAAAAATGTGAAGGTTAGATTAGAACGTACGAGAGAGTAGTTTTATTATTTTCTGGAAAATACACACATGTCACATTTGGACACCATGTATACAATTCCTAAGAATGAATATTACAATTTCCGACTAAATTGAAGTAATTATAAAAGTATGAGATTAAATTGAAAATTTTAATTTTTTGGAATACTTTTGAATAAAGTGAAAATTTGTATAGAGATACTACTCATCAGTGTATGTGTTCCTTTAGAAAATATTCCTGGCTTTTTTATCTTTTTTGTACTGTTTTGAAGGGTACGTAATATAATTTTTTTAGGTAAGAAGTACATTATAAAATATGATATACTGGTGATATATACTTATGAAATTAAGATGTATTTAATGTAATATTTTTATTTTTGAGTGATAGAAATTTATTGTGAAACAGTTGACAACATAAAATACAAAGTTTATTAGGAGCAAGATAGAGTTTTACTTTTTATGTTAGTACGTAGTCTTGAAAATATCATTGGTTATTGATAACTCATATTTTAGCATGATTATTTGGTGATAATTCAAGTCTATTTAATTTAATTATATTTATTTATGTGCTAATATTGACTTATATTGTTTTTGTGAGATAATTGCTTTAATTATTTAAATTGATGTGGAAACAGGAGCAAATAAGGAAATAATTAAATCAACCAATATATTTTGGGATTTGATCTCTATGATCTATCAAAAGAAAAGAAAAGGAGAAAAGAAAAGATCCTAGAGATATTTTTGAAAGAGAGAAATAAGAAAAGAGATCAAGTAGGATTACTTTAGGATGACAGAGATATTTATAGAGATATTTATTTTTGAGGAGGCTAAAGAAAACACGGAAAAAATCTCATCCAAGGGGAATTAACGTAAAAAAAGCAACAGCGGATTCCAAGGGAGATTTTTGGCGTGAAGAGTCAGAAACAATCGGATCATTATCGGTTCTTTAATTTTTATTATTTTAATTCTGTAATTCATATGAACATGCGGGGCTAATCCCCTTTTCTAGTTTAGGATTCGTGAACCTCCCGTAGAATTATTAATTTAATTATTTAGGATTTTTAGGTTGAATCTTGTGTGCAAGTTTATTTTATTACATGCGTTGATGTTCCTATAGTAATTTAATAATTATTTTGGCCTGATCAACTAGATTAATTATTTAATTGCTTACTGTTATTCTATGAACTATAATCCGTAATTGTTGTAGGAATTGGATTAAGTAACAAATAGAGATAATTCCCTCTAGGTGTAATAAAATCTAGGTTGTATGATACCTAGCCGGATTTCGTAGCCTCTAGTAATCCTATGTTTAGAGTTTTAATGCGTTTATGAGTTCGAATCCATAGGGTCACTCATAGATAGTTCAACTTAGAGGTCGTACCCTAATTGATGAACATAAGAACATTCGGGTTGATTGGTCGTACCGTCAATCTAGGGATTTGAGTTTGCACATTAGACTAGATGTTTAATTCGTATAATTAATTAATTTAGTAAACGGGAGGGGATCGATATCCTAAACTAGACTTTTATTAATTGGTTAATTTTATAATTAATTATCATCTACTTTGTTACTTAAAATTGAGTTGATTTATTATTCGTGTTACTTACAATTTGTCACCGAACCAAAACCCCCCTTTTTTTTATATGTTGGCAACACTTTAATTTAATTAAGATTCATTATACTCTCTTGGGTTCGACCCGTACTTGCCTATATACTACGTATAAGTGTGAGTCGAAAATAATTTATATTTTGGTACGCCTGCGACAGCATATCAGTTACGTATCTCAAATTTTTTATATTCTATCATTGATAGGAATCTGTCATGAATTTGGCAAGAAACTCAAAACAAGACTCTCTACACTACATGCACAAGAACTCACATTACGGATAGAAGAAAGAAAAACGAGAGACGAGACACGATTTACGTGGTTCGGAGATAAAACTCCTACGTCCACGGGAGGGAGGGATCTTATTGCTACATTGATAGGTGAGGTGATTACACAGAGAGTATGCTGAATAATCAGCTTATATAGACAACATAATATAACAGCAAACTTATGGGACTAATCTGAGTATGCATCTTCGTGGCATGTGATCAGCCTTCAAACGGTTACCAATCTGATCAAACCGACTTTCACCAGAATGCTGATGAGTCAAGCTACAAACCCACTTATACATCCATTTCTTCAATGCATCATATCCATACTCAAGCTAAGACATCTACAAACTTACCTATGATTGAATAAGGTTTGTTCTTCACATAATCATATTTCATGTGAAAAGGACCCAACACAAAGCCGCTCTATAAATAGTATGCAAGATCCCACTTTAACAAATGCAAGATCCCGGCCACTACTCTATAAACAAAAACCATACATTTTCAAACAAAAAAAAGCCCATCAACTTAGCTATGGAAAACACATCATCTCTAATTTGGGTTGATGTGTTATCATTGCTAGCATTAGCACTGGCCTTTGTCACCATATTTTCTTACAAACGCTCAATTCTTGGTAATAAAAAAACCCTTCCACCGGGCACAAGAGGCTACCCTATCATCGGATGCTTGCCCCAAATGATCCTAAACAAGCCCACATTCCGATGGATTCACCAACTCATGAAGGACTACAACACCGAGATAGCCTGTATTCGCCTCGCCAGCATCCACGTCATCTCCCTCACTTCCCCGGAACTTTCCCGGGAGTTCCTGAGGAAGCATGACGCGGCTTTCGCGTCCCGGCCCGACAGTCTGTCGGGCCGGCTCGCCAGCAGTGGCTACCTGACGGTAGCCCTAACCCCCCTGGGGGACCAATGGAAGAAAATGAGGAGAGTTCTTGTCTCAGAAGTGTTGTCACCAGCCATGCATCAATGGCTCCACGACAAGAGGCGCGAAGAAGGCGATCGCCTCGTGCGACACGTGTACGGGCTGAGCGGAAGCCCGGTCAAGAACGGGCTTGTGAATGTGAGGGAGGTGACGCAGCATTACTGCGGGAATGTGATAAGGAAGATGGTGTTTGGTAAGAGGCTTTTTGGGCCGGGCCGGGAGGATGGGGGCCCGGGATTAGAAGAGAGAGAACATGTGGGTGGGTTGTTCACCATCCTCTCTTTTCTTTATAGATTCGCCATTGCTGATTACGTGCCATGGTTGGAGGGTTTGGATTTGGATGGACATAAGAAGACCATCTCCAATGCCATCAACAATGTAAGAAAATATCAAGATTCTGAAATCTTAAAGAGGGTCGACACGTGGCGGCAAGGGATTCGACACACGAAAGAGGACATTCTTGATGTTTTGATCAACCTCAAGAACTCAGAAGACCAGCCCTTGTTATCAGTTCAAGAAATCCAAGCACTGATTCTTGTAAGTAAACACACAATACTTATATGAGTTTAAATTGTCACGTAAATTTTTACTTTATCCAAAAATCTCTAGATAATTAGGATATTTATTTTCGTCCAAACCTTTCAATTTTATCCCAAAATAATATTTTTCTAATCAATTTCATCTCATAATTTTATAAATGCAACGATTGAGTCTCATCACCCGAAATTAGAAAATTTGAATAACTCTAAGTAAAAATAACTATTTTTATGAGAATTTAAAAGATATTACACTATTTCGAAAAATTAAGTTTTTTAGACTATTTTAAATAAGATAATTTGTATTGAACGATTTAAATTTTAAATGCATACTTATTTATTTACAGGAAATAATGATAGAGACAGTAGATAATCCATCACATGCAGTTGAATGGAGCATTGCAGAGATGATGAGTCAACCCAGCATAATGGAGAAGGCGTGTCAAGAGTTGGACCGAGTCGTAGGTAAAGAACGACTCGTCCAAGAATCGGATTTACCCAAACTCAACTACGTTAAAGCTTGTATAAAAGAGTCATTCCGGTTGCACCCCCTGGCACCATTCAACGTCCCACACGTGTCCACCGAAGACACCTTTGTCGGCGGCTACTTCATCCCGAAAGGTAGCCACGTGCTGTTGAGCCGTCTAGGGTTAGGGCGAAACCCTAGGGTTTGGGAAGCGCCGCTCAGGTACAACCCCGAGCGCCACTTGAAAAACGGGGAAGAAGTGGCGCTCGGGGACCCTGAGCTGCGCATGTTGTCGTTTAGTACCGGAAGACGAGGATGTCCCGGCGTGGTGCTCGGAACCACCATGAGCACCATCCTTCTAGCAAGGCTTGTTCAGGGTTTTAGCTGGGAAGTGCCACCCAACTCAACTGGAATAAGCTTGGCTGAGTCGGATCGCGAGTTGACATTGGCTGACCCGGTTATTGCCCATGCTACCTCTCGATTAGACTCCAAACTTTATCTTTTAAACCCTAATAAAGAATTTAATTAAATTATAGGAGTATGCAACATTAATTATGAGAATAAGCAGGAGTATAACAAAATTCAATAATGTTGCACAATGTATACGTGTTGTTAGTTAATGTATGTACTCCCTACATCCTGTTTCAATTTTTACATTTGCTTTTTGCACATTGATTAAAAAATATAATATTTTAATAGATAGTGGGTGGAATTTAATGTAAAGTGGATATGTGTATTAGTGTTGGATGATATATTAATTATTTTAGGTGGGTCCCATATTCCAAAAAGGGAAAAATTAAACATTGAAATGTAACGCACAAAATAGAAACGTAAACATTGAAACGGGATGGAGGGAGTATTATTTTTATATTTAATTGTAACTGTTTTTATGTATTTTATTTTATAATAAATTGCGTTAATTATAATTACTCCCTAATCAACCAACAAATTATATTAATTTTAACTCATTTTTATTAATAAATTTATTTATTTAAACTGAATTGGGTGTATAGATGTTGACAGAATATTTTGCCTGGATAAATATTAAAATTAGTCCTGTAAGTATGGCGTTTTCCAATTTTAGTCCGTTTTCTTTTTCAATTATCAATTTTGGTTCTTTTTTGTCCACTTTTAGTCCTTTTGGTCCAATTTTGGTCATTTTTCTAAAATTTGGTCCTTTTTTGGTCCACTTTTGGTCCTAAATGTATACACTTTCGGACTATTTTTGGACATTTTTAACTTAAAGGACTAAATTTGGACTAAAAAAACTAAAAGTGGACATAAAGGACCAAAATTGAGAATTGTAAAAGAAAAATGGCTAAAGTTGGAAAACGTCATACTTACATGACCAATTTTGATATTTACCATATTTTGTCTAAAAGCTAACCCATTTTTTATTAATTATATTTTGCGTAAACAATTGTCTAAATAAATAATAATTAATTAATTAAAATAAAATAAATTTTTCGTAACCAACTGATTGTAATAATTTATACCATGCAAGATAGATATGACAATGATCAGTTTTGACCAAAAGTATTTTTATAACCCCCTGAAAAATGTGTAGAGCAATTATTTCCCTTGAGAAGTAATGCACGGCAATGCTGCATAATTAAAAACAATTAAAAAAAATCTATTCTTAATAAAATATCTTTTTATGTACAAATGGATGAAAATGCTCTTAATGGAAACATTCCGAGTAATAATGCATTTAAGTAAAATACTGATAAAGCTGTGAAAAATAATTTTTGAACTAAAATTCAAGTAATCAAAAATTTTAACATATTCGAGTAAAGCAATGTTTTCGAATAATATATTTGCATTTATCATGTTTCTCGAGTAATGTATGCGAGTCAAGCAAATGTATTCGAGTGTTCGAGTTAATTATTTTTTTGAATAATGCATGTTTCGAGTTAATTTTTTTTCTCAAATAATATATTCAAGTTAAGTAATTAGGCATCGAGTAATGTCTTTCAATGATTTTTCACTTTATCATTACTTTACTCAAATACTACTTGAATACATTACTCAAATATTCAAATAAATGACATTTTGGTCAATTCAATCATAAAAAGAGATATTGTTATAATATGATGAACTGTTATTCTTTTAAATAAAAAATATTACTCTTCAAATTATTACACCCTAATTTATCGATTATTCTTTAATAAATAAATTTTAATTTTTAGAAAAATGAAATATTACTCTTCTATATGAAAAATATTACGCTTTAAATTCTAATATATTGTGATTTTTTATATTCTTGTTGAGGTATAATGTTTTTATTCAGAAGTATAATAATTCATTTTTTAAAAAAGTAATTTTTTAATTTACTAAATAATAATTTTGTAAAAATAAAATGCATGGTAAATCGGGTTCACAGGAGACTCCCTCTATTGTAAATGAGATTCACACAAAATAATTAAAATACTTCTATGAGACTTACCCACAACATTAATACTACTATCAATTATACATTAAAATATTACATCTTTTATTCAATATACATAAAAATACTATATTTTTTTAATTTTCGTAAAATAACAATTGTGAACCTCCTGACGATAGAGAGGAAATATATGTTAACCTATCAAATATCATACAACAAGATATATAGTATGTGTCTTAAGATATAGAGAGAACAAATCAATTCAAACGAACATGACACATGGGATGTGGCCCCTTGCAACATAAATTGCGTATTTCACGTCAAGAAGTTTTTTTTTTTTCATGTAATTCACATGTTCTTATTTTGATGGATAACATGTATTTTCACGTCAATTATAATCATGTAATATACTCCTTCCGTCCCGGTGTAAGAGGATCATTTACTTTTTTGCACGTAGATTAAGGAGTATTATTATTTAATGTGTAGTGGGTAATTGTATTAGTGAGAGTGTAGGTCCCATATTTTAATTGTATTAGAGGGGTGTGTGGGTCCATGTGTGTGAAAAAGGAAAGGAGACTCTTTGGGTGGAACGACCAAAATGAAAAAATGACTCTCTTACCCTGGGACGGAGGGAGTATGGCTTGTCAGTGTGTCCATAATTACAGCGATTGACGATTTTCAATTATTTAAACAATAATAATAAAATAAACGTATTTGAAATATGGAACCTTTAATTAATATATATTAAATAAAAGTGTAGAGTGTTTGAGAAACATTTTAAAACAAGTTTATTCCTTCTCAATCTATTGAAGTACATGGTTCATGGTTGGTCGGATGAAAAAAAATATTTTGATAATGAAACAAATTTGTATAAATTTGAACAAACTCAATAAGTTTGCAAGGATTATGGGATGAGTGAGATTTAGTGTTGTTTCTTACAGGTTTTTTTTTTTGTTCTCCATTTTTTCCAATTATAACAGTATGCGTGTGTGATCAATGTTGGTGGCTTTACAAAGAAGATTTTTTTATTTTTTTTTTAATGTAATAAATGGTTTAGGATTTAAAAAAGAGATAGGGATATAATTGAAAAATTCACCCATTCTTTTATCTTCAATTCAAGTGCTCTACGACAATAACACCGCCTAAAAATAATGGGTTCGATCCATGCTACTGTTTAATTAAAAAAACTGACCAAGCCCAAAGGCCCATTTGGTAAACTTAGGAATCGAAGTCCAACATAAAGAAATCACGGCCCAATCATTAAATTTATATTAAAATCGTAGGCTAACGCAAAGTCCAAACCTATTTTCAGGACAACTAGAATTTCGTTTAATTAAGTGCTTTATTTAAAAATAAAATGAAAATAGAGATTTTTAACCCGAAATTAATTACTACTCTAGTACTTAATTATTATTCTATTAATTTTTTTATTTTTTGGTTGTCATTGTCTTTTCCTCAACATTGCGTTATATTTCTTCCTCTCTCCCTCCCTCCCTCTCTCTCTGTCTCTCTCTCTCTCATAACTGTTTTCTGCGTTTGCTCTGCACCTTGTATCTTCTCCTTCATCTTAGTATTGATTCATGATTTGGCTCGATTTTATTTTGTGTTGATCTGATCTTCATCCCCACTTCTTTCTAGAACCGGAAGAGCTACGGCTTTCTGTATGCTCTCAACCCTGGATTTTGCGGTATACCGACATTGCATTTTAACTTCACACAGGTATGAACCGATGATTTGATCTGAATTCTTCGCAATTTAGTGTTAATCTGACCTTCGAGCCCCTTTTGCAAACCACGGCTTCTTTGACCCCTTTTAACCTCTGTGGGTCTTTAATGATTTTAAGTGAGAATTAAGTTTAAAACTCAGAAATTAATGCTTCGACTACATGAAATCAGGCTTAATTAAGTGAACCCCTTATTTTAGGAAAAGGAGCTAGAATTCTCTAATGAGAGCTTTTGCAGTAAGTTGACATGGTGTTGAACATATTTTGGATTTTTTTTTAATTAATGCCATTCCGTGCATGATTTTTTGTAGCATCATTCTATTTGAAATTGTAGGAGATATAATTAGTTATGTGCAACATGAAAATGCACAGTTTGCTTGCATGGGACTGTACATGGGCATGAACTCCAAGCACACAGAGTTTCATTTGTTCTAGGTTTTGTTTTTATGCAATATTCTCGAAGGAAGGTAGAGAGTAGAGACAATTCTTTAATTCTCTTCCATTCTGTTGCCAAGTTGTGAGTGTCAAAATAAGAAAGAGAAGAGAGAAAGGGGAGAGAATGGTGAAGATCACAGCTTTGATGGTGCTGAAATGCACCCCTGAGGGTTCAGACCCGGTTATATTGGTTAACGCATCGGATCTAAGCAGTTTCGGGTTTTTCCAACGGCCAAGCGTTAGGGAGTTCATTGTTTTTGTAGGTCGGACTGTAGCTAAACGGACCCCTCCCGGCCAACGTCAGTCGGTGCAGCATGAAGGTTTGATCCTATTTGATTGTTTAACTTTTCCCATTTCATTTATTATTCTTTTTTTTTTCCCTCATCTTTTTAGCCATTATGCAGAATGTGTTGATTTTCAGGGGGGGTGGGGGGTTTGGTTTACTGCATACCAGCTGGTTTTTGGTCATCATCTTTAGTATGTTTTTCAGTATGTTGATCACCTATTTTCTTTCAGACATTTATTGTCAGAGATTTTATTGTTGTGATTTCAGTTTTTAGGAGAGAAATTACTTCGAATTTTTGTTTCTGGAACTGTGGATTCTATTGCGCTTCTTGACAGATAATATTAATCTTTTCATTTTAATGAGTTAGCTAGCCACATTGTTAAGATATTGCTTGAGCACTTTAATGGCAATAATCTTTATTCACTATTCTTTTCTTACTAACTTGAAATATTTTATAAGAGAGACCAGTTGTTTGTGATTTTCTATCTATTTGATGATGTTCCTATGTGGTTTTTTTAATAATAGCCATTTTAAATAGTGGATATATAATTACTAAATGAAAATAATGTTTGATTCTTGAGATATAAAAAAAGTTAAATATGATTGCTTCTGAATTGCCCTTGAAACTGTAACATTTCAAATGTTGACAGAACTTCAGATAGATAGTGTATCCTAATAATTGTACCATACATTAAGGGCCTGATACGACTCGTGGTGTGGAGGAGCCACAAGGGCCGAAACCCTTGATAGTCTATCGCCGCAGGAAACGAACGGATTGATGATGATTAGAGATTTCCTTATATAACTAATTAGAGATTTCCTTATATAACTATTACTTATTATTGTTGTTTATTAGTTGGGCCTGGTGTAGCAGGCCTTAGGGTTTCATTGTTTACCCTATATATATATCGCGATGTACCTATTGGAAGGAATATAAAACATTATTGGATTTTGGTAGCTGCTTTGGCTAATTTGGCAAACGTTTATCGTTTGATTATTTTGAGTGCTAACAATTTGGTGCGGTGAACGTGGAATGCTCACCCGTGATGACGATGACCCACAAGCAACGAGTTGGTGAGATCGAAGGCAAGCAGGCTGGGGATTTTACGCAGATGAAGGCCGATCAGGCCAACATCATGGCCCAGTTGCAGGAGATAACTAAATCGATCGCCGGCCTCGCCGCTTCCGTGGCGGGGCTCTCGATCACCCAAGCCCGCGCCGCCGCCGCCGGTACGATGCACGCTGAGAGCAACGCTGCGAAGGGGGCGGTTGGACAGCAGCCGAATGACGACGCGTCATCCGCGATCCACCAGGCGCCGATCGCGACGCGCACAGCGAGGAGGGCGGCTGAACAGCAGGCCTCCGACAATGTGCAGGCCACGGATCCTCCAGCGACGGTCATGGCCGCCGCTCCAGGGTTGGACAGGTCCCCTGCACCACCGGTTCTTCCTTCTTTTGACGGTTCTGACCCCATTGGTTGGTTGGCTAGGGCCAACCAACAGTTCAAGATCTGCCACACGCCGTCTGAAACCAAATTGGAGACTGCCATGGTTGCGATGGAGGATTCCACCCTCTATTGGTTTACATGGTGGCGATCCAGGAATCCGGAGAAGACTTGGGAGGAGTTTTCAGAGGCATTAGTGAACCGCTATGACTCCCGTTTCACCGGCAGTCCTTTTGAACGGCTGTCAGCACTTCGGCAAACGGGGTCGGTGGAGGAGTTCGTGTCGGTTTTCATGCAATTGGCGAGTCAAGCGCCTGGTCTAAGCGATCAGCAGTACCTGGGATACTTCATGGCGGGGCTGACTGATGAGGTGCGCAATTCCTTGCGCCTCCATCAACCGACCGAGTTAACTTTGGACAAGGCATTGGAGTTGGCAAGACTCGTAGAAATCAGCCTTGGTGGACCTCGTTTGGAGCGTCCGGCTAGACCGCCGGGTGGTTCGTGGAGCCGCATGCCGCCACCCAGTCGAGCCTCACTTCCGGCAGCTTCGACGTTCACACCTGGTCCTCGGTACAACAGCTCGCCGGGCGAGTTCAGCAGTTCCCCAGCGTTATCCTCAGCCTCATCGGCGCCGAGATCGGCGAGTCGCGGCCCACCAGTGAGGGCTGCCTCGTCGGGCCAGCCAACAGGTCCTTCCTGATTCACCAGAATGACCCCCCAGGAGATGAATGACCTCCGTGCTAGAGGCCTTTGCTATCGTTGCAAGAAGACATGGGCTCCGGGGCATCAGTGCCCCATGATTCGGCAGCTGAACGTGGTCATAGCCGAGGAGGACGAGACAATCGACATGACGTGCCTTGAGGTTAACGACGAGATTGGGGAACAGGGAGAAGGGGATCCGGACATGACCACTGATAGAATGGAGAAAGACGATGTGGTCTTACCTATTTACTCTATGGCTGGAATTTCAAGTCCACGCACCATGCGTTTTTGTGGGAAACTGCGGGGTCAACCAATATCCATACTCGTGGACAGTGGAGCCAGCCACAATTTCATCTCTAACTCCATAATTAATTAAATTGTTGCCTGACAGGTCCACTCGCTTTGGTGTGCAATTGGGAGATGGTCGACGACAAGAGTCGGAGGGGCTTTGCCGCGGTGTGGAGGCCTTAGTCGGGAACTTCCCTATAGTGGCTGATTATCACGTATTCCCGTTGGGGAGCGTAGACGTTATCTTGGGCGTTGCTTGGTTAGCCACGTTAGGAGAGGTGACGACTAATTGGGCAGAAATGACTATGTCCTTTCAGTTGAAAGAAGGTAGGGTAGGGTAAGGTTGTCAAGGGACCCGGCATTGTGCCAAAGTCCCATTGGTGTTTGTGAGCTAGTGCAGATCCAGGATTGGGAGCTGTGTGTATTAGTTTTGGAAGCTGGGCCTCCGAGGGTGTCGGATCAATCGCAGGGTGTGCCGTGGGAAGGTGAGTTGGAGGACCTGCTCCAACAGTTTGAAGAAGTGTTTGGCGATCCGGAAGGGCTACCCCCAACCAGGTCGACAGAGCACCGCATTGATCTGTTGCCTGGAACCGGTCCGGTTTATGTCAGGCCATATCGCTACAGTTATGCGCAAAAAGACGAGATAGAAAGATTGGTGGCTGATATGTTGTTGGCACAGATTATACAGCCTAGCTCGAGTCCGTTTTCTAGCCCTGTACTCCTTGTTAAGAAAAAGGACGGAAGCTGGAGGTTTTGTGTCGATTACCGGGAGCTGAATAAAGCCACTGTATTAAACAAGTACCCCATTCCGATCATCCAGGAGATGTTGGATAAGTTTGCCGGAGCCGAGGTATTTTCGAAGATTGACCTTCGATCGGGCTACCATCAAATTCGAGTAGCCCCGGAAGATATCCCGAAGACAGCTTTTCGCACTCACAGTGGCCAATAAGAGTTCTTGGTGATGCCGTTTGGATTAACTAATGCGCCGGCAACGTTTCAGTCAGCAATGAATGACTTATTCCGACCCTTCTTGAGGAAGTTCGTCCTGGTTTTCTTCGACGATATCCTGGTCTACAGTCAGTCGTGGCAGCAGCACAAGGAACACCTACGACAGGTTCTTCAAATTTTGAAGGACAACCAATACAAGGCGAATCGCAAGAAGTGTTCCTTTGGCGGTTTAAAGGTGGAGTACCTCGGGCATATTATCTCGGCGGCTGGAGTAGAGATGGATCCAGTTAAGATCCAAGCAGTGGTGGATTGGCCTCGACCTCGTTGTGTGTGAGAGGTGAGAGGGTTTTTAGGTTTAACTGGTTATTATAGTCGATTTGTTGCAGGATATGGGCTGATTGCGCGACCTCTGACGGCTCTGCTCAAGAAATCAGCTCCTCCGGATTTCGCTTGGTCGGAAGCAGCGGAGGGAGCCTTCGAGGCGCTAAAATCAGCATTAACGACAGCACCCGTGCTCGCCATGCCCGACTTCACAAAGAGGTTTGTGGTGGAGTGTGATGCATCTGGGTCGGGTGTGGGAGCAGTGCTGATGCAGGAAGGACGACCAATTGCTTATTTTAGTAAGTCGTTGGCAGACCGGACGATTTCTAAATCAGCATATGAAAGGGAATTGATGGGGCTAGTTCTGGCAATTCAGCATTGGAGGCCGTATTTGGTGGGGCTACAGTTCACTGCCCGAACGGATCACAGTAGCTTGAAGCATTTGTTGTCTCAGAAAATCGCGACCCCTTCACAACAACTTTGGGTTGCTAAACTGCTTGGCTATGATTTCGTGATCGAATATAAGTCCGGCGTGACTAATTCAGCTGCAGACGCGCTGTCGCGTCGAGAGAAGGGAGGCGACTTGTTAGCACTCAGTGCGCCATATTGGGGTGAGTTGGCGGATGTAATGTCCGAACAGTCGCGGGACCGGTTCATCCATAGTGTGGTGAGAGATTTGCAAAGAGATTCTACCAGCCGTGTGGGGTTTTCCTTGGTGAATGGGAAGCTTTACTATAGAGGGCGGATCGTGTTGGCGGCTGATTCAGAGTGGATACCTAAGCTGCTCAGTGAGTTTCACAGCACGCCCACTGGCGGTCATGCTGGCGCCTTGCGTACCTACCGACGCTTGGCTGCCAATGTGTATTGGCGTGGGATGTTCGCCGCTATTAAGAAGTTTGTCGCCCAATGCTTAGTTTGCCAGAGAGCCAAGTATGAGGCTATGTCCCCCGCGGGGCTGTTACAGTCGCTGCCCATTCCGGCTCAAGTCTGGGAGGACCTGTCCATGGATTTCATCACCTCATTGCCCAGTTCTCATGGCTTCACGACCATTATGGTGGTTGTGGATCGACTCTCAAAGTACGGGCACTTTGTCGCCTTGAAGGGAAAATTGTCGGCTCGAGGGGTGGCCGAGGTTATTATTCGCGAGGTGGTGCGCCTCCATGGAATTCCGGCAACGATTGTCAGTGATCATGATCCTGTATTTGTGAGTTAGTTCTGGCAGGAGCTCTTTCAACTGTCTGGAACTCAGTTGAAGTACAGCACCGCCTACCATCCGGAGACGGATGGTCAAACGGAGGTACTGAATCGTGTTTTGGAGACCTATTTACGTTGTTTTGCAGGCGAGCAACCGCGGAAATGGGTGAATTGGCTTCCTTGGACGGAATATTGGTATAACACATCCTACCAATCGGCCGCCAAAACCACTCCGTTCGAAGCGGTGTATGGTCGACCACCGCCATCCCTCCGGCGATATCTCCCTGGTGAGTGCAAGGTGCCAGCGGTGGCGGAGGTTCTTGAAAGCAGGGCCGTAATGCTAGCAAGGTTGAAAGAAAATTTGGGTATAGCATGTGATCGCATGGTTCGTTCGGCCAATCGTCACCGTCGTGACGTTAATTTTCAAGTAGGGGATAATGTTTTTCTTAAGGTTCGAGCTCACAGGCAGCTGTCCTTGGCAAGTGGAGGACATCATAAGCTATCCGCCAAGTTCTACGGGCCGTTCGAGATCACTGCCAGGGTGGGGCCGGTTGCTTATCGGCTCGAGCTTCCTTCCAGCAGTCGCATCCACCCATTCTTTCATGTCTCACTCCTCAACCGAGTCATAGACGACCACCCAGTTGAGGCCATCTTACCGGATTCAATTGAGCTACCTACGGCAGCGGTGTTCGAGCCGGAAAGAGTGATGGCTCGTCGAGTTGTGCAAGAAGGCGGGAAGGAGGTGGAACAACTCTTGGTGAAATGGAACGTGCTGCCGGAGGATGATGCAAGGTGGATGAATCGGGAGGAGTTCCGATGTCAATTTCCTTGGTTCGACCTTGGGGACAAGGTCGTTTTTGAGAGGGAGGAAATTGATACGACTCGTGGTGTGGAGGAGCCACAAGGGCCGAAACCCTTGATAGTCTATCGCCGCAGGAAACGAACAGATTGATGATGATTAGAGATTTCCTTAGATAACTAATTAGAGATTTCCTTATATAACTATTACTTATTATTGCTGTTTATTAGTTGGGCCTGGTGTAGCAGGCCTTAGGGTTTCATTGTTTACCCTATATATATATCGCGATGTACCTATTGGAAGGAATATAAAACATTATTGGATTTTGGTAGCCGCTTTGGCTAATTTGGCAAACGTTTATCGTTTGATTATTTTGAGTGCTAACAGGGCCAGTCACACATGACCTGTTTCTGACCAGCAGATGCATTTGGAGAAGACATTTGGTTCCTAGTGCTGGTGATAGTGGGTTTTGCATGATTTGTATCTGGAACATGGAATTACGCTTTTGTAGTTTACAGTTTACTTCAAGTGGTCTGTTTATTGACCCTGATTATTTTAGCAAGAGAATTTACTTGAATTTGATGAGTAAAAGGGGATGATAACTGTGTTTGATATACAGGTGGTTCCATATATTTATTGATTTATAGTAAACTAAATAAATTCACCCAAAAACCGACATTATTTTTTCCTTCCTGAATCAGAATACAAGGTTCATTCTTACAATCGAAATGGCTTATGTGCACTGGGGTTTATGGATGACCACTATCCTGTCCGAAGTGCTTTTTCATTGCTGAACCAGGTACAAAGGCTCTATTTGACCCTTTCTATAGTGAAAAATTATGATTTTGTTTTGAGTTTTTTCTTTTGTCCTGTCGAGAATTTTAACGAAATATGCTTGCTATAAGGTCTTAGATGAATATCAAAAGAATTTTGGAGATTCATGGAAAAATGCTCAAGCTGATAATGCTCAAGAATGGCCACATCTTAGTGGGGCATTGACTAAATTTCAGGTATGTTAGTCCGATACCTCTCTGTTAAAATATTAAAGTCTTGCTTAAACCTCAATGATAATATTTGGTGTTAGTTTCTTAGAATAAACATCTTTTTTCTTCCCGTGTATCAAAGTTTTTAAACTTCTAGCATTTTAACTGTTCAGGACCCTGCGGAAGCTGACAAGCTGCTGAAAATTCAGAGGGAGTTGGATGAAACTAAAATTATTCTTGTAAGTTTTGTTTTCTAACATCCCACTTATGCTGTTTATAATTTTGACTCTGTAAGATGATGTCATCTATTAAAAGATGAAATCATGAAATATATATATATACCTCCCCTGAAAAGAAGAAATATTTCATCATGATTCCTGCATTCGCGATGGGTCATTGGGATTAATTGCGTGACCATTTTCTAGTTGTTAGAAGCTGAAGTTCAAAATCTTTGACTTGTAGATGTTTGGTGATCTTTTGAATATTTACAAGTACTACAAATTGTACCAAAATGGCCACTATAATATTTTAATGTCCATATTTTTAACAGCCCACAAGTGTGTGATGTAAACTTTCAGAATTCTGGAAACGGTTGATTGAGTGATGCACTATATTTCTCAAAATGTTTCTTAACCCTTGTTATCTTGATGTTAATGTGTGTGTGGTTCATCTCAGCACAAGACTATTGACAGTGTCCTAGAACGAGGCGAGAAGCTAGACAGTTTAGTCGAGAAGAGTTCGGATCTCAGTGCAGCTTCTCAGGTAAGTTAACATAGAATTCGTTGATGTTAACTGCAAGTTCAATTCTGATGCTAAAACTTTTCGAAACAGATGTTTTACAAGCAGGCGAAGAAAACCAATCAATGTTGCACTATATAATGCTCCAAGATGGAAGAGGATTTTCTTATAAGCAACTTCTAATGTCAAGGTTAGCTGCTACATTGATGAATATGTTGTTTATATTAATTTTGTGAGGTTCAAATATGTATTTGTCAATTAAAGTTACTCATCACATGTACTCTAGTATCTAATTGTTTGTAATCTTTGTTGCATGTTTTTTTTTATCATTGTTTTCTAGTACCCTTGGGTGTTTTCTATAGTTAACAAATTTGAATAAAACCCTAACAAATTGAGGCGATGCAGTTAGATTTTTTTTTTCTTCTTAATTTGGTTCGGATATGTTAAAGATTTATAGACTTCACTCTCCACGTTTTGTATGAATGACCTGGAGGGTGAGGTGGTATTCGGGCAAGTCTCTACTACCCGTGGGTTGCGAACAAGTCTCTCCTACCCGTGGGTGTGTTTCGCAACGAATCTAAAAGGTGGTAATTGTTTTTTTCAATTATCAAAGGTTGAGATTTATTTGCCATTGAAGTGAAGGTCGAAATTTTATATACGATTAACCATTTTATGAAAGAATCATTTAATTGCGGAGCAATTAAATTTTATTATTTAAACATGAAAAAAAGAAAAATAAAATAGTGGTAAATTAATATTTTAAAAAACATTTAATTTATTAAAATGAATAGAAGACAATAGATCATGGATATTTAGTGCTCTAAGGGCACTATCGTGTGATATTCTTTTAGTATACAAGTAATGCATGTTTATTGATTATTAAAATATATTACTCCCATTCCTTTTGCTATTTTGATAGTTCATTATTAAGGTATCCATTTTCCGGAAGGAATAGTAATTAGGAGTCATATCATAATGTCACTCGACTTCGTCTTCAAACCATTTCATATACTAACTTATAAGCTATATGAATGGTCGCGGTGATCACACGATTGTCTTCAAAACATTTAATATACTAACTTACAAGCTATATGAGTGTGTCTTCAAAATAATTGCCATATATGAGATTTAATTTGATGACTAGTTTTAAAACGTGGTTTATGGAATAAATTTTATTGTGGGTGATTATATAACAATACAATATACTAAATATACTATATAGATATATATGGAAAAGAATTCATGGTTAATTTAAATGATTCTTTATCCTTAACAAAATATATTCTGAGTTATAAAATTAACTTAGAAGATCTTGGAGGTATAATTCATCCTCTTAGAATAAGTTAAAACCCGCTATAAAATGTTATCACTTTTTATTTACTTCTTCCGTCCCACCCAAAGGATTTCTTTTTGCCGTGTCCCATCCAAAGAGTCTCATTTCCTTTTTTACACATATGAGACCCACACACGCTCATTAATACTACAATTAAAATATGGGGCCCACCCCCACTAATACAACTACCACATTAAATAATAATACTCCTGCCAAAAAGCAATCCATAAACTTGTATAACAAATAAATACTCCCTCCGACTCATAGGGTCTCTTTTTTTCATTTTGGGCGTCCCATCCAATCCCATACACACCCTCTAATACAATAAAAAAGGAAATAAATAACTCGTAAAACTGAAAAGCTAGTAGAGTTATTCTGATTCCAAATGCAATTCATTGAGTAATAATTGTGTTTCTAATTCTAAATTATAATGGTGGGAGGTGCTTGGAATTTGATCTATAGAATTCTAATTTTTGGTTCAGTTGATAAATGATAATTTGAACCTAAAATAAAAAATGAGCAGTGATTATAATAATCATTTAATCACTCCCTGTCTCGTATTTATTTCTAAGTAGATAGATAGTAATGGTTAGATTTGAAGGAAGAAACGTATCAAGCCCAAAAGGCCCACATAGGAAACCAACAACCTAAGTCCAGATTATCTTCAGGACAGTTATAAATGGGCCACCCTTCTGAGCCCAATTAAATTTTTTAATTTTTAGTGTTTAGTTGGTGCTTGTCGTCTTGTTTAAGTGAGTGTAACTGGTAAAATACTAAATCCATGAGAGAGAGAGAGAGAGAGAGAGAGGAGAGAGAAGGATGACCTGGTCTTGTTCACGGCTGGTTTCTCTTCCATTCCCGCGTTAATTATATCATATGATTCTTTTATTTATTCTTTTCTCTTTACCAACTTCATCTCTTACTTGCACAATTCACCTAACTGCCGACCCTTTCAACCCCCTCCCTCATCGACTCCATCAACTTCCATTCAACTCTTATTCTCTCTCTCTCACGTCTATTTCCCCTCCCACTATCTCTCACGATGATCACCCCTTTGGACCTCTTCCTGCTCTTTCTCCTCTTCCCGATTTCCTCATCTCAACGCCTCACAGGTAATTTTGAACCACCCATTACTGCAATACAGTCTCCCTTCTTCTATTGTAATTGATTTCAAGAAGTGGGTTTGCGTTTTAGGGTTTAAAAGATCAAATCTTCAATTAGGTTTCATCTACTGGGCTTGTGATTTACAGGTGTTTTCATTGATTGCGGTGCTTATGTTGGATACTCCGCCCTTGGCTTGGATTGGCTTCCGGATTATGGCTATACATCCACAGGAACATCTAAGGTTATTACACAAGAAGGGATCATCCCAACACTCGCCACTGTCCGAACCTTCCCTCTGGAAAACAACGTTTTTAAGAAGTTCTGCTACGAAATTCCTGTTCCTCCTATTGATAGGACGAAGAAACACTTAATTAGGACAACCTATTACTACGGTGGGGTGAATGGGAATGTTATTCCGCCTGTTTTTGATCAGATTGTTGATGGGACATTTTGGGCTGTGGTGAACACAACTAATGACTACTTGAGTGGGAAAGCGACTTTCTATGAAGGTGTATTTATGCCTACTGGGAAGAACTTGAGTGTGTGTTTGGCTGCTAACATCTATACTGATTCTGACCCTTTTATTTCTGCCCTTGAGGTTGTGCCTTTGTTGGATCAGTTGTATAATGCTACAGATTTTAGTGCTTATGGTATGAGTTTGATAGCCAGGCATAGTTTCGGGCATGATGGAGAAGTTATTGGGTTAGTATTTCCTTTCTTGTAGCTTTTGTTGTCTGTGTTTCATTTGATGTGATTCATTTGTGCGAGAGTTTAGCCATTTTAATTGGTTATTGTGATGATCTATGTTTAGTTATTAAATTGTTAGATAAATTTCTTCTTTGTTTATCTAGTTAAGCCTTATTGTAGTGCTCATGATCACCATAAGAACAGTAGTCATGAATGATCTCATTTTTTACTTGGAACAAGAAATAAGAAAATTTTCCAAACTATATTTTTAATTGTTGTAGAATGTTTGCCTTTGTGGTTCTTAGACTATGCAGTATTTTGATCAATGGATTCTCTGTTCTTTTATTCATTTGGCTTTTTAGTGATGATGCGTAGCATGGTGATATTGAGTTAGAAACATAGATGAAGTGAATGTATAATGAAAAATAAGGACTGTAATTCTTTTTACTCTCTCTGTTTTACTTGGAACAAGAGGCAAAAAAATACATTCTTGGGTGTTGTATGATGCCTGCTTTCTGGTTCTCACAGGAATTGTTTAGTATACGATTCTTCACTATGCAGTATCTAGTTTAATGAGCTCTTTGTAGGCTTATTCAGATTGCATTTTTTTACATTGATTTATCTCTTATAATGATTTAAGAATTATAACTGTAGCATTTAATATTATATATAGAGAAAAAACTGTAGCTGTATTTTATTTTCACAAGCACAGTAAATTATCTGTTTTTCATCTTTTTACTCCATTTGTTTTACTTGATCTAGAAAAAAAAAAGTCCCAACGGCATTCTTGATTGTTGCATAATGCATGCTGTTGCTGTTTCATTATAACTCTTTCATCACAAAAAGTTCATGGCGTTCCAATTTACCAAATTTTGCATCTAATTGAACCATATGACATTGCCAGATATCCTGATGATCAGTTTAATCGTTACTGGGAGCCATTCGAAACAGATGCATTTCCTCAATCATCATTAAAAGATCTATCTGTGTCTGGTATCTGGAACTTGCCTCCTCCTAGGGTGTTTCAAACACGTTTGACTAGAAGTCTGGTGGAACCATTAACATTACTTTGGCCTCCGGGACCTCTTCCATCAGGAGATATTAACTACTACGTTGCTCTTTACTTTGCGGATGATCAAACTTCTAATTCAGGGAACCGAAGAACAATGGACATTACCATAAACGGCGTCCCATATTACAATAACATGACTGCAACTCCAGCTGGTCTTGTTGTGTTTGCGAATGACTGGCGTCTTGGTGGAATTACGAATCTAACCTTGAGTCCTGGTAGTGGATCAACTGTCGGTCCTCTGATTAATGCTGGAGAGATTTTCCAAATGATTCCTGCTGGAGGAAAAACACTTGCTCGTGATGGTATGGTCTAATACTCTATGACGATTGAAATGTAGGTAGTGCAGGGGGATTATATATAAGCATCTTCATAGTTTTCTATTTCATTGCAGTAATTGCTTTGATAAACTTGAGAAGAAACTTCCGGAACCCTCCAGCTGATTGGAATGGTGATCCATGCTTACCGAGTGGATATGCTTGGACTGGAGTCACTTGTTCTGATAAACCTCGGATTCGTATAGTCTCTTTGTGAGTAGGAAGATTGTTGTTATACACTTTTCAACTCCCTTTGATGTTATTCCTTAGAGCAAATGAATTTTGCAACTTACTTGTTTTTCTTTTCCATTTTCCCCATAGGAACTTGACAGGGGTGGGTCTTTCAGGATCAATTTCACCAAGTATTTCCAGGCTTACAGCATTAACTAGCATGTTAGTGATTACTTACATATATGTTCAAATATGTGATTTAAATGGATTGATTCTAATTATGATTTGTTACTCTCTCGTTGATGCTTCTGGTCATAAACAGCATGCTGGGAGATAACGGCTTGTCAGGAAGTATTCCAGACCTCACTCCATTGAGGTTGTTGCGAATCTTGTGAGTGACAATCAACTATTACTACTTACTGTTAATCTTTAAATTTTATCCTACCATAGTTTATTGAATTGCATGAAAAATTACTACTCTGTGATCGTCTATATGGATGCTGTTTTCACTTTCAGGCATCTGGAAAACAACCGGCTTGGTGGAACAATCCCTCCATCACTTGGAGACATACAAAACTTACAAGAACTGTGAGTCTTGGAAGAAACACCTGACCTCTCCTCTCACACTTTCTAAAGGTGTAATCTAATACTTTTTTTTTATTTTTCAAGATTCGTTCAAAACAACAATCTAACGGGTCAAGTACCGCGCACTCTTACCGAAAAACAAGGATTGACTTTCAGGTTAGTTTATACTTCCTGCCATCAATCAAGTACCTCCTTTAATCCTGTCGACTTTGAGCAGTTATTTGACTGTGATCGTCTTCTTCGTAGGTATTCCCCTGGGAATCCATTACTGGTTCCTCCACCATCATAACACTGTCCACTCCGTGGTAACAACTCGTGTTTTTTTTGTATCTATTCATCGTTCTTTGGTCAGATTATAGTGTACATCATGGCTTTTTTTGTATCAATTCGTTGTTCTTTCTACAGAGGAAAAACACAGTTTTGTGTGGCTTTTGATTCTGTATGCAATGTATTCAACGTAGGATGATTTATATCATGTATTGATCACATCGCGATTCGCCTGTACAGTTCCATGTCTGTTGATCTCTTGATTACATTCTTTTCATTTTTGATTTGGAAACATTAAGATAAACTAACAATAACGTTCTAATGCTGAAATGTGTGTCATAGCTAAGATAATGTACCCCTTTAACCTTATAGAAATTCATAACTACTTGAATCCAAGATATATCACATATAAATGTCCTTAGCACCAACCATATAATCCAATTGGATGACACTTTTAGGTGTGTCCGGGGCCGTGTTCTTAAAGGTCCCGTCTAGCCTCGCCAAATCCACGTCTAGTTACTACGCTCCAACCATCTCTAGACCCCGATTCGTTACTAGTTTGACGCGTAACATTGTGGTGGTGGGGTGGGCAGGATAGTAGAACCATTAAATAGAGTAACAGCTTTAAAAGAGTACTTCTATAGTTATTGCCTTCAATGCTATGTCTCATGGATGATAAAAGTATCAAGAATGGTTATGAGAGAGAGAAAGAGAGAGAGTACAACAGACCTTTATTCTGTGTTAGGTCGTTCCTGATAATCTGGATCATGTTTCCCATCTTCTTCTTGGAAGCTAAATGACATAAACAAGAAATAGTTTTTTTTTTATTGAAAACTACAAAAGATTATTAGCAGAAAAGATCATAGTCAGAATCTACACTACACAAACTATCCACCAGATTTACCTTGTAATCAACAACAATCTAAAACACACAACAGCATAATACAGCATCAAATCATTACAAAACATATTATTACATCATCAATCAGCTTTCTAGTTTTCCTCTCCTCAATGGAAACAGAGGAGGTAGTGAAGTGTTCTTGGCAGCTCTGCAAATCGGTACGTTTACCATTGGCCTTATTCTTATTGTAGCTGATCTTGTTCTCTCCAGCCCTTTCTTGACTCTGCTAACACCCTTCTGATCTCTCTTTCTCTCATCCGTCGACAGGCTTTCAGAAGACGACGACGAAGAAGAGGAAGACGAGGGCGACAGAGTCGAAGGACGCTGCTTCTTCAACCTCAGCAGCTCTTTCCACAGAACAGTGCATTTTGGTGGCCTTGGAGATGGATCATCATCAAGAAACCAACTTATCCTTCGATCCTGATCGTCGATCGCCTCGTTTTTCGCATGCCCCTCGTCCTCCACCGCCTTCAACGTGATCTTGCTCAGCTTCTCCACATGCTGCATTGGCTTATATGGAAGCAACTTACCTTCACAGAACAACTCATCAGCTGTCAACATGTCGGTCAAGTTTCCCGACAGGAACTCAAAGTCGACATTTCTCAGTCCCTTCTCTCGCTCTCCTCCTCCTCCTCCTCCCCTGCTCGGGCATATGGAGATGAAGTTCTTCTCGTCGAGAAACTCAGACGAGAAGGAGATCCGCGGGCTCGAGATCGGCTCGACTGGCTTGGGTGTGGCTTGATCAAGAGATTCTTCGAGTGACACCATTTCTTGTGATCAAGATTGGATGGGGGAGTTCTTGGTGAGTGTGTTTTTGGACAATGTATGATGCATGAGTTGGGTTGTGATGCTTTAAGCTTTGGTGTATTTAAGGTTGCTAAGGGTGGTATGCTATAAAAATGTTTGGACGGTGATAAAAATATAGTACTCCCTCTCCCAAAACAATTTACATTTTTTTTTTTTACGGAGATTAAGGAGTATAATAATTTAATGTAAAGTGAAGTGAGAGAAATAATATTTAATGTGTAGTGGTGAGTGTGATGTGTGCGTGGGTCGATGTAAATAAATAAATTGTTTTTGTGTGGATCTCATATCCTTAAAAAGGAAATATGTCAATTGTTGTGGGACAACCCAAAAAGAAAAGTGCGTCAATATCTTTGGGACGAAGAGAGTAGTAATAATAATTAAGAAATAAAATAAAATATTAAAACTAGAGTGGTCTCATTAATCGGAAACAAATGAGCTAAAAGGTTGTTTATGGTGTTTGCGACAGCACGTGGACATCTTTCAAGCTAAAAGACAAAACACCTTTTTGTAAATCGATGCCACGTCATCAATTAACTTCTTCTAAAGTAATAATAATATTGCAAAATAATATTTTTTAAAAAAAAGATTGAATTGCTGAAATGTTGAATTTATTTTTGTGATCTATTGCCACTTTTAAAAACAGAGTGAGGTTTATATCAATTTCTTTTCCAAAAAATAAATTATCTAGGTCATAATGAAATATCACATATATTAAAAAAAAAGAAAAGGAAATAGTTACATTAAAATTAAATATTGCTAAGACAACTTTTTCCTCCCTATTCCTATGGTTATATAGGGTTGCTTTGCCCCCTCTATGGTCTCCTAATTATCTATTTTAATTTGATAAAATAATAATAAGATAACAATATATCGTCTTAATTAAGTATTTATTAATTGGATTTGATAAAATAAATTAAGCTATGTTTGACTGAAAAATAAAGGCTATGGCAGGCAATAATTAGGCTCATAAGGGTGCATCAATCATTATTATTAATTAATAACATAAAGCTATTCGTAAAACTATATAAAACTCCAATAAACACAATAAATCATTAATGGCTTGGCCCAATCGAGACTAAATCATAAACTAGATTCAATATCAATTTAATTGTATTAATTAATATATCGATGCTAAATATTTATTCTAGATGTATTTTATGCCAAATAGGAGTTTTTTTTTTTTAAACATAAATATCTGTGTGAAGAGAGACTTCTTCCATTTAAAAACTACGCATAATAAGATTTTGAAACTCGTAAATATGATTTTTCTTTTTCTTTTTTTGTTTAATTTATTTCTATCACACACTTGAGCCACACACTTGCCATCTTCAATATGGTATTTAAATATTTAAATAAATAAATGACAGTATTATTTTCCAAGTCAAAGTAATAAATAGAACCCCCACCACACATCACATTGCTACAGCTACTGAATAATGTACTTCCTCAAAGCTGCATGGATATTTGGGCACTAATTTTTCTTAATTAATTTAATTTAATTAATCTTAATCTTAGCCGGTAATTAAGCTGATAAAACTCTGCTCTTTATCCAATAGCTCTTAATTTCTGCTGAAAAAAATGCTCTTATTCTCTACACTTAATTTTATTTGTAACCGAATACAAGTACATGAATTTACTGAAAATTAGTAAATAAATATTTTTGTCACATGATTAATAGCATTAATTAGGATAGTTCAATATTAATTACTGTATTTTGTATTATTGTTCATCTCTCATCATATTTTATATCTGTATTTACGACAAGAAAATGGTTTAATAAATTTGGTGCCACGTGTGCAAACAACATGAACATCGTCACTTCTGCTCTTAGTTCCGTTGTAATAATTTAAGTAAGACATGAAACTGTAGAGTATTTTACAAAAGAGTGAAATGAATTAGTTGTAATTAATAATTTTTGCTTAGTGTCAAATGAATTATTAGACAAGGATTAGTCAGAGAGAGAATAGTACACAACATGGGTAGAGCCCTAAGCATGTGACCACATGCACCTAATTACATCCCATGTGAGATAATGCTATTTACATGTGAAATTACGTTAATGCCCTCTGAGTGATGGGGCCTGCTGCACTGAAGTGAAGGGCATTCTTGTCATTTCGCGATGTCCCAAAAGTTGAAGATATCATTTTGATGCGTCTGAAATGGTCGCATTAAGATTTGGCGAAGACAGATCAGACACAAGGAAAATCTTTCTTAATGTTATAAATTTGGTTTTCTAATTATTTTAAATAAAGCCCTAGATTATAGACTATATAAAATCTCTCTTAATTGTAATAAATTTGGTTTTATTAATTTATTTTCTTAATTATCTAAATAAAACCCTAGATTATAAAGTATATGCACATATCATAGAATAATATCATTTGATTATTTATAAACATAATTATTATATAAATTATCAACTATCAACACAATCATTATATAAATTATCAACTATCAACAGAATTAATAATTAATAATAATGGATTACAATGAATTATGAACTGATTTTTTTTTTATTAATCCACTGTAATTCCGTTTAACAAGAAAATTGAGGCTTTTCTTGATAGAATATTTCATTAGAAAATATTTTTTTTGATATACATGTGTTTTTGTGACCCTTCATTAGGTGGATGGGATGCATGATGTATCGTAATAAAATATTTTCACTAAAAACTATAATTAAGGTAAATGCATGTATAAATATATTGACTACATAATAACAAAGGTTGTCAAAATACAGAAATTCCAAGTTTTTTTTGGGTGTATATTAGGTGCACCCGGGTGCATCCTTGCACCCATATTTATATAACTTTTTATTCTATTTTGTATACATGTTATTCTCTTTTGTATACGTGTTTTGTAATAATTGTATACTTTTTTCACACTAAATTTTTCATTAAAAAACAAACATTCATATGTGTATAACTTTTTATTCAATAGTGTATACATGTATTTTAATAATTGGATATTTTTTACACTCAATTTTTCATTAAAAAAATTAACAATTAAATTGTATATATTTTTACTCACAATTGTATATGTTTTTGCTTATATTTGTATGTGGGTGCACACGAAGCTTCGTGTGCACCCGGGTGCACACTATATTTAGCCTTTTTTTTTTAAGTGATCGATTTTTAATATTTCCTAAAAATATTTAAGAGCTCTATTTAGATATAAAAATTACATATAAAATGATAGACCAAATACATGAGCTTTTTTTTTAGGTAGATATTAATTTTCTTTACTTTTTTGAAAAATATTGCGTTTATATTATTATTAAATTTCAAAATAAACATACTCACTTATTCAGCCTTTTTTTTAGCTCGTATAACATTTGTAGTACAATAACATCACTAAACCCAATGTTTTTGTTCTTATTTTTTTTAATTGTATTTCGTAAGAATCAAAATTTGTGTAATATGGATTATGGAATACAAAAGATGCATGTTGATGATTCACATGGCCGGCCCTGAGCATAGTCAAGAAGGGTGACCGTCCAGGGACCCCAAATTATACCTACATAATATATATATAAAAAATTTCTTATTAATTTACTAAATAAATTTTGACTGCTATCTCTTAATCGTTATATTCTTAACCGTTGTATTCTTAATTATTATGATTATATTATACTCAGCACTGCTGTTGTAATCTTAATTATTTTGTAATCTTAATTATTATGACTGTTGTATACTTAACTTATCTTCTCTTTTCAATATTATAATCTTAATCTTAATTTATTTTTTTAATTTTTATTGTGTACTCACCCATATAAATCTAACGTTTAGTAAACATTTTTACAATTCTTATTCTTATCGAATTTCTATCTTTCTCTTAATTCTCTTTGTTATGGAATTTCATCAACAATTCAATATTCAATCCTCTTAATTCTCTTTTATTGTTATTTTATTGATTTTTTAATTAGATTTGTTAATTAATTACTTATAATCATCAATCATGTTTTCTAGAAAATATGCATCGGGTATACACGAAATGAATACGGTGGGAATTGAGAATAAAAATGAGTTAAATGAGAATGAGGAAGTGAAATTTACTTAAGAGTAATTGAAGATGAAATAGTTTTAAATGAGGAAAAGTTGTTAAACAATAATGATTAAGAGAAATTTACTTAAGAGTAATTGAAGATGAAATAATTTTAAATGAGGAAAAGTTGCTAAACAATAAAAATGAAACAGATGATGAAGATGTTGATAATGGAATTGAAAAACATGAAAATATTCTAGAGAATAAAGATTATGTGTGGGATATATGTGATCTTAGGATAACATTGATAATAAAATTAGAGATGTATTTGTGAAGAAATGTCCTAGAAGAGAAAATGATCTCAAATTTTCTAAAGATTAACTTTTTAGACACTTTTCATACATACATTACACAAGAAAATTATCAAATGGTGAGAATCAAGATAAAAAATGGCTTGTTGATGCAGGGGAAGCGCACAAGAATGTTGAAGAATCTAGATTGAAGGGGTAAAACACCCAATAACTTTTGATCATACAAAATGTTCCAACCCTAGCAATGAATGTGTATAGGGTATAAATACTAGAAAGATAGGAATAAAAGGCCAACAACAAAGGCCCAACACATTTGGGCCCGATATCAAAATAAAACATTAAAGCAATAAATGATTAAACTTGTAAGGAGATTGGATCGATCTTCTCTAAATATCGAATAGCAGCTTCATCTCCATCATTCTCCTCCTCTTCAAAACGATTCGCCCTCGAATCGATCACAGCTTCATCTCCAGAGGAATTATCACCAAGGTAAGGTGCAAGGTGTTTGACATTGAAAACATCAGAAGTGCGAATGTGACCTGGAAGGCGGAGACGGTAAGCATTAGGATTGATCTTTTCGATGATCTCAACAGGTCCAATTTTCCTGGATGACAACTTATTGTACACGTGGGCAGGAAAGCGATCCTTGGTAAGGACAGCCCAAACAAAATCACCGACCTCAAATTGAACATCACGTCGCTTTGCATCAGCAGTGGCCTTATACTTGGAGTTCGAAGCCTCCAATCGGGCATGAGTGGTAGCATGAATCTGCTGAATCTCCTCAATGAGGTCGACAGCTCGAGTATCAGCAGGAAGGGTAGAAGGTAGATTGAGGAGATCAATGGGAGCACGTGGAACATAGCCATAAACCACAAAGAAAGGGGCGAAACCTGTGCTGCGATTCAACGCCTGGTTATGAGCAAACTCAGCAATACATAACTTAAGATCCCAAGTCTTCAAATTATCCCCAACCAAACAACGAAGCATATTTCCCAAGGAGCGGTTGACCACCTCAGTTTGTCCATCAGTTTGAGGATGATATGCACTGCTGAAATTCAAATCAGTGTTGGCCATGCGCCAAAGAGTGCGCCAGAAATGACCAAGGAATCGGGAATCACGGTCCGAAACAATGGAAAGTGGTAATCCATGTAAACGAAAAACATCTCTAAAGAATAAAGTAGCAACATGCACAGCATCTGAGGTACGTTTGCACGGAATAAAATGAACCATTTTTGAAAATCGATCAACAACCACAAAAATGGAATCATTACCTCGCTGAGTACGGGGAAGACCCAAGACAAAGTCCATACTGAGAGCAGTCCACGGGCGAGAAGGGACGGGTAATGGGCGGTATAAGCCCGCATTGGTGGCAGTGCCCTTGGAAACCTGGCACACACGACAACGAGCGACAAAACGGGATACATCCCGTCGAATTGACGGCCAAAAGAAGCGGCGACACACCAACTCAACGGAGCGATCACGGCCCACATGGCCCACACCATGGACCTCTGCAATAATATATAGACGGAGACTGCAGACTGGGATGCATAAACGGATGCCACGAAACAGAAAGCCCTCAGTAAGCGAATAGTCCTCATAAGCACCACGATTCAGTAGGGTAATAACGGACCCAAAGAAAGGATCAGAAGAATAGAGATCCCGAAAGGTGTCAAAACCTGTCACCTCAACACGCATATCAGTCAATAAAGAGTGACGTCGGCTAAGAGCATCAGCAACCTTATTGTCTGCCCCAGCATGATGTCGCACAATAAATGTAAACTGCTGTAGGAAAGCAACCCACTTGGCATGTCGAGCAGACAAAGAATCCTGAGTAGCCAAGTGTTTCAGCGCCT
This sequence comes from Pogostemon cablin, assembly GCA_023678885.1. NCBI lineage: Eukaryota > Viridiplantae > Streptophyta > Magnoliopsida > Lamiales > Lamiaceae > Pogostemon > Pogostemon cablin. Next base: position 1,069,540 of record CM042989.1, read on the forward strand.
CATGGTCAGTGTAAAGAATGAATTCGCGCTGAAATAAATAATGACGCCAATTCCGAACTGCACGAACTATAGCATAGAACTCAATGTCATAAGTACTATAACGAGCACGAGCACCCGTGACCTTTTCACTAAAGAAGGCAACAGGACGACCCGCCTGTGAAAGAACAGCCCCAATCCCCACTTTCGACGCATCACAATATAAGTCGAATGGAGTAAAAAAATCCGGTAACACTAGGAGAGGAGCCGTGGTCAAGCGTCGTTTAATCTCAACAAATGCGGCGTCTGCTTCAGGGGACCACGAGAAGGTCTTACCATGCATCGCGTCAGTAAGAGGTGCCATAATAGTGCTGAAGTGATGAATAAAACGCCTGTAGAAGGAGGCTAAACCATGAAAACTTCGAACCTCTGTGATAGTAGTAGGCGTTGGCCAATCCCGAATAGCTGTAATCTTTGCTTCATCAACCCCTATACCCGCAGCAGAAATCCGATATCCCAAGAATAACACTGAATCAGTGAAGAAAGCACACTTCGCAGGTGAGGCGAAAAACTGTTCAGCACGAAGGATAGTTAAAACAGCTCGGAGATGGCCCACGTGTTCTTCCTCAGATCTGCTATAAACCAAAATATCATCAAAATAAACTACCACACAAGTGCCAATGAGTGGACGTAGAGACTGATTCATAACACGCATAAAAGTACTCGGAGCATTGGATAAGCCAAAAGGCATAACCAACCACTCGAATAAACCCTCTCTAGTTTTGAATGCTGTCTTCCACTCGTCACCAGGTCTAATTCGAATCTGGTGGTACCCACTGCGTAAATCCAACTTACTAAAAATCACAGCACCTGTCAACTGATCGAGAAGATCATCCAATCGAGGAATGGGAAAACTGTAACGCACAGTAATTTTATTGATGGCTCGGCTATCAACACACATACGCCACTCTCCAGATTTCTTCGGAATCAATAAAGCAGGAACAGCACAAGGACTCAGACTCTGGCGAACAAGACCCTTGCGAAGCAAGTCTTCCACCTGGCGACGGAGTTCCTCATGCTCAACAGGACTCATACGGTAGTGGGGTCGATTAGGGAGAGGGGCTCCCGGAATTAGATCAATCTGATGCTGTATATCTCGAAGAGGTGGTAAGCCCTCAGGTAATGCATCAGGAAACACATCACGAAACTCATCAATAAGAGGCGCAGCTACAACAGGAATGGTAGATAATTCACAAATATCATGGGCAATTAATAAAAGTGTATTAGGGGCACTGGACATCTCCTCCAAAAATTCACCATAGCTCAACAAGAGGACCTTATCAGAAGAAGCAGGAGGCTCCGGCACAGAAGGTAGTAACACAATTTTTACCCCAGAAAAAATGAAGCTGTAAGTATTTTTGCGGCCATCATGAATAACATTACGATCGAATTGCCAAGGCCGACCAAGTAAAACATGACAAGCATCCATAGGGACTATGTCGCACCAAATAGAGTCCATATAAGTTGCACCCACAGATAATTTAACCAAGACTCGCTTATCTACATGCACACGATTTCCACGTTCCAACCAAGACAAAGTATAAGGTTGAGGATGTAACTCAGGCGATAAAGATAATTTTTCCACAGCGGAGTTAGCAATGACATTCTCACAGGAGCCAGAGTCAATAATAAAAGTGCACACCTTTCCATTAATAGTACAAGTAGAATGAAATAAAGTGTGACGTTGTACCTCATCGGACAAACCCTTTGGAGCGAGACATGTTCTGTTCACAATCCGCCGATATATCGCGAGATTAATTGGTCCTCGGATTCGTTCAAATCAATCCGCGATAGAAGCTGATAGAACTCCTCGGTGTAGTCATCAATGGAGCGTGATCCCTGTCTCAGATTCTGAAGTTTTTGAAACAAGGTGCGTGTGTAATTATAGGGTAAAAACTCACTGCGCAGATGCTTCGTGAATTTTTCCCAAGAAATAATTTGTGATTTGCGACGGCGTGTGCGGGAGGTCTTTAATTGATGCCACCAAGATGCAGCCCGGCCACGAAAACGGGTGGCGACGAGAGCGACTCGGCGATGCAGAGGGACCTCTTTGAAATCGAGGACCTCTTCCACCGAAAGCAGCCAGTCAATGAATTCGTCAGGTTGCAATCCACCGTTGAATTCGGGTAGATCTAGTTTGAAACTATGCTCCCACTTCCGATCGGCGTCTCCTTGATGGCGGTGATGGGCAGCGATTGGGGCAAAAGGGTTGTCGATCGTGACTTCATCATCGCTGGACGAGTCATCAAAATGGGGCGGGGGCTGTTGATCGCCGTGACGGTGGTTGTGACCACGGTGCTCGCGATGAGGGTTTGCAGCCGCCGGCGGAGGATGATCGGTAGCAGCTTGATGTTGAAGTAGTTGAACAACTGTTCCCAATTGCACAGTTAATTCTTCTAATCTGTCCGCTATTGCATTGTCACGATTCTGAGGGTCGCGTCTAGGCGGCATGTCGGATCGTGAATCTGGCAAAGCTGATACCAAATGATGCAGGGGAAGCGCACAAGAATGTTGAAGAATCTAGATTGAAGGGGTAAAACACCCAATAACTTTTGATCATACAAAATGTTCCAACCCTAGCAATGAATGTGTATAGGGTATAAATACTAGAAAGATAGGAATAAAAGGCCAACAACAAAGGCCCAACACATTTGGGCCCGATATCAAAATAAAACATTAAAGCAATAAATGATTAAACTTGTAAGGAGATTGGATCGATCTTCTCTAAATATCGAATAGCAGCTTCATCTCCATCACTTGTGTACTCAAAAAGTGCAAACACAGTGTATTATTTTTATTGTAAGTTGTTTAAATTGGTGAATAATAAGAGATAATTAGCAAATGAATGACTCAATGATTGAGGCCCTTTTTTTATTTCGCCTAGGGCCCCTGAAATCTCAGGGACGGCAGTGATGATTCAGTGCATGTCAAAACACACAGTACAACACGCATATTTATATGGGTATGTGTGTGAGTAAATAGTAAAAATGATTCTAATGTGGTTCAATTGGGGGACCAGTTCTACGTAATGATTGATGATTATCTACTTTATTTCAATTTTTGCTTTTTTTTGGTGGTATTATTAATTTTTTTTGTTTTTAATGGGAATGTGGAGTAGTATATTTTTGAGACCCTGGTTTCATGCAAATAATAGCTGTTATAGCATAGTATGGTTATGGAGTATATTATTAATAGGAACTGATAAATAATTCGTTTTCTGTTTATAGACATAAACAGTGTATATATTTAATATGGATTTGACACTATATACTTTTCTAATTTTTTTTAATAAAGGGTGACTTCTGCAAATTTATCAATGGGTCACATGAAAAAACTCTCTGTGACTTCATTAATTTTTTTTAAATAATTTATTTTCTAAGTAATAAATAAAATGTTTACATGTTGAATAGAGAATATTTTAAAATTAAAATGTACTATAAGGTTATGATATTGAATGTCATATATTTAGAATTAAATTCAAAATATATCCAAGCACACAATCTCAATTCTCAAACAAGAATGGCAAGAACTAATCACTCAATAAACATCAAAAATAATTTAACATATTAAAGAGGCAAAAAAAAAAATTAGATCTAATAATACAACATGAATGGAGTAATGTTAGAAGGGTGTCAATATCTAAGGCCTTTAGCAACCTCAAAGAAATGAGCAACATTTTCCTCAGGGGTACCCACTACAATTCCATGTCCAAGATTCAGTATGTGTTTTCCTCTTCCAGCTTTTCTAACTGTATCCTTTATTCTCTCAGTGATGAACTCTTTCGAACCGAAGAGAACTCCGGGGTCCACGTTGCCTTGCACGGCTACATTAGGGCCGAGCCTTCGTCTACCCTCGGCCATGTCGACTGTCCAGTCCAAGCTCACGACGTCGACCCCTGTCAATGGCAGTCTCTCGATCAATCCCCCGGACCCACTAGCGTACAAAATCAGTGGGAGGTTGGGGTGGGTGCGTTTCACTGTATCTACTATTAGCTTCAGGTAAGGAAGACTGAACTCTTCGAAATCTACAGGGCTAAGTTCAGTGGCCCAAGAGTCGAATATCTGAACAGCTTGAGCTCCCTTATCGGCTTGGTACTGAATATATTTGGCCATGGAGGTTGCAAACTTTTGAAGTAGTGCATGAAGGACCTAAACATGCAGTAAGAGATGATCTAATGAAAAGAATGGAAATGAAAAGATTCGTAGTGCTTAGCTGATAACTGGCAAGTGTGAAGTTACCTTTGGCTCTGAGAAAGCCAGTCTCTTAATCTTCGAGAAGTGCTTTGAGGAACCTCCTTCAACCACGTACGAGGCCAGAGTGAAAGGAGCCCCAACGAAACCTAGTACAGCTGCTTCGTTGTTTACCTGAAAAGGATAAGAGCGAGTAAATAAAGCAAAGGCTTGAGCTAGTTTGGTATCAATAGGATAATTATAAGGAAATGCACAACAGAATACAGAAACTTAGAGTCTAGTGAGAGAGAAGACTCGTGATCTAGAAAACAACCGCAAAAGTAATCCACAGAATGGTGCAGATAGCACTTCCCCCAAAGATATTTCAATAATAAGGGTTTAAGGTTAGGCACAAGTCACATCTGTAACAACGTCAGGTTATCCTCTTAGCACGTACGAAATTCCTTAGACTCAGAAGATTGTATACTAAGGGGATTGACTACCCTGGAACAAGACACACTTTCTTGTAATGCACAAGGGGTTTGAGTTGTGCAGTTGCACAGAGTACATGGAAGTCTTCTGTTACATGTGCACTAAAGAGCAGGTGTAACGGTTTTCTCGGCTTTACATGAAAGAAGCAACGCACCAAGTACATTGACAGAGTGAGGTAAGGTAAGGGCGCACTAAGTCAAACCTCCTTGCACAAGATTGTCAAAGCTTCTCCAACATAGGGAACTGATTCTTCAGGAGTGAATTCTCTCACTTTATCAACATCGGCAGCAGTGCGTATCGGATCAAATATGATAGGACCCTTCCTTTTCACAATATCGAAAGGTATGTTCATACCTGACAAGGGTGTAAGAATATCAGAGAATAAGATGACCTGCAGAGAGAGTTTCCAAGAGTCAGACTCGTATTATCAGAATACTCAATAAGCATCAGGAGCTGCAACAAAAACAACAACAACAACAAAAACAAGCATGGATGAATTTGAAAAAAAAAATAAATCATCTGAATCACCCAACCAGAGCATTTACAACAGCCAAGAAATGAAAGGGTGAACGACTGTTCATGTTCATCAATTGCTCATTTTCAATCTAGTTTCCCAGAAAGATAACTCACTTACCCCATCAGGCCTAAACACTTTCCACGGCTGAAGAGAGATTTCAACCACAAGATCTACATTTTCTGATCTTTCACGAAAAGATGGGTGCTTCTCACAGAGGGTTTGGTAACTCTATAAAAAGAAGTTAAAGTTTTAACATAACATACAAAGATAATCAGACAAAAACATAAACAAAGGTAAACAAAAATTTGAAGGCTATAAAAAAATCAATGAAACTGTTAAAGTTGCAAACCACTAGAGTAGTAAATGGAATTACTAATAGGCAGCTTTGGAGATTGTTCTTTAAACAAAATCTACTAATGCATAAACTGAATTTGTACGTCTTAATCTGATAATTTTCTTATGAATAAACTCAACCTAAAAATCCTGCAATTTAGCACAAAGGGTATGTCCAATCTCATAATCTTACCGAAAATCATTACCTAACCTCAAAAAGTGGGAAGCAATATTCATATGTTTCCTATCATGAGCAAATCTAATTTTACATCCTAATGTATGCCAGGAGGAACAGCAAAGACAGATGTTTTCCAAAGTCCCAGATCCCACTGTGTAAGTGTAGCATCATCAGGAAGAAAATAGAGTTTGGAGATTAACCTCAGTGAAAAATAAGACAACCATAAACATGAAACTTTTTTATGTTTTAGTTCCTCATCTCAACCATATGTGCCTTTGTTTCCTAGTAGTACAGACTCTCACAGAATGCATATAGTATGTATTTACTCAACATGCTATGCTACACTAATTAGGAAAATTGAAACTGAAACTCATGAAGAAATGTAAAAAAATCATATAAACCTGCCTTCATGTACCTCCCTGCTTGTCTCATAAGCCAAACGGGGGGCCTCTCGACTTCTTTCCCTCGTGCAGCATCAAGTAACAGAGGCTCGGTAGCATTTACAGCTTTTGGCTCTGCAACAGCCCCTATAATTCAATATGACTAAGCTTCGTTATTCAATAAAAGTATTCAAAAATACAGTGCCATTAGCAACAACTACAATCAGGGCTAAAGAATCAACAATTGCTCAGAAATTGGAAACACATCATTCAACTTCCAATATCACGGTGTCGAAATCCAGCAAGCAACACAAGTACGGATGCTGTAACACTTACGAATTCACACATTTTCCAGGCAATCCACATCAAAAGAAGAAGAAAAAAAGCGTACCTCCGAGAGAGCAGAAGAACTTAGGTTTGTGATTGGAGAGAGGGATAAAATTGAATTTAGAGGAAATTGAGGAGAGCGAGGTGGTATATATGCATGCCATATTTAGGAAGATGGATCGAAAAGCTTTTGGAGTTGAATCTTGTTGGGCTACATAAGAAGATGAAACGGAAAAATAGATAGAAAAAGAAGAAAAAGAAGATAAGGGAAACGCAATCTGGAAATCTAATCTCATTTCAGTATTTCCACCACTGTAGTGGGCTCCACCTATACCACAAATAAATTACTAATACTATTTTTTTATAAATAAATAATGGCCAATTCTGCTTTAAAATAAATAAATAAAAATAATTGCCAATTCTTAAATAAATACTCCTAGTAGCTATCTATATAAGAGTATTAATACGAATAGGAAGTATTAAAATTTTACTTTTCTTGATTTGTTGAGAATCAGATAATATTTTACATGCAAAAAAAGCTTTTGAGAATTAATGCCGTTTGATTAATCTTAAAATGTTGACTATAAAACTTGCGTTATATTTTGAAAATATTAGTTAAAATATCAATAAAGGAAAGGATCTACTATCATTTAGCTATTTCTTATACTTAATTTGTGAATATATTCTTTTTTTACCGACCAAAAAAAATTCAAGGAAAGGATCTCTTAATTTGGAGAAAAGAAGTTATTAAAATTTTCAACGGGCAAACTCAGAAGTCAGAAGCCCCAAAGAGTTCGAATAAAGAGTAGCATTCTCTCTAGCCCAATAAACAGTTTCCTCTAGCCCAATAAACAGTTGTCAATTCTTTTCTTTAGCCCATAGCCCAATAATAAATAAACAGTTATTAGTTGTTAATGAACTTATTTGTCTAATATGATTTCTTGAGTGGTGTCCATCCACCTTTTCACCTTACCGCATACTAATTTTTTAAAAAAATTTAGTTTATCAAAATACTTTTGAATTGATTATTTTAATTTATAAATAATATTTAGAGGACAAAATATACCTTTACAAAAAAGTCACATTCAATCTGAATTATCCTCCATTTTAACCACTCATATGGGATTTGAAATTTATTCATGTTGCATTTGTTGGCCATCAAAAATAGCTAACTTTTGATTAATTACGTATTGTAGTTCTTTACACTTAAATTTCATGCAAAATGTGTCAGTACATTTTAATTTGATTATGATTGATATTTGATTTTTTTTTCAATTATTTTGTAAAATTGATATTAAATCTAATTGGTATTTGATATTTTTTTCAATAATTTTGTAAAATTGATATTAAATGTAATTGATATTTGATAGTATTTTTTTCAATAATTTTGTAAAATTGATATTAAATGTAATTGATATTTGATAGTATTTTTTTCAATTATTTTGTAAAATTGATGTTAGATATTAATTGTAATTGCATTTTTGAAATGGAAAAAGGCATATAGATGTTGTACCTCACCTTTTAATCACTAAAAAAAATTTAAAAAAGGTGCGAGGGCTAGAGGTGCCCATCCTCACAAATATTGGAATTAGCAGGTAATTAGTTAGTTTTCACTTGTTTGAATATATTAATCTTGATGTTATATACTTTTCTTACATGTTCATCATGATCATGTGTTATTAAAGGAATCTATTCTTAGAAAGCCACATTTTCTTAAAGAATGTTCAACATATCCTCTTCATCACCTAGTTTTAAAGTGCTTCTTTTTCAACATCATTAGATGTCTTATGTGTAGTTATAATATGATTATTGTGTAATTATAGCATATTTCACTAAGTGTTTTTTTATTAAAAAAACTAACAAAAAAAAATTTGTTAATAAAGTTTATATATTTTTATTCATTCTGTATATATATTATTATTCATAAGTGTATACATTCCTAAAGAGTGGATGTAACGGATAATTTGTCTTAATTTTTTACTTAGCAAAATTTATTACATATATAATTTGCCTTAGTAAAATTTATTACATACTATATATTATTCTTGATATTTTTATTATTCTTGATATTTTACTATATTTTATTCTTGATATTTTTATTATTAATTCAATCGAATATTGATATTTTTATTATTTTTGGATGTTCATCATGATCATGTGTTATTACATCTTTGCAAGAAATGGAACTCAATCTGCAATGCTGTTCCTAGAAAGCCACATTTTCTAAAAGAATGAATCCTCCTCATCACCAGGTTTTGAAGTACTTCTTTTTCAACATCAATAGATGTCTTTTGCGTAGTTATAATATGATTATTGCGTAGTTATAGCATATTTCACTAAGTATCATTTTTTTTAGATTTTTTCTTTTTCAGTTTAATAAATTACTTACTATCTACATTTGTCCAACTTTTCCAACATCATTAGATGTCTTTTGTGTAGTTATAATATGATTATTGCGTAGTTATAGCATATTTCACTAAGTATCTTTTTTTTAGATTTTTTCTTTTTCAGTTTAGTAAATTACTTACTATCTACATTTGTCCAAATCACCACTCGTATTGAATGAATTTTTTCTATCTACATATGTCCAAATCACCACTCGTATTGAATGAATTTTTTTTACTTAATTAATAGATATATGCATGCCCAGTTTTATACAAATTATTTCATTTCACATTTGATCCAATATAGTACGTACATACTTTTCTGTTGTTGTTTAATGCGAATAATTTTCATAAACGTCCGTTATATAATTATACTTTTAATTTTCAAAGTAAAAGATTCTAAAAAGGCATTAATCAAAACATATATTTTCTTAATTTACTTGAAAAAAAAAGTAATTTTATGTAGGTTTGTGTAGGTTTGTGATGAAATCTAATTTTCCACAGATAAGTATATGTAAGTATGTAAGAAAAGTATATAGTCATAGATGAGTTATATGATATAAATGGAAAGTAGTAGATAATAGATAGGTGCCTTATTGCAATTAATTGATCATTTTTCTTATTATTCATATCATAATTTATTTTGCACCTAGCCATGACAATAAATCTATTTTGCACTTAGCCATGACAATAAATCTAGCATGTGGGCTATGACCAAAAAATATGTTGGTTATGTTATTTAAAAGTAATAAAAGTCTCAACAATATCTAAATGTGTAATATTTGAATTCAAAAAATAAATAGTAGTGACAAACATTTAATAAGCCGACATTAAATATAGAAAGATAAGAGGTTTAATTGTGATAGGGTGTGGTCGGTTGAATGGACCACGTCAAACATAATTATTAATTAACAGATGTTATTTTTATTTATGCAATATGTCACTTTATCAACTGCCATACCAACCATAACTATCATAGTCATCTACCAACATGAGATATACAAAAATTAAGCATTTATCATGACAGACATATGATGATACAGACAAAATTCGTTATGAGACGGTAATTGTTTGTGACGGTATGTTAGACGCATTAAAATATGTTTATTTATAATTAAAATATATTTTTCAAAACATAATGAATGGTGCATTAAGAATAATATTATGCTATTATAATATGATTTATATTAAATACTTTTTAACTACAAATAAATATATCTTATTTATATATATTTAAAATATTTTAATAATGGGTCAGACTCGTCAGAGAACCTGTCTCGAATATACTCATTTCACAAAAGAATTTCCTTTGATGAAATATATTAAAGTGTAATTAAAAATAAATTAATTAGCCATAATTTAGTTAGATTATTCAGTATTAACGTCTTATATTACTCCTCCATTCTACCGAAAGATCTCATTTTATTATATTGGGCGTTTCATCCAAATGTCTTCATTTTCCACTTTTAGTAAAAATGCTCAACATGTGGCCCGTCACTCACTATTAATACAACTAACCTCCACACATAAAATAATACTCATTAATCTACGCACAAAAAATAAATGATCGCTTTTGGGCGGGTCGGAGGGAGTATTTTGTAAGGTCATAATAATGTAACTTCATTTTTTCATAAAAAATTATTCAATTGGTGAGAAATGATAACAGTGTTCTAAATTATTTCATGAATAATCTATAGTATAAATGAAAAATTATAGTATAATATTTTAAAGAAAAATACTAACCAATTAAAAAAGCGTAAATTTGTCTCATTGTGAGACAGCGTTTTACCTTTTTTTTTGTTTTTTTCCATAAAATCATATTGTTATGATTATATTGTCTCAAAATCAAGGAGGTTTATAATTACTTACTACATTGTATGGTAAGAGTAAGAATTAGTAGCATCTTTAAGTTGGTGAGAAGACAAGATTCACACACTTGATAACTACTTCCCAATTGATCAAATGCTGCCCTAAACTAGCCCAACTATTGTCAGAGTCTCACCTGTCTAAGGCCCATGTAGGCCTTATCTACGCTGCCTTAGTGGACCATCTTAATTATACTGCACCACCCTTTCTTCCACAAGTACACACATTTCTAAAGAATCTCACACAAGTATTTTGATATTTACATGATTATATAAGTACATATTTTCAATTTAAAAGGAACATTTTATTAAAAATGTAAACTATATATATATATATATATATATATATATATATATATATATATATATATATATATATATATATATATATATATATATTGAAATTGGAATTGTATTCAAAGGATTAACACTAAATTCTAGAGTAAAAATTAATAGTACAACTAAAGTAAAAAACAACAACAAATTATCAGTGTAAAGATTAAATCTTGTGAATAAAGTAAAATATGAGCCACAAAAAATTATTCAGTACACTACATAGAAATCTTTATCATCTTAATTAATGTAATTAATTACTAAATAAATTAAATGTTTAATTTTAATATGAAAATAATTAAAATAATGGACATATCTAGTTGAGATTTTTCCTAAGGGTTGGTCACTTTTCATATAATAACACAATTATTAAAATAAAATCATAGTATTGGAGTATGAAAGATTAATTAAAAAAATTAAAGGGTCTCCCCCTGAATCCATATCTGTACATACACAAAACAAAAGATCTGTCATTGAGTATCTACCACAGAATTTAAGGCCCATTATGAAGTTTGTGGACTGATAAGCAAAGGACTATTGTAGGACAGTCCCTCATTATTTGCAATGTGGTCCCTCAAAAGTATAAATTTACGTGATGGGTCCATCAACAGGTTATATCGATCTTTTTGGAGACGAGAACACTGCCTTTTTTTTCAATTAATATATTCAAAAATGAAAATTTTATTTTAAAAGAAATTATGGCCTGTTGAGTGTTGATATAAAATACAAACTTATACTATAGATGACGATAGAGCGTGACATTTTACAAATCTAATCTTTTTCAATAATAAAAAGATTGAAAAGTAGAATAATTATAAAATTGGATTTAAAAAGATTTTCTTTGATAATTCGAAACATATAAAGTTATGGCCATACACGTGCGCCAAAATTCATAACCTTTTTTGACATTATTTTACGTGATTTTATAAATTTGTCATGTAATAATATATTAATTTAATGATAATGAATAATAAAAAAATTTAAAAGGATTTCGTTAAATATATAAAATTTAAATATTGTTATGCTTTTTTTTCGATATATTTTATCTTTAGAACTATAGTTAAGGATATAATCATACTTTTATTCGTGTAGTTCATATAGTTTTTTTTTTTTTAAGTTGGTAATATATTTTACATATAGAGTTATAGTTATTCATAGTTGTGCGTATATTAATTTATATAGTGTAATGATATTTTTAATTAAAAATGTTGTATGTACAACAAGGTTGCACGCACTACTTTTATTTTTTAGTCATTTTACATTGTGCCGGATTTCCTATTACATTTTAATGTTACTCCTGTTATACATGCAAGTTAGATGAGTGATACATACATAAGAGGAAAATCTCAACATTTTTCTATAAATTTTATATTGTTTTCTTTTAAGGTATCGATCTTGCTTTTCACCTATATATCATTCACCCAACAATTTATAATAAGATATATATATATGACTTAAAAAGTTATAACAAAAGATTCAAAGCATATAACTTATCATATAAAAAAGAAAAAAAAGACTATTGATACAATTATTTTTAACATGGGTCACTCATCCAACAATACGAAAAAATTATTAATGCTCTAAATTACACCAGAAACTCACCATCCCATTTAATTAATTTTGGCATAAGGTAATATTGTCATTTGAATTTGTATGTTAATATGGTGTATTATCTGTTATCTCATCTTGTGTTCCGCAAGTGATATGTAGAAAAAACAGGAAACTACACTCAAAGAAAACATAAATTCTAAAGGTAATATTTATATTTTATCACCCTTTTTAGATGTCATTAATAAATTAATGGTACGTTCAATAATGCTCAAAAATGGTATATAGAAAATGCGTTCATGAGACCTTACTAGGTATATTTACACAACATATTTACCTCACCATTTTCTTTTTTTTTATTATTATTGTTATGGGTGTTTATACCCCATATAAGGGCGTGACTTATACGCGCGGTGCAACTCGGAAGATAAGTGAGGCTAAAGATAAGAGTGGAGATTTGAACATACGCCCAAGAAAGAAGGAAACAGTAGAAGAGGCCGACCAACATGCTGACTGGGCATAAGAAGAAGACGGGTGGCAGATGCCGACACCGAGGAGGAAGAACTAAATGCCGACATTGAGGACAAGATCAACCCTCGGTCTCGGCCATCGACCTTTACATCGGACAAGATCAGCCCTCGGTCTCGACCATCGACCCTTTACATCGGCGTAGTGTAATCGGATCTCAGCCCATTAAGAATTACCATCGGTCCGATAAGCATGTCCAGCTGACCAAAGAGACATGCATTCTGCAGAGAGATAATATGTCAGTATATCATCGTACCTTCTTACATATAAGACTCCCTTGTAGGGACACGTGGCAACACTTGGCAAATCACATGTGCGACATTCACACTAATGGATAAGCAGATAGAGGAGGGCTCATTCTGCATCAGAGTTCTAAAGTTCTTACGGTACTCTTTTTCTTACGTACGAGTTTTTCCCATTGAGTTTTCTCGTATGGAGGTTTTTAACGAGGCCGACGGAATTTTAGAGCTCAGGTTCGAGATTGCTCCTTGTAGTTTCACACAAGAAGCAACCTCAGGGCTAATGTTATGGGTGTTTATACCCTCTATAAGGCGTTTCTTATACGCGCGGTCCAACCCGGGAGATAAGTTGAGGCTAAGGATAAGAGTGAAATTTGAACGCACGCTGACTGGACAAAAGGCAGAAGAAGCCGACACTGAGGATAAGGCATTGGCTGATTGGGCAGAAGGCAGAAGAAGCCGACACCGAGGATAAGGTCTCGGCCTCGTCTCCTAATCGTCAGCTCATCGGCCATCAGCTGATCAGCCCATCAGAATGTTGTCGGCCCATTAAGTATTCTCATCCCGACCAGAACGCAGCATGCATAAAGTGTGAGGGGGACATGTCAGAATCATCATTATCATTGGAGGGACACGTGGCAACATAACACAAAAGGGGGACCATTCACCTAAAATATCTTCACTATAAAACTCCTTTGTATTTCTCTCTCTATAAACTATATCTAAATGTAAGATGTTCCACAATGGAACCTGAAAGATAAATATCAATAATATGAAAATGGCTCCCAATTAATGGGGCGACGGGGAAAATTACTGTGTTTGTTGTGCTCGTTCTTAGTTCTGTTAATCAAATATGTTTTCTTCATTAATTCCAATTATAGCAAGCTAAGAACACACATCAACAATTATCATATCCTATGTTATTAGTGATGTGGGTTACAAGTGATTAAATTTCATTTTGACATCTATATTTAAAAAGGATTAATTGAAAAAAAAAACACACACACACTCAATTTGTGATATTTTTTTCAAAAGTGGGGTCTTTTTAAAAAATTTAGTGTATTTTACAACAATACTTAAGGTGAAAATTTATTTATAATTTCTCAAAAATTGAGATTAATTTGTAATAGGAGTAAAGTTCGTGATTTTTTTAATTAACTATTTTTAAAAAAATATAATAATTACAATTTTCATCTCTATGACATTCATCCATTTAATTGGCCATATATATAATTAGGAATTTTATCAATCAAAGGCTAAATAGGTAAACTATTAATTTCTTGAATTATTTTTTTTATCATTCCGAGACTTGAAATATGTAAAATTATAAATTCAAGGTCTTAATTTATCAAATATTATCTTCTATTTTATTTATTTAGAACCTAAATTGATAGTTATATATATTTCAGGTCTCGAATTGATAGAAAAAATAATTTAAGTTTCGAATCAATAGTTTACTCTATAAATCATTTTAATTTATTGGAATTAATTAGTTTGAAGAAGAATTAGTCAAAATTGGAATTGATGCATATACAAACACTAGGTCGATGACAAGTACTAAATGCTGCAAAAATGATTTAAAAAATTTCCTCTTATTGACATAATAAATGCCACTCTCTTGTCCAGCTATAAAAAACTGACTGTACAATTAATACTATCTCAATGCACATGCAAGATTCTTTTTTAATCAGATTATTATTTATTATTAAATAAATTATTCATCTACGTATATATGTGGAATTATCTGGATAGTAGTAAATTTTCAAATTTTTTTACAAATATTTACCGTTATAATTATTTTACTCATGTGACTTGTTTTAATCTAATATAACCATTTAATTTTAAGGAATTTTGTCAATACAGTGCCTGAATTATGTATACTATTGATTAGGGGTTGAATTATGTAAAACTATCAATTCAGGGTCTGAACTTATGCCCTAAATTGATAAAATAGGTGATAATATTTGACAAATTCAGTCCTTGGATTGATAGTTTTACATATTTCAGGCCTTGGATTGATAAAAAATAATTTAGGCCTCTAATTGATAATTTACCCATAATCCGGGCCTTGAGTTATAAAAGCCCTAATTTTAACTATGAAAGTCATGCATACATAGTTGTTAGAGTTTAATTAATTTAAATTTCACACCTTATCTCTATACTCTAAGAAAATATTGTGAAAATAAAATCAAATGACAAAGTAAAAATGGAAAATAGTGTACACTATGTGAATGTTGTGTGTTGAACATAATATATATAATTAATATGTGCAACATCAATTTTTATTTTGACTAATTTATTTATTTTTATTAGGAGTTTTATCAAATCAAGGTTCAAATTATGGATAAATTATCAATTCGAGACTTGAATTATTTTTTCTATCAATTCAAGGCCTGAAATATATAAAACTATCAATCCAATGCATGAATTTGTCAAATATTATCTCCTATTTAATCAATTTAGGGTCTAAGTTCAGGCCCCAAATTGTTAGTTTTACATAATTCAGGCACCTAATCGATAGAAAACATAATTCAAATATCGAATTGATAGTTTACCCATTTTTTAGGCCCTGAATTAATACCTTTTTATTATAACAAATAAAAATGTGTTAGATTTTTATTATTATTAACTTAAACATTTTTTTATACTTATAATGACATTAATAGGGATAAAAACCAATTTAATCCCATAACTTAGCTCATGGGCTATTTTAGTCCCAAAAAAGATAAAATTATCAATTTAGTACCATCGGTTCAAAAATAGGGCCAAACACATCCCATTTCAGTCGAAAAAACCATGTCATCCAGATTTCTGGCCGGAATGATGATGTGGCGCTTATGTGGAATGTGAGTCAACATCTTAAAGTAGTATTTTAATGCCAATATGGCAATTTTCTTTTTTCTTAAATTTAAAATAATTAAAAAATATAAATTAAAAATTATTAAACAAATAAAAAATACAAAAGATCATGGAAGATAAAGGCCGATCTTCCCCATCCCATTCCTCTCCTCTCCACCACCGCTGCCACCGCCCTCTTCTCCCTGAACAAACAACACAGCCTCCACAGCACCGCCACCGCCCGCTCCGTCGCCGGCAGTTTGTTCACGACAGCCCCAACGTGGCTTCCACAAATCTCGTTCCTCCCTTCTTTGCACGCGGATGCCATTTCAAGGAGCTTGAGTCATTTCAGCGGCGGAGAGCGCCGCCGCCACCACCCTGACTCCGCCGCTGCGAACCAGCTTGGTCCTGTTCCTCTTTGGCAGCGCTAATCGGACCAAGAAACTTAAGCAAGCTGTTGAATCTTCTCAACTAACTGCCGACGTCGTACTTCCAGGTTTAAATTCTGTAGCATTCTCTTCACGGCGGCGGCCACCGTGCGTTCCCCGTCAGAGATTATGGCGATATACACAGCACCAAATCCATCACTTCTGATGAGATGCACATCACTGTAATTTCTAGTCGCTAATCGGATCTAGTCGAGTGAGAATCGACGACAGAATTGTTGGGCCATGGCTGATAGCTTACATCTTGGCGTATGAGTGCAATGTGAATGGGTAGGGAAGGTGAAACAGCTGTTGAATCTGTATCGCCATCGTTGATTTTGTAGTTAAACGCCTCATTCACATATTGGGGCTCTTAATTAGAAACGGATTTGTTCCAACAATTCCAAAGAAATTATTCAAATTCTGTAAAATTGATCGATGAATTTTTTGGGTAGTCTCGTAGCGGATGAATTTTTGGGTATTGGCGTTGTTCCGGCAGGAGTAGCGGATTTTGGTGGAGGGCGGTGGGGTAGCGGGAGACGGCGGCGGCAGCTGAAGCAGACAGGTCAAGGATGGAGTTCATGGTTTATTAATCAGTTCTTTTAATATGTTTAATATTTTTTAATTTATTTTTTTTAATTATTTAAAATTTTAGAAAAAAAAAGCCATGGTACTAAAATATAATATAATGTGTTGAATCACATGCCAGGTGGATGCCACGTCATCATCCCGGCCGAAAATCAGCGATGTCAGCGTTTTCCGGCGAAAATAGGATGTATTTGGCCCTATTTCTTCACCGGTGTGACTAATTTGGCAAACTTATCTTTTTTGGCACAAAAAATGACCATGAGGAAAGTTATGGGACCAAATCGGTATTTATCCCGACATTAATGTATGTTTAAGGCACATAATATTTACTCTCCATTTATGTATGATCCAGTTCTATGATGTGTCAATTTATAGTAAAAATTTTACTCCCATTTATTATTATTATTATTATTTATTTATTTATTTATGATCAAACTGCAATGTAATTTTTTTTCTCATTTAAATTATAATTACTAAACAAGAAAAAGAGAATGTCAATGACAAATAGGAATAATAGATATTCAATAATTAGAGAATTTTTAATTATAGTTTAACTAACTTGAAAAAATTTAATTTTGTAAATAATCTCGGACAAACACTTAGTCTTATGAACGACAAAATTCATTTTGATAGAAAGTTATAACATATATCTACAAAATTTAATATATTACTAAATAAAAATGATAATAATCAGAATAATTTATTTCATAAATAATTCCTAATATAAATGAAAAGAGGTAATGATAATTAATTAAAATATTACATAAGCGTTGCTCATAATAAAAAACCCAAAATATATAGTCAGATTATAAGTGTAATATACTCCCTCCGTCCCGGAAGTATTGACACATTTTTTTTGGGCACGGAGATTAAGGAGTATAATAATTTAATATAAAGTGAAGTGAGAGAAATAATATTTAATGTGTAGTGGGTAGTTGTATTAGTGGTGAGTGTGATGGGTGTGTGGGTCCATGTAAATAAATAAATTGTTTTTGTGTGGGTCCCATGTTCTTAAAAAGGAAATATGTCAATTTATGTGGGACAACCCAAAAAGGAAAGTGCGTCAATATCTTTGGGACGGAGGGAGTATATCTTTATATATTTATAATATATACTGTAAAGAAAATGTAAAAAAAAATAATAAAAATCCACCGTCACACACTAAATCTAACTCAAAATATCACTGGCATTGAACTTCACAAAAATAGTAACGTTACACTGCAAACGGTCAGCAATTTAAAATCACCACAGAAACTAACCACAACACACACAAAAAATAAAAAACACTGCCACAGTAATATATATTTTTAATTATTTTTATGCATCAAACAAAGAGAAATTAATCGCGTTGAATTCAATCAACGTTAATACCACATGCAACCCACATTAATTAAGTTAATTAATTGTTAATTCATATTATCAGTTAATTATAATATAATTAATTATTACATTTCCTTACTGACCAGAGTTTTATTTTGAAGCATGGAATTCTTGCAATGCAGAATCGCACCCTGGATTGCATTCTGAAGCTCCTCCATCGACGAAGTTTCCGAGCTACACGTGTCCCACCCGACCCGCGACGACCCGGATCCGTACACATACCCGGACCCGGTTCTTCCGTGGCTGGGCGATGATCCCATCGACGATGGACAGCTGGCAAAGCAGTTTCTTCCTCTGGGGTACCTCAAATTCCCCGAAAATGAATGGGAGATCATACTCGTGTGGATGTCGTCGCCGATCGCGGCGGTGGTTTCCGACCTCGACGGCGGCGTTGACGGCGGAGATGCGGCTTTCTGGTGGTGCTGTTTCTGGGAGAGCTTTTCGTAGAAAGGCTTCACCTTTTTGAAGTACTTGCGTATGACTTCTTTGGCGCTTGAGCTCACGCGCTTCACGGAGGCGCCGCCGGAGGAAGGTGGCGCTGTGTTCGTCTTTCGGAAGACGGAGGTGAATTTGGGGAGTGAGAAGTACTTTGATGGTTTCGATCTTGAGTGGGAGTTGATTGGCATGCAGCTGTTGGTGTTGTGCGTGAGGGTTTTGAGCTCGTCGTCGGTGGCGGAGCTTGGGCGGGAGGAGTCGCAGTCGAGGTGGTGGAGGAGGTCGCAGGAGGAGGAGGAGGAGTTGGAAGCGGTGGAGTCGCGGGAGGCGGTGGTGGTGGTGTCGGAGGAGGAGGAAGTGGAGGAGGAGGAGAGGAGGAGAGTACGGACCATGGAAAGGCGGGGGGAGAGGTGGAGGGGGAGGAGCTGCCCCTTGTAGAATAGCTCGTCGGCGGGGCGGAGGTCGGCGGAGGATTTCCGGGGGGAGACGGCGATGGTGAACTCGAACTCGGAGGAGGAGGAGGAGGAGTGGTTGGGGGAGGACGGTAGGGTTTGGGACTTGGTGGTTGCACGGTGGCGCTTCTGGTTTCGGAGCCCCATAGCGGCGGAGAATGCGGCGGCGGAGGCGGCGGCGGTGGTGGTGGAGGAGTGGCGGCTGACCGCTGGCTACATTATCGGAGATTTTCGCCGGTGGAGGGAGGATTTTAATTTTATTTTGCTGACTGCATGAATTTATATATGGGCATAAAGGAAATATTTGAACATTAATTAAATAATTAAATAACACTAGTGATCTATGAGCACTAATTATTTGTATTATTTATATAACTGTTCGAATTAATGAACTTGGATCTGTAAGTTTTACCTGATTTTTTATTTTTATTTTTTTGGATGATATGGCTGTAGATGAGATTATTTACGTGCATGCGTACTTTTCTAATCATTTAAAAATTATTGAGAATTAATTATCAAATATAAATGAATTAATTATACAAAAGTAATAATGCTAGTGATAAAGGCTCTGCCTGCAATTAGTATGAGCAATGAGTCCTTCATTGATATAAATGATAAAAGTATTAATTTTACTTTTTATTTTCTCAAATAAAATGTAAATGGGGCCTGACTATTAGCTGTTTTAAGCTCAAAAGCTTATCTACTTTTAAAAATATATAAATGTAATAGTAACATATTTGCATGATCCCAAAATTCAATAAGGAGTTACATTTTCATTTAATAATAATTGAGATTTCATAGCTAATTTATTCACTAAATAGGGAGTACTGTTTCATGTAATAATTAAGGGCAAAATTTAAATAATATTATTTAATTGTCTAGATATATGTAAAATGTCAAGAGTGAGGTTCCTATGCACTCGGACGCATGAAGTACATTTCGTGTGCCTTTGCAATTTTCATGTCCCTTTGCAATTTAAACCCCTAGTAATATACTCCGTTTAAATAGAATTGGAGGGGGGAGAATTATGTTCACATAGGGACGGAGTATCCCTCTGTGTCCCCGGGGCGCAGGAACTTTTACAAATGTCAAATAAGATTCGAGTTGAGAAAATATATTAATATTGTGATTTCAAGCAGTTAGCCACTTACTCACAAATTAATGCAATTTTTTTATTGTTAAGTAAAAATAATAAACAACATTATATTTCAGGCTCTCAGCTTAATCCTAAACTTTAAATCCGATTTACGTCAAACTTACTCTCAATAAATGTGTAAATCAAAATTTACATAATTCACAAGAGACCCGCCCTCAACAAATGTGCAAATGGAAGATTTTGGGAAATAGAGACGTTCAATTAGGTCTCCATTAAAAAAAAACACACATATCGAAACGTTACATAAGGAATTGAGTAAATAAATTAATAAACAATTAATAATTGCAATTAGATTTGATTTAATATTTAAAGTTGAGTAGTACAACCTAGACGTTGATTCCTTTTAATAGGAAGTCGTGTCACGTGATACTGAAACATAGTTTAAGGTAATCGCATTTCCCCAAAACACGGTTTAATCATATGCACTTCCAATATGGAAAATAATTAATGAAGTAAAAACAGCTGCTAGTTCTGCTATTAATCATGGTATTATCTCAGTTTAATTAATTACTAAGATTTGGAAGCATCTTCACTTTATTACATAAGATTGCTTTAATCTCAATGTTGCATGTGGATACCTATTAAAAAATGCAGGATTTATAACGAATTTTGAAAATATTTTTATTAAGTATTACTCCTTCGCGCTAATGTTGTTTTTTAATATCGATTAAGAAATATAATATTTTAATATATAATGAGTTAAGAAATAATATAATATTTTAATGTGTAAGTTCAATTATGAAGCACTCGAAAAAAATATTTGAGTCTATTGAATATCAAATTGAAAAAGTATGTACGCTTCAAAATGCAACAAAAACATAAACTGATGAACTTCGTTAGATGAACAATAGTTCAGAAGCATAAATTAAAAGAAGAAAAAAAGAATATGAAAAAAAAATTAAAAGAAGAAAAAAGAGTTGATAATTGTTTAAGTGTCGTGTGTGTGGATGTTTTTTTTTAAATGGTTGGTTTCACTTGTCACAAATAACTTTAAATAAATCAAAATAACAAAATATAAATCTTATCCGGAGGAAATGTATTATAAATATTAATTGTATTTTTTTTCTATCCATAAATGTAATCATTTATTTATTTTCAAAAAAAAATAGTTACAATAAGTTAAATTAAAGGACTGCAAAATAACAAATTTAATGTTAAGAAATTTAAAGAAAAATAAATTGAGGTTTACAAAATAAAAATCCTAGTAATAACTTGGTGTTTAATTAGTATTTATAGTAGTAATTTATTAAAAATATCATGAAATGATCTGCACATTCTTCCAAGTTTATTTGAACAATAAAAAAAAAAAATATAATTAGAGGTAGATTAGGAGAAATAAATAAACAACTGAATGTTCATGGATTTCTGAAATGCAAAAGTCCATTTCAAAAAATCGAAGGATTAAACTGATAATTAGCAGGCCCATTATGCTAGGCCCATCATAGATGTGGATGTAAAGTTTTTAAATAAGCCCAACCCATAAATAAAGAGAAACAAATATTAGCGGGGATTGCTTATGTGACCTGGGTCATGTATTACTCAAAAGGTTACCTGCTCTACCGGTTAATTCTTACAGTAATTTTAAAATAGAAAATTATCTAACTTATTTCCTCAGTTTCTCTTTCCAGTCTGTTTCCTCTTTCACGGAGAGTTCCATGCATTCTCTGCAATGCCGGTGCCGGTGCTACTGTCGGTAATAAAAAAATTTTACACTTCTCCAGCCTCTTTTTTCTCCCCTTTAATAAACTCCATGTCAATTTATAACTTTATTCTTCCTCCAATTGTATGAACTGGGGGAAGCTAGTCTGCGCCACCATCCATGGCGGCGGAAGACATCAGCGGAGCCATATCAGGGGCATATGCCGCCGGCAGCAAGCGCTTGGGGCGAGTGAGCGCTGTTTGGGGCGTCGTATCTATCCAAGACGGAGCACTTAACGGCCGGCGGATTTTCAGGATTTCTATTCTTCTGTGAGTTTCTCATTCCTTCAATTTTCAATTTAGTTTAAGTTGTCTCTGCAATGAGAAGGCAAAATTAGTCGTTTTGTGTTCAACAAAATTGTGTTATGTTCTCGACATTGAGATAAATTACAGAATTTTAGGTTTTCTTGATTTCAAGGTCATATAATTCTCAAGTTCTTCGACCCTATCGAACTCGTAAGACAAATGCTGCACGCCTGGTGAAATTCGTTCCTAATTTGCCTCTTGTAAATTTGCCTCCATCTATTTGAATTATGTTTCAATCAACTTTGAAAAGCTCCCGCGCAGGCACACCATCAAAGATTTTTGGCACTCCTTCGAGAATTGTAGGTATGATGGTTGATAATGGAGTTCTGCATACTATGAGCATCTTAAACTCTTCTATGAAATGTGGACCAAGCAGAAACAACTAAGAACTGACCAACATCGAGCTTCTTCTTAATAATCCCAACAATAAAGTAAATACCCTATAAGTCGGTGATTGATTCGATATTCAGCTTCCCCTTTATCTTTTCTTGTAGTAAACCTAGTAATCAAACTGAATGTAAATCGGAGATAGTGTAGAGTGTAGTTGACGACTGAATCGGACAAAAGGCTGCTTGGGAGGCCGAACTTTGGGAGGTTTTCGAAAGTCGAAGTCAGAGATGGTGGGTTGGTGGAGGACGACGAATAATTAGAATGGGAAGGAGAAAGGGACGAAACAAAGAAAATTAAAAAATTTTAAAATAACAGGCTGTACAGATAATTAAGTATATTTTTTTAAAAAATATTTATTGATCTAAAGGTTTAAAATAAATAGACTATATCCAACGGCAATGACTAATTTGGGTTATGTATTACCCAGGCCACACAAGAACCTGCCAATATTAACACTTTAAAATTACTCGCCCATAATTAATTGCATCAGGTATCATATAAATTAAATCTCATATTCCCTAGCTATAATGTAACTTTATTTTGACTTGTAAAATGAATATATGCTTATAATAATTTTAAATATAGCTGTATTATTCAAATTGCAAGGAAATATTAAAAAATAAAATAAAAAATCAAGGGTTAGGTCGAAGAAAGTAACAAAACTTTTGTTTAAATGAATTTTCCTGTTTTTGACATCATTATATCTCTATTTAAAATAATGTATATATAATTTTATTATTCAATTTCTAGTGCTTTGTTTTCTAATTCAATTTAATTTGGTACAAGTCTTAATATTTTTCTAATAAAACACTCATTTCTAAAGTATTTTGTGTGGCAGAAATGATATAATGTTATTAAAATATTTTTATATTAAAATTGTAAAATGATTTTACATGGTGTTGTGATTATTTTTATAGTAATTATTATTATTAAATTATTAATGTTAATAACTATCTAATTTATATGGGGTTTATTGCTGCAGTACAATTTAGAGCTTAAATACTATTAACTACACTGAAAGAAAAGAATTACTATCCACTACACAAATTAATGGTAAAGAGTCTAAATTACCCTTAATTAAACCAAATATTTCCCAACGTAAACTCTTCTCTGTAAACTCGTAGCCTCGCTTCCGCTCTACACGTATTCGGATCCAAATATTCTCTGTAAATCAAACTCCGATCCAATTTGGGTTCTTCTCCGTCCATGGCTGCCGCCATATTATCCGGCCATTCGTTGGCCCAATCGAAGTCCTCTAGGGCTTGCGTTTTGGTATTCGCCTTCTCACCCATCTGCCTAGGGCTTGCCATTCTGTCAGCTGTGCCGACATCACGCCACTCCGAGCTGCCTCTGACACGCCCAAGGGTTTTCGCTGCCTAGTGCAGCCTTCAAATTGCCGCCACCGACCACCTGTGTGCGACTATCACCGACGCGCCTTATCCCCGATTATTGCCATACGTTTTTCACCGACAGGTCAATTTTCTAATGGCTGACGATCTTCTACCACCGCCGATCGACTTGGTCACAACTGCGTTTAATTTTTCTCGGTGTGCCTTGGGTCTACTACCTATTTCAATTCTCAATCCCAGACTCCTCGTTGTTTCATTGTGATTTCAGATGGTAGGAGTTTTTTGGGGGGATTTTCCCTTTTAATTCCCACCGGGATAGGTTACAACGAGCACAATCAAACACGCTAGTATTTAGTTATTTTGCCTTATGATTAGTTTGGTTTAATGAAAGATGATGTTATTTTCCTTATTGAATTAAGTTTTGCATCTGAAAGGAGCACAGTAGATTGTGCTTTTTTCAATTTATGTTGCTGCAACTTTGGTTGATTGATGATTTATATTGTTTTGCTGCTCATTTCCTGATATTTAAGGCTTATGTGTATAAGGTTAAAATGTGAAAAAAAAATGTACATGAAGCCCCAATTAATGATCGCAAACATGCTTGTAATGAAACTCTCTCCTGTGGTTTACTGTTTGAATTCCATAAGTTTTGGTTGTTGATATTTGGGAATTTGGGTTTCTGAAAATTTCTCTGTCTGATATATGGTTCTGTAGCTGACTTTGACAGTCTTATTATTGGGTAATTGTAGGCTATTCTTTTCACCTGCTTAGAAGTTATGTATAATTATTTTGTTTTGTTAATTGGGTGTTGTTTGATTGGGTTTTGGACTAAAAATAAGTATTTAAGATACATTTTCCTTTCTTGACAAGTGTGATGAGTGTGTAATTATTCAATTATTGTTTGGGTACTGCTCTGCATAGAAGGATAAATGATTATTGTTAAGGTTTGAACTCTTAGATTGGTTGATTACTAAACTTTCCACATGCTAGTTTTTGTTGAATCTCTAAGTATTTTGGTCTGAGCTCCTTTTGTTATGATAGATACAATTATTCATTTATCTACCTTTGGTTTTCTTATCAAGTGTCATGATTGAGTATGTTTCTTAAAAGTTATATTGTGACCTTTGGTGGGATGTAAAAGGGATTGGCGGCAAGAGCTTCTGTATGATCATTGATTAGTAACAATTCAACCGTAGAATGTTTTGGGGTTCCATGTAGTCACTCCAGATAAGTTATAATCATTTTAACTTTGACTGTTCATTAGGATGATGTTAAATCTGTTGATACGTATGCGTAAAACCTTATGATTTTTCAGGTTAAATATGGTTGCGTATGAGATCCCTATTTTCAGGTTAAATGTGATTGGCATTCTGGAGTAATTCATTAGTTATAGTTCGAAATTCTTTGATGATTCTATTCTTATCCACAGTATGGCAGGTGATCAGATTCAGGCCCCCTCAAGTCCTAGAGATGGAGATGATGCACAAATTCATGTTGAGCATTTAAATGTAAAAACTAATAATCTCTATTAGTTGATGTCCTGCTTTTATATCCTAATATTTGATTGTGATTGACCCTTTTATTCACTTTCTTTTTGTGCTCAAACCTTTTGATATGTTGTATATGTTATTGCTTTTTGCGTCTAAGCATCTAAGATGAGGAACAGCTACAAATTAGACACAATTTATTACATGTAGCTTGAGTATTGATAAGAAAGTATGTGAAGTATATTAAAGCTTTGGAGAAGTGTTGTCTTATTATAATGAAGTAGGACAAGGTTGATGCAAAGAGGCAAAGTGTGGAATTAAGATGATCAAGATTGGGGCTCACCTGATAAAAGGAGGAGCCTGAGCTCGAAGGATATCCACATTAATTGCTTGATAGTTGGTTCTGGTTCTTAATAATTTGGGTATCTGTAGTGTATTCACAACTAAAGCAGATGATTAGGAATAAGCTAGATTGTACATATACTAACTATAAGATTAATAAGTAATAAAGTTATCTATAAAAGGTGTACCTTGAATCTGCAAAATGGATTGTGAAATTATATAGATAAGTTCCCATTTCCCATCAAGCAGCTATTTTGTTGGACCTTTTTAATATGAATGTATTTGGACCTTTTTGATGTGATGATGTAAATCCTGTGATTGATCATTCTAATTTGTCTTGATAATGAATGTTATATTCTTAGTATGGAATTGATGTTATTTGCGTTTAAAATGAACAGACGTTGTTCTAAGGCCGGGGTTCATGTATGGGAGAAGGAAGGTTGATGAATTTGAGATTCGTTAAAATGTGAAAAATGTGCATGAAGCTAAATGTGTATTAGACAAATGTGGATATGAAGTTAAAATGTGAAGAAAAAATGTGTATAAGGTTAAATGTGCTAAAATATTATGTAAGACAAATGTGCATAAAGCTAAAATGTGCTAAAATATAGTGTAAGATACATGTGCAGAGAAAAAAAGTGAAAAAAAAAGTGCAAAAACAAAATGCATAGAAAAAAATGTGCAAAAACAAATTGTGAAAAAAAAAATTTGTCGGACCGCCGCCTGACCTCCGCCGGAACTTAAAATGTGCAAAAAAAATTCGCCGGACCGGCTGTTGGACCTCCGGCGGAACTTAAATGTGCAAACAAAATGTGTAAAAACAAATTGTGCAAAAACAAATTTGTCGGACCGCCGCCCGACCTCCGCCGGAACTTAAAATGTGCAAACAAAATGTGTAAAGAATTGTGCAAAACAAATTGTGCAAACACATAGGGGTATTTATGTATCACAATCATAATTATGTAGTTATGAGTATTAGTACTTTTATTGATATAATTTATAGCAATTATGCATTATTTTATGTATCCAATAGTAAGTGACCCTAAATTGGATATGGATTATATAACGTGGTATGCAATGAAAACGTTTTTATATTTGTACAATTAATTAATTAATCCTCCATAAAATTAGATTTAATGTGATTTGGCATACCAATTTATTAAGAGTGAGGCTTGCGTGCACCCGGGCGCACGGAACACATTTCGTGCGCCTTTAGAAATTTTGTATTATGGGTAAGGGTACATTAATTTGGTCTAAAGGGTATACACTTAATTACTAAAAGGTACACAATTTTGTTCTAAAGGGTATACACTTTTCATTAATATTTTTTTTTCTTTAGAAAATAAAGGGTACACATTTTTATACTAAAGGGTATACAATTTAACACAAAATTCTAAAGGCGCACGGAGTGTTGTTCGTGCGCCCAGATTTTTCTTTAGAAAATAAAGGGTACACATCTGTATACTAAAAGGTATACAATTTAGCACAAATTTCTAAAGGCGCACGG
This sequence comes from Pogostemon cablin, assembly GCA_023678885.1. NCBI lineage: Eukaryota > Viridiplantae > Streptophyta > Magnoliopsida > Lamiales > Lamiaceae > Pogostemon > Pogostemon cablin. Next base: position 1,097,222 of record CM042989.1, read on the forward strand.
AAAGTGTTCCGTGCGCCCGGGTGCACAGGAGCTTTTGCCATTTATTAATAACCGGAGTACTTTATTTGGAAAATTATTTTCGTGTAGAATTGAGCGAATACAATCTCTCTACCAATTAAATACGTATTCTATACCCCAAACTTTATACCCAATTTTAAAGCCTTTTTAGAAGGAATAACCCCTCTCTCTCTCTCGCTTTATTCCGTTTTTCTCTTTTATCTCTCTGATTCTGTAACCCTAATCTCAAAGCAAATCGTCAACAAATTCATATATTCAAGCGAAATTCAGGATACTTGTGTGATCCGTGGCCTTTACCCGTCTGCTAAGGTACAATTGATTGTATTTTCTCTCGGATTCTTACTGATGTATTTATGGGCATATTTTTTTAAATTTCTGGCATAGCTGTTGAAAAATTCGTATGGAATTGTGAAGGATATTATTTATGTGTTATTATCTCGCTGAATTTTGTGATTGAATGATATGAGTGTCAGTTATTATATTTAAATTTCGTGTTTCGGTGAACTGTCTGGAATTACATTTGTGCAAGGGATCTGTATTGATTTCTTAAATTTGTTTAGGTTCAACCAGATAATCTATGATTTGATCGTATTCAGTATTGATTTTCCATTTTTGTATTTAAATTTTCGAAGCAATCGAGCATAAATGTTGCACCGATGTCTACTTTGAATTGAAGATCAGCAAATGTGAGTACGTTTGGTTTTTTGATTTAATCTGTTTTGCATACTACTTAGCACCAACACTTTAATGGATTGTCTGAAACTGGTTTAACTATCTACAACTTCTATTAATTGCGTCTTATTCTTGCACGTTTTATCTCTTGCAGGAGTTGGACGATAATCATGTCCCTTGCACGACCTTACCGACAACGTGGTGTGCAGTTTTGTGGTGATGGTAGGTCATCTTATGGTAGAAGTATTAGTATGGGCATGAGAGAAATAGCTGCTGCTAATTACAATTGGAACAATGGCAGTTGGCCCTTTGATTCGGAATTTTATGTAAAAAATCATGTTTCATCAAGTGATGTCTCTCGGAAATTAATGCTAGATGGATCCAATTATGATAATGTTTGGACTGATGCTGTACCTTCTTCTAAACGGAGAAAAGTGTCAGATTTGTCTTATGAAAGTAACGACAGGCCCTCCCAACAACTATTCACGTATGGAAATGGTCTTAAAAATCATACTGACACGTGGCAATATGTACCTCAATTCTTCAATGATTACTTTAGTGCTCCGTTAGTTGGTGACAAGAATCCAACAATAACAGCTGCAACAAGGCCTGATGGTGCGAGTGCCCATGCTTCAACTACCTCCAAACGGGATCGCTCAAAGTTTGAGGATGAAGAAGAAGTGGTATTTATGTCAAGAGATGAAATAGATAGGTGCTCTCCCTCGAGAAAAGACGGCATTGATGTGCTTCACGAGATGCATTTGCGATACTCATACTGTGCTTTCCTTCAGAATCTTGGACTTCGCCTTGATTTGTAAGCTATAATCTAGTTACCCATTAAATGGCTGTGAAATATCATTGTGCTACGTTTTAATCCAGAGTTAGTGCATTATGATGATAATTGTTTCCATTTGATTGCAGGCCACAGACTACTACAGGAACTGCCATGGTCCTGTGCCATCGTTTCTTTGTTCGCCGCTCTCATGCCTCTCATGATAGATTTGTGAGTGTCTATTCTATGGACCTGACTATATTTCAGTTGGAATCTTAAAAAAATTATATGGAATTTTGAGTTGAGGAAACTTTTTCCAATACCCGAATTAACTTTCTAATTACAAGGAATTATTTAATCGGATTTTTCTATCAATTCAACAGCTAACGAACTTATCTATTTTTAACTGCAGTTAATAGCTACTGCAGCTCTTTTCCTTGTCTCTAAGTCAGAGGAGACGCCTCGGCCTCTGAATGATGTACTAAGAGCGTCTTGTGAAGTTTACCACAAGCAGGAGTTGGCTGTCCTCTCTCGCATGCTCCCTATTGTTAGTAATATTGTTCTCATTGTTTTATCTCTGCTGTATATGTATTGCTGATTTATGAAGATGTTAAGTAAGGCCTCTTATCAATCAAGAATCACACCAATCAGAGTTGAGCAAAGGTCATTAGTAATTGGGTCATCAATTCTACCAAAATCAAAGCCTTTTCTCTCTGGATTACTTTCCTATTTTTTTTGTTTGGAATTATACCTGCATAGTAGAATACATATTTTATTGTGTCATTTTTGTGTAGTGTTCGAAATCTGAATGTTTGATTCCGTAATTTGTGTAATTAGTAATATCTGATTACTAGAATTTCAAAAAGAAACTGAAGAAAATTAGGCTATTCTTCTGCATTCTCACTTTTGTTGAGACTTGTACGCATTGTTTAGCCAAAGCTTTCAAGCAAAGCCAAATATATAACATTGACAACAAATAGAAAATATGTCAAATATATGACTTGGTGTTTTTTCAGTTGTCCTCCTTTTGCCCTGTTCTAGTAAAACTGTGCAATTGACGTAATTTGTGATTGATTAATTTGATTTGGACAGGATTGGTTTGAGCAATATCGCGAGCGGACTCTGGAGGCTGAACAATTGATTTTGACAACCTTAAATTTTGAGCTAAGCGTGCAGCATCCATATGAATCTTTGACATCCACTCTTGAAAAATTAGGTTTTTCACAATCCATTTTGGTGACTCTGGCATTGAGCTTGGTCAGTGAAGGGTAAGTCCACAGCTTTGAGTATTTTTATTCAAGATTCTGATTATTAGTGGAGATCTGCATTAGACATATTCTGAGTTTGATTGAGTACTCTGCATATGTGATAATGTTAGAGTAAGCTCTATGATTGCCATTCTGTTATTTGGATTTTCATTACAGGAATTTTATTAATGACCTACCAACTGGAGCCATCACTTGCAATAATTGGAGATAGGATGAGTCTAAATAAAATTTTGATTTCTTTCTTCTTGAATTTCATGGTGCTTTTAGCTATTTTGTCTCATTCTACTCGTTATCACCTTCTATGTGATGTTGATGTTTTGGATTGGCGTATAATTGCAGGGTCTATAGAGGATTAGCATGCTCACCTTATGATATTAATAGCTGGCGGTTGATGTGCTGTTCATCAAATTTTTGTTTTTCATCTGAAGTTGAACTAGAGATATCTTGTGGATGCCTTTTCCATGCTGATACCTTAATGTCTTGCTCATTGGCTATAGAAGATCATGGATGAGTCAAACTAATTTTGCCATTTGGACTTCCTGATATGTGTTTGAGAATTCTTATGTGGGACATGTGTCCATTCACTCTATTTCCACATAGGATGCCTATGAACGGGCTGAGGAACTTGTGAAGACGTTATCAACTATTTCTAATTGTCAGTGCTTGTGCTGACTGTCCAAGAGCTGCACACATGATCCAATTTGCTTTCTTTCATCATTTCTAAAAGAGCTTTCTTTCATCATTTCTAAAAGAGCTTTCTTTCATCATCTACAAATTTATTCACTTTAAGTTCCCACCCGTGCTCATCCACCGTAGAGATGGTATAGTTTTTTCAAAATTTCTCAGTCGACTTTCCATTATGTCTATTTCTTTTCAAAACAAATTGGCTTCTGATTCTTGATAGCACTGACTCATCTGCTTCTAAAGCAAGGTCTTATATCTTGCAATTTTGAAAAGCTTACCACAGCCATAAAACCTCTGCCCTTACTCTGCCCAACAAGAAAAAGAACCCAAGTTGCTTAAATTGTTGCATTTTATGAAATAAGTTGGAGGGGGGTGTGGGGGAGGGAGTATCAAGCTCATTTTAAGTAGATTGATCACATTGTTTTATATTGGTCTTGTACTTAAGTCCAGGTTTTAACATATGCAGTCAAGACGTACTGATGTACCCATCTCATGATAATAATTCAAACTTTTCTTTGTCTTTCTTTTTTTCCCTCATTATTTTTCTTCCTTTCTGATTCTGAAGCAACTGGTATTTTGAAACGGTTAGAGGAAGAGAGGAATCTTTTATATTTGCACAAATCAATTTGAAAAATAAATAAATTAATTATCTGCATGCATGGGAGAAAATGAAACATGTAAACAGAGCCTGATGGATATTCATATTATTTTTATGAGTTACTTGTAATCCTAGTATAGCTATAAGTAGAGATATTAGCTGGCTAGAATTGACTTGGCTCTAGATGCCTTCTTTTGATTAGAGATTTTTTTTTTCTTTGTGAATATAATGTTTTATATATGCTAAGCTCGCTGATGGTGGTGTGTTTTATGTTTTACTGAATGTGAACTTTTTCTATTAGTCCAATAAATAAATGCTGTAATATTTGATCTTCGAGACAGTGATATGACTACCCATATTATTGTAATTAATTAATTATATAATTTAACTGTCATAAATAAATTGTATGCACTGACATAAGTGTTCACGAGTTGTTGATCAATTATCTTCTTTTTTAAGGTGATGTGTTAAACAAAATAAATATAATGGCTTGTTGATGACCTTGTCATTGAACTAGAGTCTTGTTCCATCGAGTTGCTTCGGCAATAGTTCGATCAATAATTCAACCTTTTCACATTTTATATTATATTTTTCCTTTCGCCATCTAGTATACAGCTCTGTGATACCTTTTGTTTTTCCTGCCATTAGAGTACTTCACCTTTGATTTCAAAATATGCTAATATTTTTAAGTGTAGAAGTGAGCTAGAAGTGACTTGATTCAATGATTTTTTTGTCCAATCCTATAAATAGAATAATTTTTGTGTGTGTGTTTGTATATATGTCTACTTAATTTGGAATTACTTAATTTGGAATCTTTCCCCTGGATTGTACGAGTGTATAATATATATCATATATCAATGGCTGAAAGATATGACGGGCATTCGTTTGGAAAATTGAGTTCAATAAGTTAAAGATTTGCATGTTGAAAGCCTTTCACAATTCAAATTATGAGGAATTTGGCTTCACTCGGGGAGGTGTAGCTTGTGTGAACATGTGTTCCTGCACCTGCATGCCCATATAAATCAACTTGGTGTTGGTAATTTTCCAGCAAAGGTGGGACTTGAACTCAATATATCTGTAGGCGGTGTGTAGCATATCTTCTATATTAGGATACTCAACACAATGCAGAAGAATCTTGGATTTTTCCATCTCAGTTGCAGATTTATTCGTCGGTAAGGGAAAAATGTTTTGGTTCTCTTGTTGGCTTTTCTTACCTGAAATGATGTTTTCTGCATAGTATAATTTCTGTTAGCTGTTTTGTGATTGTGGCAAATACATTCAATCAGCATAAGACCATGTCAGTTAGATTTTTGGTGTTGCTACAATCTGGTTTGGTTTTCTCATCTTTTCTTACATAAACGTGATGATTATTTTGTCATGTTTCTGAAGTCGAAGTTTCATTTTTTTGCAGGCTTAGAAGCTCGCTTTGGCTTCAGTTTAAGCCTCATCAGATAGCTGCAGGCGCTGCATACCTTGCTGCCAAATTTTTAAATATGAATCTTGCATCATGCCATAATGTTTGGCTGGAGTTCCATACGCCACCATCCGTTCTTAGAGGTAAGCATCTTATGCTTCACAGTTATGCTGTATTTGTTTCCAGAATGGAGTTGTCTTTCTTAGGCACTTTAATTATTTACGACTTCTCAAGGCTTTTAGATGTGAAGCATCATTACTATCTTCTGGACTTCAAAATAACAGTCGAAAGCCAATTTATTTTGATGAGAGATGTGAACAAGAAGCTCTCAGAACTAATGTTTTTAAATTATATGAAGCTGGCAAGCAAACAGCGAATCCATGGGTATTTGGCCAATTTTTTTTTTTTGGAAACGTTAAAGAGAAGGATACCCGCTACACTCAAAAGCATAATCTAAAGCCACGAGTAAACTTTTTGTTTCTCAATAAATATTAATGAATGTTGCTGTGGTTGTGGAGGTGGCGTTGCGTCTAGAGTGATCTTATCTTTTGTTGTTTCTTAAAATTAATTCAGTCTTACAAATGATATCTCTGTTTCATGCAGATGTTGCCCATCAACTCATGGAGTTATTTTAGAGGATCGGTTCTCTTGGATTGTGAATTGCTTCACTCGACATTGTTTGTAGTACGTATTGGCCTTTGAATCTCGGTTTGATGTTTTTTCTTCTGGAGTAGATACCAGTTGTTCTGGCTGAGGATCAAAGAACATACTTGCCATATTGTTGTAGAGTAAGATGGAATCACATGAAACATATTAGTTGTAAATCGTATACCGAATCTCCCATTGTGTGATGATGTCAAAATGATCATTTCGATAATAGAATCTCAACACATTGAATATCTCTCATTCCTTCGTGCTGTCATTTCCGACCAAGACATGTTCGATCGCACATCCGGAGGCTTGTAGTGCATTTTTTCATGCATTCACTTTAAAAGTTAGGCATTAACGTGTTTTATTCGCTTTGTGTAATGCAATGTGACATGGTGATTCTATTGTTGTGTCAATCAATTATTTGGCTTCTCTACATAGTGTAGATCTACAAGTGACCCACTTTTGGTCATATTGTGGGAATATAAGATGGGCATATTAGGTATTTACATATGAATTAATTAATTAATTCGCACTTTATATAACTTTAATTGTTTCCATGATATGAGAGGTATTATTTTATGATTAGTGTTGCCCTTTTCTGAAAATAATTAATACTTGAAAGAGTTGATATTAAGTGCGCTCGGTATAGGGTGAACCCATATATGTATAATTTTTTATTTTATTTTGTATACATGTTATTCTATTTTGTATACGTGTTTCTTAATAATTGTATATTTTTTTCACATTAAAATTTTCATTAAAAAACTAGGATCCATATGTGTATAATTTTTTATTCAATACTGTATATATATGTTTTTTAATAATTATATGTTTTTTACACTCAATTTTTCATTAAAAAAACTAACAATTAAATTATATACATTTTTATTCATAATTGTATATGTTATTGTTTATATTTGTATACATTTTTTAAAGTGGTGCACCCTATCTTAGGGTGTACCCGGGTGCATAGTATAATTAGCTGAAAGTAGTATCATGTTATGCAATGTAACTGTTACACTTTTAAAACTGAGGTATTTTTTCTGTTAAATCATCATACTTCTAAAAGGTAATAATTTTTTATTCTTGTAAAAATAAGTTTTTTTTTTTTTTTTTCTTTTTGGGTTTATATCTTTGAAATATGAAATCTCGTTTTACATGACCCACCTGAACTTAATTCATGCCATACCTTCTCTTATTATTATTATGTGAATAATTGCAAGGAAACTAAGTAAAAAAAGTGACACTTGGAGTGGACAAATAATTTGATATTACTAAGTGAAAAAAGCGACACTTTGAATTTAGTGGACAAATAATTTCATATATAAACAAGACATGGTCACCTATTTAGCGTAAATTGGTAGGAAAGTGACATCCTGCAAATAATTAATAATTTAGCTCTTTAATGCCTAATTATACCATCGACAATGATATAATCACGCCTTTGAAGCCATACGTTCCTTCTTTTCTTAAAAAAAAAATAGTAATTAATATATGAGTGAGACTCTTGTGTCATCGGAACACCGTGACCATTTGCAATTTAAAACTCTAGTAATACATACATTTAAATAGAATATGGAGGGAGATGATTGTCTTCACATGGGACACGCATGAGCTTTTACCTTAAAAAAAAAAAAAAAAAAAATATATATATATATATATATATATATATATATATATATATATATATATATATATATATATATAATACCTCATTAGATTTAACATTTTAAAGTAAATAAATACATTAACAATTACCTTTTTACTGGGAATTGATTCACAAATTAATGCAAAATTACATAGAGAAAATATTTAAAATTTTTAAAGCATATAGTAATATCTTTAATAAAAAAAAACTATAGATTTGACTTTTGAGCATATAATCAATTGAGATTGCAATTGCAATTGCAATTTCTAGTAATTGTTTTTCTAATAGTGCTAACATTTTTATGGAGTAGTATTTTGTAGAAAGAAAACACACACAGGAAAGAGGGAGATGACCTCCATTCGCTGCAAAAACTCTCTCTCTGTCAAGTTTTTAACCGCTTAGAGAGTACGGAGTATTACTTTTAAACCCAAATTATCGACTCAATTCCGCAATCAGTTGTGTCTGCTATCGCGTTGGTGTAGAATCTCCAGTTTCTGAATCCGATTGCTTTTTAAACCGTATGATTGTATGAAAATTGCGCGAATTTTTATTCTGAGGAAGCATATGTTCTGTTTTAGGGTTTTAATTTGATCTGGTAAAGGACAAATCTTGCAGTTACCCCCACAGCTTTTGGGCTTACTTACGATCAAGTACTTATTTTTGACAATTTAGACAATCCTCGAGAAAATTCTCCCAGATTTGGTAGATTTGCCTCACGTAGAGGGGGAAAGAGAAGATGTTATCAAATCATTTGCAGAATGGAGGCGAAACGGCGCGGCTGGTGTGGTCACGGTTGCCAAACTCGGAGTTCGAAACAGATGGGATTGCTGTCGATGAACATGGCCAGTTTAAGAGGAGAGATGGAAGTGGTGATGAAAGCCTTGACTATGAAGTCATTGAGAACTACGCGTACAGACAAGAACAGGTGCTTAATCACACACTTCTTCGTGAAGTTTTAATCTTTTTTTTTTTTTTTTTTATGACTCGCGAGTTGTATTCATGGGTGGTAATATGTTTTTGGTTTCGCTCGACTATCTGGGTTTAGATGTTGGTGGTGGCTGCTATTTTGTTGTAGTCACCTTTATTTTCTACTGGATATTTGTTCCTTACCTTAAATCAATGGAGATGAAGAAACTTTAATCTAACTGGGCAATAATAAGCAAGAGGGAACAAAGCTTTTTTCATTTCGTCAAGTGGTTGTCTGTTTATGAACTATTATGGAGTATTTATTTATTTTTAAGTCCCTTTGATACTCATCTTCTTAATATTCCACCAGTAATTGTTGATTAAATGCATCACCTGCTTCTTATTTTTAATGTCATTTCCCCCCTAAAGCTTATGTAATCATGGAAAAACTAAACATGGATACTAGCCAGAATGAAGTATGTAAAATCCAATTGCTGTTGATAAGTTAGCTGCTTGGGTATGAAATATTCACACATAGATATGATATAGAGTAGCATATAATTTTTCACTTCTTTTTATTAATCTAGACAATTTTTATTATAATAATGGATCAGTTGGTATTTCTTCACAGGCAAAGAGGGGGAAGCTTTATATGGCATATATTGTTGTGGTAAAATGGATTTTGGCATTGCTTATTGGGGTTGGTAAGCTTCGACTTTTCTCTTTAGTGTATGGATGTTGTACAAAAAGGACTTCAGCATGTAGCAGCTGTTCTGTTTGTAATTTAATTTGTATTATGTTCTTTTGTTTGCTTGTTAGACGTGTGTGTTATTTAATTCTTTTTTTTTTTTAAATTGCGCATAGTGCATACAAAATTCATATATACCTTTATTGTTCACACGCAAATTTGTTCACATTATGTGCATACCACCCTGATGATAGATCTTGACCCTGTACTTGGGGCATTCATGGTCTTTCTCTATCATGAATATGGTCCTAGTTGATCTCATCTTAAAACCTAGTATATTTTTCCCAAAGGTAATTATTATTATTAGTTTTCTTCTAATTGTCTATATATTTAATTTCAGGCACTGCTCTGGCTGCTGTTTTTATCAATATTTCTGTTGAGAATTTTGCCGGATGGAAGTATTCGTTGACATTCAACATAATTCAGAAGTCATATTTTGCTGGTTTTTTGGTCTATACGCTGATCAACTTGGCCCTAGTGTTATCTTCTGTATATATCATCACACAATTTGCACCAGCAGCTGCCGGATCAGGAATCCCTGAAATCAAGGGCTATTTAAATGGTAAATTTAATTGATATATCTTTGAGTTTATAATTGATAGGTAATTTGGATGTTTTCTTTTTCAAAGCTCATTTTAGTGTTCTATATGTGTAGGAATTGATACACATGGCATACTTCTATTCAGGACTCTAATAGGAAAGGTCTGTCGCATGTTTTATACATTGTTAATCAATTATATCTAATTCTTCTTAAGGTTAACAATATTTTGCCCCATTTTATAGATTTTTGGTAGTATTGGGTCCGTGGGAGGTGGCTTGGCACTTGGTAAAGAAGGTCCACTTGTACATATTGGTGCTTGTATTGCTTCATTGCTTGGACAAGTAAGTGTGTAATTTTTTGAAGTTATATTTCTGGGTAGCCTTCTAATTTCACTATGAGTAGACCAATTAATAAAATCATCTCATACCAAATGTTATAAAATGTCACTTTTGTTTAGCAATTGTTAATTGATTGCTATTTATTTTTTATTTACAACTATAGGGAGGATCTACAAAATATCACCTGCGTACAAGATGGCTACAGATATTTACAAGCGAACGGGATCGCCGTGATCTAGTAAGTAATGTGTTGAAGTTTTACGTATTAAACGTAAATTGGTAGCATTTATTACAAGTTCGTGTTTTCTTTCCTCCCTTTTTAGGAATTCTTGTACATTGCTGATGCTTGATACTTGATATGGACATATTACTGTACTGATCAATGCTAGTGCAGGCTCCTTGTAATTCTCCATTCAAAGCATGAATTCATTGCAAATCTGGTCTTTCTTGTTTAATTTATACGTAGAACCAATACCATATAGCAATCTATTGTCTTCTGACATGGTAAGTTTACCAATTGAATTACTGGGTAAGCAGGTGTGATTTTGTGATGTAAATAATTGGATTAACTTAAGTTTTAGACCTCAATCCATACTGTTCTGTGCCTTGCGAGCAGCTGCATAAGCAGGCAGAACTGAGACAACTGAGTTATTTTGTTAATGAAATCATGCTGCCCAGTAAATGTTTCTGCTCATTTGTTGTTGGTTTCACATGCTTGAATAGTTCTCTTCACATGTAAAATGGCTCATATAAAGGTGTTGAAAATGGGTTGTACTGTTTTTGTGATAATAGAGGTGATGAAGCCTCTATGGGTTGCTCATTTGCACTGTCTTAATGTTTGAACAAGGTCACCTGTGGATGTGCAGCAGGCGTGGCTGCTGCTTTTAGAGCTCCTGTTGGTGGTGTATTGTTTGCATTAGAAGAAGTAACATCATGGTAACTTCCGCGTAACAATATATTTATGGTTGCCTGTTGCGTCTTGTTCATCTGGAAGTTATAATTAGGGGTATTTGAGTATTTCTTTGCAATTATCCACTTGAAAGGTTGAGGTCACTGCTTAATGATGAATCGAATGTTGGTCAATCAAATCAATTTGCAGGGAAAGATAACCACTCAAATCTGTGGGTGGCATGAACTCAGTTCATTCTTCTGCTTGTGCTTATATTTTTAAAGGGTATTCTTGGTTTCATTTTGAACACTCCATATTCTATTTCAAAAGTTATAGAAGCTTAAATTATGCCAAAACTGTAACAATTTATGGCAAAGTGGGCATATGTTTTAATTATCTGAAGTTATCTCTTACACTTTCAGCTGAGAGCATCTACTGTCTTGACATATGTGGTTTTGCTCTTTTTAAGGTGGAGGAGTCAGCTTATGTGGCGTGTCTTCTTTACATCTGCTATTGTCGGTGTGGTTGTACGTACAGCAATGGCATGGTGTAAGAGTGGAAAATGTGGACATTTTGGTTCTGGAGGTTTCATCATTTGGGACATCTCTGGGTAATAATCTGAAATCTTCACATGATTTTGTTGTTTCCTTTTTTATTATGTAATTCAAGTCTTGCTTGCATTTTAACTAAGATTTTTTTTAGTGGTCAAGAAGATTACTCATTTCAAGAGTTGTTGCCAATGGCAGTTATTGGCGTTATTGGGGGTCTTCTTGGTAAGTGTGAATTCGCAAGCAATTGAAGTAAGCCCTATAGTGATCTCTTGATGATATCATTAGCCTGGATGTTTGTATTGCAGGAGCACTCTTTAATCAGCTTACATTTTACATAGCTTATTGGCGTCGAAATTATTTGCACAAGAGAGGCAACCGTGTCAAAGTAAGTTCCTAAAGTGAGTTTGGCTATCTCGTTTAACTATAAACTGACCTTGTCTTTGTCTTTTACGTTTTAGGTCATTGAAGTGTGTATTGTCTCTGTGATAACCTCAGTTATTTCATTTGGATTACCACTTTTTAAAAAATGCACCCCTTGTCCGGAAACAGATGCTAATTCTGGTATTGAATGTCCACGACGCCCTGGGATGTACGGGAATTATGTCAATGTAAGATCTCTTCAGCTGCTTCATTTTTTCTGAGGCGGTTTGGTTACCCTTTCTGTTTATTATCATTTCCAAGCACTGCAAATTCAGCTGCTTTAAAATAGTTTCTGTTGGTATGGATCCTTGATAGACTTGGTAATATCATGCAAACGCACTCGCATGTTGGAATTCTCACTTGATAATTTTGCGTATTTAGCATAGTGATACCAGACCTTGTAAGAGCATTTTATTGATAAGCATGTCTGCATGCTTCCTCTCCTTGAATTATTATTGCTCTTTACCTGGTATTCTTTTGTGTTGTTACAGTTCTACTGTGGTGATAAGGAATACAATGACCTTGCGACCATATTCTTCAATACTCAGGTCAACTAAAATTCATCAAAGTCCCCACTTCTCCCCTCTTCCTTCTTTCTTATAGTTATAGGGCTATAGTGTAATGCATTCTGTGTTTGGTTTGCAGGATGATGCCATCAGAAATTTGTTCAGTGCTAAAACAATTCACGAATTCAGTGCTCAGAGCCTGCTAACATTTTTGGTATTGCATTGCTTTTCAGATCAATGTCTATTATGAGTTAAAAAAACTCCCTCTGTCCCTTTAAAGTTTACACCCTTTCCATTTGCTCCGTCCCACAAACGTTTTTACAAAAAAACCAACCCTACCTAACACAGCTAACATACTCTATAATTTATTTATTAAAAAAAAAAATACCATAATGCCCCCAAAAGTTACACTTTTCTTAATCTCCGTGCCCAGTCATAAGTGAAAATTTTTCCGGGATGGAGGGAGTATATGTTAATTTTAACTGCGTGGATGCAATTATTCGTTGTGGTGTTTTTGTTCAGGTTATGTTTTACTCTTTAGCAGTAGTCACTTTTGGAACCGCCGTTCCTGCTGGTCAATTTGTTCCCGGGATAATGATTGGCTCAACCTATGGTCGACTTGTTGGCATGCTTGTCGTCAGCTTTTACCAGAAGTTGAACATTGAAGAAGGAACGTGAGTCCATTCTCTGTTGCAAGGATTAATGTTAGGGATACATCTGAATTCTTTAATATTATTTTCCATATGTCCTTTTCTAAAATCTGACAAAATTGTATGTCTGCTGCAATTAGATATGCTCTTTTAGGGGCTGCATCTTTTCTCGGTGGCTCAATGAGAATGACAGTTTCCCTTTGTGTAATTATGGTTGAAATTTCAAACAACTTGAAGTTTCTACCTCTCATCATGCTCGTCCTTCTTATATCAAAGGTACAACACTCTTTATATCTATGCTGCTATATGCTTATTACTTCCCTTGTTTTTCCTATATTAACTAACATCTGTTGTCCCTCCTCTGGTGTATACATATTTTAGGAGTTAGATTTTTTTTTTTTTTATAAATGTCAATGTAGTTTACTAGTTTTTCTTTAGGAGGATAAATCAAGGACATCCGGTGTGTATAAGTCAAGAGTCTTATTCACTTTCTTTGGATTTTGCTATGCTTTAATTGTGACAAAGTTGTCTGCAGGCTGTTGGTGATGCTTTTAATGAAGGCCTATACGAAGAGCAGGCCCGACTAAGGGGCATTCCTTTACTAGAATCAAGACCAAAATACCAAATGCGGAATATGACAGCAAAGGAGGCGAGTGGAAATCAACAGGTTGGTGAAATTGCCCAGTTACTTTTTTTTCTTTTTCTTTTCCAGTTGCAGTCTCAACATATGACATATTGCTTCACCTTTGGTCGTTTATATATCAGCTACTTAGATAACACAAATATTTGTAGACTGTATACATCATCCAACTCATTATCTCTTTATTCTACTTGCTCACAAATATTTTTCTCTTTCATTGCCTTGAAGGTATTGAATTCATGATTTATCTTTCCCTATTTGTAGGTTGTGTATTTCCCTCGTGTTGTGAAAGTTGTGGATGTACTTTCCATTTTGAGGAGCAACAATCACAATGGTTTTCCTGTAAGTTGATGCATCATGTGCCCTAGTTCTTAGCTTGTGGAGCCCTGTCAATATTTTTTCTTTCTTGCGTTCCAGGTAATTGATCACACAAGAAGTGGAGAGACACTAGTTATTGGCCTCATCTTAAGAAGGTGGGTTTTAACTTTGTAATAACATCATTATCTTGCTTAGAAACGTGGAACAGGGGGTGCATTCATTTTTGTGATCATCAACATCAGAATTTTTGTTGCGTTTTTGCAGTCATTTGCTAGTACTGTTACAGTCCAAGGTTGATTTTCAACATAGTCCATTGCCCTTTAATTCGAGAGATGGGCCTGTGCCTATCAGGTAAAACAACTTTTTGTGACTCTAAAGTATTCTTTACGTACTCATAGGAAAAAAAGGCTGATTGTTGGTTGATCGTTCGTGTATTAGGCACAATCTTAGAGAGTTTGTCAAGCCTGTTTCCAGTAAGGGGCTAACTATAGATGACATCCACCTAACCTCTGATGATCTGGAAATGTACATTGACCTTGCTCCATTCTTGAACCCTTCTCCTTACGTTGTTCCTGAAGATATGTCATTGACGAAGGTGACAAATTGAAGCTCATGTTTTGGATTGCTTATGACATATGAAACTGTGAGGCTCTAATAATCACTTTACTATGTGTGATTCAGGTATATAATCTATTTCGGCAATTAGGTTTAAGGCATATACTTGTTGTTCCACGTGCTTCTCGTGTTATTGGAATGATTACGAGGAAGGATTTATTAATCGAGGTATTTCAATTTCAATCAAATAAAAATAAAATCTCTCTTATATGGTTCCATGTTATAATGCACTGCTGATTTGGATTCGTTCTACTTTGCAGGATAATGACGATGCAACAGGTGTAGAGCTTCAAACCACTAGTGTAAGGTCTCTATCCGACTTTTACTCATTGCTCAGCTTCGTAGCAGCTTGAGAATAATTAGATCAATCAATTATTGGATGCTGCTTATTTGAATTGCTTTCATATATTAAATCATGTAATAAAAATTACATAGACAAATTATGATAACTCATCACCATGTGATAATAGCTTTTTTATGCATGGACACTGAATTTGTCGATTTCAACCCATCCTACTATCAACATCCAGTACTCTCCAATTAACACGTGACATAATTGGGATGCTCTTTTGGAATCTCAATTCTTAACTTCTCCCATTTGGTTCGGCAGGAATCATCAAGGTGACCGAAGAGTATCCAGGAGGAAAGATGCTGAACAACCTCTACTTGATGGTCTTCTGGTTTAGTTTCCACATGGCTGCTCATTGTGATTATGCACGTCCGTCGGTTGAAGACCAGGTTTTTCAGCTGCCTCCATTCTTTCAGCAATTTTTTTCAGTATAGGATACGTGATCTGTGTCTAGCTTGTTGATTATTTTTTCCCTCATCCAGAGAGAAATATAGAATAAATTACGAGAAAAATAGAAAGGGTTGGTTTTTCGTGTGCCACGTTGTTCTTATTGTGGTTTAGAAACAAACTGTAACAATACTGTAATCAGCAACATTACGTTGTAGTGAAGAGTGATCAGTTTAGTCCTTTGTATATTTTAGATAGGGATTGTGTTACAAGTGCTTTATTTTGTTTGAGATACAGTTATGTAAGTACCATATCTGCAATGTAGAAATATGCTATTTCTGTCTCCCTAAATTTCATTACTTGTTTGTGAGATCGATCCACGGAATTCATTCTATAAGTCCAAGAAAAAGTGATACAAAAGAAATACTCCATCCCGGAATTCATTCTATAAGTCCAAAGAAAAGTGATACAAAAGAAATACTTCATCCGTCTCCTTTCAGATTGCTGCTCTTCTTTGTAAAATACATACAAAGGAGAGGTGCGAATATAAGTGAGACGGAGGGAGTATTATTTTTGGGACATTCCTACCCATATTTTTATCAACTTTAATGTGGTATCAAAATCTTGGAAAAATAAAATATTTCAACAGCTGAAATTTAAAACCAAAATTACAACTGGTCGTCCGAATTATTTAGAGTTTAGACTGCAGAAAATCTGGTAATTGGAAATTAAGATAATCCAAAGATGCAGAAAATCTGCAGCAGCCATGCTGTTGCCATGGCCATGGCCATGTTGTGGGTGAGAGGTGCAGCATTACTAGTACTGGGAGAAGGTGCTGCTACTGCCACAGGCGGTCGTGCCGGAGAGTCCTGTTCAGATGGAGAGGCAGCGACGGATGGAGCACGGGCCACGTTGATGTCGACTTTCTGTCCAGCCTGGCAGTGGCCGGGGACGCCACATATGAAGAGATGGTGGCCGTGAGTGTTGATGACGATTGTGTCGTTCCCAGTCGTGTGGGTCGTGATCGGGGACGACGCGTTGCACGCCTTGTATTCGGCGTGTGTCACTTGCATCACGTTGTGAAACTGAGGATTGTACTCGAAAACTGAAATAAACAACAGCCCATCTTCTTTAAACGTTGAATGTGTACTATCTAACATCTCAGTTAATAAATGAATACATAAAATCTGTTCACCTGGATCCATTGAATATGATACTAATTGATTGCCTACTTACTAGGAAATACTAATCAACCTGTATTTAATAATTGCCTCCAACCCAACATGTATTAAAATTTAGTAACTTTTGGATGCAAATAAAATTGATGAAAACTCTATATGGGAATTAACATGCATGGATCTCATCCCTTCACAAGACCACATTTTTTTGGAAAATTTCTAAGTTTTCATGTGTTTAAATGAGATCAATGCTGAGAGAGAGAGAGAGAGAGAGAGAGAGAGAGACCTATAACATCACCAACTTGAAAGGTTTTAGAAAGAGCCCATTTGTTGTAATCAACATTGGCAATGGTGGTCCAACCAGCTGAATCTCCAACCTTGTGAACTGCTCCCTCTGGAAGATGAAACGACATCGTTATGATCAACATTACTAATAAAAGCACCACCCCTCTATTTCCCAGAATTGATGATGATAATGATGCCATCTTTTTTTTTTTTTTCTGAAATAAAAAATTGTCAACTATTTTGAGTTGGTTAATATGAGTTTGAAACCTCAAAAAGCACTTGTCTATTGTTATGCAAGATTTGTGTCATTTTTATAGTGAAATCTTGGAACTTCTGGTTTTTTTATTAAAATTAAAATTACCAATAATTTGCATGATTACATGTCATTGTTAATCAACTTGTAGTGCACTTCAATTTTCATGACATGCATATATAAGACTTACTATTATTTATATATTTCCGTGTATACATGCATATATAGGATACTGAATTTCAATATTACAACTAGTCTTTTGTTGTTAAAGTTATTCATCATATACTAATTTATTTAATTGAAAAATAATTTCATTAATATTAAAAAATATAGTCATATGAGCAATTCTTTTGTAAATCTAATTAACAGCAAAACTGTTTCACTTTTTTTTTTCTAGATATCACCTTTTCATTTATCCATCATATATTTGTGAAATAGTTCAATTAATTACACGTTATTACTTTCCATCTATCTGATATTATTTTTTATTAAAAATATTATCACCTCTTATTCGTCTCACATGTCCCATTTCGTGAGATGGTTTTGCACAAATTTTTGCTCATATATGTACACACATGTACATATGTATTATTTGAGGTAGATGTTTCACATCTTGGCTGTTGGCATAAATCAACATGAGAACAATACTTGAAAAACTTAAAAGCAAAGAATATCTCAGAATATTGGTATGGTGGCTGTTTGGTGCATTCAATTACAACGGTATAAGGAACCATTATGACACATAATTGCTTTTACTTGGAGAATATCAATGAGTATACTTCTAATTAACAAATAATAATAATAATAATAATAATAATAATAATAATAATAAAGGAAACTAAACATGTCTTTTTTTTTTTGTATAAAAAAAATAATAATAAAAATATATAACAATTATAGCTTTTGAGATTTTTGCCAAAAGCACTTTAAAAAATGCGTCTTTAAATTTTCTTCAAAATTCAATTAAAACGACTTTTCAGAAGCAAGATTAAAATGCATCAATAAAATAAAATACTAATAATATTAAATTAAAAAAATTAAAAAAAGGCAAGACAACTAACAGGTAATTTGACATCCCCCGATTTAAATGTTACATTCAACAAGATTATATAAACTGTCAGCTCTTTGTACAGTTTTCAAATGCATTTTGATGATCATTGTCAAGAATTCTAACCCCTAATTCTACCTAAAATAAAGTAGTTCATCTAACTAAGAAGAAGCATTAGAGTAATCAGATTTTTTGGATGATTTATTCTTCACCATAGCAATTTCCTTATCGTGCTGTTTCTTTAGATGTTGTGCGGTTGCATTCACAATCTTGACGAAGAAGTTCATCAGCATGAACCAGACGACAGTGTTCCAAATTAATGCCAGAGAGAAATCCCATTTCTTCCCCTGATAACCACAAAACAAGAAACTATGATTACACAGATCTTTAAAATAGCTCATGGTAGGCCTGTACAGCCTGGATTTGAACCACTGAGAGCCTCAGGGGAGGCGATACCAGGCTGGTTCCATCGTTTTTTTTTTTTTTTTTGAAATCTGAACACATTTAAGAAACGGGAACCAGCCAGGAGCCGCACATGGGGTGGTTTTCAGGCCATAAGGTCTGGGAACGGTGGTTCAGAATTGATGAACGTAGGAAGGTTAGAAGAACCTTGACTGGAACGTGAGATTTTGCAGCTAGGTACTTGTCTTTCATTGAGTGAAGCTTGGAGATGAGGCTGGTTAGTATGGAGTCGAATCCAGGTACAAAGCTGAGCACCCATATTAGTTCGTTTTCGACCCAGTGAAGAAGTTGGTTGTTGCAGACGGATATGATAAACAGTGTCTGCAGATCATAAGAGTTCTGATGAGATACGAAAAGGAGCATAGTTAGACTCAAACTAGAGCCTGACGTTTCGGGTTTTGATGAGAACCTGTATGTGAGTCTTGACTATTGCTTTGCCTATAATCGTTGCCAGAAAAAACTCCCAGAAAGGAATTCCGAATTGTCCACACATTATACCAGCAAGATCGAATAAAGGATTAGGTACCTATAAAATAACCACAGATTCAGCAAAAAATAAGTTCTGACGAAAGCTAAGAAGAGGCAGCATAAATAACAGGTCAAACCTTCATGCTATAAAAAGATATCAAATATTGAAGTATAATGAAGGAGCTAACCGAAGCAAGAATTAGGACTGTGAAGAAGTTTAGATACTGGGCATGTGAGAGAAACCAGCGCTTGATTCGATTCAGACGAGATGATATAAATCCCATATCTGCTTCTGTGGAAGCATCCAATTCTTCCATGGCATCTACTGTACTTCCTGACAAGCTTGCTGTATAAAGGAGAGTATACATACATTTAAGGGTCAACGTATATAATTCATAAGAAACAATAATCTCACCTTCCATAAATCAATCAATTGGAAATACAATCTGAACATTAGTGTTTACAGTGAAGATAACTAATGATAAAATAAGCCTAAAATGGCATGGAACCAATATATCAGTTTTACAGAAATGACCAATATGAAGTAGATAGATCCCCTTGGTCATCTTCTATTATAACTTGTGCTAATATTTCTACAGCTACATTTATTAGAGAGATTTCAAGGGCTGATAAGCAGTTTACTTATTTTCAGGAAAAATAAAGAAGAGTAAAACCTAAAAGAATGAAATAATACCTGCCCTTGAAATGAAATATGGGGGAAGTTCGCCGAGTGCAGTTCCAAGACCCCACAGTACTGCTTCCAACTGTACCTGGGGTAGTATGCTACTAATGGGAATCCTCACACCTTGTGAGGATGGAAAGATAGGGGGCCCAAACTCAGCACAATCTTTGCCAAGCCATGAAGGACTGCTTTTAAGTTGTATTGTATCATATAGAGCACGTTTAATGTCTACTCGACCACATTCAACTGCCTTTAGAGTGAACAATGCAATATGGGGTCCCAGATAGAGAACGAAAGTGTGCAGTCCAGAACCTATAACATTGCAATTTAAGAAGATCAAATAACCATATGTTATTGGGTTAGCACGATAACTACGTTGTTTGATTGTTCCTGCAGTTAGTATTCTGATGCATGGTTAACAAGAAATTAAAATGGATAGACAGATATTAACAACTTAAGAATATTTGAAGGTTAATTTCACACGGGCACAACAAAGTATAAGGATGTTAAAGTCAATTTTGATACCTATATTTGAAAAATAACAGTGATTCTGCATGTATAGATATGTCCGAGGTCAAATTCTAAAATCGAATACTATTGTTCAATGATCATCTTAAAAAATAGACCTAGTCCCAAGTAATAATTATGAAATTTGTCTCTATATTGGGTCAACTGTGGATGCAGCAACATTTCTAATCATTCCTAGTACCTTTCTGGGAAAAGATAAAAGATACAGTTAATATTACATGCTTGCCTCAAATCAGAAAAAAAGAATTCTCAAAAATAAATTAGCACTATGTCAAGACAAGAAAATCAAGAAAGTGACTGGACAAGCTCAGTAAGCCAATTTTTCTCACCCAGTCCGATAGAAGATGCAACACCAAGAGCTACCCACCATAATCCAAATCGTAAATAACGGAGAACTTCCTCAACATACTGCATTTCAATTATAATACATTCAGATGTCTCGACCATTTAACAAAGAAATCGCGAAAAAAAAATCACTGCATAAGAAGGATATCCTTTGCTAGGGAATGATCTGAACTTTAATCAATAAGATATTAACACAAGGACGCACAGTATAGTAGCTTATCACCAACACCCGTATTAACTAAACTGCTTGTGGAAATCTATAATGGCTGTAAAAATATCTTAGTTACCTTCTCATGAGGACCATCAACAATAACAAGAAGTATCCCAGCAATTACAACAATGACACTTAACAGCATAAGCCAACCACCATGTGACAAAAGATAATCAGACGATTGTCTGAGATACTGTATGACAGCAAGCAGGAAATACTTTACGGTCTTGACCGGCTGTGATATCAGATTCAAATTTTCTATTTCTTGCTGGTGCTTTAAATGAAGATCTGCAAAATCAGAAATTTGACAAAAACAAGGAACACATAATAAGATTTTTAAATATAAAGCAACAATGTCATTGCAAAATCACGCAGCAATTCTCATTTATTCCAATAAGCAGCGTGCATCCTCAATTGAAAATTACTTTGAAATCAATTAAGTACACCCCCCCCCCCCCCCAAGTTATTAAATCAAAATCACGAAAGCATATAATCTGCAACTCACACATATTATTTTGTCATTCTATCCATACTCTCTCCATCTTCAGTGATGAAACTACAGAGGAAGTTTAAATACCAGTTTGCACATAAGCTCATTCAACATAGCTCCTACATAGACTAGAAGGTTATACATCATCCAAACATGAGATTGAAACGCCTTCAAAACCGTGAGAAGACATCAGTAAAATTTTTCCTTCCACGCCAAACAAAAGTTCAAGTCACTTCATCACATCACATGATAAAGGGCAAAATCTGCTAATACCTTATAGTATCCATTCACGTGGATCAATACAACAAATTCTATGATTTAGAATAACACTCGAAACAATAAAAAAATAACATTCATAATTGAATCATCACAAAAACACATAAAGTCACAGGCACAGCCACTATCTCTGAATCACAACCTAAAGATTGTGCACTAGTGTGCGATCCGCTACCAACCTCAAAGTAGACCTTACAAGAGCCATTCCCTAGCTAACCAAAAGTTCCCAACTCCAAAAAAAAAAAAAACTATATGCACAAATAAAGCACGAACAATAGTTCACTCAGGAAATAAAGAATTACTCAACTACCTATTGACCTTTGCATTCACAAAAGTTTCCATTATAAAGTCCAGAAGAAAACAGCAAATACTAGCATATATCTTTTACTCACTCACAGCAGGTAACTGAAATAGCAAAATCACAAATTCCAGAAATAAAAAAATAATAAATAAAACCAATCTTTACTCTTTACAGTTTTACCCCCCACGAGGCAAGACAGTCTTCTAACACCAAAAATACCAGGTCAAAATCAAATCCTCAAAACGCATACAAGGAAACTTGCCTGAAGTCGATGTACCCCTGTCCCGATTGTTTTTGGTAGAGTTCGATTTTTTTTTGGACCCCATAATACTATGCTCTTCCACTTGCCATATAAATGTATATATTACACAAAACACTTTTTGTGAGTAATTGCTATTAGCCTATGAACATCGATCCAGTACTGTTGAATTGGGGGAGTTCGATTGCGAAAAAACTCAATCAACAAAAGATGGAATCTTGGAAAGAGATCTGAGCGTCAGGAAGCAATTGTGTGCAAGGAAAAAGGCCGCCTGATAATGGCGTGGCGGAGCAGCCTGTTTAAGCTTTCTCTCTCACACACAACACGCAATCCGTAATTGGATTCCCCCAATTGCAGAATATCGATCACGTCGCCATTAGTATTCTACATAAAACAGTGAAATTACTTTCGCAAATTGAAAAGGAAAGAAATTACGATCCATGAATTTTAGCAGATAAAATGAGAGTCGGTAGAAATGATGCAATTCTGGAGGGATGGAACTCTTAGATGTTGACAAGATAATAATCAACGTCTGAAATCGCACTAAATAAAAATTGACGGCTAAGATCGCTATTAATTTTATGTTTAATTATTATTACTATTAATATTTGAATTACGTTATCTTTGGTTTAGGTTATGAACTTTTTATTTGAGTTTGAAATTCATAATTAGGATGGTTAACTTATTATTGATGAAAATATTAAAGAAATTAAATTGGAGAATTTGAAGCATGTGGTGCTGTCATTTAATTTAGGGCAATAGTGAGACAAATTAAATGATTATACAATATAATCATATTCCATGAATATGACATAGGACAATAATAGAAATTATAAATATATGAGAAAATATTTAAGTTAATATTGATGGAGAAATTTATCTTGAATAATAATTGTAACAACAAATTTATGTATTTATGATGAAATAAAAACTTGAAAATTTACAATAATAATCCAGAAGGATTAAACTTTATCTATCATCTGATTCTTCTCTCGAACTAATTTGGCTTGACTTGACTTTGACTGGTTGTGTTGACCTCGCGTTGACCGTGTGTGTTGAGTCGGATCTTCAGTTGAAGATCGTCCGAACTCGGATTTGGGACCTATAACGTTAATCCAGTGTGTGTTGAGTCGGATCTTCAGTTGAAGCTTGTTCGAACTCGGATTTGGGACCCTATAACGTTAATCCAGAAGCGTCGAGCCTTTGTTTGGATTAAACATACTTGATCCGAAGAACACTTGATCTGGGGGGCTTAGATCCTTAATCCCGGGTCGTATGTTGTTCTTGGCGCGAAGAACACTGAAGAACTTAACACTTGATCTGGGGGGCTTAGCACCTTAATCCCGGGTCGTATGTTGTTCTTGGCGCGAAGAACACTGAAGAACTTAGTGTATGAAGAACACTTGATTTGGGGGGCTCCGCACCTTAATCCCGAATCATTTGTCGTTCTTGACTTGAAGATGCTTGAAGAGCATTGCTCGTATTTCAGTCTCTTCAGAGCGTTTGTGTCTTCAGGTGTGTTCTGAATGAATGGAGGAGGGGTCCTTATATAGGTGAAGGGTAAGGACGCCCCATAAATAACTCGCAGCCTGATTGGTCCAGGACAGATTTGACCTGATTCTGCGGGCTTGGGCCTTTTACTTGCTTAGACTTTAAGTTAGACTTATTTGACTGGATCTGTACTAATTATCAATTATTTACTCATTTATTTTAGGAATAGATTTATTTAAATCCCTTAATAAATAAATAATTAATTGATAATTATTGCATTAATTTGTCACATATTTTCCTTTAATAGGCAATAAAATTCAAGTGCCTACAATAATAATAATAATAATTGTTGTTATTATTATTATTATTATTATTTATTTATTTTTTATTTTTTTGGGAGAGGGAGAAGTTGGAAATATTTATTTCCTGTTTTGTTAGTTATTGTCATTAAATGATGAGATTTATTTCACATGTCTAGTTGTCGTATGTATTTTTTTTACGTTGTTATTTAAATGTAAATAATTAGTTTATGAAATAAGAATTTTACTAGAATTGAAATTTATATGTGATAGAATTGTGTTTGTGTGTATAAATAAAATAAATTGAATGAATAAATATATAATTAATAATTATAATAATTTATGCAAATAGGGTGGAATTGATTTGATATCATAAAACAATATGTTATATTCTATTGATATCACCGTAGAAATTGGAATAAAACACATGTTAGAGTCTTAATTTGTCAATATATAAATTAAATTTATATTATTAGTCAAATATTATTGCGTGCTTGATTCCCAAATCAGACATATTGTGCCATTTTCTACGAGAATATTTATTTCCTAATTTGATTAATATTTGACTGCTGGCGCAAATTTATATACTCAAGTTAACTAAATCATTTTTACCAAAATTCTCAATTAATAATAATAAAAAAAAACAAAAAATTATAGTATAAATTCTGCATGTGCAAGCAAATTTATTACTCCATATATTTCCGATTACCAATATGTGGATCGGGGAGAGCCTATTGTTAGAAGTCATTGGGCTCTTTCGGCCCAGTTAATTTTGGGCCTGTTTTCTTTGAATAATTTTGGGCCATACAAAGTTTTTAAGAATTTCACTTGAAAATGCAAATTATGCAATACAGCATTCTTGTATTGTTTGCATCTAACATTTACATCATAAAAATTGAATATGAGATAATAAATAAATTCCAAAGAATATTTGGAAATCACAATATCAAAATCTGCTGATTCAATGGCAGCAAATGATAGAAAACAGCATCTCCAAAGCCAAAGGGGATCAAAGAATCCACATTGTTCATTAAAAAGAATCATCTATTGATCTATCTATCTTTTATTCTTCCAAGCATGTAAGATCAAAGAACGACTGGGCAGACCTAACAGTCTCGACTTCTTGAAACTTAAAGAGACGACAGACGAGCTCGAAACATGAACACAGCATTCCCTAAAGACGAACCGAATAGACATCCAGAACACATCAACATCGATCAAGATTGTGTAGTTCCCCCGGAACTTCCACTGCAAGATTGTCTTAGCATCAACACGAACAATGAGAAACGGATCGTTGCATTCAATCTTAACATAGAATCTAGCCTTGGTGCCAAAAGCCCTCTTCCCACAAAGGTTCTCTCTCTTGGAGAGAAGCAATTGCTATGGTTTTCTTGAATACTTGCTCTGTTAGATCCCCAATGAGCAACACCATTCACTGATTCAAAAGGTGGATCCGGCCACCCCAGTCCGACAGCATGTGAAGGAGGTTAATCTCAACCAATCAACAAGGTTAGACCATCACCCCACCACACAAGGAGCCCTTTATTTGGGGTTTTGCTCTCACGCTGCGGGTGGGGATCGATCCTTGGTCACTGATTCAAGCCCTCACACATAAACCTTATGTTCCAATGGCTCTGGCCCACATCCAAATTTGGCCAAACAAAGATCCCACAACACTTGAATTAACCTGCCAGAAATCAACTCTAAAAACTTGGAGCCTTTCTTTCTTGAAAACAATGAAAACTCAATACACATTCTAGAGATGAAATTATGAGATTCATCATCAATTTCAATACTAAGGCATTGGCCCATCAAACTCTTGCTCCACACAGTGTAATCTTATCAAACAGTTTGCAGTTGTAGATGCAAGTTACAGAATTCTGAGAGGGTTTAATCACACCTGCACTAGTACTACCACATGAAAAAGAATCTGCATTCACCCCCAAACAAGATGGAAAAAATCCCTCATTTTTTCATAAAAATAAAAATAACAAATTTAACACCTAATAACTGTTCTTTAGCTATTTTACGGCAAGATTTGATCATTATGCACCCCTTTCTTAAGAAACCGAAATGCGATGGTGAAAACATACCAAAAAACAGTAGAAATAGGTGAATCTTTAGAATGTGGATTCAATTGTTGGTTGGTGTTAACCAAAATCCCACATCGGTTAGAAGTGTGGATAGTTATGAGTTTATAAATGTGGGATAAACTCTCCCTAACATAAGACTATTGAATCAGTGGAGTGATCGAAGAATTTTGATTCTCAATATCCCATTACTTCCTCCCACTACCCCCAATTAAGCACCTCTTACCACCTATTGGACCTGTGATTTTGATTCTTGATTTTTAAGGTAGAAGGAATCATCAGTTTTAACGAAAGGACTAGTGATTATGAGAGAATTTGCGGGACAATGTATGTTTTTTTTTTTTTTTTAACAAGATAAGCAGCATTCATATGAAAACACGAAATGAAATAATTAATGGAGTGCACCATGTTGGAAATTAATCCATGAAACCTTAACCCTATTATGATTAACGAGATTTAAACCGTAAAGCGGAAGCGTACCTGATCCAATGAGTCTCTAGGCGGAACACGAACTCAGGATCAGTGGTTATATGACCTTCCTCAACTAAGCCCTCCTAATTCCTTTATGGGGACCGTAGTAATCCCTCCCGATGGGGAGAAGGGAAGACGATGTGCGGCTTAGTATATTGGGGACCATAACCGGATAACCTTTATATACTACTTGACTAGACCACCCATAATCACCTAATCACGTAGTATTGGGTATCTACTCATTTGGCCCATATTAATTATTATTATAGCCCATGGACTTTTAACCTTAATTGGATCACTTTAATTAAGTCCATAAAATAATTGAATAGCTAATATAATTGTATAATAATATATTGCCCACAATTAGATTATAATGGAAATTAATAATTTCCAACAATCTCCCACTTGGGCTATATATTTTCCGTTAGCAATTATATCAAGAGTCCTTAGTTGCGCAACTTTATGCTATTCCTCTTCAGGTTATACTTAACAATCTGGTCCATCTCATATACTAATATAGAACTACCGCGGCATTCACCACATTATAAATCGTGATTAAACCCCGACAATCACCATATCAATATACTCAATGACATAGATCAAATATGGTGAGTAGCATGGAAATTACATGTCAAATGTGATCAACATCATGTCTATTTCCAACTGGTCCTACTTTAAACTTTAGTGAGATCAATCCATAATGTAAAATATTACAAAATGAAAAATTAACTTAAGTGAATTCACAATGAATTCAAATCCATCAACTCAATTCTGCAGAAAACCGAATTATCTAAAATCAAAGTGTCTTAAAACTTTAAAGAGCAATAAATATAGACTCCCACTGAACCAATGTATTCTAAAACCATATAACACCCACATGAGTAGCTAGCTCATAAAATTACAGGGCATTGAATACATGATTGGCGGATCCGTATTTAGAGTCTATCATAGTATGCTCTACCAAAATTTATCCATAAGAACACTTTCTTTAACAACCAAGAATTCTATGTCAATATGCTTGACTTATAAGAACTCTTATTGCTAATACTTTACTGCGAACTAACTGTCACAATCAACTTTATGTGACTAAACTTCGCAACCCTTATTTCATGTTTGAATGCCCCTCAGTGTGCTACTGATTCTCTTGTCATGGTTAATGAGCTAAAGTGTTTGCTTAATACTTTTACTTGTATAGCTCTCTAGACCAACAGAAGATGTAGCCTGAAGTGAATCTTATATCGTATTGGCATCCAACAAACTCATAATCAGACTACTTTATGATCTCCTACTAATCTGATTATCTCTAATGTTAAAGCATGTTATCCTTAGTTCTCTGTAAAGATCCATACTAGAGTTACTTAAATGTCTACTTAATACACCAACAACAGAAGCCAAATTAAGTCTTGTAGAGACCTCATCATACAATAACTTCCAACAATCAAAACATATAGAATGTTTATATATTTCTTAAATCTTTAATTTAACTTTAGGGCACCTTATTGAGACTTCACTTGTCTCCCTTAGTTTAAACATTCTCCCACTGAATCACATAATTATCTACATTTGTCTCAAAACCAAATGAGACAATTAATTCATGATGATACTTGTGATTCCTTTACGGAAAAGCTTTCTTGAATGCATAGATGGATTTCCTTTTGGTTCTTAAACTTATAATATCGTATCATGTTGCCATCAAGGAACTTTATCTTTACATCCATCTAAATGATTTAAGATTAAAATGTACTAATAATATCACGATTATCTCAAAACAATGCCTTCCTTCCCTTTAGAGTATAATCCTTTATCAAGATGCAAACCTAATAATCTTGTATTGATTTATACTCATAACTTATGACATTAACCCACTTTCGAGTATTTGGACCTTGCATGGTTTGATGAACATTGTTTGAATGTTCTACCATTAATTCCATAGTGTCCTCTTAATTTAGGAGAAAATTACATAGTTATCCGAATTGATTTTCTCTCAACTCTAGTGGTTTTCTTAGTGACATTAATTCTTGAGGTTGTTGATTTTATTATACCTTAAATATTATTGACATTGTCCCATTGATATTCTGAATTTACATAATTTCTAAAAGTTTAAGTAGGGACCGTATTGACTCCCCCTCAAAGACAATGTCTCTAATATTATTCTTCCCCCAAATCAACATCCTCACAGAATACAGTATTACCCGTCTCAAATATGATCCGATTAATTGGATCATAAACTTTTATTTTTATTCATAACCAATAAAGTAGCTTACATTTATTTGAGTCCAATTTTCTTTAGTAGATCCCAATGATCTAGCTTTAGTTGGACATCACCATATATGAAACTCAAAGAGTTCTCACAACTACTTTGGTTAAAAATTTATTGAGACATAAGTTGCAATCTTAAGTATTTCTCACATTAGTGACCATATGTTGTGGAGTTCAATTATGTCTTTTAACTGCATCATGCATACTGAATAATTTAATGCAGTGTATTATAAGACAATTCCACATGCCTTTAGGAGAAAACAAAAGGTTATACTTTAGTTGTCTTTAGCAGCTTTCTTAATGGGATTTCTTGTATTGCCCTTATACTCTATTGAGATTAAGTTTGACTTATTAGTCTCATCCTTATTGTGGAAGTTCACTCATCAAGTATGATTTTGTTGTTGATATATAGACAACTTAATTAGCAGACTTCTTAATTATACAGAGAATTAATGCAAAATAATTTTTCATGCTCGCATTAAACTTTATAATCTTTCAAAATTTAACTAAATTAGAATCATCTTGAAGATTCGAGCATAATATTAGTATCAAGTCTTTGGACAAAAAATACTAATTTAAATGATGCTCTCATGCAGTAGTCAAATACTGACAATAAAACTGTCAAGCAATAGCCTTCCTGTGGGCCGACTTATTACTCACATGTCAAACCAAATAATTGTCACGTATTTACCACCACAGGTACTTGTGTATTTCTGCCAAATATTAATCTACCTGTGGGCCGATCAATATCCGCATGAAGATACACTTGCACAACATTATTAATTAGGGACCCATCACAAGACACCTTGTGCAACATTAACCTCGTCTATGGACAAAAATTAACTGCAAGGGTAATCTTGGTGTAACAATCAAGTATTGACAATAAGTTCTGTCAAACAAGAGTCTATCTGTGGACCGACTCATGTTCACATGAATAATCCAAATAATTATCACATACTTATTATCACATGTGTGTTATTATTCTGTCAAACTGTGCCTACCTGTGGGCCGAACACAGAACACATAAATAATACCACACCCATCTATGTAATTTCAATAAAGCTTTTCTCCACACACGATATTGCTATGGCAACATGGTGCTTCGATTGACTAGATTGAAGGTTTACTAGACTAATTAAATAAATATTAAAATATTTAATTTAATTAAACGACATTTAGCTGTCTCCCAAATTTAATTAAATTCCACTACGAAATGGAAATATGAGATGATTCATCCAAAGTTAAAATTAATGAAAGATTTTATTTAACTTAATTAGAAATTAAATCCTAATTTACTAAATTAGTTAAAAATTCTTTATTTAAGGCCATCAAATTACCATAAATACAAAAATTGCTTTTACGCATTATATGCCATACATACAAAAATCAGGGATCCTCTTTAATGGATATTATTCCTCGAAAAATTTATATCAATAACCAAATGATATTTAAAATTTAAAAAAAAAATCATTACTTGAAATGCATGACACCATGATTGCTTGATTCAAAATTGAAATTAATTATAAATTTCATTAACCCAAATAAGTTCACAAATATCCATGGTAATCATTTACATAACATCAATCCGAATATGCCAAAGCAATTCACAATTTCACAGTCTATCAACATAATGTGCCATTAATACTGTACATCATAATGGAGATATTAACGAATTTGGTATCTACATAATCCGAGTCTAATACATAATAGTATATAATTCTTATAACAGACTACTCATTTGAGTATTAGAAAACTAGAGAAATGGATTATTATTAAAACTGATTAAATAAAGCACCATTTAACTTAATAATTAATTAACTCAAGCATGAGTAACCGAACGAACTTATCAAAATTACAATAAGAACATGTATCGATTACCAATGTAATCAATAACTATTGAAATAAATTCGTGAACAATTCCAACTCTCAAAACAAGATCGAAACAAGATCGAAACTGAATTGATGAAATATACTTAATCCTTAACCGCAAACAAGATCGAAACTTAATCCAAATCTCAAACTACTAAACATCAATTGTACAGATCTCAGAGAATCATACATAGAGTGGCTCTGATACCACTTGTTGGAAATTAATACATGAAACCTTAACCCTATTATGATTAACGAGATTTAAACCGTAAAGCGGAAGCGTACCTGATCCAATGAGTCTCTAGGCGGAACACGAACTCAGGATCAGTGGTTATATGACCTTCCTCAACTAAGCCCTCCTAATTCCTTTATGGGGACCGTAGTAATCCCTCCCGATGGGGAGAAGGGAAGACGATGTGCGGCTTAGTATATTGGGGACCATAACCGGATAACCTTTATATACTACTTGACTAGACCACCCATAATCACCTAATCACGTAGTATTGGGTATCTACTCATTTGGCCCATATTAATTATTATTATAGCCCATGGACTTTTAACCTTAATTGGATCACTTTAATTAAGTCCATAAAATAATTGAATAGCTAATATAATTGTATAATAATATATTGCCCACAATTAGATTATAATGGAAATTAATAATTTCCAACACACCATTTATCACACCATGAATTATCATCATTTTTATTTATTTATAGCTCTTTTAAATACTGCAAATTTCGTGAACAACAACCAAAGAAACAAAAGAGCCCACCTCTGACAGTGTTTTAAAACTCGTGATGATATATTGGCTGTATAAGTATTTATATCTTATATGTCCATTTTGTACATGTCACAAACAATTAGTTAATGTACGTACCTAGGTCCAAACATGTTTAATTTATGACTCCAACTGCTATGATGTACACATGGCAAACATCGGTTAATTTGGGCGATGTTATCTGTTAAATTAAATTTTAATTTGATCTCCACCATTAATAAAAAAAAATTAAATTTTTTAAAAAATAACTACCCACTACACTCTTTTTAAACCCATTAACCTCCCGGTGCACCGTAAAATCACCTTTAATTTATTATTACTCCTATTATACAATCATTCATATATATATATATTTACTTTGTGTATTATTACAAGTAAAAAATTACTACTATTATTTACTAGTAAATTTCATTTACTGAAGTTATATACACGGAGTAGAATATAATTCCTTACTAGTTTAAATAATTTAAGGGGAATTTAATAGAAAATTTACTGAAATTACTCCACTAGATACATCTAATAATTCAGTAAAGTCTGTGTATATAAGGTCTTTGAACTTTGAAGTTGAAATTAGTAATGAATACTTTTTAATCTATTCTTAGTTAAAAGTTGGGAGAAAAATTTTCTCCCATTTTCTACCTGCCTTCTTTAAACGGTGCGGCTATTACTACCGATTTTGTACCACAATCACTAAATGTACCCATTAAAATCATGAAGTGCTAACCAGCAAGTGTCACAAGTTAATATGGCTATACGTTCTATGTTACACACGTGTCAGATGAGTGATACGTAAGTGTAAGGGAAAAACTGAATTTTTTTCTCTTTAAGGTTTGTATTTTTTTTTAGGATATAAATTCTATATCTCTTTTAGGCTTAACGGTTCAAAATAAGAGATGTAACATTAAAATGTAATATGAGATTGGACTGATCTATATTGCTGTAATTTATTTTATTGCAAATTAAAATCAAAATCCAAACTATTGGAATTAAAGAGTTACGAAACACTCGGGGTTCGATTACTTTGATGCTCAGGGTTTATAAACTAGGGATAATTTTACCTCTGGTTGAGGGTTAGGTTAGGGTTAATTATAACACAAATGTTTAGACAGGTTGTTTACTTTGAAGTTTAATTTTAAATATTTTTATAATTTTTACCCTTAAATTAAAAAATAAAAAATTGAAATTAAAATTGAGAAGTCCTATTTTCCCTTCAACGAACAAGATGAAGTCGCCCATCTTGCCTTGATCGCGTCGGGGTTCGTCGTTGTTCACCGCAAGAAGAAATGGACATCAACTGTTTTCTCCTTTCAGAAATTGGTGATGCCATCGCCGAAATCCCGCCGTCCTCCACTGCAACAAGACAGACCCCGTCACATATGTCATCGGAGACGTCGTTCGCCGCAAGAAAAAAGTTCCGATTCCTGCTGCCCATTATCGTTTCAGATCCAGTCATCCATCGCCAGAAAAGGAGGAAGAAGAAGAGAGCAAAGTGATATGGATAAAGAGAATGAAAGGAAGAGGAAGATGAAGGTGGTGGAGAAATGTCGAAGGCAAGAATATGGTGAAACTAAATATTTGTCAAAATTAAGAAATCCCATATGACATGTCCTACAGTGAATTGAAATAGGTAAAGTGGAGGAAGAAGATGAAGGGTAGAATGATAAATTCCACATATTAACCCTCGGGTCATCTTTTATCCGGCCAACTTTCGGGGGTTAGCGAAACCCTTGCAAGACCTGCCAACTCAGCGTCTGACACCGGGCCGACAAGGGCCCGGGTGTTATCCCTTGCCTGTGACCCTAAATGTAAACACATCATCTTACACTCACTTTAACTAGGGTTAAAGAAGGGATAATCCCTTTAAACCCTCAGAGTAATCGCTGTTTTTTCCATAGGAAACAAACAGCTTAAAAAACTCCAAAATACCAAACAGTACATCTTTAATCTTTTAGTTTTCTGTTTATGTAGAGAGAGAAAGAGGAGTGAGATTCTTTATTTATTTATTGGACATTTCAATCTATGTTGATTTTGTCAGCTTAATAAGTATTTGAAGTAAGTGAAGGGGTTGTTTATCGACTTAAAAACAATTTAAAGAATCCAAACAAGACACTGTGATGTATAAAATATTGAATACTATATCTCTGAGGGTATTCGGTTCACGCACCGGATTTTTTGCGTCATTTTCGTGCATCATCTCCTGTGTCATAGTGTGGCACAGAAAATCTGAACTGACTTACGCTATAATACAAACCCTAGTCATTCACCAAATTATTGGTCCGTAACCATACATATGGACAAATAAAGAAGAACATAAAAAGCAAACACAAGAATTTACGTGGAAAACTCCAAAATCGGAGAAAAATCACGGACCGAGAAAACACCACTATGTAATTTTTTTTTTAAATCACACAGAATTTCTCTCTTCCGACCTCAATCCCTACACTCTTACAAATCTTTGACTAATTCAAACATTTCTCCCCATTCTCACAACCGATAATCCAAGAAAGAAATTTAAATAAAATCAAACACAAAAATTAAAGTGTACTTGATTGGTGCACTTAATTGTTTGGTATGAACCCAATTCACTATAAACTCTAATTTTTAAAAATTACTTATTTCTGTCAATTTTTTTTTTAAAAATTACTTTATAGTTTTTAAAAAATTATTTTTTTAGGAAAATCAATTATTACTCTTCAGAATTTAAAAAAGAGATTACTCTTTGAATTTTTCTCAACAAAAACATAAAAGATACATCATATCTAGGGCTGGGGAAATATACCGAAATTTTGGTATACCGCCCTTATCATAACGAAAAATACCGATTTTACCGAAATTTTTGGTAAGGTATGATACCGTATTGAAAATTTTGGTATGATAAAGGTATATAAATAATCAATACCGCGGTATTTTGGTATATGCCGAAATACCGTAAAATATTCAATTTTTTGAGTTATATGATACGATATTACCATATTAGATGATGCATACAATTATAATTATTATTTATGTATTATAATTTTTAATTAAATTATATATATACACTATTTTATTAAAGATTAAATCTAAAATCCTACTGTATATTTCTTCATAATTATAAATTATTGATAAAGATCATTGATTTACATGATATTAGTACTTATTTTTTAATTAAGTAATTCTATGTATATGAATATATTTTTGTGTAGATCTCTTATGTATTATTTATTTAATGACAAACACTTTGTAAAACGGGTTTAGATATATTAATTATGTAAACTCGGTTACTGTTTAGTATATAAAAAATTACTCTTTAGCACATGAATTGTTACTTTTTAAATTAAAAAATTACTCTTCAAATTCTTGTAAATCTCGATGTATGGATTACTTTAAGTACATGAAAAATTACTTTTTAGAGATACGAATTATTACTCTATTGTGTAAAAATTATTACTCTTCAAAAAGTTATTTTTTATATATTAAAGAGTAATATTAAAAAATAAGGCTTACCTGTAAACCCGGTTTTCATGAGAGTTACTCTTATTTAATTTGGACGTTTGTAGATTGTCGTATATTTTTGAATTTGTTATTTATTAGAGTATGTTTTATAGCTATCTTTCACTTTTCTAGTACATGGTTTTTATAAGATTTATTGAATTTTAGATGTATAACGGTATAGCAAACTATGTAATAGGATGATATATACCGATATTTTAGGTATGGTATGGCATACCGAAATATTGGTAAGCAGAAGGTATACTATTTTCTTATACCGAAATATTGGTATACCGAACTAAGGTATACCGAAAGTTTAGGTAAGGTAACGATATGATTTTTTAAATACCGAAAATTTCGGTACGGTATATGGTATGACCAAAAATTTTTGGTATGCCATACCGCCCACCCCTAATCATATCAGAACATGAAGAGTAATATTATAGTATTTTTTATTCAAATAATAGTTTATCTTTCTATGAATTAATTTTTCATGTACTAAAAAAATCGATATATTAGGGATGCAAACCCAACAGGATTCACATTTACTCTTTGGGAATCAGTCCCAACAGAGTTTACTCTTTGGGAATCAGTCCCAACAGAGTCCATATTGATATTGGAGGTTTCACCCGTTTTTGGGATTGATGCTCCGTCAATATCCATATCAGTTGTCATGGTGATTGATGGGTGCAAAGGCTAGATGTTTCTTCTTGCGATTGTTGGTTTATATGTGCACCAACCAATCACGTTACAAAATATGGATAGAAATGTAGAAGGGAGAATGTACTAAATATAGTACTAACAAGATTACAAATGAAATTAAAGGAGAAGAAGCAGATGATCTTCTTACATCTTTGTACAGAATCTTCAAGAGAACAGCGTGTAGAAGCCGAGTCAAGGTAGAAACTCTTCCCGCAAGAAGAAACACGCCCCGGTAGTGCTCCGGTCTTGGCGGATCTTCCCCAAAGATAAAACGGTTTTTCCTTTCCGGCGAAGCAGCACCCCAATCGTTGGAACTCCGACGAACGAAAGAAGATGGAGAACTGGATTGTTAACTAAGATGCAAATGCTTTGTGATGCAAGTGCTTGTTGATTGTTGTGTTTTGAATGAATGGTGAAGGGCCCTATTTATAGGTGCACCATTCCACTCAGCCATAATGGTGATTGTGACGTATTAATTGCTGATTGCGTGATTTTCTCTAATCAGCAATTATGACGATTGATTTGATTACGTGATTTTCCCTAATCAACAATTATGAAGGGTTATAGTGACCAGATTCAATGAACCTACTCCAATCATCATTTATGAAAAGATTCGTAATCCGATTTTTGAGGATTTTCCTCCTACATGGGACAATAATTTCGTATTAATTCTCATTACGCCTCACTTAACCTCTCCAGTAGATGAGTCAAATTACACTTACCTACTATACTCATTTAATTGGTGATTAATTTAACAATTAATCCTTACTAACCAATTAAAATTAATTAATTTAATTAATTAATTAAATTAATTCCTACAAATGTAAAACAAAATTTTCAACAATTTATAACATCAATATAATCTCAAATAAACACGTAAGAAAACCATGTTTATCAAATATTAAAGAAAAATAGACAAAACTAATGAGATAGACCTAGTAAAGATTATTTATCAAAGGTCAAGTACATATTGATGTCATTTCTATCATTTTTTATTTAAGAAAATGGGGTAATTGGTAGTTTTTCAAATTAGGGGGTTAATTTGGTAGTTTGGACAAACCTCGAGGGGGGTGTTCGTAATTTACCCTTTTTTAAAAAAAAAACTGAACTCATTATTTGACATGAAAATGTTTGACACGAAAATTTCGTGTAAAAAATTACACAAATTCGTGTTAATATTTTAAAAAAACCGAACTCATTATTTGACACGAAAATTTCGTGTAAAAAATTACACAAATTCGTGTTAATTTTTTTTAAAAAAAAAACTGAACTCATTATTTGACACGAAAATTTCGTGCAAAAAATTACACAAATTCGTGTTAATTTTTTTAAAAAAAAACTGAACTCATTATTTGACACGAAAATTTCGTGTAAAAAATTACACAAATTCGTGTTAATTTTTTTTAAAAAAAAACTGAACTCATTATTTAACACGAAATTTTCGTGTAAAAAATTACACAAATTCGTGTTAATTTCTTTTTTTTTTTTTAAAAAAACTCAACTCATTATTTGACATGAAAATATTTGACTCGAAAATTTCGTGTAAAAAATTTCAAATATTTGTGTTAAAATTTTTTTTAATAAAAAAACTCAACTCATTATTTGACACGAAATTTTTACACGAATGTATTATTTTACACGAATTCATTTTCGAGTGAAGGTTAAATCCGTCATTTCGAACAAAAAAAGAGTTTCCCTTATATTTGGGATAATAAAGAAAAAACTTAAACCCTGCCGGACACTTTTTACAATTACTTCTAAAAGTAATTAATAAATCAGAATTCACAATTTACTCGTTCACACAAGTGTTTCCTTAATTAATTGATAATTTGATACAATTTCTTAAACCTTCTATTACAATTTTCGAACATCTCAAAACACGTTTCATAGTACACGATATAATTAGTCAGATTTAAAAATTCAGATAATTATTCATAAAACTAACTTTTCATCTGATAGCTAAAAAATTCTAGATTCATATCATCAGTTTTTTTTTTTCCTCACAATTCTCAAAGTAAGAACTTTTTTTCTTTTTCAAAAAAGAAAAGTTATTTGGATTGGATATGTAAGATTGGGTTTCAACATTCAAACAGTGTATGAAATGGTTCACATTTTTTTGGATTTTTGGTCCTTGGGCCTAAATTGAAATGCATTAATATAAAAGCCCAACTATTATAAATTGTCCATTCATTTATTGGGCCCAGCCGAAGTATTAAAAAGTTGGGCCAAGAGTAAGAGTTGCTTAGTAGTTAGTTGTACTTCTTAAAGTAAATTCCGTTAACTATAAGACCATTTTACATGAGTTTCTTTATATCTTCTATAATCTAATAATGAAAGTGTAACAATAAAATTTGTATTTATTAAAATAATAAACACAAAAGATATTACAATGATAATCCGAGATGGATTAAACTTGAGAATTTGAGTAAACAGTTTCTAACTATCTTCTGATTCCTCTCTTGAGTTGACTTCTTTGACTTTATCAACTTTTTGAGCCGAATCTTCGGATGAAGCTTGTCCGTGCTCGGGGTTGACTTGAAGCTTTAAAATATTTATCCGGAGGCGTCGAGCCTTTGTTCGGATAAAACGTTGACTTGAAGATTTGTTGTGAAGAATGCTGTTCAATTTGGTAGAACGTTGACTTCACGGAGACTGCTGGATAAATTTGATATGAAGAACGCCGGATCGGAGGGGCTTAGAATCTTGATCTCTGATCGGAGG
The DNA here is from genome assembly GCA_023678885.1 of Pogostemon cablin. Classification (NCBI taxonomy): domain Eukaryota; kingdom Viridiplantae; phylum Streptophyta; class Magnoliopsida; order Lamiales; family Lamiaceae; genus Pogostemon; species Pogostemon cablin. The sequence continues at coordinate 1,135,745 of CM042989.1, forward strand.
CGGTTGGATGGAAGAACGCCGGATCGGAGGGGCTTAGAACCTTGATCTCTGATCGGAGGCGGTTGAATGGAAGAACGCCGGATCGGAGGGGCTTAGAACCTTGATCTCTGATCGGAGGCGGTTGGATGGAAGAACGTCGGATCGGAGGGGCTTAGAATCTTGATCTCTGATCGGAGGCGGTTGGATGGAAGAACGCCGGATCGGAGGGGCTTAGAACCTTGATCTCTGATCGCAGACCGTTCTTGACTTGAAGATGCTTGAAGATCTTAAGTCTTGACTTGAAGATGCTTGAAGATCTCAAGGGAGCACTGCTCGTATTCTTGATCTCTTCAGAAGCGCGTCTTCAGATGTTTTTGGTGTGTCTGGAATAAGGACTGAAGACCCTTATTTATATGTAGAGAAAATAACTACTTAAGATATATTTTCTCCTTTAAAAGATATATTGGGCTTATCTCCTTTAATTAAGCCTGCTGGATTGGATAAGGCTCAATTATCAATTATTTACTCGTTTATTTTAGGAATTAATTTATTTAAATTCCTTAATAAATAAATAATTAATTGATAATTACTGCATTAATTTGCCATATATTTTATTTAATAGGCAATAAAATTCAGGTGCCTACAAATGCCCCCTCGCATTTTGTTCACGAACGCCTTTGTGTTGAAGTGAACAAATTGCGACACTCCATTATTGATCAACATGACTGAATTTTATTGCTTACCTCAGCACCTTGATACGAATAGCCTGAATTATGACTGAACTTAGCAGAGTGTTAAGTTGCCTACGTACCTCTTCACAGAGAATCAAGTCATAACGTAGTTCAAAGGGACATGATTTGGTTTGAATGGGGGTACCGTACACAGTTTATACTCATACGGACCAGGGGTAACATGCAGTTTATGCTCGTGCGTTAAAGAGCTTTGAACTTGAACTTGCTGACAATTTATACTCATGTCAAGGAGTCTTCAATTTGAATTTGTAGACAGTTTATACTCTTCCCGAGGAGTCTTGAGCTTTAATTTTGCTGACAATTTATACTAATATCAAGGAGTATAGAGAGTTTCGTCTCTTCTCAAGAAGATTTGATTTGAGTTAAACAGTTTATACTCATATCAAGGAGTGTAAAATATAGAGAGTTTCGTCTCTTCTTAAGGAGATTTGATTTGAGTTAGATAGTTTAAGCTCGTATCTAGGAGCATAACATGTAGAGAGTTTTGTCTCTTCTCAAGGAGATTTGATTTGAGTTAGATAGTTTAGGCTCGTATCAAAGGAGCATAACATTTGGAGAGTTTTTAGATAGTTTAAGCTCGTATCAAGGAGCGTAATGCAGACAGTTTTAGCTCGTGTCAAGGAGCATAACATTTGAAGAGTTTTTAGATAGTTTAAGCTCGTATCAAGGAGCGTAATGCAGACAGTTTTAGCTCGTGTCAAGGAGCATAACATTTGGAGAGTTTTTAGATAGTTTAAGCTCGTATCAAGGAGCATAATGTGGACAGTTTTTGCTCGTGTTGGGAAGCATTGCTTGAGAAATTTTAGATAGTTTTAACTCGTATCAAGGAGTATAACATGTGGACAGTTTATGCTCGTGTCGAGGAGCATTGCTTGAGAAATTTTAGATAGTTTTAACTCGTATCAAGGAGTATAACATGTGGACAGTTTATGCTCGTGTCGAGGAGCATTGACTTTGTTAATAGTTCATTGCCCCCAATCATCGGGTGCATTACTTTCTCTTACTTTAACTTTATTTCTTTGAATCTTTATTGACACCGGCTTCTTTGAATGTGATTCCTCCTCGAGAGGTTCATCAAGTGAAATGTCTTCAAATTCATAAGAGTTGTTGCTTGGCAATTCGAAATGACTTGATGTCATACTTAACTCCATATCATGAGCTCTTGTAGCTAGTTCTTCAAAAGTCTTTGGTTGAATCCCTTGAAGGATGTATCGCAGACTCCATTGCATCCCTTGAATGCAAATATTGATGGCAGAGACTTCAGACAATTGATCTTTGCAATTCAAGCTTAGATTTCTCCATCGATTAATATAATCGAGTGCTGGCTCTTCTTTCCACTGGCAAGTGTTAGTTAATTCGATCATACTAACAGTCCTTTGAGTGCTGTAGAAGCTATTGAGAAACTCTTTTTCCATTTGCCCCCAGTTGTCGATGGAGTTAGCTTCCAAGTCGATATACCAATCAAAACCATTTCCTTTCAGCGAGCGGACAAATTGTTTGAGCATGTGATCATCAAAGGTTCCAGCATCATTGCATGTCTCGACAAAGTGCGCTATGTGTTTTCTTGGGTTGCCTTTACCATCGAATTGTTGAAATTTAGGAGGCTGGTGTCAACTGGCATCTTCAAGTTGTCAATTCTCTTCGTATATGGCTTATTGTAAGCAACAGAAGATTTGGAGCTCCCTTTAAACTTGTCTTTTATCGTCTCTAGTACGATATTCTTCAGTTGATTCATAGAGAGCATTCCGTCAGCTGAAATTTGTATCACTTCCTCAACTGGATTTATTTCATATGGATGGTGATTCGCGGAGTCCTCCTCCTCGTCTTCATCCTCAACTCGTTTCTCATTTACATGACTTGTCTGTACTATCTCCATCTTTTTCATCAGTTTGGATATCAACAGACCTTGTTCTTGGCTCTGTTTGGTGAGTGCAGCAACAGATTGAGTCAAGCTTGCCAGTTGTTCTTCGACAGACGAAGCATTTGTTGCCATGGCGCAGGCTATGAATGAGTCATACGCCAAACTTTCTATGGATCGAGGAGTTGGGCAGATAGAGTCCTCTTCACCATCTTTGACGTCGTGCATTGGATTATCGAGAACAGTCCCCACTACGTGGTTTGTCTCTAAGGAGACTTCAGACATACTTCTTATAACTACTTCAACATCTTTAGTTTGCAACTCTGAAGGTTTTGAGGCAATAGACCTTCGTATCGCAATCCTGAGTGGAGTTGTTCTTTGAATCTTTTCAGTCTGCAGTTCTGAAGGCTTCAAGGTAGAAGATCTTCTTATGGAAATCCTGAGAGGAGCCATACTTTGTACTTTCAAACTTTCGAAGAGAGGAGATGAGAGGTAGAAACTGTCCCACCGGGCGTGCCAAAATTTGTAACAATAAAATTTGTATTTATTAAAATAATAAACACAAAAGATATTACAATGATAATCCGAGATGGATTAAACTTGAGAATTTGAGTAAACAGTTTCTAGCTATCCTCTGATTCCTCTCTTGAGTTGACTTCTTTGACTTTATCAACTTTTTGAGCCGGATCTTCGGATGAAGCTTGTCCGTGCTCGGGGTTGACTTGAAGCTTTAAAATATTTATCCGGAGGCGTCGAGCCTTTGTTCGGATAAAACGTTGACTTGAAGATTTGTTGTGAAGAATGCTGTTCAATTTGGTAGAACGTTGACTTCACGGAGACTGCTGGATAAATTTGATATGAAGAACGCCGGATCGGAGGGGCTTAGAATCTTGATCTCTGATCGGAGGCGGTTGGATGGAAGAACGCCGGATCGGAGGGGCTTAGAACCTTGATCTCTGATCGGAGGCGGTTGAATGGAAGAACGCCGGATCGGAGGGGCTTAGAACCTTGATCTCTGATCGGAGGCGGTTGGATGGAAGAACGTCGGATCGGAGGGGCTTAGAATCTTGATCTCTGATCGGAGGCGGTTGGATGGAAGAACGCCGGATCGGAGGGGCTTAGAACCTTGATCTCTGATCGCAGACCGTTCTTGACTTGAAGATGCTTGAAGATCTTAAGTCTTGACTTGAAGATGCTTGAAGATCTCAAGGGAGCACTGCTCGTATTCTTGATCTCTTCAGAAGCGCGTCTTCAGATGTTTTTGGTGTGTCTGGAATAAGGACTGAAGACCCTTATTTATATGTAGAGAAAATAACTACTTAAGAGATATTTTCTCCTTTAAAAGATATGTTGGGCTTATCTCCTTTAATTAAGCCTGCTGGATTGGATAAGGCTCAATTATCAATTATTTACTCGTTTATTTTATGAATTAATTTATTTAAATTCCTTAATAAATAAATAATTAATTGATAATTACTGCATTAATTTGTCATATATTTTATTTAATAGGCAATAAAATTCAGGTGCCTACAGAAAGCATAATAAAATTTTAAAATATGGAATTATTACTAAATTTTAAGAAAAAGATAAATTCTAAAAATAAATTAATAATACAACATTCGAATGCATGCAAATCTTTGACATGAGAATATATATTCCAACTAATGTTTAAATTAATTTTCTTCCCTATGTACTTATGATTAGAGCGGTCAAAATAGGTTGAGCTCACTGGGCCAACCCGCCCCAACCCACCTTAATCCACCAATTTCTCAACTCAAAATTAACCCGCCCCATAAAAACCCGTCCTACTTCAAATTCATTAAATTGTGGGCTAATCCGCACTGCCCCACCAACCCAACATCAACCCACTTTTATAAATTAAAATTAAAAAAAATGACATACAACTTTTAGATTTTAATATTTAAATAATAAAAATATTATTACCCAAATCTACCCCCACCCCGCCACCCACCCACCCTCCAACTTCCGGCCACCCGCCATTTTTTTTTAATTTTAGATTTTAATATTTAAATAGTAAAAATATTATCACCCAGCCCTACCCCCTCCCTACCCATCCCCAACAATTTTTTTTTTTAAATAAAATTTTAGATTTTATTATTTAAATAATAAAAGAGTAGTACTACTGTTCAATTGTTGCACCTTAAAAACAGATCTGTATTTGGAAAATGGATCACGTATGTATGAAAATGGGTCAGCAAATATTCTCTCTTCCTTATTTGTTTCAGCGCAGTTTTCTTCCTTACGATGCTCTCTCTTCCTTCCTCACGATGGGATCTTCTCAAATCTCACTTCCACGCTACCATATTTGTTTCAGCGTAGTTTTCTTCCTTACGATGCTCTCTCTTCCTTCCTCACAATGGGATCTTCTCAAATCTCACTTCCATGCTACCGCCTTCTGCTGCCTCCGAGTCTTTTGCTCCGCCTCCGCCTTCTACCGCCTTTTTCTGCCTCCGATCTCTTCGCTTCGCCTCTATCTACGTTGTCCTTCACCTCCGATGTGCTCTTCCGATGAATCTCTCAACTCCGCTTGAAGTTTTTTACTTATTAGGGAAAAGAGATTTCTGCTATGAAAGTCGAGGATCTGCAATCACTAAACTCAGATTTACTATTTGGAATTGATTTTTTTTAAATTGATTTTTATTTTTTTCTCATTGAGATTGATGCTAGCAGAAATGGCAGCATAAATAAGTGTGAGTGTTTGTGGATTTGGATTGATAGAAAAAAGATTGGTAGTATTTGTGAATTGAAATCAATTGATTTCCAGTTAATTAATCGATTGGTGTCCAGTTCCTTTCAGTTCATTTTACTGTTGATAATTGTATTAGTTTGATTGATATAATGTATATGTATTTGTTAATAAATGTAATATTAATTTGTATATAAAAAATAAATGATATGTTGACTAATTGTATTAATTTTATTGCAATAACGTATATGTTATTGTTAATAAATGTATTATTAATTTGTATATAAAATACATATAAAATATCGACTAATTGTATTAGTTTTATTGCAATAGTGTATATGTTGTTGTTAATAAATGTACTATAATTTTGGATGTAAAATTTGTATTATTTTGTTAGTAAAAATTGAATATTGAATATTAATATCCCAACTTTTTAAAAGTAATACAATTATTAAGAAAAATGTATACACTATTGAATTATGACCAATACATTTGATTATTAAAATGTACATAACAAAATTAATAGAATTTAATACAGTTTTTGTATGTAAAATTATACATTTAGGAATTAAAATAACACATTTATTAATATGAATATAAAAATCAATGGAGTTTAATACAATTTTCATATGTAAAATTAATAATACAGTTTAGAACAAAGTGTAATACATTTATTTGACTGAACATATACACTAAACATTTTTAGTATAATTCTCCAGGTCTGGTATGTAACTAATAAGAACCACGACAATAATTTTGCTAATTTCGAATTTAAATATCTGAAAATATTAAAGCCAAATCACAATTAGAAATTATCAAAATTAATCTCAATTGAAATTGAGTCACAATCAATACATACATGAGATATGGAAGAGGAAATAAAACAGATTAAAAAAAATCAATTCAAAATTTTAATTATCTAATTCACATAATGAATGGTGGTTGGAAGGACATCGAAGAGAGAATCAGCGACGGCGGAGTGGATCTTTTTCACCCACATCTTCAAATCATCTAATTTTTTTCGAACGAACTCATCTATGCTTCAACAGATCTGAAAGATGTGTGCGAAAAAAAATTGGAAGAATATGTTTATGACGTTGATATTGCAACGGAGAGAGTAAGAAAGAAACAAGAGCGGCAAAGCCATGGAAGCGGGGAGATGAGCCACGACGGAGGGGAGATGAGACATGGTGGAGCGCTGAGGAAGAAAATCGAGATGGGAAGAAGAGAAGAAACAGATTAGAAATAGAGAGAAAGAGCGGGGTTAGAGAGAGGGGTTAGAGAGAGATAGCGGGTTTGAGAGAAAAGGAGAGTGAGAATTAATGATCCATTGGACTCAAATGCATATAAATATCATGGGTCATGGGTAAAATTTGACTCAATTGCACCTTAAAAATTGTTTCACAATAGTATTTGCCATAATAAAAATATTACCATCCAACCCTACCCTCCTTACCCAACCACCCACCACCCCCCAATTTTTATTTTTTATTTTTTAGATTTTAATATTTAACTAATATAAATATTATCACTCAATCCTAACCACCCTATCCACCCACCACCCCAACCCACCCCCAATAAATTTTATTTTTTTTAAATTTTAGATTTTAATATTTAAATAATAAAAATATTATCCCCCAACTCTACCCCTACCCCCTACTCACCCCCAAAATTTTTTTTATTTTAGATTTTAATATTTAAATAATAATTTTTTTGGGTGATGGGTTGGGTGGGGGTGGGTAGGGGTAGGTTGGGTGATAATATTTTTATTATTTAAATATTAAAATCTAAAATTAAAAAAAAATTGGGGATGGGTGGGGTGGGTTGGGGTGGTTGGGGTGGGGGTGGGTAGGGGTAGAGTTGGGTGATAATATTTTTATTATTAAAATCTAAAATTTTTAAAATAATTTTTTTTTGGGATGGGGGTGGGTAGAATTGGGTGATAATATTTTTATTATTTAAATATTAAAATTTAAAATTTAAAAAAAAAATTGGGGGTGGATGAGGGGTGGGTAGGTGGATAGGGGTAGAGCTGGCTGGTAAAATTATCTCAACAACAATGAAAAAGAAGAAAGCCCGCGGCCCGCCCCACCATAGTCCGCCCCACTAGTGGCCCGCCCCACCGGTAGCCCGCGCTGCAAGTGACCCGCCCCAATTGAGCCCATCAAAAGTTGGGTTGTGGTAGGTTATGTGATAAACTGCCCTACTAACCCATTCTGACAATTCTACTTGTGATGTTATTTAATTATTATTAACTACATGTAATATATACTCTTGTAAATAATAAAAATAATAGATCAATTTATAAAATACATACATCTAAAGTATATCTACACTGCAATGAATTTTTATTGTTCATAATTATAATTTTTTTTTGTTATCCACATTACTTAAATTTCTTTCACTTACAATAACCTGAAAATTATTTGTGATATATATATATATATACTCCATCCGTCTCAAAATTGATTGCACTGATACTGTAGATACGTAGTTTAAGAAATGTTGACTTTTTAGGAGTATTGTGGTATTTTTAGGTAATAAATAAATTATAAAGTATGTTATGTGTGTTAGGTGAGTGTGGTAAAGTTGTAATTAAGATGAACTTTTAGGGGTGTGGATTGATGTGATATTTTCTTTTTTGGAAAGGTGCAATCTATTTTGGGACGGATAAATGTGGAAGGTGTGCAATCAATTTTGGGATGGAGGGAGTATATATATATATATATATATATATATATTTGAAGTAGTGGGTAGCATTTGTTTGAATTTGTGACAACTCAAATAAAATAATTAAAGACCTATTGGACAAGATAAGCACCATTCATATGAAAAAACACAAAAATGAAATAATTAATGGATCCCACCATCCTTGAGGAGTGCATCATTTATCACACCATAAATTATCATCATTTTATTTATTTATTTATTTATTTAGTTTTAGCTCTTTTAAAAACTGCAAATTTCGTGAACAACCACCAAAGAAACAAAAGAGCCCATGTGACAGTGTTATAAAACTCATGATGATATATTTATATCTAATTATATTATATGTATGTCCATTTTGTACATGTTACAAAGAATTAATTAATGTACGTAGATAATATTTATGGCAATTTATAGTGTGCACTCGGGTGCACCTAAAGATAGGGTGCACTCACATACAAATATAAACAAAAACATATACAATTAAGAGTAAAAATGTATATAATTTAATTGTTAATTTTTTTAATGAAAAATTGTATATAATATTCAATAAAATGTTATACACATATGGATGTTAATTTTTTTAATGAAAAATTAATGTGAAAAAAGTATACAATTATTACAAAACACGTATACAAAATAGAATGATACGTATACAAAAGAGAATAAAAAGGTATACATATATGGGTGCACCCTTGCACCCGGGTGCACCCAATATACACTCAATATTTATATATGCCATCCGTCCAAACATGTTTAATTTATTATTCCTGTCATATAATCATTCAAATATACATATATTTACTTCGTGTATTATTACAAGTAAAAAATTATTAATTACTAGTAAATTTCATTTACTGAAGTTATACACGGAGTAAAATATATTCCCTTATTATTTTAAAAATACTTTAAGGGGAATTCGAATTAATAGAAAATTTACTGAAATTACTCCACTTGTTACATCTAATCTAATAATTCAGTAAAGTCTGTGTGTGTAAAAGGTCTTTAAAGTTGAAATCAGTAATGGATACTACTTTTTAATCTATTTTTAGTCAAAGTGGGGAGAAAAAATTTCTCCCGTTCTCTACCTGCCTTTCTCCATAACAACATTTCATTTCTGAGTTTCTTGTGTTTTATTAAAATACTATATCCTTCATTAAATTTTTATACACATGGCGTTAATTTAATTATTGATTACAACACAGTATATAATAAAATGAAATTGAAGATGAAACTAGAGATTGGAATTAGGGATCCCACTGAGTTCTAACCAGCATGCTTAAGAGAATGTTGTTTTATTTATACCTCATTCTTCATCAATAAAACATATTGTCTTCACTAATCAACATGTGTTTATATTGGCAACGGATTTCTTATTATATTTAAGTGTTATATTTCACACGTGTTACATGAGTGATGTGTTAGTGAAAGGAAAAATATGAACCTTTCCCTTAAGATTTTTTGTAGGATATAAATTCTATCTCTTTCTTATGCATCATGATCCATTGGTTTTCTATGTAAAATATAACATCAAAGTATAACAGAAGATAGGAACCGATTTATATTGCTGTAATTTATTTTATTGCAAATTAAAAAACAAAATCTAAACTATTGGAATCAAAGAGTCACTTTCAAGAACACAACACTTGCTGTTTTTTCCATAGGAAACAAACAACTTAAAAAACTCCAAAATGCCAAACAGTGCATCTTTAATCTTTTAGTTTCTGTTTATGAGAGAGAGAGGAGTGAGATTTTTTATTTATTCTTTGGACATTTCAATCTATGTTGATTTTGTCAGTTTAATAAGTATTTGAAGTAAGTGAAGGGACTTGTTGATAGACATAAAAACAAACTAAAACATCCAAACAAGACACTGTGATGTATAAATATTCAATACTATATCTCTGAGGGTATTTTGTCCATATCAAACTTACACATATACTACAATACAAACCCTAGTGATCCACCAAATTATTGGTGCATATATATTATACCTTCTGAAATCATGCAATGCAAGAATTAAAATTTAAAATTCATCAATTGATTATAAAAATTAATGTAATTATTTAAATTGTCAATTGATTATGAAATGAAGGATAACAAAATTATCTAATTGATTATTAGTAGTGATAATGTGTAAGACACTAAGAAATACTAGTATATTATATTGTCAAATTGATCATATGTCCATTTAATCTTCTGATCATTAGTTAAATATATCATATTATTTGACAATTTATTAATATTAGACTGTTTTATTTTAAACGAATAAAATATTCATCAATTAATTAATAGTAAATAAAAATTCAAATTCAGTAAGCGATTACTACTTATGAGTTATTATGACATGCATTTAATTAGAATTTATCTCATGTTCATACGTTAGTTCATAAATATTATTTAATGGTATATAATAATGCAAGTAAACAATATAAACATTTACGAAGCAAAAATGGTAAGAGCTAAATTCAAAGCACTATTTGTTACTTAAAATCTCCATGGCGTTGTACATGATTGAAATAATCATTAATTAACAAGAAAATCAAAATCGTTGGGAGATTGACATGTGTCTGCGCCTGAGTTGAGGAGAAACAATGGAAATGAGGCCGCCAAGTGGCGGCCTCATCTTTGACCTATAAATCATTTCGTCATAGGGCACTTGATAAAACTTAATAAATGGAGCAAACGACTCATGTCTTCTCTCAACTCGACTTGATTGACACTCTCTTTGAAAAAATAGAGCAGGTGATAAGAGAAACGAGGGCTTTGGAGTTCTCGATTGTCTTATCATCGCCGGTGTAGATGGGAAAAGGCCTTTCCGAGGCGACGCAAAGGAGAATGACCTACCACTAAGAGGAGATATCCTAGGTCCAACGAAAGAATGAGAAAGGTTGGTCTGGCCAACTTTATGATCCGATAACGAAAGATACCACGGTTTGAGAGAGTCGAAATGATGCGACACGGTGAAAGCAAACCTAGACGAAGAACACGAGCCGAGTTTAGCCGACGACGACATCATGAACCTCGAATGGTCATTCTTGAGTGATTCTTCAATCTCTAGGGATGAGATGATGACTATCAATGATGAAAGCTCCACGAATGGCCTCACTCCCTACAATCATATGTCGTACTTTAAAAATGCGATTTTTATTTGAAAAAAATAACAACTTTTCAATCATTACCTTCCAAAGATAAGAAAACAAAGATGGGGGGTCAATGATAAAAGCCTTATGAAGCCTTCGTGGGTAATAATCTGCTATGATCTTCACTGTAGCCACCAACATGTTCATAAAGGCGGAAGCTGATCTGAAAAAGCCTGAAATTTTACATTATTTTAAATAAATTAATTCCGAATGGAAATCTTCTTAAAAAAAGAGCACTCATTTTATGGAGTAAAATTAAATAAAATAATAATGAGGATAAAAAGATGGGAAAAATTCAAATCACTGTTGAGCCGGATTCTGACAGGAAAAAGGAGAATTATGGACACTTTTGCTTTAACGTAATTTAGGTATGAAAATGACTTTATATACCCCTAAATCGGCATACGTGATCGTGACACCTCAAGGGTATTCCGGGCAATTTCTGACACATTCTTGTTCTTTTACACAAAAAAAGATGTTAATTACTGTGGTTTATTCTTGATTTAGTTAATTAAGTAATTAATTAGTTAATATATAGTAAGGCGTGGCTTTGGAATAATTAAATTGACTATGAAAAGTCGTTTTTAAACTTATTGGAGAGTGGCGTTGGAATCCCTAGATAATGGAATGTAGATTTATCTATTTCCAGCTTTAATCTATTTCTTCCAATTAAAAAAAATTAAAAAGTAAATAGAATAATTTTATAAGTTAGTATAATTTTTTTGTAATTCCTAAATAATGTTATTATAATATATTTTGAAGAATTTTGACTTACTGGCGTCGAAGATTAGAACAAATTCTTCAACATTTTTTGCCATTGTTTGAATTGCAACTTCGAGAGTAAACACTAGCAAACGAGTAAACCTGCAAGATATTAAAAAATAATAATTAAGTGAATAAAATTAATTTATACGTGATCACTTCAAAATATATACTTACAATTTCTGTGAATGGAATTTCTGGTAATCTTGTTTGATTCGGAATATCTGCAGTTAATCATCATAACATTAATATTAAATTTACAGTGTGGAATTCACTTTTCCCTAAGAAGAAAAAAGAATACTCCATTATAAATTAAATTTTACCATAACAGGTCTAAGTTGGTCATCATGGCCTGCCACGTAAGCCATTCCTTCAGTGAGCTCAGCAGAGAATTCATCAGCCATCAAATGATCTTGAAAGAAAAATCAATAGATAAAATACATTCAATTCAAATTTATCCTCAAAATTTATTTGATTCTCATTATAATTTGCTTTTATCTTCTCAAATAGAAAAGTAAGATTCTGAGCTTAAAACAAGAAATTAGGAGAATTATTGCATGAAATAAGGAGGTGGGTGATGAAAATATGCAAGAAATATACATGAATCAATTTGCTATATTATAATTAAAAAAAAAAAAGATTATGATTGAAAACTAGAAAAAAAAAGTGAAAAAATTATACTCCATATACACACATAATTACCAGTGTGAAAGGAGTCTCTCCAAGAAAGACAGTTTCGAAGATGCTTAGCAGCTTTGTTGACACTATTCCCTTTTGCTTTCAGAAACCTCTCCACACAAGCACTATTGCAGAATTTCTCCTGTTAACATCCAAACAAATATTTTTCATGTTCAACCTTTCTCTCTCTCTCTCTCTCTCTCTCTCTCTCTATATATATATATATATATATATATATATATACACACACACACACACAAATACACAAACACACAGTAGAAAGGTGAGAAAACCTGATTGAGAGTGAGTGGAGCTTGTTTGTTGAGAAGGTGAAGCACCTCTTCAACCCTGTGTAACTCATCATTCTGGGCTTCAATTGTCTTTCCCATTCTGAATGAAGAGAGAGAGATGTGATTGTGCAGTGTGTGAAATCAAGTGAAAATCCTCTCAATAAAACACAACACATTTGCAAACTCCACACAGTGGATTCTTTAACTTAACTTTTCGAAAATAGATTGTTTCTTTTTCACCTTTAATAAATCTACGAAATGGGCCCGAGTGGGAGTGGTTGTATGACTATGGGGTTGGCCCAAATTTTGTACTTATAATTATTAATTGGATTAGAGCTTTCACTTCATTAATTAATATTGAAGAATGAGAGAAGTTGAATTAAGAATTAAGATGGATAATTTATACCATCTTATTATTTTGTTCCTTAAGACAACAGTGCATTCAATAGCTTACCCCCCAATGCTTATATTCTAGACATTAGGTGGGTGGGCGGGAGAAGGAATCTAAATAGCTTTTACATCTAAATAAACTATAATCAATAGTTTCACTCAAGAAAATATAACTACAATAATTAGTAGATTGTATTCACAAAATTCAAATTGAGGGAAGTTCAACCAAAACATGGAACATGACATACCACTGTACTCCAAATTAACAAAACTATCACCATTTTATATGAATAATATGAATGTTTTTTCTTTTATCAGCTAAGTAGGCCTCTTAATTGTATTTTCTACGACTATTACTAATGCCATATTATAAATCGTAGCTCCAAGTTTAAAATTATATGTCTGCCTCTACACACTCCTAAAACATATACTGACAACATTATTTATACATTTATAGATCAAATAAACTTTGAGATTTGTATAAATAATAAAATTTATTCCAAGTAAATTGCAATGTTTATATTATCAAATGGACTCGTGTGATGACTAAATATCGCTACTTCTTCGAAACTCATCCATTATGTAAATGAGATTGTAATAATTTCTTTAAATCAATAGAAGTTAATACATAAAAAGCAATCATGGGAGTAGGGTACATTATTGACAAGTTCTTGATTTCAAATCCGAAAAAATCATGGTTCGTGGATCTTCAATCTCTTGTGGGGGATCTACTGGCAAAATCAACAAATGTAATGGTCTTCTTATTTTGATTCTTAATTTATGAGGTACAACTATTTTTTGTCCTATTGTTTCTCTAGTGGGAAATGGCTATCATGCAAATACGACTTTGAGGTCGATGCATTTGTTATTCAAATTGCTAGAAAATCCTAAGCTACGTTTTCATCTGTGCTTAAGTAGTCGAGTTTGATATATGTTTACCTAACTTTAACTTATATAAATATATATAAAATTCAAATTTTGAATATAGTCTCTATGTCACTACCTAAAAATTTCATCTTATAATCATAGCTTTTTTTCTTTTCTTTTCAAATTTTAAGTGATACACTAACTATGTGTTTATGGGTTTACTTAGTGGGATTGTGGGGAATGACTTAATGCATGTCAATTTTGATTCAATATGATGATTGGAGACAAAAGTACCAAACCTAGCCAAAGATACAAAAGGTCAAACATATAGAATTTATTGTATAAGAGCAAGTTCTTTATTTTTTTTAAAAAAAATCTAAAATAATAAAAGCAAATAATCTTATACTATATCTTTTTTATTAATTTTCGCCGTAACATGGAGTCGCACAAATTTGATAACAGCTACCATACCATACTGCAGCCCAGCCCAACATTAGGCCCGAAAAATTATTGAAATATATTGTAGAAATGTCATTGTAAGAAATATTATAACCATTATTATTACGGAATGGCATAATTGTAAGATCTAAAAATTCTTCTTTAACAGAAAATTTATAAAATCTTCTTTTACTAAAAAAAATAAATAATACTCCCTCCGTCCCATGAAAAGAGTTACGTTTACTGTTTACACGAAGATTAAAAATATAATATTTTAATGTGTAGTGAGTTGAGAGATAATAATTTAATGTATAGTGAGTAGTTGTATTAGTATTGTGTGTGGACCACATAAAGAGTGATTGATTTATGTGAATCTCATCTACTAAAAAAGAAAATATCTCTCATAGCGGGATGTCCTAATTAATAAAATGTAACTTATGTGGCGGGACTGAGGGAGTAAGAAACTACTCTAATCCTTTCAAATATTATAGATCCTCTAGGATGGAAGAAATGAGGAACTTAGCAGTGAGCAAAAAAATTAGTTTACTTTATTATTTCAAAAAAAAAACACTATCTGTCCCATATTAAATTTTATTTTTTATTTTCATTCGTCCCATTAAACTTCACCACCCAAAAAAGAGAATATCGCATAAGTCACACGTAACATACTTCACAATTTATTTATTTATTATCTAAAAATACTACATTACCCTCCAAAAATAAAAAAAATCTGATCATAAAACAACTTTTCTTAAATTTCATATTTACAGTAATTGTGCAATTTAAACTGGACGGATAGAGTTGTACTTTTAAATTTAAATGAGTAATTACACCTAGGTGAAAGAGTTATACACTCTTAGGTCATCTCCAGCAATTTACCCTATTTTGCAGCACATTTACCCCTAAAATGCAGACAACTCAGTAAATCATCTCCAGCAGTTGACTCCATTTTGCAGCACATTCATTTTATTAATACTATTTTTATTAATTTTTACATTTAATTCATTTTTCATTATTATATTTATTTTTGAATACCAAAATAATATAATAAAAATATTAAAATGTCTAAAATTAAAATAATATAATCATTAAAATTACAATATAATTTATTTAAACATGAAATTAAGACAACAATTAAAATTAAAATTACATTAAATAATACATAAACATCAAATTTAAATTAAGTTATAATTTATTTAAACATGAAATTAAGAAAAAAATTAAAATTAAATATGTAATGTAAATTTTTGTTTGGGATTTTAATATGTAATGTAATTTTAATTTTTAATATATTTATTTTTTAAATAAATATTTTTAAGCTTATATAAAAATATAGAATTATTTTCATATGTACAAAATATATATTAATTTACTATTAAACCTAACAATCATAATATTTTTTCACTTATTTAAATTAATTTTATAAATACGTAAAAAAAATAAATTAAAAGAAATACAGAAAAATTAACGCTAATCTGACATATCATACATAGTATTAATTTATATTAACCATTAAAAAATTATTTATCATTTAAATTAATAACTGAAAAAAAATTTAAAAAATAATAAAAAAATTTGCAGACTTCACTGTAGCGTCTGGATTTTTCCAGCGCTACAGTGATTTCCATCATTTTGCAGCAGATTATGCTGATGTGCTGGAGGAAGTCTCGTACTGAAAAATGCAGACCCAACCCCATTTGCGGGAGTGCTGGAGAAGCTCTTAAAAGAAATAAACTTGAGTTGCAAGTGGCTTACATATTTTTGTGTACATGTAAAGTGTAATTGAGAACCCCTATCCTACCAAGATAGGTTTAGGGGTAGAGTTTGACAAGTTCATATCACATTCAACGGCCATCTAGAAAGTCAGAATACTTGAGACATACTCCTTATAGGAATGCTATCTTACAATACACGAGACACAAAGAAACCCCATTACAAAACCAAAAGAAAACACTACTTTGGACAAATAAGGAAATAAGATTTAGCTTGATGAAGAAGGGAGGACATAAAAGGAGGCAGTTTTTTCTTTTTCTTTTCAAAAGCTTGAAAAGAAGTGCTTCTTGATTGGTAGACTAGCTTCTTCTACTACAAGAGGATATAACAATGACATTCTACCAAACAGGAACTAGGTGTGCATGATTGGTTTACAAGGGTTAGTCTAAACTTCACCCATTGTCTAAGCAAAACCACCATGCTTTCTCTCTCTATAACCTTGTTTTCTATCTCTTATTTCTCCCTACCATGAGCAAAATCATCATCTCCAATGGGGTGGCTAAAGTCCCTAGTCTCGACTCTGAAGAAGTTTTGGTGTGTACACTCGACTCACAAAACAAGTAAGTGATCCTTAGTGCAATGCTATCTAAAGAAGTTCTCAGACAGGCTATTCACTTGTTTAAATGATGTAAGCTTACAACTATGTTGTGTGGTTATTGAATTCTTAGGCAGAGGGATATACATTCTGTACGAGGACGTTAAGTCGTGCCCCTACGAAGACGTGCATGTACTCTGGTCCATACTAGTGGACTCTTGTCCACCAGCAGCTCAACAGCATGCACAAAAACAAGAAGACAGCAGGAAATGCAACAGTTATTACACACATGTATAATGTACTCCATATATGACAGTTTATGCCTCTTCAGGTTTTGTTTTCAGTCTTCACATTTTGGTTATGTGATCTAATTTGCTTGTGTTACTATACAGTACCACATAAATTACTGAAATTGTCTAACTATATTTCATCAGATAATCGGCTTACTAAATTAACACATCTTATTTCACAAGCATTGTTCATAGGAATGTAGTCAAGCTTAATTGATTGGAAGGTTATTCAAAATTTCTAGAAGTTAGAAGCTTGAAAGTCGGTAAACTATATTTTCTAACCCTTCTGGCTTACCATCTGAATCTATAGCAGGGGAGTTAGCAGAAACAGAGTCATGGTACCTAACAATATTCTTGCTAATGTCAGTGCCTTAAGAAGAAATTTTCGTAGGATGAGATAAAACATCACAGGTAATATACTGATGCATCTCTCCTGTCCATGTGAATATCATAGTTGGAACTCTATAATTGGGGAAAAAGAAGATTCTTCTATGCATTTATAATGTGTCTTATTAAAATTATGAGTAGTTAATCATTCACTGTCTTTAACTAATTTTTTTGTTTAACCGTCTTAATGATCTATCTCATTATTTGGGATGGAGCCCTAAATTCAACTACCCAATCAAAAACATTATCCAAAACCACTTCTAAAGAATATATTAAAATTGAATAGTCTTAAGCATAGACTGTTTCACGAGGGACAATTTTATAACCGTGTTTTTACTTTTTATAAGGTGGCTCATATTCTTATACATAAATGATCATGTCAAGTAAGTGATGAAAAAGAGATATCGGACTATCAGGTTTCACAATTTTTTGTCTCGTTACTCAATCTTTTTTTAATAACATATCGTACACAAACAGGAGTATGTTTTAACAACGTAAATGACATGAAATCATAACAGAAATGCACCTTGATTCAGGTTGTATCGCTCTAACTATATTCAACAACATACAGACATCATATCCTTTTTTAAGGGAACAGTAGTCTGCGTCATCATAGTCAACTTGTGATCGCCTAACCTAAAGAAGAAAAGGAGATAACTCTATCATACACAGCATATAATGAAAATGCCATTCCAAAATGTAGTGAAGCAGATGTAGGAGAAAGAGTCATACTACTCTCTTGAATAAAAGATGTTCAAGTTTTACATTCAAAGACTGATTCTGAATTCGTTGGTAAAATATTCGTTGTCCCAGCATTTTCCATCCTTGAGCATCACTTGTGACTAGTAGTCAATATAAATAGTACAGAACTTTTAGTCTTTTAAAGAAACATTCTATACAAATAATACATACAAATCGTATGATAAAGCCATAGAAGTCACTCCATTGGAAAAAAAGCTTCTCGAGCCCTGCAACATTGCCCGAGTAAACACTGAATATAGTACGTATCTGACCAGTTTAACACAATATGACAACTTCGTTGCAATTATATTTGAATTCGTGAGACTTAAATAGCTCGAAATTTGAGTAATAGATCTCCTATTATATAGCTTTCTAAATATTGCTAATTAGTACCTTGCCAAATGCACTTTAGTATGCCTCATGCATTAGTATCCGAGTAAAATACCAGTAAATTTCAGTTTTATGGTATTCCAATACAGAAACAGAGAAGCACAGAACAATACTTTCAATTCAAACTACTGCACCAAAATATAAGACTCATAACAAAAATCGGGCAATCTATATACCTAAAATGCATCACTTAAAAGGATTACTGTGAAGTCACTAGCTTAGAATGTGATAACAGTTGGAGATTTATTATACAGCTTACAATCCTGAGTTGAAGGCGGAAGTGTGTCTAATAAGATTTCCAAAGGAATAAATAGCAAGATTACACACCAAAAACAGAATCAAAATCACAAAGCATCACATTACATAGAATCGCCCATTAACACCAATATCTCACTCAAGAACATGTACTTGATAATAAATTACTATAATTAAAGAGAAACGTACGAATTAGAATCGCTGATTTAGACGTGGAACCGATTGGATTTGACGAGAACACGAACAAGAAATCGGATTCAGAAGCGTCGATTCCGTCGTAATTCGTAACCATCACCGATGCCCGAGATCATTGTGCAATTCTTCGATTTTTCAGTTTTTTCCTTCTTCTGTCTTTCCCTCATTTTTTGCTCGGCAATTGCGGAGATTCAAATTCTGGTGCCCGTTATGATTTATTCTCGCACTGCCGCCTTGGAAAATATTCCAATTTAAAAAAATAATAGCACTGCAATTTTATTTTATTTTTTTAAATTTAAGATGAATGAAATTTTTCAAATTTGGCAAATTTGAAAAACTTTATTCCTAATATTAAAAATAAAAAATATAAACTTTAGTCTTGTCTTGTTTAACTATATATACAATAGGAATTCCGGCCATCTTTTTTTACTAGTCTTGGTTATGGGTAACTACTTAACCTTATGCAGATTTTTTTTAATAAATTGTATTATTAATTTTAATTTATGAATATAGTATATATGTCTTCTTGATAAATATATTATTCTCTCTGTTCTAGATAAGTTCATCTTTATTATTTCATTGTTTGAGAAAAAAAAATTCCAATTTTATTGACTTTAACGAATAATATGATAATTTTATGTAGTAAATAATAATGTATAAAGTATGTTATATGTATGAAAAAATAATGTTAATTTTGAAATTAAAGTTAATTTTTGAGGTTTTAAATTGAGATGCTATTTTTTTTTAAAGGTTAGCTTCATGCGGGATAGAAAAATAAAGAAATTGTTAACTTAATATTGAAAAGGATGATTTTTTTTTTCAACGGCAAAATTAATTTTTCATTAAAAATTTAATAATATTTTTACGAGAAATTGTTAATAAACTGTAATTTTAATTTATTAATTTATATATATTTATTAATAAATTTTATGAATCGAATGTGCAGTAAGTATGACATTTTTTTAGTGATTCTTTAAATTATTTGAATTGAAAGATGCATTATTTTTTTTTATGTATTTTATGTATTGGTATTTGCTCCGTAGACAACTTATTTGATTTTTTTTATGTAATGGTATCCGATATGTTCATCGACTAATTAGTGAATTCAATTTTAAGTATGGATGTCAATTTTATCCGTAGGGTCGAATTATCCGCGGGTACCTGAGGTGGTGGGTACGGGTAGGGTATGCTTTATTGGGTAACGGGTAGGGTAATACCCGAACCCAATAAAAATTTTGCGGGTAAGGGTAGGGTACGGGTTCTCATTTTATACTTGTTTACCCAACCCGTTTATCCGATACTATATATTATACCTATTATATTTATATAATACTCCCTCCGTCCCACTAAACTCTTCACTCTTTCCTCATTTGTTTGTCCCACTACACTCTTCACCCTCCAAAAATAGTAAAAGTTTCAAAACAAATAACCTCTCACTACATTATATTTTCAAAAATATCACTCTCACCTAACTCACATAACTTACTTTATTATTTATTTATTACTTAAAAATACCACAATATCCCTAAAAGTCAATAAAGTCGGTCAAAAAATAAATTTTCTTAAACTCCATATCTACAGTAACGGTGAAGAGCTTAATGGGATGGAGGGAGTACTATATATATATATATATATATATATATATATATATATATATATATATATATATATATATATATATATATATATATTCATATTTATATTTTCTAATTTTTAATTAATTATGTCCAAAGTAATTGTTGAGAGTGGAAATTAGCGTGTTTGAGTGTTCAATTTAACACATTTTTAATGGGAATTGTTGTTATATATTAGTACAATGGTCTTATATTCATTATATGTGAGAAAAAAGTGCACTTGAGGTGTTTTATTGTGTGTTTAGGTGGAAAAATGACCAAAAGTGTAAAGTTGGAGAAAATGTGTAATTTGTGCAAGAATGCTGAAAATGCACGTCCAACTTTCATAATTTTTCTGTATTCGTGTGGAGATCAAAACTGGTGTTGTAATACATGGTTGGAATGCCATTGAAGAAAGGGTCATTTTGGCGTAAAGAACACTCAATTCGGAGTCCGAACGAGGAAGTTATGAGCAAAGTGGTGACGTCGCGCGAGCTGTGCCGAACAAAATTGCTGTGCTACTTTCCGTGGCTTGTTGCACATTCAAATCTTGGAGTTTTCCTAATTTCTTTACATGGATAGAAACCCAAGGAAGAGAGGATCGTGTGAGCGCAAAAATACTCAATTCAGAGATTGAATGTGAAAGTTATACGCGAAATGGTGAGACTGCGCAAGCTGATTCCAACCGGTTCGACTACGATAGGTGGGTTCGACCTGAGCATCAGGTCGAACCAAGGTCGAACCGGATGGTAGAAAAACTGGTTCGACCACGACAGGTGGGTTCGACCTGTTGTGCTGGTCGAACCAAGCACCTGGAGCTTCCAGTAGGGTGATTCGACCACGGTTCGACCTGGAGGGGTTGGTTCGACCTGTTTGTGAGGTCGAATCGAGCTTCGAGAACTTACCATATCTATATTTTCGAGGCCTAAACGCGTGAGATAATTAAGGAAGCCAGTTCCAGCCCTAGGAGACGTGATTACAAGTATAAAAGGAGGTCTATGCGGCCACAAAAAGAGGATTAGAACACAATACAATTGAATAGAGGAGAGGCCACACATACAACACCCTACAAGGGAGGATCACCCCCATCCATCATCCACTTCCTTTCCTTCATCCATCCATCACTTTGAAGATTCGTTTGTGGAATCAAGAGGAAAACCAAGAGGAGGATTCAAGACGAAGAAGGACGCGACGACGCCTACATCAAGGGTTTATTCGTTTCCTAATTTATCTTGTAATTTTCTAGACATTCGGGTAAGATCTATCCAACACCCATGATTGCTCTTCGAAACATCATGGGCTAGAGCCTTTTTGGTAGAACTAGGGTTGTGAAGGTTTTACGAATTAATTGAACTATCGTGTGTAAACTCCGTACAACACTACTTGTGGATTATTTTATATATGATTGTGCTTTCTTAATCCATATTCACGGTCGTTTTGTGCATCTTCAATTGGTATATAGAGTCTGAATATATATGTTGGTTGTAGATTGAATGCGTTCACCGCTGAACAGGATTCCATGTTATGATTCTAAGTGAGGGGACTCCGAAGCTTCATTAGAACTATCATATATGAATACTTATTAATTGAATTCGGGTTAGTAAGTAGGATAAAGAGCATAATTTTATAGTACCTATAAAATGGAGATCATATCGGGTTAGATTCCAGACGTGGGAAATAATTGATACTGATAGTACGTAGAAAGGGGGTGAAATTATATATCTTGCTCCGAGGTTATTCACACGTGTTACACGCATGTTTACTTGTGTCTATAGAGTAGATATGCATGGCTTAGTGATGCGTTCATATTCCACAAGGCAGAGTCGGACATCAACACATGAAAGGGAAATTAATGAGTGAAACTGGATTATCTTAGAGCTACCTATTCTCTTACTTGATCCACTTTCATATTTTTCAAGTGATATTTTATTTTAATTATTATTTTATATTTTTGTTAGTAGATTAATAATTCAAACCTCAAACTTAATTTCCATCTTGTCTTAATTAATTTAGTAAATAATTAAATTGATAATACGCCGTCCCTTGGGTTCGATATTCACTTGGTCGCTTGCTAAGCTGCAATTGATATCCTTAATAGTTGGGGATTAATTTTGCGTGCAAAGAAAACGCGCATCAATAATATATTTATTTTTATTTTTATTATAATATTATATATTTCTAATTATGTGTGTATATATTTATATTCCTACTTTCAAAAATTATATATATATATATATATATATATATATATATATATATATATATATATATATATATATAATTTTTAAAGTACGTATTTACATCATTTATTTAGTTTTTAATTACTCCCTCCGTCCGCCACAAAGGTGGACATTTGTTTTTTGCACGTGGATTAAGAAGTATTATTATTTAAGGTGTAGTTGGTAGTTGTATTAGTGGGGTGTATGGGTCCCATAAATTTATTGTATTAGTGATGTGTGTGGGTCCCATGTGTTTAAAAAGGAAAATGTAGACCCTAAACCCTTCGTCTCACCCAAAGAGTCCACTTTTATTTTTTACACACATGGGACCCACACACACCCACTAATACAATTAAAATATGGGACCCACACTCCCACTAATACAACTATCCACTACACATTAAAAAATAATACTTCATAACCCACGTGCAAAAAAGCAAAAACTACCCTTAGTGTGGGACGGAGGGAGTATTTAAGTATGTTATTTAATTCCAAATTTATATTTATACTTAAAAAAAAATTAATTTCAATACGATAAGATTGAACAAGTTTGAGAAATGATGGATATTCATATAATATTTTATAATTGAGGGTATCCATTCACCCGCAGATTATCCACGTACCCGACGGGTATACCCGTACCCTACCCGATGTTCAATTTTAGGGTAATATGGTAGGGTAAATAGGGTAGCGGGTAGTATAAGGATTTGTCCAATCCGTACCCTACCCTACTCGTTTACATTCATCCCTAATTTTAAGTCAGAGATTGCTCTGTATGGATAGTGAATCCCATTTCAAGCCATATTTGTATCTCTGTATGGATTGGCACAATAGTTTGTCGCATCCGGGGGTTTCGAATATAAGACTTAAGAAATTTCACTTGCAACTCAAGTCCTAACCATTAGTCCAACCCATGAAGATTAGATGCACCAATTTATTTAATATCCAAAACATGAAGATTAGATGCACTAATTTATTGAATATGAATTTTATTAAAAAAAATTAATTATTGAGTCACACATTTACGGGATTAAAAGATGATTGTAGTGGGATAAGTGATTCAAAATGGAAAATAACTGGTAATAAAACAAATAAATGGATAACAAATACTCCATTGCCTTGACCTATATTCTAATCATAATTTGTGTAAATAATAAAATTTTTTGTTATTTACGTTTTTGTTGGGTCAAAGACTCAGAAATAAATGGAGGGAGACATATTAAGGCATTTTAGAGATGCATAAATAAAAATTAATTATGCTAATTGTTAGCAAATAATTGGATAAAAAATTAACGTCTGATGCGTTACGCTGGGATAATGTGTGGCCATGCGAGCTGCTCATTTCAAACTTGTTGTGTCAATAATATATGGGTCATTTATTGTGGGTATAAGAGATATATTGACACAATGAGGTTGTGGGTATAGATATATTGATACAATCTTATTTTACTTAAATATTTGGGTGAGATTGAATGAATTTTATTAAGCATATAAAAAGTAATATTATAACAAAAATTATATTAAATTGATGAAAAATTATAAAAAGTTATAATATTTTAACAAAAATTATATTAATTGATGAAAAAATATAGTTGTGCAGTTTGCTCTTAACCAATATATTACACTATTATGATATTTTCTTAATATTTTATTATAAAACAGTTAAAATTAGTAATAACACATTTCAATGAATTTTTAAAATAATAAATAAAATATAAAGTATATATTTTCCCATTACACAATTTTTAAATTATCACCATTATATATATCTATATCCTATTAAAAAAAAAGTGGTAAGATAATACTATGAGATCTTATTAAAAAAAGTGGTAAGATAATACTATGAGATTGCTCTGAAATGATTTTTTTTTTTATAAACAAGATTTTTGTGATTAAAACATATATAAATTCTTGTCTCATAATATAGTCGATTATGGATAAATTTGGCAGATAAATTTGGCAAAAAAAAAAAATTTTAATGTAGTTTGGTAGAGCTTATGAACTAAAGAGCTTTGGAATCTTTAGTTTAGTCTAAATAAATGGGACAATGCTAAAAACATTTATGTCTTCCACCATCCGGACCGTTTTGCACTCTCATGTGCATGAAGTGACTCATGTCCAATTTAGGATTAATGAAAATATATTAATTTATGTATATTTTATTCAAATTTGTTATATAAATATTACTTATACATCAACTCATTAATTCAATATCTAGAACAAATTTGAACAAAATCCTTTCGACTAACATAAAAGAGTGAGGTTGCGGCCGTGCGCATTTAGAAATTTAGTATTATTGGTAAGTGTACATTATTTTGGTCTAAAGGGTATACACTTTAATTAATAAAAGGTACACCATTTTGTTCTAAAGGGTATACATTTTTCAGTAATATTTTTTTTTCTTTATAAAATACTAAAGGGTACACATTTTTATACTAAAGAGTATACAATTTAACACAAAATGCGCACGGAGTGTTGTCCATACATCCAGATACACACAATAATTTTCTTTAGAAAATAAAGGGTACACATCTGTATACTAAAGGGTATACAATTTAACACAAAATTCTAAAGGCGCACGGAATGTGAATTTTTGCCAATATAAAATACAAATGCAATTATGTATATACATATTATATATTAAAATATTATATTATTTATTTTTATATAAAAGTAAATGTAACTACTACGGAGTACTACGGAGGGAGATTTTTTTATTTTTAACAGGAAAAATGATTATGTTAATACCATTTAAAATGGCTATAGTAGAGATTTGAATTTTGAGTACATTAATCAATAGTAGTTAGTAGTTACCTGAATTAATTTCATGGAAGAAAAAAGAAATGCTTAAACTAGCTTTTTAATTTTTTATTATTTTTTAACAAAATTCAAAGAAGCTAATGCATCAATTAAATCCTACTTTACTTATAACTTAATTGAAGCAGTTTAATATTTATGAATTTTTACACTGGGGTCAAATTTAATTAATTTAATTTAAAATTTTCTAAACAAAATTAATGAACAAGTTAGCTCGTGAATTCGTAAACGTGTAATTAATTTAAATTAGGAGTTTCTTCGGTAAGGGACCTGAAAGATGAGTAAACTATCAATTTAAGATCTAACAGATTATTTCTATCGGTTCAAGACCTCATTCAGTTAAAATTATCAATTCAAGACCTATATCCTTGATTCCATTAAGTCTACTCCCTCCGTCCCGTCGAAAGAGATGCAATTACTGTAACTTTTGTGAGAACTTTTTGTTGTCAAACATAGCAATTTGACCGGGACAGAGGGAGTATATTTTAAGAAATAAGAATGCTGGGAGTTTGCAGTACTACAGATTTATTAGGCACAGAGAAGGAATCGGTAGATTCATATTAATTGATGGAATGAAGATAAGATGATGGATAGGATTTGCCACAGGTTTGATACTTTTGTGATTTTTATTTATTTTTCTTCTACGATAATGGTGAGCGGAACGAATTAAGCATACGATATATATATTGAAATTTACGACTTTCAGTTTTTAAGCATACGAGCATATATATATATATTTATTGAAAAAGATTATGACTTTCAATTTTCTTCTCCATTAATGTCTCGATATTAGATTGTGGAAGAAGATGAGTCGGATTGGAGAAGAAGATAAGAATTGAACGTTAATATTTTCTTTTCTGCAATTAATACCTACCAAACAAGTTTTTTAAGATATATGTCTTGGATGGATTCTGCAATTAGTACCCACCAAACAAGTTTTTAAGGATATAGGTCTTGGATGGATAGTTTGAGATGATTAAAGTCTTCAATCGATAAAATAATCTTTTAAATCTTAAATTGATAGTTAAATCATCTTTTTGGTCCCTTACTAAAAAAAACTCCTTTAAATTAATATCACAATTCATCATTTTTTATTCACACGAGTTTTTTTATCTCTTCTAGAAGCAAAATCTTGCAAGGTACTATACGACGACTTCACAGTCAAACCCATACACCTTAAAAAAAATAAAAATGATATTAATAATAATAATAATAATAATAGTAGAGTTTATGATAAATTTATTATATAGATTAATTTTATGAAATCTATAAATAAAAATAATAATAGCATATAGAAGAAATTGGAGTGAGACGGTGAGTTGGTGATTTAGTAAATAAAAGACCACTTTTCTTTTAATCGAGCTGCAAAGAATGTTTTTATTCATTTATTTGGTATATTTTTTCATACAAAACAATCCTATACAACCATTATTTAATTAATTGTTAATACTTCTACTATTCTCAAACGGCGGTGATTATGAATTCTTGTTAATTAAAAAATCTTATAATTAAGGAAAAAATAAAAACAAAATAGTTTACAGATAATCAAAGCAATGCAATTAGCTAATCTTATTAAGATAATAATAATATTGTACGTAAAATGGTGTAATGATGACATGTTGTACGTAAAAGTACCATGGCTTGTCATTATTATAATTTATTTAGTTAATTGGAAAATATCACGTATAGTTGGGAATTTAATTTGTAGTCAATAAAGTCTAAAACCCCACCATTGAAATTCATTGCTTAAAAGCATCTGTGTTGGGGTAGGTTAACCCATTTTATAATTATTTCATTTTGATTTGCATATCTCATTATTTTGACCCGATTGATTTTTCATAAATACTTAATGAGATATCCCTTCTTTAAATTACCCCCTTAATTATCTCTTTTTATACACACATTAATTAGATTTAATTTATATCTTCAGAACATTTATAGGAAAAAAAATATCCTCTCGAAATAACTCATTTCTTTTATCTTTATTAGATAAAATTTATCGTAAACTAAATACTGCTCCATTTAATTTTATCATAATGATTATACAATCTAAAAATTCACACCACAAATCAAGTGGTAGAACATTTCAAACCCCTATAACTTGATTTGGAGTGATAAATTTATTTAAACTTTATGGTGTGATTTATGGTGTGATACGGCTATCTAGTTCACTTGGCATATCATGCAACACAAATTCTTTTATATTAAGGTGAATACGTGAGAAAGTTTGTATGATAGGTTAAAATATAATTATTGTATAGATAATGTATGTTTGGTGGTAGTTGAAGTATGTATTTTTAAAAGATGATGAATTATGCATTTTTAAAATATATAAGTTCAGAGTACTATAATATGATTCACTATAAATATATACTTTAAGTGTAAATAAATAATATATTTTAAGTATATATTTTAATAGTGAGTGGATTAGTATAATATATGTGATTTTACGATGGAGTGTCCTTTTATTTAAATTTATAATATGTTTACTTTTGTAAAATTTCCGCAATATTATTCTCAAAGAAAATGCATTTGACTTCAAGATTGAAATTTTCAGACCATTATAATTCTGTTAAATAAATATGGGAGAGGATGAATATCCCACAATATGAATTATTAGTTCATAAACCTCTGTAAGTTTTTAGTTTTCAAGAAAAATAGTAGAAAAAAAAGGGAAGTACCGAGGTTTGTACTAATCTGTGATACCCACTTGGGTGACTGCCAAATGTCAAGAAATAATTAACTAATAGCTAGTTAATCTACGTTGTTGGTCCCCTTCTGGCAAGCTGTTTCAGCTCTGTCCCTCTTGAAAAAATTCATATACATTCACTATATCATATCTCAGTCTCAAACATTGCAGAAATAGAAAAGGTGAAACTGTGGGTCAATCAGTGTGTGTTGTGTGTGGTATTTGTTTAGCTGCTCGTGATGAGATAGAAAAGTGAAACTTTAGAGAGAGAGAGAGGAAGTTGTTCATTTTTTGTCTTGATTTGTAGTGGTGGAGTGGAGTGGAGGGATTGAATTTATGATTTGTTTGGAGAAAAAAAAATTAAATCTTTGCTTTTTTTTAATGGAATCCATTCTTGCTAAAAAGTCGTGTCTTTTCTTGATTTGATACTGTTTAAACACGGTAGATCTCTTATTGATTGGAGATTCATCAT
Source organism: Pogostemon cablin (assembly GCA_023678885.1). NCBI lineage: Eukaryota > Viridiplantae > Streptophyta > Magnoliopsida > Lamiales > Lamiaceae > Pogostemon > Pogostemon cablin. The sequence goes on from CM042989.1 coordinate 1,164,691, forward strand.
CATTTTTCTCTCTCTCTCTCCTACCACATAGAGAGAGAAACAAGATAAACGAGAGAGTGAGAAAATAGATTCAAGGAATGAATGGTGTTGTTGATCTTGATTCAGATGATTCTGAGTTTGTAGAAGTGGATCCTACTGGAAGATATGGAAGGGTATATTTTCACCTCTACTTTCTCAATGCCATTAATTATTATTGATCTCTTTTTTATTTCAATTATTGCTTATTTTGTCAGATTTCATTTCTTTACAGTGTATTTAACTTTACATTTCCTTAGATTTGAGGTTTATTTCAGTTGCCTTTTGTTTCCCTTTCTGTGATTACAGTATGATGAGATTCTTGGAAAAGGGGCTTCAAAGATAGTGTATGTATCCACTCCCCCCCCCCCCCCCCCCCCTACTATACTGAATCAGATTATTTTGAAGTTTATGATTTCTGGGCCTTTCTTGATTGATTGCATTTTTTTTTTTTAATAAATAAAATTATGCAGCTATAGAGCTTTTGATGAATATGAAGGGATAGAAGTAGCATGGAACCAGGTGAAACTGTATGATTTCTTACAAAGCCCTGAAGATCTTGAGAGGCTATATTGTGAAATTCATCTCCTCAAAACATTAAAACACAAAAATATTATGAAATTCTGCACTTCTTGGGTGGATACTGCTAATATGAACATCAATTTTGTCACAGAAATGTTCACGTCTGGAACCCTTAGACAGTAAGTGCACCCTGTCTTAGATTCTTGTCTATCTGTGGATCATCCAACTAGTTTCTTATAATCGAGCTGCGTTTCGTGTGTTTTTCGTAAAGGTATAGACTAAAACATAAGAGGGTGAAAATTAGAGCAATCAAGCATTGGTGTAGACAAATCTTGCAAGGTCTTCTTTATCTACATAGCCATGATCCACCTGTGATTCATAGAGATCTCAAATGTGATAACATTTTCATCAATGGTAACCAAGGTGAAGTCAAGATCGGTGATCTTGGCCTCGCTGCAATCCTCCGGAAATCCCATGCTGCTCGTTGTGTAGGTAAAATAATTAATAGTCAAGGCATTTATAGTATAGATATCTATGATACATCTACAATAACTTGAGCCGAGGTGGTCATTTAACAATGTGTTAGAGCCATGGCCTTATAAAAGGCATGAGGTTGAATCCACCACCGTTAACTTTCCACATGCAAGGCCTGCACGTGGGGGCTCGTATGATACACGTCTCTATCAGCTTAAGCTTTTAGATGAGTTGGTCATTTAACAATATTGAGCTCTGTGATGCAATGGTTCTTATGTCGAGTGTTTTGTCAGGAACACCAGAGTTCATGGCTCCGGAGGTGTACGAGGAGGAGTACAATCAGTTGGTTGATATATACTCATTTGGGATGTGCATTCTTGAAATGGTGACGTTCGACTATCCTTACAGCGAGTGCACACACCCTGCTCAGATTTACAAAAAAGTGATCTCGGTAAGAACTGAAGTATGCTCCTAGTTTCAGACATGCTGTGCTGTGTTGTGCTGTTTCGTGTCGTGTTTGTGTTGTGATGATGAGGTTTTCTGTTTAGGGAAAGAAACCGGATGCTCTATACAGAGTTAAGGATCCTGAGGTTCGTAGATTTGTTGAAAAGTGTCTGGCAACGGTGTCAGATAGGCTGTCTGCATGGGAGCTTCTCAATGATCCCTTCCTTCAGATAGATGACTATGCCTGTGATTTGAGGGCATCCGTTTATCAACGAGACTACGACGAATTTGGCCCGATTCTAACTCAACGTCTATTGAGTGCTCAACACAGCACAACGAGTTCTTTAGTCAATGGTTACAGTCACCTTCTAGGTTATGATCAAGAACATGAATTGGATTGCCACTCGGTGGACTATGATGCGAATGAAATCGACTTATTCACTATCCAAGACGACGAGCACTTGGAAAACGTAGACATAACTATCAAAGGGAGGAGAGCTGAAGATGATAGCATCTTTTTGAGACTCAGAATTGCTGATAAGGGAGGTAAACTGATCAGCGATCACTGATTCAAATCTTGCATTGATGTTCATTTCCTCGTTGTGATGCTGAAAACGGCTCTTTTTTCAGGACCTGTTCGCAACATTTACTTCCCTTTTGACATAGAAAACGACACAGCTCTGAGCGTAGCGACTGAAATGGTTGCTGAATTAGACATCACGGACCAGGACGTGACCAAGATTGCTGAAATGATCGATGGTGAGATCGCCTCGTTGGTGCCCCAGTGGAGATGTGGTGTTGGCATCGAAGAAAGTCCGAACCACAAAACCAGCAGTGTCTGCTACTGCTGTGCGCCCAATGGCTCTCTTACAGGTTACACATGTTCTAGAAAGAACCTGCAATGTACTAAACATGGATGTGGATCAATGCATGGCCGTTTTGAGGAGATCACCGAACAGTTTGAAGAAGTCGAGCAGTCTCTTCGACCCAACGGTGGATACTGCACGGATGCATGGTCACATGAGCACCACAACCATGATGAAGTGAACTCTCAAAACAGTGGTGACATTGATGATATTGGAAACGAGAACGCGGAGAGAATGACAAGAATCGACCTAGACGAAGGCTTCCAAGCTACAACCCTAACAGAGGATTGTGACAATGAGATCAGGCAAGAGCTAAGATGGCTTAAAGCCAAGTATCAAATGCAGTTGAGGGAGCTTAGAGATCAACAACTTGGGATTGTGTCGAGGCCACCGGATTTGAATTCTGATGACCCGTTGCATCGACACTCGCTCCACCGCGCAACTTCTCTACCCGTCGATGCAACGGACATGTAGAAGAAACCTACCAAATAGTTAGCATTTAAGTTAACTCAGAATCTAACAAGATTTGAGTTAGCAAGCTTGTGATCCTTTTTTTTTGCAGCTTGTAGTTTCAGTTTGAGTTGTACATTCCCAGCTTAAGCATGAATTGAGTTGTTGTACATTCCCAACTTATTTATAATGAGAACATGGCATCATAAATTGAATGATCAACTCTCTTTTATTTCTCTCAGTGTTCCATTTTTTTTAATCAGGAAATATTAGTTGTTAGCTCAACTAGACCTATACTTCTATATTTTCTCCGAGTCTCCTTATTACTCCCTTAATTGAGTCCCCTTATTACTCTATTAGTTGTTAGTTCAACTAGACCTATACTTCTATATTTTCTCCGAGTCTCCTTATTACTCCCTTAATTGAGTCCCCTTATTACTCTCTTAATTCATTCGAACCTGGATCACTCACTTTAGTTAATTGAGTCCCCTTATTACTCTCTTAATTCATTCGAACCTGTATCACTCACTTTAGTGAGAAACTCAGTGACCAAATGAGCTACCTACTTGGATTTACCAGTGTTCCATTTGATGATTGACACATTGATTTTAAAACTAATTCCATAATTGCCTTTCGTCTTGAGTTAATTGTGTAGTTTTGTTGTCTCTTATAAAAATAAATTGGTATTTTTTAAAAAAAATTATTTTATGTGAATAAAGAAAGTTTGAAAATACAGCATTCATAGTAACTATTGGACTATCTCGTCCACAAGTGAACTGGTCAAATAGAGGCCCAATTTGAATTGGTTAAAATTGGGCCAAAAATAAAACCCATTAAGCGATGTAGTGAGTCTAGCCCAAATATTTCCTTCATTTAAGAAGAAGGATTCGGAAAAGCATATCATGTAAATGGCCCAATTAAAACCATTTACTGTATTTTGAAAGAAGATTATACTGAATTAATTTTTAATCTTCTAACCTAATTTAAGATTGTCATAGGTTTTTTTTGCAGAATAATTTAACTCAAATTATAAGCAATGTAATCAGAATAAAAGTGCTGGTCTTTAATTTTAAACTTAACAAAAGAACTCATTAAAAAGTAAAAAAAAAAAAATATTACAAAGATGCAAAAAATTATGAACCACACTAAAATACAATTAATCTTTTCGAATGAAAAAATAAAAGTTTCAAATCTATCAAGAAATACTAAAAAAATTTAGGAAAAAAAAGGGTCATAACTTAATTTTTCTTTACGAAAATAGAGTAATATTTTAAATTTAAGATATTCTGAATATTAGCAATTAAAATTATAATTATATTAATAAAAAAATAGAATATCCTAATGACGGATATAATCTGTATTAAATAGAAAGTTTAATGAGAAATCGAATTTTAACTTCATTACAAAACCTGATATCTCTGTGTGTATAACTCAACGGGAGGCCAATTGCAATTAGTTTCCAATTCTGCTCTTTGATTTCTCTTCTTCGCTTTTATATATTGTTTGCTAGAAAACTACGTATTTCAGCTAGAATTAATCGCCGATTAAGCGAATTCTCCTCCGTTTTCGTTGTGGTAATCACTTAATTGGTTAATTCTTGAAGATTATTGAGCATTCGATGGTGGGTTCTTACTTTTGCTTCAGATCTAATGCTCTGCTGCAGAATTGGGAACCCGTTCTCTAGAGATGTGTTTTCATCGGTGAGTTTCGGTTGAATTTCGTGTGAATTTGATTGGAAATCAAGGGTTTATTTACGTAGTCGATGCATGAAAATGGAAGGGAGTGTTGGATCGGTAGTGCTAAAGAAGAAGAGCTCGTCAGGGTGTTTGATCATAAAAAAGAAAGGTTTGAACAATAATTCAGGCGGAGGAGGTTTGGGGAGTTCGAGTGAGAGTAGTATGGGAAAGAAGAGGGTTAGTTTAGCTGCAAGTGATTCGAGTGATGAGGATGAGTCGTTGGAGTTTATGAGAAGAAAAGTTTATGATAAGAGGTTGAAAAATGGCTCAATGGGGTGTAAGAGAAGTGAGCTAGAAACTAGGGACAATGCTGGGATTGAGGATGGGTCTGAGAGGAAGAGGAGTAGGTTGGATTTGTTTGAGTTTGATGAGTACGATGAATTTGATGGGAAAAAGATGAGGAATGAGTTTTTCGGGCACAAGTTGAAGGCATGTGGGGGTAGCAATAGCTATAAAATGAAGGAATCCGGTGTTAGCTTTAAAAGGAATTTTGCGGTGGATAAAGGTTCTTCCCGTTTTGATGGTTCCAGCAGTGGTAAGAGTAAGGAAAAAAGGTCCAGTGGTGTGAGGAATAAAGAGTTGTTGTTGGATGATGATGAAGCCCACATGCCAATTTCGTTGTTAAGGTTGAAATATCAGGAGACAGCTGCTGAATCAATTAGGTTGCAGGGGAAGAATGGGGTGCTTAAGGTTATGGTCAATAAGAAGAAAAAAGAATTTCCTTCTTCTCCTGAGGATTATGATCCCAGGGAACGTAAAGAAAGAAAAGGTTCTAGGTCTGATGATGTTGTCAAGAAGGAATCTCTAGTTTATTCGGATTCAAAGAAGCCTGAAAACCAAGGTCTGATGGCTGACAAGGAGAGAAGTGCAGAGAAGAAGAAAAAGGAGTCGACAGTGGAAAAGGTAAAGCCATCTTCTCATAAAGGAAGGAAGGTTGGAGATTTAGAAGTAGATGGGGTCGATACGGTGTTGAAGTTGGGAACACCAAGATTAGAAGCTTCTAGCTCAAAGAAAAGGGAGAAAAAGGAGGCAGAAAGGTCTCCTAGTGTAGAACATGATACTCCTGTTAAAGGCAAAGAGGTAAACGAAGGGAGTGCTAAGCGTGGTGGAAGTACTGAAAAACAATTGCTGCGTGAGAAGATCAGAGGAATGTTAATTGATGCTGGATGGTCTATAGATTATAGACCAAGACGGAACAGGGACTACTTAGATTCTGTGTACATAAACCCTAGTGGAACAGCCTACTGGTCGATTGTCAAGGCTTATGATGCATTTAAAAAACAGTTGGGGGAAGACAATGGTAAAGTTAAAGCAGATATTGTCTCTCCCTCAATTGCTCCTCTATCTGAAGATCTGGTAAATAAACTTACAAGGAATACTAAAAAGAAAATTGCTGAAGCAAATAAAAGGAAGAGAAAGGAAGATGGAATGACTAACAGCGCCAAGAGATGTGCTGTAAGAGAGGTTGCAGAGAGCTCAGACAGTGATCGGAGCGAGGAGAGGCTCAGTTCCTTTATGAAACACAAGCAGAAGTCACGGGGAAAGTCTTATAAAGTGGATAAAGATAGTGATGATGATTTAAGTGATGAAAAGCCTCCTGCTTCCAAATTTAGTGTCATACAGGGAAGAACAAATAAAGTCACTGGGAGATGCACTCTTCTTGTCCGTGGTTCTAATAGAGATGAAAACTCTGAGTTAGAAGGATATGCTCCATATAGTGGGAAAAGGACGGTGCTGGCATGGTTAATTGATTCTGGGACTGCAAAGTTAAGTGAGAAGGTGCAGTATAGGAACCGTAGAAGGAGTCGGGTTATGTTAGAAGGTTGGATCACCAGAGATGGTATACATTGTGGTTGTTGTAGCAAAATCCTTACAGTTTCGAAATTCGAGCTACATGCTGGCAGCAAGTTGCGCCAACCATTCCAGAACATATTTTTGGAGTCCGGATCTTCCCTCTTGCAGTGCCAAATTGATGCCTGGAATAATCAAGAGGAGTCTGTGCGTCAGGATTATTTTACTGTTGATGTTCAGGAAGGTGATCCAGATGACGATACATGTGGCATTTGTGGTGATGGGGGTGATTTAATCTGTTGCGATAGTTGCCCATCAACTTTCCATCAGATCTGTTTAGGAATACAGGTACAGGCATAGACTCGTCTCACAGTCGTTGGTTTTTCTATTGGTACATTATTATTGGTACTTGTTTCCAATTGCTTCTTGTAATGTGTTTGATAAAAATATAATCTATGGTTTTTTCGTTATTGATCATGTGGTATGTGAGTTATTTGTATTGGTTAGCTGCTTGTAAGTCCGTGTTCTGTGTCCATTTTTAAACTGCACAATCACAAATATTACTCAATTCTATTGCTGCTTGTAAGTCCGTGTTCTGTGTCCATTTTTAAACTGCACAATCACAAATATTACTCAATTCTATTGCTGCCTTCTCAAGGAGTCTTGCATCTCAAACTCGTTATTCCTGAGTGTTATGGCATGTGACGCTTAATTACTTTTTTGCAACAATTTTGGGTTAATTTAAATTTTTCTTGGCTGTTGAGGTTCTTCTTACCTTTCTCTTGTTGCAGATGCTTCCTTTAGGTGATTGGCACTGTCCAAATTGTGCATGCAAATTTTGTGGGAATGTCAGTGGATGTGCAGCTGAAGAAAATAATAGCACTGCTGATGAACTTTACCAGTGCCACTTCTGTGAGAAAAAATGTAATTATTTTTATGGATTTTGAAGTTCTCACTGCAGCTCTTTCTCTATCTCACGTAGATGACTTTTTTACATTGTGAGTATGCTGAAATATGCCTATCTCTATTTTCATCTAGATCACAAATCGTGCAGTGAGAGGTTCAATGAACTACCCCAGAGTTCTAACAGTGCATCTTTCTGTGGACTAAAGTGCCAAGAGGTATTAATTATGTATCCTTCTGGTGTTCCAGATCACTGGCTGAATCATGAAAAATGGCATGTGTATTGATGTTTTTGCAATATTCTGAAAACCTTGGATCCAAATAAGCACATATAATTTACATGAGGAAGTTGCATGCTGGTCGCCTATCATCTACAAATGGTGCCTATGTTCGTCCAGCTCAAGTGGAATGATTAAATTTGCTAATCAAAATGAATAAAAATGAAAAAGAAGAAAGTTAGGAAATGAAGATTAATTGCCTTTTCTTCTCCTACTGCAGAGAATATGTTCGCTGGGATCTGCCGTGTTTCTTTATCTTATACAATAGCTTTTTTTTAATCAAGATTTTCGAAGAGAGGTCATATATTCCAAGGTCTATTGTTTTATGTATACTTCGACTTACATATAATAATACTTTCATGGAATCTTCTGGGCTTAAAGTACACCTCATCTAACATATTGTTGTACTGTTTCATAATATTATATCCTATAGAATAGTATGATAAGCTTACCTTGTATTTTCTTTTTTTGGTTCTGTAGATCTATGATCATCTAGAGAAGATTCTTGGAATCAGACATGAACTGGAAGCTGGAATATCGTGGTCTCTTATTCAGCGAAAAGATGTGTCTGATACCTCACAACGCGGATTTCCATTAAGGGTGGAATGCAATGCTAAGCTAGCTGTTGCATCATCTGTAATGGATGAGTGTTTTTTGCCTATCATTGACCGTCGAAGTGGGATAAATATGATAAATAATGTGATATATAATTGCGGGTATGCCATTTTTCATCATGTTAAATATGATAGATATGTGATGTGATTTCTTCAGCATCTGTTACAGTTACTCATGGATCATTATTATTTCATACCAGTGACAGAGAGACGGGGGTTCTTTTTGTATTATTCTAATTGTGGATTGTGTTGTTTAATTCAGTAACTATGTAGGATTGCTCTTTGTGTTCTACTTATGCTAGCATCTCTAATCAAATTTACCAGTGTGACTTAGCTAGCTGCACAATTTCTTATAGTCACCATTTCCTTCCCAAAAAGGAATTGCTGCTGTGTGTCTATTTTGGGATTGTTTCTTATGGTATTGTTCCACGTTGTAGTATTCATTATCGCTTTCATCTGTTGCTTCTATAAGGACTAAGCCATCATCTGTTCTTTCAAATATTTAATTTACTTTTCTTTCATCCTTTCTCTTCTTTTCTTATATTATTCCTTCCCCCTTCCTCTTTTACTGTCTTCAAATAAAAATTCTTTTTTGTTTAATTCTTTTTCTTTTTTAGTATATCTACTCATTATCCCTTTTGCTCGCATATGCATAAATGGACTGTAGATGGAGAGAGAGAGAGACATTTAGTGTATTCCTAAAATTTATTCTTTAAAACATTATACTGATGATATTTGTCTCTTATATTGCAGATCAAATTTTAATAGGCTGAATTTTTGTCGCTTTTATACTGCAATATTGGAAAGGGGTGATGAAATAATATCTGCAGCTTCTATCAGGTAGTAAAGCATAACTTTAGTTTGACATTTCTGTGTCCACGGGGTGATAATCAAATTATGTTATTTGATGCATTCTTTGAAAAAGTTTAGAGATGATAGTCTTGTTTGATTCTTGTGATCTGTAAAATTATTTTTCTATCTTTTGGTAATCAATGGCCTATGGCTATTGTTTAGCTGTCCATCATCTTCGTGCTTTAAAATGTACTAAATTACAAGGTAAATCAGTCGGATCATTATAATTTTATTTGACTCCTTGTTAGGCTTCATGGAGATCGTCTTGCTGAGATGCCATTTATTGGGACTCGTGACATCTATCGTCGGCAGGGGATGTGCCGGCGACTTTTATCTGCCATTGAAACTGTAAGAATAATATACTTTTCTTGTATTCTACTACTTCTATGCATGCATCAATTACTGCTTTCTGAGGAGCTAATATAAACATTGTTCTTCAATTGCATGTACTGTTGAGTATTTTGATCACTCTCCTTTAAAGTTAGTGTTTTTCTTACAAATGCTCCCCTGAAAAGTTGAAATTTATGGAATAATCAAGAGTTAGGTCAAACCACAGGGTAGCTTTTGAAATTATACCTAGCAGTTATCATCATGCAACTGTTATCCTTCTGTTCTGTGTTATCATGATCTGCTAAACTAAATCGGAAACTTGAAGTTCACTAAACATTGCTTTTCCACTACTTATGCTTTCTCTGTTATCGTGATTCTAGGAACTTCGTTCCCTTAAAGTTAGACAATTAATCATTCCTGCAATATCGGAGCATATGAACACGTGGAGTACAGTTTTTGGTTTCCATGAACTCAATGATGCACACAAGAAGGAAATAAAGACAATGAATATGTTGGTGTTTCCAGGAACAGATATGCTGCAGAAGCAGTTAGTGAAGCACGAAGATTCTGATGGTAAACAACTTTTCCCATTTGGAATCTATAAATTATCTTCCTTTATATGTGGCCAAAAGTAATTGAACAACTTCGATTGTCTCAAAATACTTGTGTATGCTGTTATTCCTGAAAACTTGCAATGTTGGTCATTTAACTACGAGGTGACTTTGTTCATCATTCTCCGCAATTTAGTATTAACTACTCCCAATTTGCACTATGTGAGGATGGATTTCGCTGCAATCCCAAATTTTATTTGGAAAATTGCATTTGACCTGTCGTGTATTTTCCAGGATCCAGAAATTGCTGGTACTGAGAGTTGTCAATCAGTTGCACAGAACTGAGAGTTGCTGGTTGTGAGACCAAAATTGCCAATTTCCTTTCATTTTGCCGCTATTTCACCTTATATTTTCGATTGCAGGCACTACAGTTTCTGTATCAACTAAAAATCAGCGCCGAGTGCCTCTTCCAGTCGAAAAAGGTGAAGTTAATCCAGGGCAGAAGGAACAGGCAAGCAGCGACTCTGAGGGGTGCTTAAAGCAAAACAGACAGGCAAGCAATATAGAGGATGAAGTGCCGACTGTTTCTTCAGATGCTGTTCGTGAACCGAGTAACACAGCACCTAAAGTTTATGTATTAACTAAAAATCAGCATCAAGTGCCTGTTCCAATCGAAAAAGGTGAAGTTAATCCAACTCTTGAGCAGAATGAACAGGCAAGCAATATAGAGGATGAAGTGCCGGGTGTTTCTTCAGATGCTGTTCGTGAACCAAGTAATACAGCACCTAATGGTTCCCCTGCGGCACATGAATCTGATGTTTGTCTTTCCAACAATGGAAGTACTGCTGTCGAGCCTGAGATGAGAAGCGCGCAACAAGAATCTTCGGACAATTTGAAGAGTTCAGCAGTACCGGCCATTCCTTCAGATGCTGTTCTTGAAACAAATAATGCAGCTTCTAGTGATTCTGATAAGGTTTGTGAATCCAATGTTCATCTTGCCAATGAGGGAAGTACTGCTTTCGAGCCAGAGATGAAAAACGGGCAAAAAGAATCCTTAGATAATTTGCATAGCTCTCCTTCTCCTGCTGAAAACAGTTGCATCTCTGACAGAGAGCCTGGATTGCTCGAATCTCCTTCTAAGGAAAACTCCAGTGCTTGCAAAAAAGAAGCACCTTGTCCAGAATCTGTTCCCGTTTCTCCAGACAAAACTTGCGATGCAGCTGAGGCCTTTTGTCACACCCCAAATTTATAAAGGAAGATTTCATAGTTGTTTTGAACGAATATAAATGAGGCATGACTAAATTTTTTTTTTTCTTTTAAAAAAATAGTAGGTAATTTAGCAAATAAAGAGGTAAATAATTAAGCAAAAAAGAAACTAATCCTATAAGTTTCTGAAGTATTAAAGCAATTAACTCAAATAAGAGAAATTTAATAAAAGCAGGTCATTTATGTTTGCAGAATCCTGCAGAAACTTTTGGAAAGGAACAGTAAGTTTATTCTACACACTCATGACCATATGAACTTGCAGGACTGATTAAGTAAAATATTTCCAATGATACAGGTCATACTACTACCCAAAAGAAATAAATAATAAAACAGGGGATCCCTTTTTGCAAAGGAAGAGGATGTATTAAATAGAGGTCAGTCCGGTAAGTTTTTGCAAAAGATCTCCAAGGCTTTGTTCAAGTGGCAGATTAAGGAAAGTAAGTCAAATTTGAATACCCCTAAGCTCAAAAAAAAGGGCATCACTGGCAGTAGCCCACAATATTACCATACTGTGTAATTAATCCAAGAGTATACTTGTACTATTTAGTACGAGTCAAACCCCCCGAATAGGACTACTACCTAAAACATGCATGTGCTCAACATACAGGGGATAACTTAAGCAGCAAATTAGAATTTGACTACCCCTTTGAACACAACTAAATAAAAACATATTATTTTCAACTCACCATTAACCGTATTTCACTAACATTCATGCATGCGATCACAAATCAGAAAAACATATATATATGAATTAATGTGCTTGCCCCACCGAAAATCCAAATGACATAAAGACGTGACAATTCAGACTCAAAAGAAGTTCAATCAATATGAAAGTTTGCAGCACACGAGCTACTATTTACTAAAACTTTTTATTTTGTCTCCAAGTCTCCAGCTTACGCGCCCCACCGCTCGTACGCTTTCGCCACGCTCAACCTGCGATAAGATAAGATATCGGGGTGAGCAACCACACGCTCAGTGAGGAATTAATCATGCCTACATAGTCAAACAGTCCATATGCGAGAATGAAATTCCACTTACAATACAATCCTGTCATGTTAATATAGCACCTTACGGTCTATATTCGTGTAATGATACGACATCGCGATTCGTTCCGTGTCAAATAGTATGGCACCATTAAGTCCATACCCATGCAGTAGTAAGGCACCTTAAAGGTCCTTACCCGTGTAGTTTACATTCTTTCTTTTTAAATACTTCAAGTATGATCACAAAAAGATGATATCTCATCAATTAGTCTCAAATACCACACATGCAACAATTCAACATACATAAGACGAGAAAATCCCCACCTTAAATCTCTTGCGATAAGAATCGAACCCTACGCGTCTCGATCCGAACCTCTTGCGAAACCTATATACAGACGACTGTTTGTTAACGTAATATCATTACTATCGAAGAAACTAAATCTGCAAGGTTAAGTAAGAGCTGCAGACTAACGATATTAGGGTTAGGGCTCACTGTTAGAAGTAGAAAAGAAAGAGAAAAGAATTCAGTTTGGCTTCCATGATGAACGCAGGAATAGGAAGGAAAGAAAAGAAAAGGAAAAGAAAAGAAAAGAAGAAAAGGAGAATGAAAGAAAGGAGAAAAGAAGGAGGAAGAATCGTTACCTTCCTCTGGTTGCAGCCGAGCGAACGTGAATTTAGTGTATAGGGAGTGGGAATGAAACAATAGAATGTGACTTATACACGTACAGCTGAACCGCTTTCAAGAAAATATCCTCTACAGAATTTAACAAACTTCCCGCTAATAGAGGAGATGATAAGAGGAAAATATCTTCTTTAATGAAGATTTAAGATCACGATTTGATTTTTTTTTTTTTGGGAAATAAGAAATCTAAATTTCTGCTCCTCTTTCAGAACTCGCGTGTTTAAAACCAAGAATGGCCTGGACTTGATCATGGGCTTCAAAGAGTTTGGAATTTATGGGCTTTGATGATTGGGCCATGGCTTAAACTTACGGGGTATTACACCTTTGGTGCACCAGAGAGTTCAACTGCTGAGGCTAATACGAGTCACTCAATGAAGGTGTCTGAAGATGCTGAACCCTCTGTAATTGTAACCAATGGTTGTGTTTCTGCTTCTGAATTTTCTTCGACAGAAGAAACAACCAGCAACCCCCAAAATTGTGCCCCAATTTCAATTCATCCTGATGATGAAGAAAATACAGCAGCACCCAAAGCTGTTTTGGAGAACAATAAGGTGAACACTGGCATGGAGGATCCAAGTGTCGATCAGGTGGTGGATGGAGACAACGGGACGACTGATTGCCATAAGGTGAACAGTGGCATGGAGGATCCAAGTGTCGATCAGGTGGCGGATGGAGACAACGAGACGACTGATTGTGCTCTTGTATCCGAGGAACCCAATGGGACCAGTACTTGTTGTATTTCTTCCCCGTTGGTGCAGAATAGTGCTGCAACGGAGAACCACGTCCAGTGATGGGGTGAAACTAAGCCATGTGAATGCATTTTTTCGATTTAACAGAGATTATTATATCATGGTATATTGTTACCAAATCATGATCAGAAAGATACAGTTGGGCAACAAATTTTGTGGCAAGTACTAATATTTGTAAATCTGTAGATGGTAGTTTTAGGGGAATGTTTGGAACGACAACGTTTGTTATATGCAAAAGTATAAGGTGATGTAGATTTATGGCCTAATATTTTTGGATAAACTACTTTGGCTATAATATTATGAAATCATAAATCTGTAATAGTAGTATATTTAAAGGTTTAATTTTATTTTTTTGGATTTCTTTTCATTTTTTATTCAAGAAGAAAATTAGATTAATTTTTTTTACCTTGCTCGATTATACCCTTGATTCAGTCATTGACTCAGTGGTTAAAATATGAAGTATGATTTGGTTATATATATTTTTATAACTCAATTAGGAGTGTATATTATGAATTAATTAAAGTGAGAATTTTAATATTTTTTACTAAAAATTGGGTATTAAGAAAGAAATGTTAAATCTAAAAGGATATATTGATTTTTTTCCTTTTTCTAATATTATGATAATAACGGATAATAGGAGTATAATATAACTATATACAGTATGTTTACATTTTATTTCAATTCATTTCATAATCTTTAAATTAAAAATAATACTAGTAATAATAATATATAATGGGTGTATATTAGTTGCACCCGGGTGCAACCTTGCACCCAACCTTTTATTCTATTTTGTATACATGTTATTCTCTTTTGTATACATATTTTGTAATAATTGTATACTTTTTTCACAATAAGTTTTTTATTAAAAAAACTAACATTCATATGTGTATAATTTTTTATTCAATAGTGTATACATGTATTTTAATAATTGTATATTTTTTACACTCAATTTTTTATTAAAAAAATTAAGTGTTAAATTGTATACATTTTTACTCATAATTGTATATGTTTTTATTTATATTTGTACGTGGGTGCACACTATATTTAGCCATAAATAAATACTCCCTCCGTCCCCCAAAGTATTTCACACTTTCCTTTTTCATCCTTCCCTCAAAGTATTTCACACTTTACTTTTACTAAATTTGGTAAAAAATACATTATACTAATACTCACTTTTTACACATATCCCAATATAATACTTACTTTTTCACATCTTCCAAAAACTTTACACACTTTTCCACATCTCTCAATAACTTTACACATATTTTTCATTAAATCAACTAAAATATATATTCTCTTTCTTACTTTATACATAAAAATACAAAAATTTCTTAAACTCCGCGCACACCAATACGCGAAATACTTCCCGGGACGGAGGGAGTACTCCGTAAAGACGATTACAGAGCTAGCGTGAAGACGCTTTATACCTATATCTATCTATACCTATACTCACCACGCCAAGCACCACCACCAATCACCGCCGCCTCGTCGTTGTGTACCTGCTTGTTCCTCCGCCGTATGGAACTTTCGATTCCTCAACGTTCTGTCATCTACTCGTCCTTGCCTCAGTCGCGTCTTTGTGACTCATCAATCCACCTATCGCAACACGTTCTCCTCCCCGTACAACTTCGGCAGAGCAAGTTACAACTGTTTTCCTCACCCTTTGCAGCACCTGCAATGGATTCCATGGTACTGCGCGCGTCCGATAACAATGGCTCCCCAGCAATTACTACCGCTCTGGGTGAATTACATGTGAACTTGATTTGTGTTCGTCATTTTATTGTTTTGCGCTGCAATTGATAATTATTTGGAATTGCAGAAGGGAGAATCGGAGAAGTGAAGAGGGTTACGAAGGAGACGAATGTGAATGTGAAGATTAATCTCGATGGTGACGCCGTTGCCGAAAATAATACGGGGATACCTTTCCTTGATCATATGTTAGATGTATGTTTTTTTTTTCTTTTTTTTTTGGCTGTTCGTCAATGAAAAACAGTGCTTATAATTAGCCCAATCTTACATAATTGTTACGTGAGAGGCGGACTGCCACACTATCAATGGGTGTTAATGTTGTTAGCTTTTTATTGCTGATGGAATTACCGTCGAATGCTGATGTTGGATTTTTCTTCATGTTTTTTCAGCAACTTGCATCACATGGATTATTTGATGTGCATGTGACGGCCACTGGGGATATTCATATTGATGATCATCACACGAATGAAGATGTTGCCCTAGCAATTGGGACGGTAAGTTTACAAAAACTCAGAAAGTGTTTAGTTAATTGTATAATTATGATTTTCTGTAGATTAGAAGACGGGATTCCCTTGTCAATTGCTGCATAAGCCGTTTGTTCACTTTTAGAATCCTTTTCCTATTGACCAGTTGATTTAGTTGGTTTTTGGATTGGCTAGTCTCGAAATAATCAGCTGTAAACTGATTTCTTTGTAGGCTTTGTTGCAAGCACTTGGTGATAGGAAAGGAATAAACCGATTTGGGGACTTCTCAGCTCCTCTTGATGAAGCACTTGTTCATGTTTCATTGGTATGATTACTGACATCTTTTAGAAGCACAAGGGTGAAGCCTTGTCATCATTTTCTGGGTGCAAAATATAATTTTGATGAATGAAGAGAATCAGAATGAACAAAACTGAATAAAAAGGAGTTATAAAAATGGATATGTAGCATGTCCTTTGTTATCCTGCATTCTATGATTAATGAGGTGCTTTTGAGTACAGTGGTGAATTTATTCATGTGGAATGTGTTTTAAGAAGCTAAACAAGTTCTAGATGGCTGGGTTACTAGATTGAAGTCTGAAGGTGATTTAACAGAGTACTGGCCTTTCATAAGCTTTTAGCAAATGTTTGATACATAGTACAGACTTGTTTGATACATAGTACAGACTTTGTGAGCATTCTTTGGATGATAAAATTATGATTTATAGTAAAATAAATTGTGGATAACATAGGAATTTGCAAGCATGGTATAGGCAGAAATGTATCAATGTTTAGAGGTGACCCAAGTTTAGAGTAACGGGATGCATATCACAGTGAGTAGACATAAGGTACAATTATCCTCAAGTAATATGATTGTTCTTTTGAGAAGTCTTAATAATTGTCTGATATTTTAGAATGCTGAAGTGTCCACTCTTTGATAGGTTTTACTTGCAAAGAAGGCAGAACTATTGTGTAAACATAGTGTGATTAAGGGGCAGTTCAATCTGTTGTCATCTCAGACAACATTAATGTTGTTTTCCCCTCATGAGAAATATTAGCAATCTAATATATATTCCCCTTTGGCTTTCTGTTGTAGGATTTATCTGGAAGGCCACATTTGAGTTATGATTTGTGCATACCAACGCAGAGAGTCGGAACTTATGACACACAGGTATCCTGCTCCCTATGTTCTTAATATTCAAAATCATAGATTATGAAGATTCCTCCATTACAGGATTCACTGTGATTCAGTTTGATCTCTTGTTTAATGCTCTATAACTGTGGATGCCTTTCTTAGTCAAACAATATATGGTCCACATTCAAGTTTTCTTCTGAACTGAACTTCTGTTAGGTATATTGACTCTACTTGAACATCTTGTTGCTTTCAGTTGGTGGAGCACTTCTTTCAGTCCTTGGTTAATACCTCTGGAATGACACTGCACATACGACAGGTAAATCTCATGGTTTTCTGTAGCATTGATAAGATTAGCTAGTCAGGATATTTTGTATCATTACGAATAAATAATTGCTTTTAGTATATTTCACGTCGATCTCTAACATTAACTGAATTCAGTGATTGTAGTTCCCTACTTTGCCATATTAAATGCAGCATTGGGTGTTAGTTTGCCAATCTAAACATGATTTACATGCTAGTTTACCCTATAGCACATATTTCATGATTGCTTTGTCTTGAGGTACTGCATTTTTGTTGTCATGTATTTTTTGCTCCAGCTCCTATATTTCTTGGGGCTATAATATCTTTCAGGGAAACAGTATCACCAACCAATTGTACAAATAAATTCTTCAAATGCCCCTCTATTTATAAAAATCCTACTGTCATACGTGTGGTGCCAGAAATACTGTTGGAGCTTAGTAATGATATAAACTCAGTTTAATCTATGTTTCTGAATGCTGAATTTTGGATGGAAATAGCTTGCTGGGAAAAATTCTCACCACATTATAGAGGCAACCTTCAAGGCCTTTGCGAGGGCTCTCCGACAAGCAACGGAATATGATCCTCGTCGTCGTGGAAGTGTCCCAAGGTATCTATCCATGTGACTCGTTCAAAAGGAAATTTATCTTTTCAGTCAAAACTAAATTATGTACCATATATTAAGCATTGTGGGTTTCTTTGAGTTGATCTCAACATGGCATTTCTCTGTTGTAGCTCAAAAGGCGTTCTCTCACGTACGTGATGCTCCAGCCATTAACGAAAGCTGGATGCTTAACCATTTGCGCATATAAGTTATCATCATTTTTACCAAAAGGGAACTGCTATAAGGTTTGCAATCTCTCCGTATCTCATCTAGTGCTACTCTCCCATTAACTATAGCAGTTAGCATCATTGTTGTAATATAACTTATACAAGCCATGGGTTCAATTTAGCTTATATGTGGTATTGCTTCAGTACTGGTCACTTTGTTTGAATATGCATGCTTTGGGTTAAACAGTTGTCCATCCTCATTGTGGGTCCAGTACCTGGGAACTTGTTTCCAAAGCAGCAAAGCCACTT
The DNA here is from genome assembly GCA_023678885.1 of Pogostemon cablin. Taxonomy (NCBI): domain Eukaryota; kingdom Viridiplantae; phylum Streptophyta; class Magnoliopsida; order Lamiales; family Lamiaceae; genus Pogostemon; species Pogostemon cablin. The sequence goes on from CM042989.1 coordinate 1,182,918, forward strand.
CCGCTACATACAGGTTATTGATCTCCTAATGAAGAGTTGTCTTTTACAGTCCTAACAATTTTCATGTCATTAGTACATAATTTTATATGATGTTACTTGTTAGAACAAAGCGTAAAGCTTCTTTATTTATTTTTGCCGAGGTTTTGATTGGCCCCCACGACGCTCCTCCGTTAGATTTACTGTTATCATCAACAACTGTATTTGTTAATTTTCAAATTTACTTGGCTTCCTCTTTAAGTGTGTGTTGGGGCCTAGTTGGTGTTGAAGAAAACCAAAGTAGAGAAGTAAAGAAGGCATCATGTGGGCTAAAGGTGTACGATATGCCATGTTATGAAAATTCAAAGATTTATTAGATTAGATGCTCTGTTTGGTTAGATTAAATTCAATGTTTGAATTCTAGGATCAAGTAACTATCATATATTAAATGATGGTCATATGTCAAATTGGGTTTTTTTTTTTTTATTGTGATTAGAGTAATATTACAGTAATCTCTTTTGCTTTGGGTTCATTGGACATGGTAGATTCAGATGTCAGAGTCACTACCAAATTATTGACTCTGGAAGAATTTAATTCACTTGGGTGCCTGTCAAACTATTACCACTTCTATTTTTTATCCTTTTTTTTTTTGGGTGGGGGGGGGTGGGGGGGTGGGGTGGGATGGGTTGGGTTTCTTGTGTACCTTCTTGGGATATAATCTTGGGATGATCTGATAAAACTTGCTAGTATATTACAATTTTGAGGGTGTTCTGCAAATAAATTGTATAGTGAACAGTTCCAACTTTTGATTCGCTTACAAAAAAAATTTAAATGACTTGTTCAAAAACAATATCAATTGCTAAACATTCAAATTCTTCAATGGTTGAAAAGTAATAGTGGTAGCAGCACATTAATAGTGGTTGTAACAAATTGATCCAAAAAAAATAAGTTAAATTTGACATAACTTACCATTGTAAATAATATTTTGGCTTTTGTGTTCATTGCGATGTTGATTTTACTAGTCATGTTGCAAAGAAATAGACATAAAGTTAAGAATATAATACATCATATATAAATAAAAGATATAGATATAAGACAAAAGAGTCTTAAAGGAATTGATATTTTAACATTGGAGTTGGGATCAAATCTTGGGAAATAGTTCTAATCTTCCAAAATAATAATAATTACAATATATCCTAGTCATCTTTAGATAAGATTTATCATGGATTTGTCTGACTTAATCCCATTTATTTTTATTTTTTTATTAAGTGAACAGAGCGTTCGACGAACAACTCGTAACTCGACTTGATAAATGCTTGTTTATGTGCATTAGATTAGTCAAATAATGATACCAAGATTTAATTTTCTTTATAGTATGTATACATGTTGAGTAATGAGTTGGTGACTCTACTTTATAAATGCTTTTGCTCATGTGCATTAGGTTAGTGATACCAAGATTTAATTTTCTTTATAGTACGTATATATGTTGAGTAATGAGTATACAGTGATACTCTATTTAAAAGAAATAAATAAACAAATGGCTCTAAATTAGTGCTTTGACTGTGGATGTTAATTTACAGTGTCATCAATTGTTACGTTAGTCTTGAGTTGGTGAAATAATATCATAATCATTTTATTACATTATTACTAGAAATAAAAATTTTGTGATCAAACTATAAGATATTTGTTTGTAATTATCCCGAAAAGTAAATTTAAAAAAAAACTCTTACATATCGCTGCAAAATAATTTTCATATTAAATAAATAAAATAAAACAAAATATTAATTGTTGGATGATCAAGAATTTATTATTAGTAATTATTATCCTAAATAAGCATGCAAGGAGAGTCTTTCACATAAATAAGCTAGTACGTTAGTATTCAAGAAGTTTCTGCGATAATTCAAAGTATGTCAATTAATTTAAATTCTTGATAAATAATGATAATTTTTGTTGATTTAATGTTGAGAAAATATTAATTGAAATGATAATTATGACAGTTGAAAGCTATCCAAAACGACCTATTGATCTAGATTTCCATAGTTTAATGAAAACCTAAATGCTATATAGCCTAGCTAATTAATCATACCCACTAATTATGCACATTAATTAGAAAGAAAAGTATTAAGAAGAGAAAGGCAGCACGTGGGATGGGCACGTGCAGCTAGGGAATACACACATTAATCTTTTAATTTAGGAGATTTTATTTTTATTACATCTAAAACAATTATGGCATACTTTTCCAAAAAATTATATCAAATGTCATGATTTTGTAGTAAGCTCGATCATCCCTTTTCATAAAAACACTTCCAACATATTTTTAGAGGATCAATCGCGATCCATATTATTTTAACGTTTAACTTAAATAGATATCTCCTCATAAAATTGTTATAAAAAAATATCATTGATCCATCTGTCATTTATTATTTAATTAATAAATGGTATTAAGGAAATTTGAAGATGATATTTTTCTAAAATTAAATAACAAAATAGGAGTATATAATAAAGTTATGGGCAACATTTGTAAAATTTGGCTCATTAAAAATACTACATTTGAGAAATGTCCCTATTTTAGAATATAAGATTAAAAAAAAATTACACATTTTTTAATATAAGAAGTAATTAATACTAGCTCAGAAAATCTGGAATAAATCCTAATTATTTATTATGATTTTGATGAATTACAATATCCTCTAAAAAGAATAATTTCAGAGTACAAAATAAACATTTTTGTTTTGTGTAATTTACTAAACCACCCCCAAAATCTGTTTGAGAGCTAATTTGCAATTTACTTAAACCACACTAGTACTCATTAGATTAAATATGCTCAAACTACATGTATACTAATTCCTAGATAATTTTGAATAAACCCTAGTGTAAATAGTAATTAACCAAAAAATATTAAAAAAATAAGATAATTGAAACAGGCTGAAAGTAGAAAGCATCCAAAGAATGAAAGATTCGAGAGAAGTGCAATAGGTGTATGTGTCACTCTGTGAGTGCACTTTACTATATTAAGAATTGCACAGGTGCGCATGCAACACCCCAACTTGCTGATCATAATTATTACATCAACACTTATTATACTTTTTTTTTTAAATTAAATAACAAAATAGTACTCACTTGATCCTTCACGATGCTACTCCCTCCGTCCCCATAGAAGTTGACACACTTTTCTTTTTTATTTGTCCCACTAAAATTATTACATTTCCTTTTTAATATATGGGACCCACATAAAAACAATTAATATATTCTCATGGACCCTACATATCACCTCTAATACAACTACCCACTACACATTAAATATTATTTCTCTCACTTCACTTTACTTTATTTTATATTAAATTATTATATTTCTTAATCTCCGTGCCAAAAAAAAATTATATCAACTTTAATGGGATGGATGGAGTATTTTTTATCTTGTTCATTCTAATATGTTGGGGGTAATTCAATTTGTTTTTTTTAATGTAATACACTTTAATTTTTACTCTCTCCATCCCGCCCATATTGCACCGTTTACTGTAGCTTTTGTGGGAGCTTTATGCAGTCAGTAAACTATTATTCATAAATGACAAGTCTAATATAATTAATATTTTTTAACCATTAAAAAGATAAACTTCCAAGAAAATTAATTTTTAAAAAAATATTTAATCTGCCTGAAAATGATTATTCATTCATACCTTCATTTTTTCATTCATGATCAATTTAAACTCTATTTTATACGCACTTAAACATAACAAAAACACAATAAGAAATCCAATCTTTATTTAAATTGTGCATTGAATTACATTGCTATAATATCACCCACTATAAAATCTTTAAAAAAAAAAAGTGGAATAATGAATTAGTAAATCATCTGGTCCTCGCAATAATTTGAATATACGTATTATAGAAGTAATGTTAAATTGATAATGTATTAATTAATAAAATAAAATATTCCCTCCGTCCCACGTATTTTTACCCACTTTCCATTTTGGGGTGTCCCACATATTTTTACTCATTCCATTTTTGGCAAAAATACATAATATTTTATTACCTACTCCCTCCGTCCCCCAAAGTATTTCACACTTTCCTTTTTCATCAGTCCCTCAAAGTATTTCACACTTTACTTTTACTAAATTTGGTAAAAAATACATTATACTAATACTCACTTTTTACACATATCCCAATATAATACTTACTTTTTCACATCTCTCAAAAACTTTACACACTTTTTTCACATCTCTCAATAACTTTACACACCTTTTTTATTAAATCAACTAAAATATATATTCTCTTTCTTACTTTATACATAAAAATACAAAATTTTCTTAAACTCCGCGCACACCAATACGCGAAATACTTCCCGGGACGGAGGGAGTACTTTTTACAATCCCAACAACTTTAATTACTTTTTTACACTTTATTCATCATTCCCAATAACTTTATTCACTTTTTCTTTTTAAATTACTAATTTATCCCTATTTTCTCTTACATTATATATTAAAAAAATAAAACGTCTTAATCTCCGTGCCTGTACAAACGGGTAAAAATACCCGGGACGGAGGGAGTAATAAAATAGGGTTCATAAATAGGGGTTGTTTGGGAGGGTGGCACAGTGGCTATAAAGACCTATGCATACAGTACATATTTGTTGGCCGGCAACTTCTTTACTTTATCTGACTGAAACCATGTGGCGGCCAGTGGCGGTGGGCCACCACCACCGCCACGCCTCCCCCCACCCCCACCCACCCACCCACCAACCTTTTCCAGCTTTTCAGCCTTCTCGAATCTCTTTGGTTTTCGAGAAAGCCTGGTTTATTTTATCTTCTTTAAACTTATCAATAATTATTTTTTATTACTCCATACTCCATTTATCTTCCAAGTTCCAAATATTCAGCCATAGTAGTATTTAAATGTTGCCTCGTAGTGATTAAAAAAGATTAAAAATTAATGGATTTATTATAAATGAATACAAAAATAATATCCTTTAAAATAATAATAGTGAAATGTGTATAAAAGTCCTCTATCTTAAAAATAGTACTCCCTCCGTCCCACGTATTTTTACCCACTTTCCATTTTGGGGTGTCCCATGTATTTTTACCCATTCCATTTTTGGCAAAAATACATAATATTTTATTACCTACTTTTTACAATCTCAATATCTTTAATTATTTTTTTACACTTTATTCATCATTCCCAATAACTTTATTCACTTTTTTTTTTAAATTACTAATTTATCCCTACTTTCTCTTACATTATATATTAAAAAAATAAAACGTCTTAATCTCCGTGCCCGTACAAACGGGTAAAAATACCCGGGACGGAGGGAGTATTTGTTTTCCCATGTAAATTATGATATTACACAAGTATTTAGTATTACAATAGGTAGCTGATAAGTTAGAGCTACTCTCTTACGAGACGGATATGGTTGTGAGACAGGTTGACTCATTACTAAAATATATTTATTATTTAGGTAAAGTATATTTATTTGTAGTTAAAATATGTCAATAATGAATTATTTTATAACACTATAAAATCATACTTTAATTCATCATTTATTATATTTTAGAAAATATATTTTAATAACCATTGAGCATACTTTAACACGTCTCATAAATCGTCTCATATATAATGTCTCACAAGAGAATATGTCGATAAATTATAGATGTACTTAAAAAATATATATAATAATAATAATAATAATCCTAATTTTGGTTTTAATTGATGGTAAATTATTTGTAGCATTGTTTGTGTTGTCTTTTAATTTGTGTACATGTTCATTAAATCCCCTAAAATTTACTCCAGCTAACTATTAAATATTTTAAATGTGAAAATAATATGTTAACCAGTCTAATTAATGTCGCATATGATGCAATTTATTTGATTGCACTTTTTTTTTTCATACTAAATCTACGGCATTACTTCAACATTCAAAGAAAAACAAATGTATGCATAAATTACACAATAATAATATTAGTGCATCTGATCTAACCTTAACCGTTAACATATTGTTTTTATAATATTAACAAGTTTGTTTTACAGTATTAAAATATTACTCCCTCCGCCACTTACAAGGTAACCGTTTGTTGTTTGCACGTGGACAATTTTAAGGTATTTATTTGCTTTTTGTACGTGGATTAATGAGTATTATTATTATTATAGGTAAAGTGTGTAATTGTATTAGAGAGAAGTGGTGAGTCATATTGTGTACTTTCTTTACTAAATAGAGGAAATTGATACATTTGAAGCGGACACCAGGAATAGTGAAATGGATACCTTGTAAGTGGCCGGAGGTAGTAAATAGTATTGCATTAGTAATATACTCCATGGCACATTTTCCATTTTAGGTTGTCCTACAAAAGTTTGCATCTTCCTAAAAAAAGCAAAAAGTCAAACACAATCACCCTTCCTCATACACTTTATTTACTAAAAAACCACTCATACCTAACATACTTTATCATTTATTTATTACAAAAAATTCCATAATACCCCTAAAAGTTATCACTTTCTTAATCTCCCTCCGTCCCACAAAATCCTTCACACTTTCCTCATTTGTTTGTCCCATAGTGCCACAATACCCTTTACACAAAAAAAAGGAAAAATTATTTTATCCTACAACTTTAAAAGTTAATTTAATTTCAAATTTGTCGTTCCTTTTTCACACACATACAATTACTTTATATTTTTTTTATTACTTAGAAATATCACAATATCCTCTAAAGTCAATAAAATTAATCAAAAATTGTATTTTTCTTAAATAATGTAGAACAATAAATGTGATGCGTGTGGGACGGGGAAGTACATGTTTCACGATAATATCGTTTCGGATCCTTTCTCAACTTTGAAATTTGGAATATGAATCAAATGTTAAGTATTCTAATTGGAATGTTTTCTACTCACAAATCAATTTAATTAACTTTTATATACGGAGTAGTATCTGTCTGAATTCTCTATTTTATTTTGGTATTTTACTCCCTATTCCATAACTTATTTTTTATTAAAATATTATATCCTAATTAATGATCATTAAACCTTTGGGGCAAGTGACAAAAATTTGAGCATTAATTACAATATGTGGCGAGAATTGATGCATAAAATAATAGATGAAATATATAATGAAATCGGTGATCCAATTTGGAGTAGTATCAGTTTAATCTTTACTTTAATAAACACAAAACCGGCGGCGTGATTCTTAATGCAATAATTAGACAGGATAACTCCAATTACATTTATTTTCATATTTTCCTTTAAATTAATTAATGTACTATTTCACTCATTCTTCTTAAAAACTCCCCTCGTTCCACGTATACATTTTCAAATTGGGTGACTCTTTAATAATTATATATATATATATATATATATATATATATATATATATATATTCACATGAGATATATACAAAATAATTAAAACATCTTTTTGAATCTACACATAATATTAATACAGTTATATATTTTAATATCTTTCAACACATTATACATTAAAATATTGTATTTCTTAATTTTCGCACAAAAAGTAAACGTAACTATTATAATGGAACAAAGGGAATGAATTTGTTTTGTCTTTTTTTTTCGTCTCGTTATAAAGTACTCCGTCATGAAAATTAAGAAATATGGAATATTATTTTAATCTATAGTGAGGTGAAATATATAATATTATAATGTATAATGGATAGTTATTTTAGTATTGTGTGTGTTCCATAAAGATACTCCCTCCGTCCTCCCAAAAGAGGGTCTTTTACTTTTTTACACGCTGATTATGGAGTATTATTATTTAATGTGTAATAGGTAGTTGTATTAGTGGGAGTGTAGACTCCATATTTTAGTTGTATTAGTGGGTGTGTGTGGGTCGCATGTGTGTAAAAAAGGAAATGACCCTCTTTTGAGCGGACGATCAAAATGGAAAAAAGACACTCTTTCAAACGGACGGAGGGAGTATACTGTATTAATTGTTTTGTGTATGTCTTATTTACTATAATTGAAAATGTAAATCTTATGTTGTGACGCAAAAAAATAGAAATGCGTAAACGTTATATTTGCACGAATGTAGTATTAATCCCCTGTTTTAGAAATATGAGACATGCATATCACTAATACAACTAAAAAATGAGATTCACTCACCCTACTAATATAACTAGACAATATATGTAGTATTAAATAATACTCTCAATACTCTTTAATTCATTTGCAACATTCCATTATGGTTTACGATTTTAAGATAATGGAGCGCACTTTTGTGAGATTGTGTCACGGTAGACCATATTACACTTTTGTAAATAATTACTCCATCCGTCTCACTTAAAGGTCTTAATTTTACTATATTGGACGTCTATCCAAAAGTCTTTATTTTTCACTTTTAGTAAAAAGGCCCCTCATATGGCCCACCACTCACCATTAATATAACTACCCACTACATATAAAATAATACTCCCTCCGTCCCACGTATTTTTACTCACTTTCAATTTTGGGGTGTCCCACGTATTTTTACCCATTCCATTTTTGGCAAAAATACATAATATTTTATTACCTACTTTTTACAATCCCAACAACTTTAACTACTTTTTTACACTTTATTCATCATTCCCAATAACTTTATTCACTTTTTCTTTTTAAATTACTAATTTATCCCTACTTTTTCTTACATTATATATTAAAAAAATAAAACGTCTTAATCTCCGTGCCCGTACAAACGGGTAAAAATACCCGGGACGGAGGGAGTAATACTCCTTAATCTACGCACAAAAATCAACCGGTGACGTTTGGGCGGGACGAATGTAGTATAATTTTTTATTAAAAATGTTACATTTTTTATTTTAAATATTATCACTTTGCATTTATATTATGAATTGGAGCATTCAAATAAATATTAATTTTCAGCACCGTTATCATTTTTTATTATAAATATTACTCCATCATATTACTCATTCCGTCCCAACTTCAACATCACACTTTTCTTGTTGATATGTTCAAATTTCAACTTCGCACTTCCATAAAAGAAAAAATCAATTAACTATTATCTATCTAACATACTTTAATTTTAAGTTTATTGTCATATTTTTAACACACATAACATACTTATCATTTTATTATCCGAAAATACTAAGTTATCCGACAATAAATTAAGAGTGACTTTGAAGTATCCATGCAAATAATAAAATATGAAAATGAAGTTGGAATGAGAGATCATAAATTATTCAAGAAATAGTTTTAAGTATCTTTATCGATTTTCATTAAATGAATATCACTTTCGTTCCGTTTTAAGAATATCAATTATGTTCTTTTAGACGGTGTTTCAATTTTTGCCAAGGTAATGAGTTGATCGGTATTGGTACTCCCTCTATCCTCTTTAAATACAATCTTTTGTTTGTTTGCATGTGGATTAAAAAATATTATTATTTAATATGTAGTGGACAGTTGTATTAATGGGTGTATGGATCATATATGTAAAAAAGAAAATAAGACTATTTTGAAGGGACGTTCAAAATGTAAAAAATGGATCCATATCCGTCATACGTTAAGGTTTACGTTTTTCATTTTGATTTGTCTCAAGTTAATATTCACATTTTCTTTTTTGCCAAGTTGGCCCACACAAAACAATTAATTATTCCATAGTTTACACATAACACTAATATAATTACTCACTTTACATTAAATATTATTTATCTCACTTCACTGTATATTAAAATATTACTCTTTTCGTCCCACCGAAAGGTAACTATTTTATTATATTGGGCGTCCCATCCAAATGTCCACATTTTTCATTTTTAGTAAAAAGGTACAACATGTGGCCCACAATTCACTACTAATACAACTACCCAATACACATAAAATAATAATACTCCTTAATTACGCACAAAGAGCAACTGGTGACGTTTGGGCGGAACAGAGGGAGTAGTATATTACTCATATCTCTTAATTTATCTATATATAAAAAGCAAACATAAACATTAATGATAGATGGAGTACTAGAACAGATAGAATATATGTGATCTGACCAAAGAGGGATATGAATGTAATTAAAAAATTTAATAAACAGAACAACAGTCTAACTTAGGGGTGGGTAATATCGATATACCGAAAATACCGATACCGTATCGAAAAATTCGATATGAAAAAATCCATACCGATACTGAAATTTCAGTATATTGATTTTTCGGTATACTGAAATTTCGGTAAATTAAATCAGATGCCGATACCGTACCGAAATTTACATCATACCGATTTTTCGATAAATACCAATTAATATCGAAATGTTGACATACCGTTTCATACAAAAAATTCAACATACCAAAAATACCGATTTACCGAAACATACCGAAAAATAATACTCCCTCCGTCCCACGTATTTTTACCCACTTTCCATTTTGGGGTGTCCCACGTATTTTTACCCATTCAATTTTTGGCAAAAATACATAATATTTTATTACCTACTTTTTACAATCTCAATATCTTTAATTATTTTTTTACACTTTATTCATCATTCCCAATAACTTTATTCACTTTTTCTTTTTAAATTACTAATTTATCCCTATTTTCTCTTACATTATATATTAAAAAAATAAAACGTCTTAATATCCGTGCCCGTACAAACGGGTAAAAATACCCGGGACGGAGGGAGTATTTAATTTTAATCAAAATAATAAAATTAATATAAAAATATTTCAAAATAATTAAATTTTCTAATCTCAAACATTATACTTTAATGACACTTATGTTGCTTTTAATTTATTCATGATTAAATAACAAAATTTTTATTATTATATTTTTATACTCCTATATTTTTATTTAGATGTGTATTATATTTTTTTTATTAGAGCTTATTTTAAAATTTACAAAATATATATGAATAAATGTAATACGTAATAAAATAAAAATAATTTAAATATATTAATAATGTAAATTATACTTAAATATGTATAATTAAATTTTTAAAAAAATTAATATAAAATTTTCGGTATATTGAAATACCAAAAATTTTAATATCCTATATCGATACCGTACAGAAATTATCGGTACAGCAACCATATCATACCAAAAATTTCGGTATGTTGAATCTTCAATATTTTTCGATACGGCGAAGCGGTATATCGAATTTTCGGTATTTTTCCCCACTCTAACTCATGTGACTGACATTCCCAGTTAACTGTAATTATACCTGTATACACGGTGCGCCTCCGCTCACGTTAGCATCAGCCAGCTAACAGCACCCGACAAATCACACATGTCACCTTTATAATCTTCCACGTCATCAATATCCGTACTCCCCCTCCCCTCAACTTTATCTTCCCCACCACCAACTGCTTCTCTCTCCTCCCTTTCTCTCTCTTTAGAATTTTCTCCACATTAGGGTTTTATTTCGTTCCAGTGGACTCAATCCCAATTCCTCCCCCCACCATGGGTTCGCTACCCGATCCAGGCGAGTTAACTCAGCCGCCGCCGAGTTTCGACGATTTTCAGCGCCAGACGTCTCTCATGACCAGCTGCACGCTCCTCTGGAAAGAGCTCTCCGATCATTTCACTTCTCTCGAACAGGACCTCATGAAGAAATCTGATGCTCTGAAGGAGAAATTCCAAGCCCTAAACAACCAGACTCAGCAGACTCTGGACGCTCTCGACACGCGCGAGTCTTCCATTTCTAAATCCATGTCGATTGCTTTCGAAACACTCGAGAAAACGACGAAAATGTCGGTCGTGTTCTCCGCCGATTGCCGTGATGAGGAGCCGGAAGTCGATGATTCTGATGGTCTGTTAATGAAATTGAAAAGCTTTTGCCGTAAAATGGCGGCGAAACCGTTCTGGATCTTCGTCACCTCCCGGAAGAAGGAATTGGAGCTGTTCAGATCAGAATTGCCGAAAGCCTTGTCTATTTGCGTCGATCCGCCGAGATTTGTTTTGGAAGCGATCTCCGAGGTGTTTCCGTTGGCGAGTAATAACTGTAGCAGTTACGATTTGGGGTGGGCGTGTGTGTTGTTGTTGGAGTCTCTGATTCCGGTGATGGTGGATCCTGTGCTCGGTAAGGAGAGGATGCTGGTGACCCCAAGTATAAAGGGAAAGGCGGAGGAGATAGCTGAAACATGGAAGAAGAGCTTGGAGGAGAGGGGTGGAATTGAGAATGTAAAGACTCCTGATGTTCACACTTTCCTGCAACATTTGGTGACTTTTGGTATAGTAAAGGAGGAGGATGTTGATTTGTATCGGAAGCTGGTGGTGGCGTCGGCGTGGAGGAAGCAGATGCCGAAGCTTGCTGTTTCTCTTGGCCTTGGTGATAAGATGCCCGGTATGCCCTTTTCTTGGGTTTACTTGTGGAATTGGTTTATCTTATGTTTTCTCAAGTGTTTGATTTGGTTTGCCTTTTCTTGTAGTAATTTGTGTGGTTCGTTAAATCAATGTGACTTTTTGGTTAGATTCTAACGCCTGGTGCAAGTTCTGTATTTCAATTTTTAGAACTATGATCCTTTGTCTCTGTTGAAACTTCTGGATTTGTGTGTAGTGCTAGGTATTGAGGATCTCTACCCCTGTATTGATTTTAGGTCAAAGCTGCACCTGTTTAAGATTACATATTTCTTGTTTAGCAAGCATATGATATTCTAGGATGAGTTGATAGGACCATATTTGTGCCAGTGGTGCTGGTCTCATGAAACAATCTTCAGCAGTTACGCATTATGTTGTGCATTTTTTTCGGACATGGGCTTGACGTGTTATGATCTCCAGTCTAGATGTGCCCCATGTTCCATCTTTTTTCGGGTTATTTCAACCTATTTAGAGCAGAGCTAAGAGAAAGGTATTTGACTTGTTATGATCACTTGCTTCAAAGGAGGCTATATGTAGTACAAGTGGCTAGGACCAATAGAGTTTAACATCAAGTTTTATCACCAGCAATACTTTGTGTGAGATCACTTGTCCATGTGTATAGAAGTCCAAGAGTGATTGAATTTAATAAAGGACATGCTTGAAGTGTGTCTTAATTTTATGCCTTGTTGAGTCGAAGGTGAATCATTTTCTTCATATGTATCCTGTTTTTTTCTTGGGAACTTGATATTCTGATGTGATCTAACCTGTATATTAGCTACGCCCAGCCTTGGGTCTTGAGCACCAAGATCTTGCTCAGAGTTGTTTGTCTCTCATTGCCCAGGTTTGCATTATATGATAGTTCTAATTGCGCTCACTCGAAACAGAGTAAATATGATTTTTGCCCTTGGTTAAAACTAACACAATGAAGTTCATTTGTTTTGTTCCCATTCATTTCAGTTTTCTAACTTTGGTAGCTTCATGATTTTACGTTTATATTTTTTGGTGGCTAATTCATGTTTAGCATGGGGTGAACTGGGATATGCATTTTGGTGCCTGTTAGCCTTTTCATGTTTAATCCTATATGTTTTTTTCAGCACGAACCTTTTGAGTTACTTATATTGAATGCATGATTTTCAATGGTGTCTCAGTACCTTCAGTCTTCATCTACAGATATGATCGAAGAATTGATTGGAAGGGGACAACAGGTTGATGCCGTGCATTTTACATATGAAGTTGGCCTTGTGAATAAGTTCCCTCCTGTCCCGTTGCTGAAGGCGTTCCTAAAAGATGCAAAAAAGGCGGTTACATCAATTTTAGAGGATCCCAACAATTCAGGCCGTGCTGCAGTGAGTCTTATTCATCGTCTTATACATGTTTAGGAAATTTGAAGTTCATGGTTATACTTGCTCCTCTCTATGTTCTCACTTTCTTCGGTTCCATTTGTGCACAGCATATGGCTGCAAAGAAGGAGCAATCAGCTATTCGGGCTGTTCTCAAGTGCATCGAAGAATACAAGCTTGATACTGAGTTCCCACCAGAAAGCCTCAAGAAGCGGCTCGAACAATTAGAGAAGGTCAAAATCGAGAAGAAGAAGCCAGCAAGCCCAGCAGCTAAAAGAACCCGAGCCAGCACTGGAGGACCCATGCCTCCAGCTAAGGCAGGCCGTTCAACAAACGCCTACGTCTCGTCTTTCCCATCACCTCCAACCTACATCCGCTCCCCTTCCCACACCCAGTACTCTCCCTCTCTTCCCGCATACCCTGCAGTCCCCACAGTCTATGGAAACAGGAGTCCTCCATATCCTTACTCCCCTGAAGCTCCACCGCCAACCATCGTGGGATCATACCCCGTCTCCCCTGTTAGCTTCCCCGCCTATGGAGGATACAGCAATGGGATGGCAGCGGCGTACCAGCAAGCTTACTACTGATAGACAAATGACTGGGCTCGTGGAGGAGGTGACTGCTACTGATAATGATGACACAATCTGAATGTCATATTAAGGGTCTGTAATCAATCACTAACCTTAATGGTAGCTTTCTTTTTTTTCCTTAAATATGTGTGTTGTTAATCCTTTTAATCACTGACCTTGACAAGGGGCAGGCTGTATTTCCTGATTGTTGAAACTTTCTAGTATTAGGTGGTTGTGAAAAGTAATTAAAACAAACAAGGGTAACATGGATTAATACTAGGTTTATCATACGTGGCATTTGGATCTCTCATCTCTTCTTCATTCATCCTGGGTTTATGTAAAGTCTACGTCGGGCTGGATTATGTTTGATTCTGCTGTGTTGGGATGCACGTGGAATGTTCCACCAAATCATTCTTGCTACCATAACATTTGTTACTGATTGCGTTTGTCGTAATCTTGAATGCTTATTCCTAAAGATGATACTACAAGTCAAAAAAGAAAAGGCCATGTAGAAAAAGATGTATCCAAGTGGATTTAAAGTAATTACTCATTTAAAGAATATTCAGTCGTTTAAACATTTTTTATTGAATCATACTCACTTATTATCATTGTTGCACCAAAACACCCTCATGAAAAGATTCCATACATATTTTGTAGCAGATTCTAGGGTGTTTCAGGGTGGTTTGTAAATTATTTTTGGATGCAGTGTAGTTTTTTTTTTCTTCCTAAGATTAATTAATTTAATCATAATGGCAGATGTTGATAATAATTTAATTAATCTTGCAGTCTAAATCACTTGATGTCCACTTCCTTCTAGTAAGATTCCAAGGGTGCTTTTAGGTAATGAAAATCCAAATTCATAGATGGAAATGAATACCTCTGTCATTTCAATCAATTTTATTTCTATTACTATTATTTTTATTAATGATTCTCGTTCTCATTATCATTTCGAAATTTGGACCAAAGACTCCTAAATTTCATTAAAAAAGAAGTTTTGAGATCTAAAAATTCAAAAAATGTGTAGTGAA
The DNA here is from genome assembly GCA_023678885.1 of Pogostemon cablin. NCBI lineage: Eukaryota > Viridiplantae > Streptophyta > Magnoliopsida > Lamiales > Lamiaceae > Pogostemon > Pogostemon cablin. The sequence continues at coordinate 1,198,100 of CM042989.1, forward strand.
AATTCAAAAAATGTGTAGTGAGCCTATTTTATGGCTAGGGAAACATCTTTATTAGATATCTTGCGAAAAGATTTTCTTAGGATGAACAAAAAGATAATATTTTAATAAAAGATGTACTCAATTAATAAAAATACTGTGAAATATTCATAGTACAAATAAAAAATAAATTTTTTTAATAAAAAATACTCCCTCCGTCCGCACAAAGGTGTAGTGAAAATTCAAAAAAATGTGTAGTGAGCCTATTTTATGGCTAGGGAAACATCTTTATAAGATATCTTGGGAAAAGATTTTCTTAGGATGAACAAAAAGATAATATTTTAATAAAAGATGTACTCAATTAATACAAATACTGTGAAATATTCATAGTACAAATAAAAAATAATTTTTATAATAAAAAATAGTAATAATTATTTAAAAAATATTAAAACAATAGGTGGGAGGGATAGTACTATATTTTTTTATTTTAAAAATATTACTCCATTATTTTTTCTTTTCAAAGTGTTATTGAGCCTCTGAGACTGGGCCCTGATTTTGGGCTACACAGTAGACTATCAAATAGAGTTTTTTTTTTAATTTTTTTTTATTATTATTTTTTTAACAAATCAAATAATGGAGTATTAAAGATGAACAGAAGCGAAAAATAGAAACAGACAAACGCTCGAGCTATCAATTCAGTGTACTAGAGATTAGTCGATATCTCCGGTGGCATCCCTTGCTCTAAGCTCACCTCCGGCTTTCGGTCGTTTTCTTTGCGGTGGATTATACAGAATCTAAGCTATTTTATCGCCAGTTGATTTGGATGTAAAGAATTAGCTTTGGAACGCCAACTGTTCGACCGAATGTCGCACAGAGAAATTGTACTAAATTGAATTTCTGACCTTCCGGAATGGCGTTTGCGATACTCAGAAGAGTCTCAATCCTACGATCAACCACGAATTCGCTTCTTTCATTACAGTATTGTAAATGTTCTAGTTCAAGAGCATCGAAATTTGTTGGTCAGGATATAGGGAGTTCTGTAGTTAACAAGCTTCATCTATCGCCGTTGTTTTCAGAGATATGTAAGGACGACATGAAGGACTGCAAAATCGAGGTCGTGGATGATGCCACGTGGCACGTCTCCTCCAGTTTAGCTGATAATTGGAGAGGCAGTAATGGGGGGTCAACACAGAAAACGAGGTCAGATTTCACTGATCAAGAGTATGATTGTGGTGGTGATGATGATCATAGTATGGATTCAAACATGGAGGACCCTGATTTTGATGAGATTGAGGATATGCGTGTTCGTGGCAAATTGTTTTATAAGCTCGACAAGGGTTCTAAAGAGTACGAAGAACATAAATTCGATTTCCATGGAAGGAAATCTGCTAGGAGTGAGAGAGTTTGGGAGTGCAGCATAGAGAAATCCAAGAAAGAAAACAAGGATCACATTGAGATGGCTGCAAAGAAGGATCCAACTAGAGCAATCAAGAAGAATCAAGAGAGCAAACCATCATCATCCTTGGAACACAACAAGAATGAGATTATGTTAGCAGGAGATTCGTGCATTGGAAAGAAGCAAAGAAGCCTCACTTTTAATCAGCAGACGGCTCCATACCACGAGCCTTTCTGTCTAGACATTTATATATCGAGGGGTTCCGTTCGAGCTAGCATCATTCATCGTGTAACGAGCAATGTTGTGGCGGTGTCGCATTCTATTTCCAAGGACATGAAGTTTGATTTGGGTTCGACTACGAATAAGAATGCTTGTGCTGCAGTTGGGAAAGTGTTGGCTCAAAGGGCATTGGCTGATGATATCCATAATGTAGTGTACACACCAAGAAGAGGTGAAAAATTGGAGGGAAAGCTTCAGATTGTGCTTAATTCTATCATCAATGGAGGGATTGATGTGAAAGTGAAACTCAAGCAGAAGAAATCAAAACGCCTCCCACCAAGAACTCAATATCAACACTAACATCAAGATTGCATTTTTCTGCATTAATCCATGAATGAATAAAAGAAGGTTCGTCCCATTCCAATTCTCACTTTCATATTCATATTTTATTCAATTTATGCAGAACAGAGGATCTTATGCTCCAAAATTGTGAACTGTTACAATCCCAGAATTTGGTGATAGATAATGCAATGAAGGATATGATAACAACAAAAAGAGAAAAAAAGTTCAATCATTGGCAGTAGCTAACTGGAGAGAGAGCAATTCTTCTTCTGGTATGATCTTGACATGACAATCTGACCTCGGATAGGCGGCACACATGAGAGCATACCCCCGCTCAACGACGTCGTCGCTGAGCATTCCGTCGCTCTGATCGACTTTGCCGGAGACTAGCCGAGCCGGGCAGGTCATGCAGACGCCGAGCTTGCAGTCGTGGGGCACATCCAAGCCGCTGTCAAGAGCCACCGTGAGGATCGTCTCATCCGGCTCCACTTGGAGCTCTGTGGTTCCGCCGTCGTGCTCGACCACCACTTTGTAGGCGCGGACGGCGGTGGATAGGCGGATGCGGCGGTGCGGGTTCAGGTGGAGATTCGTATTAGATTGGAATTTGGGGGATTTGGTTTGTTTATTGAAGCAGAGTGAAAGAGATGGAGTTAAGTGGAGAGCTGCCATTTTTGTGTGATTCACACTGTGGCCTGCTCTTCTGTAAGGATAAGGTTTTTCTTCCCCATATAAAACTCTCTCTCTCTTAAATTTTTGCATTTTTGTGATGTAATTACAAAATTGAGTGAGACTCCTGTGCACCCGAGCGCACGGAACACATTCCGTGCGCCTTTACAATTTTCATGTCCCTTTACAATTTAAACCCCTAGCAATACATAGGTTTAAATAGGATTGGAGGGGAGGGTTGTGTTCACATGGGGACACAGAGCATCTTTCCGTGTCCCCGGGCGCACAGGAGCTTTTGCCATTTTCTTAATCATACAAATTTGTAAAATAGTTTTACATTGTTTGTTACAGGCTATATTTAAAAAAAAATATATATGTCTAAGAAAAAAATTAGCAATTTTATTTATCCATCACTTCTAGCATGTACTACCATACAATACAAGTCTATTTTATTTAAATTTTAATTAGTTCTTATGTATGATTACGTTTTTTAAATCGACAAATTAATAATATAAAAAAAATTCCCTTCACTTATAATAAGATTAAAATTGATATATCTATTTTTTCATTAAAAAAAAAACGCTAAAAACCCGAAAAACCACGTTGATTATGAACTAGTATAGGGTTATTTTACTTGTTCATGGAGAATTTAAATGAATTAATTTAAATCTATTATACACCGGAATTTAAAAATAAAAATCACAAAATGTTTTATATTTGGAAATTCTCAATTTGATAATCACACGCTTCCCGCGTCCTGAGGCGGGTATATAAATGCACCAACGATTTTAGGGCTACATTACAAACCGCACCATGCTGACTGGGCGGGAAAGCTTGCTGAGGGTCATTGGTAAAAGACGTCGCTTCCTGCCGAATCGCCGATCCATTATCTCCGCCGCCGTCTCCTCCTCTACCGTTCAGGTATGTATTCAATCCAACTTCTCTTTTTTCTGTTCAAGTTTTTCAGTGATCGGCCTAATCGTCTACTATCTCTGTAAATGATTTATCTGTCGGCAGAGTTGTTTGAGCTTTTGCGAGAGAGAGGAAATTAAGCAGAGAGAATCAGTGGAACAAACATCTAATGGCCCGGATTCGGTGAATTGTCCTGTATGCGGGGACCGATTTCCTGGCTTGGATAATGCTCTAATCAATTCTCATTTAGGTAAGGCGAATGAGCCAGTTCTGCAGCTGTGTTATTATGGTTCAGATGTTGGATCATTCTTTGGAATTTTTTCTGCTATGAAAATGTCCAATTTAGAAGAAGTTATATTGTAGTTGGTTGTTATCGGGCTTTGCTTTTCTTTACATTTATTGAATGTGCAATCTATCCTCCATTTGACCGTTTATGCATGATGCAAAGTAGTTCTTATAACTTTTTTCATATTACAGTGGGTTCGCTAGTGATTGTCTTTATTTTAAAGAAGCGTGTGAAAGAAGCTATTAACTTATTAAAATGCCAGTTTCGTGGTATTCAATAGCGGTTGAATTCTCTGGTATGTTCTGTTTAGATTTCTCTGCAATTTGGCCTCTTGTCTACTCTGTTTATTTTCACTTTAATTTCATGTATGTTATGACAGAATTTTAGAAGTTACGAAATAAGATGCCCTACGTGTATAAAGTTTCATGTTTCTTTTTATTCGAAACAATGTTTTGAGAGGCATAATATTTTTTATGGTTCAGATGGTTGCCTAGCTAAAGGAAACAAAGAGAAAGTGAGCCAGTGTTTGATGGTTTCTGATGATACCCCAGCTAAAGGAATCAAAAGGAAACTAAACCAGGTCACACTTCTTCAATTGAACTTCTCAAGGTCGAAAGTTAAACTTCAGTTCAGTCAGTCCGCAGACTACCCAGTTATTCCGAGTGAACCTGACAGAACTAGCACTTGTGATACAATTGATAATTTGAATGAGTTGGATAGGTCTGTAGAGTGCGCTAATCCTTCTCTTCCCGTGAGAAATGGCTTGTTTACCAGTCACGTAGAAAATCTGATTTCTAAGAAGACTGCTGATTATAAGATTGCCTCACCAGAATCACCATCGTGCATTGAGAGGCCTAAATATGTTCTTGAGGAACTTTTGGATGATTGTGATGTATCTGGGGTTATTATTCCAACTTTCATTGTTGGCCGTAGGTTTGGCGGCAGAGAGGAATTAGATCCTGAATCAAGGATTTGCCTCTCTAGAGATCCTGAGAATGTCAAGGATCCAAATGCCATCAAGGTTCAAATTTGTCTATCTTTTGTATTAGTTTGATGTTACTTAATTCATTCGTTATTAAGTGTGTACTATGTGCCTGATCAGGTACTTTATGCGGATTATGGATGTGATAACATGCTGGGATATATACCTCGAGAATTAGCCCAATATCTCTCTCCTTTAATAGACAAGTTTGGCTTGAACTTTGAGGTAAAATAGCTTTGTTGAAAGAGTGTGTATTCTGAAAAGTAGAGTTGTTTTATACTTTTACTTTGGTTATTGTTTAGCTTTAGTGCTGGGATCTTACAAGAGACATAAACAAGATCTTCAGCCGCTGCACACGTGACTCAGTTTGGTTGTCTCAGTCTGCAAACTATTCTATTTGATCACTGTACAAATAACGTTTCTGATTATCTTTGTCCCTCTTTTTTTTTAAATGTCCAAGATGAATCTCTCTGTTCTCTGAACATAGTGTTAGCTATGCAGGGATCTTTACCTTTTCTTCTAAATACAGTAGTGGAGGTAAATTTGGCGCAAAGTTTTGTAGCTCACTCTCTTTCTACTCTAGATCAACTGTCATCGCAAAGGCATTAGCAAATAGATCCTTGTCACCAATTAAAGATAACTCACCACCTTATACTTGCAGCTTCTGGAATCAATATACTACTTTTTTGATAGAAATACCTGATTGATGGAACTCACTTGTTTTGATATTAATATTTTCAGGGAAATATAACTTCTATTCCGCAAGATTCACGAGCATCTGTTCCAATTCAAATTTTACTGAAAAACATGGAATTATTTGAACAAGCATACTGTGATAATGATCAAGAATTTAAGTCTTTATGGAAACAAGTTCTTCATGTCGTTGAAGTTGGGAAGACTAAGCCCTCTGGGATGATCAGGTATCAGCATAACCTGGTACTGCTTATTCAAGAGGTTTTAAGGAGTAATACACATCTTTTTACCGACAATGAGATTTCTTTCTTAGGTACCATATATTAGCACTTTAATTTAGCATTTTCTTCATCTATTTGCTACTCTTTGATGGGCTCTTGTTTCGTTTTTCTTTATCAGATGCATTTAACACGCTTCCAGATGACAGTAAAAGACTTTTTGCTCGGCTCTATACACGCAAAGGTTTTGTGCCAAGCACACATTTTCTAGTATGCTTCTTGTGTCTCTGCAAGTGGTTTCATGAATGCTTAGGTTATGGTCATGTAGATAAAATTATCTTATTTAAGATACTTAATTTGAACTTGTGTATAAAGTAGACGCTCTTTGGATACTGTGCCTGATGTGAGTTGTACATAAAACACATTATTCTGCCTGTTGCATATGTGGGAGAGTGGCAAATAACTAATTGTTTTATAATTGTTTTGAAAATTTCCTTGTTATGCATTCTTTATCTATATGGCTATCTTGGAAATGGACAGTCTATGGAAAGGTGCCAATGTTGAATTCATCATCCTACTTGTGCATGCAATGGTATTTGTAAGTCCATCGGAAAAAATATTATATAAGGCTTATGTTGTGCGAATTATGTCTATGTGAGCAGCAATGCCAGAATTTAAGATCGTACATTTAGTTCCAAAATTGATCAGTTAAGTGACACGGACTGTCTATTCTATCATTCTTTCAAAGGGAACATTAATTTAATTTAATTTTTTCTTAACATGCTATATGGTAATCTGATAAATGGCTTATCCTCCTTAGGGCCCTGGTTTCGGATGTCTAGTATTTCATACCCTGAGATAGCTGATTGTAACAGAGCAATAAAGGGGCTATTAGGTAAGATTGGTTTAATTGCTTTCACTTTTATCTTAATTTTGTTCAATTTTACTTTCTTCGATATCTAGGAACACTAAATGTCATCTTCTTTATGCTTATTGAAAAATTCTTGTTATTGTTCTCCAAATGTAGAAGCTGGCTATTTATGCTCTTTTCCAGTGAGGAATGAACTAGAAGACGATGACTTGGGAGAAGTCCTGAACATACTAAACGTCGATGAGCTGAGGGAAGCTCTGCGAATGCTTAACAAGGTTTGTTCTGCAATGTACTCTCAAGAGAAATTTCAAAGTTGCATCTGAAGAGAGACCTGGAATAATTTTTTTTGTTTGTCTACCAATGCTATTGTTTTATCTACACTAGTTCTGTTTTCCAGATTAATAAGAACATCACTACCTTTGCATTTCCTTTTTTGTTGGATATTGTTGTTAGTGGCTTCATGGCTTCACGGTTACATTGAATACCTAAACTGTTGATATATATATATATGTTTCCCGATTTGCGGTAGTGTATGCAATGTTCTTTATTTCTTGTGGCAATTATTAAGCGTGATGACTTTTCAGTGCTGACGAAGTCTATATATTTCTGCCTTTTATTTTGATCTTCCTTTGATTTCAGTTTAATTGTTTCCCTTTTTGTGGCTTCGATTACGTAATGCTTATTCGGCATAGTAATAGGTGGAGCCATGTCTTTCTAAGTTGATATGCTCTGTTTTTTACATGACATGAATATATTCGGGAACTCTTTTTTGTTTGATTAGTGCAATTTGGTACTCAGGAGTATAATGGATGGTTCAGTCTAGATTTGTCTGATACCATAGTTTATCTCCTACATTGGCTTTGGCTTCTGATGACTACACAAGATAAGAACTTTGTGTGGACAGATACGGGCCATAGAAATCTTTCTATATTACCCTGCATATCCAATAAAAGAAATGGATGTTGTAAAGCATTTCGATAGCCTTCATATGCTGTACATATGGTCAGATTGTAGCATCCATATTAAGAGCTAGATATCTGATCATTCACCGCAACTCATTTGCAGAAATTATTCAGTTGAATCAACTATTACACTTACAATCGTTTCTTGTTTGGTTCTTAAGGTGGAGTTGCACTTGAAATTTATGCTTCTCAGAACATCTGAAAAAATAAAAAATGAAGTAGTTGAGTTTGTGATAGTGCAGGTCTAGCATTCTCGGCAGTCTGCACTGTGTCAAACCTTAAGACTCATTTTACTGCATCTTCTGTTTTGGTACCTGCCCAAACTTCAATCAGTGGCGCTTTTTATCAAGTTTTGTTCCATTCAATTTATGCAACTAGAACTTATAATTTTATTTTATTTACTTATTTGCTTATTTGTAGTTTGTTGCCTGTGAAGTACTCTTTTTTCTCAACCTTTTAAATGACATTCTCTGCCATGAGAGACTCATTTAACTGATAGGCATTCCTTAACTTTGATAGTTTTACTTCTTTTCTAGTTTTCTGCACCATTTGAGGAAACATTCTTGTTCTCTGATGCACTTCTATCAAAATTAATGAATTTCGGTTCTCTTAACTAATGTTCTCAGCAGATGTCTTCACTGTTCTTATTCTGTGGTAATTGCTGATCCTTTTTTATCCACTGAAACTCAGAAATGCAATCATGGTACTCGGAAGCAAGACATGATTGATTTGCTTCTATCTTCAAGCAAGGGTGGTCCATGGTAAGGTAATTTTCACTTTATTTGTCTTGTGCCTTTTACAATTTTGGTATATCTCTCACATGATTGGGCTTCAAAATCCCATGCAGCACTGAGCTCCGAAGTTTTATTTTAGCAATAACTGGCTCATGTGTTAAAGTATCTACACTCGCTGAATTCCTAGTATGGCGAGCTGAGGTGATTTCTCTCATTTATCCTTAAGGACAGTTGGTTTAGAACAGCTGCATTTATGCATGTTAACATTGGTTATTGTGGATAGGATATTGCCCATCACCTGATCGATCTCAGAGGAAGACCATGATAAAGGAAATTGATATATGATTCTTAGCCTTACAATGTCTTTGGCTGCCAATAGTTTAACCAAAGGCTTGTTTATAATCTAGTTTGCTATGAAAATAATCACGTTTTCTTTATGGCCATCTCTCAGCTTTAATCAATCCAATCCCCACACCCCTATCTCCCCCATGTTGTCCAAAATAAATCAACTTGCTGAATCAATTGTCATATAATGCACAATACGTGAAACTATGATGTTTAGAAATTGGACGGTGTTTTGATCTCCAGTTAATAAGATAAGGTTTGATTAATTTTACTATTAGACCTCCTCTTGTTTTGAACACATTGTAATCTGATATTCTTTCTCATACAGAGGCTTTTCTTCCTTAATGGAGAGCAGGACTTGTCAGCATTTTTGCTTGTAGATTTAGGCATTGTGAAATATCCTACTTACAAATGTATAATCTCAGAGCATATTTTCCAAAGCAGGAGCGACTTGCTTTCTTATGAAGAGGTATGCTTAATTTCAGATGGAACAGTGAAAAAAAAAGTCCCTTACTGAAGGCTAATTTATGATTGTAGGCTCTTGAAATTTCACAAGTTATTGTTGAATCTCTTGATGAGAACAACTCGGAGTTGGTCTTAAGATGCATAGAGATATCTGTTTCACGAATGTCGATTTCTTCTGGAGAGGACAGATCCTCAAGTGATGGATCCATGGCTGCTTTTTTATCACACTTTTCAGCCTCATGGGTTTACTCTAAGGTGGTCTTATTGGGTGTTTCATTTCTAGAGCGTGATAAGAGGTAATGGCATATAAAGTACACACATTAATACATTATTATACGCTATTGCAGTTCCAAAATTAGTCAGAGAATGAGGTTTTGCAAATCTAACTATATCTTACTTGAAAAAATATACCCCTCGAGAAAAAAAAAACTAAAACTAGTGATATGATAAATCATCTGAAAATACCAATCCTGATGAAACGATGTAATAAACAGTTTATAGTGGCAGATTATTTCAAAAAACTTCATAGGTTGTATTTTTCTGCACAGTTTTACGTATCCTCATGATCTAAATGATCAAATAATTTTTTTTAATAGTGTGGCTATAAGTAGAATTTGTACGTTCACAGGTACATTGAAGCCATCAATATTCTCAAACAACTACTAAATAAGTTCATTTCTGATAGAAGAAGGGGATATTGGACCTTGAGGATTTCTATAGATTTGGAACATCTTGCACGTATAGATGACAGCCTGCAAGTTGCTGAAGATGGTTTACTTGATCCATGGGTTCGTGCTGGTTCAAGATTAGCACTGCAAAAGCGAGTAATCAGGTTGGGGAAGCCACCCAGGCGGTGGAAAATACCCAGTTATTCTAAGTCTGTCAACAGAAAGATTTTTCAGGTAGATGGTAATAAATTTGTTACTAACGATCTTATTAGTTTTGAGTATGAGTAATCTCTCTAATTAGTTTGATTGCATGCAAATATGCAATGTATATTCAGGTTCATATTCAAGGAAGGCCGTTGAATTGCAAAACAGGGGCGAAGAACATATTCTACGGTGAAGATGGACAACGGTGTGGTGTAGAAGAGCTTGCACTGCAGTATTATGCTGGGGAAGGAGGTGGTTGGCAAGGTGTTCATACGGAGAGTGGCGTTTGGCTAACCCTCTTCGGGATCTTGATGTGGGATATCGTTTTTGCTGACGTACCAAATGTCTTCCGCACCAAATTTCAGGTATGAGTTGGTGAAAGCTTAAATATTTGAACTAGTGCTGGTATAAACATGCAACATACTACCCCCCTCCAAATCAATTTGAATGAATGTTGATATAAATATGTAGCACACTGTCTCCTCGCTCTTTGATAATCAATTTGAATGAACGCCAATAGCAATATTTAACATGCTCTCTCTTTCTTGCAGACTGCACCCTTGGACCTTGAAACCGATAGCTTCTACGAAACCAGAAAGACTCTGATAGAACCATACCTGGACAAAATCCAAGACGGCATGGCTGAAGAGATACTCATCACAATGTGGGAATCACACGTAGGAACAGCTTGTCGAGGAGTCAACTGGGAGAAGCATTCACTGTCGGATCTCCGAGCCATTGTCAAATGCATCGGAGGTCCATGCCTTGCATTAATATGCAGACATTTGGCTCAAGATTACCGCAGCTGGTCCAGTGGCATGCCCGATTTACTGCTCTGGCGTCTCCACGACTGCTACAGAGGCGAAGCGAAGCTCGTGGAAGTCAAAGGTCCGAGAGACAGGCTCTCGGAACAGCAACGTGCATGGTTGCTTGTTTTAATGGATTGCGGGTTCCACGTTGAGGTTTGCAAGGTAACTCCGAATGCACTCCAACACGACTCTTGAAACCACGCAGTTCATTAATAAAACTATTGCAATTAATAATCGTTACATCTAGTGGAATAGTAGATCGTAAATTGTATACGTAAATTTATTTTATGAGGTATGTAATTAAGATTATTGGGGTGCTCTTCTGTTGTACGAAAGTTTTAGCACCACATAAAAGAGGACCGGAACCGGAGACTGGAGAGTGGAGATTCTGAATTGTAATTACTTCATCGTTACTATTGAACCATCATTGTATTTTCAAAGAAAGATCTAATTTTATAAATAAAATCTGAATAGTATATGTTAATTTTCCTTGGATAATAGGCCAAGTGCCAAAATTAGCAATATGCACTTTGTATTGAAAGCAATAATTTTAAACTGGATTGTGAATAATGGATGATTCAGAATAATGAAATCCGCTGACAAAATTACTTCTTGATTAACGTGCTAACCCTCAGCTAATGATACGTTAATAGTGGTAGCAATAATCATAAGAATTGCATTCTTCAAGTGTCTGAGCAAATCAATCAAATTAATATAAAATTCCATTAATGATTGATACAATACAATTATAAACGACATATAATTTATCATCACTTACTTTCTTTTTCACTACTCTAAATTGAACAAAATATGCAATGAAATGCATATTTTGTCACGTATAAATTCTTTTTGAGGAAAACACTATAATTCTGTTTTTCCTTTGACACAATCGAATTTTTTCTTCTTCTTTCATTAAGTTTTACACTACACAAAACTTTACTCCATTTCACTATTAATTATAAGCCAAAGTTGACGAGATTTCATTTCATCACGTTTCTCATTATTAAATTTTCAATTAAAAGGTAATTATTTTTAAGGCAAAAGCTCCTACGTCCCCGGGACACGGAGGGATACTCCGTGTCCCCATGTGAACATAACCCTCCCCCTCCAATCCCATTTAAACCTATGTATTGCTAGGGGGTCTAAATTGCAAAGGGGCATGAAAATTGCAAAGGCGCACGGAATGTGCTCGTGCGCCCGGGTGCACAGGAGCCTCACTCTATTTTTAATACTCAATTAATGATCTCTTGATTACTCTTCCTCAACTTTCGAATCTCATGCTAAAATGTGTAAACACATTGTCGCCTTATTTTGCAGAAAAAATAACGTGTTGGTGTTTTCAAGAAGCTGTTAACTGAATGTAGTGAGGTTTTAGGCAAACAGTTGCGTGCGTGGAAAGTTTTTATTTATTGAATTTTCGGTTGGTGAAAAGACCGAAGCCTGGTTTATAAATCCCATTTCTTCGAAGAGAGAGAATCTTCCCATTCATTTTCATTAGGTAACTTCCATGAATTGCAATGTTCGTTAATTTTATCTGATTTATAATGGTGATTTTGTTTTTAATGATTATCATATTTAGAGATTTAATTAACGTGGAAATATGGTGATTTTGGTTGCAGGTTTACTACGAAAAATACGATGGAGGAAAAGGTTGGGATAGTGAAAGATGTTACTGAAGTGAGTCTCTGCTTCTCATCTCTCTGATTCTTATTGAATTCACTCACTTTATTATTAAAAAAATAATAATAAAAAAAAATCCATCATGTTGTGATCATATGATGCATTATTTTTGTAGCTGATTGGTGAAACTCCAATGGTGTACTTGAACAACGTTGTTGATGGTTGTGTTGCGGTGAAATTGGAATCAATGGAGCCATGCTCTAGTGTCAAGGATAGGTAGTTCTTCTTATATGGCTGATGTAGATATATGCATTTGTGTTTAATGATGCAATTAGTATGCAGTTTTAAGTTAATTTTCGTGTTTATGGGCTGCTTCTTTTACTTGTGGAGATGTTTACATCAACTATGCTTTTCGTTTTGAATGATTGCAGATGCTGAGGCACAAGGCATCATCAAACCGGGAGAGGTAAACCTCCTTATTTCAACTGCTTTTGATCAGATTATGCCAGAATCTGGTTCTTGGTTTTATTGCAATGATTTAACTAGTTATTTGACACCATGGTTGTTGGTTTTTTGCAATTTCTGAAGAGCATCCTAATATAACTTGTTTTGGTATATTTGAGCAAATTATGTTGTTGTTATCACTCAGAAAATCAAACGCAAATGCGTCTGCCAAATAGCCAAAAAGGCTCCCTTCTATTTCTTCAATTGTGAATAGATAATCCAAACAACGATGCGTCTACGACTTAAATAACAAGAGTCAAACCCTAAGCCCACAATAGGCCCATAACTAACATAAAGCAACAGGAATGAAATAACTAATAATAATTAATCAAGTCCGAGGCCTACGGCGATAAACCAATAATGGTTTGGGCCCGCCAGCCTCCTCCTCTCCCTCCTGGCAGCTCGGCGCAGGTTGCTCCATAACAACTCCTCCCTCCTTGAAAACAACCTTGTCCCCAAGGTTGAACCAAGAAAATTGCTGCCGAAACTCCGCCAAACTCACCCAGCATGCATCTTCCTCCGGCAGACCTGACCACTTGACCAAAATTTGCTCCACCACCTTACCCTCCTCATCCATACTACGCTTGGCCAGCACGCCTTCCGGCTCAAACCACCCCACCCGGCTGCCTGGGTTCTCGCGCAAATCCTTCATCACACCCCGAACAAATTCATCCTGGGATTGCTCGACTAAAACGTCGGCCAGCTCATCCCAATTTGGCATGCTGAGTGCTAACAAGTCGCCGCCACCACCACCACGAGTCATCGGATCCACCAACTTCGATGGGCCCACCTCCACCAACATGATACACAGCTCTGCGTCCTAGATTTGAATTAATTCACGGAGATCCATTGGGGCGCGACAAAGAGATGGATCACCCCTCAATGTCACCCTTCCTTCTCCATGTTTGAAGGACATCATCATCTTGGCCCAGTTAGTGTCTACATCTTCGAGAGTTACCAGCTAGGCAATCCCCAGAATCACGTCCACGCCACCCAGTGGAAACACATGGTAATCTGCCACTATGGCGATGCCGGCAACCGAAATGGTTAATCCTCGGCAGTATCTCTCCGACTCTTGGCACCTCCCATCACCCAATTGTACACCGAAACGACTGGACCTGTCAAGTTTTAGAGTCAACTTAGTCAGCAACAAACTGGAAATAAAATTATGACTGGCGCCGCTGTCCACAAGAATGGTGATATTCTGCCCCTGCAAAACCCCCTTCATGCGCATGGTTTGATGCCCCGTAATCCCTTCCATGGAATAAACCGGAAGCACCGCCTCCTCCTTCACTTCTTCCGATTGGATGGCTACCACCTCGGATTCCCCGATTGCCACGGGGTTATCATGGAATTCAAAAACATTGCAGGTCCATGGGCTCATCCTCCTCCGCCATCAAAATGTTCAGCTCCCTCATCGAACACTGGTGCCCCGGTCTGTAAGTCTTCTTACAACGGAAACACAACCCCTTTGCGCGGAGCTCCGACATCTCCTCTGGAGTCATGCACACAAAACGGATGAGCCCCGATGGACGGACAGCCGAGAAGGATTGGCCGTTCGAAGATGATCTCCCTGGAGGAACACGGCTAACCTCCCGAGGCACCGAAGAGCCGGCTGATGACGCCCCGGAAGCTAGTCCCGCGGTCCCGCTGACCTTTACTGACGAGTTGAATCCGCCGCCAGCCGTGAACCGTCCCTGGGATTATGGCCGCCCGTACCATTCGACCGTCCCCGATTTCGAGAATTTGCCCCCCGTGACTGCCAAATTATACTCCACGTCCCTGGCAAGATCCATCGCCGTTTCTAAATCTGGCGGCCGAAGGAGACGGAGAGAACTCTTAACATCCTCCACCAAACCTGTCATGAAATATCCCAGGTAATGCTCATCGCTGAGCCCTGGAACTTGGCTTGCCAGTTGAACAAACACCGTCACGTACTCCTCTACGGAATCAGTTTGTTTGACTGAGGAGAGTCGTTCGAACGGGATTCCCATGAAGTGTGCGTCAAAATGACTCGTAAGGGCTTTAGCAAACTCATCCCACGTCATGTTCGGTTTCTGGGCTCGAAGCCACGTAAACCAATACAAGGCCGACTCTTCCATCGCTACCATTGCAGCCGGAAGCTTCATCTCCTCCGGCGTACGATGCAACACAAACTGTTGGTCGGCCCGAGCTAGCCAACCGATCGGGTCTACGCCATTGAATGGTGGCAGTGAAGGAGGGGACGGCGGCTTGTCCGTCACCACGGGTGTCGTCCCTGCCTCCACATCGACGGAGGCCACCTCCTCAGCCGTCCGGGTTCTCGAGGCCGGCCCTGCTGCCGAATGGGAGGCTGCCGCCGACAGCGCCGCCACCGACGTGGTCAGCCCGGCCAGCGTCTGTGCAATACTCTCTAGTTGTTGGGCGAAGCTTGCTTGTTCATCAGCCATCTTCCCAACCGTCTCCTTGATCAACTCCTGTCCTTGCTCCAAACTCTCGATCCGTTGTTCACTGCGTGTGATCGTCATATCGGGTGAGTGATCCAGCAGGTCGGACCAATTGTTAGCACTCAGAAAATCAAACGCAAATGCGTCTGCCAAATAGCCAAAAAGGCTCCCTTCTATTTCTTCAATTGTGAATAGATAATCCAAACAATGATGCGTCTACGACTTAAATAACAAGAGTCAAACCCTAAGCCCACAATAGGCCCATAACTAATACTCCCTCCGTCCCATAGTTAAGTTCACCGACACTGTAGATACGGAGTTTAAGAAAAGTTACTTTTTGACCAGTTGTATTTTTAGGTAATAAATAAATGATAAAGTATGTTATGTGTGTTAGGTGGGAGTGGTATTTTTGAAATTAAGATAACTTTTGAGGTTTTTGGTTAATGTGAAATTTCCTTTTTTGGATGGTGAACATAAGTGTGGGACGTACGAAAAAGGAAAGTGTGAACATAAGTGTGGGACGGAGGGAGTATAAAGCAACAGGAATGAAATAACTAATAATAATAAATCAAGCCCGAGGCCTACGACAATAAACCAATAACGGTTTGGGCCCGCCAGCCTCCTCCTCTCCCTCCTGGCAGCTCGGCGCAGGCTGCTCCATAACAGTTGTACTCTGGATTCTGGTTCTTGGATGTGATGGAATGATATTAAACTAGTTATTTGACACCACATTTGTTGGTTTTTTCACAATGTTTCTGAAGAGCGTCCTCATTGAACCTACAAGTGGCAACACGGGTATAGGGTTGGCTTTTATCGCGGCTGCTAAAGGTTACAAGCTTATCATTACCATGCCTGCTTCCATGAATCTTGAGAGGAGAATTATTCTCCGTGCCTTTGGTGCTGAGTTGGTGCTCACGGATCCTTCAAAGGGAATGAAGGGTGCTGTTCAGAAGACTGAAGAGATACGCGGCCTACATCCTTCAGCAATTTGATAACCCTGCCAATCCTAAAGTAATGGATCTCTATCATATTTACATTAAGTGATGTGTCTGTTGATTTAACTGAGTATCATGTGTAGATACACTATGAAACCACTGGGTCTGAAATCTGGAAAGGAACAGATGGAAAAATCGATGCGTTTGTTTCTGTAATTGGTACCGGAGGTACAATCACGGGTACAGGAAAGTATCTTAAAGAACACAACCCAAATATAAAGGTCAGATTTCTCTAGCTGCTCTCTCTTTGTCCAATGATTCAAATGCTGATCTGTGAATATGCATGCTGAAATTTTCTGTCTCACAGTCTACTTGTTTTTATATCTAATTATTTGTTGTCCTGATTGATCTTAGCTTTATTGAGTGGAACCAGTTGAGAGTCCTGTTCTTTCTGGAGGAAAGCCAGGTATGTTTAATGTATGAGGTTGTTTCAATTTGTTCTTAATCTGTGCTCTTTTTTCCAGTTTTAATAACTGAATACAATCAATTGGCTTACTCATTCTTTGAACACTCAGAATCTCAGATCCTTTTGCAGTTAGTTCAATCCTCTTTATACTACAGAGCCTCTAATGTAGTTATGCCAGTTATACATACATTCACTACTGCTCATACTTGCTATGTCCATTCTTTGTTTATACCCAAGTTTCGGCATGATTTAGAACCGAGCGAAATGAACTTTTGTTATAAGAGACAACAACTTCTAAGTGTTCTGAAGGGGAAACCACTCAACAAGAAACGAGCATCGACTTAAAACTATGTTAACCCAACAAGACGATATATTTACTACATGTGCTGTTCTTTTTAAAGATATGCATTTGAAATTGTTGTATCGTCCGTTGTATTATTCCTAAGGTCCACACAAGATTCAAGGAATTGGTGCCGACTTTATCCCTGGTGTTTTGGAGGTTAATCTCATTGATGAAATAATTCAAGTAAGATTACATTTTCATCTTCCACCACTCACAACAGATGTAGTCTATCAATTGCATTGTGAAAACTAATTAATATTCAATATATATCCTACAAATGATTTCTTTTATGAGGTAAGGTGGTTATTTTTGTAGATATCAAGTGATGAGGCTATAGAGACTGCAAAGCTCCTTGCTTTGAAAGAGGGGTTATTGGTAATTTCATTCTGCTTAGCAACATCAGATTCATCAGTATGCTTTACATGTTCTAAATCCAGTAGTGATACACACATCAGGTGGGAATATCTTCAGGTGCAGCAGCAGCAGCCGCAATGAGGGTTGCAAAGCGCCCGGAATTTGCTGGAAAACTCATCGTCGTAAGTCTCTCCAAATTAGCATAACATGAACCTTACACACAGTTTGAAGCTGAAAAACAAGTGTAATCATGTGTCATTCTTGTGTGCATCTATTTCGTCTCATTTGCAGGCAATAATTCTTGATGCAGGTAATGTTCCCGAGCTACGGGGAGAGGTACCTATCGTCTGTGCTCTTCGATTCAGTACGACGAGAGGTGGAGAGCATGACTTTCGAGCCATGAAGCCTTCTTGTATGATCTCATCTCACTGCAAGGATGAGAATGCGATGGCTGTGTTCTTCTTCTTTCTTTCATGCAATTTTTCTTTCTTCTTTTGATCATACTTGATGTTATTACTCTGCTGAAATTAAGATAGAATAAGTTTTTTTAGAAGAAACTAAGGATCACATTACATTCATGAAATATAAACTTTTGTTTAAAGTTATAGTTGAGGTTTCTCCTTAAAGTTATCCTTGTCTGAATTTTCTAAATTAATTAACGCATTTTTTCGACTATAAAATTTAATTTTACACGTACTCGTAATAAAACAATTTGATTCTGAATTACAGCCTTAAACATTTCAAATTATAGAAAAACGGAAAACGTTTTCACATAAATTAACTCGTTCCTCTCTTTTTCATGACATATTGTTATCTTCTTTGAAAATATATCTATTATATCGAAAAAAAAAAAATTCAATTATTAAGTGCACACTGCACAGTTACGTAATCGTCCAAACATATCTCCATTAAAAAAAATAAAAAATAAAATAAAAATAAAAAATAAAGATTATAAAAAGATACTAAAAAAATGGGTTTAAGTGTTAGGTTAAGAAATTGTAACAGGCGAGTGTGATTGAGGAGAAAAGGAAACTACAAGAACTCGGTCGGTATCACTTGGAGAATTAACGAGGCGAGTTCACTACCGCAGGCCGTACATCGGAAGAGAAGCCGAAACCCTCGTTTTCCCTCTCTAAGGTGTGTTATTTATAAATCTCTGTTGATGAATTCTACCTCTTGAAAAAGTTGTTTAGAGTTGTTTCGATTTGTTGAAGGCGATGTGGATATAGCTGGATTTTGAGTTCTTGGAGTTTGCACTAAATTCAGTAACAGCAAATAATTTGTAATCGCGACTACGGTTTTTCAGATACGATGAATGGAAAGGGTTTATGTAGGTTAGGGGTTTTGCACAAGTTCAAAGATATGAAATTCAGGATACCTAATTAAAAATTGAATCTGTGTTGCTGAGGTTTGTTTGGACGGGGAGGAGAAGGAATATAGCTAAATGAGAAATCTTACTGAATCGAAAATGTGAAGGGATGAATTCACAGCAATTTTGGGTGCCCTAATTTAATCTTGATTGGCTATTGAGTTTGTGTATTTGAATGAGTGAAATGAATGGATTGAGATCTTAGAAAACTTTGAAAATTTTGGGATAAAATAGAATTAACTTTGAAACCATAATGAGATAAGCAACAGCTTCTAAACTTGAAGTAGAACAAATCTAATTTAAATCGGCTCCTACCTTTTCACATCCTCAAATCACTTTGGTCTTTGTTCTTTCATGTTCTTTTTTACATTTACTCTGCTTATCTTGGTCCCTGTGTTGTTGTATGTTTTATTGCAACCAGCTCTAGGGCTTATGTTTTTAGAGAACTTCTCATTTGTTTGGTTTAGGGTGTGATTTTGTTCTAATGGATCTGTTGGCCTAGCATATTGAACTGACGTTTTGTTGCTTGTAATTTTAAGAAATTAGATGTTTGTCCGGAGAATTATGATTGAATTGCTCTGTTTATTGCTTTCGCTTGATAATTTTCATGTGGGAAAATTATCAATAGTAGGTGTTTCTACTTTATAGTTCCTTGAAAAGAATACCTGACTGTCAAATGCCTGTCTTTTGTAACTTGGATCTTTTAGTATTTCCTTTTTTGTGCTATTTACAGAATAAACCCTTTTAGTCTTGCCCGGACCCAAATTATTTTGAACGTACTGATTGAAATCTCCGCGAATGAACTAGTAATATCCTACCTAAGAGTGACTGGAACTGTTTCTCTTTACCATTGCTGTATAATTTTGGGTAATATGGGCTTGAAATATTTTGTTCGTGTGAATATTTTGTTAAATTTTAATGAGGGAAATGACCTTAAAGCAAGGCTGCTGCCTCAATGCACTCTATTTTTTGGTCTACTTTTAGCTTACTTTTTTGATTGTGTGTTCTTCTCTGTTTCAACTTTCAAGTGGTTATGATCAACCATCTTAAATATTGAGATGATTATATGGAGGACCCCATATTTGACATGTGTGTTTATGTTCAGATTACCATGGCTAGAGCTGAAGGTGATGGCAAGGAGCCACTGAATGAGCAAGCTGTTGCAAACATATATGCTTCCATGAGGACTGAGATCAACCAGATATACTCCAAAATCACCGAGCTTGAAATGGAGGTCACCGAGCATTCCCTTGTGATCAATGCCATAAAACCCCTCGACCCATCAAGGCGATGCTACCGTATGATTGGTGGTGTTCTTGTTGAGCGAACTGTTGTAGAAGTATTGCCAGCTGTCCAGCGAAACAAGGAGGGTCTCGAAGAGGTAATTGGTCGTCTTACTGAGGCGTTGGAGAGGAAAAAAAAGGAGGTAGCTGATTTTGAGGCCAAGTACAAAATACGAATTAAAAAGGGTGACGGAGAGATAAAGGATGAAAGCGGTAAGAAGGAAGGCAATGCACAGGGAGTTCTAGTTGGCCCTGCTAGTTAATTGTTGCCTTTTTTTTTCCTTTTTTTTTTTTGTATTCGTCTTAACATCTTGAAGCTATAATATTGTCTTTATGACAGTGTTAGTCGAATTTCGAAGTTTTGTTATGTTATTATACCTTAATCGAACAGTTGGATGTAATCAAATTCATCAATTAGAGCTTCTGATGTTGGACAATCTTCATTGTGAATGTTACACTTTGTTTGCTGAAATATGCTGGCATTTTCCATTTGTACATTGTAGAGACCAGTACAACCTTAACTAGGTCACAAAATTGTTACAATCATTTGCAGAAACAAGAATATAAAATCTAGTGGTGCACCCTTCCACTCTAGATACAAAGCTTGCATATCTCCTTATCTTGTTCAACCAAAGAAATCTTGAACCCCTCTCCCAGCAAAAACCCGGTCGGAAATCTCAGCCAAAACGGCATTGACAGTGAGCAAAACGACACTGGAGCCTGCAATCACACCCAACACAACCCCAGTAGTCCCCAAAACTTTATTAAAAGCAGGCCACTCAATTTCTCTTATTTCCTCAACGACCCCATCTAGAAATCCCGATTCATTCTCCTCCCTTTCCTTCATCGCTTTCTTGATTTCCATGCCCAATTCGGTCATTTCATCGCTCTTCCCCTCTGGAGGAAGGTTGGAGATACTCTCGTCGGAGGGGCTGCTGCTTTCGTTCTCGGAAGCCTTTGAGATATTGGTGAACTTGCGGGGCTGGGTTGCAAATAGGGGAAACTTAAGGGGGTGCTTGGAGAAGAAGGTTCTGGATCTTGTGACAGTGCGTACGACGACGTTTGGGTGGGGAAAGGCGAGCATAGGATGCCGGAGAGGGAAATGCGACAGCGGAATAGCCATTTTGGTTGTGAATGGAAGAAGCTACTGATTTCACTTTGTCTTTATTTAATGGGTTAATTGCGTAAAAAACCACTAACTTTCAACGAATTGCAAATTAATCCCAACTTTTATAAAATTGCAAAAAAAACCACGACCTTTCATATTTGTGCAATTCGCACCCATCGAGCAGCTGAAGGCTGCCCGACCGCTGACATGGCGTTGACCTTGCCACGTCAGCTTTTGGTTGATTGCAAAAAAACCCAACCTTTACTTAAATTGCAATTTAATCACAATCTTTGAAATTTTAGCAAAAAAGACCATAAATTTTTATTTTTATTTTTAAATTGCATCATCTAATAAAAAATTATACATTATTTTATTTTTAAATTTAAATTCATAACTAAAGATTATATTAAATATTTATTTTTATTTTGTATTTTCATATTAAATGTTATATTAAATATTTATTTTTTTACAAAATCTTTTAAATTTTTTATTTATTAATTTTTTACTACTCCATAAAGTTCAAATGTATAAGTCTTTTATTTAATACAAAGTCTTTTTATTATTTAAGTATGAGATTGGTTTGTATAAATTAAATCTTAACGAATATTTTTTCTCACTATAATATTTGAGTTTATAAATTAATTTTAAATCATTTTTTTAATAAATTATAAAATTCCTTAAACATTTCATAGGTATATTTGTCATTATTTTATATATAATGTGAAATTACGAAAAGATATTGAGACATGACGAATACTTTGATTTTATAAATTATAATAATTTTATAATGTATAAAAATATTTTAAAAATTAAAAGAATTTAAATATTTAGAGATTGTAAAAATTTTTTACTACTTAATAGATATAATTAATTTTATTCACATTATTTAAGTAATAAACATTTATTCATATAATAATTTTATTATTTTATTTAATAATATTTTAGAGTTTAAATTTAAAAATAAAAATACTGTATAATTTTTTATTAGATGATGCAATTTAAAAATAAAATTAAAAATTTATGGTCTTTTTTGCCAAAATTTCAAAGGTTGGGATTAAATTGCAATTTAAGTATTTTTGCAATCAACTAAAAGCTGACGTAGCAAGGTCAACGCCAAGTCAGCAGTCGGGCAGCTTCAGTTGCCCGATGAGTGCGAATTGCACAAATATGGAAGGTCGTGGTTTTTTTGTAATTTTATAAAAGTCAGGATTAATTAGCAATCCGTTGAAAGTTCGTGGTTTTTTACGCAATTAACCCTTATTTAATTGATAATGTAAGAAGGCGGAAATTACGGAATAGCCATTATGGTTATTATATCAACACAACCCCTCCATATTTTATTTAAATTTATGTATTGCTAGGGATTTTAAATTGCAAAGGGGCACGAAAATTATAGAGCTCGATGCACAAGAACCTCACTCATTACTTAATTAAAATAGAAAATAATTTTAATTAATTAATTTGCGTCCAGTCCACTACCAGGCAACGGTAGTCGTTAAGTGGAAACCTGAGCTGAGGGGCAGAATGGTCATTTAACTACCCTGTATTTCTTCTGTTGGTTCTATGCTTCTCTGCTTATATCTGGAATCTACTTCTCCTTCCCTCTCCTCTCATCTATGCAAGCTTGCGCGAAATCAAAATTTATTTCTATCGAAGGCTGAATGTCTACAGTTACATTCTTGCAAATTGAGTATCTTCATGTATGGTAAGTGGTTGTCTTGAATCGATTTCCTTTTCCCCCGTTTTTGTGGTGGTTTTTCTGAATTGAGAGTGAAGTTTAACTGATTAGTATACTCGCTTTGTTTAATTTCGTGTTTGATCGACTTCTACTCAGTTGTCTAGATATTTGCAGGTCAAGAAATATTTTAATTTCTTGTGATTTTACAGATTGAGTGGCGTACCAAAGTTAGAAAACCCTAATTCAGTTTTTCTGGAGCTCCTTTTGCATTTTAAAAGTGAGATACACATTTTTCTAAGGTATGTGTTCAGCTCATTACGGCTATGAGAATGCTTGAATTGGTTGTTCTGCTTAATTATGTCGAAGTTAAATGATAGGTCATTTTGAATATGCATAGTGTGTGTTCATACGAGTCTGAAGTTTTATTTTTTTCTATAGAGCTAAAATGAGTGGGGAGCCTGAAAAGGAGTTCATGGACATTGACAGTCCAGGAGAGTGTAGTAAAGAGAGTCCAGAGAGGGTTGAGGGGGGGAATGGTTTGGATCTCTTTCCAGTCGATTTTAATGATTCCGGTGAAGGTCTACCGTATGCTCCCCAAGATTGGCCAAATCCTGGTGATAAGTGGCGTTGGAAAGTAGGTAGAAGAACTACTGTTACTGGATTCTATTTGGATAGATACATGTATGTCCCTCGCAGGCTTCGCCAGCGAGGGGAAATAAAAGGTTTCGCGAGCAGGTCGTCACTTCGAAACTATATCCAAACTAAATTCCCTGATGCGGATGTTGATGCTTTCTTTGCATCTTTTAGTTGGAAGATCCCTTCATCACTTTGTAAGAAAGGTTAGTTATTAGCTTGTATTAGTCATTGGCTATTTACTCTGATGTTAATTGATTGTATGGCTTAAATGCAGGTAATGAAAGGTTAATTAAACCTCCAGAAGAAAACGCCGCAGGATCCGATGATGTAATTGATGAATTGCATTGCAAAGCTGGCAATAGATTTTGCAGCAGCTTAGCAGGAGAGGAGCCTGATTTAGAAGTCATGTTCTGTGATATTTGCTGCAGTGAACCTGGTTTCTGCAGAGATTGTTGTTGTATTCTATGTTGTCAAACTATCGACAAAGTTTCTGAAAGCTACGGTTACATTAGATGTGAAGCTATTATTGATGGCAGTGCTTGTGGACATTGTTGTCATATTGAGTGTGCGCTACGGTCTTACTTGGCTGGGACTGTTGGAGGAAACATCGGCTTGGATGCAGAGTATTATTGCCGTCGTTGTGATTCAAGATCCGATCTGGTTTCACATGTTGCGAATCTTCTGCAAAACTGTGAAGCAAATGCATCCCGGGATGACATTGAAAAGACACTAAACGTTGGTATTAGTGTTCTGCGTGGGTCAAAGAAGACGAACGCAAAGCATTTGTTTAACCACATTCAGTTGGCCATGTCAAAGGTATCGAAAGAGAATGGTAGGCTA
This sequence comes from Pogostemon cablin, assembly GCA_023678885.1. Taxonomy (NCBI): domain Eukaryota; kingdom Viridiplantae; phylum Streptophyta; class Magnoliopsida; order Lamiales; family Lamiaceae; genus Pogostemon; species Pogostemon cablin. The sequence continues at coordinate 1,222,410 of CM042989.1, forward strand.
ATGATTATTTTTGTGTTTCTAGCGCTTTTTAAAGTGCCACCATGTTGACTGATAGATTTGATACTTGCATCAGCTAAATAATGGAACTTCCACTAAAGACATATTGAAGAAGGAAGATGCCAAAAATGATAGCGCTGGTATATTTTCTTTGCCTCTTCATTTTCCTTTTTGTGAGCAAAAATGTGAGGACACAATCTAGAGGAATTTTGTTGTGGGTTCATCACTTTTCACATACCATGTGAATATGTCATGTCATTGCCTTACTGTCATTAAATGAATTACTTTAAGATTCCATGATTATGAATCCATCTAGGTCCCCCACCAAATGACAATGGTGCATCAAGATCTCCAGAGACCGAGGAGTTGCAAGACTGCCAACCTCCTACGTTGTCTTCAAGTTTTGACTATCGAGTCGAATCACTAAAACTTGACATTGAAATCGATGAAATTCTGGATTCTTTAAGGAAGTCACAAGAGATTGAGTACAGACTTGCGGAGGAAAGGCTGTCAGCTCAGAGGAACTATGTTATTAATCTTTACGAACAACTTGACAGAGAGAGGTCTAGCCTCTCGAGGCATACATCATCATCAAGCGATCAGGATTCGTTACTGGATTCAGTTCTGGATCGAATCGAGCGGATAAAACAGGAGGTTTCTCGACTCAAAGACATGGGAGAAGTGGCAAACGGGTTCGGTAGAGTTCCTAAACGTATTCTTGAACAACATTTTGGTATTGATGTTGAACTCTGATGCTAATTTGTATCGGTTTCCAGTTCTGTACAATGTACTATGAATTTTGTTGTGTTCTATTCATTAGTAGTGCGATGTGATCATCCAAAAGCTTAGGGATTACATAATATTTTTTTAGTTTTTACTCACTGTTTTGACTTTTAATCTACAAATGTAATCACCCTAGCCTAACTTCTTTTCCTTGGGGCATAAACTAGGTTTTGATTTCATATTGTTGCTTATGCATGTTTTGCAACTTGATGTGTTTTTTTCTGATCGTTGTAGGAATTTTCACCTTCGTTCCTCGTAAATTAGGTTAAATTTTTTGTGCAGTCTAACATAATTTATTCCTTGGCAGTGAATGGGATGAATTTTTAGGAGATTATAAGAGGTAATGAAAGAAGATAATGAGAATGAAAAAAGTAGATTGAATATAAGGAATTTTACAAAATTGGAATTCATTGTAAGTCCTTCCTACTAATTCATTAAGAGTTGGACTCTTATACTTCCTACTAATTCATTAAAGAGTTGACTCTAATACATTCATCAAAGTTATAAAGTTCTTATATTAGACAGAATAAAGATTAGATGCTAAGCAGGAAGACTTTATACTCAAGCTTTCAATCATATTCACTCTCGATCCCTCAATGAAAATCACTATTATTTCCATTCCTAAATTTGAACCAAAACATTCCCTAATAAGTTTATTTCTAGATCGCTACTCTAGCCAATACTCCATCTTCTTCGTCCGAATTTAAGAAGATAGCGCTGCATGTAGTCATTGTGTCGCATTGGATTCGTTTCCATGATGCCTGTGCCCACGACGAGATCGTCTCCTCTCCTTTGTGGTCTGTCTTCTAGATTTTTCCGCGGGTGTATTTGGGTTAGGTTCAACTTCATCTTCTGCACTCTCAGCAACCCCAAGAAGGGAATCAAATGGACTCTTCGAAGCAACAACGGCAGCTTCCGCCTAATATATGGCAAAAAAACAAGGGGATTATAAGTAGTCACTCTCCAAAGATGAACATGTGCTTAATCATAACTGTGGATCATATCTTGGGAGAGTAACCAAACCCAACCATGTTATCGTTTAAGCTGGGTCACTCACTTTAACTTGATTTGTAGGAGTGCTCTTGATGATACTGTCCTTTACATTGGTTTCGGATGCAGGACTAATGAAATCTTCCCCTTTAAAATGCCATCGAATAATAGGCTTCCCGTCTGCTGATGATTCGGTATAAACTACTTCAGGGATAAGGTGCTTGGAGACAATTTCCCGGAACCAAGGATTATCGTGCTCCGGCTTCAACATTCTTAGGACATGGTTGAAAAACAGGCATTAGCAACCCAAACAAAAAAACTATAAAGAGACACAGCAAGTTCTTACACTGATAAAACCATAAATTTAGGTAAATACTTACGTGCTAGCTAACTCTCTCTGTATCGGACTCCCATTCAATGAAAGCATATGGTGAAGGGATGATTCGAGATAGATCATCGCTGGAAAACCTCCACATACAACACCACTACCTAAAAGTAAAAAAAAAAAAAAGAAAAGTCGATTGATTTATCAGTTTGTTTGTTCTTGCTTATAGAATATGTTAGCTGTTAATTATAAATGCAGGAAAACCACACAAAGGTAAAAATAGTGGAGCACAGAATTGAGAATAATATCACTTACAGAAAGCAATAGCATAGTTGATTTTTTCCCTGGCTGAAAAGAACATGTTGTCTAAATACAGGGATGCTGGACACAAAAAATACAACAGTTGAATTAAGCAACAACGTTAACTTCTATCCGAGAACAAAGCAGCCAATAACACAAAAATCAGCAATAATTAAAAACTGTAATACATTCATGAGACCACCCCAAAAAAAAAAAAAAAAAAAAAAACTCTGTTGCTCTGGCATTGAAAAGGGGTGCATGCCGCATGGTACAGGGCAACAGGGTGAGCAATGAAAACAAAAGGAGAGCATTCATTCTTATTCCCGTGCTTGATATAGAGGAATATCAATTCTTCCTTGATTCCTTAACTACTCCAACCCTTAGATCATTCAATTCCTCAATTAAAAAATACTCTTTGCCTTTTCAATTACTCCACTATTTAAATATTATTAGAAACATATAACATTATTCTAATTGTAGATACTATTATGGTGTGTTTAGTTCATAAACTTAATAAATGGGTTAATTCTAAAATGTGACATGCAAGATGTGTAAATAAATATTGCATTGGTATGTCAATGATCTCAGAAGATGTTGTAGCACACCGCCCCCATAGGTCGTAATTCACTAGGTTGGTGGGTTCTAAATAACAGGCCTGGAGGAAAAAAGGAGCTTGAGTAAGTGTAATTAATAGACAACTCATATAACTTTTAACAATTTTTAGAAGTCCATTAAGTGTAATAAGCATCTCCATCATCCAACGGACTCATAGTGCATTCAAGAGATTAGAAGTTATGCATAACCCCCTATTAAAGATGAATCCAAATACTTCATTTTTGAATACAAATTTAATCAATTGATTAGACTACAGAGGAAACAAATTAAGGAAATTGAAAAACTCGAAGAAAAACTTGAAGCCAATTGAGGAGGACATGTGCATTCGTAAATACAAACCATCATATAACCCTCATTAGAAAGATATTTTTGTAATTCTTTATAAGGTAGATTAAAATGCACGTAAGCTACAAGCAGTATCATTATAAACTTTAAGGATTATGGTAAGTCTAACAGGATTCATTATATAGTCAGAAGGGTTGATAACGAAAAATTTTAGAGCTATATCAGCAAAAAATAAATCTAAAATTACAATAACATAACAATATCACTTACGCTTGGCTCTCCAACTGATAGGTGGCGGATTTAGCCTTCGGCACACTGACAATAAAAAGTTAAGACAGTTCAGGTAACAACATTAACTACTAAGCAAGTAGAGCCAACAATAAAATACTCAGCAGTGATATTTGATGATAGTACAAAAATATTTTAATGAGCAATTGAACATATGATTTAATGCAAACATAAACATTGCCACTCTGACATATGCAAGCATACCCTTTCCCTTCCACTTCCATCTTCCAATAACCTTATAGTTCATTCAAGAGATAATTAAAGAGAATTTTTTCACTTAAAAAGCACACAACTCATAATAAATTAAAGAGCGCACGAATCACTCAAAGAGTAATACTACTCGTACGCATAAACCAGAACCTAACCAAAAAAGAGACTATAATCTTTTGTGTCCTACATTATCAAAGCCTCTAATTTGCCTAAATTTGGTAGAAAGAAAACAAAAAACGCTACACTTGATGGCAACCAAATATCAACTCTCCATGTTTGAATCTCATAGACCCCTAAATCTACCCTGCATTTTTCTGTTAATGATGGGAACAAAAGAGCACAAATTGCATAATTTCAATGGTGAAACAATCTATATCCAGACTGAAATTATAAATGCCAAACTGATGATATACATGTGTACCTAGAAAGGTAGCAACTGAACTGACCCAAAAACCAGCTTCGTAGATTCTACGTATGCGGCTCGAGAAATTCATCAGTAAATCTTCTTCTTCTCGTGTCAATTGCTCCTGCTCGTTAATACAAGTATACTCCCTCCGTCCCAAAATTGATTGCACACTTTCCACATTTATCCGTCCCAAAATAGATTGCACCTTTCCAAAAAAGGAAATATCACATCAATACCCACCCCTAAAAGTTCATCTTAATTACAACTTTACCATACTCACCTAACACACATAACATACTTTATAATTTATTTATTACCTAAAAATACTACAATACCCCTAAAAAGTCAACATTTCTTAAACTCCGTATCTACAGTAACAGTGCAATCAATTTTGGGACGGAGGGAGTAGTTATTAATAGATATTAACAGAAAAATGGAAGGGAAAATCAATCAATAATGAATTTGTGGTCTTCAGAAAATGCAATTCTAACCACTTTTCGATATAAATTCGATTCCCTAAGCGATCATATTCAATTTAACAAATATGAAAACATCATCGATTGGAAATCAGCCAAAAAAGCGATAAAAATCAGCAGAAAATGCAGAAGATAGAGAAATATGAGAAGATATACCCACCCTTCTCGAGGTAAGAGCTAGTTGAACCTCGCGAATAGGGTTCATTTTGGCGTGAAGGAAAATGGATTTCTCTACTCAGTTCTTCAGCTGAATCGATCAATGCCGTATTGAAATTCTGTTATTTTGTTCTACAAATATGGGATTTGAAACGACGTCGCTGGCAGTTGCCCGCCAGTACAGACTCGGCCCGTTTAAAAAATCAACATTATAAAATTAGAGTCTCTCTTGTGCGTCCGGGCACATGGACCGTGTCCCCGGGGAAGCAGGAACTTTTGCCACAAAATTAATTGGTATACTCATTCTTTGAACACTCACAATCTCAGATCCCTTTGTAGTTAGTTCAATCCTCTTTGTACTACAGAGCCTCTAATGTAGTTATGCCAGTTATTATACATACATTCACTACTGCTCATACTTGCTATGTCCATTTTTTGTTTATACCAAGTTTGGCATGATTTAGAACCGAGCGAAATGAACTTTTATTACCTAAATTGTGGAAACATTTTTAATAAAATGAGAATGAAAAAAATAGTCTGAATCAAAGGAATTTAATAAATTGGAATTCATTTTTTTTCCCTCAAATTGAAAGGCTGAAGCCGAGTACAAAATACAACCTCAACTCCAAAGGAGCAGAACAAGAAAATGTCTATCTAGCTAGCAAGTAATCAAACTTAGCTATATGCATAACAATAGTATTTACAATGGAAGAAATAGTGGGTCGAAGACCCTCCTTAATAGCATTGTTCCGAGCTTTCCAAGAGTTGGACTCTTATACTTACCTACTAATTCATTAAAGAGTTGACTCTTATACATTCATCAAAGTTATAAAGTTATAAGTTCTTATATTAGACAGAATAAGATTAGATACTCTAGCTTTCAATCACATTCACTCTAGATCCCTCAATGAAATTCACTATTATTTCCATTCCTAAATTTGAACCAAAACGAATCCTAACTACACTAGCTAATATATCTTCTTCGTCCAAATTTAAGAAGATACCGCAACATAGCGCCGCATGTAGTTATTGTGTCGCATTGTATTCGTCTCCGTGATGCCTGTGCACATGACGAGATCGTCTCCTCTCCTTTGTGGTCTGTCTTCTAGAGGTTTCCACAGGTGTATTCGGGTTAGGTTCAACTTCATCTTCTGCACTCTCAGCAACCCCAAGAAGGGAATCAAATGGACTCTTGGAAGCAACAACGGTAGCTTCCACCTAATATATGGCAAAAAAACAAGGGGATTATAAGTAGTCACTCTCCAAAGATGAACAACTACTTAAATCATAACTATGGATCATATCTTGGGAGAGTAACCAAACCCAACAATGTTATCATTTCAGCAGGGTCACTCACTTTAACTTGATTTGTAGGAGTGCTCTTGATGATACTGTCCTTTACATTGGTTTTGGATGCAAGACTAATGAAATCTTCCCCTTTAAGATGCCATTGAAGAATAGGCTTCCCGTCTGCTGATGATTCGGGATAAACTACTTCAGGGATAAGGTGCTTGGAGACAATTTTCCGGAACCAAGGGTTATCATGCTCCGGCTTCAACATTCTTAGGACACGGTTGAACAACAGGCATTAGCAACCCAAACAAAAAAACTATAAAGAGACATCACAAGTTCTTACACTTATAGAACCATAAATTTAGGTAAATAATTACGTGCTTGCTAACTCTCTCTGTATCGGACTCCCATTCAATGAAAGCATACGGTGAAGAGATGATTCGATAAAGATTATCGCTGGAAAACTTCCACATACAACTCCACCACCTAAAAGTTTAAGAAAAAGAAAAAAAAGCCAGATTGATAAATCAGTTTGTTCATTCTTAATTATAGAATACGTTAGCTGTTAATTATAAATGCAGAAAAACCACAAAAAGGTAAAATAATGGAGTACAGAATTGAGAATAAAATCACTTACAGAAAGCAATAGGATAGTTGATTCTTTCCCGGGCTTAAAAGAACATGTCTAAATGCAGGGATGCTGGACAAAAAAAATACAACAGTTGAATTACGCAACAACGTTAACCTCTATCCAAGAACAAAGCAGCCAATAATACAAAAAATCAGCGATTATTAAAAACTGCAATACATTCATGAGACCACCCAAAAAAACAAAAAGCCAAAAACAAAGAACTCTGTTACTCTTGCATTGAAAGGGGTGCATGCCGCATGGTACAGGGCAACAGGGTGAGCAATGAAAATGAAAGGAGAACATTCATTCTTATTCACCGTGCTTGGTATAGAGGAATGAGTATAAATTCTTCCTTGATTCCTTAACTACTCCAACCCTTAAATCATTCAATTCCTTAATCAACAAATACTCTTAGCCTTTTCAATCACTACACTATATAATTATTATTAGAAACAAATATCATTATTCTAATTGTAGATACTATTATGGTGCGTTTAGTTCATAAACTTAATAAATGGGTTAATTCTAATAATGTGACATACAAGATGTGTAAATAAATATTGCATTGGTTTGTCAATGATCTCACAAGATGTTGTAACACACCGCCCCCATGGGTCGTAATCCACTAGGTTGGTGGGTTCTAAATAACAGGCCTGGAGGAAAAAGGAGCTTGTGTAAGTGTAATTAATAGACGACTCAGCTAACTTTCAGTGAAATAAGCATCTCCATCATCCAATGGACTTATAGTGCATTCAAGAGATTAGAAGTTATGCATAACCTCCTATTAAAGATGGATCCAAATACTTCATTTTTGAATTAAAATTTAAACAATTGATTAGACCACAGAAGAAACAAATCAAGGAAATTTGAAAAACTCAAAGAAAACCTTGAAGCCTATCGATTGAGGAAGACATTTGCATTCGTATGGAAATACAAACCATCATATAACCCTAATTAGAAAGATATTTTTGTAATTCTTTATAAGGTAGATTATAATGCAGGTAAGCCACAAGCAGTTTCTATAATTGAACCTATAATCATTATAAACTTTAAGGCTTATGGCAAGTCTAACAGGATTCATTGTTTAGTCAGAAGGGTGTTGATAACAAAAAAATTTAAAGCTATATCAGCAAAAACTAAATCTAAAATTACAATAACAGTAACAATATCGCTTACGTTTGGCCCAGAAAGCTCTCCAACTGATAGGTGGAGGATTTAGCCTTCGGCACACTGACAATAAAAATCTCAGCGGTGATATTTCATAAATAGTACAAAAATATTTTAACAAGCAATTGAACATATGATTTGATGCAAACATGAACATTGCCACTCTGAAATGTGCAAGAATACCCTTTTCCCTTTCGTCTTTCAATAACCTTAAAGTACATTCAAGAGATAATTAAAGAGAATTTTTTCCACTTAAAAAACACAACTCATAATAAATTATAGAGCTCACAAATCACTGAAAGAGTAGTACTACTGATATGCATAAACTAGAACCTAACGAAAAAAGAGACTATAATCTTTTGTGTCCTACATTATCAAAACCTCTAATTTGCCTAAATTTGGTAGAATGGAAACAAAACACTACACTTGATGGCAACCAAATATTAAATCTCCATGTTCGAATCCCATAGATCCCTAATCTTTCCTGAATTTTTCTGTTAATGACAGGGAACAAAAGAGCACAAATGGCATAACTTCGTTGGTGACACAATCTATATCCTGACTGAAATTATAAATGCCAAACTGATGATATACATGCGTACCTAGAAAAGTAGCAACTGAACCGACACAAAAACCAGCGTTGAGGATTCTAGAAAATCGACCCTCGAATTTCATCAGTAAATCTTCTTCTTCTCGTGTCAATTGCTCCTGCTCGTTAATAGAAGTATAGTTATTAACAGAAAAATCGAACGGAAAAAAAAAATGAATTTGTGGTCTTTAGAAATCAAAATTCTAACTACTGTTCGGTATAAATTTGATTCCCTAAGCGATCATATTCAGGTCAACAAAGATGAAAACATCATCGATCGGAAAAGCAGCCAAAAAAAGCGATAAAATCATCAGAAAATGCAGAAGAAAGAGGAAGATGAGAAGATATACCCACCCCTCTCGAGATTATAGCTAGTTTAACCTCGCGAATGACGCTCATTTCATTTTGGCGTGAAGGAAGATGGATTTCTCTACTCAGTTCTTCAGCTGAATCGATCAATGCCATATTGAAATTCTGTTAATTTGTTCTACATAAAAATGGGATTTGAAACGACGTCGCTGGCGTTTACCCACCACTACAGAAATGGGATTTTATTTTGGAAATAAAATTTAAAATTGAAAACTACTATTTTGAAATAAAATTTAAAATTGAAAACTACTATTTTTACTGGGATTGCAATGAAACATATGCTGTAGGAAAAATTCATACGAGTTTAGAATTGTATTATTTGATCCATTGGTGACATTATTTTTGGATTGGATTTGTAGGTTGGTGGCAAAACCTCATTTAGTATCTTAATAACTTTTTTTTTTTAAAAAAAATATATATATTTTGAGAAGGGATCTTGAATAGTTTAAACGGGTTTTAATATTTATAACTATTTTCTTTTCCGTCAACAACACAAGTTCAGCCCACTCTATTACAAGAAGGAACATCCTATTGAAATATATATATATATATATATATATATATATATATATATATATATATATATATATATATATATATATATATATATATAATATACTAAATGAGAGTTTAATTTTGATGAGGTGTCGCAAATTAATTTCAATTTTTTAAATTTTTAATTAAAATTAAAAATCTCAATTATTTTAATTATTAATTAAAATTTAATCTAGATAAATACATATAATATTTTTAAGATTTGAATATGATATTATCAATCAAAATTAATTAAAAATTATTATAGATAAATACACATATATACTTTAAGATTTAGAAAATTTATCTATTCTCTACATATAAATAAGACTCTTTATTAATTTGTTCTACACACATAATTTATTCATCACGACGAACAAAAGCTTTCTTCAAATTCTAAAAAAAGGTATTCGTTTTTCCATTATTATTATTCTTATTGATTAATTTTTGTTGTTCTATTATATTTTTTAAATAATTTTTTTATTTATTGATTTTAGTTTTTTTTCTTTTTTTTTACTTTGTTAGTATGTAATTTTACTATCTTTTGATTTTTTTACGTAATTAATTTTTTTTCATGGTTAATTTTACAAATTTTTTAATTAATTTTTTTATGATTTCACTTTTGATTATATTTTTCTTATTGTTTCTTTTATCTTTTTTATATTCTCTTTGATTATTTTTTGTTTTTATTTATTTTATATTCATCATGACGCTTTCTTCAATTTCTAAACTTTCTTAAAATTCTAAAGACGGGTATCCGTTTTTTTTAATTATTATTATATTGATTTTTTTGTTCTTTTATTTTTTTAATTATTTATTTATTGGTTTTAGTTTTTTTTAATGGTTAATATTTAATTTTATAATCTTTTGATTTGTCTACGTAATTAATTTTCTTGTGATTTTTTTAAGTAATTAACTTTTTTTATGGTTAATTTTACAAAAAAATTAATTAATTTTTTTTATTTCACTTTTGATTATATTTTTCTTACTGTTTCTTTCCTATTTTTTATATTTTATTTTGATTATTATTTTATATTTATTTATTTTATTCATCATGACGAAAAAAACCTTTTTCAAATTTTAAAGAAATGTATCCGTTTATTATTATTATTATTATTATTATTATTATTATTATTATTATTATTATTATTATTATTATTATTATTATTATTATTATTATTATTATTATTATTATTATTATTATTATTATTATTATTATTATTATTAATAATTAACTTTTGTTATTCTTTTATATTTTTTAAAATATTTATTTATTTATTGGTTTTAGTTTTTTTTATTTGTTATTATGTAATTTTATAATCTTTTGATTTTTTTACGTAATTAAATTTTTTTTCATGATTAATTTTACAAATTTTTTTAATTAAATTTTTTATGATGTCACTTTTAATTATATTTTTCTTACTGTTCCTTTTATATTTTTTATATTCTCTTTTGATTATTTTTTATTTTTATTTATTTATTTATTTTTGTTTTAGTATTTTTTAATTATTATTACGTAATAATTTTAATCTTTTGATTTTTTACTCAATTAACTTTTTTATGGTTAATTTTATAATTTTTTAATTAATTTGTAATGTTTTCACTTTTGATTATATTTTTTTATTTAATTTTTTTACTTCTTTTTTTTCAATATAAACTTATTGGATTAGTTTTGAATAAATTATTATATTAAATATGAATTATATTTAACATTACAACCCGTGTAATAAACGGGATTCATATTAGTATATTATATATATGAGTACATATTCCCGCATAATATGCGGATACATTAGTATTTTATAAGAAAATTAATTAGATAATCCAATATTATGCATATTGTAATTTAATAATGAGAATATACTCAAAATTTTTGAAGATATATTTTTATTAATTGATTTATTTATCATTTTAAGCTTTACTTTTTAATTCTAAATATAAAAATATACATTTGTAATATATTATATGTGATATTAAAATAAAATAAAAATATTTATTCCTAATCAATAAAAAAATATGATTAAAGTTGGTGTTTAATTTGAAGATATACATAAATAATAATAATAATAATAATAATAATAATAGTAATAAGTTGGATATATTTTTATTGATTGGTTTAATTATCTATTCCTAACCAATAAAATAATAATAATTAAAGGTGGTATTTAATTTATATATATATACATGAACAATATAATAAATAAATAAATAAATAAAAGTAGAAAGATTATATATTTAAAATTAAAATAAAAAATACGAAAATTAACCATGTCGCGACACCTCATACTTTTAAAAAAGTTATTTATAACAGCGTATTCACAATTACTCCCTCCGTCCCACAACAAGAGTGGCGGAACTTTTTTGCACGTAGATTAAGGGATATAATATTTAATGGGTAGTTGGGGGTAGTTGAGGTGAGAGAAATAATATTTTAAGTAGGTGTATTAGTGTGGAGTGTAGGGTTATGGAGAGAGAAAAAGTTAATTTGTGTAGGTCCTTTTTACTAAAATGGGAAATGCACATCTTGTGTTGGGACGGACGAAAATAATAAAATGCACTCCTTGTTGTAGGACGGAGGGAGTAGTATATATAAGATAATAATATATATATATATATATATATATATATATATATATATATATATATATATATATATATATATATATATATATATATATATATATATATTTTCCCTCTTCTTTTTCTTAGACAATTTAAATAAAATAATTATTTTTTTTATTGAATACTTAACTTATCACATTCAAATTACGAAGTACATTAAAACTCATTATTGTCATTAAATTAATTTTTATTTAATTTTCTTGATGTAAAATTGTTATTCTTTTATTTTTAAAAGATAATTAATTTTATTTATCAGCAATATTAATACAACTTTTGATATATTTCCCTCCTCTCTATACACATTAATAAATAATAATTTTTTGAAGAAAAAATTTTAATTTATACAATTGGAAAAAAAATGTTTTTATTTAAAAATTTTATAAATAATTTATTCTAAGAGTATAATTATAATTTCACATGATTTATTTTTGCCATAAGTTTTATATTTATCTTTAGGTTATGTTTTGTTTTCAAACTCTAGCTAAACTCCAGTTTGCGAGCAATGTAGTAGAGATTAATTAGAAGTGTGATCATCCAAAAGTTAGGGGATTAATATTTTATAGAGGGATTGCAAATTCAATCACCACATCATAACCTTTTTTCTTGGAGAATCCTAAGTTCTGATTTCATATTAGTTGCTTTGGTATGCTTGATCGATTTTTTTTTTTAAAGATATTTTTTTCACCTTCATTCCTCGTAAATTAGGTTAAATTTTTGGTGCAGTCTAACATAATCCATTCCTTAGCAATGAATTTTTAGGAGACGCTGGATAATGAAAGAAGATAATGAGAATGAAAGAAATTGATTGCATCACATCATATTTGCCAAAGAATTAAAAAATCATTCCTTTCTACTAATTCATTAAATAAACCCTAGCTTTCAATCACATTCACTCTTCACCCCTCAATGAAATTCATTATTATTTCCATTCCTAAATTTATTCCTAGATCGCTACACTAGCTAATATTGTTCTCCCTCCAAACTTGAACATACCTCTGCATGTACTTATTGTGTTGCATTGGATTTGTCTCCGTGATGCCTGTGCCTACGACGAGATCGTCTCTCCTTTCGGGTCTGTCTTCTAGAAGTTTCTGGGGGTGCATTCGGCTTAGCTTCATCTTGTGCACTTTCAGCAACCCCAGGAACTGGAGCAAATGTACTGTTCGTAGCTGCCTAATATACGGAGAAAAAACAAGGGGGATTATAAACATGTACTTAATCATAATATGGATAATATCCGGGGAGGGTAACCAAACCCATCTAATATCATTACAGCAGTTGGTTTATTGGAGTGCTAGTGACACTGTCCTTTTTATTGGTTTCGGATGGACGATTAATGAAATCTTCCCCTTTAAAATGCGGCTTCCCGTCTGCTGATGATTCAGGATAAACTACTTCGGGGATAAGGTGCTTGGAGACAAGTTTCCGTGACCAAGGATCATCATGCTCCGGCTTCAACAGTCTAAGGACACAGTCGAACAACCCAAACAAAAAACCATAAGAAGATACCACATGTTACTACACTGATAAATCCATAGATTTAGGTAAATAACTCTCTCTGTATCGGACTCCCATTCAATGAGAGCATACATGAATTAAGGTATCTTTCTGCTGGAATAAATCCACAGACCAGACCACCACCTAAAAGGTAAAAAAAAAAATAATAAATAAAAAAGTCAGTTCGCTTGTTCTTGCGGCGTTAGCTGTTAATTATAAATACAGAAAAACCACACAAAGGTAAAATAATGTCGGGAATAATATCACTTACAGTAAGCAACAGGGTAGTTGATGAATTATCAACAAGTTGTCTCTAAGAAGGGATGCTGGACACAAAAGGTACAACAGTTGAATTAGGAAAGAAGCTTAAACAAAGCAGGCAATAATACAAAAATCAGCAACAATTAAAAATATGACATGCAAGATGTGTAAATAAATAATAAATATTGTATTGGTTTGTCATTGATCTCATTGGATATTGTAGCACACCGCCCCCCGCATCACAGTCCATCAGTTGGTAGGTTATAGTAACAGGCTTGGAAGAAAAAAGAGCTCGCTTGAGTGTAATTAATAGATGACTCATCTAACTTTTAACAATTTTTTGAGGTCCTTAAGACTTTAAGTGTCTCCATCATCCAACGGACTTATAGTGCATTCAAGAGATTAAAGATTATGCATAACCTCCTATTTAAGATGGACCCAACAACTTCATTTTAAGGAAAAATTTAATCAATTGATACCAAGGAAGCAAATCTAGGAAATTTCAAAAACTCAAAGAAAAACTTGAAAAAACTCAAAGAAAAAATTCATATGGAAATACAAACCATCATATATAACTCATTAGAAAGATGTTTTTGTAATTGTTTTTATGTAGATTAATGTAGGTAAGCCATAAGCAGTTTCTGTAATTGAATATAATCATAATTTCTAAATTTTAGAGCTATATCAGCAAAAAATAATCTAAAAATAACAATAATGGTAACAATATCACTTACGCTTGGCCAAGAAAGCTTGCAAACGCCTTGGGCACACTGACAATAAAAGGTTAGACAGTTAAATTAGGCAACAGCATTAACTAAATATCCAACAATAAAATAACTCAGCAGTGATACTTGATGAAAGTACTAAATATTATAATGAGCAATTGAACATATGATTAGATGCAAAGATGAACACTGCAAACAGAAATGTGCAAGCATTGCCTTTCCCTTCCATCTGCCAAAAACCTTTTAGTACTTTCATCAATTAAAGAGATATTCCAATTAAAAAACACAACTCATAACAAACTGTAGAGTGTACTGATATGCATAAACCAGAATCCAAAAAGATAAAAAGGACCAAGTCATGATCTTTTGTGTCCTACTTTATCAAAACCTCTAATTTGCCTTAATTTGGTAAAACGAAAACAAGAACTCTACACTTGATGGCAACCAAATATTAACTTTCCATGTTTGAATTCCATAGAACTTTCCTGCATTTTTCTGTAAACAATGCGAACAAAAGAGCACAAATTGCATTATTTCGTTGTTGAAACAACGTATATCCAGACTGAAATTATAAATGCCAAATTGATGATATACATGTGTACCTAGAAAAGTAGCAACTGATCCGACATATAAACCGGCGTAGACGATTTTATCAGCCCGATCCTCAGATTTCATCAGTAAATCTACTTCTACTCGTGTCAATTGCTCCTGCTCGTTCATACAAGAATAGTTTTTAACAGATATAAAAAGAAAAATCGAAGGTAAAATCAATAATGAATTTTTGGTCTTTACAAAATCGCATCATCGATCGGAAAAGAAAAGCGATAAAAATCAGCAGAGAAAACGGAAGAAAGATGAGAAGATATACCACTCTCGAGATAATAGCTCGCCTCGTCGAACCTCGCGAAGAGCGTCCATTTTGGCGGTGAAGGAAAATGGATTTCTCAACTCAGTTCTTCAGCTGAATCGATCAATTCCGCATTGAAATTTAAAATTTGAAAACTACCACTTTTAGTGGGATTGCATAAAACGCATTCATTCAACATTTTGAATTGTATTACTATTAATTGATCGTGGTGACTGTATATCTTGGATTGTATTTGTACGTGGGGTGGCAAAACTTTATTTAGTTGTGAACAAGTACTTAATCATAACTATGGATCATATCTTGGGAGAGTAACCATGTAATATCATTTCAGCAGGTCACTCACTTTAAATCGATTTGCTCTTGAGAATACTGTCCTTTACATTGATTTCTGTTGCAAGACAAATGGAATCTTCCCCTTTAAAATGTTGGGATAAGGCAGATCCCCATTCATTCCTAAGGGACAAACAAAGAAGAACATAAAAAGCACAGCACAAGAATTTACGTGGAAAACTCCAAAACCGGAGAAAAACCACGGACCGAGAAAATACCACTATGTGAAAAATTACAATCACACAGAATTTCTCTCCCCGACCCCAATCCCTACACCCTTACAAATCTTTGACTAATTCTCACATTTCTTCCCATTCTCACAACCGAGAATCAAAGAAAGGAATTTTAACTAGAATCAAATACAAAGATTAAAGTGTACTTGATTGGTGCACTTAACATTGAGACTAGGGGCCTCCTTATATAGCCTAAGGAGCCCCTTCCCCTTTCACTCCCACCCGATGTGGGACAACAAAATCCCCTCTTTTAATTTGACAAAACCCAACAATCTCCACCTTGTCAAATAAAAGAAGACTCATTGTCTTTACCGACAATCATTCTCAACTCGAGAATCCTACTCCACCATATGAGTAGACCACTTAGAATAAATCATTCTAAGAATTTCCTGCGGCACATATCGAAAACACCTGCTGATATTTATGGTGCTACTTCCAGCTCTTGGCTACCCCTGAAAGTCCATCAGCCATCGATATACATCCACCACACACCCTACATCACCTGCCAAGTAATGTCCGTGTGCAAACTTGTGGACCAGCTAATATTATTACACATTTTCCATGACAACTGAACATGTCACAAGGATCCCCAATAATATTAACTCAACATTCAGAACTGTTGCCGCAACAGCTCCTCCTTGACCAGAAACGTCATCATTGCTCCACCGTAAGCAATTACCGTGCCATTGCTCCACCGCAATTACAGCACCATTGCTCCACCTTGAGCAAAAACCCGTCTGTACCGACATGACGTCGCTGCCTTTTACCGCCAGCTACACCAGGTTTGTCCGAACCCTTTTCCTACTGAAAGTGTTGTCACTTGAAGCCGATTCCAACCTTCCGGAATTCACGATGCTTTCCCCATTTGTCGGTTGACTCCACGCCATTCTTTATCGATCTAGCGCCACCCGATACCAAGTACCACATCGCCATCTTCCCCGTTGAATCTTCGCTTCCCCACGCCACTAGTCATTACCGGAAAACCCGTTCCTTTCAAACCTCCTTGAGCCGACATCCATGGAAAATCTCATGCCGCTGTTATGCCAACTCCACCATTAGGAGTCCCAGCAATTCACATTGCTGCAGGTCCAAGAACTCCGCCACTGCTGACCTACAAATCCTACCCCTTGCCACGCCACTGTCGCCACAGTCCGGCGCATTTCACCGCAAGAAAGGAGATGCCACCACATCCGGCTGTTCTTCTGACCCCCTTGTGCCACAGCCTTTTTCCACTTCTTTCATGTCACCCTTAGCCTAATGAATAACCCTCTTCCTCTTATAAAGTCTTTTCTGATGTGGAAGGTCAGACTATGCTGCAACCACAGAGCATACTAAGAACTTTATAAGCGCCCGAAACGGGCTCTGATACCACTTGTTGGGATAAGGCAGATCCCCATTCATTCCTAAGGGACAAACAAAGAAGAACATAAAAAACACAGCACAAGAATTTACGTGGAAAACTCCAAAACCGGAGAAAAACCACGGACCGAGAAAATACCACTATGTGAAAAATTACAATCACACATAATTTCTCTCCCCGACCCCAATCCCTACACCCTTACAAATCTTTGACTAATCCTCACATTTCTTCCCATTCTCACAACCGAGAATCAAAGAAAGGAATTTTAACTAGAATCAAATACAAAGATTAAAGTATACTTGATTGGTGCACTTAACATTGAGACTAGGGGCCTCCTTATATAGCCTAAGGAGCCCCTTCCCCTTTCACTCCCACCCGATGTGGGACAACAAAATCCCCTCTTTTAATTTGACAAAACCCAACATAAAATGCCATAGGCTGCTGATGATTCGGGATAAACTACTTCGTGCTTGGACACAATTCCAAGGATTATCATACTCTGGTTGAAAAACAGGCATTAGCAACCCAAACAATTTTTTATTGGCGGACTTAGACTTCGGCACACTGACAATAAAATATTAACTAAAAATCCTATAATAAAAAAACTCAGCAGTGATACTTGATGAAAGTACTAAAATATTATAATGAGCAATAGAGCTTAACTTGTAATAATAATAATAATAATAATAATAAACTCTGATTCATTTAATTAAATTGTAGTAGTATGTATGCACTTGTAATTTTGTGATCCCCTGATCTGCTTTTATTTTGGAGAGATAGAGATTAGAGAGTATATTGAGACTTTAAATTATTGATGAAAGATAAAAGGACTAAAATATCCTTAAACGAACCAGTGTATTATTTATCACTCTTTATTCTATCAGCATCTAAACTCCGTCACATTCTTCATTTAAGAATGACTGAAATTATTAAATAAAATCAATGGCAAACAAAATCAATTTTGGATCTGTGTGATATTCACCGTTGAAACCAGAAAATTGTTACATTGATGGAAAGTTTCATCCAGCAAACATGAGAAGAATGAAACGAACACACATTTCCAATGGTTTCGAATATGGATTCATTAAAAGTGGCTTCTGTAAGGATGACCTGAGGGAAGCTGGTGGCCCCGAAACCAGGCTGGAAAATTTGGTACCCGGCCCGATATAGGAGACTCCATGTAAGGCCTCCGACCACCACTCGTAATTGGGGATTCCGAGTCGAATCACCCCAGTTGAAGCATTGACAAGCCACCCGATATTCTCCTGCAATGTCAGTCAGGTGACGAGGTCGTGTAATCGGGTTTGCAAATCCAATGAGGGGTCGCAAAATGTGAGATTCTTGGCAAGGCGAATGAGGGTTTTGTCTGGGCAAAACGGGCTTCGATGAAGATTTAGAGGATGAGGGTAAAGTTGTCTTAAACATAATTTAAATATGTAACTTTTAATTTTAGTGGGGTATATCTAGAATTTGGGGTTCGTTTAGTAGATACGGGTGCAAATAGTCACCCATTTCTTTTTTCATTAGTTGTTTTTTATTCAATTCTTAACTTTTTTTTCTTTAATTGTTTTTTATTCAATTCTAACTGTTGTGATCTCTTTCTTTTCCAGTTGATTTTTTAATTCTTTTTGTTGATTTCTTCCTTTTATAATTTTTTTATATTTTGATCATAGTACATTTCTTACGAATCTAACTCTTAATTCTAATTTAATATGCTTATTCCATCATAATTTTTTCTTTATATTTTAATCATAGTACATTTGTCACTAATTTAACTCTTAATTCTAATTCTAATGTACTTATTCCATCTACCTCCTAACTGATCTACCTCCTATTTCTAATTTTAATGTGCTTATTCCATCTGCCTCCTTATTCTTTTTAATCATTTTTTTATTTATCCATCATCCATCCTCTTAATTCCTTTTATTAATTTTTGTTATTTAAATGGGTTTTAGTTTGGATGAAAATAAAAATAATTTGGAGAGGAAAATTTGCAAAATAACTGAAAAGTTAATGAATTTGAAAAACACGAAATATTTAGAGGATAGAGATCATACATCTTAGAGTTTGACATAACATTTATAAAAAAACATTTAAAGTAGAGATATATAGATGAAGAATTATACTAAAAAGTATCTCAACTTTTCTAAAAATAAATTTTATAAATATTTTTATTAAATATATTATACTTGAAAATTAAAAAATATTTATTAACACTATTTTTTAAATAGGAGCCCCTTTATTAATTTGGCTCAGGACCCTCGAAATCTCAGGCCGACCCTGCATATAAAAACACACACATAATCACACACATCGAGCAATAGAATTTTTTGCGTATATTTATTGATTTCATTGTGAGAAAAAATCAAGTTTAGTCCTGTATTTCTATAAAACTTCCATGTTACCTAACTTATCATCTGGAATAAACTCACCCCCAATTGGCTATCAGATTTTTTTATTAACGTGAACCGTTGGGGTTCCATGGTTTCTATGGCAACAGAAGCACGAATATAGAAACATATTACCTTTCACCGTGGTGTAATGAATGGAAACACAACGGGAATGAAGAAGATTAAGACGACTAGCTGCTATGAGCAGCCTTTCGGTCTTCTACTGTATTCACAAGTCTAATCTTGACGTCGTGTGGGCGACGATTTTCAAGATCCTCTCAATCTGCTTCCTCCCTTATTCTAACGTGTTTTAGGCGCTGAATTAGGGTTCCTGGACAATTGAAATAACTTATATATAGGGGTGGCAATTCGTGCTAACGGGTTGGATTTTGTGTCGACACGATAGTGACACAACACGATAATGGCAAATTCGAACACGACACGATAAGAATTCATTCCAACACAACACGAACATAAAAAATAACGGGTTGACACGACACGCACGATAACAACACGATAAGAAAATAAAAAATAAAAAATACTAATAAAAATAAATAAAAAATTATAAGTAAATATATTTTAAAATTATTTATAAGTATTTTATCATATATTTGTCTAACTTTTATATTTATATTGGGTTGTTAACAGGTTAATGGGTTGTTAACGGGTTAATGGGTAATCTGTTAATATTAATCGTGTTTAACGGGTTGACACGAACATGACACGAAATTTTCGTGTCCTTATTGGGTTGACACGATAACAACACGAACCCAATAAGATCAAACCCTAACCCCCAATTATCGTGTCGTGCTCGTGTCATGCTATCGTGTCGTGTTGGGGATTGCCACCCCTACTTATATATGGGCTACAAATGGGACCAGAAGGAAAAATTAGAGTCGAGCCTCCACTGGTCTTAAGTATCCAAGTTTAGCCCAAAACTTATATTTAAGTCCAATAATAATAATATAGTCCACTAAAATATTATTACTGCACTGCCGTTCTAATCTCATAATTATATTATGGACTCCTTATTATGAGCCCATTAGTCTCCCCGTGTTTAAGATAGACAATGCCCATTAATTAATTAAGTTACTGACAACTCCATTAATTAATATCTCATCCGAGAGTAGTACCACTCAACCTTGTTATCATGCCGGAATAAATCCACCTGCAGGGTTTACATGATAATCCTTATGAGCTCCTCAAGGGACATCATCAACCTATTAAATAGGACACAAATTCCTTCTACAATCAACGGCACACCATAGAGACAACACTATTTCCCAACTCACCGAGTTTGTTGATTTAATATTTAAATCTCACACATTGATGAATCAAAGAGATACATACTGGCTTACGTGTTGAGGTTATTGTATAGGGATTAAGAGCACGAACATCCATAATAACTGAGATCAAGTTCTCCTATATAGTCTTTATAAGTCGAACGTTCTCAAGCGGTCCTACTCAATACACACAGAGTGCACTAATGTGATTTTATAGTCAAGACAAACTAATACCAAATCACACTACAACCATCCCGATAGATTGTCCCCGTCTATCTCAATTGTGAGCATATGTTTATACTTTATAAGGAAACCAATAATATGATCTTCCGTGTGATGCCGCACACCATATTATCTACAGTATAACGTAAGTGGACTTTTGCAATAACATATAAATAAATTATAATATGCAAAATATTTGATCATATGATTCTCACTTCAAATTAATTATTATAACATTGTTCATACAAAAAGTTAGACTTTTAGTATACAATCAAATACCTCCAACACATAACTCATATCCAATCTTTACCATTCCCCTAAAAATACAGTAAATGAAAAAAGTGCATCAGGCGCGCAACTAGTATGAGAAAGAGTTGTAATTGCGTAGTTTTTTGAGGCCGGAATCAGGTGGAGGTCCAGCGAGGGTTTCGTCCCAAAGCTTATGGAGAAATCACATAATTGCATAATTGGAGAAATATCAATTTTAGTCCTCTAGGACAGACCAAATTCAATTTCAATCCTCAAGTTTGATAATTTCTCAAAAGTGATCCACCGGTGTCCGAATTTAGTCCTATTTGTCCACTTTTGGTCATTTTTTCGACAACTTTAAGGACCAAAAGTGGACAAAAAGGACAAAAGTTGACAAAAATGAAAAATATTTGACACCAGAGGACACTTTTAAGAAATTACCAAACCTGAGGACTGAAATTGGAATTGGCATATTTTAGAGGACCAAAATTGATATTTTCCCTTCAAATTAATTAAAAAAAATACAGATTGAATTAGTGTTAGAATTTTCTTTTGTACTTTTGTAACAACCAAAAAAAGATAATGAAATATGTAGTTGATAGGGTTACCACCAGATATACAACTCTTACAAAATGATGAATAAAAATTAATTACAATTTAAATAATTATGTAGTAGTCAATTGAAATGGTGAGGGGAGGAAGAAATAGGTTTTTATAAAGGATTTTTGCATAAATTTTGGAAAATTTGTGGACCGATTGTAAGTTCAGCTGTGGGGTGACAAATATATAGGAATGGAGATCGAATATAATATTTAATGGGATCGGGAGAGGGGGAACTGATAAGGAAGCTGAATGGTGAGAAGGGCAAAAGGATGAGAGTGTGCACTGTAGTGGATGAAGAAAGCATATGAGGTTGTTGCATTAGGATGACATCTAGTTCCAAGCCTCTTATCATGTTGTTGAGTTTTTTATATTGATCATAGGTTGAATAAATCTTGTTGAGTTTTTATATTTAGTTTGAATAAATCTATACAAATCGGGGTTGGCTTGATGAGATATGAGTCATAGGTTTGGGGAATTGACTCTTGGTGGGTGATAGGGTAGGTGACGTTGAAGGTTTGTGGCATACACGACTGAAGTTGAGCATATGAGGACTGAAATTGGGACTCTTAGGACTAAATTGAAAAAGTGAAAACTTAAGGATCAAAATTGGATCTGGCAAAAGGTACATGACTAGAATTGATATTTTCTCATGAAATTGATATGTGAACCATGATACTTTTCATCATCAATTAATTAAGCCCACCAAGCCTAATTAGTGAGCCCATCACTTAAGAATCCATTCCACGCCTCACGCAGCTCACGTATACACCATACTATATATGAATCTCATTGTCTTCAATCAGAACGTGAAACATCGCAGAACACCATATCACATAAATGCAACCTCTTTCCTCCGTGACTTTCAACAAGAAAATGGGTGGCCTGACTTGATCTAGACACCATGCCTTCTTCCTCTTCGCTAGGTAGAAAGATTTTTTTCACATCTCTATAAGAGAAGAAATCCACAATTGGTATATTTATTTTGAGAGAAAATTGAGATTTTGTCTGTGCTTTCGTCGAAGTCTTTCAAGATATTATTTGTCAAGTTATTGCTGAATTTTTGGGACTTAGAGAGGCTATCTCTCTGGCTATTTCTATTGGTTACACTAATTTCTCTCTCATTGGTGATGCATTGTCAGTTATCCTTGCCACAAACAATAAAATTTATCCTCCAGCTACTTGTATCCCTATTCTTCAAGACATTCATGCCATGCTGTTTTCTCTCTGCTTCAAGGGTGTGTTTTGGCAACCTCGTTCTAAAACTATTGTTGTTCATTCTATTGCTTGTTATGCAAAGTACAATGTTATCTTCGAATATTTTACAGTGGTTTATGATAGGAGTATATATTTACTGTCCCACATTGGTTATGTACAGCATAGTGTGTATTGTTGTACTTGTATATGTAATAGCATTTACTTGTAAATGAATCAAGTTTTTCCAACCTCAACATGGTATAAGAGCCTACAATTGGTTAATGATGAGCGTTTTCTCAACACACAATTAATCCCCAAGTATGAAGGATATCAATTGTAGTTTCGAAAGGTGACCAAGTGAATATCGAACCCAAGGGACGGCGTATTATCAATTAAATTATTATCTAAATTAATTAAGACAAAGCAATAAGAGTTTGATGTTTGATTATAACTAAAATACTAAATTAAATAACAAATAAAATAAACTATCACTCGAAGAATACGTAGGTGGATCAAGTAGGAGAATAGGTAGCTCTAGGATAATCCAGTTTTACTCATTAACTTCCCTTCCATGTGTCAATGTCCGACTCTGCCTTGTGGAATATGGACGCATCACTAAACCATGCATATCTACTCTATAGACACAAGTAAACATGCGTGTAACACGTGTGAATAACCTCGGAGCAAGAGATATAATTTCACCCCCCTTTCTAGGTACTATCAGTATCAATTATTTCCCCCTAGGATTGGTACTCTAACCCGATATGATCTCCCTTTATAGGTACTATAAAATTATCCTCTTTATCCTACTTATTAACCCGAATTCAATTCAATTAACAAGTATTCATATAAGATAGTTCTAATGAAGCTTCGGAGTCCCCTCACTTAGAATCATAACATGGAATCCTGTTCAGCGGTGAACGCACTCAATCTACAACCAAGATATATATTCAGACTCTATATACCAATTGAAGATGCACAAAACGACCGTGAATATGGATTAAGAAAGTACAATCATATATAAAATAAACCACGAGTAGTGTTGTACGGAGTGTATACATGGAAGTTCAATTAACTAGATAAAACCTTCAAACTCCTAAATCTACCAAAAAGGCTCTAGCCCATGATGTTTCGAAGAACAATCATGGGTGTTGGATAGATCTTACCCGGATGTCCGGAAAATACAAGATAAATTAGGAAACGAATAAACCCTTGATATGGCGTCTTCATGCCCTTCTCCATCTTGAATCCTCCTCTTGGTTCTCCTCTTGATTCCACAAACGAATCTTCAAAGTGATGGATGGATGGAGGAAAGGAAGTGGATGATGGATGGGGGGTGATCCCCCCTTGTGGGGTGTTGTATGGTTGTGGCCTCCCCTCGGTGATTGGTGATGTTTTCTTGACTACATGAGCCTCCTTTTATACTTGTAATCACGTCTCTAGGGCTTGGAATGGGCTTTTCAAGTGATCCCACGCGTTTTGGCCTCGAAAATACGGATTTTCCCGCACGTAGGTTCGACCTCGTCAAACAGGTCGAACCACAGGTCGAACCCTGCTACTGGATTTGCGCAGTCTCTCCGTTTCGCGTATAACTTTCACATCCGACCTCCGAATTGAGTGATTTTTACGCTCACGCGATCCTCTATTCCTTGGCTTTCTATCCATATAAAGAAATCACAAAAACTCCAAGAATTGAATATGTAACAGGCTATGGAAAATAGCACTGCAATTCTGTTCGGCACAGCTCGCGCGACGTCACCACTTTGCTCATAACTTCCTCGTTCGGACTCCGAATGGGATGTTCTTTACGCCAAAACGACCCTCTCTTCAGTGGCTTTCCAACCATGTTTCACACTTCCCGTTCAGAGCTCCATATTAATACAGAATAATTACACAAGTTCGATGTGCGTTTATCAGCATTCTTGCACAAATTGCACCTTTTCTCAAACTTGGCTCTTTTCATCCTTTTTCCACCTAAAACACAATAGAACACCTCAAGTGCACATAATTCTCACATATATCGAATATAAGACATTTGTGCTCATATAAGACTACAATATCAATCAAAAAGGTGTTAAATTGGATATTAAAACACGCTTATTTTCACTCTCATCAAACCCCCAAACTTACCCGTTGCTCGTCCCGAGGCAACAAAATAAAAATAAAGAGAGAGAGAGTAGGAAAATTAGCGGGGAAACAAGGACTATGACCAATACCCCATTCAAAATACAATTGTCATCAACTTAGGTCATGTAACTCTTATCACGTGTAATAATCAATTCAAAGCATACAAGTTAAGACAATCACCACCAATTCAAATGCTCCATCAACATGTTCTCACGGGAAGTATATATCACTCGCACTTAAGTGTAAAAGTTGTACACTTATGGGATAAGATGTTTACGCTCAAATTCAATTCAAGTGCATGCGTAACCATAAGCTTGCCTATTGTCTCAACTCTCCTTTTACTTGTAGCTAGTAAATCATAGATCAAAAAGGTCTTTTATTAGGTTGTAATGTAGGCTTTTTGGAATAGGTGGGAAGTATATGGATAAATGACTCAAAACTCGGATCAATTAAGCTGCAGTCTCTCTCGATCTTTCATTCTTCCTCATCACTTCAATCAAGCACAACATTCTCTCCACACTCTCCCATCTTTCTCCTTCAAGCACAACATATTTTCTTTTTTAACTTTTCCTAGCTCTTCAACTCCATCATTCTCCTTTTCTTCACCCTTTTTTTTTTCTCTTTCTTTCTCTTTCGAGGTACCAGTTTCGGGCACTACCTCTCACATCCTCCATAGGGTACTAGATTTAAGCACTACCCTAGGGTATTTGATTCCATGGAGTACTAGATTTAAGCACTACTCCATGAATTTCTTTTTGATCCTTAAGACTCTTTTTTCATTATCCTTATCATCCCTCAAATCACCACTCTCTTCAATTAAGCTTTATTGGCTATCAAAGAATGGATTTAATAAGGCTCAAATGGGCTGACTAGGGATTTAATGAATTCAGGTAAAGTATATGGGAAAATATGGGTTAAATATCAAAGATGGCCTAATATCATTTCCATAATCCGCTAGACTAATCTTGAATATTCAAGGAGACTCAAGGCAAGTTCTAGAATACACGCACAAGAACGATACTCACCAGAAAGAAATATCATGTGATTATGTACATGATCAACGAGGCTCAAAATCTCACATGGGTTTTAACAAGTAACAGAGCACTTTTCATGGTAAGCAATATCCCACAAGTACACATAGAACTTCATATCACAATATAACTCAAGTACACTTCCTTCATCAATTTCAAGAGCATATGAATTTCAAATATAAGCTCATATGGATCACCACCAAAAACTCAATCCTTCACTCCATGAATTATAAGCACACATAAAAATTAGAAAAAGGAAACGAGGGCACCTGATTTTTCTTCAACGTACGCACGAGCTCCGTGAGTCAAAGCCTAAATGTTGAACTCGTCTTGCCACCTAGTTACCCTTTTCTATCATCAAAGCTCAAACAAACTCATCATCACAGGATTCATCAATAATAAAATAGGAGAACTACACAAAAGAATTAATTGACTATGTAATCGACTCCACACACTAGAAACTCCACTGAACACTAGGCAAATTGCAAAAAATCGACACATCAAAATCGATTAAAGTTTCAATATACCGCAAAAAATCAACTCCCCTAGCAAACATCACAAAGAAAAGATTATACTCCCAGTGCTTCAATGAGGTAAGTACATCACACCCCCCCAAACTTAGTAAAAACGTAAGTCGAAACTAAGTTTGAAAAGAGATGTAATTGCCGATTAGTAAGCACCTTAAATATAAAAATTTCTTACTCACACGAAAGAAATAAAGCAATAAAACAGAAAGGCAAGCCCCAAACAGGCGCTCATGTTTAACGTCGGAGAGTCACGACGGATTACCACTTTGAACTACTGGATCACAGGACGGTCTTGTCGCATCCTCACCTTCAAGTACTTTCTTTCCCTCTTCTTGTCTACACTCAACACCTCACCTTTCTTGGTCACAAAAATATGATCATTGAAATTTCCTTCCTCCCATGGCTGTCTAGACTCCTCCTTGTCAACCTTCCACTTAAATTCAGAATCACCTGTATGATCAAGAGAGAAAACCACATCTTCATTATCCATTCGCAGTCTAAGCTGTCCTTCCTTAACATCGATCATAGCTCTAGCTGTGGCAAGGAACGGTCGTCCCAAAATAAGGGGAATGTCACCCTTATCATCTTCCATCTCAAGTACAAGAAAATCCACGAGAAAAACTAACTTATCCACTCTCACTAAAACATCTTCAATTAAACCCTTCGGACAAGTCATGGATCTATCCGCCAATTGAAGAGCAATATTCGTGGGTTTAAGATCCCCCAAACCAAGCCTTTTAAATATGGACAAAGGCATCAAATTAACGCTTGCCCCCAAATCACACAAGGCTTTATGTTCCGACCCTTTTCCAACGTCACAAAGAATGGTGAAGCTTCCCGGATCCTTTAACTTTGCAGGCAGCTTCCTTTGAAGGATCGAGCTGCAATTCTCTGATAGGTTCACCGTCTCCACTCCGTTCAAGCTTCTCTTCTTTGATATAATATTCTTGAGGAATCGGGCATAGTATGGCATCTCCATGATTGCTTCAGAGAAAGGAATGTTCAAGCTTACTTTGCTCATGACATTGTGAAACCTCTTGAACTTTTCTTCTAATCCCTTCTCGGCCAATCTCGAAGGAAACGGAGGAGGTATCTTGGTCTTTGGTCTTCCCCATTCATCACGTTCAACCTCCTTCGCTTTATCCTTCTTGGCTCTCAATCTCTTTGCTTCTTCCCACTTCTTCTTCATTGTAAGCTCAGTATTCTGCTCATGTAAAGGTACTGGAGTAACATCAACATCATGCGGAGCATTCGGCATAGAAACGGGCAACTTCTGGATGGGTTCGACCAGGGTTCGACCTGTGGAACAGGTCGAACCAGGCACGTACTGGTCGAACCTACCTTCTGGACAACGGCTCTTTTTTTGAATTTGAGGTTCGACCTGGGTTCGACCAGTGTTAGAGGTCAAACCAGGTACGTAATGGTCGAACCTATCTCCTGGAAGACTGCTCTCTTTCTGCTCTTGAGGTTCGACTAGGGTTCGACCAGTGTTAGAGGTCGAACCACTGCCACCCAGGTCGAACCAGCCTACTGTATAGTTTATATCCTCCGGTTCGACCTGGGTTCGACCTGCTGGGTTGGTCGAACCATTACGGTCGTGGTCGAACCGTTGCTGCGACAAAACAGAGCACTCCGGATGAAGAGGTTCGACCATGGTTCGACCTGCAGAACAGGTCGAACCCTCTGGGTTTTGGTCGAACTGGTGTTCTGGAAAAATAGAGTGCTCCGCATGGTGAGGTTCGACCATGGTTCGACCTGAATACCAGGTCGAACCTTCTGGATGTTGGTCGAACCGAGGATTAGCTATGTCCAAATTTGATCTCGGCCTCGTCGTTCCCTCGTACTGCATTCCAGACCTTAACGTGATGGCGTTATCTTCTAATTTTTGTGCCAATTGATTCACGTTCGTGGTCATCTGCCCCATCATCAAGGTAAGCTCCTTCAACTGCTTAGACAAATCTGCACGATCAACATTCATGGTATCCTCAAGATGATCAATCCTTGCATCATTCTCAGCCATGTATCGATGGAAGGTATCTTCAACACTCTTCACTTCTTGCTGCTTCATACTAGGCCCCCTTTGTGTCAACTCTGTGATTTGCCTTTGCTGGGACTCTAGTAGCTTGTTGATGTTCGCTAGACTAGAGACGATCTCATCATCCCTATTCGGCTTCACCACTTGATGTTCAACTTGCGCTACTTCGCCAAGTACATATGATCCTCTATCTCTCTCTATTGGCCAGTCACGTGAATTCATAGAGATGTCTTCGAACAACTTTTCAGCTTCAAGTGCTGTCTTAGATAACAACGCTCCTCCTGATGATGCATCAATAAAAATACGCGACTCACAATCCAATCCATAGTAGAAGATGCTTATGTATTCAGCCTTAGACATTCCATGCTGTGGACACCTCCTGAGCGTATCTTTAAATCTGTCCCACGCCTCATAAAATTTCTCACCCTGATTCATAACAAATCGAGTGATCTCTTGCTTCATTCTTAAGATCATTGAGGGTGGCATGTATCTCTCCAAGAACTTCTGCTGCAGTTGGTCCCATGTATTGCAATCTGTTGGGTCAAGGGTCTCATACCAAGCTTCCGCCTTATCAATCAATGAGAACTTGAATAGGGCGATCCGTCTAGCATTATCATTAGTTACAGCTCCTTTTTGAGTGTTTGCATAACCAAGAAATCTTCGGAGATGCTGATATGGATCTTCAAAACAACCTCCAGAAAAGGGATTCTTCTCTACCATGTTAATAAGAGCGAGATGTATCTCAAAATCATCATCTTCCCCCCTTGCTCCTATCAACCCCATGTTGACATTCCCAAAGTTCGTGAAAATTTCACGAATGGCAACATTATCCGGATTCTGCCTTGCTCCGGCCATGTTTAGCTCAATGCGATATTCCTTCTTTTCCTTCCTCTCCTTTTTCAAGCACACAAGTAACTCGGAAAAATTCAAGGTTAGATAGAAAATAAATAATCACAAATAAAAGAAAGAAAAAAAAATCTTAATCAACTAGAAATAATAAACTAATAATAACAGTCGTCCCCGGCAGCGGCGCCAAGAACTTGATGAGCGTTTTCTCAATACACAATTAATCCCCAAGTATGAAGGATATCAATTGTAGTTTCGAAAGGTGACCAAGTGAATATCGAACCCAAGGGACGGCGTATTATCAATTAAATTATTATCTAAATTAATTAAGACAAAGCAATAAGAGTTTGATGTTTGATTATAACTAAAATACTAAATTAAATAACAAATAAAATAAACTATCACTCGAAGAATACGTAGGTGGATCAAGTAGGAGAATAGGTAGCTCTAGGATAATCCAGTTTTACTCATTAACTTCCCTTCCATGTGTCAATGTCCGACTCTGCCTTGTGGAATATGGACGCATCACTAAACCATGCATATCTACTCTATAGACACAAGTAAACATGCGTGTAACACGTGTGAATAACCTCGGAGCAAGAGATATAATTTCACCCCCCTTTCTAGGTACTATCAGTATCAATTATTTCCCCCTAGGATTGGTACTCTAACCCGATATGATCTCCCTTTATAGGTACTATAAAATTATCCTCTTTATCCTACTTATTAACCCGAATTCAATTCAATTAACAAGTATTCATATAAGATAGTTCTAATGAAGCTTCGGAGTCCCCTCACTTAGAATCATAACATGGAATCCTGTTCAGTGGTGAACGCACTCAATCTACAACCAAGATATATATTCAGACTCTATATACCAATTGAAGATGCACAAAACGACCGTGAATATGGATTAAGAAAGTACAATCATATATAAAATAAACCACGAGTAGTGTTGTACGGAGTGTATACATGGAAGTTCAATTAACTAGATAAAACCTTCAAACTCCTAAATCTACCAAAAAGGCTCTAGCCCATGATGTTTCGAAGAACAATCATGGGTGTTGGATAGATCTTACCCGGATGTCCGGAAAATACAAGATAAATTAGGAAACGAATAAACCCTTGATATGGCGTCTTCATGCCCTTCTCCATCTTGAATCCTCCTCTTGGTTCTCCTCTTGATTCCACAAACGAATCTTCAAAGTGATGGATGGATGGAGGAAAGGAAGTGGATGATGGATGGGGGGTGATCCCCCCTTGTGGGGTGTTGTATGGTTGTGGCCTCCCCTTGGTGATTGGTGATGTTTTCTTGACTACATGAGCCTCCTTTTATACTTGTAATCACGTCTCTAGGGCTTGGAATGGGCTTTTCAAGTGATCCCACGCGTTTTGGCCTCGAAAATACGGATTTTCCCGCACGTAGGTTCGACCTCGTCAAACAGGTCGAACCACTGGCCCCAGGTCGAACCACAGGTCGAACCCTGCTACTGGATTTGCGCAGTCTCTCCGTTTCGCGTATAACTTTCACATCCGACCTCCGAATTGAGTGATTTTTACGCTCACGCGATCCTCTATTCCTTGGCTTTCTATCCATATAAAGAAATCACAAAAACTCCAAGAATTGAATATGTAACAGGCTATGGAAAATAGCACTGCAATTCTGTTCGGCACAGCTCGCGCGGCGTCACCACTTTGCTCATAACTTCCTCGTTCGGACTCCGAATGGGATGTTCTTTACGCCAAACGACCCTCTCTTCAGTGGCTTTCCAACCATGTTTCACACTTCCCGTTCAGAGCTCCATATTAATACAGAATAATTACACAAGTTCGACGTGCGTTTATCAGCATTCTTGCACAAATTGCACCTTTTCTCAAACTTGGCTCTTTTCATCCTTTTTCCACCTAAAACACAATAGAACACCTCAAGTGCACATAATTCTCACATATATCGAATATAAGACATTTGTGCTCATATAAGACTACAATATCAATCAAAAAGGTGTTAAATTGGATATTAAAACACGCTTATTTTCACTCTCATCAGTTAACACCACATATTTCCTTTTTTTTATTCCGCCCAGCATTCTGACGCATATCAATTCCTTGATATCAATCCCATAATTCACTTCTATATTCACGCACTAATCCCTTATTTCTCTCTACTTTCCTTTAGTATACTTTCAAGCCATGAACGACTCTTCCACAACCACTGCATCCACAGAAAATCCTTCCATCATAGCATTCAATATTGCTGCTCAAGCGCCACTGAAGCTCACATCAGCCAACTACACTGCATGGTCCTTTCAATTTCGCACGCTCTTAACCGGCTACGATTTGTTTGGATTCCTAGATGGCTCCAATCCTTGCCCAAGTAAGACAACTACTTCTGGCACGGAGCCTGTGCCGAATCCGTCCTTTGCTACTTGGAAACGACAAGATCAACTAATTTTAAGCGCGATCATTGGTGCTTTGACGCCTTCTTTGATCCCTTTAATTGCTACTGCAACAACATCACAGCAAACTTGGGAAACACTAGCAAACACATATGGAAAGCCATCACGTGGTCGAATTCTTGCACTCAAGAATCGATTACATAATCCGGTGAAAGGTACAAAGTCAATTACTGAATTTATGCTCAAAATTAAAGGAGTCGTAGATGAATTATCTCTTCTTGGAGTACCAACTGATCATGAGGATCTTTCCCTCAAAGTGCTTCATGGGCTTGATGAGTCATACAAAGAACTATCTAATGCAATTCAAGCACGAGAGAATCCAATTCTCTTTGATGAATTGCATGAGAAGTTGCTAAGCACTGAAGCACAAATTGCTTCACGCCATATTGCTCATACAACCACCACTGCCACTGCCTTTTACTCTGGATCAACCAATCATCGTGGCTCATCTTACAATCCCAGATTTAAGCAACCCAATCCTAATCAACGTAGTCAGGCTCCACAGTCTTCTTGGGGTGGCCAGAATCGACAACACCAAAACTCATTTGGACAGCGCCCCTATTTAGGAAAATGTCAATTATGCAGTGAAACGGGTCATTCAGCATGACGGTGTCCATCGTTTCTTCACACTCCAGTTAACTCACCTTAGACTCAAAGCCGCCCAGCCTATGTTTCTCCATCCGCCCATACTGCTACTTCTCATCCTACGACAACTGAATGGATACTTGACTCTGGTGCTTCTCATCACATCACAACAGACTTAGCAAATTTATCTTTCCATACCCCGTATGACGGTACAGATAGCGTTGTGATTGGAGATGGTAAAAGTTTGAAAATTGCTCACATTGGAAATTTGACATTTTCCAATATAAATTCTCTTAGTTTTCCGGACAGCCTGCATGTTCCTCACATATCAAGAAACTTGATATCAGTGTCACATCTTTGTGCTACAAATGATGTTGTTGTCTTATTCTCTGATTGTGACTTTCAGGTGAAGGATCGACGTACGGGGGACATTCGACTATGCGGACCTCGCGTTAATGGACTATACATCTGGCCGACGAGTAAACTCACTCCTACCGCATTTTCTTCCACCAGACAATCCATTCCCACTTGGCATTGTAGACTTGGTCATCCATCATCCAAAATTCTAGATTTTGTTATTTCTAGTAATAAATTGTTGATGAAGAAACAATCACAGTTTTCTTGTGACTCTTGTAAGTGTGTCAAGAGCCATAAATTACCATTTTCTGATTCATCCCTTACATCCACTAAACCACTTGAATTAATTTTTTCTGATGTGTGGACGTCTCCTATTTTATCAGAAGATGGTTGCAAGTATTATGTCATTTTTGTTGATCACTTCACCAAATATGTCTGGTTATATCCTTTGAAACACAAATCTGATGTTTTCTCAACATTTGTGGCTTATAAAGCGCTAGTTGAAAATTTCCTAAAAGCCAAAATAACCACACTTTATACAGACAATGGTGGAGAATTTATCGCTCTTCGCACCTTTCTTACTAAACATGGGATCAGCCATTTTACCACCCCTCCACACACATCTGAACACAATGGATGTTCTGAGCGCAGACATCGACATATTGTTGATACTGGATTGGCTCTACTTCATCAAGCCTCCATGCCTCTCACCTATTGGCCTTATGCTATGACAACAGCCACTTATATTATTAATCGTCTTCCCAAAATTGAGCTTTCCATGAAATCCTCATTTGAAACGCTTTTCACTCATCCACCTAATATTTTCAAGTTTCGTGTCTTCGGCTGTCAATGTTACCCTTGGCTCCGTCCTTACTCTGTGAATAAACTTGAAAATTGATCTCGTCCTTGTGTCTTTGTTGGGTATTCTCAAACACAGAGTGCTTATCTATGTCTCGACGTTTCTTCTAAACGTCTCTATATATCTCGTCATGTTGATTTTATTGAAGATAAATTTCCATTTTCTTCAATCTCATCACCATAACCTGATATTCCATCACCATCACTTGATATTCCCTTAACATCATACATACCTACCCCAACACCCATACCTTCCACACCTCCTGATCAGCCAGCCACTGTATCGTCCCCCCGTCGCTCTCCTTCCCTAGACCCACCATTGGCTCATCATCAAATGATTACACGTTCTCGTAATTACATCTTCAAACCAAATCCAAGGTATGGTTTGACCACTGCTCTTAAGTCTGACATTGAACCTACCACTGTTTCTCAGGCTATCTCTGATCCTCGATGGAGGGATGCTATGTCCTCTGAATTTTCTGCCCTACTGTATAATGGCACATGGGATTTAGTTCCACCTGATAGATCTCAAAATGTGGTTGGGTGCAAATGGGTTTTTCGAATCAAAAGAAAACCTGATGGTTCTGTTGAAAAGTTCAAAGCCCGTCTTGTTGCTAAAGGTTTTCATCAACGCCCGGGAATTGACTACTCTGAAACTTACAGCCCTGTCGTGAAACCAGCCACAGTTCGTATTGTCCTCAGTCTAGCTGTTTCCAAGAACTGGCCACTTCGCCAATTTGATGTAAATAATGCATTTTTACATGAGACTCTATTGGATGAAGTATATATGGCACAACCTCCGGGTTTCTCAGACAAAAATTTTCCATCCCATGTTTGCAAACTCCGAAAGTCTATTTATGGGTTGAAACAGGCACCCCGGACTTGGTATAATGCTCTTCAAAGCTCTCTTTTGTCCATGGGATTTATGCATACAAGGTCAGATGAATCTCTATTTGTCTACAAAAGTGGTGAAATCATTGCATACTTCCTTGTGTACGTCGACGATCTTGTTCTTACGGGAAATAATGATGCTTTCCTTCAAAGTATTATCACTGCACTTGCCTCTCAATTCTCCATTAAGGATCTGGGATCTCTTTCATACTTCTTAGGCATTGAAGTTTTACGAACTCCTTCGTCATGTGTCCTTCTCCAGCAAAAATATATCACAGATCTTCTTGCTAAGCATAACATGCTTGGCGCCAAGCCAGTTCAGACACCGATTGCTCCTGGTGTGAATCTTTCCTTACATGATGGAAGTAAGCTTATTAATGCCTCTTCTTATCGTCATGTGCTTGGCAGCCTTCAATATCTCTTATTCACAAGACCAGATATTGCCTTTGTGGTCAACAAGCTCTCACAATTCATGCATGCTCCTACCGAACACCATTGGGGAGTTGTTAAACGGGTTCTTCGCTATCTTAATGGAACTCGGTATTTGGGGATAACGTTCTGTCGTGACTCTCCTCCATCTCTTCATTGTTTTACTGACGCTGACTGGGCTGGGGATTGTGATGATCGAACTTCTACTGGAGCATATATCATATATCTTGGATCCAACCCTATATCATGGTCATCTCGAAAGCAACGTTCGGTAGCACGTTCTTCCACTGAAGCAGAATATCGCTCTATTGCAGCCGCCGCTGCCGAAGTTCAATGGACCATGTCCATTCTCTCTGAACTTCATGTCACTGTATCTGCTACTCCTGTGATATATAGTGACAACATTGGAGCAACCTATCTCTGCTCAAATCCAGTGTTCCATTCTCGAATGAAACACATTGCCATTGATTATCACTTTGTCCGTGACTTGGTCAAGTCGTCTCAACTTCGGGTATCACATGTCTCCTCGGCTGATCAACTAGTTGATGCTCTTACTAAACCGCTGTCACGTGCTCGTTTACAACTACTGATGTCCAAGATTGGTGTCACTAATAGTGCCCCATCTTGAGGGGGCATGATAGGAGTATATATTTACTGTCCCACATTGGTTATGTACAGCATAGTGTGTATTGTTGTACTTGTATATGTAATAGCATTTACTGGTAAATGAATCAAGTTTTTCCAACCTCAACAGTTTACATATAACCTTTATTTTTAAAATTATTTTTAAGTATATAAAAAATTATTCTTTGAATAGTAATAATTTTTATATATAAAAATAATAATTTATGTCTCTAAAGATT
The DNA here is from genome assembly GCA_023678885.1 of Pogostemon cablin. Taxonomy (NCBI): domain Eukaryota; kingdom Viridiplantae; phylum Streptophyta; class Magnoliopsida; order Lamiales; family Lamiaceae; genus Pogostemon; species Pogostemon cablin. The sequence goes on from CM042989.1 coordinate 1,258,666, forward strand.
TTATTTAGTGTTGGTTGCCTTCCAGCAATTTTAATATAAATTTATTTCTTGTCAAAATAAAATAAAAAATCTACCCTTCACCTACCTTTCATCTATCATTCGTACACACTTGTTAGATGGAAGACAACATTAGGGTAGGAGATAGCCTCGACCATCTAAAAAAGAAACATGGCTCAATATAAATGGGCTTAAGAAATAAATTATCATGGCCCAAAATAAATGGGCTTAAAAATAAAGCCCAAGTGAGGATGGGGGGCATGTCGAAAAAAGAAACATGGCCCAAAACAAATGGGCCTAAGAAATAAAGCCCAACAAAGGAATGGGGGGCGATGTGCGCACATATATATATAGTGGCTTAGGGAAGGGTTAGACGAGAGGGAGAAATGAGGATGGAGTGCAGAAAAGGATACGAGTGCTCGTATGATCTGTGGTTCTTAGACGACTCGATCGCTTGGCAGTACCCATCTTGGGTGCCGTGCCTGAGAGAGAAGTCTGAGAGGTACCTGTTAGAGATTAGGGCAAATCTGAAACTGAAATTGAGAGGAATTAGTGAAGAGAGGGAGTTAGGCAAGAGATGTTCGGCATGTGGGCGCTGAAAGATGAGGAGCAGAGGGAAGTGCAGTTCCTGGCAAAGACCACGCCGAGGTTGAAGGACGATTACTGGATGACTGACGAGCAGATCCGGCAGATGTTCGGCGCGGCCATGGATTTCGCGAGGCAGGCGGAGGCGCAGGGGCGGTCGCTGCCGTTTGCGGTTGTGGTGGCGCTGGACGTGGTGACGGTGCAGGGGGAGGGGGAGAGCGTCGAGAGGGTAAACGAGAGATCAATTAGGCCGGAGTGTTTGGTCCGCGCTGTGGTGGACCATGATTCGGCAGGGGAGTATACTTGATCTGGGGGTGAAGACGTCGATCCTGAGGGATCGTCAAGATTTCCTGCTGAGTCTGCAGGTGAGAGTGGAGGAGGAGACTAGTTTGAGGTGTTGTGTGTGCAGAAGAGTATTTGTGGTGGCTTCGCAGATGTCCTACCTTCCCTGTGCACATGCCTGCCATCCCCGTTGTCTGTACGATTGGGTCGAGCAGGATGAATGTACCTGCCCCTTCTGCGACCGTGAAATACCACCTGATTATCCTCGTTAATTTCTATTATCAAGCCCTTTTTCTTGGGAGTACTTTAGTTGGTATTTTATTTATGTGCTGTGTGGACGACCCTGTTTTCATTAATTTTCACTCTTAATGTACTACCTAGGGTACATTATTTGGTATTTTAACTATGTCTGCCTGTTTGGCATTGGATCTCCTAAGTTTAATGAGTCCGTATGGAAATGAGAAGATATTGGTTTAGTATTTGATTAACTGACTGTTCAACTAGCTGCATAATGGTATGGGTAGCGGGGTAGGGTAATAGAAATAAGAGGATATCACCTAAATTTAATGATTGTTTGTGCTAATGTTGCTAGGGGGTATTGGGAGAGGGTAATAGAAGTGAGAGTATATTGATTCTCATAAGAAGGGCATGGGGAGGGGGAGGGTAATGGAGGTGAGAGTATATTAATTCTCATTCCTCATACCTCAATCCAAAACTCTCAATCAATCTCTTACTCACACCCCCTTCAATTTTACATTTTAGTGCAACACTTTAAAATATGTTACATATACTCTTAAAGTAACATTTTCTTCACCTAATGTAACATTATTTTGTTAACACTTTTGAATATAAATGTAACATTATGCACATTAATTTGTTAACACTTTTATATCTAACATAACACTAATTATATTGTTTTGCTAATACTTATGAATATAATTTAACATTAGTTACATAATAATTGTATCACTTTAACGAATACAAGTAACACTTTTGTAATGCAATTATGTAACACATGCATTAACATTTTAGGTATTTATATTATTATTATTATTTAAATTATTTAATAACAGTAATAATAATTTTATTAAATTAATGTATATATATATATTGATTATTCAATAATTAATTATAATAATAGTTTAATTTAATTATTATTTTTATTATTCTGAAAATGGTAAATATCATACATAAATAACTTCAATATTCAATAGTGCATTATCAAAAACTAGCTCAAGTTAAGGCTAACTTATGCCTCAAACAAACAACCAATCGAGATAGTTAGATTCAATGTAGCGACTTGCATTTTACAATTAGAAAGAAAAATGAAACTAGCCAAATCCAACTTCAAATCTTGTAGGAGAAAAGCGGAGCACCAGCAAACATCATCCATAGATTCAACAAGCTGTAGCTTTTTTGGAACATGAGAAGGCGTGCACTTATGCTCCCTGTTCTTGCCCTTACACCAGTTGCAAATTTGTTGGCTCGTCCAAGTGCTTGTACGAACATTTTGCTCAAGACCACCCTTATTCCTACAGGCAATTCAGCTTTAGATGTGCCATTCATATCACCATGTTCAAAACAAAAAAGCATGTTTATCTTCGAGACAGTACACGTGAATTTTTGAACAAAAGTGAAATAAAAAAGACATAACCCACAACAAGAATCGCCTGCAAAATGTAAATTAAAAAGTGAAAGTGGGGAGGGGAGGTATGTCAAGAGATACCTCACAGGGATCTTCTGGTGCCGGATCTCGAAGAGCAAATATCACTTCTACAAAAAAAACAACATTATCATCAAAGTTGAGTTTTGCATCAGCCACAACCAATTGATTTTCAGAAGTCTCAACAATAGGGTTGATCAGTTAAATAAATTATAATCCATGATCAACTTCAAACAAAGCCTATGCAATCACCTCCAACATTGTGCAGCCATGCTTGCAGAAAGGTTCGTATAATTGCTTCACTTGTTCAATGGAAGCATTTATATCAGCCACCTTTGGAGATAATGCATCAACCACGCCTTAGCAGCATCCTCATTAGTAATTCCAGTAAAAAAACATCAATACGTACCTACATTCAGAAGAGAGAGCACTCACAACTAGAATCAGGTAAAAGCGAATGTGAAAGTAGGATACATGGTGTAGGGTAGCCTTTATAATCAAGTCAGGATGTGCCTCAGCAAGATCCTCAATACTAGTTCCTCCATTTTTTTCAGGAAGTAATAAGCTGAAAAATAAGTATGTTCACTGCTTAGCCCCAAGGTTATGCTAATATAGAACTTTTTCCTAAATCATGCTACGACGAATCATGTTTAAATTACTTATATACATAATGTGATAGCCAACTTATTGAAAAAAGAATTTTCCCAAGTTGTTAAGGCGTTGATTCCCACCAACGTACAATTCAAGAAGGTGCAAGTAATAATTACCATATGAATAGAGCATCGACAAAACAAGTAGTATCACTATCACAAAACAAGTAGAATAGTTAATATGCCTTTAGCTAACCAATTCCACAATGAATTACCACCAAGAATGTAAAACAACCTAAGCCAAAAATCAACTCAATCATCCTCCCAAGGCAGAATCTGCGAAATTAGTAGGCAAGACTTATAGAAAAACCAAATACCAACACATATTAGTATTGAAGCACCAAATCCGATCAGAATAACATCATATAAGCTATTCAAATCATCCAACAATGAATACCAGCCATAACAATATAATCTAGTAAAGAGAAGATAAAGCCAATAGCAGGATATACATCTTCCAAGGCTGCTGTCAAGCATTGTACAGGCGCTCCATCACTAAATGATTACTTCAAAATCCAGAAAAATCAAAGAGGGGGTAACACAGGTGTATGCTGATGCTCATTGGTGAATCCTGGTTTGAAACTTAAAATTAAAACACTCAACAAAATAGGAAATAGTGGTACTATAACAGCAAATTGATAACTAAATATTGTTAGGAGGAAGACCAGATTTGAACTTTAAATTCATGTTCCCTCCTATACATAAATGAAGCAGCAAAAGCACTTCTTACCATATTGTTAGGTAACTCAGATGAGAAGCATGTGTAAAAAACATGTACCTATTAAGTGAATGCCGCCGCCAATCAAATTATGAAAGGTCTGATTCCTTTAATCACTAACAGTTTTTCTTTGTTTCCTAGAACGAATCCTCGTTGAAAGATTTACCCTCCACCAAGTATCACGACTACGTCCTCCATCGCTACTTAAACGAGTTTTGGAGGCTGTAAGATGCATTACAGTCTTGATAGCAGAACTTTTTCACAGGAAAAAAAGAAGAATCACATTATGCAGGAGATAAGACCAAGAGAGAATCAGCCAAAAAAGTAAAATCACAACATGGAAAACCTGAGATGAGAATTCATGCTATTAACTGTTTTTAGAATAATTCAAATTTCAAACTACGTTTTCATGAAATTTTAAGCAGTGAGTTGTTGTTGATGTTGTGGATTTGTTTTATACTTACAGGAAACTGAGATCTTCAAATTTGTTTCGTCTTGGAAACTCCAGGTGTCAAAATAGGTTTCACACTCAAGAGAATACAATAAAGTACAATACTGTCAATACAATTTTCCAGAAAATCAAATAGTAAATAAACCATCTACCCCTTCTATATATACAGTCTTAGCAACTAGGATACTACCCTATTAAGCCAGAATACACTATTGGAACAACTACTAGCCTAGTTCATGTTTGTTGCAGCTACATTAGGCAATCTAGAAAGAAGAAAACTGAAATGTAGCATGAGAATGGACTCTGCTAGATTTGAATAAATAGGCAACATATGCATGAGGCAAGCAACAGAATTTTACTCATCTATGAAGAAAACAAAATTTTGCTCATCCATGCATTAACCTAAACAAGTGTAAATGTTATCAAAGTCTATACCATGAAATTCTAAGTAGGGAAAATTTCACATATTGTATAAAAAGAGAGTAAATATAATAGAGTCAATAATGAAAACAGGTAATCCAAGTTTGAAATGATTAAAGGAAATGGAAAAGGATTAATGTTTCCAGTTTCCTATCTTGTTGTACCACTAACTATACAACATGTTACTATACAAATATGCTAAATAATGAGTCTAGTTTTGCGACAAGATCATGAATGAACATTAATCAGAAAAGAAGATTCTGAATCTTCTTATATCTTTAGTGATCAGTATGTTGGTTAACCAGATTCTTTAAACTGCTCAAGATAGATTAGAAAAATAACACATCTACCACCAGTCCACCTCTAAACCATTAAGCTTAAACGCATAATTAAACAATTCACATAAAAGCATAGATGGAAACTTTAAAGTCATTCTACAGTGAATATTACATTATCATTATCCAAATCAGTTAAATGTAAAGATGCCTCCAATAAGTAGATAATATGTGATTGATTCATTCATTCATTCATAAAAACCGAGATATACTGAAACAATCAACTCAGCGAAAAAAAAAACACTTGTAATTTAATCCAAACAATAATCAATTTGACGAAACAACAATCTAACCAAAAAGTATACTTTCAAGCACAAAAAAACTTTAATGAGTGCAAAATCTACTTAGATATGTAGAATCTTCAAATGAAAAATCAATTACACAATCTAATGAAACAACAGTATCAAAAACATTAAATGAGAAAATTACCTTGAAGGCTGTGAGAGAAAGACAAGAATTCGACTAAATATCTTGGAAATTTTGAACTCGGAAGAGTGGAGAGAGTGTGAGTGTGAAAAAATCATCGCCCTAAATAGGATTTTATATTCGAGAAAGAAATATCGATGGCTCATGATGATTCCCTCGATAATTCCTCGCAGTAGTTGAGATGAATGGATTAATTTTACAGAAACAACATGAACAATCAAATGACCTAAACATATACGACTCGCATCAATCAAGGTAATTCTTATATCAATCAAATTTCTTACCTCGTATCTGATAGAAGAAAATGAGAGATACGCCTTCAATTCCAAAGACCTTTCGCGTTTCCACAAAATTCATTAGAGATAACAAGGGGAGAGGGAAGGGGCGACTACAAAGTAGTAGTACAAACGATGACGAGAAGAGACGAGGGAGGGGAAAAAGGGCTGGGGTTAAAAAATTTTCCTCCTTTTCATCCTTTTCTTTTATTCATGAATAAATAATAATTTCCCTACATATGTATTTGGCTTTATACTTTCTTGCCCTTAAAAAATTAATTAATTAATTTTTATGAGAAATATATAAAAGGCAAAATATTAATATTATTTTTAAAAGTTAATAAAATTAACCTTATTTTGGAATCGTAAATGTCAACCTTATTTTGTATGCACTCCCTCCGTCCCACATTAACGTTTACGTTTGCTTTTTGCAAGTGATATAATATTTTAATGTGTAATCATATTTTCTTTTTGCACATATATTAAGAGATATAATATTTTAATGTGTAGTGACTTGAGAGAAATAATATTTACTGTAAATTGGATATGTATATTAGTGGATGTGTGACCCATAGAGAGATAAATACTCCTAATTAATTTGTTTGGATCCAACTTAACAAAAAATGAAATGTAAACCTTATAGGGGGCAAACTAAAATGGAAAATATAAACATTAACCCTGGGCAGATGAGAGTATTAGTTAAAAATAATACTCCCTCCGTCCCGTTTCAATGTTTACGTTTTTATTTTGCGCGTCTTATTTCAATGTTTACGTTTTCCTTTTTGGAATATGAGACCCACCTAAAACAATTAATATATCATCCAATATTAATACACCTACCAACTTTGCATTAAATATTATATTTTTCCACCCACTATCTATTAAAATATTATACTCCTTAATCAACATGCAAAAAGCAAACGTAAACATTAATACATGACGGATGGAGTATTTCTTTATGACAAATACTTGTGTGAAACCCTCCCACGTAAGAATTTGCGTGAGACGGCTAAAAATTGATGACTTTTATGATAAAAAATAATATTGAGTTAATGAAAAGTGATAATGTTATTTCATAAACCATTTGTAGTATAATTAAAAAATGATGATATTTTATAACGAAAGTGATAATTATTTAAAAAGTGTAAAATGGTTTCACATGAGACAGTCTCTCACAATATCTATCCTTTCATTAAAAAAAAATTATTGAGTGATTAGTTATTTTGATTTTCTTTTATGTATTGTGCACCATTTTTTTTACGAGATATGGGAGTACTATTATTAGAGAGTAAATATTTTTTAGGACGGATTAAAATAAAAATGACAAAATAAAAAATAATACTTCATCCGCTTCTAAGGTATCAATTTTACTATTTTTTGCGTCTGCTTCAAAGGTATTCATTTCCCATATTTAGTAAAAAAGTACACAATATGTTCACCACTTCCCTCTAATACAACTACTCACTTTACATATAATAATAATACTCCTTAATCCACGTGCAAAAAATAAATGGATACCTTAGAACCGGATGGAGTAATTGGCTGCTAAACTAAGTAATAGTCATCAAGTGTATTATATCATGAACATTTTATAATATAAATAAAAATTAATAATATCTTTAATATTAAAATATATAAGTAATAAGTAATTAAGAAAAAACTAATTAATTTTATATGTTTTAAATTAAAATATTTAAACATGGATAAATAAAATTTAATGATTTAACATGTAAGATGTGACATTTTTTAAAATGATTAAAAATAATTAAAATTCAATAATATTTTTTTCTAATTCTTTTTAAGAACATCCTCTTTATAAATAGTTAGCACATTATTAAAATATAAATATTATACATACAAATTATGTTTATATTAAATTATATAAGGATAGATCTTGTGTGAGGCCGTTTCACAGAAGTGTTTACGTGAGACGAATAAAAAATTATAGTAAAATTATTATTACTTTCGCTATAAAATATTATCACTTTTTATTTATACTATAAATTGTTTATGAAATAGTTTACTGCACCATTATCACTTTTCGCACTTTTTATCCATTTTACATAAAAACTTACATGAGACAGTCTCACACGAGTCTTTACAATTATTATACAATAACACCTTAAAATAATATCTTAATTAATTATTTATCATACTTTTAAAAAATATTCTTTAATTAACAATAAACATACTTAATTTATATAGCAATCATAGGATATACCTCACAACTGTCTTACATGGACACCGACTCATAAAACACTTCATGTTTTATTTTTATTTTTATAATGCTATAAATAAATAGGACTAAAAAGCATTCCCTTGATTTTATTTTTCAATTCACAAATTAAATTTTAATAAAATATTTAAATTCATTCTCTATATATAAATAATTTTTTATGAGTTAAATTCATTTTTGCCCTGTAACTAAGCAAAATTTCGATTTTTGCCCTAAAAAAGATAAATGGTTCAATTTTGCCCTTTAACTAACAAATTGTTTCAATTTTTGCCCATTTTCGCCGGAAAATGTAAATTTCGCCGGAATCCGCCATGTCATGCTTCAATTCCGGCTGGTCAATCTGACGTGAAAATTTTGACTTTTTTTGAGCCAATGAATCCGCCACGTCATATTCTACCTGTTTATTATTATTTTTTTCATTGTAGTCATGGATCTGAGAAACCTCGGCATTGACGCTGCTCTTCTCTCCACGCTCCAAGACTTGCTAGATTACTCCGACGATCACGAAAAGCCGAAGCAAAACAACCCCTCTTGGATATTCAGGCAGAGATACATTTGGTAGCAGCTGAAGAAGGTGAGGTTAGGGGAGAACGTCAATGAAATTGAAGGAGATTCAGACAGAGATACATTTCTCAAAGCGAAACAATTTTTCATGGAAGTTTAAGCTCAGGATCTTGAATTTTGAACTTATTTGCCGAAATCTGCTCCAGAATATTATAACTATACCATTCTTTTGGAAGAATTCTTGGATATTCAGAATCACAGCCATCAACTTTCACTATCCCACATCCCCCACCATTAAAATCGGACAGTGGAAAATCCATGTCAAACTCACCACACTTGAAGGGCTTCTGACATATGGAATCAGATAGATTGAACAGAAGACAAGAAAGAAACAAAAACAAATATGTGGTGAAACCCATATTACAAATGATCTATAACAGAACACAGATCAGGTCTGCATTTTTCTATTTTCTCCTTCTCTTGCCCTACATTCGCGACGCTAAGGCCATGACGGCGACGCCTGCTGATGTCAAAGAATACCCAAATTCCTACGCCGTCGTCGTCGACATGCCCGGGGTCGCCGCGGAGACATAAAGGTGCAGCTCGAGGACGGCAACGTGCTGGTGGTGAGTGCGGAGCGGAAGAGGGAGAAAGAGGAGTGAGTGAAGTATCTGAGAATGGAACGGCGCCTGGGGAAGTTTATGAGGAAGTTCCCGTTGCCGGAGAATGCGAACGCCGATGCTATATCCGCCGTGTACCGCGACGGCATGCTGGTTGTGACGGTGCAGAATCTGCCGCCGCCGGAGCCGAAGAGGCCGAAGATTATTGACGTCAAGACTGGTAAATAGCTGACCAAGGAGAGAGTTTGATTTTATGCTTTTCTTGTGTTTGAAGATGATGATGAAATCTAGCTGTGATTAGTCTTCTGTAAACTGTTCACCAGAATGTTATTTTTTTTAATGAATATTTTAAGGGAAAATGATTCAGCAGCTGCCTTCGGCGACTCCAGCAGTGATTGGTGTTACTTTTCCGGCGACGCCGGGTTCGGCTATAGTGGTGGCCTCGTGTGGCGGAGTCGATGTGGTTGACGGGCTGCGGTGGTGACGAACACCAATAGCAGACGGTGGAATATGAAAAAAAAAATAAATAGGTTGAATATGATGTGGCGGATTAATTGGCACAAAAAAGTCAAAATTGCCACGTCGGATTGACCAACTGAAATTGAAGTATGACATGGTGGATTCCGGCGAAATTTACATTTTCCGGTGAAAATGGGCAAAAATTGAAATAATTCGTTAGTTATAGGGCAAAATTGAACCACTTATCTTTTTTAGGGCAAAAATCGAAATTTTGCTTAATTATAGAGCAAAAAATGAATTTAACTCATTTTTTTATGAGCAAGTCTTGTGTGGGAACTTGTCATACAATTTTATGATTTTTAATTAATTATTACTTTCGCTATAATATGTTAACACTTTTCATTTATATTAATTGTTCATAAAATACCATTATCACTTTTCAATATAAAAATTATCACTTTTATACGTCTCACGTAAGCCATCCGTGAGATAATCTTATACAATTTTTTGTTTTTTTTGTTTTGTTTTTTAATGTAAAGCAAATTTGCTTGGAGACAATTTTCCGTGACCAAGGATTATCATGCTCCGGCTTCAACAGTCTAAGGACACAATCGAACAACAGGAATTAGCAACCCAAACAAAAAACTATAAAAAGACACCACAAGTTACTACACTGATAAAACCATAGATTTAGGTAAGTATTTACGTGCTTGCTAACTCTCTCTGTATCGGACTCCCATTCATTGAAAGCATACGGTGAAGAGATGAATCAACATAGTATTTTGCTGGAATAGATCCACATGCCATACCACCAACTAAAAAAAAAACAGTTGATTTATAGATCAGTTTATTCTCGCTTATAGCAGACATTATCTATTAATTATGAAAAACCACGCAAAGGTAAAATAAGGGAGCACAGAATTGGGAATAATATCACTTACAGGAAGCAACAAAAATATTGATGTCATTCTGGGTTATTCTCGAGGGTGCTGGACACAAAAGGTAAAACAGTTGAATTAGGAAACAACATTAACTTCTCTCCAAGAACAAAGCAGCCAATAATACAAAAATCAGCAACAATTAAAAATGTAATACATGAGCGCCCCCCGCCTCCCCCACCCCTCTCCAACCACCAAAAAAAAAAAAAAAACTCAGGCATTAAAGGGGTGTTCACTAATTTCATCGAATATTGTAGCCCACTGCCCCCATGCGTCAAAGTCTATCAGTTGGTAGGTTCTAACAGTCTCGCTTAAGAGTATAAAATAGACGACTCACCAAACTTTTAACAATTTTTAGAGATCCATTAAGTGTCTCCATCATCCAATGGACTTATATTGCATTCAAGAGATTAAAGATTATGCATTATAACCTCCTATTTAAGATGGACCCAACAACTTCATTTTTAAAGAAAAAAATTAATCAATTGATTGGACTACCGAAGAAACAAATCTAGGAAATTTGAAAAACTCAAAGAAAAACTTGCAGTCCATCAATGAGGAGTACATGTGCATTTGCATGTAAATACAGTAGATTAAAATACAGGTAACTCTCATTAGAAAGATGTTTTTGTAATCTTTATAAAGTAGATTAAAATGCAGGTAAGCCATAAGCAGTTTCTGTAATTGAACCTTTAAAATCATAATCAACTTTAAGGCTTATGGTAAGTCTAACAGGACTAATTATTTAGTCAGAAGGGTTGATAACATAAAATTTTTAAGCTATAGCAGAAAAAAAGTTAATCTATAATAACAATAACAGTAATAATATCACTTACGGTTGGCCAAGTAAGCTCGCCAACTGATGGTTGACGGATTTAGCCTTCGGCACACTGACAATAAAAGGTTGGAAATCAGGCAACAACATTAACTGCTAAGCAAGTACAGCCAACAATAAAAAACTCTGCAGTGATGCTTGATGAAAGTACTAAAATATTTTAATGAGCAATTGAACATATGATTAGATGCAAACATGCACACTGCCTCACTGAAATGTGCAGGCATTGCCTTTCCCTTCCATCTTCCAATAACCTTATAGTACATTCAAGAGATAATTAAAGAGATACTTTCCAATTAAACAACATAGCTCATAACAAACTATAGAATGCACGAATCATTCCAGAGTAATACTACTGATATGCACAAACCAGAATCTAAAGATAAAATTATGCCATGCCATAATCTTTTGTGTCCTACTTTTTCAAAACCTCTAACTTGCCTAAATTTGGTAAAGCGAAAACAAAAACACTACAATTGATGGCAACCAATTAACCAAATATTAACTTTCCATGTTTGAATTCCATAGAACCCTAAACCTTTCCTGCATTTTTCCGTTAATGACGCGAACAAAAGAGCACACATTGCATAATTACGTAGGTGATACAATCTATATCCAGACTGAAATTATAAATGCCAAACTGAAGATATACATGTGTACCTAGCCAAGTAGCATATGAACCGACCAAAAAACAGGCCAACGTGATAATCTTAGACCGATCCTGACATTTCATCAGTAAATCTTCTTCTTCTCGAGTCAATTGCTCCTGCTCGTTCATACAAGTATAGTTTTAACATATACTCCATTAACAGAAAAATCAATGGAAAAATCTATAATGAATTTTCGGTCTTTAGAAATCGCAATTCTGATTAAGGTTCGGCATAAATTTCATCCCTAAGCGATCATATTCTGTTCAACAACATCATCGATCGGAAAATCAGCCAAGAAATCGGATAAACATCAGCATTAAATGCGGAAGAAAGAGGAAAGATGAGAAGGTATACCCCTCTCGAGCTAATAGCTCGTTGAACGTCGCGAATAATGTACATTGGAGAGTGAAGGAAAGAGGATTCCATAACTCAGTTCTTCAGCTGAAACCATCAATGCCGTATTGAAATAATCTGATTTGATCTTACGAAAAAAATAAAAATGGTGATCGAAACGACGTCGATGGCGGTTTCCCGTAACTACAGATGTTAAACAACCGGCCCGTTTAAGCTAAAAAAGATTAAAGATTAGGCCCAACATCTTTTAGACCGATTAATTTCCAGCCCAATTCTTAATATTAAATGTAGTATATTGTTGTGAACCTGAAGTTCCCACATCGCTCACACACGGGATTGTGTGTGTGCTTATATGCAGGGCATGAAGCCTTTACTTGTGGACGCGTTTTAAACCCGTGAGGTCCTGAAGTACCAAAGCGGACAATATCCACAAGCTGTTTACAACACGTTATCAGCACGATGCTCGCGATGGGAGGGTGTGTTGTGAACCTGAAGTTCCCACATCGCTCACACACGGGATTGTGTGTGTGCTTATATGCAGGGCATGAAGCCTTTACTTGTGGACGCGTTTTAAACCCGTGAGGTCCTGAAGTACCAAAGCGGACAATATCCACAAGCTGTTTACAACATATATGATTTTATTAATAGTGTAAAAATATTTTTTTAGCAGGTTGTAAATGGTAATTTTAATTTTGAAAAAAAAATAATTTAAAAACTATTCCATATTTTTAATGGGATTGCGTGAGAATCATCTTGTAGGAAAAATTCATGCAAGTTTTTTATTTGTATTATTTGATCCAAACACCATATGTTGGTGCTCCCTTCAGCATTGAAATTAAGAAAAATAATAGTAGAATTTAAAGGTATTATGGTACTCAATTTTTTATACTAAATAAATGATAAATTATAAATGATAAGATATACCGCTCCGACCACTTGCAATGTATTCATTTTACTATTTTGGACGCCCATTTCAAAGATATCAATTTCTCTATTCAGATAAAGATATCAATTTCTCTATTTAATAAAAAAATATATGACCCACCACTTTCATCTAATACAACTACCTACTTTACATATATAATAATAATATTCCTTAATCCATGTGCAAAAAATTAATGAATACCTTTCAAATGGCTCAGAGAAATTTTTTGTGGATTGAAACAAAATTAATAGAATAGAAACTGTTGGCGGGGTTACAATACTTCATTTAGTAACTAAATACCAACTCTTTCTTTCAAAAAAAAAAAAAAAAAAGGAACATTGTATGTTTTCAAAGTGAATAGAGGAATCACTTTATAATCGATTTTAGAAGTTACACGCATCAGTCTATCCACAACTGTAGCCTTATAATAGTGTATCATAAGATATAAAACCTCATATATATTTCAAATGCCAAACAGTGCATCTGGGAGGTCTGAGAAACAAGGTTATTAATATAGCTCAACAAATTTTGCATGAAAAGCGAATTCAGAAAACCCACAAGCATAATCAGTAGTCATCGTGCCCCATCAGGCTCATGCCGCCGCCTGCGCCTACGTTGAGATCGTTTCTCTCTTCGAGTCTGTATTCTAGAAGTTTCTGTGGGTGCATTAGGGTTGGTGACGTCTTCAGCATCAAGAATTAGATCAAATGGATTCTTCATAACATCAGCATTAGCAGCACTCGTCTAATTTTGCCGGAAAAAACAAACAAAAAGAAGACAGAAATAATTAGTAATACTCCAATAAAGATGAATATCTACTTTATATCAGATATATGGATCATATCTCGTCATAATATGGGGTAACAGCATGAATCATATACATCGATATTCACATATTTATGTTAAAGCCTGAAAATTTATAACATTTCTGCAGAATCACTCACTTTAACTTGACTGGGTTCAATCGTAGGAGTGTCGTTGACAATGTTGTCCTTTGAATTGGCTGCCTTGCTATAAGATGTACTCCGAGAATGATTAACAGAATCTCCCCAATAGTTTTTATGACGCCATATATAGATAGGCTTGTCTATTGATGAATCCACATAAACTTCTTCGGGGTAAAAATGCTTGGCAACGCGTTTCCGTACCCAAGGATTATCACGTCCTCTCTCCAACATTCTAAGGACACAGTCCAACAACACAAACAAGAAACTGTAAATAACACAGTTAGTATACAATCAGAGAGAGAGAGAGAGAGAGAAGTGTTTGTTGATTGCACTAGACCATTTAGGGCTGAAGTATGGATCAATCATCTGAGTAAGGGTTTAGGGTTATATCATCCAAATTAACATTGGAAGCGTGGTGATTGTGAGGTTCATAGCTCTAAGAAGATGTAAAAGGGCAAATTAGTGAACCAGGTGGGTTAGCTCACCTTGGAGTATGGGTGCTTGGTGAACTAACTACTAACAACTAACATTTACCGATAAAAAAAAAAGGACAAGTTAGAGCTTCTGTTCTAGCAGTTAATCACTTTCCAAAATCAGAAAACATAAAAGGTCATAGATTTTGTAAAAGTGTAAGTGTACCTGTTTGCCAACTCTCTCTGTAAGGGACTCCCATTCAGTGAAAGCATACGATCGATAGATGATTCATAAGACTTTTGCGCTAGAAAAAATCCACAACAGCCACCAGCAACTAAAAATAGAATATAATCAGCAGATTGATAGGTCGGTTTATTCTTCCTTATAACATTAGTCAATAATTATACTTTGTAGTACAACCACTTGCCTTTAGAAACATTCATCTATTCCTTACAATTAAGTGACTAGAAATCCCAAAAGAATCAAATAGATGATGGTGGATAAAAAGAATGTATTGAGGTCTCTAATTCATGCCTTAAATAATAAAAACTGCAGTAAGCAATTGAAGCTGGATTGTTGCTACTTATGTACCTTCCTAAATCTCTTCAAGTATTAAGACATGTCTACAACAACATATAAAGGGAAAAATCATTTTAATAGAGGGGTGGATTGATATTGTAACTTTGTCTATGCACAGATCAATGCAGGAGTGGGACTACATGCATTATCTGTCAAAATAGTATTTCTTAACAAAAGGGCTATATAGTACAGGAAATCATACCCCCCACCCCCCCACCCCAAAAAAAAAAAAAAAAAAAAGATACGCAGAAAAGTAAAGGTAAGAGAGCACAAAATAGGGAAAAATATCACTTACATAAAGCAAGAGTAGCAGAGGGGATTCTTGCATGGGCCATATACCGTAAAAAGTGTGTAAATGGTGGCCTTTGATTTGCTGATCACGAAAAGTACAATAGTTTTAATCAGGTAACAATATTAACTTCTACCAAAGAACATAGCACCCATCAATACAAAAAAAAAAGAGTAATAAAAATCAGAGATCGTCCATGAATCAAACATAAACTCCAGTAATTTGGGGTGGGGGGGGGGGGGGGGGGGCGGGGGTTGACTGGTATTGGGGGTGAGCAATGTGAATACAAGGTGATTGAGTAGACTGCGTGTGCATTTGTATGAAATAAAACTCATACTAGAAACAATTAAAAAAACTTATAATTCTTTATATATTAGATAAAATTGTACAAGCAGTTTTTGTAATTAAACATAGAATTATTATGAACTTTAAAGGCTATGGCATGTCTAACATGATCCAATCTATAATCACAAATGTTTATACCACAAAATAAAGAGTTATATCAGTAAAAGATAAATCTAATAGGATTATAATGGAAACAATATCACTTACTGTCTTTACTGAGAGCATGAATACTGACGGGTGGAACTAGCCTTCCGAGAGCTGACCACAGAAGGTACGACACTTTAGTCAGTACAACATTAACTTCTAAGAAAATATAGCAAATAACGATGCAAAAATCAGAAATGATAAACATACTATATGCATGAGCAATTGAACATATATTTCAGTGCAAACATGAACTCTGCCACAGTAAAATGTGCAAGCATAGAGCCTTTCTAGTTCCATCTTCCAATGGCCTTATTAGCACATTGAAGAGATAAGGAGATATTTTTCACTTACAAAAGCACTAATTATAACAAATTATAGAGCGAATGAATTACTCAAGGATTGCATTATTGATCTGTAAACCAGAAACTCAAGAAAAAGGAGATAATGTCATAATCTTTTAGATCCAATTTTATCAAAGCTCCAATCTGCTTTAACTCTCTCCAGCACCAAACTCGGTAAAACAAAAACACTCTACACTTGATGGTAGCCAAATATTCACTTTCCATGTTTGACACCTATAGAAGCCTACATTTATCCTGCATTTTTCGTTAACATTGCGAACAAGGGAGCACACATTGCATAATTTTGTTGGTGAAACAATCTAAACGGCAGAAGTACCCAGCCAAGTAACAGCAGAACCGGTAGCAGCACCGGTCCAGAAGCTTCTACGAAGCCGATGCTCACATTTCATCAGTAAATTAGCTTCTTCTTGTGTCAATTGCTCCTGCTCGTTTTCAAAAAGTAAAATTTTAGCAACAGAAAAAAATTAATAATGTATTTGGGTCTTCAGCAATGGTAATTCAAATAACTATTCGGAGAATTTCATCCCAAAACTCAATAGAAAAAAGGGAAACACAAAAGCCCATCATCAGTCACAAAATCAGCCAAAAATTACCGATAAAAATCAGCAGTATAATCGCAGAAAATGTGAGAACATATATACCCCTCTCGAGGTAATAACCCGTTGGACATCGGCGACAAGAACATCCATTTCGAAGGTGATAGAGAAACGGATTTCTCCACTGAGTTTTCAGCTGCTTATTTCCATGGCGTACTAAATAATTTTATTAGGGTTTGTTCTGTAATGCTTTGCAACGACGTCGTTCTCCGCTTTCTATTTTATATCATGCCACTAATTATATAATTAAATTGTGATATATTTCGTATTATTGTTTAATCCATGGCTTATTCTCTTACCGCCACCACAGTTTACCCCCTTCCCGCCGCCACCGTCACCGCCACTGCCCCACTACGACACCCACCCAACTTCACCCACCTCATCTCCACGGCCACCTCCCTCCCCCACCTCAAACAAATCCATGCCCAACTCCTCAGAAACCCTCGCCACCAACAGCACCTCTACCATCTCCTCCTCTCTTCTCTGTCATTCCCTTCTTACGCCCTCTCCTTACTCTCATCCATACCCACCGATCAAATCCCGCCACCGCCCCAACTCTCGAGCAATATTCTCAAACACCTCTCCCGCTCTAACAATCCCCATAACACGCTCTTCTTTTTCCAAGCACTGCAGAACAATGCTTATCCTATTGACAGGTACTGCTTTCCGGCAATACTGAAGGCGACCTCGAATTCTCGGGCTCTTCTTGAAGGGAAGATGATACATGGGTTAGCTTTGAAACATGGGTTTGACTTCGACCCGTTTGTGGAAACTGCTGTGGTCGGAATGTACGCGGCCTGTGGGCTGATTTCGGAAGCCCGCCTTGTGTTTGATAAAATGCCGCATAAGGATGTCGTTGCTTGGAGTATTATGATAGATGGGTGAGCTTACTTTCTGAACATGAATCGAGAAATGATTATTCAGAGTGAAGCATAAAACTTTTTATTTACTAATTTTAAGAGTTTAACTCTTAGAACTACTATGTGTGTTCCAGATTTTGGTATGTTTCGGAATGCAAAATAATATGCTCATGTTTGTTCACACTCAAAAAAGAATCTATAATTATAAAACTTTCAATTATGAAAACTAGAAGCATGTTGCTGGGTTTGCACAAATATATCGAAAGTAATGTTTGCACCAGGTAGTTAGAAAAATGACATTCTATATCCCAAAAAACTAGCATGTTATCATCTTGTATCAATGTAGTCTGTTCCTCCTGCCACTTTGGAGTGTGGAGCCCATTTTTTCTTTTTTCCCTTTCTCTTGTATGTTTATGCAGGTAGCCAATACAAGCGTGCATGTGAATCCTGATTGGAAAGAGTAATCTTCATTTTTCTGATTCTGATTTTTCTGTGTGTTTATTTAACAGTTATTGCCAAAGTCAGCTCTTTGATAATGTCTTAGCTCTGCTAGAAGAGATGAAGAGCTCAGGTACAGAGCCAGACGGGCGAATATTTACTACAATTATTTCTGCATGCAGCCGTGCTGGGAATTTGGATATTGGGAAACTTGTCCATCAGCACTTGTGTGAGAGTAATATCATGATTGATTCTCATTTGCAGAGCGCCCTTTTAAACATGTATGCAATTTCTGGGGCCATGGACATTGCACAAGGTTTGTATGATAAGATGAGTCCAAAGCATGTCGTGGCCTCAACTGCCATGATCTCCGGGTACTCAAAAGTGGGAAATGTTGATGCTGCTCAGTTAGTTTTTGATGAGATGGTTGATAAAGACTTGGTCTGTTGGAGTGCCATGATTTCTGGTTATGCAGATAGTGATAAGCCTCAAGAAGGTCTTAAAATATTTGAAGAAATGCAGCAAAATGGTATTAAACCCGACCAAGTTACCATGTTGAGTGTTATCTCAGCATGTGCTCGTCTTGGTGCACTGGATCAAGCCAAACAAATGCATCTAGTTGTGGATGAGAAAGGTTTTGGAAATGCTTTGCCTATAAATAATGCACTCATTGATATGTATGCTAAATGTGGTAGTCTTAAGAAAGCAGTAGATGTATTTAGTCGGATGCGTAGGAAAAATGTCATATCTTGGACCAGCATGATCAGTGGTTTTGCTGTCCATGGAGATGTTGATAATGCCCTGAGACATTTTCATCAGATGAAACTTGAAAATGTCGAACCTAACTGGGTTACGTTTGTGGGTGTTCTCTATGCTTGTAGCCATGGGGGGCTTGTGGAAGAGGGTCAAAAAGTATTTGCATCAATGCTGAATGAATATGGAATATCACCCAGATTAGAGCATTATGGATGCATGGTTGATCTCTATGGTCGAGCTAATCGTCTAACAGATGCACTGGAGCTTGTAGAGAGTATGCCAGTGGCCCCTAATGTCGTTGTCTGGGGATCCCTGATGGCTGCCTGCAAGATTCACGGTGAGTTTGAACTCGGAGAATTTGCTGCAAATCGTCTGCTTGAGATTGATCCCTATCATGATGGAGCCCATGTGTTCTTGTCGAATGCATACGCAAAAGAGGGAGAGTGGGAGAATGTTGGAGTGGTGAGACAACGTTTGAGACATAAAGGCATATCAAAGGAACGAGGATGCAGTATGATTGAAATGGATAATGAGATCCACACATTCTTGACAGCAGATAAATATCATAAACGAACAGATGAGATATATGCAAAGTTAGATGAGGTTGTTGAGAAGCTGAAACGCGAAGGCTACACTCCTAATACCAGCTGTGTATTAGTTGATTTAAACGAAGACGAAAAGCAAGAAGCTATTCTTTGGCACAGCGAGAAGCTAGCTCTATGTTGCGGACTCATAAGCAGCGAAAAGCAGTCCTCCATTCGAATAATTAAGAACCTGAGGATCTGTGAGGATTGCCACAGCTTCATGAAATTGGCATCAAAGGTGTATGATAGGGAAATTGTCATTAGAGATAGAACTAGATTTCACCACTGTAGAAATGGTCTTTGTTCTTGCAAGGACTACTGGTGAAACTCAATTTGATTGTTTAATCCCCACAATGTTGAGACTAAATTGTCAATATGTATATCCCCATTTCTGCTCATTGCTTAACATACAATAAGACTTCCCCATCAATGTCAATATCAATATACAAATTGATGATCACATGAAACATAAACAGCTAAGAATGAAATAATTGCTAAACATAAAAGCTTCTCATAAGGAATGAGAGAATATCATCTATGATAAACTTTCTTAAGTGGGAGGTGGGGTTTGCCCCCGTATGTCTTCGATACGAAGGTTTCCAAATTTGGAAACCAGCCAAAACTCCTGCTTCATCCTTCTAAACTCCCTCCTTAGCCAGAACTTGATGAACTCCATTGCAGTTGACACCAGGTTTGCATTGTCTGTGAGAAAGCTTCGTCTGTACTCAAGAATCCACGTATTCGGATCAAACTGCACGACGGAGGAAGTCCATTTTCCTTTTATCCATGATCCATTCTCATCCTTCCTAACTAAGTACCTTGTCTCCCCATGGGACAACTAAATGAAAAATATAATGTCAGAAACTAGCTTATGAAAAACATACATTAACATTAAATCTCAATAGATCAATTCAACTAGTAGATTAAGTCACCTCTGTAACTCTTCCAGATATGACTGTAAATGATCGCGATGAAAACTCTGTTGTAAGCAAACCAGCAGTCTGCAATGGCCATCCCCAAATGCTCACCTCCTCGGCCATGGATTTATAAAGCACGCACCGTGAATGCAGAAACAAACCATCCTAAAACAAAATTCATCATTCAAAAGTAAGCAAAATATTAACAAAAAATCAAATTTCTTCCACACATAACACAATAAACACAAACAAAGAACCAAAGCCTACAATGATCAATTAATGGAACTAAAAGCTCTGCATACCAACCTGATTGATTTCCCACAAGGAATCATCATTAGAATGACAACTTAAAACCTCTTCACCAACCAGCCCTTCCAGCTCATTCTTAAAGAACAACATCCTTCTACTTAAGCCCTCAGAATCCCTTGATTTTAAACCCAAATTCTTCACTGTTTCCGCTGACAACCTAGTCTTGAAAACCCCAGAAACCATACAAGAAATCCCATAATCCACACCAAAAACCAAGATCAAGCCCCAAAAGATTCTCTTCACCAAAACCCCATATCCAAACTCAACCTTTCTTCCCTTCACCTTCTCCTGAAAATCAATTCTTTCAGAAAAACTCGGAGGCGGAGAATCCACCATGGTTCTGGAACAATCTTTCGACTTGGGAGTCGAAAGATCCACCATTGAAGGGTTGTAAGAAACAGGGCTTCTTGAGGCGTAGATCCTACTCGAGGGAGGGAATCTTGTGACAGAGTTTCTTGTTGTGCTGTGTGGCATCAGATCACGAGTTGCGTTCATGCTAGCAATGCAGATTTCGCAGTTACAGTTGGCATCCTTCTTGCATCCTAGAAAGTAGAAGCTATCTCGTGTTTCTGATGGACTGCAATTCACGGTGACAGAGGATTTCACGGATGAATTCGGGGTGAGAATCACTGTTTTCATGGTGTCTTCGAGGGTTTTCTGTCTTCTTGGATTCATTGTTTTCTGGGAATTGAGTTTCTTGGATCTGTTCGGCGATAGATAGATATGTAGGGTTTTTGAATTTTGAATCCAACGGTCGAGTGAGGAAGGAAGGTTTCAATTTAAATTTTCTATCTGTATTTAAGAGCCCTAGGCATTAATTACTGCTATTAATTTATTTCACTGCCAATGGTCAATCATTAAATTTAGCAAATTTTATTACTTTATTACATTTTTAGATACTCCCATGAAACATCATCTTCTTTTTGAAAACATTACAAATATTTAATTCATTAAAAATAAAATTAAAAAATTCAAGCTTTTCATCCACCATCAATTATATGTATACAAAAAGAACGAAAAATAAGGGTAAATAATATACTAGGGAGTGTTTGATTCTCTTTGAATTAATAATACTCGTCTTAAAAATTTTCTAAAAATTAGAGAATTTATATACTAATTGGATTTATGCTTGCTTAATTTTCATTTAAGCCCATTAGTAAAAAGTAAGGGGTCCGGCCCAATGAAATATACAACCTTAAAGGAAAGTGTGTTACTATATCCCATGAAACTAATATGGAATCAAGGGATTTTTAATATTCATCCATTACTTATCACATTTACAAGCTTTATTAACCCACTTATTAATTTTAATGTACCAAACATTCCCTAAATTAATTAAACAAGCGTTAAAGTGTACTAATTCTTTCTTAATCATTATGCCTAAATTGACCATGCGGCTCAAATTGTTATTATAGGGGTGTAAAAATTAAGTATCGAATCTTATTATCTAAGGTGGGAGAAACCTTTTAAAATAAAAAACTCTTTTGAACAGTGAGTAATATTAATTTAGTCTATATTAATTAATTAAATCAACATAATTTATCCCTCCACCACTCTATTGAGACGAGTGTGGGAAGCACTTGGGATTGGGGAATTCTAGATTTTTTTTGGCCCAAATTATACTTGCCTAAATTGTGTATTAATTTGTTATCAATTCCTTTTTAAGAAAATGAGGTATTCACATGTACCAACACCCTAAAAGGTTTTTCTCTACAAAATTATGTTTATGTTATTGATTTATTATTAAAATTTTAGGATAAAATGTCTGTAAAATTAAACAACATAACTATCTTTTAAGCATAAAATAATTAAGATACTAAACCACATAAAAAAAAATTATTGAGTTGATGAATGAAACATTTTGTATAATGTACAAGTTTTATTGCTAGCTAACAATTGACAATCATCGATTAAACGCATCAAATTATATTAGCCACGTATGTTCTTTTATATATAAAATCTATAATTAAGCACATGTTGGTTATTCGTTTTATTTCTGTCCATTCATTAATTAGAAGATACAATTGGTGAGAGGAGTTTGACCAATAAAATCTTGTTTCAAGTTGGAAGATTTTTCTTTTATGCACATAAACCGATTAATCCAAATTGACCCCACAATTGTTAATCACGCAACTGCGGATTTCGAACATAAAACCTTAGAAAATTTCATCCTAACGCAATTCAACTCTTCACCGCTAATCTAACCTTACAAAGAAAGGTCTACTCTCATGTCTTGATCTCATCATTCATATTTAATGTTCTTTCCTAAATGTTGGCATTTTTATGACGAGATTTTTTATTTTTTTAATTCAAATTTAATTCTCACCACAGAATGTCAAAAAAAAAATCTTATCTAGATGATAGTAGCTTCTATTTTTATATTACAATTAGTACTCCTATCACCTATATCATTTGATCAATTTTGTCGATGAACTAAAATATACAAATCGTGAAAACTGCTCTATATACAAAATGAATTATTTTACTAGCTTTGTGGTAGGATAAATTGGTGAAATCATTATGTCAAGTTGTGAGTTAGTTGAGTTTAGTTGACATATTTAATAATATGTATTATCACTAATTAGGTACAATATTTAGCATTATTAGATTAAATAAAGCACATATACAGCATGATTCTAATTAATGACCTCCTTTTCTGGTTTAAGTGGGAGGTTGACCTTCCTATTTTCTAATTTAATGAACGAATAGGTCTTTTCTTTTTTATTGCTTTTTTAATAAAAGAGATTTGAGGGATCATTTTGATGGTACATTATATTAAAAAATAATCAATTTATTTCAAGAATCTAATTCGTTCACCTCCTCTAAATATGAAATGATCATTTCATGAAATGTTGTAAGAAAATGAAATAGAAAAGAACAAAAAAATTATGAATAAGAATGTTATGTACAAACATAAATTGATCTTCTTGCATGTAGTGAAGCTAAAATCACTTCTCCTCCCAAAAAAAAAAATCTAACATTTTTCTTCATCCTAAAGGAGGAAAAGGATTTCACATTACAAATTAAAGATAACAATTAGAAAAATGAAGACAAAAATTAATAACCATATACATAGAAGACAATTAATTATGTTTTCCATGAAAATGAATCAACATGATCATCATATATACCTTATTTGATCAATCAAAGATTGATTAATTCTTTCTCTCTCCAATTAAGTAGTAGCTAGTAGTAAGAAGTGGTTGATGATGCAGATGAAGATGTTGTTTTGGAGGAGAGATCAGCTGATCTTCTCCTCAGCATCTGCCTCATCCCATCAGCCACCCGAACCGCCGGATTCGACCGGTATTTTCGACAGAAGGACATGTGAGCTTTGACAGCTTCATCCATGGCTGATTGCTTCTTGCCTCTGTGGACTTCATCTCTTACAGCTTCTGAACATAAACCACACAACCATTTGCCTTCAAACTTGGCTTTCACTTGAGTGATGTAGTCTTGTGTGCAGTCTTCCTTCAGACCACAACACTCACACTTCACAAGTTCAATGTCCATTGGAGAGAGAGAGAGAGAGAGAGGGGATGAATGAGAGTGAGAAAGAGAGAGAGGAGAGAGCTTTATAGTAGTGAAATGTGCCACAATTTTCTCCATGTTCCAAGGGGAATTGGGGTGTTGAATGTGAGACAACATGGGGCCCTTTCTTTGGTTTTTAATAATCAATCAATTAATTTTGCATTACCATTTATAAAAAAATGGTGTACCCCACCATTGTGGGCCCCCACCGCCCCTGCCCTGGGGATTGGTGGAGGAGGTAAATCGCAGGATGTGCCTCAAGTGGCTTATAGGGAGGGCTCACTGTTAAACTTATCCATTAATTTTTATGAAACGATGTGATTCATTTATTATTTGAGTAATACTTGAATGAAAATGCTTTATTATGTTTTTTTTAATATATATGGTAACTTTTTATTAAAAATATTATACTTCTTATTAAAAATATTAGGGTTAGTTAAAATAAAAAACACGAACTTACTCCTATTGCAAATTAATCATCACTTTTGAGAAACTATAAAAAAAACTACCACTTTTAAGTATGGTTGCAAAAAAAAACCCAAATAAACTCTACTGTAGTAAAAAATTGGGTTTATTTTGCAACAATACTTAAAGGTGGTGGTTTTTTTTGCAATTTCTCAAAAGTGAGGATTAATTTGCAATAGAAGTAAAGTTCATGATTTTTTTTGCAATTAACCCAAAATATTATTATAATTTTTTATTTATTAAACTATTAATATATAGTATCACTGTATAGAACATCATTTTTTATTCCTAATAAAAAAATTATTTTTTATTAAAATATTATCACCCTTATCCGTATCATGAAACTCCTTCTATAAAATGATTTCACGCGTGGGGTGTTTGTCATTATTTTATACTCTTAGAATTTATTTAACAAGCTAATTTTAAGGGTACAAAGTGTCGTTCATGTAAATATTATATATCTATAACTCATTGAAGTTTATCTCGTGATAGTATTAATTTTTTGAGTATATAGGAGTATATCTTTTTAATACTTAATTAATAATTATAAGTACAACCGACCGATTTTACTCGATACATATATGGTCTTCATATATATATTTTTGGATGAAAATAATATTGAAATGAATGAGATGAAACAATTATACAATATACTTACACTTGATTAAATAATTAGAGAAAATTATATATGTGTGTATACACAAATGTATACACACACAGATGCTTTTGTCGTACGTGTTGTATAGAGCATTAATTAAATAACTTTAGGTGTTTCTTAAGGAAGAAAATTGTAATGTTTGATTGGTAGTTACTTTCGGTTGACATAGTTTGAAGGGCTCCATGTGAGGACTCTTGTCTTTCCAAAACTAACATTAATTATTTATAAACTCTACATGATGGGATTCTCCTAATTTTCTCTTTTTGTATATACATATAATTCTTTTATACTATTAGGGTTTTAATTTCGAATAGATCCGGATCTTCTATTACATTTTAGTGTTATGTCATTTATTGTGAATCATTGATTATAGATAAAATTTATACAATAAAAGAAAAATATCAATTATAAGAGGAAATATATGATTTTCCTTTTATGTATGTATCACTTAACTTATCCAACGTGACGTGTGTATCATGTAACACCATATTATAATAGAACATGCCCTGTACCGAGATGGACACCATTAAAATTATTCGTGTTAAATTTGATTCTAGAAGTAACCCTCCTTCGAGTTTCTTATCAAATTTTTATGTATAAAAATATGGTGATTCTGCGGTGGACATGGGTTAATGAATTAAAAATATGGTGTGATGGGTAATTATTTTTTTAAAATTTTAAATATTTTATTTTATTGAAACATTGACTTAAGAACTTGTTTACTTATGAGTTAAGTAAGAATAAATAACATATAATGCATGATAGATTCGACGTTTAAATGCAGTACATTTTATTACCCTATATTACTACTAGATAAAATATCCAAATTATATCCATTAAATACCACTTTTAACCCTATTTAAGTTTAATTGTATTCATAATTTAATTAATCATTAATCTTTTCATAAAAATAGGAAATAGGTTGGGATTAATCAATTGTGGGTTAAATATTAAAAAATAGGTTTAGTTGTGTTGTATAAAAAAATAATTAATTAATTAAAGATATTATTAATATGTATCAGTTATTATATTACAATAAGAAAACTTCATATTCAAAAACATTTAGATATATTTTGGTATTAAGATTATATTACAATAAAAAAAAGATGTATTTAAAAATAGTTACATAAAATATTTAGATAAGTTCAGAATATTTAAATATATTTTGGTATACAGATTATATTACGATAAGAAATATGCATGTATATTTAAAAATATTTAGATATATTTGGTATCAGATAAAATTATGATAAGAATATTTAGATATATTTGGTATCAGATAAGATTACGATTAGAAATCTGCATGTATTTAAAAATATTTAGGAATATTTAGATATATTTGGTATAAAATAAAATTACGATAAGAATATTTAGATATATTTGGTATAAATAAGATTACGATTAGAAATATGCAGTATTAAAAAATAATTAGATAAGTATTTTCAAAATATTTAGATATATTTTAGTATAGATAAGATTATGATAGGAATGTTTAGATATATTTAGTATCAGATAAGATTACGATTATAAATTTACAGTATTAAAAAATAATTAGATAAGTGTGTGGATCCCATATATTAAATGTATTAGTGATGTGTGTAGGTTCCATGTGTTTTAAAAAAGAAAATGTATACATTTGGTGCGGACGCCCAAAATAGCAAAACGGACGGAGGGAGTATATGGTATCCATGGTATCCAGATTAAATTACAATAAGAAATTTGTAATAAACATAAATAATTAGATAAGTATTTAGAATATTTAAACATATTTTGCTATCCAAATTATACTCTTCCATCCGGTGATAAGGTATTCATTTTGTCATTTTTGTCATCCATTCTTAAGGTATTCATTTTTCCCTTTTAGTAAAAGGGTCCCACACATACCAACCACTCACTACTAATACAACTACTCACTTTATATAAAATAATAATACTCCTTGATTCACGTACAAAAAGCAAATGGGTACCTTACGGATGGACGGAGGGAGTATGCATGAAATATGTAATAAATAGAAATAATTAGATAAGTATTTAAAATATTTAAACATATTTTGTTATCCCAATTATATTAGATAAGAAATCTGTATATTCAAAAATATTTAGATAAGTATTCAAAATATTTAGATATTGTATATTTTTGTATTCAAATTATATTATAATAAGAAATCTGATGACGTATTCAGAATTCATGAATTCTTTTTCATGATTATCAATTGTAAATTAATATCCTAAACATTGAGAATTCATATATTAAAAAATCATGATTTATTATTTAGTAAAATAGTGTGTTTAATACAGTTGTATTCAATGACATTCATAAAAGGATAATTGAGACTTTTCATTACCTACTTTTGTACCTGGTAGTAATAAAATATATACTATGTATCGGCTAGTAATATTAGTATATACTTTGTATTAGATAGCAATAATTCCATGATTATTTTACATTTTTTTTAATAAATTATCACTTTTATTAAAAAATTAGTATTGTTTTTTAAAATAATATTATCATTCTTTATTTACATTATAAATTATTCATAAAATAATTTATTACACTATTACTTTTTGAGAGACTCTTTTGTGAGACGAGTTGACCCATTATTAAAGTATGTTTATCATATAGCTAAAGTATGCTTATTTGTAGTTAAAGTATGTCAATAATGAATCATATTATAATATTCTAAAATCATACTTTAATTTATCATTCATCATACTTTACAAAACATACTTTAACAACCATTAAACATACTTTATCTATATAATAGGCATACTTTAACACGTCTCACAAACAATCTCACAAAAATAGCGTCTCACAAGAGATTTTGCCTTACTTTTTTTATTAATTAAATATCACTATTTATTCCTACTATTATAAAAGTAATTCCATGAGATAACTGTCGCCCAAAGTCTTTGCCAGAATTTTAGTCTATAAAATCACATGGATTCATTTTACTTTTATTTTAATTATTTTTAAGAAAATGCTGCGAAATTTTTTGGTCATACTGTCATCATTAATGTTTGGGGCGGCTATTTGCACCCTAGATTTGTTATTTGAAATTCAATTACTATATGTACCCCACTTAAATAAAAAATACATATTTAAGTTACTAAATGCACCCCAATGCAAGGACAATCTTACCCTTTTAATAAACTATATCCAAATTAAATAAACTAATTAATAAAAAAAAAAAAAAACTTAATAGTCGACAAAGGAAAGTTGGGCGTTGGCGTGTTTTCTCTGCTGCCGCGATGCTTCAGATGAGAAAGGGGAAGGAGAATACCTTCTTCATTCTGCGATGTGCACGAATTCTAGGGTTTAATTTGGTTTCAATTTTGGAATAGAAGCATGGGTAATTTGATTTTGTGTTTATGTAGTGTGTTGTTGTTTTTGTGTTACGATTTTGAGTTAAATTTTCCATGAATTAGAAGCAATTAGAGAATATCGGAGCAGTGCGTATTCAAATTCCAAAACTCATTGGACTTGTTGCTGTTCGAGCCCTGCAGTCGGCAGTCGACCAGGTAGTTTGTTCGGACGTTAGGTAGAATGGAAAAAGAATTATCCTCAGAGTGGACCAATTTCATGTATATAATCCAAGCTGTGGTTAATACGGTGGTTTTCAATTGACTCTACTAATATGTGGCCCAATTTCATAATATTAACTTTATTACAGGATGGAAAAAGAATTACCTTTCTAAAATTTAAAATAAAAAACTGACCTCATCACGATTATTTTTTTCCTTTACTATTATTGTTTGTTTCGGATCTTGATCATTCTCTTCTTTTACTATTATTGCTTGTTCCGGATGATCATCATTCTCAGTTTTTGCTTGTTTCATGATATTATTCTGATGCAGAAAGGTTTAGGGTTGATCGTGTTTTAGTGATTATAACTTTGGGGTGCATTTAGAAATCTTACTGAGGTGCATTTATAAATATAATTATAATTAATCTTAATTTATTATTTATAAAATGGTATTTATGTGTTCTTACATTATTATATTTTAATTTTATAAATAATTGGGGTCCAAATAACAAATACGGGTGCAAATAGTCCCCATAATGTTTTTGTTAAATTAATCCTACACGTGGTTACATTCTAGCTTCTTACAATATTATGTGCATTTATTTTTTTATCTGTTTATAAATCAATGGCGCTGATGGTGTTTGCAATTATGTAAAATAAGTAATTAATTGAAATTGGTTAATTTTTTTTTTAGACTCTCTTGTGAGACGGGTTATTTGTGAGACGGGTCAACCCATCACTAAAGTATGCTTATTGTATAGATAAAATATGTTTATTTGCTGTTAAAGTATGTTAATAATAAATCAAATTATAATACATTAAAATCATACTTTAATGCATAATCCAGCATACTTTAGAAAACATATTTTTACAACCATCAAACATACTTTATCTAAATAATAGACATACTTTAACACGTCTCACAAGCCGTCTCATGTAAATAGCGTCTCACAAGAGACTTTGTCATTTTTTTTATCATACAATTATGAATTATTTTTTAAAAAATTTTAATTAAGTGTAATTTTATTTTTTAATTTGATCATATTCATTAAAAAAATCAAATCACCATGGTAATTAAAACGTAAATTATAAGCAGTAAAATACTTTTAATTTTAAATTAAAAATAATAAATAAAATCACTTGTTAAAAAGTACTCCATGTACAATGATTAGTAATTAAAGGACCATTTGCATGTGTTGCGAGATGATTTATATCATGCAATTATTATTATTTTCATACATTATTAATTGATGGAATTGTGGTCGAATCTTGATAATGATTATTTTCTATTATTAAAGAGGCTGCATATTCATCATCATATAAAGAATTTGAGTGGAATTTTTATAGATCCAGATTATACACATTATTAGAGTTTATTTATAACTATAATCAGAGTGATTTTATTAATTAAACTCATATTAACAAATTTAAATTAAAAATCGAACATTTAGGTTAATACTACTGCATCTTATTAGAATAGGGTAAATACTTGTGTGAGACCAACTCACCTACTACTTAGGTGAGACCAACTCACCTACTGGATAAAAAATAATAATATTATTATCAAATTTGCTATAAAATATTATTAATTCCACTATAAAAGTATTACTTTTTTATTTATACTATAAATATTATATTATTAATGAAATACTTCAATGCACCATTATATTTTTTATCGATTGAATATCATTTTTCATTAATAATATTATCATTTTTTATCCCTCTTATATAATATAAGTGATTACTGCATGAGACAATCTCACACAAAACTTATTCTTAGAATGATAGAATTTATCCATTAATTTTTTTACGTAAATTCTTAATTAAATTAAGTTTAGTATTCTTGTAAATTATTCTTAATTAAATTAAGCTTAGTATTCTTGTAAATTCTAAGCTTCATGAGCAATTAAACGTTGAATTTCATATCAAAATCATCAATTGTGAAAATGACTAAGTCTGATGACTCTTTCTCATCATTATAATAATAATAATAATAATAATAATTTATTATTATTATTATTATTATTATTATTATTATTATTATATATAAATATAAATACAGCAGTGGATTGATCGTACGGACAATTCATGATTTGGAAGATAATTAGTAAGCACCATAATCTCACGAATTCAGTTATTAAATATTTCTTACAATTATAATTATTTCTTATCTATCACGTAATGTTGATAACATAATTTCATCATTATGAAAATGACAGATTCAATAATTAAAAGATGGATACTCTTAGATTTTCCACTTCAATTATAGTTTAGTGGTTGGTTTTGTGACTCCCCCTTTTCCCCAATCATAATTAATACAATGTTGGACTACTTTTATTTTTTTCATGTTGACTTGATTTTGCATGCCCTTTTTCAACTTCTTTTCCAATTTAATTTTCCTAATTAATTAAGTAGTATATATGTTTTAAAATAGAACATACATATACATATAATAACTAAAGTGTGTCTTTTTGTGTTTTTTTAAATTATCATACTATATAATTTCAAAAAAATTATCATACTATATTTATGTTATTAATTAGGATATGTTACGTGGAGTGTAATTGTGCAGCTGGTTCATTACATATTAATTAGTAATTTAGTATTTAATTTATGCATTGAGGCTGAGCAACTGTCACAGTGGTAATGCATGAACGAAATCTTTTAATGTCTAATCTTCAAATAAAACAAATATTTAATTAATTGTTGGTTTTTTCTGATGATTAATTATTAATTTATTATTATGAAAATGATTTTTTTTTTGTTAATTTTGTATCCTACTATATCCTGAGCACATGCCCATCACATATGCTAATGACCCCATAATTAATTAAATACACTAATTACAAAAACATAAACAAACTAATTAAATAAAATATCATTTTTCTCAATTCGAAAGATCCAAGATTCCAAATTATTGTTACTATCTTAATGGCATACTAATAATAAGTGCACCATGTATTTATCATTGAAATATTTGGGATAAGACTCATTTGATTTTCTGTAATAAAATACTAATAAAAAGACAAATAGTGCAATTAATATATACTTACTACATATTTAGTCTTCATAATGTCAAAAAAGAAAAAAAAAAACTTATTTAGTCTCCATCAAAAAATATACTATATAAATTAGATTAATGTATATATAGATTGAGTAAAATAAAAATTAAAATGATGTCGTCAACAGAAGTAAATATATGCTCCATGAATGATTAATTTTATAATATCAATTTGCCATTATTAAACACAATTTGTCATACTTTATAATTAAAACAACCAAAAAAGTTAACTTTAAAATAAAATTTTATCATTTAAAATTACTAGAAAAAATGGGAAAATTGACAAATTCAGGGTGGTGAATTGAATTTGGTCTTTAAAGAATAATGACAAAATTATTTCTGTTAGGCAACATTAAATAGAGGAATGGCTTGTCTACACCAAAAATGGATAATTGATTTAAATATATACCACCAAACAAAATAAGCCAAAATTGGTCAAGTTCCAAATTTAATCTTATCACAAATTTCATTGGGTAGATTAAAATCTCAATCTTTAATAGTGAGCCTACACTAAAGATTTTTGCACAATTGTGGAAATGTTGTGACATTTTTATACTACTAAAAAATATATTTATTTAATTTTATATAAAAATTAATTTTTGCATCTTGTCAATTTCAATTATTAAATTAAGTTTTAAATTAATTTTTACTATTAAATTAAATAAAATTATTAAAAATTAGATTAAACCTATTAATCCTAAAATACCTATCTTAATATATTAAAAGAGCGAAGGATGTGAGAAACTTTTTTGGACAATTTTGTCCGTTTTCATTTTTGTTATATTCAATTCTACCCTTATTTATCATAATAAATAATCTATTTAATTAATTCTTTATCAACAATATCATATTATTTTCTTCCATTCATCTAATTATTTATCTATTCCTTTTCAGTTTTTTTTTTTTCGTAATTAATAATGTGACCTTTTAATTCAATAAAATGAAAATTTATGGTCCAAATAAACCGTTCACATTCTGCACCTTGCCCTTAAAATCCTTTCCCATTTAGAAAGCTCAGAAGCGACTTCTTCTATCCTACAACCATTAGTTTCAATTTTGCCCATAGTTATTGAAACCGAGATCATCCACGATCTATCTATGGTCGCCGCTCGTCTTCGTCTTCTACCACTCCTTACGAGTTACGATTCCAGCACCAGAAGGAGCTAATGTATTTGTTGCAGAAGAAGAGGGTGGAGACTACCCTTTGAAATTCAGGTAGGTGTACTAACAGGAATTTAATACAGGATACATGAGATGGTGGCAGCAGTGGCACAACGACTGCAATGTGTGGGCAAATGGCGATGACCAGATGTGGCAGCACAAATTTCTTACGGTGATTTATCTTCTAGGTTTTTATTAAAGAAAGAATTTCAATGTGTTTTTTTGGTCAACAAATTTAAACAAGAATTTTGCGAAATATTAATTAGGCATTTGATACGTTTTATTGTATCGTTTGTGTTTCTTAAATAAAAATTATAGGGTTTCCGAAGAAGAGCTTTTCAGGAGAAAGAGGAAGCAAATCACCTCAAACATTGATCTTTGCAATAAGGTTATACATTTAATCTAAAAACAATGTTGGAAGTGTTTTAAAAAAATTCTTTTGATTATTATATATTTTCTTCTTGAGTCCAAATTCGAGTAAACTAAGAAAAAAATCAGTCACTGAAATCCTTACTGGTGTCCCAATCCAATGAAAAGTGTACTGAATCGTGTTTGTTCTGCATATATGTTATGATGCTGATAAAAAAAGGCTTTATTAATACAAGTTCCTCCTGCTGGGCTAGAAGTTAAGATTGTGGCCCTGTACTTCTTTTTAGGCTATAGTCAATGGCCACCTTGCTTGCTTCCTATTAGAAACTCATACAAGTATATATGAGCTTGACGCATGAAATTCTCCGAGCTTGAAGAGATAGAAATGGCGAAAAGGTAAGCACAAACACTTAAATCCATCTTGGTCTCAAAAGATGTTGATTTTGTAATCAGAAAAGGTAGCATTTAAGGTAAGCATGTTATAACTTGATTCACTAAATCCTAGAAAGAGGTAGAAGGCAAATACATAGATAACCAGGTGAAATGTCTTCCAATACCGATGTTGCTTCTAAAGGAAAAGAGACCAAAAGGTACTCAGTATTTTAATTTGCTTTAATAACATAATCTCTACAACATGTATAAACAGTTTCAATAAGTCTATTTAGGGAAGGAGTTTTTATTGATTGTTTAGGGTTAAGGAAGACGAGGAATCACTGACCAACGAATAACAGGACTAGGAGTGATTAAGAGTAAGAATAAAAGGATTAGCAATGATGAGAATGTAGAGGCCTCTCTGAAATTGTTAGGTTTTCTTTATTCTTCTTATTTTTATTATTTATTAATGGAGTATTATACTATTTATTTTTTTATACGCTAACAATTTTTGTTGTTAATTAACGTGTTAACATAAAATAAACCGACGGATTTCATAGCAATTTATCATATTTATGGGAAGAAAGCTGTATTAGTAGTTAGTAGATGTGGTTTAATTTGATGCTTGGATCTGGTAAAAAATTAATGATTTTCTGTTTTGAAGTGTTTTTATCCGCTATTTGGGAAATTTCATACCAATAGAAAGTGACTGTAGTTTCCAAACCTCTAAACCAAACACTCTCTTGGATGAGAGAGCTAGAAAATTGTGATTATTTGCTGCAGTTCATTTCATAATCTCAGAACCCTAAGTGAACAAGTTTAAGCAGTCAACTGCTTCCAATGCATTGAAATATGCCTTTCAAATGTGAACATATTTTGGCAAGCAATGGCATAACATCTTTTGAATAATATAAGTTTTGATTGGTTTTTGAGACATGGATTCATGGATTAGAATGTTGTAGTTTCTTATGAACTACTTCAAGTAAAAAAGAATGTAATGATGATAAAGATGATTATAATTTGATGGTTTTGCGTATAGTTAAAAATCAGCTGCATCAGTAAACGGTACTTCAATTTCTTTCGTATGTTGTTCTGTTTCAAGATTCAGCATGCCAAAACTGGAGCCTATTAGCAGGAACAAGATTGTTAGAGTTGTTAAAGACCCTCCTTTAATTCAGAAATCTGAAAATCAGATTGCAGGCAAGTTTTTTTCCTCCTTTTTACCTTCTGGTGGGATTTAAGAGATAGTTTTACTGGTTGTGGAGAGTGATACTTTTACTCTTTTAATAATTTTAGTACTTGTATTAAGTGAATTAAACATGTTTTAAATAGTTAAAAGTAGTCGTTTTAGTTTATACCTTAATTAGAAATGGATTGATCTTGATTTTATTCAATTTATTTTGATTCAGATTCTTTACAATTACTCTTTGTCATATTGTTCAGATAATTATTGTTTGATTCTTGAAGAAGATGATTCCTATAGCTGCTGTAAGGCCAGCTTTGAACTAAAAGAACTTGAAGTCTGTAATGTGGATTATGTTAGACTTTTATAGTTTATTTACATCTCAAAAGATATTTTTGGATGTGTTGGTGAATGAATCTATTAATTTGTTTGGTTGACTTTTAAGCTAAAACAATTGCTAAGAGTATTGGGAGGTGACTAACAAATAGTCTATAGAAGCTGTATTAAGTATAGTTTCATTTTATGTATGAGTATAGTTTCATCCAAGAAAAGATTTCAACCTTCAAATCTTTCTAATGCTTTGTATTGTATTATGTGATTCAGAAGGAAAAACCTAAGGAAGAGATCGAAAGGCTCAGAATGGAGTAAAATCACTTATCTGTGATCTACATGGAGTTGGATCCATCCAAAAAAAAAAAAGATTATCACCAATTCTTAAGAAATCCCCTCTAATACCTTTTGGATTGCCCAATACATCAGAGGAGGTAGAGAAGGTTAAAATGTTGGATTCACCCTCCACCAGATTGCTTCGAGCAAGAGGAAGACAACCTAG
Organism: Pogostemon cablin; assembly: GCA_023678885.1. NCBI lineage: Eukaryota > Viridiplantae > Streptophyta > Magnoliopsida > Lamiales > Lamiaceae > Pogostemon > Pogostemon cablin. The sequence goes on from CM042989.1 coordinate 1,294,688, forward strand.
CTTGTTACTCGCGTCCACCCGAACATGAAACATATTAATTGTTATATACTATATAATATGGGATATAGGATAATTATATGATTTAGTTTTTTTTTTGTGTTATTTAATGTGTATTTAAACAAACTAAAAGGGTGTAAACTCATCCATTGTGCTCCAGTTGTGGATTGTGCTTAGTGAGAATAAAGCAGTTTGTGGTTGCAAGATGAATACCTTTCATTTCTATAAATTTAAAATTTTAATTCATTTTAAGGCATCCTACAAAGTATAACGTGACGTGCAGCGCACGTTTAATACACTAGTTAACCCTAAAATGTACCTTAGAATCACCCTTACTTTTGATATCAAAATTAGTTTTTTCATTAGAGATGTTTTCTTATAAAATTAACTGATCATGAGGCGAGTCACCTCAATATATTATTTATTAATTTAATAATAATTTAATCTGAGAATAATTACATATCTAACCCAAGATTCAGTTATAAATAAATGTGTAGATTATAAGCTTAAGGGAAACAAATTAATAAATATTGTCGAGTCGGAAGCAGGCAATTTGAGTGTCTTCATCCAACCTTCGTCTGTTCATGTTCTTTTTTGGGTTTTGAAAAAGTTTAAATAATTACTATTTCAACACATTCAAATCACTTTATTTCCATCAATCATCAAACTCTATCATTTTATCCAATTACATTCAATTAAATAACTAAATTCATTTGATTTTATTTTTAAAACCTCCGCTATTAATTTTAACTTTTTTTTTTCAAATATTTGACGTACTAAATATTGAGCTTAAATCGATCATTAATGAAAGCTGTATGAGATGAAAAATAATTTTTTGATTAACATACCGCCTCGTGACATTAAAAGAACGATATGGTTATTTATTTGTGTGAATAATGATTGGAATTGTGGACACGCTCACGTCTTAAATATAAAAAACTTTATTGTAAGAATATTTATATGAGACAATTCGTGAGACATGATAAAGTATAAGAATTATTTTTCTGCGAATTGGGTTTACGGTGTAAATCATGTGGTTCCCATTTTATTTAAATTCCTAATAGTACATAGGGTATATATGATAAGATTGGAAGGGGGACCATAGGGTTTAGAGTTAGAAAAGACCTTGGTTCATATACTAAGTTATGTAAATCGGGTTTATAAGAGTAATGGTGAAAATATAATTGTTATTGGAGTATATACTCCCTCCATTCTCTTGAAAGAATCTATTTTTCATTTTGGGCGTTCGTCCCCAAAAGTCTATTTTCCTTTTTGACCCACACAAACTTATTAATACAATTAAAATATGAGATATACACTCACTAATACTATTATCCACCGTATACTAATATAATAAGAATTGAATAGATAAATTCGTTTCACAACTTTGTTCACATATACTCATCTAATGTCCATTAAATAAAAAGAGTTCGACTCTAATCTCGATGTTGTACAAAATTTTCAAAGCTAAAACATAGTACCCCTAATTCTCAACAAGAATTTCATGATTTTGGTAAATGGGCAACCTCCAAATTGGAATCTCTAATTTCCTTTTGGGTAAGCAAATAATTCCATATATAAAAGATTAGTTGGTGTTATAAGAAGTGATTAATTAGGTAGCAACATTTGATAATGAGTTATGATAATTCATTGGGACATTATATTTAGCTCCAGATGCATTGTTGAATGACTTCCCACATGGGTTTTTGTTTTTTCTTTCACATGAAATTAATATTCAATTTTCTCCACATGCTTCCCCACATGCATAACTACTTGATTGATTCACTCATCTCAGCAAATTCATGCTCAAGTATTTTCATTCTTATCTTGTGTACATTCCAGTGTGTACAAGGTAAACCTCTTATCTTTATATTTATTTTAATAAAATCTTTTTACCTGATAAAAAAATAATAATAATATGTGTAAAAATTATGAGTAAATTAACTTATGAGTAAAAATTATACCATAAGAATCAATACTAAACTTATGAGTAAATTAACTTACAGGGATAAAATAGTATATGAAACACATCAATGTAAGGTAATTTATAATGGGTAAAAATAATTTTGTGTTCAAATGATAATGTCTTTAATTTCAAGTTTAAAATAAATATTTAATTGTGCCCACGATAGTTATAATTTGTAAGAATTCATTTTTGTAAGTTATTATCGTATAATTCAAATATTAAATAATATTACAATTATTACTTATTGTAATCCAAAGTCCGCTGGCTTGATTATTCTATATATAAATATCCCAAGTTAATAAGAAGATGATTATTTAACAAAATGTATGTTAAGATACTTTGGTCGTAGGTGGTAGCTAGTTGCTAGATTTTGGAGGATATTACGTAAATTAAACTTATCTTGCACTATTATAACTTAGTGTTGGTTATAATTGAGTACATCGTTATTGATTTCTCTGCGGCGGTTAACTTATTTTAATCACAATTATTGTTGTGATAAGAGCAATTTGGATTATTAGTGCAGGAATAAGTGAAATCTTGATTATACCAACTGATCAAAGTAGACTTGTTATTTTGTTCATAGAGTGCTGCTTGATTTTGGGATCAGATATTATTTAGAAAAAATATCATTAATATTTTTCACTTAGACTGTCTTATATATCATTGAATCTAAATGGTGTACCCCACCACACGGCCCCTATCCTGGGAATTGGTGGAGGAGGTAAATCGCAGGATGTGCCTCAAGTGGCTTATAGAGAGGGCTCACTGTTAAACTTGTGCTTGCAAGGGGCCAAATCCATGCCAAAAGTAGGATTCGAACCCCCACCCTGCAACAATCAAGCTCGATTGGAAGGCCTTATCATTGAATCTAGTCTTTATAGTTTGTGTATTACCTTTTCTATGTGAACTAGCTCTAACTCTTGTTTTTGGAAAATTTTAGGTTGTACTCCCCCACCCCTGTGTCGTGAACTCTTCACGTTTATTATAAACATAGAGTTTAAGAAAATTTATATTTTTTACTAATTTTATTGATTTTTAAGTTTAAATTTGTGTTTTTAAATAATAAATAAATTATAAATTAAGTTATTTGTGTTAGATGGAATTGTCATTTTTTAAAATATGATTTATTAAAAGGTTATTTGTTTTTAAACATGTACTATTTTTATAGATTGAAGAATGCAATAAAACAAACAAACGAGAAAAGATTGAAAAATTCATTAATATGACTAGAGCTGTTAAAATGAGTTTGTGAGTTGGGTTGACCCACAATCCACCATTGTGCGGGTTAGAATGGGGTGGACCTATATGGATTGGGACATTAGTGGGGCGAGGCAAGTTGAACGGTCAAATCTCGTTTATACATTTTTTACGTAAAATTTATAAAACAAATTAAAATAGGATATCAAAATGATCTGAGCGACGAAAACTATATAGAAATCAAAAATACTAATTATGTTTTTTAAATTAAATTTGGCGGGTTATTATTGGGAGTTGGGACAATTTGCGGGTTGAGTTATTGGTGGGGCAGGTTTTACACTGGTTTGGTGGGATGGGTTGGCCTCAGGGGCGGATTTATGTGGGGCAGCCCCGGGCTCGAGCCTAGGGCTGTCCTCCAAAAACCCATTATATTATATATAAATAATTTGTGTTTTTAAGTTTAGCTCAATCCAAAAATATTTTAAGCCCACTCAAATAAAGCAAAAAATAAATATATCTTTTCAAATTAAAAATATTCTATGAGCCCATTACAATAAATAATAAAATTTAGCTCATTCTCCGTCCATTTTTTAGAAGTGATTTGTATATATATAAATTATTTTTTAATTATTATTATTATTATTTCTTTAATAAACTTAGCACACCCCACTGCGATTTTCTCGATTTTTGGATCCGCCATTGGTTGACCTGCAAGGTCCTAACCCATTATGACACCTTTAGGTACGATAGAGTATTTGGTTTGGGAGTTGCAGGTTAGTTTTGTAATTCATGAATAGTGATTTGATTTTTTAAGTAATTGTATGATTTGTAAAGTTTTAGTGTGAAAGATTTTGAAAAGTATACAACGTTTTGAATATATATATATATTAATATATACACAATCTGCAGGGTATTGTGATCCACACGTACAAATTGCACCACAAACTTCAATCTGTATACACTACACTAGACGATAGTTTCAGCCTACATTTGCTTATTTACAATATGAACACATGTCGAGTATTCCTAAGTGATCAGTTCGATTTCATTTCGACATCCACATCGAGGTTGTCTTTGGGGTCGAGTTGAGATGTCTGTTGAGGAAGAAGGCCAAGAAAAGGCAATGGCAACAATGAGCTGAGATTGCAAACAACAATAAGATAAGCCAGGCTTCCGAATTCATCCTTCGTAACGCCAAACACCTGAGTCAGTGCAGCTCCGATCAAACCCCCAACCACGCCCCCACCGTTCGATATGGACATAAGTGTCGCAAAAAGAGTAGCTTCCATGCCTGCAGGGCAGATTTTTGCTGCTAATACGAGAACAGGCATGAATGAAACCTGATGATACAACTTCTCATTAGAATATATACAAGAATTGGCATTCAAGCTGGAATGCAGGTGTAGTACCTGACCGAGGACTGTTAGTATCAACGAGTCACCAATCGCAAACCACTCGTCACTTATACCAAACTGTCGATTCAATCCAGTAACAAGCAGAACCTGATAGATATATAACAAACACACGATATGATCAACTTCAAATTCATATATACTATATGTGTAGTTCTGAATAATCCTAAATGATCTTGTTTTCAATGAAAACATACTTGAGTCATTCCGAGAGCTGAACCTACAAGCGTAGTCACGAGAAATATCTTACGTAGAGGGACGGTTTTCAAGAAACCATTGTAGAGTCCAACACCAAGCAATGATGCAATAGAAGTCACGAGGTTCACACGTCCCAGAAACTCTGGAGTGAAACCAAGTTTGTTTGTACTGAAATCGTAAATTTCTACATCAGCAGTGGAATATTAAAGAGGAAATCAATATTCATTAATCAGTCACACAGTTCAACGTACATGAAATAAAACATGGCAGAATCCGACTGTGGTGTAGCTTGCCATAAGAAAATGAATAACGTGGGGAAAAATATATCCGGCTGCTGTACAGCAACCCACAATTGTGTGATGCTGTTCTTTGAGCTTTCAAGAAAGCCAGATTTATCTGATAAAACATTCCACCCAACCACTGGCTCCTCCTTCACGAGTACAGAAACTGTAGAAGTTATAAGTGGAAGCAAAGCTGTCAATCCAAAGACAAACCTGCGGATGTTATAACATCATGTGTAAGAATAATGTAAATGAAAAAAGAAGAGATTGATTGTGTGGTATACCTCACACCATAAGCACCCACCAAGGAGCCACTGAAGTAGGAGCTTACAACTCCTCCAAAAGCAGATGAGCCCCAACATAGCGACTGAAGGGATCCGGACATGCTCTGTGTTTCCCCACGGGCCCTCTCTACGACCATCGAGTCCACAACCTGCACCAAATATTATTTACATGTTAGCTGGTGGAAAATGTCAGATAAAAGATCTTCTGCAACATTATGCAGCAGAATGGTTCTACAAGCTTTTGAGTTAGTAGTGGCAGAGAGAGAGAGATATATAATTCAATACATATGATGATCTATAAGACAAGCCCAGGAATATGAATTTTATCCCAATTGTGACTTAAGAAATGATTAAATGGTTATCATTTTCTAAACTAGATAAAGCATGAGGCTAGTATATTGAATCTATCTCCATTAATCAAATTAAGAAAGAACTTACTACATCTGAAAATGCTACAGAAAGAGATCCAAGGAGGGTGCAGAACGCGACTCCATACTTTCCATCAACAAAGGTAGCCATCAAACTCCACGAGAGTGCTCCTAGAAGTCCTGAGATAACCAAATACGACCTTCTTCGGAAGCCAAAAAGCGGGAAGGAATCACTGCAACAAAACATTTATAACTAGTTCAGAATGTAGTTCACTCCGGTACTCAGAGGAAAGAGCGTGAGACCAATAATCAATTTGATCCACACCTGATGAATCCATACAAGGGCTTGACAAGCCAAGGTATTGATGATATGCCAGAGATGACAGCTGTCTAGCCAAACACAGGGATGTAAGTCCATATATTTTTCACGGTTAGAAGGTTGGATAAGTAGACAATTGCACTATAATTCCAACGCACACACAGAACGCCAATTGACAAAACCATGTTAAATAAATACATAAACATCAGAGTCAGATCCACTACATTTCAATTAGCAAGAGGATGGAAAGCAAGGGAGTACAAAGTCAAAGGAGTCCTTAGATACCAAAAAATACTTTTATAAGTAAACATTTTCAAATCATATATGATCAAGTTTCCATATGGCGTTAGAAGAGTTGAAAATGTCTTTCCAAAGATAGGAAATTTATGTTGTAAATGATCTAGATAAGATGTAAAAAAATCATCGATTATTGATCATGCATATATTTCCCTACCTGTAGCCTAATCAAGTATTAGATGATACCTCTGCAGGATCTAAATGCAGGTCATCTTTGAGGTAGAAATTGACTGCAAGCCTGGAGAGACCCAAAACACCTTGCACGAAGTAAACCATAGAAATCGCGATGTTATCTGCTGTTAACTCTACCCCAAAGAATCTAATGGAGTTGTTAAAATATCTATTCTTGCACAAGGAAGCCGGATTCAATGGTTCGGAATCTTTTTCTGTGGTGCTCATCAACACATCCTCCTTCACTGTATCATAATGAACAGCTAAACTTAGTGGTGAAAGGGCAGAGAGATATAGAGAGGGTAGTAGCAAGAACAAGCAATGAGCTCAATGCTACAATATACATGCAAACACAATTTCTTTATAATGCGAGCCAGAAGAATAAATCAGAAAGAAGCTCGGAAAACTTCAAGAATGTAACTAGTAACTTCTGAAATCCTCTAATATTACATAAACATAAAATGTACAGTACTATAAACAATGTTGTTTCGAAGAGCAGAATTATGCTGAAGTTTCAGAATTTTAATAATGCATCTCTAATGTCTTTCAATTCATTGCATAATGGCGACTAAACTTAATGCTGGACAAATTGACAACAGAATTACCAAAAACCGTTCAAACTAATTTTCTCGATCCTAATAAGAGCAAGACGAAAAAGCTTAAACAAGTACACCACATTTTTACTTTCCCGCTAAGAACATCAATTTTACAATAAAACCAGAAAATAAATGCATACACGAACACGAATACGACTCACCGAATCTAGAATCTAACGATTGTTCGGACTCGTGGCGGGTGGGTGTGGCGAAAACGGAGCCGGATCCGGAGCCAGACAAGTCGAATTCCGGCGGTGATTTCCGCCGGAACTTGCAGCGGATGAAGGAGGCGGTAGATGGCGGTTTCCGGCGGAAACGACCGACATTAGGAGAGAGGGAAAGGTAAGAAGATGGACTCGACGACGTCGTTGCCATTAATGGGAAGTAGCTCCTTTTTATCTGTTCGACTTCGAAGAGCAACGATAAATCAACGGAAACCAGTACAGGAGTACAATTTTATTATTTATTCAATATAAATAAATTAATAAAATTAAAATTAAAATTTATTTAGCTGAAATTGGATTGAATTTATTTGTTTAAAGACTGAATTATCCCTATAATTTGTGGACAAAAGTCCTCCATGAAAATTTCATTTCTGATATTTGGCAAAGGTGTCCACCCTTCCACCCACCCATTATTCTTAAACAAAGATTATTTAATGATTTTTATAACAATAAAATTTAATTTAATTTATGTTTTATTATTTTCAATACGTCCAAATATTAAATAATGAATTAAAATAAGCCAATCCCCCCACACAATTTTAGATGTAATAAAAGCTCCTTAACTAGATGTAACAATTCATAAAAAAGTATTTAATGGTGTACCCACCGTTAATGAAATATTTAAGTAAACTGTGAGGAAAAACTTTACCAAATACTGGAATTTAACCAATAAATCTAAAAAATTAAGATTATTACAAAATTAGGTGATTTTAGATAGAAATATATTGGTTGCAAAGTGAGAAGTAGAATTTGAAAGAAAAACCTTTTCGTATTGAAGAAATTAGAAAGTCAGCGGCCCAGCGTGGATTTAGCCCACTGGGCCAAATATATAGGCCTAAATATACATATACTCCGTTTATGAGACCATACAAACAATCATTGTAAAAAAATTAGCACGTGTTAATATATATTCTAGTATCATGTGAGTAGTATTTATGGCATAACTAAAATATATATATATATATATCAATTAATCACAACAAAGTTTTGAGAAAAAAAATAGTGAAAATGTATAAATTTTATTATTAGATAAAGATAGTTTTTTTCAAATTAGAGAAAAAAAAAACACTCACTGGAATAATATTTCAAAACAAAATGACTGATGCATTATTGCAGATGACATTCTCTTAATTTAAGTACAAAGTAAATGATTAATAAAAATATATACTGTTTGCATTATTGCAGATATTGTTCCTTCAAAATTGAAATTTCACCAACCTGGTTTACTAAATATTTAATCAATGCATGATTATTTCTCCTGAAAATGACTACACCAAATAAAAGGAAACAATATACTCAATTAATGTCACGATCATCATCAATTGTACTTGAAATTATAAAATGATTATCATTAATTTTAATAAATTATTACTCCCAATTGAGAAATATAATTAGCCATTCCTCTCATAAGTACTCGGATCATCATCAATGTACTTAAATCATATTTCTTCTTTTAAGTATAACATGATATATAGTATATAAATTAATTTTTTTTTAAAGTACACATATCCACATCAATTTATAGTTTACACTTTACAGTTACAATATTACCCAATCTCAACTCCTCATGTACTCTTTCATTTTTACTATATAATCTTTTTTTAAAAATAAATAAACTATAAAATACATGATGGGTTAGTCAGGCGTCAAATAAAAAATGGAGTAATAATTTTAAAACTTGTTTTGTGTCATGTAACTAAATATATATGGACATTTTAATCAGAATTGACAGCTCAAATAGAGGAACCAACCAAAATGAAACTTAATCCATTATATTCCTATTAGCTATATGCCCTGGGCCTGGGAGAACAATCTTACATCCTTAAAATTATAATTGATCATTATAATACACATTCTTGATTTGATTCATCCTGCAACATTAGTTGTACAAATGAATTTATCTTAGCATGATGACTTCATTCATCTCTATTGATGGCATAATCATAATTCACTTTATCAAACGCTACTAATATTACGTCTCGTATTAATTCCTTATTAACATGACACTTATATAGTAACACGTGTCCGATCACGATACGTGCAAAAAAAACGAGACCACAGCGGTTGGAAACGGAGTGAATATCACTGGATTAAAACTCGCCAGATTCAATCCACTCCATCATCATCATCTCCTTCAATCGACATTCCTCGCTGCAGAATGCCTTCTCACCCCTGAAATTCAAAGAAGCCATTGTTAATCAATCCAAGCTAATACGCACAAACGCACTGCCACCTCACCTGTACATGTAAATGTCGTCCCCCTGTCCCAGATTCTTCTTGCAGCCATGGCAGTGGCTGAGAAAGCTGTCGGAAGGATAACTGGTGGATCGATTCTCCAAGAGCCCGTTTCTTGATTCAGAGAACTTGACGACTCCACAGCAGGAGTCAACAATGCAGTCCTCGAATATGTGGGTGGTTTTCGGGTTCGGGCCGTAGGATATCACGCACGTGTAGTCCTCCGAGAGCTCCATTTCAATGGCGGAGAGGCCCGAATTACCGGATTTCCTTAAATTCGGCGAGTTCGGGCCGACGTGGGAATGCATCGTCTTGATGCCGAAATCGCGGGGGGATTTGGGGGATCCGGATGGGGAAACCTGGATCTTCAATTGGGACCCGAATAGAACGGTTCGGGTTCCGGGCTGGGATGAGTTCGGGCCGAGATTGTCGTCCGTGAGGGCTTCAATTAGCCCGAGGCAGCCCGATTTCTCCCAAAGATTCTTGATTTCTTGTTTGGGAGTGATGGGATTTGAGGAGAAGGGGGTTTTGAGAGGCGAGAATGGTTTGATGTCGAGGATTGAAGTCGGGCTGATGATGGGTTCAGGCTCGTTGAAACTTTTCGAGACGAAGGATGTGAAAAGCCTATTTGAAGTGAAGAATGAGGATGTGGACTTTCTGTAATTGTTGTTGGGAGATTGCAGGGTGTCGAAATCCGCCATTGGAGCTCTGTTCTATCTCTCTGCAAAAGAAATGGAGAAGAAAATCAGACCACTTCATACATGAAAATGAAACCACCCCATTTCTCTCTAATTCTGTCTCTAAAGATTTAAGCAAGAAAAGAAATGGGGGGTTTTAGATGGTAAAGATACAATGCATGAGGTGCAGACAAAGGCAATAAGATGAATAAAATAAAGAAAGAAAGAAAGAAAGAAAGAAAAGAACAAAAAGAGGTAGAGATGAGTGTTTGTTTGTAATTTACAAGCTCAAAGTGGGAACACTTTTTCTTTGCCCCCCACTAAAAAAGATCTTCAATTCTTTCCACCTTTCACCTCCCAAAAACTCATTGCATGCCCACAGGAATGCCCACAGGAATTGCAGAAAGATTAATGGTGTGGAAGAGAGAGAGAGAGAGAGAGAAGGGGGTGGATGTGATGTTAGGGATGTGTGTGCATGGAAATCAGTTGTTTGAATAGATGTTTTTAGTCTCTATAAATGGCAGTTTTTCAATGGCAGTTTCTTTGCCAGAAAAGAATAGAAAAAACTACTACTCTCCATCACTCACTCTTCTTCGTAAAGTGTGCAACAAATTTTGGGACGAATAGTTATTACTATGACTGCTCTGTTGTGCTGTGCTGGTAAACTTGAAACAAAGGCACTCTGTAGAGTTACTGTTCTCTCACTAAACACAAGTGAATGCATACTTGGCTGATGACGACCCACCCACCGGCCACCCCAACCCCCCACCTACTCCTTAGCAGGTGGTGCTTAACTACTAAATTAGGAATACAGAATACTAGAGTTCTAGGGTGATGTGTGGATTAATATTACTAGTAGATTAAGATTTTCTTCTTACTAGTAATTTTTTACCACATTATCTTGCACTCCTATATGAAATTTAAGAAGAATTTTTTTTTTACTTTTTTCTTTTCTTTTTTTTTTGGTTATGTTGTCGTAATAAATAAATTATAGTAGTATATGTTATGATTTGAGTGAGAATGATAAATTTGTAATTACAATTATTGTTGGCAAAAGCTCCTAAGTCCCGGGGACACGGGGATACTCCGTGTCCCATGTGAACACAACCCTCCCCTCTATATTCTATTTAAACCTATGTATTGCTAGGAGTTAAGGGATACGAAAATTACAAAGGGGTACAGATCTAAATCCGTGTGCCCAGACACACAATAGGCTCACTCATTATTGTTAACATATACTTCATCCGTCCCACAATACCCTTCACACTTTCTACATTTGGACGTCCCACAATACCCTTCACCCCTCATTTTTGGCAAAAAATAATTACCATTATATCCCCACCTACTCAACAATTTCAAAAATGCCATTTGAGTTAAACCCATAATTAGCATTAAATTTTGGATTTGGTACAACTTAAAATTCTAAGAGTAATTAACATAATCCTAATCACACGTAAATTAACATTTCAATACATTTGGAATCAAATTCCTTTCCCATTTCATTTCATTTAAGCCTGTCAATCTCTCTCTCCTCTCTCTCTCTCTCTCTCAATCATCTTCTTCACCCAACAAACCCTAGCCCCCCTTTCGTTCCACTCTCTCACTCGTCGTCTTCGCCGAACAAACTCTAGCCCCCCTCCTTCTCCGATTGTGTGGTTGAGTACTCCGAGGAGAGGGAGAGGGTGGGAGGTCTGGTGACGGTGGCATTTGCAGCAGGCACGGCGGAGGAGGCAGACGCGCGGAGGAGGCTGGCGCGGTGGAGAAAGATGGAGCGAGAGGTTAGGAGGGTGGCGGCGACATGGAGTGGAGTAACCTGAGCGTGGCCGCGTCGCCGTGTGAGTGTGAGAGAGAGCTTCAACACGGAGGCGACCTCCGCGGAGAGGGTCTGCTGCGCTGCACAAGCTCCTGCACGCATAACTTGGCCAACACCCTACCCTCCAAGTCTACTGCCTGTAGCACCACATTCAGGTTGGTGTTCATCATATCTCTCTTTGATTTATCGGTTCTGGTTTTTGTTTTGTTTGTTATTTTTTCTTTTTCATAACCTTTAGATTTGTGAAGTTTATGAGTTAAATATTGTGTTAATTAGTGTTATTTGCCTTTAGATTTGTAGATCTGTTCGTTGATTTGTGAATTTCATTGCCTTATTGTTGTTTTTTTTTTTTTCGTGTAGGTTCAGATCTGATGATATTTCATCTCTTGTGATTTATTTTTGTTCGTGAAGATTCAGATCTGATGATTTTTTTCTTGTGATTTCTTTTTGTTTCTCAGGTTGGTTCCTGTTGGGATCTACAAGATTCAGATCATTTTTTGTTCATGATCTACAAATTTCAATTTAATTCCAATTTTATGTCATTTGTGTAATAAGTAATTGTTGTGTAATTTCTGTTATTTTTTGTTAATTTTTTTAGGTTACAATTTTATTTTTTAATGTTTTTGAAATTTCCAGGGAATTAAAAAAAATGGTAGATTATGTTTTGGGTTAATTAAAGTTAATCCAAATCTTAAATCCAAATGTATGCACATTTTTACCCCTGAAAAAGTCAGTTGAAAAAGTAAAAAACAAGTTTTCTTAAACAACGTGTTGAAAAAGTCAAAAAAACAAGTTTTATTAAACGTGGAACAGTAAGTGTGAAACGTCTTTAGGACGGAGCAAGTATGTGTTTATGTTTGTCATTCAAATAAATCTCGATTTATTGACAGTGAATCCAGATTCTAGTTAATTAGAATAATAGAGTATATTGGAAAATAATGCAGTTCCATTTATTGAATGAGAGCTAATTTCAAAGTTAAAATGGACTTTAATTTCATCTATTCATATAGCTATTAATTAATTGATTTAGTAAAGGTAAAAAATCGATTGGTTGCTCAGCCAGATAATTCAATAAGATCATTATTTAACAAAAAAAAAAAAAGTGATTGTGTTTTTGAACGAATAACGTGATTAATTGCAAAAAATATTTATGAAGTACTACAAATTAACGTGATTAATGCAGTTCCATTTATTGAGTGAGAGCTTTATACAGTCAAACAATGCAGTTTGACTGGGACAGAGGGAATACATACGTAGATAATTCAGAATGATATATTTAATTCATAAATAAACATAAATGCTTCATTGAGGTATTCCTTCGTAGAGACATTAATTTTAAGAGCATTCCAATACTTTGAATTTTCGATTTCATTTTAATATTTTGTTCAAATTTCGAACCACTTATTATATTTGTTGGTCTAGTTGTGAATTACTCCTCCGTCCTATAATGAACCATATAATTATTGTAAATACGGAGTTTAAGAAAAGTTATTTTTTGATTAATTTTATTAATTTTTGGAGTATATTGTAGTATTTTTAGGTTATAAATAAATTATAAAGTATGTTAGATGTGTTAGATATGAATGATAAATTTGTAATTAAGATAAATTTTCGTGGTGTAAATTAATGTGATATTTTCTTTTTTGGATGATGAAATTTAATATGAAACGGAAAAAAATGAAAAGTATAAAGTTTATTATGAACGAGAACGAGTAGTAAAATTATTTTGCTGTTAAAAAAAATAAAAAAAAAAAACATGAATGAATGAATATAATAATCCAATTATAGAGTTTTAGGGCCCATAAAATTTAGGAGTGGTAAAGTGACATGACAGTCAATAGACTCCTGCAATTTCGAGGTCTTCAATGTGGGCCCCATTTAACTCCGTGACCCGGACCCGTGATTTTGATACTTACCTACAACCTTTTTAAAATTGCAACTGTGCCCCTGAAATAAATTCATTCGCCATAAGACCCCATAATAATCTTACTTCATCGATGAGACCCATTTGCATATGTAGTTTTATTCGTGGAATTTAATAAATTTATATTGTCATAATAACTTTTACACTATCATCATTTTTTTACTATTACAAAATTTTTTACACTTAAAAAATAAAAACAACAAACGATAAATAATTGTAATATATTTTATTCAATCTAATGGAGTATCATTAAACACAATATGGACATCTTCAATGAGTGACTATGATTTTATTTTTTCTCTTTCAAAAGTAAATAATGTCGAGTTCTTTGCTTTCTAAAAATTATTATATAGTCAACTTTGTTTTTAAATTATTAATACAGTATATAATAGAAGACTTTTTTTTTTTTACTTTTTTTTTAAACCTCATTTGGATGTAACGGCCACTCACATAAGACTAAAATTCCTGAGTTCTTATTCTTTTTCTTTTTTTTATAGATATTTTAATTTAGTGGGACATTAATAAATTGAAAAAATAAAATTGTAGGCTGCCACAAGAGTATTTAGAGTCATCATATTATAAGTTGTACTTGAATGTTTACGTAAATAATATAAGATCCATACAAGGCAAATGAAGACCTACTAAATTGACAACTCTTAAAATTAAAATTGAGGTGCCCCTGATTGAAAGGTCAGGGGTTCAAGCCCCCCGGAGCGCAATGGTGGAACAATTAATATTGAGGGCTACAAGCGGCAGTGTGGGAGGCTGAAACTCAGTGGGAACCTGCGGCTCGGTGGGAACCTGCGGCTGAGCTAGGGGGAGGGTCAGCATGGAGCAATCACCAGCATGGAGCAATCACTTCGGGATCAACTCCTTGTGCGCAGTAGTTAAAGATATTAGGAACCTGTGATCCATTGTGTGGTTACCGCGATTTACTTGGAGGCAGTTCTGAGGGGCCGGGACTGTTTCCTCGAGGACTAGTCGGGCGTAAGCCCGGAACCTCGGTATCAAAAAAAAAAAAAAAAAAAAAAAAAAAAGAAATCACATATTCCAGAGTTAGAAAGTAGTTGTTTCTATTATTAATTGCTTTTAAATGTTTGTATATATCCGTTGAAGTAAGGTGTTCATATCATTTTCGTTTATAATAACAACACATGTTACTAATGATGAAAATTTAGAATAGATATTTTGCATGATGATTTATATTTTGTTTCACGTTAGTAAACGACTGCATGTAAAAAAGATAAGAAAATTATACCTAAAAAGAGTGTGACATAAACATTTTCATATCTCATTTGATATACTACTATGTTTGATGATTGATACATAAAAACACAATATTATTATTATAAGGCTACAAATTAAAGAGTCATTATGTGATATAAACAATTATGTGCCACATCTCATATGTGACATAAACATAAGTCATTTTTATAAATTAAAGAGTAAGGGATTAGATCCTCTTTTTTACTATGTGTCATCATTAGAGATGTGATATGAAATATTCGTGTCGAAATATAACAAGTTATCACTATTCATGAAAAGTAAATGGGATAATATCAATTTTGGTCATTTTGGATATGCAAAATTCAACTTTAGTCCTAAGATTTGGTAAATTTTCAAAAGTGGTCCTCCAGTGTCCGCTTTTAGTCCTTTTTGTCAACTTTTGGTCCTTTTTGTCCACTTTTAGTCCTTATTTGACCTATCCTAGAGGACCAAAAGTGGACAAAAATGACCCAAAGTGGCCAAAAGCGGACATCGGAGGACCACTTTTGAAAAATTATCAAACTTGAGGACTAAAGTTGGATTTGGCATATCCTAGAGGACCAAAATTGATATTTTCTCAAAGTAAATTATGGTTTAAAAAAAATAAAAAGTAAATCATATTATGAAGTATTAATAATAGTTAATTAGTTTTCTCTTCTATTCAATGTGTTATCATCATATACTTCAATTATTAGTAAATTAAACACAAGATATAATCACTAACACACAAAATGTAAAAAGGAAAAAATGATACTAACAACCCCATGTATGTTTGTCTTGTTAAAATATCAATCAATTGTGAGTAGTTTAACCAAACCAATTTAATGCCCAATAAAAAGTTATGAAGCCATTGGATTATAAATAATCTCACCAACAGCCCATTGGCCCATAAAGTTTATAATATTTTTCTTATTTGGATCTTTATACTTTGGGCCATTAATGCGTTCAATGATTAAAAGACAAGTCAATTCTTTTACCTTTGTTTGAACTAAATAATATATATAGAGAGAGAGAATATAGTAAATTTGATTATTTCTTTCAAACATGAATTTATTTAATAAAATTTTGACAACGTGATCACCTGCAGTGACTAAGAAAAAATAGTAAACAATAAATAATTTATTTCATAAAAAATAAATAGAACTCAACCAACCCACTTAAAAATTTAAAATGAAGTCATACAAGCTGTAGGGCTACCCTTGATTTGAAGAGTCAAATGATGTTGAAAGTTGAAACATAGGATGCTGTAAGAAGAAGAAAAAGCAGCAGAGATAGAGTCAATCTAGTGGAGTTTGCATCAGAAGAACCATTTCCTGATGGACCACCCCCTGCATCAAAATTATTTATTAATAATTAATTTACTTTTCCTAAATATTAAATACATCAAATAAATTCTAGTAAAATTATAAGTATGTACCTGTGTTGGGAGTTGAAGCAGATGGAGAAACAGCTGCAAATGAATGAATTAATCATCAGAATTGGTGAAGCTAAAATATTCTCTCTTATTTTATTTTATTTTTATTTATTTATTTTCTCTCGATCTAGTCATTTTCAATTAAAATTAAATATTTATATTCTAAGTGGAGGAGCTATATTACTCTTTTACTTCTATAGTTACGATTTATAATTAATTTTATAATTTATTATATTTTTTCTTAGAATTTTTATGCATCATCCTAAAATTTAGGAGCATAGTTAAGAAAATATCAAAATTGATTATAATTTTAGTTTTTATATTTGCAATTATAAATTATAGTCGTTTTTGTTTAAGTTTAGTTCTTTTATCAAATTTATTATTTTTTCCCCCAAATTTTGGATCAAAATTGAAAAAATTCTTACAAAAGAATAACATTTGGACAAAAAAAAAATCAAAATCAAACAAAAAAAAATGATCAAATTTAGAATTACAAATATAATAATTAAATTAGAATCGAAGATACTTAAAAGATGAATTTTGATATTTTCTTGATTATTAATTATTTAATGTGTATTGATAAATAAAATTATACCTTTGCATTGAGAAGGAGGAGGTGTTTGGATATTACAAGCCTTGGGTAGGGCAAGTGCTTGAGTTTTGTTGACATTTAATCCGAGGCTTGAAGCTCCGCCGTTGATCACTTGACACAAACACTGCGGCTGAGATCGGGCAACCGTGCCGAGCTGCGTGCAGCACGCGGGGGAGGCGGTGGAGGTGTTGCCGGAGACGTAATTCAGACAGGGCGACAGGCTGATCATCACGTTCGTGCAGTCGTCGGATTGCGCGGTGGCGCCGCCCCATAACACCGCGCTCATGATCACTAGAATGCTTGTTAGGGTGGATGAGAAAATTTTGAGTGCATGTTGGTGTGCCATTTTGAGAGAGAGATGTTGTTTGATGAAGAATTTGTAATGAATGGTGTTGTTTTGTTAGGGTTTATATGAAGGATTGTAGGATTAATTAAGAGCGTGTTTGGAGGGGTGGTGTTGGTTGGGTTACCTAATTTTTCTATACTTTTTGAATATTTCACACCATCTCTCTTGACTTTGAGTTTGCCTACTTTTAATTTGAATTATATTTTTTTAAAAAAATATTTTATATATAAACCCAACATTTAATTTTGTATGAAATAGAATGAATAAGATTAAAATAATTATAATTAATTAATTTTCACACTAAACTGCTAAACTTTTACTCATATGTATTGTCATACTCCTTAAAAAAATCAGATATTGTTGGGTTCCATTTTTATTTACTCCCTAGTCCCACCATTCCTTTTTTTTTCCATAAAAATTGTCACTTTCTAAAATAAATAAAAATAAATAATCAAAATAACATCTCCTTTCTCATACACTTTATTTTTTTTAAAAAAACCTTCACCCTACATGACACTAATATATTTTATTATTTATTTATTACAAAAGATATCACAATATCTAAAAAAATGTAGTGTAATTTATTTAAAGAAAGATTACTAATTCTTAAATAATTATAGGGAGTACCTTTTATAAAAAGCATTAATAATAGTAATACTTTAAAAAAAATTGTAGGGGGAACCAATAGCATGAAGACAAATGAGAAAAAAGAGGTTAGTTATATAGTTGGCCGCCAATGATATGTTCACAATAATTTAGAAGACGATACGTGGATTAATTAATTAAACAAATTAAGTTGTTAATTATATACTGTGCATGCGAATAATAACTCGATTAAAGCTGACCGCTTACATAATTTTTCATTAATTTAAACGAACTGTACATCCAATCACAGGGATTAAATGTATCAATTTCGAAATTAATTAATTATATTGTGAATTGTCAATTGTGTGATTAGGTTAGTTGCCTAACCTTCATTCTGTGCTATGGGTACTATCATTCCGATATAATTTATAGTTCTAAATCTCTAATTATCTTAATCTTTGAAAACAAGGACACGTGTTAATTAATTAAGTGTAATTAATTAGCTAACCTATTATAACTACATGCTCACTTGAAAATTAATACTATGATATACTACTATTGTGCAAGTTCTTTTTCTAATTTCTTTTGAATAATTTGGATAGAGTATATATTTTCCAACAATTAATCAAATGATCGTTTTACAACTAAAAGATCCCATCCTAATTATTAGAAGAAATTCATAGTTCATGCTTCATATAAATCATATAACTAGTAATTCATATGTCATATGTGATACTTAATTGAAAACCTAAATAATAGTCTAGAGAGCATAATTAACGAAATAAAGAATTTCTAACTTATTATACTAAAGAAAAAGGAAATTATCAAAAGTCAAAACAGAATGTTACAATATTTTGCATAATATATAAAATTGAGAGACGGTTAAGGTAGTTGAGCCACAAATCCTACCACTGATTTTCATCCTTACAACCTTAAACCATGCTATATATGATCACAAAACCAATTTAAAAAAACCTAATCAAATCAACCAATATTTGAGTGCATATCCATGGAAAACATGCACAAAAAAGTGGTGGCTCTAGCAATGGCCATGATGATCCTAGTTGGTATGGTGGAGGGGCAGTCGAGCAGCTCGGTGTGCACGGGGCCAATGATGCGTAGCTTCAATTCGTGTATAGGCTTTCTAGCAGGCGGGTCGAACGCATCATCACCAACAAAAGCATGTTGCAACTCACTAAGAGATCTGATGAGCAATGGCCAAGATTGCTTGTGCCTTATTATTACAGGAGGTGTGCCTTTCCAAGTTCCGATTAACCGCAGTTTGGCCATCTCTCTTCCTAAAGCATGTAGGCAATCTGGTGTGCCTGTTGAGTGCAAAGGTAAACCACCCAAGCTAGCTTTTGATTAATTTTATGCCAACAATTACTATTTTTGGTAATTAGGTTGTTTATGTGTGTGTGTGTTTGTGTTTTGAACTTGAATTGATGTAGTTTTAATCATTTTGTTATTGATGGTGAATCTTGTTTTCTATTTGTAGCCACTGCAAGCCCCCTTCCTGCACCAGGTACATTTCGAGAATCAGTCAAATTATTTACCGTTTATTCACAATCATGTGACAGAAACATTATTTGTAACACGAAGTCTAAATCAACCCCCCAAACACACATATACACACACAATTTAGCCTTCCACGATTTGAAATAGAAGATGAAACACTATTTTCAGTCATAGATCGACTAATTGATGTTGTTCATGCTTGCTTTGATTTATAGGTCCAAGATCATCAGATGGGCCAAGTACAAATCCTGGATTATCTCCTCCAAGTATTTTTCCTGGATTCACCCCTCCAAGCCCAAGATCAAGTACTACTGGATTAATTTAACATCATCAAAATATAATATAATTATTTATCATAATTAGCTCAACTACATTTTATTTAATAAAAAAAAAAGACCTTATTTAAAATCTATATATAATAAATTAATAATTATTTCAAATATGCGCAGCTCCGTTTATTCCTCAGCCCTTCTCACCGCCGTCTCCGCCCCAGCGCGATGGTGGCAGCTTGGTGCCACCTCAGATGCCGCCACAAGGTGACGTGATTCCGACGCTGACGCCGCCCGGAATGCGGCCAACTTTGACGTCGTCACCTGCCTGCCGATTGCCACAGGAGGCTGCCTTGCCGTCTCTTTTATTATCAGCCATCATGGGAGTTATTATGCTCATATGCTGATAATCTTATTATTATATTTTAGGTGTTTGAGAAATTGAGTGTTTATTGATTTATTCTATGTAAAATGTGATTTTGAGATTGAGTATAAATTTCTAGTTTTTTTTTTTTTTTTTGAATCTGAATTTTGTCACAAAAGTATATATGCATTTGACACGAAGTAATTGTTAGTTGTGACGTTGGAGCCAAATTTAATGAATTGTCTTTTATTTATATATATTTTTTTTAATGTTAAAATTTTTAAGTAAATTTTTTATTTGATTCATAATTCAAGAATGGAGCTTTAATGTGTATATGTTGAACATAAAAATGTGCATATTCAAGATTTGACATCATTTGATTCATTGTGAAATCATGATTTTATGGTGTAGTATTGCCACTCACTATTTAAACCTTGGGAATATCCACCCAAAATTAAGCCCTCAAATAAAAATTTCTTTCCACACCCAAAATATAGACGCCGTAGTTGAAATCCGACCTCTTCCATGTCAATCACAAAATTCCTCCCGACGATTAGGCTCATATGTGCAAAATTAAAACACAACTCCAAAATTCTGCTTAATTACAAAAAAAATTGTAAAGTAATGAAGATGTAATATCATTCATGGGTTTAAAGTTTGATGTTTGGAAGGATAAATGAAATGGATTGAATTTCACAATCTGCATCTTTTTTCATGAATTTCGCAAGATTGAGTAGATTATATATGCATTTTGTTTATGTTTTTAATTTCTAGGAAAATACTATGTTATTCTATTTTCTGTGAATATTGATCATTTTTTTTTAGAATGATAGTTGAATTAATTTGCAATTGCAGCCGGTGAACCATCCATGGAAATTTACCCCGGAAAGAATGGAATAGAATATATAAAAAAAAAGCAGAGGATAGGTGATTGAGAAATAAAACTAAACTACAGAAAGTGGTAGTTATGGGACAGAAGCAAGAAGTCGAAAATGATGCGAAAAAAAAGAGTGAAGCGAGAAGTGGATATGGAGGGACAGAATGATGATGCAAAAAAGGTAGAAGGAGAATATGCTCCTCTCTTTACCAATGCACAGTCAAGGGTGGAGTTTGTGTCGATACTCGAGAACAATGTCCATGGCCTCCAGCTCCACCGCCTCGTGAATCTTACACTGTTTTTTCTTTTACTTGAAATTCATAGTGGCCTATTGATATCCTTACTGGATTTGTGCATCTCTTTAGTTATTTTGTCTTTGCTGTGGGCTTGAACCCCATTTCCTTTCTTAATTATGCAGGGTGTACCAGTGAATCTTTTGCATCTTTTTTATTGTTTATTATCACATGCAGAAAATGGATTTAGGGGATCTTCTCCCCTTGAGTTTTATGCCACTTGAATATTTGCTGAAATTCTTAGATTGGACCTATCTGTAATATTTTTGTGGACCCATCTGAAATTGTTCACTTGTTCATTAGCATGAAAATAGAATTGTATGGGTGAGTTCACCATCTTAATTCTCTCTTTTGTTGCTGTGCAGTTTTCCCTTATGATGCTGGAATTCACTGCTGTTGCTGCAGTTGTTTCAAAAGCTATCTCTGGTTCTCATGTACAAGGTATCAACACCTCTCTCTGGTTCTTCTATACCAAGAGCTCTTTTTAGCAAACTTTTGTTCACAGTCTATGCTTGGTCATTTCTGAATACTTTTAGTAGTGTGGTTGGGAAATTGTTCTATTCTAGGAGCTGCTCACACTTGTGTTACCATATATTCTTTCTTATGCTGAAAACTTAGTTTAGTAACATAGTTGGGTGTATGCAATGGAATAATTGGTTATGTTCATACGGGTCCGGATGTCTTATACACAATGGTGTGACATCTAGGGATGTTAAACGGGCTGGACCTGAACCTACAGGGCCAGACCTATAGGGCTACGGGCTAAACGGTCCATGTTAAATGGGCCGCCATTTATGCAAATCTAACCCTAACCCTAGCGGGCCTCGGGCTAAACTGGCCACTAACGGGTCGGTGAATAAAAAATATTAATTTAATTTGAAACATAATTAAACATTAAAAATACATCAAATGTTGTTCTAATATTAATAAAATTTATAAGTTTATACGTAAAAAATAAAAAAGAATTTTAGGATTACAAATACGTTAATATCATTTATGAATTAAGATAGTTTATTTTCAATATTACTTTTTAAAATGTCACATACTTTATACTTAAATTATTTTATTTTAAAATGACAAACAAAAAAAATATAGTAAGTTAGAAGGTATTAAATTACTATTAGATATATTTATCAATAGAAATTATTTGTTAACATAAAAAATTATTATTAATTTTAATAATTTAAGAATATTATTAATTAATTTTTTATTATAAAAAATTTAATCGGCTAATCGGGCCAGCCCTATTAACCTAAGGGCTAGCCCTACAGGGCCGCGGGCTAATCGGTCCGGGTAAAAAAGTACCTGATTTAAACAGGCCACAACTTGTACAAACCTAAACTTACATTTTTTCGGGTTAAACGGGTTGGACCTACGGTCCCGGACCGTATTAACATCTCTAGTGACATCTCCTGTTACACTTTTCGGAAGTTTGACACGTGTTATGTGATTCATGCACCCATTTCACCATATAATTTTTTTTTTCTAATCTTCGCGTCACTGATTTCAATATTCCTGACATCCGCTTCAAAAGCATCAATTTCCTCTATTTAATAAAGAAAATACACAATATGATTTACCACTTCCCTCTAATACAATTACCCACCTTATCTATAATAATAATACTCCTTAATTTACGTGCAAAAAGCAAATAAAGACCTTAGAACAGTCCACGTGCAAACAGCAAATGAGTATCTTTCAAGGGGACGGAGGGAGTATCTCTTAACACGTTAACTTAGAGGTGTCAAAACGGGACGGCGGGGTGGGCCGGCCCAAAACCCGCCTCCACCCGCCTGTGGACACGCCGCCCATCCAC
Source organism: Pogostemon cablin (assembly GCA_023678885.1). Taxonomy (NCBI): domain Eukaryota; kingdom Viridiplantae; phylum Streptophyta; class Magnoliopsida; order Lamiales; family Lamiaceae; genus Pogostemon; species Pogostemon cablin. Next base: position 1,317,987 of record CM042989.1, read on the forward strand.
GGTGTGTTTACGATTTGGTGATGAGTAATAATTCGGAGTGGGTGTTGAGGTATACTATCTCTCGCTGCCCCTCCTGCCTCATTCCATGTCACGACCCATTTTTTCATAACTTATAATTCTTTAATTAACATAAACATCATTATCATAAAATTTGCACATATTTTTTTTTCCTCACATAATATATATTATTCAAACGACCACATCAGTTCAACATACACAACTGGTTTCTGACACCACATCAATCCACACAAACAGGTGACAATATTTTTTTTTATTACATAATAAAATATCAGCGGAAACAAAATAAACACACGGTCTAGCCCAACAGGTAGTCATCTATGTACATCTTACTCAAACCCTGTAGGAGCTCCACAACTTGCATAGTACATCACATACTCAAATATCATCAGGCTCACCTACAATGCATAAACTAGTGAGACAAAAATCTCAGTAAGTAGAAATCATGCATGACAATGTATGAAAATGCACTTATTTCCTAATCTACTAATTTGTCTCTTTTATTTAGAAAACTGTTCACGTTGCGGGATCCTCACGACACACTTATAATATGCACCCCATATGAGCTCAATGGGGACGATTTTTCCGAACCCCGACAATAGTGACGAGAACGATTTTTCCGAACTCTGACAAAGATGCATATATAGTGGCCGCACACACCATTAGTATCTTATTAATTTTAGAGAAAACACTTTTCATGATATGCATGGTATGCAACCAGTGCAATTAAATATACATCATAAATCATTTATGGCATCAATATCAACATTTAATTATAAATAAAATAACAACTTAATTTAATTCACACAAATCCACATCACCTTGGATCACACGGATCTCTTATAATAACAACTCCATCTTGGATCACACAGATCCTTATAACCAACATCTTCTCAAGTCATACGGATATATTTTTAACAGTTTCCAATCACACAGATATATATAATACAATAATATTATTTCAAATTACATAAATCCATAACATAATTATCACATATTAATCACAAATAATTTACACAATATATTTATGCATTGTAGTTGGACTTCTACTTACTTGAATTCCGATAATTATAGACCCGTGAAAATCCGTAATTAATTCCTTCCTTCCCGTTTCGATACACCTCCATCTCTCCCTCATTTTTTTTCAATATTCAAATTTTGGGCGTGAGGTAATAACCTCCTCATACCCATTTATATAGGCAAAATGGGGTTGGGGGTTGGGGTGTTCGATCACTTAAATCAATTTTTTTTTTTAATTAAAAAAATCAAATGGCCATGCACATATTAAATTTTGGCTGCCAACAGCCATGCATGTGCCGCCCATTTTGACTTTAATTTTTTTTTTTTTTTTTAAAAACGGCTGTCAGCCACAATTTGAAAATTTTTGGGTGATAAGGTGGCAGCACCTTTTTGACTAATTTTTTTTCCTTTTTTTTTTTTTAATATTATTATATATTATATTATTATTATAATAAAAATACATGTGATACTTAATAATTAAGAAAAGTGTATTTATACACATAAAATAATTTACTCTTATATCCAAATTAATACACGTAAATATTTATGCACACATATATTCACATATTGTCACCATTATTATCACAGATGTCTCAAATAAAATGTAAAGATAAATAAAATTGAGAAACAATTACCACATAATTATAAAATACACATAATACAAATTAAATTATATTGACATACTAGTAGTGAGAAACTTGGGTATTACATTCTTCCCTTCTTATAAAAATTTCGTCCTCGAAATTTACTTACCTGAAGAGGTCTGGATATTTAGCCATCATCTCATCCTCTCTTTCCCAAGTAGCCTCCTCAACTAGTTGGTTCCTCCATAATACTTTTACTAACGGTATTTCTTATTTCTAAGCTTCTTCACATCTCGCCACAAGATCTCAATCGGTACTTCCTCATAACTCAAATCTTCTTTCAACTCAATTGGTTCCTGCCTGAGAACATGAGATGGATTTGGAACATACTTCCTCAACATAGACACATGAAACACGTCATGTACTCTAGACATTGATGCTGGTAACTCCAACTTATAGGCAACACTGCCAACTCTCTCAATGATAGTGAACGGACCAACATATCTTGGACTGAGTTTCCCTTTCCTTCCAAATCGCATTATCCCCTTCATTGGAGATACTTTCAGAAATACCTGATCACCCACTTCAAATTTCAATTCTCTCCTCCGTTTGTCTGCATAACTCTTTTGCCGATCTTGAGCAACTTTCATCTTCTCTCGTATACGGTTAACAGCTTCTGACATTTCACGAATCAAGTCTGGACCCAAAAGTTTCCTCTCTCCAACTTCATCCCAATATACTGGAGATCTACACTTTCTCCCATACAATGCTTCATATGGAGCCATCCCGATGGTAGACTGATAACTGTTATTGTACGAGAACTCTATCAAAGGCAAAAATTTACTCCACTGACCTTGAAAATCCAACACACACGCTCTGAGCATATCCTCCAAGATTTGTATTGTACGCTCTGATTGACCATCTGTCTGTGGATGGAATGCTGTACTGAAAGATAATTGTGTCCCCAACGCCTTATGTAAACTCTTCCAGAAAGCAGACAAGAATCTCGTATCTCTGTCTGACACAATGGTAAGTGGTACTCCATGGAGTCTGACAATCTCTTGTATATATAGTTGGGCATAACGATCCATGGAATACGTAGAGTTAATAGGAAGAAAATGAGCTGACTTAGTCAATCGATCTACAATAACCCAAATAGCATTGTGACCTTTCACCGTTTTCGGTAGTCCGATGAAAAAATCCATAGTAATATTCTCCCACTTCCATTCTGGAATAAATAGAGGCTGCAAGGTTCCTGCTGGTCTCTGATGCTCAGCTTTGATTTGCTGACAAGTCAGACATTGCTCTACATATCGAGCAACATCTCTCTTCATCCCTGGCCACCAATAATATAACTTCAAATCTCTATACATCTTAGTAGCTCCTGGATGTACAGAGTATGGTGTTGAATGAGCTTCCGCCATTACTTCTTTCCGAATGTCATCCACTTCAGGTAGACATAATCGACCTCCATAACGAATCACACCATCATCTCCTAATTGGAAGTCAGAAGACTTTCCAGAGCTGATATCATTCTTTATCTTGTCAAACAACTTATCCTCCTGTTGGCTCTGTCGAATCTTATCCATCAAAGTTGGTCGAAGTGTCAGAGCTGCCATCCTTGCTTCCAACGATCCTTCATGAATGATCTCCACACCCATCTTTTGCAAATCAAGCAACTCTGGTTTCTGATTTACGGTCATAGCAGCTACACTCTGTATTGCCTTTCGGCTCAATGCATCAGCAACCACATTGGCTTTTCCCGGATGATAATTGATAACACAGTCGTAATCCTTCACCAATTCCAACCATCTTCTTTGCCTCATATTCAACTCTTTCTGAGTGAAGAAGTACTTCAAACTCTTATGATCAGTATAGATTTCACAACGTTCCCCATACAAATAATGCCTCCAAATCTTGAGTGCAAACACCACTGCGGCTAACTCTAAATCATGAGTTGGGTAATTCTTCTCATACTCTCTTAACTGTCTAGATGCATAAGCTATTACTTTACCATTCTGCATCAATACACATCCAAGACCATTCTTTGAAGCATCACTATAAACCTTGAAGTTTCCTGTCTCCGTAGGAATAGTTAAAATAGGTGCTGATGTCAATCGTTTCTTTAATTCTTGAAAACTTTGCTCACATGACTCCGTCCATGTGAACTTCACATTCTTCCTAGTCAACTGCGTTAATGATGAAGCAATCTTGGAGAATCCTTCAACAAACCTTCGATAATATCCAGCCAATCCAAGAAAGCTACGAACCTCAGTGGGATTTGAGGGTTGTGGCCAATCATGGATTGCTTTTACTTTACTTGGATCTACCGAAATTCCTTCTCCTGATACCACGTGACCCAAGAAAACAACTCGATCCAACCAAAATTCACACTTTTTAAACTTCGCATACAATTGCTTCTCCTTCAAAATCTCTAACACCTTTCTTAAGTGTAGAGCATGATCCTCCTTATTCTTAGAGTAAATTAGAATATCATCGATAAACACAATCACAAATTTATCGAGAAATTCCTGAAATACTCTATTCATCAAATCCATAAATACTGCCGGAGCATTTGTCAAACCAAATGACATCACCAAAAATTCATAATGCCCATACATTGTACTAAATGCAGTCTTCGGAATATCCTCCTTCCTAATCTTCAACTGATGATACCCCGACCGCAAATCAATCTTAGAAAAGATAGCTGCACCCTGTAACTGATCAAACAGATCATCAATACGAGGCAATGGATATTTATTCTTCACCGTAACTTTATTGAGATCCCGATAATCAATGCACATCCTCAATGTGCCATCCTTCTTTCGGACAAACAGAAATGATGCTCCCCAAGGGGAGAAACTAGGTTGAATGAATCCTTTGTCTAGCAACTCTTGTAACTGTATCTTTAATTCCTTCAGTTCAGCTGGTGCCATTCTGTATGGCGCTTTAGATATAGGAGCAGTTCCTGGTTGTAACTCAATAACAAACTCTATTTCCCGGTCTGGTGGCAAACCTGGAAGATCATCTGGAAATACCTCCAAATATTCCCGAACTACTGGTACATTATCAAGATCTGGACATTGCTGCCCCTCAACATTCATTACACTCACCAGATACCCCTCACAACCACTTTCCAACAACCGTTGTGCTTTTGTTGTTGATATCATAGGAAATCTGAAAATTTTCTTGATCCCAACAAAAGTGAACGGTTCTCCTTTCACTGGTTGAAAAGTGATACTCTTCTTCTGACAATCTATTATAGCACCGTATTTTGACAGCCAATCCATGCCCAATATGATATCATAATCATTCATACTTAAGACAATCAAATTAGCGAGGAGTTGTCTTCCTTCAATAGGAATAACACAACCTCGAAGAAGTTGATTAGTTTGCTTTGATTCACCAGAAGGTATTATCACCTCATAATTAGCTTCTATTAAGTTAGATGTTCCACCCAGCTTCCTCACATACTCAGTAGATACAAATGAATGTGTTGCTCCGGAATCAAATAGCACATAGGTAGGAATGCCAAAAATAGAAAACTTACCAGCGACAACTGAGGGGTTCGCATCTGCCTCCTCTCGCGTCAAAGTGTATACTCTTGCTGGAACTCTCACATGTTGCCCTTGTTTCCCTTTCTTAGGACAAGTAATACTCATATGTCCTTTCTCTCCACATGTGTAACATGTTCTCGGAGGCATGTGACACTCTCCACCATGTGGTCTAAAACAATTTGGACACATCGGTAGAGGCGGCGCCTGTGGCATTTTCCCTTGATCGAACCTAGGACGCTTATTTGGTTCTCCTTGTCCTTGTCCTTGTCCTTGCTCCACTTGAAAATTTGATTTCGGCCTCTGAAATGGCATCGGCCTCTTATCATTTCTCCCAAACTGCTGTACCGGTTTCTGTTGAAATTGACGTCTGACAGCTTGCGCTTGTCTGATCCTCATCTCTGCTTGTTCAGCAATCTGGGCCCTTTCTGCCACTTGTGAGTATGTTGCTCCATGCAGTCCCGCCATACTCACATCTCTGAAAAGCTCAGGCCTTAAGCCTTCCACGAATCTCTCCACTTTTAATGCCTCCGTACTCACCATATGTTCTGCAAACCTTGACAACAGTTCAAACTTACGAAGGTAATCTGTGACTGTAATGCCACCTTGCCTCAACTGTATGAACTCGTTCATCTTCATGGCTCTCACTGGTGCCGTAAAGTACTTGTTTATGAAAAGTTCCTTGAACCTTTCCCATGTCAGATTCGTGGCATCCTCGATACTTTTAATCGTATCCCACCAGTGGCCTGCACTTCCTCGTAACATGAAAGAAGCACACAGCACTCTGTCTCCCTCTAGAATTCTACTGTATTGAAACATGTTTTCCATCGTGCGTAACCAATCCTCTGCATCTGTGGGGTCTGCTGCGTCCTCAAACATTGGAGGGCTCAGCTTTCGAAATCTTTCACAAACCATTTCCACACGTTCTACTTGACGTTGATTGTGATTAATATTAACCTCTGGCTGTCCACCCATATCTCTCTGTTGAATCAGTTGTTGTATCTGTTGGGACTGGCGCTCTACCAGTTCCATCAGGCGAGTAATCATCGCATCACTATTATTTCCTTCAGTAGGTGTTATTTGCTCAGCAACTCTATCACTTTCAGAACTTTCACCCATAATTCTTTCCATTTTGTCTACCAACTACAAGTCCTACACCACATGGCCAATATAATTTATAAAATATATAACAACACAGAAAGAAAATAACACTTACATGCAAAGCTGCTCTCCCAAGGAATGAGTTCATGTACATAGATAGTCTGCAGGACCCAAACCGTGCTCTGATACCACTCTGTCACGACCCATTTTTTCATAACTTATAATTCTTTAATTAACATAAACATCATTATCATAAAATTTGCACATATTTTTTTTCCTCACATAATATATATTATTCAAACGACCACACCAGTTCAACATACACAACTGGTTTCTGACACCACATCAATCCACACAAACAGGTGACAATATTTTTTTTTATTACATAATAAAATATCAGCGGAAACAAAATAAACACACGGTCTAGCCCAACAGGTAGTCATCTATGTACATCTTGCTCAAACCCTGTAGGAGCTCCACAGCTTGCATAGTACATCACATACTCAAATATCATCAGGCTCACCTACAATGCATAAACTAGTGAGACAAAAATCTCAGTAAGTAGAAATCATGCATGACAATGTATGAAAATGCACTTATTTCCTAATCTACTAATTTGTCTCTTTTATTTAGAAAATTGTTCACGTTGCGGGATCCCCACGACACACTTATAATATGCACCCCAAATGAGCTCAATGGGGACGATTTTTCCGAACCCCGACAATAGTGACGAGAACGATTTTTCCGAACTCTGACAAAGATGCATATATAGTGGCCGCACACACCATTAGTATCTTATTAATTTTAGAGAAAACACTTTTCATGATATGCATGGTATGCAACCAGTGCAATTAAATATACATCATAAATCATTTATGGCATCAATATCAACATTTAATTATAAATAAAATAACAACTTAATTTAATTCACACAAATCCACATCACCTTGGATCACACGGATCTCTTATAATAACAACTCCATCTTGGATCACACAGATCCTTATAACCAACATCTTCTCAAGTCATACGGATATATTTTTAACAGTTCCCAATCACACAGATATATATAATACAATAATATTATTTCAAATTACATAAATCCATAACATAATTATCACATATTAATCACAAATAATTTACACAATATATTTATGCATTGTAGTTGGACTTCTACTTACTTGAATTCCGATAATTATAGACCCTTGAAAATCCGTAATTAATTCCTTCCTTCCCGTTTCGATACACCTCCTTCTCTCCCTCATTTTTTTTCAATATTCAAATTTTGGGCGTGAGGTAATAACCTCCTCATACCCATTTATATAGGCAAAATGGGGTTGGGGGTTGGGGTGTTCGATCACTTAAATCAAAATTTTTTTTTTTTTAAATTAAAAAAATCAAATGGCCATGCACATATTAAATTTTGGCTGCCAACAGCCATGCATGTGCCGCCCATTTTGACTTTAATTTTTTTTTTTTTTTTTTTAAAAAAAACGGCTGTCAGCCACAATTTGAAAATTTTTGGGTGATAAGGTGGCAGCACCTTTTTGACTAATTTTTTTTCCTTTTTTTTTTTTTTTAATATTATTATATATTATATTATTATTATAATAAAAATACATGTGATACTTAATAATTAAGAAAAGTGTATTTATACACATAAAATAATTTACTCTTATATCCAAATTAATACACGTAAATATTTATGCACACATATATTCACATATTGTCACCATTATTATCACAGATGTCTCAAATAAAATGTAAAGATAAATAAAATTGAGAAACAATTACCACATAATTATAAAATACACATAATACAAATTAAATTATATTGACATACTAGTAGTGAGAAACTTGGGTATTACATTCCATTTCCACGCAAACTCGACTTATAAATCTCACCATCACTAATTTCTTTGTTTAATTAGTATTTTCTAAGTGCTGCTTTTAATACAATTCAGACTGTTTGAAATGAATGAATGATTAGGGTTTTGAAGTTTTTGACTTCGGATTCAAACACTGACAAGAAAAAACCCGTCTGATGCCACAAAAATATCGTTTCATTTAATCATTTTCAATCGATTGATTATTATGTAATAATAAATTAATTTAGAATATTATTTTTTGTTAAGTTTAAGAAAAATATATTAGTATATTTATTATTGAAATTTCATCTCTTTCATTCCCAATTGCAAGCCTTTTATTGAACTTTACGTATATATAGTTAACATCACATAAGAAATTTTGAAAAGCAAATACAGAAGGAATTAATTAAGTAATCTATTGGGAAAAAATAAATCAAGAGCTTACAAATTATGCTAAAAGATTGATTTTAACAATTTTTGGCTCTTTATAGACTTTTTTTTTTTTAAATATATTTTTAGAAAGATACTTATATCTTTTAGTATGGTATTATGATTACAGTTTATTGAGATAATTGATTTACCGAGAAACTGACTTAGCGTCCTAATGTCGAAAATCTTTTCCGGCATTCGTATTCTTTTTATTTTACAATGACGTCGAGAATCTAAAAGAGGCAACATGAAGTCGAAGAAAACTGAGAGATTGAAGAAGATACAAAAGATCATGTACATGCATCTTAAACTTTTGTATATAATTATTTTATTAATTATTTGATGTAGCTTCATCAAATGAGTTATCATCACTTGGGGAAGCCACGGCTCATAGTTTATTTCATCACACTCATAGTCATGTGAACACAAAAAATTCTGTAAGGTAAACATATCAAACACTCCAATAGCACAGTATAATCTACCAAGCTTGCAGGAACTGGCATTTCTTCTAATTTCTTCTATTTAAATCTGAAAAATGTCACAAAAGTTTACTACATTCTGACACGCACAATAGTATAGTTTTGACTTTGGAGCCAAAGTTCATGAATTGTCTTTTTCTTTTTATTTAAAAAATAAATTTTATTTTTATTTATTTAATTCATAATTGATCTATATTGTACAGAAAAATGTATTCAAGATATGAAATCATTTTCAAAGCATGCTCAATCAAGATTTTCAGATTATTAGTTTTCTGGGCCTTTGTCACTCAGATTAGAAGCTCATTAAGACTTCTCATTTTCACAGGCCCATTAAGACTTCACAAATGGATTCAGCTATTGCCCATATTTAATATTTAAAATTGAGAAATATATACCAATTAAGTGGACGTGCCGGAGTGGTTATCGGGCATGACTAGAAATCATGTGGGCTCTGCCCGCGCAGGTTCGAATCCTGCCGTCCACGTTCAATTTTTATTTAATTTTTTCTTTATTATTTTCATTCTTTTTTGAAATTATTTAATTTTTTTAATTATTATTCTTTTTTATTGTTAATTTGGCTAAAATCCCAGATTCTCTCTCTTTATTTTTTTTAGTTACATAATATTCTCTCAGTTTTTTTTTTTAAGTTAAAATAACAATTTCTTTATCAAATTTTTAAAGTTTCAAAAAATTAAAAAAATGTTACATTACTTTTTTTTTAATATTATTTTGGCTAAAATCCCAGGTTCTCTCTCCCCTTGTTTTTAAAAAGAAATAACAATGAACTCTGAGTTATCCAAAAGCATGAACAACCTTGAACCTTGGGTTAAGGAATCTCACTCATTTGATATTTGATTTCAAGAATTAAAGAATCTGTCAAAGTAAGCAAAGCATATAGATAATGGAGTAAATTGCATGCCTCATTTGCAATAATTACTGTTTCTAAGTGTTGTGTGGTACCCTCTTCCATTTACTGTCTCATTCTGCAGTAATAAAAAAATAATAACAGTGATGCAGATGCCATCTACCAACAGTTTCTGAGTCATGCCTCCCCCCACCCCACCCCACCACACAAATTCAGCTGCAATATCTGCAAACATGTCTTTTGCTTTTTGTAGTTTGTAGTGAGGCCAGAGGCTTTTTCTTTTATTTTCAGACAAAAGATAAAGGAGAGAGAGGGAATGTGAAGCTACCAAGAAAACTACTTTTCAGTAAAATCATTGGCAAGAGCCTTGATACCTCCCTTTCATGTTACAATTGAGTGTTTACATCACATTCTCACTAGTATCAATCCTACCTTCAAAAGTGCTCATTATTTTGACTATCTCTAGTCTACCTCCCCTCCTTGTCATGAATATGTTATCCTAACAAATTAAAGAATCTTCAGAACCAGATTCGAAAGAATAATCGACTCAGTCGTCTCGTCTAACCTGCCACGCTAAGTTTGTGTCTGTCGAATAGCAGTGGTTGGAAGACTGAGACCTGTGATCTTGATACCTTGCAACTACTCGTATTGTTACGTAGACTCCAAACGAGGCGTGTTAGGAAGATAATTACGCGCTGTGAAGCAATTTTGTTTGATGCTAACCTCCAAAATTTGTTAATATCTACATCTGATTCACAAGATGAGGAAGAAGCTTAGATATAAATGTTATGATTTGATGTAAAGAAACGAATGTAGTATACGATGCATAGACTTAGCTTACCATCATCGACTAAAAGAAGCAGAGTTCAGTATAACTATGTGAGTATGGTAACAGCTCCTCAACCTCTATTCTGGAACTCGAATAGCTCATGCTTTTCCTCAATCTGTCGGGAGCTGACTCGATTTCAGCCAAAAAGACACTAGAAACGGGTCTATGGTCTGAAAACCTGGATTCCCCTCGGGCATACGATAATTGCTGAAGCCCACCTCCATACCACAGAATTCGGTCACACCTTCACATACGACGTATGGACAATAAATGAGCTCTTTGCAACCGTATGAATTGATCCAACAAATCATTTCACTTAGAGAATGATAAATGTACTAAATCATGAGTACTTACCATGCAGGCGTCCTTCGTTTCTCCTTAGGTGCAAATCATCACCGGCATACCTGTCTGAGTTATTTGAATACTTGTATGTTGGAGGGAAGTAGATTTTTCCTTCCTTCCAGCCATCAAATACGCGACAACACCTCTGTTCTATGCTTAGCTGTCAGAAAAGATATCATCATGCTTTCAGTTTTGCATTGGTCAAAGAATGAAACACGAGCTATGTGGTTATTAAAGGACTAAATATCATACTTGGTCTTTTTCTAGCAATGCTCTCCAGTTTTGCATTTCAACTAGAGCTTTGGCGTACCGGTATGGTAGAGCTATTCGATAGTTCAGATCTCCAAGCCATATAATTCGACTGCATTTATTATTGTCATCAGTATATGTAATGGTTGGCATTGAGAAAGAACCAAGAGTGGAGAAGCTTACTCGTGTTCAAGAATTGTCTCTGGTGATTTCTCATCATTGATACCATTTACTCGTGGAAACCTCGTTTTCCTTAAGATCTCTGTAACGTCAGCATTTCTACGCAGTTCGTCGCCTTCTTTTTGACCTGATGTCAAGTGACTGCACACAAAGCAAAGGCTGGTCTGATGAAACAACATGCTGATCGAAATAGAACCCTGCAATAAAAGTATGGTTCTCCTCTTAAGTTAATCAATTTAACAACAATAAAACAATGGTGAAAAACAACTGTTAATGCAAGTAACTACCTTATTACCAAGGTAACCCATTAATCCTCTACCAACACATGACACCTTTATGTTACGGACATGCTCCTTCAGCTCACTCCGAACCCAAACTGTGAGAAAAATGCCAACCATTTGTTTACTCGCGATTAAAGAGTACCCTGAATGTGCAGACATAGGGTGTGCATCTTCTGAAGGTGCATTTGGAGTGTAAGGTGTAGAGGATTGCAGAACTGTACTCGGTGAATCCCCGGTTAGACAATCGTCATCCAAACCCCATCTAGAGAAATCGCTTGGCCTCTGTCCCCAGGAATAGTCACTTGATCTGGGGCCAGGGGAATAATCACTCGGACGGTGACTAGAAGAATAGTCGCTTGGCCTCTGACTAGACGAACAGTCACTTGGTCTATGATTATAACTCCATCTCATATTCGGACCAAAGTCACTCTGTCTGTGACCAAAAATTACTCTATCACAAACACTGGATCGCCTATCAAGACGAGGCTGTGGGATTGACAAGTCATTTTCTGTATTCCAGCGTTGTGGTGTTTGAAATGATCGACGATGGAAGAAGGCAGAGGAATTGTGCCTAGTTGTTCCTTCAAAATCGGCATTCCATTCAGCTACAGGATCAGGGATAGGGGATGGCGTATAGCACCCATTTACTCCACTAGAGCCAGGAACATTGTTCAATGTTCTTTTAATAAGAGATAGCCACTTTTTAGCAGGACCGTTGTCCTCAGCGACGAGAATATTACCAGCATTCAAAGGAACTATTTCTTGAAACCTATTAAGTTGAGTTAAAATTAAGTCACCAATGCAGAATAAACGCCAAAACTGAGTTATTTGATAATAATAGTAGCTAGTTGCTTGGATCACATATGGAATCCTATCATACCCGAGGACATATACGTCTGCAGGAGGTGCTGAGTGTAGCCAATCATCTAAATTCATGTTTCTAGGAGGTGATTTTCCTCCCACATTCCATGTTGAGGCAAAGACACTGCCTCATAAATCAGAAGGTGTAAGAACTTCTACCAAGATTTGAAGGCTAGCAATAGAATAACTTCTAACAATGAGAACAAACCTATATTTTTGGATATTTAGAATCTGGGGGTGATCAAGATAACCTCTCCCCCTCCTGGAACGAGACCGTGAACGGGACAACGAGCGCTCGATGAATTTTGCTGAATTATCTGTTAACCAAGATCAGAACACCTTAAACATCAAAACAAGTGATCTTCAAGCACATGGATTAACATATTTTGATGGCACTGACCTGTTTTACTTTTCTTGATTGTAGATGGTTCCCTTTCAGAGAAGCCACCCCTCCACTCCCTTTCCCCACCTAATTAGAAAATCATCAACACTTGGTTGAGTTCTCAAATCAAACAGCTGGTGAAATCACATAAATCCCTCCATTTTATTAAGACAGTAACAGTAAACAGATTGTTAATTATGAAAAATGTATTACAACAAGGAAAAGGGCTAATTAATCCATGATGTATTACTGCAGAAGCAGAACAAATCGAGCATACATTATTAGAGAGATATGGCCAATGTATTATTGTCCAATAAAAGACAAACCCATCATAGAGATAAGAGAGATAAAATAAGAGAATATGAAATCATGTAATTGTTTCTTTCACATGGTTTCTCACCAGCCAATCATTAACCAAATTATGAACATTAGAAACTGAGATAAAGGTATAAGATATGACAAAAATCACTATAAAAAGAAGAGTAAAACGTTTTTAAGAAAAAAAACTGAACTCTTACCTCGATAAACAGCAGCATCAGCCAGAATTCCATCACCTTTACACTTGATATTGAACCATTTTCTAACCATTTTCTTTGACCATGAGAGCTTCAAATTAAACCCAAAGAAGACCATTTCAGCAAAAAATAACTCAAAAGGTCTCATCTCTCATTTTTCTTCTAATTATTCTTTAAATTCAAGAAAGAAGAGAAGAAGTAGAGAGTATGGAAAACCTTGGTCTGTTTGACATTGTCATCTTTCATGGTTTCAGCTATTTCTTCATGCGAACTCGGGGTACACTTCACCACCCCCACCCCCTTTCCAAAAAGTCTGATTTTGCTCAAATTCAAGTCGAATTGCAGAAGCCAAACTCCACTGTCTTCAATGGCTACCGTAATCCAGCTTTAATCATGAGGACGATATTGTAGTGGGGTGCATTCCCAATTCTCGTAAAAATCAATAATTTATCCATTCTAATTACTGGGCATCTCGCCAGTAATACACATCAATCAAGGCAAAATCTTTATCCAAGAATTCTCTCTGTGATCTTTCAACAAACAGGTTACGCTCACGAGCGAGATCAAAATGTGTATAATTGTAGTACGAAGAGAGAGGCTGAAAAAGCAAATGAGAACCCCAAATGCGAATGACACGACAATTAACACAAGCCAAACTCAAGAGGAAGGCAATGCTAAATATGAGAGAGAGAGAAAGAGGAGAGAGAGAGTTGAGAGGGGCTTTATTCACTTTCTTTTTCTTGAAAAACAGCCTCGTTCTCAGTAGCAAAATAGTAGCCAAGTTCGAACTTCAATAGAATAAAGCGCAGTAAAATCTCCCCCCCCCCCCCCCTTCCCCCCCCCCCCCCCCCCCCTCTCTCTCTCTCTCTCTCTCTCTCTCACTCACTCGCGCGCGCGCGCGCGCACACACACACTTTTCCTCTTTCTCTCTCTCACACACTCTCTCTCCCTCTCAGTTTGTTTTGTTTTCTTTATTACCCAAAGCCCAATGCAGGCCCAGCAGGAAGTATTGAGGAACAGGCAACGTCATTTTTCCTTTTTTTCTTTTTCTTTTTTTATTTATTTAAAATTCCTCTTTTCATTTGGATTTTTCCAATCCCTCTAAAATCGTCCTACTTACACACGACTTCAAACAAACCAATTCACGCTTTCTTTTTCTGTTCACACATGTTTATTTTTTTATCTCTAATTAAATAATTTTTTTTTATGTACTACTATATTTTTTTAAAAAAGTGCAGTTAAGTTAATTTTTCTTGACCAAGATTTTTTTTTTTAATTTAATTAAGCATTTGTTGATTTGATAGTGTGGTTTTGGCAGTTGGTGTAATAAAGTAAAAAGCAGTTAAAGAAACAGAAATAATGATGTATAAATGTAAAGATAAAGCTTACAAATAAAATAGCAATAGTAGCACCCTGCTATATTTCTGATCTCATCTTTTTTTTCTTTCTTTTTTTTTTCTTTTTTAATTAAATGTTGTACTGCTGCTTTATCTAATGTTTCTTCTTTTCTTGGACTTTGGATTTTGTTGTCTCTCTGAATTTAGGAATGTTTCGACATGGGGTTTTCATCTTTCTCATTTATTTCTATCCAAATTAGTATTCACTTGGTTTCAACTGACAAGTTAAGTTGCACAGTAGTATAGCTTTGAAGTTCAAGAAAAAAAAGTTTATCAATTTTTTATTTTTTATTTTTAGAGAATAATGTTGTATTTTTAATTAATAAATAAATTATAAAGTATATTATGTGTGTTAGATGAAAAAATAATGAAATTTAATGTGAATGGATGAAAATAAAAAGTATGAAATTTTATATGAGAAATATTTAGTATGAAATTAGTAAATAAAGATTATATTTTGTTTGTGCTTTCATTTTTATTTTGGTGGCACTTGTTTTCACTTTTACTGAGTCTTATAAATTTATAAATTCGATTTTTTTTTAGTTCAGTGATTCTATGTGGTTATTCAATCAGTGTCTAAATGTGGATTTCATTTACTTTTTATATTATTCATGTAAATGTAATTTTTCCATGTTTTAATCCAATAACTAGCTAAATGACCTCAATAGCAATCAATAAATAAGTAACAAATTTTATAAACTTATTGCACCATTATTCATTAAAAATGACTTGAATTATAATAAAAATAAGAACAATTTACAATATTAAGGCAGACTCTGTTCTTAGATAAAGTGTGAGGCTAAAAATGTGGAGTGTGGAGGTTGACTTTTTCAGATTTCATTGATTATGATGTTATAAATAACAAATGTCAACATTTTTATCTTGGTTTATAAAATCAATCATTTTTAAATGATAAAATATGTGTACAATATTAAGGCAGACTCTATTTTTAGATAAAGTGTGAGGCCAAAAATTGTGGAGTGTGTGTGTGTGTTGGGGTTGGGATGGGGGCTGTTACTTCTCATATTTCATTGATTATAATGTTAGAAATAACAAATGTCAACATTCTTGGTTTATAATTAAGTTTAATAAATTTTAAATAATAATTTATTAGTATAGCATTAAGGCAGACTCTATTTTCAGATAAAATGTGAGGCTAAAAATATGGAGTGGGAAGGAAGGTGGGGGTTTACTTTTTCAGATTTCATTGATCATAATGTTAGAAATAACAAATTAAAGTCAACATGTTTATCTTTCCTAATAAATTCAAGATTTTAACATACAAAAATGTTCTAAGTTTTGTAATCATGAAACACAGTAGGGTCTATTTTTTGTTTTAAAGATCTTCATGCAGTGTGTACCACTTTCTCCATTATGGTTGTAATAATAATATGATGTGATCAATTTTTTGCAATGTACTAATTTTTCTACCACACAGTGTTTTACTGCAAATTATCATGATAACTACTCTAGTGAATCTATATTTAATAGATATATAGTATATTGTACGTGATTTTTATAAATTTATATGTGGGACATAAATTAAATGCATGCAAAAATTATAGTATAATATAATTTGGACCGAGGAATATTTCTTTTCAATTATTAGGAATATCAATTATTGAGATTATGGCTTAAATACTTACTTTTGGTCCCATAAATATGTTGCATGTACTATTAAAAAGCTAAATATTACTATTAAAAAAAATTGAATTATTTTAATTGAGTGTATGTATTATTAACTTTGGGTCCCAATAAATTTTGTGATGATTAAGGTTTTGTATAAAGCCATTCACTTGTATCAACGTTGTCAATTTCACTTTTCTTTGGATGACTAATTGGTTATGTTATTACATAATTAAAGGGTATAATTATAAATATTTAATAAGCCATACATATCTCAAATATTTAATTCATACTACAAGTTTTTGACATGTATAATTTAGGATCAATAACATTGACTGTTGACGCCAATATTATTTTATATTCAAGATTGAAATAATGAAAATTTGATATCCTGTCTTGATGGAAGAGGCATCTACCAACCAACTAATTTAATGTCCATATATTTAATAAAGTGTCTCTCTCTCATGCTATAAATAAATAAATCTATAAATAAATAAATAAATAAATAAATAAATAAATGAACATATATATATATATATATATTTTATGTCATTGTATTGATCAATTAAATTGTTTTGAATGATGCATAAATATCATACTATTATACTATAGAGAGAGAGTAATATATTTTCTATTTATCTACTCTTATAAATACATGTAGTGAAAGCATATAATATAACTCTTCGTGTCTTATGATGAATTGGATTTTATTATTTATTCAAGAATTTTTTTTTTGATCAGGTAAAATGAAATTTTATTAATGTAGGATTCAAGGTAAGAGATTTACCTGCATACAAATTACAAATAAAACAATCACTCCAATCCTCAATTTTAACCAGCATTTAGAAAAATAATTTTGTCTTCTCTCATCCAACTAGAAAAACTAACACAATTAATACTTTTAGTTCTCCATCTAAGCCAACTCCAGGATCGAATTTTTATTTCCTCAATTATTTCTTGGAGGTGCGATTCCACATTCTGAAAGATCTGTTTGTTCCTGTTTTTCCATATTATCCAAATTGTGCATGACCAAATTGTCGCCATGATCTTTTTTACCTTACTATTCTGATGAAGATTCACGAATGTCAACATGTTCCTCGTTAGCTCCGGTGGTAGTGGTGCATAGAAGCCTATCCAATGGAGAATGTCTGCCCAGATATCCTGTGATTTAGTGCATTCAATGAATAGATGTTGCACGTTCTCCATCCCAGTATTGCAACTATTACATGCCGTTTCCATTCCTTCCGGCCAACTTCCTCTTCGTAGAAGGTTTGTCTTTGTCGGGATTCTGTCCCTGAGTGATCTCCACACATGAATTTGAACTTTACTTGGGATAGCATTGTACCATGTAAATTTTGTCACCTCTGACTCTATAACAGTTGTTCTTGGTGCAACTTTCCTGTTCAGTAGCATTGCATATATCTCTTTCACTGTATATCCGTCCTTTGTGTTTTCCTTCCATTCCCATCTGTCAGTTTGGTTGTGTGTTGGTGTGAACCTGCTAATAGACTGCATGAATTCAAGAAACATGTTAGACTCAAGACCTCTAAATCTTCTTCTCCAACTAAATTTCCATTCCCATTTTCCATCCACCCAAAACCCCAGTTCTGAAATCATTTTCCTTCTATCCAAACTAATGTTATAAAGCCTAGAAAATTTATCTTTCAACCTTCCACACTCTCCCCAATTATTTTTCCAAAAGAGTGTTGACTCACCACTTCCTACTTTTCTACCCAAGCCCTCTTCGAACCATCCTCCTCCCTTATCTGACAAATTATTTAGTACTGTGCTCCACCATCCCCTGATTTTTGGAACTCGGACACCCTCTCTTCTAAGACACTCTAGACCTAAGCTCTCTCCAAGAATCTTATTGTTAACTTCACAAATATGTAACGTTATTTATTCATGTAACCATGTATTAATACAGAATATATACAAATTCATTTTTAAAAGTGTTGAATTACTCTGTTGGATTAAAAAATGGGTCTAAAATAAGGTTTATTATGTGGTGCACCCGGTACACTGGTGCACTTGTAGGTTTATAAGGTAAAATGGAGGATGTATTGTGTAATTATTAAAATTATTTTAATTATTTTATTTTTTTAGATGGTAAAGATTAAATAAAAAATTGATCTAATAGTTGAAATTATCCAAATGCACCGATACCCATGCACCGCAGTTTGACTCTAAAATAAGAGTAGATATTCGGTGCACCCGAATGCACCTATATATGTATAACTTTTGGAGTTTTTTCAATACAGGACCTGAAAGATAGGTAAACTATTAATTAGGGACCCGAAAGATTTTTGCTATCAATTCAGGACCCGAAAAGATATGAAACTATCAATACAAGACCTAAAATCATAGAATTTCAGGTCCTGAATTGATAAAAATACATTAAAATTTCATGGTTTCAGGTCCTGTATTGATAGTTTCATATCTTTCGGGTCCTTAATTGATAGCAAAAATCTTTCAGGTCCCTTATTGATAGTTTATTTATCTTTCAGGTCCTGTAATGAAAATAATAATTGTTGGACTCAATTTTTCATTAAAAAAACTAACAAACAAATTGTATACATTTTTATTCATAA
This sequence comes from Pogostemon cablin, assembly GCA_023678885.1. Taxonomy (NCBI): domain Eukaryota; kingdom Viridiplantae; phylum Streptophyta; class Magnoliopsida; order Lamiales; family Lamiaceae; genus Pogostemon; species Pogostemon cablin. Next base: position 1,337,156 of record CM042989.1, read on the forward strand.
TTATATATGTTTTTGTTCATAATTATATACGTTTCTGAAAGTGGGTGCATCGTATCCTCAGGTACACCCAGGTGCACAGTAGTATTATCCCTAAAAGAAATGTATAAATTAACTTCAGAAAACAGGATTCAAGTGCACACGTATTTATTTATTGGAAGAAAGATTCATAAATGGGCCTCCGACATAGACTTGTAATTTTATTGGGCCTTTAAGAACTAATGGCCCATAAACGACCCTAGAGGCCTAGCTGAAGGCCCTTTTAATAAACCTTGTTGACCAATTTGATATTAGTCTCATTTCTAGGACCGAAATGCAATTTAACCTATTTTTGTGAAACTACGTACTCTACCTGCTAAATTGTACACAAGCCGAACAATATCGCAGTCGACGGTGGGAAGCCCCGCCATTAACGCCGAATTTCTTCGCTTCCACTGAAATCTCGCGTACCATTTTTCGATATTAATCCTTATTTTTCCCAATTCATTCTTCCCGGTAACAATTTCCGATTAATTTCGTTTAATCCATTTGAAAATGCTATTTTAAGATTAGCAAAAGTAGAATATGGCCTCTTTGTTTTTTCGCCGGAGAATTTCTCGAGCAGTGCTTCCTGGTAAGTCACTTCCTAATATTATATCTTTGTGTCTTTGAATTTTTTTTTGTTTGATTTTTATGTTTTCCGCTAGTTGATTGACTTGATTGAGAAACGAGAAGAATGATGACAGAATAGGTCAACGTAATTAGTATGCTAGATGTTAGAGAGAATTTTGGGTATTTTTCTTAATTTGATAGTGGGAGTTTTTAGTTCCTCAACTAGCAGAAAGAATGGAAGTGTAAGAAAGCTGTGACTTTTGATTTTGTCTGATTGACTTGCCTTCGGGTTCAATAGAGTTCTGACTTTGGTTGCATTTCACCCTTCTTCTTCTTCTTTTGAGTTCATATTGATGATCATTATTTTGGATTACATATTTTATTCCACTGTGAAATTGTAATCAGGAGGATCCATGGATAAAGGTCATGCATTTATAGTGATAACATTATTCTGTATTTGCTCATTCATATGATCTTAATCTCCAGAGTTTGTCCTTGTTGCTTCTATTAACATAGCAGACGATCTCCTATTTTTTCTATGAAAGTATTACAAATCTACAATTCTTATTATCACGTATGATGTATTTCAAATTCTAGAATTTGGAATTACTGTACTGAATACGAGACTTCATTCAGTGGCACTATATTTGTCCACCCACGACTATTTTTGTCTGATTATGTTTCACTTCTTCACTGTCGATCAGATAATGCAGAGTCCTATCTTTCAACTTTAGAAGCAAAGTTTGGAACTTCATATAAATGCCTACGAAAGCTTAGCAGTTCTACTGATTCAAATAAAGTTGATTTTACAGACCTTACGTAAGTGGAAAAATACCAAGATCAACTTTAATACCTCAGTAATTCAATTGCACTCTTTCTTGAACGCATTACTTTTTTTTCCTTCACTTTTAGGTGTCCTCATGCGTGGTACCCTATTGCTCGTCGAAAAAAGAGGATAGTAACATTGCATGTTGGTCCAACAAATAGTGGCAAAACATACCATGCTCTGAAGCGGTTGGAGTTGAGTTCTTCAGGTAAGCAGATCCACTCTTCTGATCTTCTCAGCTGCAACTAATTGCCTGAGCTGCATTTAGAATCTGATTTGATAATTGTACCACAGGTATTTATTGTGGGCCTTTGAGGCTTTTGGCATGGGAGGTTGCTCACCGAATGAATAAAGCTAAAGTTCCTTGTGATTTAATTACTGGACAAGAGAGAGAAGAAATTGATGGAGCAAAGCATAAGGCCGTTACTGTAGAAATGGCAGATGTGACATCTGATTACAACTGTGCAGTTGTTGATGAAATTCAGGTGTGCCTGGACAAACCCAAGGGTTGTGTGCAAATTATTTAAAAAATCATATAAGTTGAAGTTTCCACATACCTGGACTGTGTTTGTACATAAAAAGCTATGTCGTCTCCCATTTAAGCTAAGAATTTTTATCATATTTGATTATTCGTCTTTGTCGCCAATGAAATTTCTGAGGCAATGTCGTTTCCCATTTCTGAGTCTAGTTATCTGCTATTGAAACTGACTATAGAATAAAAAAATGTGTGAGTAGCCTAGATGAAATAATTCACGAAACTCACATGAGATGGTTTCGCGTGTAGGTAGAAGGCCTTTTGGATGCTCCACTGCACCTTTAATTTTTTTGTGGATTCTTTACTGAATTGTTTAATGTAGAGCTCATATGTGTGATGTATTTGCTCTCTTAACAGATGTTGGGGTGCAGTAAAAGGGGTTTCTCATTTACAAGAGCTCTGCTAGGGATATCTGCTGATGAGTTACACTTGTGTGGGGATCCAGCAGCTGTTCCTTTAATCCAAGAAATGCTTAAAGTGACTGATGATGAAGTCAAAGTATGGTATTACAGCCTTCCGGCTAAATAATTATTTTCTTTCAATAGTGAAACTATGTGACGACTTTTAATTTTTATCAGTGAAGACTTCATTCATTTTCTGTTTTATCTGCATGTTATTGCTTATGCACGGACCAAATTGTGGAAGAGTACAGTTGATTATGGTAATGAATCTGTGTAATGACTACTTTTTTCTGTTTCCTTTAGGTTCAATACTATGAGAGACTTTCACCTCTCGTCCCTTTGAAGGTTCCTCTTGGGTCTTATTCTAACATTCGGACAGGTGACTGCATTGTCACCTTTTCACGACTTGACATTTACAAGAAAAAGGTAATCATAACAACTCTATATGTAGTTAGATACTTAGATTGCTGTAGGTTGTACTTCTAATCAGGATCTCTATCTTTTAAATGTCTCCATAAAATTCATAATTTAATTTAGCAAATGAAAGTGGAAAAGAAAGACAAGCAACATGCGCAGAGAGAATTGTAAACAGGGGCGGATCCAGGAAATTTTTTTCGGGGGTACGACGTAATTATAAAAATATTACTCCCTCCGTAAGTAACATGTGTTTTTTGTATGCGTAAATTAAGAAAAATTAATTTTTATATTTAAAGTTGCTTAGACGTGTGTAAAAAATGAGTATTTTAGATAATTTAATGAAAATATGTATAAAATTATTGAAATATGTGTAAAAAATGGATATTATTGAGATGTATTTCTACCATTTTTAGGAAAGTATATTTGTGCTGAAGCGGATAAAAAAAAGTGTGAAGTAATTAGAGGGATGGAGGGAGTATTTGATATTCAAAATCGTATAATAATTAAATAACACCCTAAAATTATACTTAATTATTGTTGACACCATCTACTTTTTATTTGTAAAAAGCAATGTAAGACATTATTATTATGAGTTTATAGTGTAAATTTATTAAAAATTATGATAAATTGTTTATAAATTTATATTAATTAAATAATTTGGGATACAAATTAATTAATATATAACTATTTATATATATAAATATATATATATAAAATTTTAAAAAGAAATTGGGGGTGGGGTGGGGGTGGGGGTAGGGGGGTTGGGGGGGTTTTGGGGGTACAGCCGTACCCCCTTGTACCCCCCTGTATCCGCCCCTGATTGTAAAGATACATGCGCATGTAAAGGCACAATTATAATATTCCCATTGCTTTAATTTTTTTATTTTCTTAAAAATTCCCCCTTATCATCATTAATCTTGACAGAGAAAAATTGAAAGTGGGAAGAAGCATCTTTGCTCTGTTGTGTATGGTTCACTGCCTCCAGAGACTCGAAGCAGACAGGTTTTTATCTTTTAAAATTTTTTATTTGTCTCAGGATTCAATATTTATCTCTGATTTGACTTTTCTCCATTTTTTATTGTGTTTTTATTGGTTGAATTTCATATACTCCCTCCGTCCCGGGTATTATGCACACGTATGTGGGCATGTAAATTAAGAAAAGTTGTTTTTTTATGTGTATAATGTAAAAAAAACGTAGAGGTAACTGGTAAGTTGGGTAATTTAAAGAGAAAAAGTAAATAAAGTGTTGAGAATGATGAATAAAGTATTTAAAAAAGGTAAGATATATAGTGTATTTTTACTATTAATGGAACGTGCAAAAATACCTAGGAGACTCACAATGGAAGGTGTGCAAAAATACTAGGGACAGAGCCCGTGAAGGGAGCATCGGATTAAATGTGTCAGGATGCCAGACTCTTTTAAAAATTAGTCTTGCAAGACTTCACAAATAATTTTCATTTTCTTCTCTGTTGACATTTTGATTCTTAATTTGATGAATCTGAAACTGGCTGAAGTAATCAATTCCTTAAGATTGCAGGCAAAAATGTTCAACGATGAAAACAATGACTTTGATGTTCTTGTGTCGAGTGATGCCATTGGAATGGGTCTCAATCTTAACATATCCAGAATTATCTTTTCAACATTGAGCAAATTTGATGGTTCTGAAATTCGATTGCTTACTGTTTCCGAGATTAAACAGATTGCTGGTAAATTTTCTTCTGTGTCTGCTCTAGGCACCCTTCTTCTAAGGGTCACAAGCTTATCAAGAAGTGTCATTGATTTTTTTCATGTGAAATATATTGAGTTTGGATCTCTTGCAGGAAGAGCTGGCAGGTATAAGTCTAAATTTCCTGTTGGTGAAGTGACTTGCGTAGATCCTTCAGATCTACCTTTACTTCATGAAGCACTGAAGTCTCCCTCTCCAACTCTGAAGGTATTTAATTTTTATTTATTTTTTCCATGAAAGGCCCCTTTTAGCTGTATATTCTTGATGATTTCCTCTGTTATATGTCATATGATGCAGCAAGCCGGACTATTTCCTAACTTCGATCTTTTATTTATGTACTCGCGTCTACATCCTACCTTTGGTTTATACCAGATATTGGTAGGTTTTGCTCTCTTTCCCTCTCCCACAACCTATTTACCTGGTTGTTTGATTATTTATTTATTTATTTATTTATTTATTTTCATTTAGATATTTGATATTACTTATACCTTGATTACTTCTTCACTCCTCACTTGTGCCTTGATTGTTTTAAATTTGCCCTATCCCATCTGTTTATTTTATTTCCACCAGCTGAAAAGCTAAACAAAATTATTTTCTCACTGTATATTAAAACTTAAAAGCTATATACTACCACTAATAGATGCAGATAGTTGGAAATGAGTGGATTTCTTTCTTGCTATTCAGGAGCATTTTGTGGAGAACGCCAAATTGTCAGAAATTTATTTCATAGCTAACTGTGAGGATTTGCTGGTATGAAAACTCTCCCCTGCCTCCTTGACATCTGTCTTTATTTTTCATCTGTTCTTTCTCTTTTTCTCTAATATCAATTTATGTTATGCCAAATTCCTTTTCTTATAAACAGAAAGTTGCTGCAGTAATTGATGAGCTACCTCTTACTTTGAATGATAAGTATCTTTTTACTATGAGGTAACAATTTGGTCCTCCCGTTCTCTTCAGCTCAAAATATAACCTTAACGAAACTATTAACAGTTTTTGAGGATAATGATGTCTGGTAATCCTTGGGGAATAAAATAGATGCATATATTCTACTTTACAGTTTCTCTGTTTTACATTCTCACCACTATCATCTAATGTTGAATGAGTAATCGTGTGTGAGTTTTTTTTTTTTTTTTTTAATCTGAAGAAAAGAAAAATATTATACGAACAATTCTAGCATGGCTTGTTGGCTGTTTTTGTTAACTCAATTTTTAATTGCAGTCCTGTTGACATGGATGATGACATCTCATCTCAGGGACTCACCCAGGTGAGATCTATTTCTAGAATTTTAGTTATTATCAGCTTTTTTATTTAGTTGAGTAGACTAAACTTTTCTACTTCTGTTGGCAGTTTGCATCAAGTTATGCTAAAAATCAAATTGTTCGGCTAAAGGAAATATTTACTCCTGGAACGCTAAAGATCCCAAAAACACAAAAGGAACTTAAGGAGCTCGAATCAATTCATAAGGTCTGTCATTTGTTTATTATAGTTGGAATATGTACCCACTCATCCTTGTTAATACATGTGAGCCGATCGTCATGTTTTCAAGGTATTGTTTTTTATTATCTTATTGTTCTTTGGATACCAAAGGTTCTGGATCTGTATGTTTGGTTAAGTTACCACATGGAAGATAGCTTTCCAGATCGGGAGCTCGCGTCATCCCAAAAGGCTCTTTGCAGCACGTGAGTTGCATACTTTCTCCCACACTTGGTTATAGAATTCAACATTTAATGGAACTTTCGATTTGTACAGGATGATCGAGGAGTTTTTAGGAATGGACGTGTTGCGGAAGCCAAGCGCCAGAAAGTTGCGACGTCCTCTCGCGAAATATCTGCAGTGATGGCATCTTCAAAACTACACATTCCTAATGTATGGATAATACCTTTTCAAGATTCATCCATATACAATTTCTTATCATCTGTTCCCCGTGTGCTTGAAAAGCAAGACGAATGGAAAGTAATCGTTTATTTCTTCCGTGCCATCGGAGCTTCATCCCAACTTCACTCTACCGTTTAGTGCCTTCATAGGGACATCGTTGAAAAGATGAATGTATAATGGATGTTTGTACAGTTTAATTTTCTCAATTTCATTTTCCAGATTAATTTTAGTATTTTTTATGATAGTCATATGTTTGTTAGCAATTAGCAAGGAATGCGTCCTAATTTGGATTTGGATTTCAGTTTAAATTTTCTCTCTCTCTTAACAGTCTCTCACATCCCAACGTAAAAGAATAATGGAATCAAAATTAAGTGAAGTGATGAGAATTTAAACATAATGTAACCATGAATCAATGTTATGCTGAAATGACATGAATTAGCAGTGACCACTCTCTTATTCTTACTAGAAGTAGAAGTAATAGTTTGTTGGATTTTAAATTTAAATTTAATTTTGTGAAAGTATCTTTGATGCTCTAGATTAATAGAGAATATGGAAATATCTGGATTAGTTTTTTTTATGTATTTGTGAAATTGAAATTCTCTAAAAATGTGTAGATATGATATAATAAACTAGTATCATCATGAAGTGATCTAAAATCCTAGAATCATTTAGTAATATGAAATGATGATATTATCTAGAATGTTCTAGATTAGTTTATGTATTTTTGAAATATCATGAAGTGATAAAAAATCCTTAGTAACATGGAATGATGATAGTTATCAAGAATGTTTAGGAAGTGTGTGAGAGCTTGCATGAACTATTATAAATAAGTGATACTAATGATCATTTTCTGCAACTCACAGTTAAGTTGAGAGTGAAGTATATTTTATTCCAAATGAGGATTTTTTTTTATCTAATACTATATGTTTAATTTTAGAATTGTTATTAATGTATTTAAATATAGAAACTTTTATTAAGTTATTTAGTGATTGATCTAACAAATTAAATAAAAAAAAATATTCCACCAAACCAAAAATTAAACCTCTGTTTTATAAGAAATAAAAACTTTATTAGCAGAGCTATGAACTAAGGAATTCCTAGTTAATTATCCTAGTTAATTATTTACTAAAACGTCATTACCATTCATTAAATGTATCTACGTTGAATCTATTAGGTTCAAAAATGGAGAAAAAAATATTAGAACACTCTTTAAGTTCAAAAATAAGAAGATATTAGAAACACCCTAATTGCTTGATTGATTTTGTTAAGATTGCCCTCAAGAACGGTTCTTGATTGATTTTGTTAAGATTGCCCTCAAGAACGGTTCTCATTAGTGTTATATGGTTGTAAGTTTGTCTATCTCTCAATAAAGGCTAACCTTCCCAACGACCCCACCACCTGACACCAAAACGGAAGAAATGCCTCCCCAGACAGAATTAGCCGTCACTCTCATTAGTGTTATATGGTTGTAAGTTTGTCTATCTCTCGATAAAGGCTAACCTTCCCAACGATCCCACCACCTGACACCAAAACTGAAGAAATGCCTCCCCAGACAGAAGAAATGCCTCCCCAGACAGAATTAGCCGTCACTCTCATTAGTGTTATATGGTTGTAAGTTTGTCTATCTCTCGATAAAGGCTAACCTTCCCAACGATCCCACCACCTGACACCAAAACTGAAGAAATGCCTCCCCAGACAGAATTAGCCGTCACTCCTGCCATTTAAATTATATATCGACTACATATTGACTTTAGAGAAAGAAGTATGTAAATCATGTACTACAAAATAAATTAATAAAGCAATATATATGTTAGAATTTGATAAGTAATTTTATTTAGGATGTAATGGAATATTTTATCTCTTATTAAAGAATAATATGAAAACAGATTAATGTGTTAATCTAATTTACAAGTATTTGAGTGTTAATCTGATTCACAAGTATTTGACAAAAAGATAAACCAATGTTAATGGCATGAATATTTAGAAGTGCACAATCCCTTATTCTTTACTTCTGTAAATAAATTTAAAAAAAAAATTAAAAATCCCTTATTGTTACTCATAAAATTTTAGGTCATTGGAGAACATGGAGAGTTGTAGATTAATTTATGTTTTTTATGAAATTGGAATTCTCTAGAAACGTATAATATGATACAAACAAATATCATGAAGTGATCTAAAATTCTAGAATCATCTAGTAATATGAAACTCATAACAAAGTCGAAGCGTATTTATTGCGAACGATCCCAACATCTCAAATTTCTTTAAAAAAATTCCTAACACTCAAATAATTTAACTTTTAAAAAAAAAAAAAAATCTAATTATTTGCAAGAAACTAACACAGCTAAAGAATTCATATTTTAATGAAGGGATCAAAACGTAAAACCGATGAACTCTTCAACAGTTATATCAAGAAAACCCATTCAAGTATCTACACTAAGCGCAAATTAAAAATAAAAAATGGAGAAACGATATTAAGGCCCCCGTGAGGGAGCAAAGCAGAAACACCCTCTCATTTGATCTTCTGGTATCATACCTCCTCCCCTACTCGTGTCGATAGCTTCCATTAACCTCACTACCTCAACCATGTCGGGTCGTTTACTAGGGTTAGCATCCCAACATCTTTTCATGATATTTGCAAACGAACTTGGACAGCAACGAGGTATGTCTGGACGGAGATTCTGAGGGTGTAGACGATGATAAAGGCGTCAATTTTCTTCATAAGATCATATTCAAAAAAGGTATACTATGAAAATATCCATACATGTCTGACCACAGCAGATGAAACTTCAGCAAAGCTAAGATCTACGTAAGGGAGATCACAACAGTATATTTCCCAAAGGCAGATTCCAAAGCTGTAAACATCGCATTTCCTATTGTAAGGCTTGCCATCTAGTACCTAAGTAGATGAGAAATGCAAAAAAATAATTGATCATATGGAATAAAATGTATAACTATTATGCAACAAGGGATACCTCTGGGGCCATATAGCCAAGGGTTCCAGTTTCACCAGTCATATCCTTTGGATTTTGAGCTTCAACGCGAGCAACACCAAAATCAGCAATTTTTAGTTTTCTTTGATCATCTAACAACATATTTTCTGCTTTAACATCACGATGTACAATATTCCTCGAGTGTAGATAGCTTAACCTGGTGCAGTTCAGAATAAAATAAACAAACACTTGTCGAAGAATCCCAATCCACATACTGTATTATTATTACTATAATAATACCCCTTGAAAGATCCAAAGCTAGTTGAACCACAATTTTAAATGTTATTACTATAATCATACCCCCTTGAAAGATCCAGAGCTAGTTGAACCACAATTTTAAATGGAAGCTTCTTTTTCCGGTTCTTGAATAAGAAGTTCTTCAATGTCCCTCCAGTAAGGAACTCCACAAGAACACAACATGCCCTGGGAGGATGGTCGGGGTCATCCTCAGATGGGTTTTTGGAAGGAATTTTTATTTCCGAAGTCCCCATTGAAGCACCAATAAACTATATATTTTTAAACAAAAAGTTATTAAACTCTTGAACATTACAAAAGTTAGTGAAAGAGACAGATGCTTGTATGTAATTAATTTATAAATGAAGATAAATAGTTTGATAATTACTTTGGTAACATTTGGATGGTCAAGCATGTGCCAAACAGAAACCTCATTTTTAAATGAGGTTCGAAGAACTTCTGTTTCACTAGCTGTGGTCGCACCATCCTCTCCCCAATCCAACAGCTTAACTAGGAACCAAAAACATCACATTAAGAACTACTAAATTTGTAACAATTGTTTCAGTCAAGAACTTTGAGAATCATCACACCATAATAAAAGAAAGTCTCTCATGTAAGGAAACAGGGTGCCCTGCTTTTCTCATATAACACTAAATAAAATCCTACAGAAAGAATGACATGCCCCAATCCAACAGCTTAACTAGGAACCAAAAACATCACATTAAGAACTACTAAATTTGTAACAATTGTTTCAGTCAAGAACTTTGAGAATCATCACACCATAATAAAAGAAAGTCTCTCATGTAAGGAAACAGGGTGCCCTGCTTTTCTCATATAACACTAAATAAAATCCTACAGAAAGAATGACATGGGAATCAATCAACTACCGTATGGAGATTATAAAACTAAAACTATAATGACACGTAAAGAAAAAGAAGAAGCAATCACCTGCAACATCTTGACCATCATAAGTGCCTCTATAAACTGTACCATATGTTCCCTGAGCCACAAGATACCGAATTTCCAACTTCAATGGATTAATCTCCCATTGTTCCTTGGGTCTTCCGCTATTCTGACTATCTAAGTTTTTAGACCAAATCCTACTCAGATGCTTCTCAAGCTGCACATCCAACTTTTTTAGATCGACTTTATCAGCTCGAAAAACCATGTCTCTACTGTTGAAGCTCCTTGATCTCATACCAGATAAACTTACACTTCCTACACCTTTCAATTTTGGGGCATCTCTAACCTCACTAGCTTTCACCCCTTCCCAACATTCATCCATTGTTTTTTGATCCATGATCCCAAAAACTCAACCCCACAAAACAGAGCCTTAATCTTGAAAAATGCCCTGAAAACTCAACCCAAAAAACAGAAAAACTAATATTGTTAATTGTTAATCTCAAAGTAGACAAATGAATAGGATCATTAAGATTGAAGTCTTCACATCATCGATTGGCAACAAAGTTGGAAAACAAGCAAAACATCAAAAACTAGGTATTAAAATCAAACAACACTGTTGTCCTTCTGAGATGAATCTAGAATCCATCCATAGGAATGTAGGCAAGAAATACGTTAATTCCAACACCTCCACCTTAACAAATAAGGGCCACCATTAATGCATAAGATTGTAAATTGACTTTTCAAGAATTCAAAAGCCTCAATTTGCCACCACACCACCCCCATCAGAGATTAATAAAATCCAAGGTAAAAAGATAAAAAGTAAACCCTAAGAAAAGGACCCTCTTCTTTTTATATTATTTCAAAATCACTAAAACCACTCTAGACTAGACCCACCCAGAATAATATTTGTTCAACAGATCTTTCTCCATGGGATAAACAAAATTAGGGTTCCCAGAAATTCACACAATTAAACAGTGAAACAGCAAAAAAGTTGTCCAGACGATTATGCAGGAAAACAAAACAAAATAATCCAAAGTAATATTAAATAACTTGTTTTGGTGGATATATCTTCCGTAATTAATTAAGAGACGCAGTATGTGGAGCGAAGGAAGAGAGAATAAGTCTTAGCGAGATGAAGGGGTTGAGAGAAAAGCGCGGGTCTTGCCTACAATTGAGGTTTTATTTTTCAGAAGAGAGAGACTGAGAAATGTTTATGTGGGACAGAATCAGCACCGTACCAAAGAACAAATGTACTATTCCGTGCATCCAACTAAATTACCTGTACTAGGTTTATGGAACTAGATGACCAAAATGCCCTTTATATATTATACTCCCTCCGTTTCATGTATTTTTATCCACTTTTACGTATTTTTATTCATTCCATTTATTTTCCATTTGCTCCAATGATTCAAATCAATACATAATATTTTATTACATACTTTTTACAATCCCAACAATTTTAATTACTTTTTTACACTTTATTCATCATTCCCAATAACTTTATTTACCTTTTCTTTTTAAATTACTAATTTATCCCTACTTTTTCTTACATTATATATTTAAAAAATAACACGTTTTAATCTTTATGCTCGTACAAATGGATAAAAATACCCGGGACAAAAGGAGTATTTATATTTTTTTTACATTAAAAAAAATCAATCTCTCACTCAATAATTTAAAGACTTGCATTTTTACGGGCGATTCTTGGTGGACCCGTAGACCCTCACACATGGGTATGCACTGCGCACAAGTGTGAGGTTGGCTGACCACGGATCTGCTAACTATACCTCTTTTTTTACTATTAATTGAGGTTGAATGGAAACAACCATTTTTCATTTAAATTACTCATGGATCAATGCTGATTGATTTAAAATAGAAGAATATATAATGATCTAAATACTAATTTTATTATTTTCTAATTAGTGAGGAACTAAGGGTCCTTTGTGAAGCAAGAAAATTCAATTTCTAATGAAATTAGGTTTGAATGAAATTCATTTTAATTTGTAAGTATATGAAATTAAGAGTCTAACTACGATGCACTTGGTGCACCGTTGAACATGAACGATCTTAACCATCATCGTGTATTAAACAAGTAAATTAATTGCTGATTAATTAAATACCAGAATGGTGGGCTTAAAGACTGGACCAGTTCCAACAATAAACCCAACAAAAGAAACTAAATAGATAAAGGCCCAATAAAAGGGGTAAATAGGTAAGGGCCATCCCATCATTGTTAAAGCCCATTGCAGTTATTCCAAATCTCAAGTTTCTTTGCTACCAATTAAAAAAATATAAAAAAAATAGTAATAATAATAATATTATTATTTATTATTATTATTATAAAATTGAACAAATTAATAGGGACAAAAGAGTCAAAATTCGAATAATTAATTGGGATTTTTCACTTGTGAATTTAATTTAATTATTAAGCTCAATACAAATCCAAAACTGAGTCCGTCAAAAAAAAAAAAAAAAAAAATATCCAAAACTGAGTGCATGGTTTCAAGCCAATTGCAGAGATCATTTTTTACACCTCGAGTTTTTAAGATCAGATTTTCAGCCCTAATTAATAAGTACTTAATTATAAGAGAGAGCTAACAAGTTCAAGTTTGATTTAGATTTATGAATTATAAATTCAAAAAAAAGTTGAATATTCAAGAATTACAAATGATAGTAGAAAATCCCTCAAATCAACAGCATGGATACATGCTTCTTCCATCTAAAACAAAAAAAAACTGGCCTATCTACCCTCTGGTTCTCATAATGGTAATGCTGCCTTTGCCACCATCCGTACGGATTTTCGTCTTCCCGACGACCGGTTTCCCTGAGAATGCCGATGTGGGATAAGAGACGACCGGATCTTCTGTTGGCTTCGGCTTTGGTGGATCATGTATCCTTCGATTAATGTCCTTGAGAGTGACGTCTCCATGGACGCCGCATGGTTTGATGAACGCGAACGGATAGACGACAGACGAGGCCAGTTTGGGAGGCATATGCATGTATGACTTCCGACCTGAACTTGAATAAAGAAAACACATACATGATCAATTAGGCAATGTATCATAGCTAGAGAGGTAAAAGGGATGATTGATTACCTTTGAAAACTACATTTGGATGAGTGTTGACAGGATGAGCATCATGGTCCTGAGGGGCGTTGCAAAGCTCTGCAAAAAACGTACGTATAGATGGTTAAAGGAGGCGAGACGAGCAAAAATAAAATGATCAAGAGTGCATTATCATTATTACCATTACCAGCAACATCTATATGAACATCAGATGGTTCAGATGCAGAATTGCTGTTCAAACGAAGATCTAGTTAAGGACAGTATCATAATAAGGGTAAATAGAAAAGGCGTCGAGTATTCAAACATACAAATCCTCGTTGCAGTAATGCATCTCCGCGTCATTAAAGCAATCAGCAATCCACCCTTCAGCGGAAGGGTCTAAACATTCGTTGCTGGATACAGGTATGCCTTCTGTAAACACCAGAATCATCAAACACTAGATAAATTACCCTCACATTAACACACTCATGATAAAAATCTGTAAGAAACGAACCGGTGAATCCAGCAACCCACTCAGATAAAGCCTCTTCAAGAGACTCTGGGGTTTCCTAAACATGGAGTAAAAGAGCATATTTAGTAGCTATGTGGAGTGTCAGATGAATAGATGATGTAAAAAACGAGCATGTTAACGAATCAACCTTAGATCTTAAAAATGCCTCGTCGTTGCAAAGAGGTGCTTCCAGAACATCAGACTCAAACTGCAGCATCCTACGCCGTTTTACTTGAGATGAATGCTCCCTGTAAAGCTCTAAATCTTTCCCTTTCGATTCTGCAGTTTGTTAAACGATATACATGTTAATTTTTCGCGTAAAATAAAGGAAACCCCGCGTGTATATAGCACTATCTACTTCGTACCATCAACATTAATATGGTAAGCTATATCACCACAAGCCTTGACAGGGGTAGCTTCATTGTCAAACATAAAAGCAGTAGTGTCTACATTCTGCTCAACTTCATTCATCAGTGATTTACACAAATCTGCTCACCAAATCAACACGAGTTAACCTCTAATCTATCGATTAAACGAAGATATTCGAGGATATAACTTGCCTATACTGGTGCTATCTTCAATAGAACAATCCTGACCTTGCCAATCCCACATTTCACTGCTACCAATTGATAATTGCATTAAAATCACAAAGAAACTAACCAGCAAGTTTAAAAGATGATACACAATATCTTCAAGAATGTATTCAAGCAAAAGATCTAGTACCAACCAGCAATTGCAATAAACAAAGACAAAAATTAATTAAAATTAATAATACCAACAATGACCCCACCAACATTTCCCCCAAATCCAGTTCAGAGTAAAACCAAACCCTAATCCCACAAAATACAACAAAAATCATGAATCAAAACCACCACCTAGTACCAAAAATAAAGTAAATCCAACTTCCACCATCAATGGAGTTCAATTCACTCAAGCTAGAAGTTCAACAACAAAAAAACCCCCCAAAAAAATTCCCATTTTGAGAAAGAAAGAAAAAATGGAGACTCACTAGCCACAGTTCATCTTCTTCGCTGCAATACTCCTCAACTAATGCTATCAATAAAAGCCCAGAAGTTTATTTAATTTTTTTTTTAATGAAAATGAAGGAAAGATAGCCGTTGCAGAGATAGATACAGCAGATGTATGTATATTAGTGCGACCAGACCAGGAGCATTGTCTGCGAGAAAATGTGCTGCTCTAACTCCCCACAAAAGAAAAAAGAAGAAACTCCATTAATGGGGAATCTCCACGTTTTTATTAATACTGTTAAACAAACACCCCTCGAATTATGGAAATTGTCAAGTACACTCCTTTTGGCTTTTGTGCTTTTTTTAATTTTATTCTTTTTTTTTTTATCTCGTTTTAATTTGTGTAAGAAAACATACATCAAACATGGAGTAATAATTGAGAAAACATCATGGGATAGTATAATTTTTGGTGATTTTGGAAATTATAACATGTAGTAGTGATTTTGGTGGTAATACTTAGTTGATTTATATATGTGTAATTAATCCTTTATGCAATTAAAATAGTAATTTCCAGTGAAGTGCACTGAATATAGATGTTATCTATGTATTATCCTACTATATAAATACATTTGTGTGTGTAGTTGCACTTAAAATGGACGATGAATAAGGTAAATGAAGGATATAGTAATTATCTCAAATATATTTATCATGGTTACGGATTTTGTGTGCCTAGAATTATTATCCTAAATAAAAATGTATTTATTTACAGATCATCTCCACTTTATTTAACAAAATATTACAAGTATAATGTGTTTTGTATGATAGAGATGACGTGATGATTTTTAAATTTGTACTTAAAATGAGTATTTAATAGATTAATCTCTCTTTTCATCTCATATTAAATTAGGCAATTAATTAGTTGTGTAGCAAAAATATGCATATGATTAAATGGAAACAGCCTTTTATTTATTTTTAACTTTTTTTTGCAAAAATAAATAAATAGATATTTGAATTGGAAACAACTAATTAGCCATGCTGTGAATTAAATTGGAACTGGGATTATTTTCCAATTCAGATCGAAATTTATGTTAATTATCACATTCCAACTGTATAATGTAACTATTATTAGAATTAAATGTTAATCCTATCTTGGAATTAAATGTAATACAGGCTGCCAAAACACTTAATTAATCGCAATTAATTATTGGTATGAAATTATATTTAAATATATTTGTTATAACATGTTATTAATCACAATTATTATTATTTTTTTTATCTCCCCAATAAAATCACCTCATATTATAAAATAATGTAATCAATTTAATTAGGTATTTTAAAATAATGTAATTAATTAGGAAGATAAACTTCTAAATAGTAGTTTTTTTTTTCTTTTTCTGTATAATTTTCTCATTTTTAGACCAATTGCTCACATCCCTTTTATTTCTTGTTTTGTTCCATATTCATATTCAAAGAACTTTCAATTCGTGATTTATGTTTTATTTATACGTATTTATTATTTTTTTCTAGATAATAAACATATGTTTAACCATGCATAATATTCGAAAACAAACAAATTATAAGAAATATTTTTTTTCAATTATAATAATTATTAGGCGAATTTGTAGTATAAAAAATCATTATAAAAAAATGGCTTCATATTATCATATAACATGTTGCATTATATATTTGACTTCTCTATTGGGCCTTTTGTTGGATTATGGGCCTCCAACTAGCTAAAACTTACAAGAATTGATCAAATGTTAATTGTAAGAATTAATTATATTTTTAGCTTGTTTTACATATATTGTTGCATCATATGCAGTCTAAATAAATAATTAAAAACATAATATGAAAAAAAATATATATATATATATTGAAAAGTGTGCTCTTTCCACATCCCACATTTATTTTTACATTTTCATTTCTTTTCACTTCAGTAAAGTATTTTTACTTTCTTGAAATGAAAACAATAAAATTAAAATAACATCTCCATACACTTTATTTATAAAATATCGGTTTTAACTAATATATATAATAGATTAATCATTTAGTAGTTATCTTTAAAAAAAATAAAAATATTTCAAAAAAAAGTAACAACTAACTTTATTTAATTAGGTAAAAAATAAAATGATGATTATATTTATGAGATAGAAGTAATATATATACTCGAGTTGTACGTAAAAGATGAAGTATTATACTCTGTTCTACAACATATCATTATTAAAGTGATGTTTAGGTTATTTAAATTGATTCAAGAATATATAGACTTTGGTAGATACCCTTTGATTTCAATTAATTTAGTAATAAAGTATTTATTTATTCATTATAACTTACTTTTATTTTTCAACTTACTTTACATCTTCTTCTTCTTTTTCGACTGTAAGAAAATGCATTTTAGAGTTGTATATATTTGGGGTATGGACCAAATGTTATAATCCTTAAATGCTTAATATAACAAATACTATATATCGTACTTTATTTTATTATTAAAAAAAATTACCTCGAAATGAATAAAGAGGGAGTATTTTGTAATCTACGACAAATAAAATTAAAATTAAAAGTTGGGACTAAGTATTTCGTGTTTGCATTATTTATAACATTTGTTTTTGGACAACCCCCAAAACAAGAAGCACTGTTGTCTCCACATGATTTTAGACAAAAAGCCCATTTCCTAATAACCTTCAATTTATAAAAATATGTAATTATATTATTATTAATGGCCATATATGTACACATTGGAATTTGCATAAAACTTAGACCATCAAACAGTAACTTATGTATTAATTTAGTCATCAAGATGCTTTTTTTTTTTTTAAGTTGTACTTACTATCTAGATTTCTATATTAAGAATTCTTGGTGGATGAAGACATTTTTCAGTTCTAGATCTGGTCATGATTAAAGTGGTATGTTTGGAAGTTGATAATAAAATAATTCAAGAGTACTTAAACTTTTATGGATACCCTTTGATTTCTTTTTGTGACTTTAGAAATTAAAGTACTAATTTATGTACTTTAATTATTATTGTATGTATAATCTTTTTCTGTTATTAAATCTTCTTTGTTTCTTGGCCAGTTTAAAGGAAACAAATTTAAGGGAGAGTATGATCTTTATTTAAAGAAAAGGTAAATCGAGTAGATTTATAAATACTTATTGGATTTATGAAATTTATTTTAATAATTCCAAAATAGTAAAAAGATGGAGTATATATGATGATGAGTTAGTCTCCTTACTATAACATAAAATATTACTCCCTTTTTAGTACAATTATACAGTATAAATTATGACTTCTGAAAATAAAATAATTACTCATCTTAATAAAAATGTAAAAATGTTAGTATATCGTAACAAAATTTAAATGGGAGTAATAATTTTTATATAAAAAAAATGAAAATTCATTAATTTCCAAAGTAGTATTTCACGTACTAAAAACTAGAAATTCGAGTGTGTTTATATACGGAGTATAATGAATAATTTGCCATGTGGATATCATGAATCCTTCTCTCGTGACAACCAGCAAATTTTAATTTGACAAATATTTGGATACAACCTCTATTTTGGTACAATTTCCTTCCTTCATATTTAGTATTTTTTTTTACTGTTGCATTTTTTTTATTTAATTTTAGGGATATAATTACAATTTTACCATTGTGATTTATAGTATAATTTATCCTTAGGGTTTAGGGTATAATTGTAATTTTACCATTGTGATTTAGGGTATAATTTATCCCTAGGGTTTAGGGTATAATTATAATTTTACTCTTGTGGTTTAGGGTATTAATTTATCCCTAGGATTTAGGATATAATAGTTATTTAAATAAAATAAATTTAAAAATAAAATAAAAAATAACATTAATGAAGGAGAAGGACTTAATTAAGAAGGGTGGGGACTAAGGGTGTACCAATTCAATTGATACACCCGGTTGTACCATAGTCACTCTCTTTTAATTTATACTACAATACATTCATGTAATTAATATTTTATACTATGCAATTTCTCAATTACTAAATGCTATATGGTGTATATTTTGTACTCCTTCCGTTTCACCCAAACGTCATCGGTTGCTTTTTGTACGTAAATTAAGTAATATTATTATTTTATGTGTAGTGGGTAGTTGTATTAGTAGTGAGTGGTGTGTCACATGTAGAACCTTTTTATTAAAAGTAAGAAATGAGGACATTTGGATAAGATAATATAATAAAATGGAATCTTTCGGTGGGACGTGAGAGTACATGAAGTTGGTAGGCTATGATGATATCCATGCATGCTAGCTTTGACTAATTATGTCGGAGAGAGTTGAAGATGTATATTTAATTGTAGAATTACTTTTTAATTAATTATTATACGTACTTTGGTGAATATGTCACGTGAAATCCATGTCCCAAATTTGGACCACAGAAAAAGGACCTTCTTATTCAAGGAAGAAGACATATTTAATTTGACAAAATAAAAAAATAAAAAAATAAAATAAATAAATGTATTTTATTTATTTATTATTAGAATCTTGGTGCTTAGTTGAACTACCATTGACAAAGAGAAAAGAGTTGAAAGCAAAAATCTAAAGTTGTAGACAGATAATGTGTTATTTTATTTTTACCTTTTGTTGTTTTCACTTGTTTGTGACATGGCTTATTTAAATTATATTTACTCTTGAAAAATTAATGAGAGTACGTTTATTTAATGTATGTTTTTTCTCTTATGCATAATCTATTGTGTATAGTTTATCATGAAATAATAAAAAAAAGGAATAAAAAGGTCCTTTTTATTATCATATATTGCAATTATTTAAACTTCCTTTATATTCAGCATATAAAATAATCAAATCACTTAACAAGTAAAGTCTAAGATTTGGTTCAAATAACAAAGTTTGTTTACAGAATATGTTAAAATTTTGAAGTTTTTATAACTTAATTTGCTTAAGAAAATTCAATATCAAATATTCTTATAAAGTTGATAAAAACTTGTAGTGATCATTTCACGGAACGATTTTCGTGAAATGAATAAAAATGTGATAATATTTCAATTAATTAAAAGAGTGATAACTAATAAATGAAAATAATATTCATCTTGTTAAATACTATTTCATAAATAATTTATAAAAATAAAATAAAAGTCATAATTAACATCTTGAATAAAAAATAATTACATCTTTATCAAAGAGTGATAATTATTTTAAAAAATATAAATAATCTTACCGTGGTCTCACCAATAAAGTTTAAGTTAAATTAAACAATTAAAACACAACCATATGCATAATTAGACTATGCAATATTGAAATACTATAATTTTAAGAGAAATTGAAATTACATCATGCGACTTTTTCAAATAGGATTAACCAACCATTTATACGAATATACAATCAATTGCAATAGAATTAAATACATCTCGAACAATTTTAGAAAAATGTGCTCAAATTTATAAGGATTCCTAACTTTTCAGATGAATTTAGTAAAAATTAAAAATATTAACAACTTTGAAGCAGATGGCCCTCTATTTTTAAAAGAATTGACATATAGTAATTAATACTATAGTCAGCAGACTCAGCACCACGATGTGCATCACATATTAAATTATTCCCAATATTAATGTTGGTTAGATTACGATGGCCCAATCGAAAATCCCAACTTAATATTTGAGCAGCCCCACTCACATTTTTACTCTGAATTGACACCATGATAAAAAATTTGTTTGAGTTTGATTTGATTAAAAATTAAAAGTTTGAATAAATTTTTGTGTTCGATTAAAAAATAGAAATTTGGTTCGAACTCTATTCATAAATAGATAAATTATATAAGTATATAACATAAAGAAAAAAAAAGTAAAAACTACTTAAACTCGATTTGTGTTTGATTTGATTAAAACTTGCGCACACTCAACTTGATTGCTTATTAAACAATTTCAAATACTATATATTATGAAGTTTAATAATATTTTAGATAAACTTAAATAACTTTGTGTTCGATTTGTCTCATTTATACTCCTAACTCCGACAACCCATACTCTCTCCATTCCGTATCAAAATGACAATACAACAATTTATATAATTATTAGTACCATTTTCATAAAAAAAAAAAATCACAAAAAAGTTATTTGTAGAAAGGCGATGAGTGAATTATTTTTGTATCAACCATTGTAATAAATGGTGTACATAAATATGCCAGTTCGATGAGCAATAATAATAAATAAATAGAATAATAATAGAAGTTAAATGATGCAATAAATAGAATTTCACGAGAAGTGTGTTGTTGCAATAAAGAAATTCTCATAGTTAGATAATTAGGTGTGGGGTGGACCATGGCCAGTAATTGTAGACCCTCATGCACATGGCCCCACCCTATTTAATTCCTGGCCGCGCCAAACTTTAATGTTTGGATATTTTTCGATTATTATTATTTATTTATATATATAATGGAAAAAAAATATTTTAAATGATGATATTTATTAATAGGGGTAATTTCTTGTGAGACAATCGATTCATGGTTAATTAGTTAATAGTCAAAGTATGTATGTAGTTGTTGAGAATGAGAATTCACATATTTTGAACTTTAATTTATGTGGAAATTGAGTACGATTTGGTATTAAATCCAGACAAATTAGGATGTGTGTAAGAAAAAGCCACGAATCAGATGTTACTGAGGTTGTTTTAACAAAATTTCACAGGAAAATAGGTCAGAAATACTTAGAATTGAAAAAACACGAATTTCGAGACATTACTCGACCAGTAGTGAATTATATAATAATACCCATCATACTTTAATGTATTATTCATCTTTTTTTTTAAAAGTGTATTTTAATAATTAATAAACATACTCCCTCCGTCCCACGTATTTTTACCCACTTTCCATTTTGGGGTGTCCCACGTATTTTTACCCATTCCATTTTTGGCAAAAATACATAATATTTTATTACCTACTTTTTACAATCCCAACAACTTTAATTACTTTTTTACACTTTATTCATCATTCCCAATAACTTTATTCACCTTTTCTTTTTAAATTACTAATTTATCCCTACTTTCTCTTACATTATATATTAAAAAAATAAAACGTCTTAATCTCTGTGCCCGTACAAACGGGTAAAAATACCCGGGACGGAGGGAGTATTTTACTTATATATATATATATATATATATATATATATATATATATATATATATACTTACGTAATACATTTTTTTAAGAGAAAAAAATGCTGGTTGCACAATGCAACCTATATTATCTTTCATTAATTGATTATAAATTTTAAATTGAAAATAATTGAATAATATGTGAGACACTACCATGTTTTTCATAAGAATTTGTACTTTTGAGGTTGAGAAAAAATAATAATTTAAAACTAATTATTTAAAATAATCAAAAGTATCATAATGACATTAATTTATTATTATGTGTGAGTAAAGTATCATAATATAATCAAAATAAATATAATTTAAACACAATAAAGTATAACGAAGTTATAACATATAAGTTCATACACAATTTATAAATATAAATAAAGATACCACAATATATAACTAACAATATCATAATTTAAGAACGATAAAGTGTCACAGGATACCATTAAATATCAAACAGTACAGTAACGATGAATTTTTGATAAACTAATCTGTGGCTACTCGTAATAATTAATTTAATAATTCATTAATAGTAAAAAAAAAAGTGTGTGAAAACACCTCAATATTATTTTATTTTAATAAATAAAATATTGTTTTAATTAGTTGAAAAAGGTGGCAAGCAAATTAGTTAATAGATTAGGACTAGAGAAAGAGTCAATCCCCACCCTAAAACTTAGTATTCAACCAATGATTAATTGACCACTAATCATTTTCTTAAATGAATTTAATTCCATATTAAACATAAAAGATATGCCCTATATAAAACGGACTCACAAAAAACCGCAAGAATCATAACTGTAAATCCCGAATAAACAGAAATTTTATGTCATTAAATTTAATAAATACAAATATAGTAACAAAATGGAAGCAGTCAAAGAATGTTTGTTGAAGAAAAAGGGAGCAATTTATATGATAATTAAAACTGTATTTAAATTATTTATTTCTTGCCATGTAAGTCTAGATATAGAATTGACTAATTAATCAGATTCACACTCGCACAATGAAATAATATCGAAACTAGCATAACTTAGAGAGATATAATTTACATTTAAATTAATAAAATAAATTTCCACCAATTTAAATTAAATCAATAAAAATTGTCTTAGTAAAACTTTTTATAAACCAAAAAACTAGGTTGACTACCAAGTATTTATTTAAATGGTACTTTTGGATTCAATCCATTTAGAACCTTGAATTATAAATTCATTTAAAATAATTTATAGATTATAGAATTGTGCATCTAATATGTTTTTTAAGATTTTTTTAATCTGTAATTTATTATTATTAAAATAATGTACCAATTATGCATTATTAAGATGAGTGTTTTTTAATTGATTACGTAGTATTTTTTTAAATAATAAAATAAAATGAGTGTGTTGACATTTTTTAAAGTGCTAATGAGTACTCCCTCCGTCTCTAAAAAGTTGGCACACTTTCCATTTTGGGTTGTCCCACAAAAGTTTGCACATCCCAAAAAAAGCAAAAAGTAAAAAACAATCACCCTTCCCCATACATTTTAATTACAAAAAAATCATCTCTACCTACCATACTTTATCATTTATATATTACATAAAAATATCATTATACCCCTAAAAGTTATCACTTTCTTAATCTCCGTGCCAAAAAGAGGTGTGCAAACTTTTTAGAGACGGAGGGAGTAGTTGTTTGTATTGAAGCTTTTATTATTGTATGTATAGTAAAATAATAAAAGTATATGGAATATGTAATGAAATACAGTGATTAAATTATATGAATAATGTTTTTAAAAGATTAATGGAGTAATTTTATAATTTCAAGTCTTAAATTATATACCTACAAATTTACCATTTTAAGTTTAATAACAAAAATAAAATAAAATAACAAATAAATAGTTTTAAAGCGAAAATAAAAATGATACTCTGAACATCGAAGTAAAGGGGGGGAGTTATAATGGGGAGGCATTAATTATTATATCAAATCTAGATTTTTTTTTCTTTCCAATTACATCTTAATAACAGGACCAAAGTATCTGTAATAATCAACATTAAATATAGATTTGTAGGTTACACATGAAATTAAATTACTGCAATGTTTTAATTTCCCTACCAAGAAAAGCCCCTCTTTCCAATATTTCTTGGCATGCGATATAAAACTTAAGCCACAATCCAACACAAAGACAGCAAAGTGTGTTCTTTGTTGGATAGTGGGGTCGAGAAATATCCATTCTTTATTCCCTTTTGTTTGTTCATCTTCATTTCCCGCTTCTTCTTCAACTCAATCCACTCTTTTTTTGACTCATTCGTTTTCTTACAAGCGGATTATTCGAGGGGGACAAATACTGTTTGATGCGCATGTTTGTGAAGCAAATAAGGATGATGCAGAGGTGAGGTAGATAAAATGGATGTGGGTGTGGAAGAGAAGACCATGTTACAGAGTGAAGTGATGGATACTCCAGATAGAAGCAAGAATGGTCATAATGCAGCCACATCTATTATCAAATTTGAGGTTTTAATTTGGTTTTTTTATTTACATTGCCTTTAATGGGGTTCCTTGTTTGTGATTGAATTGATGTTGAATAGCCTCTGTAAATTATTCAAGAGTAGTAGGGGTGTATTTGGGGTTTTCGTGTGATTGATCTCTTATTTGTTTTGGTTTAAGGGAAAACCAAAAAAAAAAAAAAAAATTGGAAGAAGAAGTTTCAATTGCTCTGAATTTGTTTCCTTTTCTTACCTTCTTCTTTCTTTCTTTCTTATTTTTTGTAAATAAATGACACGTGTGCCATTATAATGGCTATTGAAAGATCTGGTTGCCTTAGCTGGTATGAGAGTGCATTTCTTGAATTCCTTCAGCCTTGTGTGTGTGTGTATTTGGCTTAATTAGTAAGTAAGATGGAAACCTCCCTTCATAATCTAGTACATCTAATTCCATTTTATGTCATAAAAGTTTTCCATTTATATGGTTCTCTGTTGTCTTCTTATGCTGCTTCTGTTTTTACATAAGAAGATGATCATTTAGCAAATTCTGCTTTCTTGAAGGGCTT
Organism: Pogostemon cablin; assembly: GCA_023678885.1. Lineage (NCBI taxonomy): Eukaryota > Viridiplantae > Streptophyta > Magnoliopsida > Lamiales > Lamiaceae > Pogostemon > Pogostemon cablin. The sequence goes on from CM042989.1 coordinate 1,362,305, forward strand.
ACTGAATCTGTTAAAGGTTGTCTGATTATCAGATCTTAGTTTAAGGATTGCATGCTTCTTCTGAAGTTGGTTGTTTGTATCTTGTGCCATCTCTTCCTCTTGATGTTTTCTCACTTTCTTTGGTGTATTATCATTTCTTGATGACTTAAATACATATTCATAGCATGTTAAGTTCACATTTTCGAAGAATTTGTTTGCTCGAAAAGTATATTAGGCTTCCATGTATCCCATCATGGTGGAGCTATAAAGGACACTATATTTTCGAAGTTATGCCTTGAATTCACCTTCCTTCTGTGTGCTATCTTAGCCTTCCTGTTTATATTTTTCGAAGCACCTGTGAATTAAGGTCGTTTATTGGTGCGAATGGTCTTATGTGTGGTCATTGATTTGTTAGGTTGATACAAATGTAGGAGGTTATGAGTTTGTATGTTTTTTAAGGTTTGATGATTCTCATCTGTCCATGCAGGACTCCCCTATCTTTAGTTTTCTCAATAGTCTTTCGCCTATCAAGCCGGTGAAATCTATGCACGCCACTCAGACGATCAATCCTCTAAGTTTTGCATCCCTTCCATCTGTTTTCACTTCTCCGCATGTTAGTTCTCTCAAAGAATCTAGATTTCTTCGCAGGTAACAAGTTCAGTTATCATAAACGTTATGTTCTCTATTCTTGTCTTATTTTAATCTAACATTCTTTGCTCTTTTGCAGGTGTCCGCTATCGGATCTATCAAAACCTGACTTTTCTTCTGATGATGTTGATGCAAACAACGTAAATGTGGATGTTGCTATGAAATTGGAAAAACAGAAGGAAAATGTGGAATCATCTAATGGTGAGGTAGCTGGTGAGCCATCGTACGATTGCTCACAGCTTGTGCGCAATTTCTACCGCGATACCAACAGCCAAACCTCCTGTTTAAGCTCTAGCCATTCTTGCACTTCTTCAGCAGTCGAACCGGTAACGTACAAAAGTGAGGGAATCCTGAAGGGAGTAGGCTGTATTGATCAGAACAAAGAAGCTGTATCGTGTGATTGGGAAAGTCTGATTTCCGAAGCATCCAACCTATTATTCTTCGACTCACCTAATGAATCTGAGTCTCACAGGATATCTGTTGATCCTTCGGCAAATTTCTTCAGGAGCATTAAAAATGCCATACAGAATGTAGAACATGTAAGAGAGGGAAACAACGTGGAAAACATGTCGATTCAAGGATCGGAGATGATGGAAAATGGTGGGATACTTGACATGATTGATGGTTCTTCAATTTCAAATCCTAGTGAACAGGAGGATCCTGAGGTAAACATTGCATTTGATTTATTTTAAGGTTAAGATATGTGTTTGCTTAAGTAGGACTTGTTCTTAGTTTTGATGGAATTATAATTTTTAAGTAAACCGTTTCACCTTGTAGCGCCTCTTTGGTTTATGCCGTGGCGTGAGGAGACGCTGCCTGCTTTTTGAGACGGGGGGAGGCAATGGGAAACATGTGGAGTATAGCACAGGTTCTGATTCTCCTATGTTGCTGAAATCTGATGAGAACACCTCATCGGACCAGCAAACATTGAGGAAGAAGATGGAAAATGATCCGCCTCGCTTATTTTCAAGGATTGGCTTGCATTTAAATGCTTTTCCGGCGACTTATAAGTTCAGTAATCAAGAGGCTTCCGCCTCTAGAAGATTGCTGATCGGACCAAGGCCATCTTCCAGTTTCCGTCCTCCAACATCCAGTCAAGAGTTGTTAAACAATACTTCGGCTGAATTCTCATTGGATAGGCCGATTGGAAACGGTGATATCCCGATGGAAGATCCTTTCCAGGAACCTGGATTCATCACAAATGAGGAGATCAACCCAAGTAGTCCAAGGAAGAAGAAGTATGTCTCTTTGTTTATCGTTTTTGGTGTGGTTTTTTTCGTGTTCTTTCGTGTTATATTGATTGAATTCGATTTCCAGGCGTAGATTGGAGCAAGGTGGAGAGGGTGAAGGTTGTAAGCGATGTAATTGCAAAAAATCAAAATGCTTAAAACTGTAAGTTCACATGTTTTATCCCCTTAACTACCTCAAGTTGATACATATAATGTTTTTAATCAATTTCTATTATGGATGTAGCTACTGTGAATGCTTCGCTGCTGGTGTCTACTGTGTCGAGCCGTGTGCCTGTATAGAATGCTTCAACAAGCCCGTCCACGAAGACACTGTTCTCGCAACACGCAAACAGATTGAGTCAAGAAATCCCCTTGCTTTTGCTCCCAAAGTGATTAGGGGCTCTGAGACTATATCTGAAATAGGGGTTTGAAGCTGAACTCTCAACTGATTTTCGCTTGTTTCCATGATCACGAGCGCTTAACGTGATTGCTTTTACGTTTCTCACAGGATGACTTCACCAACACTCCTGCTTCTGCTCGGCATAAAAGAGGATGCAACTGCAAAAAGTCTGGTTGCCTCAAGAAATACTGTGAATGCTATCAGGTTTCTTTTCGTTTGTCCTTATTCGTCGTACAGTTCTTTCGTTTGTTGTCTGAAGAGCTACTCTGGTTTCATTCAGGGTGGAGTCGGGTGCTCCATCAACTGCAGATGTGAAGGCTGCAAGAACGCGTTTGGCAGGAAGGACGGTGAGTGCTAATTCTTCAAAACTAGTAGTACTATTTTTTGAAAAACTAAGTTGAAACTTGTTCCTGAATTGGTTGTGTCTTGTTAGGCACGGATCATGAACTCGAAGAAGACGAAACAGACACGAACGAGAAGGCTGTGGTCAACCAGGGCATGGACTCCGCACCTCTAGCAACGCCTTCAAGAATCGCAAGGTATGACATGATCACATGAAAACACACCACCTTTATTTAACACATTTTACCATTAAACTTGTTTCATATTGGCAATGCTGATCATAGTACTCAACACAATGCACTATCTTATTCATCTCTCGAATCATTCAGGCTATCAGTCGATCCGTTAACCTCAAAGAAACGACCACCAAGGTCATCATTCCCTTCCATCTGCTCAACTTCTGCAAGCATCTTTCCACCACCACCACCTCCACCCAAGTTCAACCACCATTTTGAAACTATAAGGGAGGACGAGCTGCCCGGGTTTCTCCAAGTAGGATCTCCGATCACCGGTGTCAAGTCTTCGTCTCCCAACAGGAAGAGGGTTTCGCCGCCTCAAAATATAGGCGCGTCTTCCGGTCAGAGAAGCAGCCGTAGGCTGATACTTCAGTCCATTCCAGCATTTCCTTCTCTCACATCCAACCACTGAGACTAGATTGAATGAAATCTTCATCAATCTCCATTGTAGTTGTAGTTAGTTATGTTAGTTTTTTCTAGTTTTTCTTTCTCTGCTTGCATATCAGCAGTTCAGTTTTGTAGTCTGTAATGTAATAAAAATACATATACATCTATATTTGCTATATTTCATTCATTTAAATCTTTCATTGTCTGTATATTCTTGATCTCGTGTTGGTATAGGAAAATTGGGACAAGGTTTACGTAATACCTGTAACATGTACATGATAGTAACACTAGATTAAATGTGTAAATAACACACATTAATTTTTATAAAATTCTCTTGCTACCTTCTTCACAGCTGGTTATTCATTTATGTTTTAGTTTATACTAATCTAAAAATAAAAAATATTAAGTTGGATTCTATTATACTTTCTTAGCTATAATATTTCTAATTTTGTCTATGGTTCCAACTTCCAACTCATGATGTGAGCAAAACAATGGGGGTCATTGGGCTGTGTCGACAAGGCCCATGATCCAATCTTAATTAAAACAAAAATATAAGAGAAAATAACCCATAAAAGATTAAGACTTTTTTATTTCAATGAAAAATGTTTCAACATTAGAAATTAAATGTCTAATTCACATGAGTCAACTATGACTTTTATTTTTTTAATTTAATTTAATAAATCATAAAAAAAAAAGAGCAATGGAGGATTTCCACATGGTGTGATTTCCCATTGATAGGGACCTACCAAAGGTGGGACCCACACTGCATTAACTATTTGAACAACCCACAAACACTGGTTAGAGAAGTGTTTGGTGGAAAGAAATTAAGATTTATGTAGCTTTGGTGGACAAATCACCAAGAAACAAGAAACAAAAAACATAATTTTGATTTTATCACCTATGTATGTTTATGCAGTGTCCCCCCTTTTTGCAATTTATTTTGTTTCTAGTCCTCACTTTTCTTGATTTTGTGGACAAGTGGAAGATAATGCATATAGATGTGTGACATGTTGAGAAAATTCATTATTGGGGATCTATGTGCCAATTAAAGATTGGATGAACATGATTTCTTTAATCTAATTTTGGTATGATCCCTAAATGATTTATTTGCATTATTGCAATTTGGGACATTTCTACATAATTTAATCTGTTTTCACTACCATGTAAGAAAGTGTTCTTGTTTTGTTTTATTTTTATTTTTATTTATTTATTTATTATTATTATTATTATTATTATTATTATTATTATTATTATTATTATTATTATTATTATTATTATTATTATTATTATGCATTTCAAACTTTCAAACATTCCAACCATCCACTTTATTTATTGAAGTAGGTTAATTTATTAAATCTTCGAGTTATCTTATTTTTCTTTTCTCTTAAATAAAAGAATCAAAACAATATATATAGTCAAATTTCAAGGACCCACAAATTTGTCTTTCACAACCAACATTATTTGGAGAGAGAGAGAGAAAGAGAGTGGCATTATAATGGAGATGTGTTTCCGTCGGTGAAGTCCAATTAATTTTGGATGAAAGAATTGGTGAAGGATTGCTTTCTTATACAGTTGAATTGATGAGATTGGTTGCTTTTCCTAAATTTAAAACAAAAATAAATTAAAATGATAATTAAACGTGGTAAATTTGCGTACATTATTTCATCTTTATAGTTAGAGTATATTATTTACTTTAAGTTAATTATATTGCCTTTTAGATTATATTATGTTCGTATGTTTTGTATGTATATTTGTGTTGTGAATTTTCATAGCTAATTCATAATTTTTTACTCTAATGTTCTTGCAAATTCATAATTAGTGTTTTTCCAATAAAACTAAAAGAAATTTAGTTCTAAGGTGTAGTTGTCAGCGAGACCATTTGATTGGACAAAAAAAATTATTATTAATAAAGAAAAAGAAAAAGAAAACTCGAATAAATTAAGAATGAATATAAATCTACATCGGGATATAATTATTTCATGCCACACGAGAATATATTAATTATGTCTTAAAAAGAACATAATGATTAGCATCATTCTTGTAGATCCAAATCGAATGTGCAAATAAGTATTTTTTTTTACTCTTAATAAAATTAAAGTTACTTTATGGGAAGATGATATATACTCAATTAAGCATCCACATGCTTAGTGGGCCCTAATAAATTGTTTATGAAACAAGATGACAATGAAATGAAATGACCTATCTTGACCTTTTAACTATTTTTATTTATTTATTAATTGAGAATTATCATATCATGATAAAATTTTCTAAAGCTGTGTTATTAAAAGAGACGTAAATTCAATTTTCTATAAAGTGGAAATACATTAGCGAATGATGATTATTGGCGTCATTGAAAAATAATACTCCATTGTTAATGCAATCAAAATTGTTGAAATTCGAGGGAAATAATATCTAGAAAATGAGCTAATGTCAAGAATAAAATAGACATTTTGCAAATTTACCTACTCTTGACATTCTTAAGAAATAGCCATACTTATAATATTATCATACGATGCTTAAATTGTACCCGAAATCGACATAGGTGGAAAGATAGAGAATACCTAAGGGCGCAAGACAACTCTCTCTAAGAAACTCGGCAAAATAGCCCCCGTAAGACAATCTCTTTTGAGATTGATATATGTGAAATGAGTTTTGAAACATATCGATTCGATTATTAAAATGTGTTTATTATATAAATAAATTTTGTTCATATTTAAATATGTTAGTATTAAATTATATTATAACACTTTAAAATCATATTTTAATGATTATTCATCACACTTTCGAAAATATATTTAAACTACTAAAAATTATATTTTACCTATATAATAATTATTTTTTAACATGTCTTACGACATCTCTCAATAGATTTTTTTAGTCTAGATATTGGGGTCCAATGAAAAGAAAAGAAACAAAATTTTAAGGAAATAAGAGTGATGCGAAATCCTTCATCCCATAACCATGTGGGCCCATCCAGACTCAAACATTAGCCCAATTTTGGCGGACTTTCTGCTAATGGGGGTATTGGGCCCACTTCTGAACGGTCAATTTTCTTGTAAAAATATCATTCCATCCAAACACTGCGCAGTTATTTTATTTTTTACTTAAAAGTTTTCTAGATATATTTCTAGACTCATGACGATGCATATATTAATTTCCATTTCATTTTATTTTTCAATTTTAATAACTTTCGAACAACTTTTTTGCTTAAATGAAAGTTGAAACAGTGCAGATAATTTCATAGTATTATAACTTGATTCATTATTATTATTATTTTGCATTTTATCTCTAGTTTTTATTCTTACGTATAATTAATTTATCAATACAAATATATGTCATGATTAAATTGCAAAATGATAAATGTTTGTTGATTTATTTTCAATATTTTTTACATATAAATAATTTATCAATAAAATGTATTATAAATATCATTAAAAGTAGAGGATGCAATCCGCCTCATAATTGTGTCCTAAAATAAAAAATAATTATGTCTAAAGGAATTCATTGTTTGATGTGCATTCTCAAATCTCATCTTAATTGCTAATGAACACATTTAATTATTATAGTTACAGAAAATAAATGAAGAAGAAGAAGCATACAAATTTTCATAGATGCAGAAGGTCAAATTTTCATTATCTCATCAGTTAGACTTAGGGGAAGTCAATTTTTCATCAATTGCAAAAAGGCCCCACAACTTTTAATAAATATAAATCAATCTAATACCAAATCATTGACAAGAATATATTGCAACTCATAATATATTTGGGTACCAATCTTGAAAAGCTATACTACATGAATTCCATTTCTATGCCATCCCCACAATTTAAGATTTAAATTATTATATATTGATATCAAAATGATTAATTTTCGGTATAACCTTATCTATCTAGTTAATACAAACAAGAAAGACATTAAAAAATAAAATAAAAATTCAAATGTTTTGTTTAATCTAAGTTCTAACAGCTCCTGTAGATGCTATATACTCAGTGAATTCAATTTAATTGTAGAATCTATAATATTTAAAAAATATATACCATTTCAGTCATATTTCATCATTATTATACACACAAATATGCATATGTAAAAGCGCAAAATACAATAAATAAACACTTAATGAAATTTACCAAATGCAGCTTGGAAAATGCATTTTGTTTTTATTAGGAAATTTTAAAATTTTATGTACTAAGATTTTGAAGTACTCCCTCCGTCCCATAAAGAAGTTCACAGTTACTGTAGATACGGAGTTTAAGAAAAAATTACTTTTTGGGGGTAGTTTGGTATTTTTAGGTAATAAATAAATTATAAAGTAAGTTTTGTGAGTTGTAAAGGAGTGACAATTTTGAAATTAAAGTATATTGTAGGGTTATTGATTTGTGTGTATTTCCTTATTTGGGGGTGTGAACTTGTTTATGGGACGGACAAAAATAGAAAGTGTGAATTTGTTTATGGGACGGAGGGAGTAATAAATAAACTTTGTTGTTCCAACGTTGTAATTTTTAAAGCACACTACACTACACTAACAATTTGGAGTTTTTCATGAATCATATTCACGATGTAAACCATGTGTTCTCCCTTAAATTTAAATTCTATTAATGTATAAGGTGTATAATATGATTGAAAGGGGAACAACATGCTTTATACGGTGAACTCGATTATTTGCCAACAATTTTGAGCTGATTGTGAAAAAAGTTGAACATCAATACATAATTTTTTGAAAATAATGTTTGGTTTTATTTTAGGGTAATTTCCTGCAACTTTTTTTTTAAAGTCATAATTAGGGGTGTGCACGGTGTGGTTTTGCGGTTATTTCAATAAAATCTAAATTGCATTGTTGTAGGCGGTTCGGTTTGACAATTAAATTTAAATTGTGGTTTATCGAGTAAAATTTATAATGCGGTTTAGGCAGTTTTTTTACGATTTTGCGGTTTGACGGTTAAAAATTAACATATATTACATAACAATACAATATATATGGATGTATAAAAAAATAAATATTTGTACATGCTTAATTTAAAGTGTTCTTCACCCTTATAAATAAAATATTGTAACAATGATCAAATTAGATAATGAGATATTAAAGATATGAAATCATCATTTGAATTCTATAACTAACTCAAATAATGTAATCTTTGTGACATAAAGCAACTTTTATTAGAATTATTTTTCAATCCAAATTACTTAACTTTGTATATATCTTTTTACTTCTTCAATAATACATACATATAAATATATATAATATAAATATATAATATAATTAAATATATTTATAATTTGAATAATAGAGTGCGGTGCGGTGCGGTGTAATTTTAGATGAAAATCAAAATTGCACCATTTGCGGTTTTAAAAAATTATTGCCCAACCCCTAGTCATAATGTGAGAAACAAAATAGAAGAGGGGAGGGTGGAAAGACCTTCCAACTGAGCTTGGTTGCTGCAGGGTGGGGGTTCGAATCCTGCCTTTGGCATGAATTTGGCCCCTTACAAGCATAAGTTAAACAGTGAGCCCTCTCTATAAGCCACTTGAGGCACATCCTTCAATTTACCTCCCCACCAATTTTCAAGGCAGGGGCGGTGGACCCTAATGATGGGTACACCATTTTCAGAAACAAAATGGAAGATGCTAATCAGAGGGGCAAGGGCAGATTAGTCAACTTTCCAACTAATAAGTACATTAGAGAAATGGACATAAAAATCCACCTAGGACATTAAAATTGGCTGTCAAAATCCCAAATAAATGAAATCAAAACGTACGTTATCCAGCATTTCAGAATCAATCCCCCTTTATTCATCTATTTACTCACAAGCCATAGTATCATTGCAGAATATACGTATATGAATGTGTATGTATCGTGAGGGATCTAAAGATAGAATTTTGTTTAGTGCACTTTTACAGTTTGTTGTGGTGAGGCAGTAGTCTGTACCAACCTAAACCTGGCCCGAGAAGTGGAATGCAGATCATCAATTAGAGAGAAAGAGAGAAAGAAGAGAGAGAGAGAGAGGGAGAGAGAGAGGAGCTACGAAGAAAGACTGAAGATTGAAGAAAATGGGGTGAAGTTGGAAATATAGCGGCTGGAGTGGTTTACATAACAACAGCTGCTATCAAGATTCTGCTTTTTTCTGTTTCAATCTGTGAGTTTCAACAATGGGGTTCTTGAATATTCATCTTTTCCCTTGCTTTTTGCTGAGATTAAATGATTTTGAAGCTTTCTGGAAGGCCCATTTGCAAAGATTCAATCTTTTTGTTGTTTTTGAAAAGCCCATTTCCAAAGATTTGATTTTTTTCAAGTTTTTTTTTTGGAAAGCTTTCCTTATATTGAATGACTGCTTTGAATTTGTTTGAATCTTTGTTGTTCTTAGAGCTGTGGGTGTAGCATGAATATATTTTTTTTTCTAAAAAAATTCACTTCTCTCACTGGCATTTTGAAATTTCTTGATGTGAGTTTTTCCAAACCCATTAGCATGAGGAACAACTCTCTCTCTCTCTCTCTCTCTCTCTCTCTCTCTCTCTCTCTCTCTCTCTCTCTCTCGTTTGTGTGTGTGTGGGGTGGTGGTGGGTGGGTTAGCATGTATCATCATCCATGTTTCTTTGTTGGTCAATTTACAGTTTGACTAATTTGCATCACCAGATTTAATGTATTTATAAATTTTTTTTTAGCAAATTTATCTGTAAAATTCCATACAGTTCTGTTCATTTATGTTGAATGAACATTAATACTAATTTCTTGCTCTGACAAGGACATTTTTCTGGATTTGTCAAAACTCTTCCTGGTTTCCTTATTGTCGTACAAGGAGTTCACTAATTATCACCACATTCCTTTATGAATTACCTTTTTCTTGTTGATCCTTAATAAATAACTCTGCCCTGCAATTCTACTGCTACTCGTTTCGCAGGTAGATCCAATATTGTATTTATACCGTATGCTGATCTAAATTTGTATAAAAATATAATGCGTGTGCTTTGAATGTCAATCTGCTGCTTTATAAGCTCAATCTATTGCTTTATAACTGCTGAGCTTGCTTGATTCTTGTTTATTTTCATGTGAACAGAAGAATACCAAAGTAGTGTTTCCAGTAGGCATGTGAAGATCCTAAACTTTTAGGGGTTTTTCGCCAACAAAAGTCAAAAGGTACCTTAAATTCTTTGATGGCAAAGTTGTGTATGTTTATATGATAGAACATTGTTGAATCTTGTTTTTTTTTTGTGTTTAATGTTTCAGCAGTTTTCTTATCACCAGATTCTATTTCTTTATGATGATTTGGTTTGTCATTCTGCATTTTGTTTCATTTCAGGTACAAGATTGTATTCGGTGTTAGCTGAGTGTTCTGTAGCTGTCCTGGATCAACAACAGCCTGTTGTGGATCCAACTTTTTACGGGTGTCGAAGCTGTTTTCTCTGAGGTCGAAGGGGGTTGCTTTTTTGTTCTTGTCTGGAGTTATGACTACGTTATCGCATTCTGAATCTAGACGTAGGTACTCTTGGTGGTGGGATAGCCACAATACACCAAAGAACTCAAAATGGCTCCAAGAAAACATCACAGGTAGATGCTTCTCATCCTTGGACTTTTTACAATGCTCGACTTCTTTTGAATGCGGTGGTTGTGATTATCTTTGTGCATTTTGTATTGACTTGGAAGAGGTTTTTAATTTTGCTAACTGATGATCGTTTGTTGGTTCAACAGATATGGATGGCAAAGTCAAATCTATGATAAAGCTCATTGAAGAAGATGCTGATTCTTTTGCTAGAAGAGCTGAGATGTACTACAAGAAACGGCCCGAGTTGATGAAATTGGTGGAGGAGTTCTACCGTGCCTATCGTGCATTAGCTGAGAGATATAATCATGCTACGGGGGAGCTCCGCCATGCCCATCAAACAATAGCAGCAGCATTTCCTGACCAAGTTCCTTTTGAACTCATTGAAGATTCACCTTCTCAATGTTTGGCTCAAGAGGGAGAGATTGATGGAGTGTTGGATGCAGATTACTTGGTTGGGAACGGGCAAGGGCTTTCTGCCATCGACACGAGTCTGCCTCGTGAAGAAGAGTCGGAAGGGGGCATGAGGAAGAGGGGTTTGAAACAATTGCAGGAGATGTTTGGAGGCGGTGAAGGTCAAAGCTCTAAATCGGGTGATGGAAAGTTGAGAAGAGGTTTAAAGAAGGACAACGATGGCATCGAAAGCTATCAAGAGGAAGTGCTGCAATTGTCGACAGATAACCAGAATCTTAAAGACAAGGTGAATAATGAGACTGAAAGAGCTGGCAAAGCTGAGAGGAAAGTTCAGAGCTTAACGAAGGCTCTCGCTGATATTGAAGCTGAAAAGAAGAGCGTTCTGCTCCAGTATCAGCAATGCCTGGAAAAGCTATCTAAGATGGAGGAAGAGCTAAGCAATGCACAAATGGATTCGACGAGTCTCAATGGGAAAATCAGTGCTGCTGAACTTGAAGTGCACTCTTTGAAGGAAGCTCTGGTTCAGTTGGAGGTTGAGAAAATTGCTGGAATGATCAAACACCGAAAGTGTTTGGAGAAGATAGCTCATTTGGAGTCGATGGCTTCTCGATATCAAGAAGATATGAAGGCCATTGACGACAGAGCATTTGAAGCAGAAAATCAAGCTCATATGCTCAAAGATGAAATGTCAAGATTAGAGCTTGAAAAGAAAGCGAGCATTCATCAATACGAGCAGTGTCTTGTAAAAATATCGGAGTTGGAAAATGTACTCTCGGCGTATGAAAATGAGGCCAGAAAGCTTCAGGCGAAAGTAGAAAGAGCTGAAGCTGAAATCTCTCAACTGGAGAAGGCTGTAGCTGATCTGAACAAGGAGAAAGAAGCTTCAGCACTCCAGTATAAGTACTGTTTGGAGACAATATCTAAGCTTGAAAAAGGGATAGCTAGCGCGAAAGATGATGTCCAACGCCTTAATGATGAAGTTCTGAATGGAAGTGCTAAACTGAAAACTGCTGAAGACAAGTGTTCTCTGTTGGAGATGTCTAATCAAGCATTGCGTGTTGAGGCTGATGATCTAGCGAAGAAGATTGCAATGAAAGATCAGGAACTTCTGGATAAGAAGGAGGAGTTGGAGAAGCTCCAGTCGTGTTTACAAGATGAGAACTTGCGCCAGGCGCAAGTTGAAGCCGCTCTCCAGACTCTGCAAGATCTGCACACTAAGTCTCAAGATGATCGAAGAGCTCTTGCCCTTGAACTCAAAACCGTGCTTCAGATGCTTAAAGACATGGAACTAAGCAAAGATGGATTGGAAGAAGAGATTCAGCGGGTGAGGAATGAGAATCATAGTTTGAGTCAGACTGCATTTTCTTCTTCTGCTGCTGTGGAGAGCATGCAAAATGAAATTCTTAGTTTACGGGAGATAAGGGAGAGACTTGAAAAGGAAGTATCACACCATACAGGCACGAGTATATCCCTTCGGGAGGAAATATCAAGCTTGACAGAGGAAATCAAAGGCTTGAACAGGAGCTACAAGGCTTTAGTTGGGCAAGTGGAAGCTGCCGGTTTGGACCCAAAATGTGTTGGATCTTCGATTCAAAGCTTGAAGGATGAGAACTCGAGGATGAAACAAATGTGTGAGCAGGAAACCAATGAGAAAGAGATTCTGTTGATCAAGTTAGGGAGCATTGAAGAGGTTCTGAAGAAGAAAGTGGTGTCTGAAAGCTCCCTATCAGATTTGAATGGTGAGCTGGAGATGTCACGTGAGAAGGTGAAAGCATTGCAAGAATCCTGCCAATTCCTCCATGGAGAAAAGGCGACTCTCGTTGCTGAGAAAGCTTCTCTTCTGTGTCAGTTACAGGCTTTAACTGAGAATATGAACAATTTAGTGAGGCAAAATGGTGCTCTAGAGAATTCCCTTTCTACTGCAAAATGCGAGCTTGAAGGATTGAGAGAAAAATCAAAGGGACTAGAAGATATCTGTGTTTTGCTTAAGGATGAAAGATCATATCTCATGTCTGAGAGGGATACCTTGGTTCTTATGCTGGAGAACGTGGAGAGAAGATTGGAATGCCTTGAGAAAAAATTTACAGGGTTGGAAGAAAAATATGCTGATTTAGAACTGGAAAATGAAGCCATGCATTTTCAAGTCGAAAAGCTCAATGTTACACTGGGTGAGGAGAAGCAAGAACGGGTTGGCTCACAGCTCTCAAGTGAGACGAGGATGGCTGGACTCGAAAACCAGATCCATCTCCTACAAGAGGAAAATAGATGGAACAAGAAAGAATCAGAACAGGAACTGGACAAAGCTGTTAAAGCACAGTTTGAACTATCCATCTTGCAGAAATTCATGAAGGATATGGAAGAAAAGAATTGCTCTCTCATTATTGAGTGCCAAAAGCACGTTGAGGCGTCTAAGTTGGCGGAGAAAGTGATATCGGAGCTAGAAAGTGAAAGTCTTGAGCAGCAGGTGGAAGCTGAGCTCTTGTTGGATGAAATAGAAAGATTAAGGTTGGGTATTTACCAAATTTTCAGGGCCTTAGAAACTGGTCCATGCTGTGTTCCTGAGAGCAATCTTGAAGATGAGCAGACTTTGGTACATCATGTTCTGGGAAGTGTTGAGGGTATGAAAAGATACATTTCTAAACACGAGGACGAAAATCAACTGCTCTCAGTTGAGAACTCTGTTCTTCTAGCCCTCCTTGAGCAGTTAGAGTCAAAGGGAATGGAAATCGAGTCGCAGAAGTTACATCTGGAGCAAGACTCTGAAGTCATGGCTGGGAAGCTTGCCATGGTACAGAACGAAAAAGACAAGCTCGTTGAGGTTAACAGGCAATTGGAATCGGACATGGACGAGGGTCATCAAGCTGCTGCTGTTCTTCAGGCTGAATTGAGAAGCCTCTCTGTCAAACAGGATGATCTTCAAAAGGCTTATAATACTTTACACAAAGTATACTCTCAAGTGAATCAGGAAAACACGAATGTGCTGGAGAAGTTGTCTGATCTGATCGAGGAAAAACGCCAGGTAGAACAGCTAAATGATGCTCTTCTCTTGGAAAATTTAGGAACTGCCAACCAATCTGTTGTTTTAAAGAGTTCCACAACAGAGAAAATTGTGGAGCTAAAATCACTACTTGAAGATCTGAAAAAACAACATGAAGTCAACAGTTGTCTTGAAAAAGAAATGAATGAATTGGGAAGAAAGCTGGACTTGCAAGAGGCTGAGAATCTAGTTCTTAAAGATGCTGTGTGTAGCTTGGAGAGAGAGATTCTTGACATCAGAGAATGCAATGTTCAGATGAAGCAGGATATCGTAGTCGGTAAAGACAGCTTGATTCAATCCGAAGCAAAGCTCTTGGACACAGAAATGAAGCTTGAAGCTGCTGAAACCCTGAACTCCAAGTTGTCTAAAACGATAGCAGAGTTGAAGAGTGACATTGACAAGTCACTGCAGATAAGAGAAGATCTGGAAAAGAACATGTTCCATCTCTCCAAAGCAAATTCTGAACAGAAAAAGGAAATCGAAAGCCTTCAAAGTGTCAACGAAACACTTGAGTCTGAACTTGGCTTGCTTCGTCAGGAAATAGAAGAAAATATGGTGAGGGAGCAGACACTGAGTACTGAGCTCCAGGGCAAGAACGATGAATTTGAACTCTGGGAAGCCGAAGCTGCCACTTTCTGCTTTGATCTTCAGGTCTCTTCGATCAACGAAGTCTTATTAAAAAACAAGGTTCAGGAGCTCACTGGGGTATGTAAGGTCCTTGAGCTTAAAAATGCTGCAAAAACGTCCGAGTTTGAACGAATGAAAGGAAGAATTTGTTCTATGGAGAATGAAATTAGCAGTTTGAGATCCCATTTGTCTGCATATAGTCCCGTCATAGCATCTCTTAGAGATGATATAACACACATAGAGCACAATGCACTACTCCGGTCGAAGCTTAAAGAAGCCAGTTGTCAAGAGACAGAGGTACTTATATCTCATCCCATGCAGATTACAATTTTAATTTCTCAAGTTTCTAGGAATCTGGTTTTTAAGCTAAAAAAATGACATTTTTTTATTTAGTTTACTGGTGGATACTGTTACTTTTATATCATCAAGAAATGAATATACTGTTTCTTTTTCTGGATGGCTATTCATGTATCTTCATACCTATCTCCTTGGTAGTCTGTAAACATTCTGTTGAAGATGAAGGCATTATCCATTTATGCATACGCTAATTCTTGGATTGGAGATGTTATCACATGGAGGTTTCATATAGAGACATGCTTGTAAATTTTCAGTATTAATGATTTTAACTTTATTTATGGTTGGTATTTGAAGTATAGCTCAGTAACAAGAATTCAAAAGGACATGACAGCTAAAATTTGTGCATTCTTGCAGTTTTGGGAAGTTGATGCTCGTACTGGTGGAGACATACCTCTGGATGATCCAACCCTAGTTAGTTTGCAGAATTTGCAGACGAGGGTTAAGGCGGTCGGTAAATTGATGGAAGAAACGAACAGACCGGTACTGCACAGAAGATCAAGTTCCAAAAGCAAACAAGAGGTGGTTGGTGAGATTGGGCAGTTAAAAGCACGGTCCTGCTTAGGTAGAGAAAAGCACGAGCGTAACAGGAAGAAAGGGCATGCGAACGAGCTAAATGATTCGGTTATTGACTCTCCCAAGTTGCAGAGAATGAAAAAGAAAGCCTCTCAAGTCCGAAATGGAATGCTAATGAAAGATATCCCTCTGGATCAAATCTCTGATGCCTCCATGCGAAAGAAATGCAATGCTGGCTCCGATGATCTGATGCTTGTGCTGTGGGAAACTGCTGAGGATATCAATGGAGATCAAAAGAGTGTGAAGTCGAAGTTAAGAGAGACAGTGTACGATCAATTTGACAACGTGCCACCCTCCACAGATTCAGACATGGAGAAAGAGTTGGGTGTTGATAAGCTGGCTCTGACTAGAACCACGGAGCCTAATGAAGACATCATAGACGACGACACAAAGATCCTCGAGAGACTTGACAATGATGCAGATAGACTGGAAGGCCTTCAGACAATGCTGGAACACCTGAGGTGGCAACTGGAGACTAACAAAAAGAGCAAAAAGGCCAAGAACATGGATTTCGAAGCAGTTAAGCAACAGCTGCAAGAAGCTGAGGCTACAGTCGTCCATCTGGTCGACCTTAACGGCCAACTAGTGAAGAACATAGAAGAATGCCCTCCAGATGACATGTCATCACCGAGGCTGAAACAGACCGTGAGGACATGGAGGATCAAAGTAATGGAACAAGCAGAAAAAGGGTCTGAACGGATCGAAATGCTGCAGTTATCGGTCCAGAAGATTCAGTACATGGTGGCGAAAATCGAAGAGGATGGGAAGAACAAAGGGAGGAACAAGTTCTTGAGGAGCAGGACCATAATTCTGAGGGACTTCATTGACAATGGAAGGAAGAACGGTGGGAGAAGGAAGAAGGGCCCTCGTTGTGGATGTTTCAGACAATCAACCAGTGGAAGTGGACGCACCTTCTGACTGGATTTTGTATTGTCTGTTTGTTTCTTGTACGTACGGTGTTTCGTAGGATCTTCGTTGGTTAATTTAGTTGCATTAATGTTTAAACTGATGTTCTTAGGTGGAATTAATTACTGTAACGACTGTATTTCTTGTCATTCCAACTCTTATCTTCTACTATTGTTTCTTTTACCTTTTCAGTTTTATATTTTCGTGATGACTATATTTGCCAACTTATTTGACGATATATTAATTCGATATATAGATTAAATCAAGGCAAGTTGTCTTGTGCACCACCAGCACCACAATTAAAATTTATGCATCTTGTTTTGTTATCTTTTCAGTGAAGAACAGAATACAAAAAAAATAAAAATTATACTTTTAGGAGTATTTCTTTATGGGCAGCGCTATTGACACCGACCAATTACTAAGAGCACCCAATTATTAAAATTTTAAAAATTGAATTGACTCTTATAACCTTAATATAAACATATACTTAAAAAAAACAAATTATTTTATACGCCCAAAAACCAATTCACTTAAATTTACAGAAACGTGTTTTCTAAAGAAGATATAAAGAAGAGATTTGGTATGTGAAATTATGAAAATACTTCCTCCTTTAAGTTACAGCATCACAAGAAATAATTATCTGCAACAAAAAACGTGAGAAGCCCAGGCTAATCCAGGCGGCAAGGATTGAACGATGAAAGTAGAGATAATAGTTTGTCAGTGTTCGAATCGACAAAGTATTTTATTTCATTAATTTAATTTGATATTTTAAAATAGTAGAAGGGGCTTTCTATCAATTTTCCCCTCTTGCTTCAGAATCTTTCTTGAATTTTGATTTTGATAAAGAGAATATGTGAATGCGATGATGCTTACAACTTTTTTTTTCTTGAAATAAATTAGTTATTAAATTCACCCAATAAAATTTGTTTCTTGAACGGTGGATAGAAAAATGAAATAGAAACTGTTCATCTTCTTCGCAAAAATTTACTTTTTTCCCCCTAAAATCATGAGTTTAGTTATTAAATTTTACTTTTTCAAAATTCTAAATACAAAGGTTTGGAAAATAGGTGATTTACTCATTCAATAAATTATAATATCATCAATGTTCCAGAATTTGAAGTTGGTTATTGGGTGAAAAGTTTGTAGAAATTTATGAACTGAACGTCAGCACTTTGCTTCTTTTTCTTTGCAGATGAACGATGATGACGGTATGGAATTTTAGATAAAAATTTAATCCGAGATTATTAGTATAATCAAGCGTATTTTTAGATGTTAATTTTGGGTGTATTTGATTTAAATGTTAAAAGTATGAAGTATTCAAGGTGTTTGATGTCCAAGTCCATTATATAGTCTATTCCATCTTTAAAATTTTAATAATTGGGTGCTCTTAGTAATTGTTCGGGTGACAATAGTACCGTCCATTCTTAATACATTCTAAGTACATATGTGTACGGGTACATAAGATATCAACTCAAATTATTCTAACTTTCCTATTCTATATTTTATTGTTTTATTTATTTTATTTAATTTTTATACTTTTATTCATTAAATTAAATACACCAAGTAAAGACTTATCATCAAATATAAAAGGGTAACATTTAGCGCATGTGATGTTTAAATTCAATGAATACCTGTTACCAAAAAATTCAAAGAATACTTGAATGAATTAGTACAATTAAATTAGATCCAAATTATATTTTATAAAATATCTTTTAACTAATGTCACTGGATCACATTTCTAAATAGTAAATACTTGAAAAGGAAAACATCTGTTTCATTTACAACTTCAACTTCAATGATTGAAAAAAAAGACAGAGTTACAGTACAAATATTTTATTATTAATTAAAATGCAAATTAAACTAACAGTTGTTAGTAAATGGAATATGCAGTTTAAAAGAATATTTAAGTAAAAAATGTAACAAATCAATCTCTTCCTTAATTGTATACTCCTTTAAAACTCTCAACTTTCATTAATCTTTCACAGGAATGGCATGTTTCACAGAGAAAAGCTGCAGAGATTTACCTTAATATTAATTATTCAGAATATAATTTCTTAAGAAAATTAAAACACAGATGGATAATGAAGATGAACAAAACAATATTCAACACAAGAAATTATCGTAGGATCCTAACAATCTTGAAATGAAGGGACAAGCATAACATAAGTCAGTTCAAATGAATCTTTTCCAACTGATTCTCAAGAGAGAACATACTCCAAAATCATTTCCAAAAAAGCAACATCTTATCACATTGTCAAATAGACTAGCATGCGTATAAGGCATGACTTAACTTCAAGAAACATTAACAATCTAAGCACCCACAATTTCAGTTGCCTCGGGTGTTGGTTCTTCGGCGGGCCTGTCCAAAGCCTTGCCAATATCTTCACTGTAGTCCCCATGCACCTACACGGTAAACACCCAAATTTTATTCAAGTAATTTGGAAAGGGAAATAGTGCTGCAGCAAGTTAGTATAACAAACAATTCCAAAGGGTAATAAAAACCTACCTCCATCAACTTGCCAAGGTCAAATTTGGGAGCCTTCAAGATTTTAACCTTCCTGATATACACATTCTGCAGAGGATAGATGCCTGAAGTTGCCTTCTCGATCTCTTTTCCAATAGCCTCAGGAATGAATTTCAGAACCAACTCCTTGAGATCACATGATTGCGCTTGGTTAACCATGATCTCCCTCATCTTTCTCCGAATCTATCACAGAAGCAACCAAAAAGCATATACATAAATATCAAAATGATTATGATGTAATTTCAGATTAAAATGGAATACAAGTATAACTCTTACAGACAGCACATTCTAACTAAAGAACATGGGTTAAAATCATGCAATACTCACCTGACGGATCTGGCTTGACTGAGCATAACAAGTAACCTTCTGCTGGTTAAGACGCTTCTTAGTAAAAGCAATGCAGAACAACCTCAAAGTGTAGCTGTCTGTTGTCTTGACATCTACATGAGCCTCAATTAGGGTTTGGCGTTTCCTCACAAGTGATCTCAATTTATCGGTGGTGAAATCCATACCCTGTAATATCCAAATGTGAATGGATTGATTACACTTGCATAATAACCAAAAAAAATACAAAAATCGAAATGCTGAAGCAAACAGCATACCCAGAAGTTTGTGAGGACATTTCTTCCCTGAACATCCTCAGCTCTCAGACGGATCTTTCTAAAGGCATCATCTTCAGCCCCTTGAAGATCAGCCAAGGACACCTCAAACACACGATGCTTGAGCCCTTCAGATGCAATCTGATACAAACCAATAGTCATTATCAGAAAGAGTAATCCCAGGCAGAAAACCATCACTTAGGGTTTCAGTACCATTAGGTGTTCAGACAGCACAAAATCAATCCAGTACTCTTTTTGCACTTTTCTGTCTCCCAATCACAATGTTCTAAGATTCAACTAATTGTTATAATCATGAGTGGTTCCAGAAAATTGATCGTATAAATAACCTATAAAACACATGTTCATCGTTCAGGCTGGTATATTTTTTCGACAAGGCGAGGAACAATGACCTAAGGCAGCGTAGATTACCATTTACATAGTCGACTCTTCTAAACATAATCGCAAAAGTTCATACATCAATTGAGTTGTATGTATGAAAACAGAGAGAGAAACTAAATGACTGCGGATATATTGATAAACAGTTGACATTAATAATTCTCTGAAGTCAATTATTCAACTTTTTTCTAAAAAAAACTAAACAATTTAATCAGTAGTCATACTACAAACAGGCCATACTGAACCAAAACGATTGGACCAGCAATTTCCATAAATTATTATACGTCCAGATCGGAATTGCAGTAACTTAGGCGTACCTTGGTACCCTGAGTACGAGTGATTAGTGTCTTTCCAATGTTTCTGGTCACGAAAACTGACGGCGCTTTAATATCATACCACTCCTTCTTTGAGAATGGATCAACCCTGAAACAGAAAAACAAAACATAAATTAGCAAAAAAACATAAAAATGAAAAAAAAATGTAACGAAAATTAATGTGAAATTATACTAATACTAACAAAAAGCACTCACGCTTTCTTCTTGCCACCCTTCTTACCCTTCGAAATCCTCTTGTTCTTCCTGCAGGAAGAAACACAGTCATTTGTTGATCATTCATAACAGAAAAGGAACAAAATCAATCACAAAAACTGCGCAGATTACAATGTATGAAGACAGTGAATCTATAAGTAAGACGAGAGAAGGACGATCGAGAAATTACCCGACGGCCATCGTGGCGGAGCAGCAAAGTGCAGGCTGGAGAGAGATACGAAACGCGCTCGACAAAAAAACCCTAGTTACTTACGATTAAATAGGGTTTGGATGTTTGTTATTGGGCCTTAATATGTAATTGGGTTTTATTTTTCTCTTATAATGGGCCTTTTATCTAATTGGGTTTTATATTTCTCTTCAGTTAGCCCATATTATTTTTGGGCCTTATACTAAAACTTGTTGGGCTTAAAACCCACCTAAACAAACATTTCTATGAAAGCCGCCTTCCTCCTCCTTTTTTTTTTTTTTTAAAAATAATAAATATATGTGTATGTGTGTACTATTTCTTTTACTCTTGTTGGGTGCGCTAAATCAGTACATTCAGATTATTTTAATAATTCAATTAAATTAGATTAGATTAATTTATATTATTAAGAAAAATAATTAATTTACAATATAACCATTTTAAAAACTAAAACTCCATATATTTGACTTTTGGAAACAACCACATTTCTTTTTTTATACATTTAATACTAAGCTAATATAAATTCCAACTTTATCATAACCTTTTGGAAACTAAGAAAAGAGTTCCAACTAGCTCTCTATTAAACATTGAAAGAATTTAATTATTAAAACTCATTTTCGATGATTCCACTAATATAGGAAAATCCTACTTTAAATTCAATTAATATATATAATTGAATTATGAAAAGGACAGTAGATATTGAAGGAAAAAAAAACTAAGGATGATGGATTGATTATTGATATAGGGACATGGTTAGGTCATATCATATATGGTGACTATAAGATAATAACTATACACATGAAAAAAAACACTTTTTTTTAATAAAATAGCATTAGTATATATTTAATGCATTCCTTAAATATATTAAAATTTATTTTATTATGATCGGTTCCTTTTTATCTACTGTGTTTAATATTTTCTTCGCATGCAATTTTTTTTTCTTCCTTTTTTTACCTTTTCATTTATCATCATGTATATAGATAAGCTAACTTTTTATTATTATTATTATTATTATTATTATTATTATTATTATTATTATTATTATTATTATTATTATATATATATATATATAAATTAACAATGATGGATCAATTATGTCAAGAATAATTGAGAAGAGAAAAGATGCTAGATAAGGTTGTAGATTCAAATTTAATGAAGTGCATCTAATTAAATCTAAATGTACAAGCAATTATTTTTCCTACTACTAGAAATTTATTAAATGGACGGTTCTCTAGCCACAAAAATCGTCCCCTACTAGCTTTAGATTTTTATAGAAAAAAAAATGTACGTAAACCACAATTATTAGATCATTATATTGCTTTTATATTAATATAGACTTTCTCTGTGCTAAATATGTCGATTTCTTTTTAATGGAAGAAATATATATATTGAAACTTCATTAAGAAGCGATTATGACACTCTTATCATTGAAAATCTGCAAAAACACATCATTATTTAAAAAAAAACATGTAAAAAAAAAACAAATAATCACCAAATAAAGAAAGGAAACATGAAATATGCTTTTAATTTAATTAATGAATAATTATTAATGTTTTGTTATTTTAAAATCTTTTTGAAAATATTATAGGTTTAAGTCGTCTCATGACTGAATAAGTTTATTGAGACAGATAAAAAATATAAAATAACATATATTAATAAAAAGGAATAATTAACCTTTAAATTGAGTTATTTCACAGACAATTTGTAAGATATAAATGAAAAATGACAATATTTTTAATTTTAAAAAATATCTAATTAAGAAAAATTGTAAATTCTCACAGCTATATATATATATATATATATATATATATATATATATATATATATATATATATATATATATATATATATATATATATATATATATATATATACTAATGAGACGTTTAGACATTGAAGTTGACTCTAGTAATAATTTAATTTTCTAAAATACTAAGAAAAATAAATAATTGAAGCCATGATATTATATGTTAGTAGTATTGATTTCCAACAACTTCCATAATGAAAACTTGACTTTTAGGGTTTCTATCCATTGACCAAAAAAGTAAAGTGGAGTCCTAAATTTTGTGATAAATAGCACATAATTTCAAGGTTTGGATTACCAAAATGAGAATGGCTACACTTCACTTCTCTGCTGTTGTTGCACTCATTCTTGTTTTTCAATCCCATGCAGATCCACCAAGTTACAATTTTCCCATTTTTGGTATGTAAAACTCTATTTAATTCTTGCATCATATTTTATATATATATATATATATATAGAAAAACTCATTGAATAGTTTAACTTGGACATATATACATACGTACATATTTTCTAGTGCTGTTTGTTGTATGGTTAATTTCTTATTACACGTTATTAGACGAGTGACATGTAAAAGAATGAAAGAAGATTATTGTACCATTAAAGAAAATTACAAATTCCCTATGAGGATTAAATTCCTTTCACTTTCTAATGTGTCAATCGTCTACTCATATAACTATATCACATGATACACACAAATAACACAAGAAATCATGTGCACATACACATGAGAATGAGATTTTAGCATCACTTTTATGTACCATATCTTGTGTAATTAGTTTTGATGATCTAACCCTTGTTGCTTTCCTTTTAGAATTCATTTTCTTCATCTCCTACGTATCATCCATCTGATCTAATGTTATGCACGCTGGATAGATCCATGCGAAGTAGCAGGTGTTTGTGGAAAGGGTTATTGTGTCCATGTGACCAACAATACTATTGGCTTTGAATGTGAATGTGAAGATGGATGGAGGCAAGCTCGCCCTCAAGAGGAGGACTTTCTCAAGTTCTTGCCTTGTGTCATACCTAACTGTTAGTGTTCCCTTCTTTTTCTATATTCCAAATAGACTAACTTTCTTGCGAGACGAGTTAAGAATTTTCTTGCCTTGTGCTACAGATCCCCTCCCCTTTTCTTCTCTCTCTAAACTTCAAATAGACAGACTTTTATGAGACGAGTTGTGGATTTTGTGCGCCCTCCCCCCTCTCTTCTCTCTCTAAACTCCAAATAGACAAAGTTTCTTATAAGATGATGCGCACTAATGTGAGAAAATTTGTAAGATGTATTAAAGTATGATTCATGTTTTAGTATATATGTTTGGTAGTTCAAATATATTTTATGCATTAAAGTATGATTTTAAAGAGTTATAACATGATTCACTACAAAGTTATCAATATATAATAATCATACTTTGATAATGGGATGACCCGTTTCACATGAAGAGATTGCCCCCCTCTAAATATTACTCCATTTTTTTTAAGAATCATTCTCTAGATATGATCACTGTTTTGTTGTGATTAATTTCTTAATATATTATAGATTAATTTAACTTATATTAATTAAAACGTAATTTGTGAATTCCAGGTACAGTTAACTTCCTCTGCACAGATGCTTCTCGCCCCCGCAACGATTATCCCATACCGACAAACACATCAGATCGTAATTTTATTTTTATTAATATTTTTCAATTTAATTTAATTATCATAATCTATTTCTAATTAAATTTATTTATGAAATAGCTTGCTCGAGGGGGGAGTGCGGAGGAGGGAGATGCAACGCCACTTCTTCTTTCACTCGCACGTGTTTGTGCGACGATGGTTATTACAATTTGCTCAACTCCACCAACTTCCCATGTTACAGATCATGTATGTAGGAATCTTTATTCTAATTAATTAATTAAAATAACTAATGAAATTTTCAAAACTATATAATGTACAATAACAAAATAAATTTGTAAATTATCTGATTTAAATCACGTGCATATTTTATAGGTGCATTTGGACAAGACTGTCCAACTCTAGGATTCAACACATCGACGACAGTCATCGACCCAAATCCACTTGACCGTTTTAATCAAGGTAAGATTACAATAATATATACAACTATTTTTTTTTAATTTATTATCATAAAAGTATATATAATTTATAAAATCAAAATGAAATGACATTTTCATATGTTTGTTATCTGCAGCCACAAGTTTGATCGCGAGAGCTGAATCGGCTTGTTTGATTACAATTATTTGGTCATTGTGGAATTATAAATAGAAACAAATACATCAGTATTAATTTGATTAATTCATTGTCATATGTTTCTTCCAACTTTCCTTGTATTTGTATTCCAGCTTGAATATAATTCACTAATCTTTTTAATCTCAATTGATCTTGACTTACATTCACATGCATCGAATGTAAAATGACAAGAAATCATCATTCATTTATTCATTGATATATTGACAGTACAATAATGATGATTATGATAGTACTGTTAGAGTGACTTGATTAAATATTAAATAATTTTTCTTTCTATTAGCTTAAGCTTTTAGATGAGGCGGTATTTAACAAGTACAAGAAATGAGTGTGATGATGATTATCCAACTACCTCCTGATTGATCCTTGTCAAGTGATGACTTTTCGTGTGAAGGGGTTAATTAAACGTAGTGATTTTAGAAGAAAGAAATGAAATGATGAAATGAAAGCAATTATAGAATTTATTCCTCTAAGTAGCCAATAAGAAGTGAAAAATGATCAAGAAAGTGATTGATTATAAACCATGCACCACAAACTAAAACTCAAGTTACTTCTCAACAAACTTTTCTAACAGATTCTAAACTTTTAGCTCTCATGCACTCACATAGATGACAGCCAATGAAGAGAACTCCCCATGCCATGTCACACACTTAACCATGCATGATCATTATTAGGCTATACAATCATGTAGAACACAAACTCACTAACCACCACGTTGCATGCATATGTAATTAGAGGTATGAAAGAAAATGGAAGAAGTTCTTCATTATGTTCTTTGAAAGAACTTACATTTTGCTCGTTTATTACTTTTTCTTTTTACATTGAGATGAGTATAACCACCACTGATGGTATGGTAGTCATTAATACACAATTTTCTTCTGTGAAATTTTACCTTAAGTTTCTAACAATGTCCAATTTGTCTTATTGATGAACTTGTGTTACTATTTTTACAAGAAAAATAGCTAAAATTATTGGTTATGCAATTTGTGGAATGGGGCGGCTATTGTATTACTAAACATAACCGAGAATATTTAAATTTAAAATTTTCTAATTTATATTACAAAAATACCCTTATTATTAAACATACCCGTACATTATTTACCTCCTCTTTTTTCTCCTCAATCTATCTTCTTCTTCTCCCTGCAACTCCCACCACCTACAGCCACCACCTCCCACCACCCCCCTCTCTCTCTCTATATATATATACCACCTCCACTCCCCCCAACACGAATTGAATGCAAGCAATTCAATAAATCACACACACGCAATATACCAAGAACATGGATCACTCTGTTTTATCAATTGCTCCATAAAGATCTTTAATGGTTAAAACTAAAGGAAAAGGCTATTGGAATCGACCTCGGCATGACGTACAGCTGCGTCGGTGTATGGCAAAACGACCACGTCGAGATCATCCCCAATGACCAGGGCAACAGAATGACGCCGTCCTACATCGCCTTCACCGACACCGAGCATTTCATCAGCGATGCTGCCAAGAAACAGGTGGCAATGAACCGCAGAACATCGTCTTCGACACCAAGTGCCTCATCGGCCGCCGCTTCTCCGACCCTTCCGCTCAGGCCGATATGAAATACTAGCCCTTCAAGGTCGTCGTCGGTCCCGGAGACAAGCCCATGATTCAGGTCACCCATAAAGGAGAGGCGAAACCGTTCTTTCTGAGGAGATATCACCCATGGTGCTGACCAAGATGAGGGAGATTACTGTCAAAAACGCCACCATTGTAGTTCCGGCCTACTTCAACGACTCTCAACGCCAGACCACGAAAGACGCCGGACTGAACGTAATAAGGATTATCAATGGCCGACGACGACAGCGATGCGTACAGACTGGATAAGAAAGCGTCCATGAGTGGGGAGGGGAGTTTTTAGTAAGGGTATTTTTATAAAATAAATTAGGAAATTTTAAAGTTAAATAATTATTGGGTATATTTAGTGATTGTGGGGGTGCCGGGTGGGTGCATATAGCCATCCCTTTGTGGAATCCAATTCCAATTTCCTAATTTTCTTTCTTTTATATTAATTTTAAATTGGATGAGTGAGTAAGCTCTTACACCTTATAATCAAGCATGTGGTAAATAAAATAAAATACTTAGAAATTTGGGGAGGGGTGGAAGATATCAGAGAATGCCACCCACGCGCATTCTAGCATGCACCATGTTGTGTTATGAATTGTGTGCAAGTATTCAAACTTAGCAAGAACTTGTTGCATGAAAACACACGCACACACACTTATGCTGATTGTTTGAAGAATAAACGAAAACTTAGAATACCAAGAATTATAGTGGTTCGGCAATTGCCTACATCCACTCTTAAGGGAGAAGTGATCTTATTGATTAGGGTTACAATGATGAAGAATGAATACAACTTATATATATCTTAACTTATGATATATATGGATAATATATGATATGATCTTCAAAATCTTGCATATCATATATTTGATCACAAACTTGCTTGCCAAGCAAGATGTCCATCAATACCAAATCTATTATCACTACAGCCCACGCCCCATCATTCTTGCACCAAAAGTTACGTGTGCATTGCTGACCTTACATGCATGAACCATGCATCGAGCATAGCAATGCAAGTGTCTACTTCTCTCAACAATACTCCACCTTAGACCTTGCATCACCTCATCACAATTTCTACTTCTCCCCACCTGCTGCATTAAGGTTGCAGCCACCTTTCATCCTCCTTAGTTCATCCCAAACAAACTCTTGCACAGCTCATACTTGAGAGCTGGCAAAGCCTTTGTAAGAGCATCAGCTGGATTTTCTGATGTCTTGATCTTCTTCACAATAACTAATCCTTTCTCAATCATATCTCTTATGAAATACAATCTAACATCAATATGTTTAGTTCTTTCATGATAGCCTTGATGTTTGGAAAGGTGGAGAGCACTCTGGTTGTCACAAAACACTTCAACAACATCTTGTTGAATCCCAAACTCCCTCAAAATTCCAATCAGCCACACTCCTTCCTTGATTGCTTCTGTAAGTGCCACATATTCTGCTTCAGTGGTTGAAAGAGCAACTACATGTTGATGTGTAGCCTTCCAATTTACTGTTGAACCAAATATGTTGAATACATACCCTGTCAAGGACTTCCTAGAGTCAAGATTAGCTGCATAATCTGCATCAACATAGCCCACGACAGCCTGATCCCAAGCTGCTAACCTCTTAAACTTTAAGCCTGTTGATGTTGTTCCTTTTACATATCTTAAAGCCCACTTTACTACTTCCCAATGTAACAGCCCTGGCTTGCTCATAAACCTACTAACCAAGCTCATCACATAAGCTAGATCCGGCCTACAACACACCATTGCATACATCAAACTGCCAACAGTGCTAGCATATGGTATCTTGTCCATCTTTGTCTTCTTCTCATCTGTTTGAGGTCCTTGCTGTAAGGATAGGCTCAATCCCTGCTTCACTGGTACATTAACTGACTTACAAAGATCCATGTTATACCTTTTAAGAACTTTGATCAAATATGACTCCTGATGTAAGATCAAAATTCCAGCTGATCTGTTTCTGCTGATCTGCATGCCAAGTATAACATTAGCTTCTCCAAGATCCTTCATTTCAAACTCTTTTCTCAGAATTTCTTTTACTGCAGATATACTAGCTCTACTCTTGCAAGCAATCAAAATGTCATCTACATATAGTAACAAGTATATGTAGCCCCCTTCTTCACACCTGATGTACACACAGTTGTCATATAAGCTTCTTTTGAAACCATGTGATGTGATATACTCATCAAACCTTAAGTACCACTGCCTAGGACTTTGCTTCAACCTATACAGTGATTTGATTAACTTGCAAGCTTTATCTTCTGCATTTTCAATATTTACCCCCTCAGGTACCTTCATGTAAATGTCCTCCTCCAAGTTTCCATGTAAAAATGCTGTAGTTACATCCATCTGATGTAACTCAAGATCAAAGTGATTCACAATGGCCAGCAGTAATCTAATAGAACAATGCTTCACCACAGGAGAGAAAATCTCATTATAATCTACTCCCTCTTTTTGAGAGAAACCCCTTGCCACTAGCCTTGCTTTATATCTGATCCCACATTCCTTACTAGTCACTGGCTTCTTCTTATATATCCATTTGCAACCAACAAGCTTCTGATTAACAGGCTTATCTACAACAATCCAAGTCTTATTCTTTTGTAAAGACAGTAGCTCTTCTTCCATTGCATCTAACCATTTATCACTCTCCTTGCCTGATATTGCTTCTATGTTCTTGGCTCATACACTTCAACATCAGATGCAACATATAGAGCATATGACACAATATCAGCCTCAATGTATCTAGCAGGTGCCCTGATTTGCCTCCTCAATCTATCTCTGACCAGCTGATAGCTATTCAGAGTATTTCTGGTATCAACATCAGCTGGATCTACTTCTTCTCTTGCTACTTCTTCCTCTTGTTCATTTGTATCAGCCTGATCACCTTCTTGTTGCTGCACTTCATTCTGAAACTCCACCTCAAGCTCAAATTTATCTGGAGTAATGGATGTTCTAGTAGTCCTTTCAACTAGTGGCATTTTTCCTTCATTGAAAGTGACATCCCTACTAACAAGAAACTTGTTAGTCTCATAGCACCACAACTTATATCCCTTCACTTCTTGTGGATAACCTACAAGTACACACTTGATAGCTCGAGGATCAAGTTTGTCTTGTTTCTGATGTGCATAAACTTGACAGCCAATTACTCTCAGATGACTATAATTTGGGGCTTTTCCAGACCAAACTTCTTCAGGTGGCTTGAACTTAAGAGCTGCAGACGGACACAAATTGATTAGGTAAGCTGCTGTTGTCACCAACTCAACCCATAAACCTTTTGAAAACCCTCCACTGCTCATCATGCATCTTACTCTCTCAAGAAGAGTTTGATTAATTCTTTCAGCCACACCATTTTGTTGTGGAGTACCAGGCACAGTCTTATGCCTTTTGATCCCCTTCTCCTTGCAGTAGTTGTTAAAATGCTCTGACATAAACTCAAGGCCATTATCTGTTCTTAAGCACTTAAGTTTGCTTCCTGTCTGATTTTCAACTTCTGTGAGCCATACCTTAAAAGTTGAAAATGCCTCATCCTTAGATTTCAAGATTCTTATCCATACTTTCCTTGAAAAATCATCAATGAAAGATATAAAGTATCTTCCACCTCCCATGGTTGTGCTTCTTGATGGCCCCCAAAGATCAGAGTGTATGTACTCTAGTCTTGCTTTAGTGCTGTGTTCTGCAGCACCAAACCTTAACCTCTTAGACTTGCCAAGAATGCAATCTTCACACTGCTGTAGCTTGCAAGTTGAACTTATTTCTAATAGTTTCTGTTTTGCTAACTCTTGTAACCCCCTTTCACTTATGTGAGCAAGTCTGCCATGCCACACTTGAACACTATCTTGGTCTTGAGTAGCATTGCTTTGTCCAGAAACCACAGAGCCTTCTAGAAAATAAATGTCATATTTCTTAATTCCCTTCATCACCACTGAACTGCCTTTCATGACAGTAAGTATGCCACCTTCTGACTGAAACTTGTACCCTTGAGAATCCATCATACCCAAAGATATGAGATTCCTCCTTAAATTTGGTACATATCTAACCCTTGTCAGAAGCCTGATTGCTCCATCAAACATCTTCAACTTGATAGAGCCAATCCCCTCAATCTTGCAGGCTTGATCATTGCCCAACAAGACTGATCCTTCATGATATGGCCTCAATTCAGTGAACCAATCCTTTATGGATGTCATGTAAAATGTGTTGGCGCTCGATCGTTTGGTTAACATGACCCGTTAGGGTTCCATGTATTTCTAACAAGCAGCGGAAGCAAGTAAACATGAAACGCATTACCTTTCACCAATGGTTGATGTAGAGGTTGAATTCTCGCAGGCAGTCTGCGCAGTCCCACGAGAATGGCCATAACTTCCTCGTCTGATGTCGGAATTGAGTGATCTTTGCGTTCAGACGATCCTCTCTTCGACGGCTTTCCGTCAGTATATTGATCATCAAATTCTGATTATTGTACGAATTTATACAAATTTCGAAAGGTCGCGGACAGCAGCAGCAAACTACCTTCTGATCTTCTGCTGTATGTCCCAAGTCCGATCTCGACGTCGTGTGGGCGACGATCTACGAAACCTCCTCAATCTGCTCTCAACCCTCATCACACGTGAATAATCAGTTAGATTAGATTAGATTAGGGTTCCAGATAAGCTGAGGTGACTTATATACATGGGCTACAGCAGGGACCAGGAGGAGAAATTGGGTTGGGCCTCCATTGGGCTTAAGTATCCAAGTTTAGCCCAAAGCTTATACTTAAGTCCAATAATAATAATATATTCCACTAAAATATTATTATTGCACTACCGTACCAATCCCAAAATTACGTTTTGGGCTCCTTCTTATTATGAGCCCGTTAGTCTCCCCATGTTTAAGATATACAATGTCCATTAATTAATTTAAGTTACTGACAACTCAATTAATTAATATCTCATCCAAGAGTAGTACCACTCAACCTCATTATCATGTCGGAATAAATTCCACCTGCAGGGTTTACATGATAATCCTTATGAGCTCCTCAAGGGGACATCATCAACCTATGACGGACACGGATTCCTTCTACAATCAACAGCACACCATAGAGACAGCAATATTTCCCAACTCATCGAGTTTGTTGATTTAATTACATGTAAATCTCACCCATTGATGAATCAATGAAATACATACTGCCCTACGTGTCGAGGTTATTGTATAGGGATTAAGAGCACGAACTTCCATAATAACTGAGATCAAGTTCTCCTATAAGTCAGTATAAGTCGAACGATCTCAAGCGGTCCTGCTCAATACACACAAGTGCACTAATGTGATTCTATAGCCAAGACAAGCTAATACCAAACCACACTACAACCATCCCGATAGAGAGTCCCCGTCTATCTCGGTTGTGAGCATCTGTTTATACTTTATAAGGAAACCGATAATATGATCTTCCGCGTGTTGTCGCACAACATATTATCTACAGTATAAAGTAAGTGGACTATTGCATCGAACATATAAATAAATTATAAGATGCAATCATTTGATCATATGATTCTCATTTCAAATTAATTGTTACAATATTGTTCATACATAAAGCTAGACTTTTAGTATACAATCCAACAATCTCCCACTTATACTAAAAGACTATGCTGTCATGTCTTCTGCCATACATCTGATTTCCACTCCCACTACACGACCATCAAAAGCTCTCGCCTTAAGGTCCTTGTAAATGGATTTACTAGGTCATCATCCGATGCAATCTAGGCGACAACAACCTTCCCCTCATCATACGATTTCTCGTAATATGTGGTACTTGCACTCCATGTGTTTAATTGCCTTATGGGCTCGTGATTTCTTCAAGTTTGCAACTGCACCAATATCATCAATATAAATTGTGATATCCTTGGGCAAACTTAGAAACACTTCGAAGTCCATCTTGAAGTTTCTAGAGTCATATAGATACTTTGGCTGCCTCATAGGCTCCAATTTATCATCTTTCCATGATGGAGTCCGGAGTCTGAAATATATTTCTATATAACACTCCTCCACATTATGACTCAACTTCCTAAAATTAAACGCATAACCTTTGAGGTGGATTTACTGCCATCCCTATCTGATTTGAAAAATCTGAATCTATGTAACCCATAAGAATCAGTGAATCTGTTCGGTAAGCCCACATATAGTTTCTAGTCCTTTTCAGATACATAAGTATATGTCTTACCACAGTTCAACATTCTTATTTTGGGTTACCTTGATACCCACTGTTCATGCCATCGGCAAAACAGATATCCAATCTCGTGCATAGCATTCCTTAGATTAAGCTTCCTCATTTGCCGAAGCATAAAGAACCGCTTTCATCTTCTTTATCTACTTTTGTGTCACAAGACACATTCACTTAGATAAATTCACATGCTAAACGAGTAAGGATCGTATCATTATATGA
The DNA here is from genome assembly GCA_023678885.1 of Pogostemon cablin. Classification (NCBI taxonomy): domain Eukaryota; kingdom Viridiplantae; phylum Streptophyta; class Magnoliopsida; order Lamiales; family Lamiaceae; genus Pogostemon; species Pogostemon cablin. The sequence goes on from CM042989.1 coordinate 1,395,270, forward strand.
AACTTGAGATAAGCATAACATCCTTTCTTGTGATCCGTATTACCGTGATCAAAAGGATATTTTTGCTCTTCTTAAGTCCTTCATCTCATACCGCTTTATCAACCATACACATACGCCCGACAATACTCTTTCATTGTCTCCAATGAGCAAGATACTATCTACGTATAGTACAAGAAATACCACCACATTTTCATCACTCTTTTCAATACACAAGACCCATCCGATCATTGATTAGATCCATGTCACTGGATTACCTCATCAAAATGGATGTTTCATGATCTTGAAGTTTGCTTTAGTCCATGAATGAACACTTTTAAGCTTATTATCACAATGCTCTTAGCTTTTTGCAATGAATCACTCTGGTTGCTTCACATAGATGTTTCCCTTAAGACTTCCATTCAGGAAAGCTGTCTCGACATCTATTTGCTATCCCTCATATTTCATATGAGTAACAACAAATAAAAGAGTCCGGATCAACTTAGGCATAGCTACCGGCGAACAGGTTTTCTCATAATCGAACCCTTTCTTTCTGAGTATACCTTTTCGCAACAAGCTTGCTTCCAAGGTTTTCACCTTATTCTATGATCCTCTTTTATTCTTGCATGCCCGCTTCCAATGGCTTTTACGCCATTTAGCGGTTCAACAAGCATCTAGACCTAATTTAAAATCCATCGATTCTATTTTAATATTCATTGCACTTTGTTAGGATTTGGCATTTCTAATTTGTAGTGCTTCGTCGTATCCGTGGGTCCATTTCATGTTTGCGAGGGACCAAGTCTCACGACTTTCCCAAAACATGTATCTTACAGGTTGTCGAAGAACTCTCCCACTACGACAAGGCACTACACGCAATTGTGTATCAGACGTGACATGCATTGCAGTTTACCTTGTGGTATATCCTCTTGCACAATTGGTACTAATACTTTGTGTTTTTCCCTCTCACTTCCTTTAGAACAATTTGTACATGGGTTTATGATTTAATACATAGTCTCTTTCCAAAAATCTAGTGTTTGCGTTAACAATCACCCTTCGATCTTTTAGACTAAATAAATCACCTTCATTTTTATAGCATATCCCACAAACAGACAAACATTCAAATGAATTACTGTTTCTAGGGCTTATCCATAAAATGAATTAAGTAATTCCAAATAATTCATCATCTATCTAATCATTACCATAAGAGTCTTATTCCTTCTATCCACCACACCATTCAGCTGGGGCATGCCCGTTGTAGACCACTTGAGATTTAATCTCAACCTCTGATTAATAGCTCCTAACTATCCTAAGAGGTACTCGTAATGACGATTAAATCGTCATTACTTGATATATTTTCCATGACGCTTCACTGTACCAGCCTTGCAATTCTTGAATTAATCAAAGAACTTAGACATGCAGTGCATCAAATAAATATATCGGTATCTAGAATAATCATCGATTGACGAATATTCATATCCACCTCTCATCCGGACAATCTTAGGACCACATAAATCATAATGAACTAATTCCAACATATATATCTTTGGTTCTGCACCCCTTTGCCTTGAAAAAACAATTAGTCATTTTTACTGGCAAGCAAGACTCGAAAGTCAGATAGTTTTCACTTCAGATAAACCTAAGGGTCTATCGGCTATCAACTTTTGAATCCTACTCAAGTAAAATGATCTAGTCTTAGATACCAAATATATGTTTAGTTCATATCCGAAGGTATCTTTCTCTTACTAAGATTAGAAGATTCATTATTAATTACTATTTGTTGCATCTGTGGAATATACATGATTTAAGAGTATACAAATTGTTCACCAACGTACAATAACAGATTACAACTCTATCATTCATTATAATGACCATGTCATTTAAATGAAATGGAGTATCCATCTATTAATGCATAGAAACCGAAATCAAATTCTTTCTATGAAAACGTACGTAAAACAATTTCTCATAATCAAACGTCTACTCATATCATTAGATAAATAGACAACTCCCACTGCAATAGCCACTACTCTTGTAGTTTTACCCATGTCATAACAATCTTATCCTCACTTAGTAATAAACATTTAGTGATTCCAGTATCTACACACTTCGTGTCAGTAAATGCCATCACTAATCATGTTTTAAACAACTAGTGAATAAGATATAAAACTTGTTCACATTATGATGAAAATGGCTTTCCTTTGCCACATGTTTTGCCAGAAGTTTTCCACCATATACATCCTATTGTAATTCAGGTGGAACTTACTCAAAAATATCTAGGCAATTCACGAAGAATTAAATTGATCTAGGTTTCCCTTCAATTTATACTCCATGCTTTCCCAATTCATTCATCAAATTAAATCATGATCTTCTGCCTTTTAACTTACTCAAGTATCCGAAGAGTTACATGAGACCATCATATTTCTATGAACCTCTCATCTCTTCACTAGAGACTTTAATAGGCATCATGAGACGTCCCTTGTGAGAACACACATGTATTTTCTTAAGCAGTAAAATTCAAAACCAAGATTCTTTTCTAATCATCTAATTTGGACAAGTAAATATAATTTCTTTTAGTTAATAATAAGTGAGATAAAACCATTTGAAAATCAGAGAATCACAAATAAATATACCGATCAAAACTTCGAATTTTATCCTTTTATATTGATTCCCTCAAAACAATATAAAAATAAAATTCACCGACATCTCAAGCACCGTGAGTCTGCAAGCCACGATAGTGTGGACGTTTACAAACCCGAACATTTACAAGAGAAGGTTTTACCCATTAATTTCATTTGTCAACCTAACTTTATGACAAAATAATTAATAGTCGGTTCCTCTTTAGCCATGCAAATAAAAGCAGTGACTCCGATGAGGAGGATACTTATTATTTACACCTAAGTGTACACCATTATTTGACTCCAAGTCCGCGGCCCAAGCTTATGTGCCTTACAGATGGAGAAGTACACACGCGCTCGGATAACTTCCTACAGTCATCAATTATAAGTCTGTACAGTGATCCGCACATGAACTCATCCGATAGGGAGGAAGGTCTATGCCAACGCGCAAGTTCATATGCATCACATTACAAACATAATTATTTAAAGAAGTCTGTCCCAACAATCCATGAATAAACTCATCCGATGGGGAGGAAGGCTCTAATGCCGACGCGCAAGTTTATTCACATTGCTAACAAACCAATAATGGAGGCCGCGGGAGTTTTTACCAATCCCCTCTCCCACTTAGTAATTTAACACCGAGGGTTTTTACATGCATATGATATTCAGAATAAAATACGCAACGCTAGCATGCTTCTATTACGGCACATAAGGCAGTAAATCACAGAGAGTCATGCATACATATATAACAATAATCAATAATTAAATCAATCATTAACAGTTATATATCAGCGAATTCGATTGTTCGCCACCAGGCACGAATATCAGCAAAGACTTCCAGACTATCAAATTTTTGAAATTTTCAGATTGTCCAATTTTCGAAACCATCGATATCGACCGTCGATATCGTCCAGATTATCAAAATCATCGATATCGACTAGATTATCAAATATTCGAAAAACATCAAGATTATCAACATTCCAAAACTATCGATATCGATCGTCATATCGTCTAGATTATCAAAATCATCGATATCGACGAGCAACCATATATAACAATATAGATAATTAAATCAATTATGTCAGTTATATATTAGGAATCAATTCAACATCCATATATAACAATAATAGACAATCAATTATAGCAGTTATATATTAGGAATTAATTCGACATCCATATATGACAATAATAGATTATTAAATCAATTATAGCAGTCATATATTAGGAATTAATTCGACATCCATATATAATAATAATATACAATCTATTATGGCAGTTATATATTAGGAATTAGTTTTCCTAAAATTGGATGTCTTATCCAACACTCTAGCAATACATGCATATAATATACCAAATATAATACGCAATCTAGCATGCTTCTATATAAGACAATAAATCATAGAGATCAGGCATCCATATATATATATAACAATAATAGACAATTAAATCAATTATGACAGTTATATATATTAGGAATAAAAATGCCTCTAAATTTTAATGTCTTGTCCGACACTCCTACTGTGGAATCGATGCCTTACGCAACAAGCAGGATTGCTTGTGCCCCAAGACGTCCATCGTCATATCCCACTGCCAATCATGTCAGGGAGCGCCCCAAGTGCCTTGATGAGCGCCCCTCGCCCGGACTGTCGCTCGTCTAAGGGCCTACTTGCATGGAACCAAGTTCAGCCCAACGCGCAACACCAAACTACACCAACTGTCGTTCGTAGTTCGAAACTGAAAGAACCTCAGAATCCAATATCCACCGTCCAGAATCTACTACTGTAAGTCCTGAACATGCTGTCCAAATTACAGATCGATCCAACGGTTATTTTCTGAGAAACAGCTCTTTTCTCTCGACTGCGCAGAACAGAATCGCCCAAAAAACTGCTTCTGTTTTCGGCGTATTCCCGACAACACAAAGCTCCAAATACGATCTTCACCGTTCAGAATGTACATCCATAAAATCCGAATGTGCTGACCAAAAATCAGCCTGATCCGACGGTTGAAACTTTATTTATTTCCTTTGCAATATCACTGCGCTGGATTTTCTCTCAATTTCTTCCTTCCATGTGAAATTGACGAACAGTTTTCGTCGAATCCTCTCACACACAACCATCAATGAACAGATATGATATAGGGTATATTTCACATAGGGATATTCATGGTTTGTGCAGTAAAACCAAAACCCTAAACATGCAATCCTAATTTCGAAAAATTAATCACATAAACCCTAGCCTAACGTGTCACGCTTCACCACGAAATCGAAGCTTTGATACCAATTGTTGGCGCTCGATCGTTTGGTTAACGTGACCCGTTAGGGTTCCATGTATTTCTAACAAGCAGCGGAAGCAAGTAAACATGAAACGCATTACCTTTCACCAAGGTTGATGTAGAGGTTGAATTCTCGCAGGCAGTCTGCGCAGTCCCACGAGAATGGCCATAACTTCCTCGTCTGATGTTGGAATTGAGTGATCTTTATGTTCAGACGATCCTCTCTTCGACGGCTTTCCGTCAGTATATTGATCATTAAATTCTGATAACTGTACGAATTTATACAAATTTCGTAAAGTCGTGGACAGCAGCAGCAAACTACCTTCTGATCTTCTGCTGTATGTCCCAAGTCCGATCTCGACGTCGTGTGGGCGACGATCTACGAGACCTCCTCAATCTGCTCTCAACCCTCATCACACGTGAATAATCAGTTAGATTAGATTAGATTAGGGTTCCAGATAAGTTGAGGTGACTTATATACATGGGCTACAGCAGGGACCAGGAGGAGAAATTGGGTTGGGCCTCCATTGGGCTTAAGTATCCAAGCTTAGCCCAAAGCTTATACTTAAGTCCAATAATAATAATATATTCCACTAAAATATTATTATTGCACTACCGTACCAATCCCAAAATTACGTTTTGGGCTCCTTCTTATTATGAGTCCGTTAGTCTCCCCATGTTTAAGATATACAATGTCCATTAATTAATTTAAGTTACTGACAACTCAATTAATTAATATCTCATCCAAGAGTAGTACCACTCAACCTCATTATCATGTCGGAATAAATTCCACCTGCAGGGTTTACATGATAATCCTTATGAGCTCCTCAAGGGGACATCATCAACCTATGACGGACACGGATTCCTTCTACAATCAACAGCACACCATAGAGACAGCACTATTTCCCAACTCATCGAGTTTGTTGATTTAATTACATGTAAATCTCACCCATTGATGAATCAATGAAATACATACTGCCCTACGTGTCGAGGTTATTGTATAGGGATTAAGAGCACGAACTTCCATAATAACTGAGATCAAGTTCTCCTATAAGTCAGTATAAGTCGAACGATCTCAAGCGGTCCTGCTCAATACACACAAGTGCACTAATGTGATTCTATAGCCAAGACAAGCTAATACCAAACCACACTACAACCATCCCGATAGAGAGTCCCCGTCTATCTCGGTTGTGAGCATCTGTTTATACTTTATAAGGAAACCGATAATATGATCTTCCGCGTGTTGTCGCACAACATATTATCTACAGTATAAAGTAAGTGGACTATTGCATCGAACATATAAATAAATTATAAGATGCAATCATTTGATCATATGATTCTCATTTCAAATTAATTGTTACAATATTGTTCATACAAAAAGCTAGACTTTTAGTATACAATCCAACAAAATGTACATCCGGAGTCCATCACCCATTGACCTGAAACAGAACTAGAACAGATAGACAATGCTTCAATAAAATTAGAATCAGAATTACTTTGGTTTTGTATCACCTGATTTGCATGAGGTTTCTGATTCCCTCCCCTTTTAGCTATCTGTTTTGCCACCATTGCTTGCCACTTGTGACATTGCTTCTTGTAAGGACCAGGTTTATTACAATGAAAGCAATTATTGCTATCATCATCACCTGATGTACTCTGAACTTTCTGCTCTTGTTTTTTCTTATCTGCACCTCACTTCTTGTTGTTTTTATTCCACTGGTTTTGTTTCTTTACCATCAAACCTTCACCAGCAATCTGAGCATCAGAGTTCTTCTGGAGTTTCTTTGATTTTAACGCCATCTGCACTTGATCCAGTGTGATCGAATCTTTGTTGCCATACATCAAGGTATCTTTGAAATTCTCCAAATACTTAGGAAGGGCAGAAAGTAATATCAAGGCCTTGTCTTCATCTTCAAGAACAACATCTATGTTCTTAAGATCTCCAATGATTTTGTTGAAATCATCAAGCTGTACAAGTAATGGCTTGTCTTCTGTCATCTTAAACGAGTACAACTTCTGCTTTACATATAGGCGATTTGCTAGGCTCTTCACCATGTAAAGATCCTCAAGTTTCTTCCAAACCCCCCTTGCAGTGGCTTCCTTTGAGACTTCTCTTAGAGCTTTATCTCCAAGACAGTATAATCGCACTACGAGCCTTCGATTGTGATTCTTAATCTGCTGCGTTTGCAACTCCATCAACCGCGGCAGCCTGGTTAACTGGCAACGGCTTCAAAGCTTCAGACAACCCTTGTTGGATAAGGATTGCCTCCATCTTCATCCTCCATAGACTAAAGTCTGATTTCTCCGAGAACTTCTCAATATCAAACTTTGTCGTAACCATGGTGACCACCTTCTTCAAACAGTCGTTTGTGGCTTAGTTTCCCACAGACGGCGCCAATTGTTATGAATTGTGTGCAATTATTCAAACTTAGCAAGAACTTATTGCATGAAAACACACGCACACACACTTATGCTGATTGTTTGAAGAATAAACGAAAACTTAGAACACCAAGAATTATAGTGGTTCGGCAATTGCCTACGTCCACTCTTAAGGGATAAGTGATCTTATTGATTAGGGTTACAATGATGAAGAATGAATACAACTTATATATATCTTAACTTATGATATATATGGATAATAATATATATGGATAATATATGATATGATCTTCAAAATCTTGCATATCATATATTTGATCACAAACTTGCTTGCCAAGCAAGATGTCCATCAATACCAAACCTATTATCACTACAGCCCACGGCCTATCATTCTTGCACCAAAAGTTACGTGTGCATTGCTGACCTTACATGCATGAACCATGCATCGAGCATAGCCATACAAGTGTCTACTTCTCTCAACATGTTGTAATAGTAACTGCAAAATCCATACCAGCGTATGATGTCTCTAACTTGCGCCTAACAGGCGTGGCTTCGTTTGGGAGCACCACTTCTTCTTTTTCAATTCTAGCATATGCGAGGAAGATGAGTGATTATTAGGGTAAATTATGAGTGTGTATTTAATAAATTAGGGTTAATTTAATTATATAATTAAAGGGTGTGTATTTAAAATGACCTAATTTAATATTATGGGTCTTTATTAAATGAATGATAATTTAGACTTTTTGAAAATATAAATTTTAATTAAATAATAATATGGGTATGTATTTAATAAGAGTGGTGTATATTTAGTGGAACCCTCAATTAATTATTTAAATATTATACTTTAGGACACTTGGAATATTTTTTCTCTGAGTCACCTGCGCAAGGTTCCGGGCTTACGGAATTACAGTCTGGGCCCATTCTGAATCCGCCAGATACGGATTGGCCCATTAATTGACGCTCAGGCCCACATATCACTATTAATTTATTATTATGAAAACAGTCAAGTCGGAAAGATAATTTCATAACACCAACTCTTTAAGAGCTAAATTATACATTATCCGTAACACTTTATATGGCAGTAATTTTTTATCCCAATTTTTAAAAAAGATCTTTTTATGCTCGATTTGATTAAAATAACTTTTTATACGAATGGTATGTATAAAAATTAAAAATCCGTGTAAATACTTTTTGTATACTCCCTCCGTCCCGTTTCAAACTTTATGTTTGCTTTTTGCACATAAATTAATTAATGTAGTATTTTAATGTATAATAAGGTGAGAGAAATAATATTTTAATGAAAAGTGAGTAGGTATATTAGTGTGATGTGAGGACCCATGGAAAGAGAAATAATTAATTGGTGTAAGTTCCATTTACCAAAAAATAAAATATAAGGATTGAAATGTGACGCCCAAAATAAAAAAATGTAAAAACTGAAATGAGACGAAAGAAATATATAACATTCGTGTATGAAAATTTCATTTACTACTATTGTACTTACCCATTCGCATATGAAAAATGTTATATACACCCATTTATGTATGAAATTTCATACCCAATGAATTTATATAATAATCATATTTATATTTATAATATTTTTGTTAGAGACACTCTTTTGTGAGACGGGTGTGAAACGGGTCGACCCATCACTAAAATATGATTATTATATAGATAAAGTATGCTTATTTGTAGTTAAAATATATTAATAAGAAATCATTGTAAGCAATTAAAATTCACGGTCCAATCAAAGGGCGACACGTGGATTTTATTGATTAAATATCAATTTTAATTTATTATATTTTATTTTGGGGATTTAATAAATTAATTCCTAAAATAGATTAATAAATAATTGATAATTAATTTAATACCCAATAAATTAAGTAGGGTTTAAATTAAGTAAAACTTGACCCCTAAGTTAAGTAAAGCATGGAAGGTTCCAGAATCAGGTCAAATTAAGCAATGACCAATCAAGCTGTGATATATTTGGAACGGCCCAAGCCCGCAGAACCAGGCCAAATCTGTCATAGACCAATCAGATTGCAAGATATTTATGGGGCATGCTCATTCCTCACCTATATAAGGAGCCCTCCTTCATTCACTCCAGACACACTAAAATACTTGAAGACATAAACGCTCTGAAGAGATCAAGAACACGAGCAGCGCTCCCTTGAGATCTTCAAGCATCTTCAAGTCAAGAACGGCAAACGATTCGGGATTAAGGTGCGGAGCCCCCCAAATCAAGCGTTCTTCATATACTGAGTTCTTCAGTGTTCTTCGCGCCAAGAACAACATACGACCCGGGATTAAGGTGCTAAGCCCCCCAGATCGAGTGTTCTTCGGATCAAGTACGTTTAATCCAAATAAAGGCTCGACGCCTCTGGATTAACGTTATAAGATCCAAACCCGAGTTCGGACAAGCTTCAACTGAAGATCCGACTCAACACACACAGTCAACGCGGTCAACGCAGTCAAAGTCAAGTCAAAGTCAAAGCCAAATTGGTTCGAGAGAAGAATCAGAGGATTGATAGAGATTGTTTCCTTAATTATCAAGTTTAATCCATTTGGATTATTATTGTAATTCTCCTGTGTTTATTTTATTATAAATACAAAAATTTGTTGTTACAAATTTTGGCACGCCCAGTGGGACCGTCTCTACCTCTCATCTCTTCTCTCTACAAGCTCGAAGTACGATATGACTCCTGTCAGGATTACTGTAGGTAGGACTGCTGCTTCTAAGCTCTCAGAGGCATTGACTGAATATGTTGCTGTTGTTACAAGGAGCATGTCAGAAAAAGCTCGTTCAGAAGCCTCATCTGGATCCAACCCTTCGGTTGAGGAGGTTTCGAGAAAACAACTACTTATGAAAGATGATAGTGATGATGATTCTGCATCTTCAAACTCTTCATCTGACTCCGTTGCAGCTCCAGTAATGATGGCAGGCGCTACGACTGTTGAGGAACAATTAGCAAACATGATGAAAGCTATTGAGGGGCTCACGAAACACATAGAGGCTCAAGACACAAAGATCTCTCAATTGATGAAAAGAGACATCGCGGAGACTAGCCGTGCAAACGGAAAAGGAGTCATGGACGATAGTGAAGTTGAAGAGGTCACAAGGCGCCAGACTATTGAAAAGGAGCAAACTCAAGGGACGTTGCCACTTTCAGCTGATGGAATACTCCAAGTGGATCAACTCAAGGATATTATACTTGGAACAATAAAAGAAAGGTTTGAGGAGAATTCCAAGCCTACTGTTACTTATGTCAAGCCATACACGAAAAGAGTGGACAACTTGAAGTTGCCAGCTGGCTACCAGCCTCCCAAGTTCCAACAGTTTGATGGCAAGGGAAACCCGAGGCAGCATATAGCACACTTTATTGAGACCTGCCATGATGCTGGTACTTATGGAGACCATATGATAAGGCAGTTCGTTCGCTCTCTCAAAGGAAATGCATTTGATTGGTATATCGACTTGCAAGCTGAATCCATTGATAGTTGGGCACAAATGGAACATGAGTTCCTTAATCGTTTCTACAGCACGAGGAGAACTGTTAGCATGACTGAGTTAACTAATACTCGTCAATTGAAGGAAGAACCTGTGATTGATTATATCAATCGATGGAGAAATTTGAGTTTAAATTGCAAGGACCGATTATCCGGAGAGTCTGCCATTGAGATGTGTATCCAAGGAATGGAATGTAATCTCCTTTATATACTCAAAGGAATTCAACCTAAGACTTTCGAAGAGTTGGCTACTAGGGCCCATGACATGGAATTAAGTATGGCTGCTAGTGGAATCAAACATTCACCGATGTCGGACTCCTACAAGTCTAAAGATAAACAAGATTTCAAAAGGGGGAGCAAGTCCTATGCTAAAAGTTCCAACAAGGAGTCAATGGCTACAAATATTATGACGGTCAAGGTTCGAAAGAATGAAAATGATAAAAAAGACAAAGGGAGGCAAGTTGCCCAAGAGTGGGGGCAAAGAAGGTTAACTCTGAAGGAGATGCAAGAAAAAGAGTATCCATTTTTGAACTCAGACCTTTCTGGCATATTCGATGATCTAATGAAGAACAAACTCCTTGAACTTCCTGAAATGAAACGTCCAGAAGAAGCCGGCCGAACTAATGACCCAAAATACTGCAAGTATCATAGGTTGGTGAGTCATCCAATTCATGATTGTTTCGTTCTTAAGGAAAAGATCATGCAACTGGTTAAGGAAGGGAAAATCGTGTTAGAAGATGAGGCGGGTACAAACTTCACTTCTGTAAAAGAAAGTCATGATGAAGGCTCATGTCATGTCGTGAATGAGGACAATGAAAGCGAACAACTTGAAACTAAGGGTAAAGCTTACTCCATGAAGGTGACCTTCACGGATGAAGATATGTTGTTGGGTATGCAATCTCATAATCGACCTCTATTTGTGACTGGTTATACTAAAGGGATGCGAGTGAATCGCATACTTATTGATGGAGGTTCGGCAGTGAACATTTTATCCTTGAGAATGTTGAAGAAGATAGAAATACCATTGGATGAACTCAACCATAGCCGATTGATGATCCAAGGGTTCAACCATGAGGGGCAAAGGACTCTCGGCACAATAGTTCTTGATTTGCTAATTGATGAGATGAAATCCACAGTCCTTTTCCATGTTATTGATGCAAAAACTTCCTACAACATGCTTTTGGGGCGCCCATGGCTACATGAGAATGGCGTGATTCCTTCTACATTACACCAGTGCTTCAAATATAGTGAAGGTGACAACGTGAAAAGAGTATTCGGTGACGACAAGCCATTTACTGAAGCTGAAGCTTACTTTGCCGATGCTAAATATTTCTTCAAGAGTACAAAGGAAGTAAAGCGTGAAGAAGCCTCAGTGCAAGATAATGGGGGCAATAAACAAATAAATGATGAGGAAGGTAGTACATCATCTGCCACTCTCAAGGAGAACAAAGGCAAAGGGCTTGAGACCTCGGAAGAGTTGACATTGCCTTTAACAAAAATTGATGCTAGTAAACTTTCTTCTCCACCACTCAAAGGGTTCACACGTCCTATTGAAGGACCAAAGACCGAACACGGTGAAGTGTTTGAAGCTGAAATAACCAAGTCGTATAGTCCACAAGCTTATAAACTCCTTATGAAGGCTGGTTATGAACCAAGGGAAAAAGCGATGGCGAGCAAGGTGAGTCAAGAAACTATCAACCCACCAGGACAGGGGCTCAATGTTACTCAGATAATGTTGAAAAATAGTGGTCACACTATCAAGAAGGCTAAGCCAGGTTTGGGATATGTCCCTCAAAAGCCAGTCCGCATTGCAATTAGAAGAGCAAGTACAAATTATATCACCGAGGGAGAAGCTTTATCCACGGAGGATATGTTTGACGCAAGTAGTAGGGAAGTCAAGAGATTATCTGTTTTTGAAAGGCTTGGGAGTGTCTTCGAAAGGCTTGGACCCTGTAAAGGGAAGTGTAGGAGGCAAAATCATGTCAAGTCCCTTAACCTCCGAAAACTCCGGAGTCAAAATCCATCTCGTATCAAGCGGCAAAATATCTTGACTGTCTCAAGTGGAAGAGTGTTGAAGGATAAAGTGCAAAGAATCGTCTTTACCAAAGATGATAGTAATAATGATAGAGAAAGTGTAGCTTCCACCAATCATATTACTGCTGTGGAAGATTCTCAAATGGAGGAAGTAGATGCTGAAGATGCCCCTCCACAATTTGAAGAAGGAGTGAAAGCCACTGTTGATGAATTGAAAGAAATTAACTTAGGTGATGAAAATGACCCACGTCCTACCTACATAAGTGCTCTGCTAGATGTTGAGGAAGAAACAAAGTATGTCAACCTTTTGCGAGAATTCAGAGATGTCTTTGCATGGTCGCATAAGGAAATGCCAGGCTTAGATCCGAAAATCGCAATGCACCACTTGTCCATTAAAAAGGGAATTCGGCCAGTTAAACAAATGCAGCGTCGATTTCGACCAGAGTTGATTCCTTTGATTGAGGACGAGATTAATAAGCTTCTTGAAACAGGCAAGATCCGAGAAGTCAAATATCCTACATGGATTTCCAATATCGTGCCGGTAAGAAAGAAAAATGGGCAACTCAGAGTATGTGTTGATTTCCGAGATTTGAATATGGCATGTCCGAAAGATGACTTTCCATTACCAATTACTGAACTCATGATTGATGCAACAACGGGGCATGAGGTCCTTTCATTTATGGATGGGTCATCTGGCTACAATCAAATTGGTTTGGCTCCTGAGGATCAAGAGAAGACAGCCTTTCGTACTCCGAAAGGGATATATTGCTATAATGTTATGCCATTTGGCTTAAAGAATGCTGGTGCCACTTATCAGCGAGCCATGCAAAAGATATTTGATGACATGCTTCATAAGATTGTCGAATGCTATGTTGATGATATTGTGGTGAAATCAAAAGAAAAGAAAAATCATTTTCATAATCTAAGGCGAGTGTTTGAACGATTAAGAGAGCATCAACTCAAGATGAATCCGCTCAAGTGTGCATTTGGAGTTTCATCTGGGAAATTTCTTGGGTTTATTGTTCGCCGTCGAGGGATTGAAATTGAGAAAGCAAAGATTGACGCAATCATGAAAATGCATGTGCCTCGGAACATACATGAACTCAAAAGTCTGCAAGGAAAGTTGGCATACTTAAGGAGATTCATATCAAACTTAGCTGGCCGATGCCAGCCATTTAGTCATCTCATGAAGAAGGGCAGCATATTCGAATGGGATGAAGCTTGCAATAATGCTTTCAATAGCATTAAAGAATACTTGATGAAGGCACCAGTGTTGAGTGCTCCAATACATGGACGTCCGTTAATTCTCTATCTAGCTGCTCAAGAGCGTTCTGTGGGAGCTTTGCTTGCACAAGAAAATGATGATGGCAAAGAAAGAGCTCTATACTATCTAAGTAGAACCATGACTCCAAACGAGTTGAAGTATTCACCCATTGAGAAGATATGTTTATCCCTTATCTTCGTGATTCAGAAGTTGAAACATTATTTTCAAGCTCACACAGTTCGGCTAGTTTCGAAAGCCAACCCACTAAAATTTGTCATGTCAAAACCAGTACTCTCTGATCGGCTTGCAAGATGGTATCTCCAACTTCAACAGTTTGAGATCGTGTACGTCCCTCAAAAGGCCGTAAAAGGACAAGTGTTGGCAGATTTTCTAGCTGATCATCCAATGCCTGCTGAATGGGAACTATCTGATGAACTCCCCGATGAAGATGCTTTTACTGTGGATATAGTTTCTCCTTGGAAGATGTATTTCGATGGAGCATCTCATAGAGAGGGAGCTGGTGCGGGAGTCGTGTTTGTAACATCCAGTGGTGAAGTTCTACCCTTCTCATTTTCCTTAATGGAAAATTGTTCCAACAATGTGGCTGAGTATCAAGCACTCATACTTGGTTTGGAAATGGCTGTCGATATAAAGCAGCTACACCTTAGAGTGTATGGTGATTCGCTATTGGTGATAAATCAACTCCTTGGAGTGTATGAAGTGAAGAAGCCTGAGTTGTTCCCCTATTACAAGTATGCTCAAAAGCTTATGGGTTATCTCGGTGATGTTGATATTAAGCATCTATCTAGAAGAGAGAATAAGCAAGCTGACGCCCTCGCTAAGTTAGCATCAATTATAGCTATGCCAGAAATGCAGATTCAAATACCGTTGTGTAGAAGTTGGGTTGTACCACCAATCTTTGAAGATGATGATTATGAAGAAGTTGAAAATCATGTGGTGGAGGTTTTAGAAATTGAAGAAGAAGATTGGCGCCAATCGCTTGTGGATTATTTGAAATATGATAAGTTGCCTAACGATCCACGACAAAGGGTTGATATTCGGCGTCGGGCACCTCGGTTCATCTACTTCAAGGGTACACTTTATAGAAGATCATTCGATGGAATTTTCTTGAGATGCTTGGGTAAGGAAGAAACTATTCAAGCAATGGAGGAGGCTCACTCCGGAATTTGCGGTGCTCATCAATCCGGACCGAAGCTACATTTCAGAATTAAAAGGATGGGATACTATTGGCCAACCATGGTGAAGGATTGCATGGATTACGCACAAAGATGTCAAGCTTGTCAGTTCCATGGAAATTTGATTCATCAACCTCCGGAGCCTTTACATCCGACAGTCGCTTCATGGCCTTTTGATGCTTGGGGTTTAGATGTGGTAGGGCCACTTACAAAGTCTTCTGGTGGTCATCTCTACATTCTTGCTGCAACAGATTACTTTTCAAAGTGGGCTGAAGCTGTGCCTCTGAGGGAAGTAAAGAAAGAAAATGTTGCTGATTTCATTCGGATCAATATCATTTATAGATATGGTGTCCCGCGCTACATCATCACTGATAATGGAAAGCAGTTCAGCAATAGTTGGATTGATAAGCTATGTGAGAAGTTTGATTTCAAACAAAAGAAATCTTCAATGTATAACGCAGCTGCTAATGGTCTTGCCGAAGCTTTCAATAAAACTTTATGCAGTTTGTTGAAGAAAGTGGTCTCCAAGTCAAAAAGAGATTGGCATGAAAGGATCAATGAAGCTTTATGGGCGTACCGTACCACCTATAGAACACCTACTCAAGCCACTCCGTATTCCTTGGTGTATGGTGTTGAGGCTGTTGTGCCTCTTGAAAAGCAAATTCCTTCTTTGAGGATAGCCATACAAGAAGGCCTCACCGAGGAAGAAAATGCAAAGTTACGTCTTCAAGAGTTAGAAGCGTTAGATGAAAAGAGGTTGGAAGCACAACAAAGACTTGAGTGTTACCAATCTCGCCTTTCTAGAACATACAACAAGAAAGTTAAGGTACGTTCTTTTCAAGTTGGCGATTTGGTGCTTGCTGTGAGAAGACCTATAGTAGTCACCCATCGCGTTGGAAATAAGTTTCTACCCAAGTGGGATGGCCCTCATGTTGTGAAAGAAGCCTACACAAATGGCGCCTACAAATTGATCTCTGAAGATGGCGTGAACATTGGCCCCATAAATGGGAAGTTCTTGAAACGCTACTACGCGTAAAACAAATACAAGTACAACGCTCCTTGACGCACGAGCCTAAACTGCATGTTACTCCTGGTCCGCATGAGTATAAACTGTGTACGACAAACTCCTGGTCCACATGAGTGTAAACTGTGTACGACAAACTCCTGGTCCACATGAGTGTAAACTGTGTACGACAAACTCCTGGTCCGCATGAGTATAAACTGTGCATGACACCCACCAAAGGTAATTATATGTGGTTAAACTATCAATTCACCCCACTCAGATATTTTAAGTGGTTAAAGCATTAAATATCTTACTTTGTCTAAAGTGGTTAAAGAATAGTCACTCCTGGCCCGCATGAGTATAAACTGTGTACGGCACCCCCCCATTCAAATCAAATCATGTCCCCTTGAACTACGTAATGACTTGATCCTCTGCGAAGAGGTACGTAGGCAACTTAGCATTTTACTAAGTTCAGTCATAATCCAAGCAATTCGAGTCGAGTTTGCGAGGCAAGCGATAAATTGAAGTGTGAACGAGTTAAGAAGAAAAAGGTTGACAAAGAGAAGATGTGGTTGAATGCAAAGACAGTGGTGAAATGATGAAGGTGGTAAAGTGATGAGGGTGATCCATGTTGTCCCTTAAAGCTAGCAAAGAAAGAGGTTTAAGCTAATTTAAATTTATGGATTTAATTAATTAAAAGGTCCTAAATAAATTATGGGATCAATTAATTATTAAAAACCAAAATTATAAATTAAGCCCATGGAGAAGCCCAAGATGCTTAAGTGAGCCATTAAAATAATTCATGTGTGTTTAATTAATTTAAGCCCCAAATCATGAAAATTAAAATCAATATAAGCACTCTTGGCCCAAAATATGAAGCAGTAGGCGGCCCAAGTGAATAAGAAGGATCAGATGGCCCAAGTAGAAACTGAAAATAAAAAAAAAATAATAAAAAAAAATAAAGGGCCCAATTAATATTGGAAGCACTTGAATGCAGTAAGCAAGCTGATTTGAGATTGGGTGAGTTTGAGCAAGTCAAAATTAACTTGATGGGGTCAAAATTGAAGTTATTCTTTTTTTTCCTCTATGAAATTGCGTGGAATGGGTTTCTCCAGCAAAAGAGGATTAAGCTGCTCAACCAATTCCTCTCTCTTCGAAAAACAACAACCAGCCATCAGTACCCGTCAACACCACCGGGGATTCACCTCGCATCGCCACCGGTCACGCACCCGGCCGCCTGAAGCTCGCTGTTGCCCTTCACATAAGAAAATCATAGCCAAACACAGTCGGATTCGCGACCCAAGGAGCGCTGCTCGCTGCCGAGGTACGTTTCCGCGCGCGCTACTTCCAGAGCTCGATCGACGTGCCGCCGCCAGGGTTCACGCCGGATTCTCGCTAGCGAGCAGCCACCGCGAGCAGCCGTCGAGAGCAGCCATCAGCCGCCGCTCTCACACGCCATTCTGCTTCCCAGTCGCCAAGAGCATTACCGAATCCAGTCTGAATCACACTAAAGCGACGAGACCATCTTCCGGCTGGTCCGATCGAAAGCAGACAACAACCGCCCTCCCGCTCTTCAAATCAAAGCTGCCGGAGGTATGAGCTCGATAAGCAGTCACCATAGGTGGTCTGCCATCAATCGCCCTCCCGCTCTTCAAATCAATGCTGCCAGAGGCATGAGCTCGATAAGCAACTACCATGGGTAGTCCGCTCTCGTTGCATCAACACGTCGGAGGTGTGAGCCCAACAAGCAACCACCATGGGTGGTATACCGTTGACTGCTTTCCACCTCGCGGTATGAGCCCGACAAGCAACCACCATGGGTGGTCTACCGTTGACTGCTTCCCATCTCACGGTGCGAGCCCAACAAGCAACCACCATGGGTGGTCCGCCGTTGACTACTCTCTATCCCAACATCATCGGAGATGTGAGCCCAACAAGAAACCACCATGGGTGGTCCGCCGTTGATTACTCTCTATCCCAATGTCAAAGGAGATGTGAGCCCAACAAGCAACCACCATGGGTGGTCCGCCGTTGATTACTCTCTATCCCAACGTCATCGGATATGTGAGCCCAACAAGCAACCACCATGGGTGGTCCGCCGTTGACTACTCTCTATCCCAACGTCGTCGGAGATGTGAGCCCAACAAGCAACCACCATGGGTGGTCCGCCGTTGACTACTCTCTATCCCAACATCATCGGAGGTGCGAGCCCAACAAGCAACTACCATGGGTAGTCTACCATTGATTGCTCTCCACCTCACGGTGCGAGCCCGACAAGCAACCACCATGGGTGGTCCACCGTCGACTACTCTCCACCTCGACGAGTTGAATATCTTGTTTGTTGGATAGCTTTGATGAAAAAAAATTGAGTTCATGAAGTATCATTATATAGTAGTGGATTCATGGATAATTATGGACTCATGAATAATTATGGAAATTATTTGTGGATAATTATAGAAGCTACTAGTGGACTCATGGATAATTATGGAGATTATTGTGAGGTGTGCAAGCTCTACAAAATTGTAGGAGATTCTTTACTACAAATAACTTTGATAATTTTGGGTAAGGGTCATGAAATCTTGGTGAACAAGAAACAAATCTTTTGCGATTCCTTCACAACAAGACATTCTGTCCGTGAATAAATCGCAAGGGGGCATTTGTAAGCAATTAAAATTCACGGTCCAATCAAAGGGCGACACGTGGATTTTATTGATTAAATATCAATTTTAATTTATTATATTTTATTTTGGGGATTTAATAAATTAATTCCTAAAATAGATTAATAAATAATTGATAATTAATTTAATACCCAATAAATTAAGTAGGGTTTAAATTAAGTAAAACTTGACCCCTAAGTTAAGTAAAGCATGGAAGGTTCCAGAATCAGGTCAAATTAAGCAATGACCAATCAAGCTGTGATATATTTGGAACGGCCCAAGCCCGCAGAACCAGGCCAAATCTGTCATAGACCAATCAGATTGCAAGATATTTATGGGGCATGCTCATTCCTCACCTATATAAGGAGCCCTCCTTCATTCACTCCAGACACACTAAAATACTTGAAGACATAAACGCTCTGAAGAGATCAAGAACACGAGCAGCGCTCCCTTGAGATCTTCAAGCATCTTCAAGTCAAGAACGGCAAACGATTCGGGATTAAGGTGCGGAGCCCCCCAAATCAAGCGTTCTTCATATACTGAGTTCTTCAGTGTTCTTCGCGCCAAGAACAACATACGACCCGGGATTAAGGTGCTAAGCCCCCCAGATCGAGTGTTCTTCGGATCAAGTACGTTTAATCCAAATAAAGGCTCGACGCCTCTGGATTAACGTTATAAGATCCAAACCCGAGTTCGGACAAGCTTCAACTGAAGATCCGACTCAACACACACAGTCAACGCGGTCAACGCAGTCAAAGTCAAGTCAAAGTCAAAGCCAAATTGGTTCGAGAGAAGAATCAGAGGATTGATAGAGATTGTTTCCTTAATTATCAAGTTTAATCCATTTGGATTATTATTGTAATTCTCCTGTGTTTATTTTATTATAAATACAAAAATTTGTTGTTACAATCATATTATAACACGCTAAAATCATACTTTAATGCATAATCAAGCATATTTTAGAAAACATACTTTAACAACCATTAAACATACTTTATCTATACAATAAGCATACTTTAGTGATGAATCGACCCATTTCATACTCACCTTATAAATAACTCGTCTCACAATATATTTTGTCTTTTTGTTATTTGAATTAAATAAATGTTTGCGCGTATATCCAGCTCGGGAAGGGGTATAATTGGAATAGAAAAAGGGGGGACCCACAGGAATTTGAAAATTTTGAAAGCAAACACATTTGGATGAGAGGACGGAGGTTACAACTCCCACATCCCAATCATTGATCATCGCCACTCATTTCTCTCTCTTCTCTTCTCTTCTCTTCTTTAATTAATAATTAATTAAGATGGGCCATGTATCAATCCATACACTGGAATGGTCCCTTTTTTAATTTATTTCATGTTTCTACTATTTTGATTAAGATTTATTTTGGACCCTTCCTCCATTGCTTTTGACCTAAACTATAGGCCAAAGCCCACCGCCATATATATATTACTCCATCCGTCCCACAAAAATAAATATTTTTTTGGCACGGAGATTAAGAAGTATAATAATTTAATCTAAAGTAAAGTAAGAGAAATGTTTTTAATGTGGAGTGGGTAATTGTATTAGAGGTGGTATGTGGGCCCCATGAGTATAAATTAATTATTTTTGAGTGGGTTGCATGTACTAAAAAGAAAATGTGTCAACTTTAATGAGACAAAAAAAAAAAAAGTATGTCAATTTCTATGGGATGGAAGGAGTAATTGTTATGAATAAATGAGCATAGAGGAGAAGAGTTTGATGGGATTTAACTGGGAAAAAACTTGTATCCTGACATATAAAATGAGTTTTTTTAATTCAAACATTTACTTTTTGTAAGTCGATATAATAAGTAAAAGAATGTAATATTTTAATATATTAGTTGATAGTTGTATTAATATTATATCTATGTGAATTTTATAAAAATATATTATTTGTTTTGTGAGGTTCTCACAATAATAAGAAAAATATAAATTTTATCAATTTGGAATAAACAAATTTGTTAAAATCTAAATCATTGTTCGGAGCGAAAAACTAGAGAGTATTGTAATCTGTGTTGCACCTCGTACATAATATATCATACCTAGAATTTTATAAATTATGTTTTAGGATATAATTATTTTTTACATTTTATTTTTTTAATTATATTATTTGACCTAAATGTATATATTAATTATCTCACTGATATAATGATTCACATTAACTATGTGTACTATCATTTTAAGTGCAACATTCTGGTTAAACTCTAAAGTTGTGAAGTACTTATAAATAATATAATTAATAAAATGTAATAATGTGAAGTATTTCATAAATGAATAAATGAAAAGCAATATATTTAATTAGAAAGTGATGCTTGTTCATTTAATTATATGATATTCTTAAAATTCAGAAGGAAAAAAAAAACTTGCATGCACCAACTACATAAATAAATTACAAGTAATATTGTGCACTAAATTTTATTTGAAATGAATTAGTATTAAAATAAATCTTAAAGATAAAAACTTAAACCAATTTTAGATTAATTAAGAATAAAATCACTAAAATAAAAATATACTGAATCCAATTCAAGCATAAATTTTAAAATTAAAAACGATACCTTGAATATAAATATATTTCAAAATAAATATACAAGCATTGCATCAAATATATCTCAATGTAATCCACATTCTTTGTCTTGGTTGAATTACTAGAGTCTGAAAATAATTAGAATTTTTCCGAATTTAATAAAATTAAATATAGAGTCAACCGGTTTAAATGTCACCACTAACGAAAAAACGTTTTTTACGGCGTCGCTAAAATATTTCCGCTAGCTTAAACACGCTTTTACTCTTCTCGTTAATATAAAGCCTTATAAGGCAAAACAGAGGCTGACATCCTCCTTGGCTCTCTCTCTCTCTCTCTCTCTCCTCTAAAAAAACACGCTCTATAAAAGAAGTTGGACATCCCATTAATCATATCCCATGATCCCATTAAAAAACTCCTACATATTCAAGTGAACATTGCCCACCATTTTCTGTTATGGAAGGAGCTGAGCTGCAGCACATGTTTAGGCCACCTGAAACTCCAAGAGAGCCAATGGAGTTTCTTTCTCGCTCCTGGAGTGTTTCAGCTCTTGAATTCTCCAAAGCTTTAGCTCCACAGCCGCCGCCTCAAAATGGCGGCGCCGCCGCCGCTGAAATTATACACGAGGATGAGCTGGAAACTGTGGCTGCTGTTTCTTCAGCCACTGTTTCTGGGAACCCTTTTTCATTTGCTTCTTCTGAAACCTCACAGCTCATCATGGAACGGATTATGTCTCAGTCTGTGAGTAAATATTGGAGCTTTCATGAATTCTTTGCATGTTTGTGTGATTTCAAGTTTTCTTTTTTAATAATGAATCTAAAATGTTTGTTTTTATGCGTGTGTGAAATGAGTTGAAAACTAATTAATTTGGACTTATTCGACTAGTTCGAGAAAAAAGAATGATTTCTTTTTGTCAATATATACTCGATCTCGTTGTCTCTATTATCTGTGTAAATTTGTTTTTAACAGGTTAAGTTGTTTCAATATAGTGGCTTTTATAATGGATTTTTCAATATGGGCTCAAATTGAGTTCCTTTTACATAGTGGTCACTACCAACGAATACTTAAGCTATTTCTAAAGAAGCTCTAACATCACGTGACTTGATTCTATGTTTAATTGATAGTTCTACTTTAAAATCATGTCATGATATGTGTACCACGTGCAGCAAGAGGTATCACCACGCACTTCAGGGAGGCTATCTCAGAGCAGTGGGCCTCTCAATGGTGGCTCTGTCTCTGATAGCCCTCCAGTCTCCCCCTCTGAAATGGATGACCCCAAGGTCTGTTTTTCTTCCTTTTTTCACATCACTTTTGTTTCTTTCTTAGTTTAGTATTTATGTTCTTTCCTTGCATTTATTTACTCTTCCCATTCTTGTATAACTCAATTATGTTTCTGACTATTGCACAAAGCACAAGTTTTTTAAGCCAGAGAGAGCATATTTCAGCTTTCTCTTTAACCAACAACTTTCTAACATTGTGTTAAAAAAAAAAAGCATCACTATTTCTTGTTTATTTATTTTTATCAATTCTAAAAAATCTTGTTTAAATCAACTTAAAATTTGATATTTATAGCAGAAATTTCATGGTAATTTTAACTTTTTATTTATGTTATTGCATTTTTTATTGTATAATTGTAGGTGTGATATATATGTCATGAATTGGTGTAAATGTAACGGATTTATGACTAATTGCCTGGAAACAAGGGAATGTGAGAAATTAATGATGTGGGACACTAACCATATCGGTTTGTGGCTCCTTTTGATTTCTTAAAACAAGCAACTCAGACTAGATAAGTTGTCCAATTTCATGATGAGCTGTGTTCTGTCATAGTCTCATTAATTGAATCAAGAACATGCTTTTTAATAAAAACATCAATTCATCATGCAATATTCCGTAGTAAATTATGGTGTAGTTTGTAGTAGTATAATAATAGTAGATTGTAACATCTGTGTTGACTTTGACTTGTTCATCCAGTTGAATGATCTGGTTATCAGCAATCAATACAAGAGCTTTGTCACAAGTGGAACCGGGAGAAAGACAGTGGGGAGGTGGTTGAAGGATCGAAGAGAGAAAAAGAAAGAAGAGGTGAGGGCTCAAAACGCGCAGCTTCATGCTGCCGTTTCTGTTGCCGGGGTAGCGGCTGCAATCGCTGCAATAGCCGCTGCCACGGCAGCATCATCGAGGGCCGGGAAGGACGAACAAATGGCCAAGACTGACATGGCCGTGGCCTCTGCTGCGACGCTGGTGGCTGCTCAATGCGTTGAAGCAGCAGAGGCAATGGGGGCCGAGCGTGATCACTTGGCCTCTGTTGTCAGCTCAGCCGTCACGGTTCAATCGGCTGGCGATATTATGACTTTGACGGCTGGAGCTGCTACTGGTGATCATCTTGACACACAAAAATGAACTAAGTGTTTATTCTACTACTATGTGGATTAATCTCTCATTATATGGCCTTGATGACCTTTTATATCTCAGCTCTTCGAGGTGCAGCCACGTTGAAGGCGAGGGCGTTGAAAGAGGTGTGGAACATTGCTTCAGTGATCCCTGTCGACAAAGTGATTGGAGTACCTAATGGTGGGAATAATGGAAGCTCAAATGGAAGTTTTAGTGGTGAACTTGTTCCTGAAGAGAACTTTCTTGGTATTTGCAGTAGAGAACTGCTAGCTAAAGGCTGTGAACTCCTAAAGAGAACTCGGAAGGGTAATTCATATAACTCGAGTTATTATTGGGATTCGTCGTTGATCTTTCATGAACGAATAGAGCTAACACGAAAGAAATTTTTACATTAGATGATGCAATAAGTTAGTACTTTTTAATGATTGTATTGGTATGCATACATACTTTAAAGTGGATTAACAGCCCTATGGTAAATGCAGGTGATCTTCATTGGAAAATAGTTTCAGTATACATCAACAGATTGGGTCAGGTGGGAGCCTTTCTTCTCCATGATTGAACAATCAAACTCTTTGCCTGATATGAAAAGCTAAAGTTACTGCAAGATTACAAAATCGGAACCTGCTTTTTCACTTTATCTTGTGATCCTAACAGAGTTTGATTGCCACACTGACAGGTGATGCTGAAGATGAAGAGCAGACATGTAGCTGGGACAGTGACCAAAAAGAAAAAGAGTAAGTCTTTATTTTCCTTACTTTTGTCTTTCTCTCTCATGATAATGAACAGATTTGGAGGTGGTGGGCTATCTTCCATTTGGGGATTTGAGAAAGCGAATATGTGGAATTTGATAAAGAAAGTTTTCATCTTTTTCTTTTTGGCTTTTGAAAATATCAGATGTAGTGCTGGAGGTGATGAAGGATATTCCTGCTTGGCCCGGCCGCCACCTGCTTGAGGGCGGAGAGCACCGGCTGTACTTCGCATTGAAAACAGTCGCACGTGGGGTCGTGGAATTCGAGTGCAGGAATCAAAGGGAGTATGATATATGGACTCAAGGGGTTTCAAGATTGCTCACTATTGCTGCAGATAAGAACAGACACAGAATGTGAAGTTCCATCAAGAAACTTAATAACCTTAAATCTTGAAGTTTGATTGGGATTGGTGTTCTTTATTGTAAAAAAGTAAAAGGTGAAGGGTTTAAAGTTATTCCAAATGGGGTCATCTTTATTTTGTAGAATGTGTGTTTCAATTTGCAATGGTGAAAGTAAAGTAAAAGGGAGAAATCCATGTGATTTGCAAGCCTTTGTTCATGTTTTTGTAAGAGAGAGAAAAGGGTATCTTGGACTGGGGTTAGCTTGGTCAAAAAGAATGGGAGAATCCCATCTTTGAGTCTCATATATATTATTACAAGATAGATAAGAGTTTGATCATGTGGGAGTGGGACTTTGGATGATTAATGTTTGATATAAATCTGTTAACTGTGTTTCGAAATAATCAATCACCACGTGCTACGCGTATCAAATTACATCACTACTTAGCATACTGTGATATATCTTCACTATTGCATTTGTACATTTAAAACCAACTATTTTCTTGAAATACAGATGAGTTAGAAAGCTATCATAAGACACACACTTTGTCAGCACATTTTCTTCAGAACAAAAGATGGAAAACAGAACACTTAATTCTTCTTCTCTTAATCATCCCCAATAATAGCAAGGATGTACATGAAGAGGTTGACAATGTCAAGGTAAAGAGTGATGGCAGCATCGATGTACTGATCATAGTTGAAACGCTTGATCAAGTTATCAGTGTCGTATATGATGAACCCTGAAAAAACAAGGGCCCCAATGCACCCGATCACCTGCTCCCCTAGTCGTCCCATCGGGAAAAAGAGCTGTTACAAGAGAAGATATTCGGGTGATCAGTAGAGGGTTGAGCATGTGCCAAGAAGTTAAAAGAGAAAATGAGAAAAACGAACCCGAATGAGGCCGAAGGCCATGAGAAGGATGCAAGCACACATCAAGAAAGGGCCCATGAAGCTGAAATCAGCTCCTCGTTTTGCAGCAAAGAATGTAAAAAGAGTGAGAGCAATGGTCACTGTTAGAGTCAGGCCAGCTGCAAGCAAGACAGCATCTCCTGTGATAGAGTTTTGAAATCGTGTTAGCGTGAACCACGATTTTGAATATGATCAGAATCATTATGCTCAGATATGCTATTGTAACCTCCTTTCAACAATGATCATATGGGATGTGAGTTGACAGTCGCACATAATTATTGTTTAATTCCTATATAATGATGACACTAATATAATTGAATCACATCTTAATTTTAACAAATGTCATATCTACAGTTTTTATTGGCATAATATTTCATCCATCCTACTAACATTTTCTGCCCAAATAAAACTAATACTTACTCAATATCATGGTCTCATAGTATTCTTTATGTAAAATTTACTTCTAGAAAGACTAAATCCCCCCTAAAAAGTCAACCATAGATAAAAAAATATATATATATACATACTATATGATTTAGTTTTTAGTATATGTACTTTCTACAAACGAGTGCATAAAACAAAATAAGCACCTCTTGTGAATTGGGCATTTATGAGATAGGTAGATTCATTACTAAAATATAATTATTACATGGATAAAATATGCTTATTAGTAATTAAAGTTCATTCAAAGTAAATCATTCTACAACACCGTAAAACCACACTTTAATTCATTATTTATCATATGTTAGAAAAAAATACTTAAATTAATATCAATAAGTACATTTTACCTCTATAACAATCATACATTAATATTGGGTCAACTAGTCTCACCTCTATAAAAATTACTGCTAACTCGTCTCACCTCAATAACAGTACTCTAAGAATCAATCCGTTTCACATAATCACCATTTCATAAAATACTTTGTGAAACAATGATATCATTATGAAATGAGCATTTATATTAAGATGACTATGATAATAGACCATGCTTGTCACCTTACGTAACAAAAAAATATGACATGCATGCATTTTTTCATTTCATGATAATAGAACAAAACAAATAATTAAAAACTACTGATCTATGAATAATTATTACTCCTTTGTTGTCATGAATTATAATTAAGATGTAAAGTGTGCAGGTCTTTGATTTATGAGTTTCCCAGGTTTATGATTTATTTTTATTATATCATATATTGATTGTTTTATCATTCAAACGTGATTTAATAATCAATAAATCAATCTATCATAAATTGATTGTTTTATCTTTCAAACATGACTTAACAATTTAAGTCGATTTTACCTTTTCTTTGGGTGCAAGAAGCCCCAATCATGAAGGCCATCGCGAAGGTGAAGAGAAACAAAACGACGTAGTTCCATGGATGCCGCTGGGTAACGCACATCATCATAAACAGCACTGCATTATAACAAAACAAAATTAAATATTAAAAAAAAATTCCTGAATCTTAACAAAAATTACCTAATTCTATAAACGAAATCACATAAAACTCCAATAATCCGCATCAATTTCCCCTAAATTTTGAAGAACGCACGTAATACAATTTACATTTTCAAAATCTCCCCGAAATCATAAAACAGGGCATTGATTAATTACTCACGTATAAAGGTAAGAACAATGGCGCCGATCATGAGATAAAGCCCGGTTGGAGTCCGCATAAATTCCCGAACCGGATGGATTAAGGTCATGGAAATGGCGACCCCAAATGTAATCAACAATTGCAGAGAGAGGATCGAATACACTTTTCGGATGAATCCCCATCGCATCTGTGGATTCTCCACCATACCAGGGTACAATTGCCCGCGCCCGCTCTCGATATCGTTTTTGCTCGCGTAAAACGCCATCGTTTTCAAACTCGATCAACCAGATCCTCTTTTCTGTTTTTTTCTGAAGAAACTGCAAAAGTGTGTGAATTAATCTTCGAATGGTTGATCAGAAATCTCAGATATACGTGTATATATATGTATGTATAGATTGATTCATAGGGTGGGAATGGAATTTGTGGGTGAAATTGGAGGAGGGTTGGAAAAACGCGGTGAGTTAATTTTAATCACCGAATATTAGGGAAATAGTATTTATTTATTATTTTCGGCGATAACTGCATGCGTGTGTGTTGCATGTCGATACATTATAAA
The DNA here is from genome assembly GCA_023678885.1 of Pogostemon cablin. Taxonomy (NCBI): domain Eukaryota; kingdom Viridiplantae; phylum Streptophyta; class Magnoliopsida; order Lamiales; family Lamiaceae; genus Pogostemon; species Pogostemon cablin. The sequence goes on from CM042989.1 coordinate 1,423,251, forward strand.
CGTGTGGATTAATCATTAATTAATTATTTTATTCATTAATTATTAGTAATGGATAATAGGGGAATTGGTCAAATATTAACTTTTATCTTATTTCTTCATGTGAGCAAAATACTAGCTATTTGTTTATTAATTTATTTATACCACGTGACTAATTAAATTGATCTGCATGTTTTTTCTGCTGTATCAACGACCATATACGATCGATTGACTCTTGTTTTCTTTTATAGTCAATATTTTGTAGTCAACGAAATAGTGAATAAAGTTAATTAATTCATATATCTAGATAAATGAATGGAGTTTAAAGTTTAAACTATGATATGATGAAATAATAATTTTATTGGATGAGTAACCTTTAATATATTAAAATGGAGAGTTTAATTTTGATGAGATGTTATCCTTCGAATTAATCTAAATTATTTAAAAATTTAATTAAAATTAAAATTCTCAATTATATTTTAATTATTAATTAAAATTTAATTAGATAAATACATAACTAATGGAGAGTTAATTTTGATAAGTGTCGTCACCAGAATTAATTTTAATTATTTAAATTATTAATTAAAATTAAAAATCTCAATTATATTTTAATTATTAATTAAAATTTAATTAGATAAATCCGTATATTATTTTAAGATTTGAATATGATATTATCAAATCAAAATTAATTACTAAAATTAATATAGATAAGTACATATAATTTACTTTTAAAATTTAGAAAATTTATCCTCTCTCCACCTATATAAATAAAAGAGTGAGGCTTGAGTGCACCCGGGCGCACGGAACACATTCCGTGCGCCTTTAGAAATTTTGTATTATGGGTAAGGGTACATTAATTTGGTCTAAAGGGTATACACTTTAATTACTAAAAGGTACACAATTTTGTTCTAAAGGGTATACACTTTTCATTAATATTTTTTTTTCTTTAGAAAATAAAGGGTACACAGTTTTATACTAAAGGGTATACAATTTAACACAAAATTCTAAAGGCGCACGGAGTGTTGTTCGTGCGCCCAGATTTTTCTTTAGAAAATAAAGGGTACACATCTGTATACTAAAAGGTATACAATTTAGCACAAATTTCTAAAGGCGCACGGAAAGTGTTCCGTGCGCCCGGGTGCACAGGAGCTTTTGCCTAAATAAAATTCTTTATTCATTCATTCTACACACATTTATTTATTCATCATGACGGCTTTCTTCAAAGTCTAAAGAAAGATATTATTATTATTGTTATTATTATTATTATTATTGATTACTCCCTCCTTCCCATAAAAGTTTGCACGCTTCTTCCGGCACGAATATTAAGACTCGTCAACCTCCACCGTGCCTCCGCCCCTTATTTCCCTGAATCTCACTGTCACAATCACATCCAGGGACGGTGCCACGTTGGTGGCAGGGGGGCGTTGGCCCCCCCCTCAACTTTTGCTATTTTTTACTATATGGAATGTGTGCTTATTCCTCGATTGGAGGTCACAAGTTCAAATTTGGGTGGTGACAAACCTTATTTTATATTTTAAAACCTATTTACATTTATATTTTTAATTAATTATATTTATATTTTTCCATCACCGGTATAATTATTCTTTTTTCACCTTTCATTTTTGAATTTTGCTTCTCAAACCTCATTTTTTATTTTGTTTTGGATCTATTTTATTTCATTTTTTATATTTTTCTAAATCTACTTTTATTATTTCTTACAGTAGTATTATCATTGTTTGTTGAGCCAAAGAGATGTCTTTTCTATTAATATTATTAAGTAATCGGTCCCCCTGGATAAAAATTCTAGCACCGTCACATCGGTCGCCAAGTCCACGCCAGTCGACCCACCGGAGACGTCCGGCAGACTGCCGTTCACGCTGACCACGACGGTGCTGTTTCCGCTGATGTAAGAAAACGTCAGGTTGACGGCGTCGTATAGGTCGAAGGAGATGAGGGGTTGGGCGGTGCTGAAATTCACCAATATTAACGCCGCTAAAAGTAAAACCACTCTATCCATTCTCATAATTTACACGCTTGAATAAATCAAGAATACAAATAAAAAATAATTAGTACTCCAAAAACACAGTATTTATAAGCCCAACAAAATCTACGATAAACATAACTAAAAGAAACAAATCTAAAAATATCTAATTATTTATAAGGCCAACAAAATCTAAGATAAACATAACTAAAAGAACCATATCTAATTAATTGTTTATATTTGTATATCTAAACGGAATTGGATCCTCCCCATTGGCAGTGGTAAATTTTGTGAATTTCTGTCACATCACTTTTTTTATTTATTTATCAATTTTAATTCTATTTTCTTTTAATCTTTTTTATTATATTTTAATTTTTGATTTTTTTATGTTATTAACGGTTAATAATATAATTTTTTGAATTATTTTTTAAAAAAAATTCTTTGTTTAATTTAATCGAATTGATTTATATTGAATTTATTTTTTATAATTAACTTTATTATAAATTTTTTTCTTTGACATATTTTAAAATATTTTGATTAATTTAATTTTACAACAATAATCATAACAAAATTTGAAAAACCAATTCAATAAATTTTTAAAATTTTTTATGGTAAATCAATTTAACAACGAAATTAAGTTTTTACCAATGGAAGCAAATTCACATTTAAGTGTATATAAATTGAATTTTACTCTTTAATACTCCCTCCGTCCGCCGGATAGGTGGACATTTTGCTATTTTGGGCGTCCGCACCAAAGGTCTACATTTTCCTTTTTAAACACATGGGACCCACACACATCACTAATACAATAAATATATGGGACCCATACACCCCACTAATACAACTACCAACTACACATTAAATAATAATACTCCTTAATCCACGTGCAAAAAGCAAATGTCCATCTTCCAGGCAGACGGAGGAAGTATAAATTTATACTCCCTCCATCCCAGCTTAAGAGGGTCATTTTTCCATTTTGGTCGTCCTACCCAAAGAGTCTCATTTCCTTTTTTACACACATGGGACCCACACACTCCCTCTAATACAATTAAAATATGGGACCCACACTCCCACTAATACAACTACCCACTACACATTAAATAATAATACTCATTAATCTACGTGCAAAAAAGCAAATGGCTCTCTTACACCGGGACGGATGATTTTTCTCAAACACTGCCAATCGACTTGTAACTGCGTTCAACTCTTTCTCGGTGTGTGCGGGGATTACACCCCCTCAATTTCCTAGACTCCTCGATGGTGATGGTAGGAGTTCTTTAAGGGATTGGCCTGGACTCAACCCTGATAGGGTCAGATTGTAACGACCCATTGTTTGTTTATGGCCCTCTTGACTGCCTGGTAGAATTGGATGGTATAGAGCCTTGATGATTATACTCCCTAGTTTGATTTATTTATAATTTCTGGATATGATCAGGTTACACATTGTGGGCATTCATGCTGGTGTTGATCTATTTTTGTCATTGTTTAGTCTGGTTTTTAAGCAGGCTTCATTCCTGTTGTTCGTGGCGATTCTTATTTGGGTTGAAACAGCCGCTAACTTTGGGTTGTTTTTCAAACATTTTGTTATATTAAGCATAGTATCCCACTGGTTGTTCTTTGCTCAAAGTTGAAGAGGGAGATGCTGTATTCTGAAATGTTGTTGGAAGCATGCTCTGAAATCTACTCGAATTACTCTTTGTTTTATGGTATATGTTAGCCATTTTCTTGTAATGGTCATCTGTTTAGACCATTTTCATATTTCTAGTCTTTAAGACTATCTCTTAGCTTAGGCTTTCCCTCCTCCTTTCTTTATTTTCATTTTCCTTTTAATAAAATGCGACTTATTAGCCTCTTACACCGGGACGGAGGGAGTATTAGATTATAATTGAATAAATAGATATATTAAATTTGAATTATATCTTTTAAAATTATAACTTTACAACCCGTTTATTACACTGGATCCATACTAGTTACAATTATAATAGAGTATTTATACACATTTAAAAATATTAAATCAAAATTTCCATTTTAATATTTAATGGAGTATATATATATATATATATATATATATATATATATATATATATATATATATATATATATACACACGAGTATATATTCTCACATAATTTGTGAATACATTATACTCCATCCGTCCAGTGCAAAGGTACTCGTTTGCTATTTGCACGTGGACAATTCTAAGTTTTTTATTTGCTTTTTGTACATGGATTAAGGAGGATTATTATAGATAAAGTGGGTAGTTGTATTAGAAAGAGGTGGTGGGTCATATTTGGTACTTTCTTTACTAAATATAGGAAATTGATACATTTGAAGCGGACGCCAGGAATAGTGAAACGGTTACCTTTGCACTGGACGGAGGGAGTATTTTATAAGAAAACCAATATTATGCATATTGTAATTTAATAATGAGGATATACTCAAAATTTTAGAAGATATATTTTTATTAAATGATTTATTTATCATTTTAAGGTTTACTTTTTAATTCTAAATATAAAGATATACATTTGTAATATAATAATAATGAAAAATAGAAATATTATATGTGATATTAAAATAAAAATAAAAATATTTATTCCTAAATAATAATAAAAATATGATTAAAGCTGGTATTTAATTTGAATATATACATGAAGAATAATAATAATAATAATAATAATAATAATAAGAAAAAATCACTAATAGATACACACTTTTAACCTAAATTACTATGAGATACAAGGAATTCAAATAATTACTCTCACATACAAAATATTAAAGTAAAATATCAAATATAACCTTATAATCTCATACACTTTTAAACCACCAACACTACCCCTCACCCGCCCACCCGCCGTTGACCGGCGTTGACCGCCGGCCGGACAGCCGTTGACCGGCGTTGATTGCCGGCCGGGACAGCGTTGACCGCCGCCGCCTGCTGCCGGAATTTAAAATGTGCAAAAATAAAATTGTGCAAATACATAGTGTATTTATGGTATCACAATCATAATTGTGTAGTTATGAGTAATAGTACTTTGAGTCATGTAGTTTACATCAATTATGCATTATTTTATGTATCCAATAGTAAGTGACCCTAATAATAATAATAATAATAATAATAATAAGTTGGATATACTATTTTATTGATTGATTTAATTATCTATTCCTAACCAATGAAAAAATATATAATTAAAGGTGTTTAATTTATAGATATACATGAACAATATAATAATAAATAAATAAAAGTAGAAAGATTATATATTTGAAATTAAAATAAAAAATACGATAATTAACCACGTCGCGACACCTCATACCTTTAAAAAGTTATTTATAGCAGCGTATTCGCAATTAGTAAGGGTGCATTTTGCTTTTTTGAACGTAGGTTAAGGAGTATTATTGTTTAATGTGTAGTGGATAGTTATATTAGTGGGAGCGTGAACCCCATGTTTTAATTGTACTAGTGGGTGAGTGTGAGACCCATGTGTATAAAAAAGGAAAGGAAACCATTTGGGTGGGACGACCAAAATTTATATCATTGTGCATAAAAATACAAGCATAATTTATCTAAACGGATACGGTTGAAGTAATACTCCCTCCATCCGCACCAAAAAGTCTCTTTTTCTCATTTTGGACGTTAGCCCCAATAGTTTCATTTCCTGTTTTACACACATGACTCACACACACTCATTAATAAAATTAAAATATAGTGTCCATACACACATTAATACTACTTGATATACATATTATTAAATAATAATACTCTTTAATCAACGTTCAAAAAATAAATAGAACCCTTTGGAGGTGACCGAGGTAGTATTTTTTTAGTCCGTTAATAAGATATCCAATTTTTGTTATTTTAATTGACTATTTTAAAGATATTAATTAATTATATTTTTTTAGCGAAAGAGCCTCATGTAAAAAAAAAAAGGAAAAAGGGTACACAGATTTTTTTTTAATCCTAAAAAAGAGGATATATGTTGTGTATGGGTAGGAGTGTTAATTTTACCTGCGGGTTCGGGTACTCGGCGGGTAATACCCGATCGGATAAGGGTAGGGTAGAGTATAATCGGATATCGAATAGGGTACTACCGGTATCCGTTTAAAATGGTAAGGGTAGGGGTAGGATATGGTTTTTATAAAATATCCATCTACCCTACCCGATTACCCTACCCGTTTACCCGTATACTTTTATATATATATATATATATATATATATATATATATATTTCTTTATTTCTTTATATTTATCGATGTTTCTTTATTTCTTTATACTTATTATAATGATAGTTATTAAAATATGTCCTTTAATATTTATATATGTATTTTTTTTAGAATGATTCTGTTGCCAATTAAATTTGAAATTATGGAACTATGAAGATCTTTGTTACATTTGAAGTTATCAAATCTGTGTAAACTTGAAGCCATGCAACAGTTGAAGTTGATTTTATAAACATTGCTTGATTAGTTTGATGAGTTTTTATTGTGCTACTTGAATTTTTTTAATGCTATTAGTATAACTTGAAGCCTTATTTTTTAGTTTGATTCATGATTCTTGTGTGGTTAAGAGTGATGATTTATTTATATGTTGGGCATTTGTATTTATTTGAGGCGAATAAGATAAAGAGAAGTATCGGCATCATAGAGATAAATGAGTGTAAATAATAATTAATTTTATTTATTTGTATATTCCACATATGATTGTGGATAAGAGAGAGTGAGAGAAGGGGAGTTAATAAACCGTTAATTAACTCCTGCCTTATTGGGGATAAGCATTCTGCATGTTATAGAATACATTAAGGGGGTATTCAGAATACGTAGAATGTAGAAGCAGAAAGCGTATGACTGAAGCGTTCATGCGCAAGGTTGAAGCAGAACGCGTACGTGAAGCGCTCATACGTTTGCGTTACAGAACGCGGAACACAGAACGTGAAAGTGTATATCTCTCTCCGATTTTCTCTTCCCATTTCACTACAGATTATCATATTCCACACAATAATACAACATCGTGAAAATTATTTCACAACCCCGTGTTGTGAGATTTGATCCAGAGATCACCGTTTAACAACGTGAGTATCAACCGGGTTCGTATGTTTTCTTCTGTTGCGACGTAATCTTACAGTGAGAGGTAAGTGAGATTCTCTCTAAGCATGAATATGATTTATGTGTTTGTGTACGTGAGTTTTCCAATAATGAGAATAGTAAAGACAACTATGGTGACCATTTTAAAATAGATGGATATCTGTTTACCCTCGGATTATTCATTATCCGATGGATAATACCCGTACTCTACCCAATAATACATTTGAGGGTAATAGGGTAGAGTATAGGTAAAAGAAATAGATATAGGGTAGGGTATGGATTTGGCGTACCCGTACCATACCCTACCCGTTTACACCCCTATGTATGGGTTATGGCCCTAATGGGAATGGGCAGAACTGACTTTGAGATTTGGGTTTATTGGGAAATAACAAGTCTGCAGAGGACTGCCATTTGTACAAGCCCAACTCCTTTCACTTAAATCGCGTTCCCTTTCCTTTAAATCGTGTTGCTACCTTTTATAATCACGATTTCTCGTTTTCCCATTTGATCTACAATTTCCACGATTGTTACTTTTTAAATCAGGAAAAGCTCTTTAATTAAAATGAAAAAAAAGATAATATTAATGTGCAACTGTTGTATTATACAATCGTATAATATTGTTTTAGTAAAATAAAATATTATTCTTTTGACCAAGTATTGAAATTAAAAAAAAAAGTTGTAGTTTTTTTGGAATATTATGATAATTTTTTTAATAAATTTATGATAAAATATTTTAGGTGTTTTAAGAATTAATAACTTTGTGTAAATAAAATGTACTACCTCCCATTACTAATATATTCATTTTGTCATTTTGGGTCGTCAACTTTTAGGCTATGTTTGATTTGGAATTATGTAGGGTTTAAAATATATGAATAGTGTGTTCTATATTTGTTTTGGGTTTTGAGTATGGTAGGTCTTAACTTTATGTCAAATCAATGTATTAATTTATTTAAGAAGTTAAATGAGAGAGGAGAGATAAAGAGAGAAAGTGTATTAATTGAAGAGAGAGAATATAATATGTATATATAGGGGAGATTTTTAAAAGCTGAATGTGGGTTTTGAAAATCAAAACCTAGATTTGAAATCCGAAAACGAACATTGCCTTAAAGTATTCATATTCTATTTTAGTGTAAGAGCCCATACATAGCCAACCACTTCCAACCACTCCCCACTAATACAACTACTCACTTTATATAAAATAATAATATTTTTTAATTTACGTGAAAAAAATGAATACCATTACGATGAACGGAGTCCGGAGTATATGAGATGGCTGTCATTTTGACTTTTTTATTTTTAAAATTTAAAAATTTTGTGCAACAGATGAAACTAAAAAAAAATAAAAACTTTTTTGTGATCGAGAAATTGTTATAATTTTATTCCATGTACTCTACATATTATCATATGAAGTTTATTAGCCTAAAAAAAATAAATACGAACAGTAGGATAAATCTACCATATTGGCATATATTAATTACTAGCAGACTGTCAAAAGGTTTCAGTTGTTCTTTTGGTCAGAACTACAGTAATACCATTAAAAATGAGTGAAAATGGTAAAAAGTAGCCACTTTTGGATAACTGTAATTTTAAGTGGCCACATTTGTTATACATAATTTTTTCTAGCCACTTTGAAATGAATTGACCAAAATGCCCTTGTGGGGGACCCACTTTTCAGGTGGTTGCAGATGAGATTCCACACTTTTTGACCCAAAGTACAGTAAAGGAATCGGATTCTTCTTTATTTGTGAATAAAGTGTGGAAGTACAATACCTAATACCTAGTACTACTATGTAGGCATGTGCTCCCGTAGCTCCCCCATATCCATACAAAATAATGAGGATAATATATAGTGGAAATTGAAAAATGGGGGTGGTCGTCCAACACATATTAAAATTTTTTGTACCAGAGGTTGAGCATTTGGGAGCAAATTTCCAGTAATTTTGGAGAGAATTAAGATATTTGGGTAGCAGGTGTACAAGGTATGTTAAAACAAGTTTTATAATTGTGATGCCCTAATTTTATAATTGTTGACATGGCTCATGAGTGTATTCTAATTATTCAACGTTTTTATAATAGAATAGAAAAAATTGTATGACTTGTAGAATAATTTTGTAACATTCAAAAGTTTTTCTCTCTTAAATCTTCACCACTCATGTTACATCTTGGTTTTTTTAATTAATCTTTTCAAATTTGTTAAACAATGGTGAGTAGGCCGAATGGATTCAGTTGCTGGGCCGAGTAGAACAACTTTTTGGGCCGAATAGAACACCCGTCGGCCGAAATGCCCAAAAAAATGATCTTTTTATTTTGTGAAACTTAGTAGGCCGAATAGAAGAAGTTAGTGGGCCGAATAGAATAGCTTGGTGGGCCGAATAGAGTAACCGTTGGCCGAATAGCCCAAAAAATTATTTAAATTTCAGAAAGTTAGTAGGCCGAATAGAAGAAGTTAGTGGGCCGAATAGAACAACTTTGTGGGCCGAATAAAACACCCGTTGGCCGAAATGCCCAAAAAATGTTCTTTTATTTTCTGAAACTTAGTAGGCCGAATAGAAGAAGTTAGTGGGCCGAATAGAATAGCTTGGTGGGCCGAATAGAGAAACCGTTGGCCGAATAGAGAAAGCGTTGGTAGGCCGAATAGAAACTCAATGTTGGCCGAATAGAGCAAGTTACTAGGCCGAATATGAGACACTTTTGGGCCGAATAGAGGAATAATTGGCCGAATAGAAGAAAAAAATACTGACACATTTTAAGGTGTGTCAAGGGTTTAGGGTTTTGTTGAAACAGTGTAGGTTTGCATACATTAATTTGTTGACTGGATAGAATACAAATTTAGTAAAAATTTTCTAATGATTTAATGATGCAACTAATTATCTAATCTTTTAATGTTGATGTCATTAAAGTTGTTTTTGAAAAAATGTGCAGATGAGTTATAGAAAAGCTGGGATATGTTGGGGTGGAGCATGGGAAGGATTGCAATATATAGGTGGAGTGGTGAACTGGTTGTTCTTGCCAGAGGCCAGTTTGTGTTATAGTAGCTTGCTAAAAGAAATTCATGACATAGTGCAAGCTGATTTGGGGCATTGGGGTTATGTAGTTCATTCTCTAGTTGATTACAATGGCCGTTTGTTCAAATATAAGATAAAGAATGATGCACGTGTGGCAGAAGTGTTCAAGTGTGTTGATGATGTCGGAATGATGTACGTCACACTCTGTCCTATCACGGGTGCAGGGAGTAGTATGGTTTTAGGGATGGGTTATGATGACGGAGGTGCTGGTACGAGCAATGACCCATGTACGAGGGCAAATTCTTCTGGGAGGCATGATTTTGATTTGAATGTGGAGTGTTGTCCGGCCTCAGAGATGCAGTGTGCTGGCTTTAGAGAATCTGTAGATGCAGAATCTGGTGATTTCTCTGGTGAGGGTGCGGAGGACGTAGACGGTTGTAACGATGATGATGATGACCCCGGGAATAGAACGGTGGAAGAAGGGGATCGCATACAGCAGGATACTAATCAGTCTTCTAGCGAAAGCGATGATGGTGCTGAGGAGAGAAGACACCAATTGTATGAAGAAATATGTGATTACATACGTAAGAGAGGAGGGCCTAGCTTTCTTGAACCGATTAATCGTGAGTTGCGCCGTCCTGAAATGCAGTCAGAAGAGTTGCGTAGTGCACGGCCCAACACCCGTCCTTGGTTGATTCCAGGCATGCCGATTGAAGCAGAGAGAGTAGATCAGCTGACTGGCCTTGAGATTGATGCGTCTGGTGTTATTGAAAAGAACAGTGTATTTCAGACAAAAGAGAAGATCCAGACAGCAGTAGGCATGTATAACTTGAGGCACGGAGTGGAGACCTATGTTGAAAGATCTAGCACGACAAGGTACAACGTTGTATGTAACATGAAGGGTCAAACAGGCTGTCCATTTAAGTTGCACGCAAGAATGAGCTCTGGGTTGTGGAGAGTGGTTAAATTCGTCGAACATCTTGGTTGTTTAAATGATCCAGACAGATCTGCTCCTACACAGGTGTCGTCCAAAGTAATCGGTCAATATTTTGTTGCTAGGCAGTTTGATAAGGTTCATGGCCTCCGACCCAGTGCGATGATAGATGAGATCAGGACTGATTTTGGATTCAACATTAGCTATAATATAGCGTTAAAGGCGAAACACTACGCTGTTGGACACACGTACGGGGATCACGATAGCTCATACGAATTGCTCTCTGCTTACATGTATCAGTTGGAATCCACAAATCCCGGTACGTACACCCGAATATCTGTCGATGAAGATGACCGTTTAAAGTTTACATTTTATGCACTTGGAGCATCGAGGCGGGGGTTTTTAGAGTCTGGTCGTCCGGTCATTGTCATTGACGGCACTCATACGAAGGGTAGTCACAGAGGAACCGTGTTTGTCGCAGTCACGCATGATCCAAACCATCAGATATTTCCACTCGCCTTAGGCACTGGCGATGTTGAGAGCAACATGTCGTGGACGTGGTTTCTAGAAAGGTTACGCGAGTCCTACGGATGTCCACGAGACCTGTTGATAGTTTCTGACGGTCATGCCAGTATTGCACACGCTATTTCTACTGTGTACCCTGATGCCCATCACGGTCTATGTGGCTACCATTTAAAGCGCAGATTGGTTGGCTTTGGAAAGAACGTTTTATATACATTCCATCGTGCGATGGATGTATACCTACCGAGAGATTTTGATAAGTGAGTCAACCAACATATTACACTTTTGTAATTTTTTTTACAAGAACGAGTTGGTACAATGTCTTCTTTAACCTAATTTTACCACTCCTACATTGTTATTCGCAGGATGATGGACTTACTGAGATGTGGGACACGATCGCAGGAGTTAATGGAGTTGATTGGGTCGTGGGGATATGAGAGATGGTCAAGGGTGCATTGTCCTGTCAATAGATACGAGTTTATGACCTCAAACGCAGCTGAGTCGTATAACAATGCCATCCTTTGGGCGCGGAAGTTACCTATCTGCACAATGCTAGAGGTTTGTCGGACTACCACTGAGAGGTGGTTTTACGAACATCGAACAGCAGCTGAACAACGGAGTACCATCCTATGCCAGCGTCTCCATGACGAACTAGTGGAACTTTCTCAATCAGCCCAAAAGCTAGAATTTTCCATGCTCCTTGAAAATAAGTTTGCGATCAAGGATGCTAGTAATATATTCACTGTTGATCTGAACTACTACACCTGCACATGTCAGAAGTTCCAGAAAGAACTTGTTCCATGCATTCATGCGACGAAGGCAATCGAGTACGCAGTCATTACCTTACTTACTTGCATTGTTATAATTTTTATGTGTCTCTTACACTATACGTTGTACAGTGCTTGCGGTTTTCCAGCCAGCGGTTTTGTATCTACAGCTTATCATAATACGAGTGTCGTGAATATGTGGCGTGGTCCAGTATTGCATGTTCCCCACTACACTCAGTGGGACATACCCGAAGGAGTCCTGTCACAGAAGGTGAACCCCCCGCTACCACACAGACAGGCCGGCCGACCACGAATGTCTCGTATAAGGTCAGGATGAGTCAAGCTCGCGCATCAGAGATGGGATGACACGTCTGTATGGTAGAGTCTCCAGTATCCGGCGCTCCTTCATGTCGGGCTCCTCATCCCATCTATGGCGAAACGAGTCAAAACAAATGAATTTCATTTGCTTTGTAAGGACCACACATGGGTAGTAGTGCCCTGAGGTGTGGACAATGAACAATAACTGCCAAAGAAAGTTAAAAGGAACGCATACATTAGATGTAAAAACACTAGAGTCATTCTAGGGGATATTATCATGTAAGTGAAACAATGATTAGGATATAATACCATATCACAATCAATCCAGGATCTCGACCCCCTCCACACTGGCAATGAACCTCGGGCGTACTGACGGAGATCTGTCAACAATTCATTAGTTATGTTGGCATATGTTGATCTATCATCCCTAAACTGACCCGTGTGCTCATTCCATACTGCTTGTACTCGGACCTTACACGAGAATCATTCATAATATTAGTCTCAAAAAATTAAATACCAAAATTGCCACAGTCAATTATAATGAATTAATTTACTTACAGAGAACTCCATGTCCATAATGCAGTAGGGGCCCACCTCCGGATGCACGTGTACACCTATGTCAGAGGGGCGCTCCGATAATAAGCGGAGGTATGCATCCAGGTGCTGAAAATTCATCGAATAAAATTAACAATTGATGACATAATGAAAATATTTACAACAATTTATATAAACACGAACTAAATATTTCTGACCTCACTTCCAAACCAAACACTGGGGTTCTCCATCTCAGTGAAAAAGGAAGCCCCTACTATAAAACTAAGACCAACGTCGATCCTGCATTCAATAATTCATTAAAATCAAAGCACATTGTTTAAAGTAATATATGATAATGTCTACACTACTGGCGTAGTACTTACTGTTCTCTGCTTGAAATAAATCTGCGGTACAGTTCCCATCGGCGCTCTCGGTCTGTCGTGGTAAATGGAGACTGTAACGCTGCAGATGGATTTCGCTGCCTCTTAGACCGCATTATACCCTCTTCATCACCCCTGGGTGTGGGGGCCATCGGGCTGAGCGCCTCCACCGGTCTAGTAGGGGAATGTCTAACCCCTGACCTCGAGCTGGTTGGCCCAGCTTCAGATATCCTGGTCTGCGCAAGCTCTGATCGAAGGCGCCTAATCTCAGCCGTAAGTGCCTGTCGAAAATAATGAGCTGTTTGATGCTCAGACACAACCTGACAAGCAAGGTTGTGTAAAAATTCATCCTGTTGATCCAGCCTACGAAAGACCCTTTCTTGGAAGTCCTGATCATATCCTTGGTGGGGTTGATCACCTCGGTATGCGTCCCTAGAGCCACTCCCATGAAAACCTGGGGAATCATTCATCCTATCATCAAGAGGCTGCTGCGCGTCTGCGTCGTAACGATGTTGTTCGTCATGCTCTTTCATAAATCGAGCATGCCAGCCAGCACTCGAATCATAGGAACCGGGCTCAACATACGTCCTCTCCCCTGAAGCATATCCGCTGTGATCAGGACTGGGAGTACAGCGAGGTTGGTACGAATGGGGATCCCGATTTGTCATCCAAGCCGCAGCATCATCCGCATGTTGGCCCCTCCACGCATCATCAACAGCCACACCCGTATAGTACTGCTGATCCCATGGATTACCGGTAGGATCGTATGCCCGGACAGCCTTTGTGCTGGTTTTAGAGAATGACTTTGTGTACATCCCCATGATCAACCCCTCCAAAGGCTCATCCTCTATGCCAATCCAATACCCTTGGCTAAGCTCATCAGGAAGGATCATCGGAAAATCAACCACATCAAGAGCCTGATTCAAAATAAACAATTATATAAGAAACAATATAAAACATATATGTCTTCACTAAATGGATTAATAAGTCATACCTGATCAAACAGAGTCCTATCAACCCTCTTCCATTTGCGAAAAATCCATCGCAAGTAGAGTGGCCTTAAATTCAACCTACCGTGGGGAACATGGCCATACGGTGCAGCAACGGCAGGTAGACGCTCGTACGCCCAAACCTGTCACACGTAAACCACATATGTCAGATAATTAATACTAAAATTGAAAATACACTATAACTTTAATATATCAAACCTAAAACACGTACCAGTAATGCGAATGTGCACCCGTAAAAGTGGTATCTGTACCGATCGGGATTTGCTTTAGCTGGGACTTTGGTCACAATGTGGTCCATAAAGTGCAAAAGCGTCATATAGCTGACCTGTCCCTAAGGGAATAAATCCCATCTCTGTTCGTCCTCCACTAGGCACCAGACCCAGTTGTCTACTCCCACCTTGGTGACATCCGACCCAAGGAGAAAGTAGTACAACAACAGAACTTTAACAACCTTAACTGCGTCCTCAGGGCTAACACCTATAAATCTTCGCCCTTCAAAGTCACTAGCAATCTGACTTACTAAAGGTCTCTCACCCTGACCATAAAACCTATCATATAACTGATGAGTGTGTAAATTCACAAGTTTGGCGCTATGATTTGTGCTAGTTTTGGAGAGTTTTGATGTGGAAATAGGTGGAAAACCTATATATATTGTGAAATAGCATGAATCATATGTTAGTGGAGCTATTTGAGTGTTTTCTTAGCAAAAACGGAGTGAAAGAGCCAAGAATCGAAGAGACGGAGTCGAAGCCACGCGAACCGCCCAAGAAGTAGGTGGGTTCGACCTGGCTGGAGGAGGGTTCGACCTCTCCAGCAGGTCGAACCAACGTTGCTGGACAATACAGAGAAGGGTTCGACCATGACTCAGTTGGTTCGACCTGGCCATCAGGTCGAACCATGGTCGAACCAGTTTGCAAGAAGGAGGATTCGACCACGATGTTGGGGTTCGACTTGCCCGTTGGTCGAATCGGGAGCAAGAGTTGTCCAGTGCTGAGGTTCGACCTGAGGTTCGACCAAAACCTAAGTGGTTCGACCTGTCCAGAAGGTCGAACCTGTGCAGAATTCTTCCAGTAGCGGGGTTCGACCTGGGGTTCGACCTGTGGCTCGGGGTTCGACCTGCTTGACGTGGTCGAACCTGTGTGCGAGAACTTACCTTATCCGGATTTTCGAGGCCGAAACGCGTGAGATCACTTAGAAAGCCCATTCCAAGCCCTAGAGACGTGATTACAAGTATAAAAGGAGGCTCATACAGAGAATAAAGAGAGCTTTTGATCGTCAATCGTAGGAGAGACAAGAGTAGAGGTGGTGATCCATTCGGAGGGCTGTGACAGAGGTTCACTGAAGGTTCAAGTAAGAATGATTAATCTAACCATGATTGTTCCTAGATCAATCATGGACTAGAACCACCTTGGTAGTTCTAGGGTTATGAAAGTTTCATGATGTAATTCGTGTTTCGTGTGTAAAACTCCGTACAACACTACCTGTGGTTTGTTTTATATAAGATTGCATATTTAATCCATACTCATAGTCATTTTGTGCATCAATGATCGTTGTGTAGAGTCTGAATACATAACATGGTTATTGATTGAGTGCGTTCACTACTGAGCAGGGTTTATTGTTATAATTCTAAGTGAAGGGATTCCGAAGTATTATTAGAACTGTCTTATATGAATATTCATGAATTGAATTGAATTCGGGTTGATGAATAGGATGAAGAGTATAACTTTATAGTACCTAAAAAGGGAGATCAAATCGGGTTAGATTCTAGACGTAGAAGATAATTGATTATGATAGTACCTAGAAAGGGGGGTGAAGCATATCTCTTGCTCCGATGTTATTCACACGTGTCAAGCGCATATTTACTTGTGTCTATAGAGTAAACTTGCATGGTCTAGTGATGCGTCCACAAACCACAGGGCAGAGTCGGACACCATCATACGAAAATACGAATTGCTAGTGAAACTGGATGACCCAATGAACTACCTATCATTCTTATCGATCACAACTCACTTCTCTCTACTTTTGCTATTTCTTTTGTTAATTCGATTAGAAGTTACTATCCATTAAACCTTTACAATTACCAACATAGTCTAAAATATACTAGAAGATCACAAAATTGATATTTACTCGTCCCGTGGGTTCGATATTGTAACTTGGTCATCTTCGCGACTACAATTGATATCCTTATACTTGAGGATTAATTTGTGTGTTGAGAAAACCCCTATCAAGTTCTTGGCGCCGTTGCCGGGGACGGCGTAAACTATCTTTTTTTTGTATTATTTCTAGTTTATTAGGACTATTTACCTTGTTTTGTTGTTTTCTTTCTTATTCGTTTTAGGTGTATGCTCACAAGATCAAAGAAAGGTAATCTTGAACCGTATAATCCTGAGATTGGAGCATCATCAAGAAAGAAGAAAAAGAAGAAGAGCAAGGCAAAGGCAATAGACTCAACTGAAGCTCTGAATTTTGGAGTTGAGGTTGACGAGCAGATTTCGCAAGCGATTGAGGCTACAACTGAAGTTAATTTGGAAGTAGTAACAGTCAACATGGCAGCGAATCCGGATAATCTAGCCATCCGTGAGGTTTTCAGAAATAATGGGGCTGGAAATTATGAGCTTTTAGGAGCAAGGGGAACTAACACAGCGTTCGATCTTCATCCCGCTCTTATTAGCATGATAGAAAGGAACTCCTTTTCAGGAGGGTCTTTCGAGGATCCGCAGCAGCATCTGAACAAGTTCTTGGGCTATGCAAGTACTCAAAAAAACGTAGGAGAACATGAAGATGCTAGGAAGATCCTTTTGTTCAAATTCTCGCTTACTGAAAAGGCGAGGGATTGGTACGATACTATTAATGCAGCTGAGTGCACCACGTGGGAGCAATTGAAGTTAAGATTCTTGGAGAGGTATATGCCACCTTCGAAGGTGTTTAAGATGAAGCAAGATATTAACCAATTTGCTATCAGTGGGGGAGAGAAATTTCATGAAGCGTGGGATAGATTCAAGGACATGCTCAGGAAGTGTCCTCAACATGGGTTATCTAAAGCCCAATATATCAGTATATTTTATAACGGATTGGACTGTGAATCAGGAGTGCTACTTGATGCTTCTTCTAATGGAGCATTACTTACAAAGTCATCCGTTGAGGCCGAGAGATTGTTTGAAGACATATCAATGAATTCGAGGGATTGGCCCACTGATAGAGTTAGAGGTACGTATGTTCTTGGAAAGGTAGCTCAGGTTGAACAAGCAATGGTGAAGACTAAGAGAGAAGATGAGATCGTTTCGAGCTTGTCTAATATCAACAAGCTACTTGAGTCTCAACAGAAGCAGATCAGCGAGATATCCCAACGAGTGCCAATCTTGCAGCAAGAGATGATGAATAATGGAACCATCCAAGACGAATTGGAGGAAGCAAATTATGCCACGGGTCAAAGTATCCAAGGAACGAGGTACCCAAATCAAGGAAACCGGAACTACCAAGGGAACTACCAAGGGAACTATCGAGGGAACTTGAATAATCGTGGTCCATCTGGTAGTTATCAACAGCAACCAAGGAGGCCTGAATTTTCAAGGAGCAATACGAACAATGCAGTGCAACTTCCGATGGGTGTTGATCCGGGAGAAAAGGTGGAAGAAGGAAAGCCTGGGTTCGAGGATACAGTGAACCGGTACATGGTAAAGAATGATGAAAGAGTGAATCGCCTTGAGGCAAAGCTTGAGAAAAAGATTGATGATCACCACAGAGATTTGTCCACTCAAGTGAAAGATCTCACATTGTTGATGGGTACAATTGCAGAGAATGTGAACACATTGACTCAAACTGTAGGAAAAGGTAAGTTTCCGTCTCAGAGTATAGAGAATCCAAAGTCGTGTAATGCCATCACACTGAGGTCAGGAACGCAGTACGAGGGACCGATGAGGCCGGAATCGAAGTTGGAATTTTCTAAGCCGCGGTTCGACCAATACGCAGAGGGTTCGACCAACTCTTCAGGTCGAACCCAGGTCGAACCTCATCGGCCAGAACACTCTGTTTTGACGCAGGAACGGTTCGACCAACACGCGGAGGGTTCGACCAACTTTACAGGTCGAACCCTGGTCGAACCTCATCGGCCAGAGCACTCTGTTTCGACGCAGGAACGGTTCGACCACGATCACGAAGGTTCGACCAACTCTTCAGGTCGAACCCAGGTCGAACCGAAGGATGGAAATTATACAGTGAAGCGGTTCGACCAAAGGGTCAGTGGTTCGACCTCTAATGTTGGTCGAACCCAAGTCGAACCTCCGAAGCAGAATGAGATCAGTCTTCCAGGAGAGAGGTTCGACCAATACAGTCCTGGTTCGACCTTTCAGCCTGGTCGAACCCCAGTCGAACCTCGCCGAGATGTGTTGTTTGATGCACCTGTTGTTCCTTTTGATGTTGATGCAATTCCAGTGGTACGGAATGAGCAAAGTACAGACATAATAGCTGAGAAAAAATGGGAAAGAGCTAAGCGATTAAGAGCCGAAAAGGAGAAAGCGGAAAAGGTTGATCGTGATGAATGGGGGATTCCCAAAACAAAGATACCTCCACCGTTTCCCTACAAGCTAGTGAAGAAAGGGATGGAAGAGAAGTTCAAGAAGTTTTCAGAGATAATGAACAAGATAAGCTTGAACATCCCTTTTTCAGAGGCAATCATGGAGATGCCATATTATGCTCGGTTCCTTAAAGACATATTGATGAAGAAGCGAAGCTTAACCGGAGTTGAAACGGTAAACTTATCTGAGAATTGTAGCTCAATTATTCAAAAGAAGTTGCCACCAAAGATGAAAGATCCGGGGAGCTTTACTATTCTTTGTGAGATCGGGAAGGGGCCAGCACGGCAAGCTTTATGTGATCTTGGGGCAAGCATCAATTTGATGCCGTTGTCCATCTTTCAGAAGCTTGGTTTGGGGGAGATGACCCCGACAATTGTTGCTCTCCAATTGGCAGATAGATCAATGACGTTTCCGAAAGGAATAGTTGAAGATGTTCTAGTAAAGGTGGAGAAGCTAGTTTTTCCTGTGGATTTTCTTGTATTAGAAATGGATGATGACAAGGATAATGTTCCTTTAATCTTGGGGAGGCCATTCCTTGCTACGGCTGGAGCTATGATAGATGTTCGGAAAGGAGAACTGAAGTTGAGAATGGACAAAGAAGAAGTACTTTTCAACTTGGACAAAGCGATGAAAATGCCAATGGAGTCCCAATGTTATAGTATTGACGTGGTGGAGGAGATTGTGAAGGAGGATATGTCTTTGATCTTGTCAAAGGATCCTCTTGAGACATGTTTGATGGAATCTCTTACTTATCCCACTACGGAGCTTGACGGACTTTCTAACGAGGTATGTATTGAATTTCTTGAAAACTTACTTGCTTTGGGTGATGACAGGTTTGCATTGGAGAGAAATAAAGTGGAAGAAGTCAAATGGACCAGGAAGTACTTGCCTTTGGATAATGAAAACACTCCAGTGGAGAAAAGAAAAGAGGAGTTGAAACCATTGCCGGATCACTTGAAGTATGCTTTTCTCGGTAATGATGCACAATATCCGGTAATTGTATCTTCTTATCTTAATGATGATCAACTTGAGGAGTTATTAGATATTTTGAGGAAGTATCAGTCTGCAATAGGGTGGTCACTTGATGATTTGAAAGGTATTAGTCCTTCGTATTGTATGCATCGGATTAGGTTGTTGGATGAAGCCAACGCTAGTGTTCAGAATCAGCGTAGGGTGAATCCCGCAATTCAAGAGGTGATAAGGAAGCAAATTCTTACGTGGTTGGATGCTGGAATTATATTTCCTATTAGTGATAGTCCCCATGTGAGTCCATTGCATGTAGTTGCTAAGAAGGGGGGTATGACTGTAGTGAAAACTGAGGATGGAGAAGCGATAGCCACGAGAATTCCTACGGGATGGCGTACATGTGTGGATTACAGGAAATTGAATGAGAACACGTGTAAGGACCACTTCCCTCTTCCATTTATGGATCAAATGTTGGATCGTCTTGCAGGGTATGAGTTCTATTGTTTCTTGGATGGATACTCGGGGTATAATCAAATCATGATTGCTCCCGAGGATCAAGAAAAGACTACTTTTACTTGCCCCTACGGGACTTTTACTTTTAGGAAAATGCCGTTTGGATTGTGTAATGCGCCTGCTACTTTTCAGAGATGCATGATGGCGATTTTTGATGGTTTGATAGAGAAGATCATGGAAGTATTCATGGACGATTTTTCAGTTTTTGGTTCTTCTTTTGATAAGTGTTTGTCTAACCTTGCTGTTGTTTTGAAAAGGTGTCAAGAAACTAATCTTGTCTTGAATTGGGAGAAGTGCCATTTCATGGTGAAAGATGGGATTGTTCTTGGGCATTATGTTTCCGCCAAGGGATTACAGGTAGACCGTGCTAAGGTGGTGGCAATTGAGAAGCTTCCACCACCGACCAATGAAAGAGGAGTGCGATCCTTCCTTGGACACGCCGGTTTTTACAGGAGATTCATTAAAGACTTCTCAAAATACTCTAAGCCCTTATCTCATTTACTTGAAAAGGATATTCCTTTTGTGTTTAATGATGAGTGTTTAACAGCTTTTCAAGTTTTGAAGGAGGCGCTTATTACTGCCCCTATCTTGATCACACCGGACTGGACGCAACCGTTTGTACTTATGTGTGATGCAAGTGATGTAGCATTGGGTGTGGTGCTTGGGCAGCTAAGGGAGAAGAAGTTCTGCGCCATTTACTACGCGAGTAAGACTTTCGATGCGGCACAGAAGAATTACACGGTAACTGAAAAGGAGTTTTTGGCTGTTGTGTATGCATTCGATAAGTTTCGTCAGTATTTGGTTGGCATGAAGACGATTGTGTATACGGATCACTCAGCGATTCGTTATTTGATGGAGAAGAAGGAGACAAAGCCTAGGATTATACGATGGATTCTACTACTGCAGGAGTTTGACTTGGAGATTCGGGATAAGAAAGGAACAGAAAATGTGTTGGCCGATCACTTGTCAAGGTTGGAGACTAGGGAGCATTGTGATAATTCTTTCGAGTATATTGAAGAGATGTTCCCTGATGAGAAGATCATGGCTGTGGCTGTTGAAGGGGCCGAGCGAGCATGTGTGGTTGCAGCGCAAGGTATGGATCCATGGTACGCGGATTATGTTAATTACATTGTCATTGGTGAAATTCCAAGGGATCTCAACCGATACCAACTTGCAAAATTTCGTAGGAATGTTGAGACATTTATATGGTATGATCCGTTTGTTTATAAGATTTGTACAGATTCTATTGTCCGAAGATGTGTACCCGAGATGGAAATGGAAAGTGTGCTGGAGTTCTGCCATGCACAACCGAATGGGGGGCATTTCGGAGCGCAAAAGACTGCAGCTAAGGTACTTCAATCCGCTCTTTATTGGCCTACTTTGTTTAGAGATAGTGAGAGCTATGTGGCGTCTTGCGATAGATGCCAGCGCATGGGTAATATAGGTAGGAGAGATGAGATGCCATTGCAGCCTAGCATAGTCGTGGAGATATTTGATGTATGGGGGATCGATTTTATGGGACCTTTTCCCCCGTCGAATGGGTTTCTCTACATTCTTCTTGCGGTGGATTATGTTTCGAAGTGGGTGGAAGCAATTCCTACTCGTGTTAATGATTCGAAAGTTGTTTTATCTTTCCTAAAGAGACATATTTTTGCCCGTTATGGAGTTCCGAGAGCATTAGTTAGTGATGGAGGTTCCCACTTCGTCAATAAATTTCTGGAGAAGGTGCTTAGGGATTATGGTGTTAGGCATAGGGTTACTACACCCTATCATCCGCAAGCCAATGGGCAGGCGGAGGTCTCCAACCGTCAAGTAAAGCAAATTTTGGAGAAAGTGGTAGGAACTAATCGAAAAGATTGGGCTATGAAGCTTGATGATGTGTTATGGGGGTTCCGGACCGCTTACAAGACGGTATTAGATATGTCACCGTATCAAATTGTCTATGGGAAGCCGTGCCACTTACCCGTAGAAATCCAACACAAAGCGTTTTGGGCTTTGCGTCGCTTGAACTTGACCCTTAGGGATGTGAAGGAGTTGAGGCTAACTCATATGAATCAATTGGATGAGTTTAGGAGTCGTGCTTTCAAGAATTCAGAGATTTATAAGGAAAGAATGATGAGGTGGCATGATTCTAAAATTTCGTACAAGGAGTTCAAGCAAGGAGATGAGGTACTACTTTTTAACTCTCGTTTAAAGCTCTTTGCAGGCAAGTTGAAGTCTAAGTGGACGGGACCGTTCATGATTCATCGAGCCTTAGGAGGGGGGAGTTATGAGCTTATTGACAAAGATGGTGATGTTATCGCGGCGAATGGGCATCGATTGAAGCATTATAGGTCGCCGGATGATGCGTGTATCATTTTTGATGATACCTTGTTCTGATTTGGTACCGTCGTGACTCTACGACGTTAAACATGAGCGCCTGTTGGGGGCTTGCCCTTCCATTTTATTGCTTTATTTTTTCGTGTGAGTAAGAAATTTTTGTATTTAAGATGCTTACCAATAGGCAATTACATCTCTTTTCAAACTTAGTTTCGACTTACGTTTTTACTAAGTTTGGGGGGGGTGTGATGTTATTACCTCATTGAAGCATTAAGAGTATAATCTTTTCTTTGTATTGTTTGTTAGGGGAATTGGTTTTTGCGGCCATGTTGAAATTTTAATCGATTTTGATGTGACGATTTTTTACAATTTGCCTAATGTTCAGTGGTTTTTGGTTGTGTTTTTCTTATACGGAGATACTCATGAATGATATTATGTGGAACAATTTCTGAAGTTGTGCTCTAGATTAAACCTAATGAGGTTGAGTTGAAGTTTGAAGTATGTAGTGAATGAAGAACACTCAGTTTTGGAAATCAGGAGGTAGGTTCGACCATGTCTAGCAGTGGTTCGACCAGAGCCAGAGGTCGAACAAAAGCAGAGGAAGTCGAACCGGCGTTGAAAGTTGTCCAGAGAGGAGGTTCGACCAAAGCTATAGTGGTTCGACCTGATCATGGGGTCGAACCTAAGGTCGAACCCGCCAGTCGTAAGCACTCTGTTTTCCAGAAGAGAGGTTCGACCAATTCATGAAAGGTTCGACCTGTTTAGCAAGTCGAACCCCTGGTCGAACCAAGAAGATTGTTTGTCCAGAAGAGAGGTTCGACCTCGCCATCCATGGTTCGACCAGTACAGGTGGTCGAACCCGAGGTCGAACCAAGCCAGGTACGCGTTTTAAGTTCGAATTTTCAGAGGGGTTCGATCATTTTTTTCGAAACATCAAACCTCGAACCCTCTTCGAACCTCTACACCCTTGCACAAATTCTTCAATTACACTTGATTTCGCACCGATTACACAACATTACACCTTGAATTATCGATTTGGTCGCGGATTTGGGCGGATTTCGTCGCAAGTTAGGGCTGAATTCGCGTTTCTGGGTGTTTTGTGTTTTCGATCGGTTTTTCACCATGGGCAAGTCACAAGGTATGTTTTTTCCAACTTAATTACTCTAGGATTGAAGGTTTAGGTAAGCAATTTGATGTGTAATAGAGAATTGATGTTGAGTATGGTTGAATTTCATGGTGAATGTTGATATTTTGATTGGTTTCATATGAATTCTTGTTTCTTGGATTGTTGTTGATTGATTATTGATAGAACTTGGATTTTTATGTGAATTAATCAAGGATATAGAATATATCATAGAATGAGCATGTTGATTTGGTTGAAATTGATAGAATTAAAGTAGTTTATGGAGGAAAGCATGTTGAATTTTTGATTGAATTACTTGAATTGCTTAATGCATGCTTGTTGGTTCTGTTTTGATGATTAAAGAAGGTATAATTGAAGATGTTTTGAAAATGTTGAATAAGCAAGTGGTGTTGAGATGATAGTTTGTATGAATATGCATTGATGCTTGAAGTCTTGAGTAGAGTATGTGATGTGCTAGTGCAATACTTGCTTTCTTGTCTTGTTGGTTGGATTGAAGTATTTGTTTTCAGGAAAGGGACAAGTATCAAGCAAAGGGAAAGGAAAAGCAGAGGAGGAGAGATCAAAGAAGAGGCATGACAGGCCTTCAAACTTGGACAAAGTGACAAGAAAACTGAGGTTACAAGACCGTTTGCCTGATAACTTCAAGATTAGGATGCAAGGTTGGGATGAGATTAAAGAGAAGTGGGAAGAAGTTTCAGACAAGATAGCTCGCACTCGTTACCAAGATGATGAAGCGATGAGGATAATGAGAATAGGGGATGATATATTTTGGATGTTTGATCAAGTAGGGATCCGAAGATTCATGGAGCTGAAGAGGCCGACGTACTTCCATGTTACAGCGGAAGTGGTTTGTTCGTTTGAGATGGAGAAGGACCCGCTTGGATACCCCTATCGGTGTACGTTTCAGCTTGGTGGAGTGAGTAGGAGATGGACGTCTGAGGATTTCAATGAGATGTTTGAGACACCTTTGGAGATCCCTCGTTTAGAAAATGCTGCATTCGGTGTAAAGCGATTTTGGAGGGAGATCACGGGGGAGATTCGTGATTACAAGACTAGACAGGCTCGTGCTTCCGCAATAAAGAACCCTGTCTTGAGATACATGGACCGCATCCTAAGCAACACGTTGTTCGCCCGCTCGGAGGGCAGTGTTGTGTCTAGAGGAGAGTTATATGCCTTGTGGTGTATGTTGCACGGAGTGAAGTTCAACGTTGGAGCCTATTTTATTGCGCAGCTGAATCGATTCAAGACCATTGGTTTTCAAAAGGTGAATATTGGAGGGTTATTGACGATTTTGGCTGAGCATTACAATTTGGACCTCACCGGCGTTACACCAGTAGAAGGAGAACCCGATTTGATTATGAGCACGTGCGCGAAGGGAGGGTTTGCCCATTTTAGAAATGGAGATTGGTTTTTCACGAGAGGTGTCAAGCCTTTCGAATTTATGTTCCCCTTCGACGTGAGCAACTTGACAACTATTCGGGAAGCAAGGAATAGACTAATGAATTCTCTAGGACACACCGCTTTATCTGTGGCAGCGAAGTCGGGGGGTGATTGGAGAGCGGTAGCACAGATGTGTGCTGAGGGAAGGATGGCTGAGTTACAGCAGATTGTTGATCGAGGAGAGTTCCGTCCACCTCAGCCACAGCAGTCTGAAGAGGAGGATCAGGTAGAGGAGCAGCCGGAGATGGAGATTCCGGAAGGAGAGCAGCATGATGCGCCTCAGCATGCTCCAGAACCGCAGCAGCGGCGAGCAGTTCCAGGTACTCGGGAGCAGCTTCGCTTAATTCATGAGCAGCTGATCGCGGTGGTAGCTACACAACAAGAGACGAACAGGCAACTCGCGCTCGCTAACGCCAACTACGCCACGCTGAACGAAAGGTATTCTGCCTTGGATGAGCGTGTTGGTAGAGTGAGTAGTCGAGTCGATATGATGGACAAACACATTACCAGTTTGTGCCGAGCTGTGGAAAATAGAATGGATGAGGATGACGATGATGATGAGGATGATGATGCTCCTAAGGAGTAGTTTCAGGTTTTCTTTTGGTTTCTCCGATTCATCTTATCTCCCATTTTTCTTTTTATTTTTACAGATTGGGGTGTGATTCATGTGTGAGTGGAATGTACTTGATATAGTTGATCTTGTATCATTGCTCTGTATGGGTGTTGATTATGTGCATTCATATGTTTACGTGTTTATTTTCATTTGGAAAGAGCATGAATAATTTGTTAAGTATATGGAATTCATGAGGAATTGATTTTGATTATGCGCTATGAGGAGTATTAGGAATTGATTACCTATGTGAGGATTTGAGCCTTCATCATGATTAATCATGATAGTTTATTCTTGAGAGAATCATTCGTATGAACGTATTCTAGAACTTGGCTTGGAGTCTTGTGTGAAACTTACAATTGATGAAATATTAGGATATGATCTTAGGCCATTTTTGATTAATTGAGTCACTTAGCCAAATTTCACCTTTCCTAATGATCTTATAAATCTTTGGTAGCCCTGTTTGAGCCTTTTAAAAGCTTTTTCTTTGGCAAGCCAGATATACGAGCTTTAATTACCTTATTTGAGCTTTGAAAATACCCTATCCATTGGTAGAGAGAATAAGGTGAATGAGTGTGGAACAAAGGGAAGATGGAATGAGGTTCGGTAAGAAATATGCATGGTTAAATCTTGTTAGGGATAGTGCCTAAAATTGGTACCCCGAATTGCTTATACATGGGGCTTGAAGTTTCTACGAAACAGCCGAATGATGTTCGAGAAGGGTAGTGCCTATAACTGGTACCCGAGCAATTAAAAGAAGAATGATGTTGATGCAAGGAAGAGAAGAAAAATTGATAATTGCAAGTGCAAGAGAAGAATTGGAGGAGAATATGAAGCCGAATGGGAAATCAAGAACCTCCAAGGTAACTCTCTACTAGTGTATTAAGTTACTATGATCAAATTTTCCTACCCTTTCCAAAGAGCCAACATTACAACCTAGAAACAAGTCCTTTGTGATCCTAGTGTTAATCTAATGTAAGTTGATTTCTGAGACCTTTGCCAAGCTTATGGTTACGCGTGAATATGAATTGATATGAGTGTTTATACTAGCCTATAGTGCCTCACGCACGAGTGAATGAGAGTAAAGACTTATCTTGTCAGTGAGATTACTTAGTGCTCCGAATGGTGTGTGATTAGATTGATTTTACATGAGTGACATATTTGATGCAAGTAATTCTTGTTTGATTCAATGAAGTGGCATGTGTAATATGTGTTGTACTTGATCTTGTTGAATTATACACGACTCATGTGGTTTAAATTGGTTGCCTCGGGACGAGCAACATGTAAGTTTGGGGGTTTGATGAGTGTGTAAATTCACAAGTTTGGCGCTATGATTTGTGCTAGTTTGGAGAGTTTTGATGTGGAAATAGGTGGAAAACCTATATATATTGTGAAATAGCATGAATCATATGTTAGTGGAGCTATTTGAGTGTTTTCTTAGCAAAAACGGAGTGAAAGAGCCAAGAATCGAAGAGACGGAGTCGAAGCCACTCGAACCGCCCAAGAAGTAGGTGGGTTCGACCTGGCTGGAGGAGGGTTCGACCTCTCCAGCAGGTCGAACCAACGTTGCTGGACAATACAGAGAAGGGTTCGACCATGACTCAGTTGGTTCGACCTGGCCATCAGGTCGAACCATGGTCGAACCAGTTTGCAAGAAGGAGGATTCGACCACGATGTTGGGGTTCGACTTGCCCGTTGGTCGAATCGGGAGCAAGAGTTGTCCAGTGCTGAGGTTCGACCTGAGGTTCGACCAAAACCTAAGTGGTTCGACCTGTCCAGAAGGTCGAACCTGTGCAGAATTCTTCCAGTAGCGGGGTTCGACCTGGGGTTCGACCTGTGGCTCGGGGTTCGACCTGCTTGACGTGGTCGAACCTGTGTGCGAGAACTTACCTTATCCGGATTTTCGAGGCCGAAACGCGTGAGATCACTTAGAAAGCCCATTCCAAGCCCTAGAGACGTGATTACAAGTATAAAAGGAGGCTCATACAGAGAATAAAGAGAGCTTTTGATCGTCAATCGTAGGAGAGACAAGAGTAGAGGTGGTGATCCATTCGGAGGGCTGTGACAGAGGTTCACTGAAGGTTCAAGTAAGAATGATTAATCTAACCATGATTGTTCCTAGATCAATCATGGACTAGAACCACCTTGGTAGTTCTAGGGTTATGAAAGTTTCATGATGTAATTCGTGTTTCGTGTGTAAAACTCCGTACAACACTACCTGTGGTTTGTTTTATATAAGATTGCATATTTAATCCATACTCATAGTCGTTTTGTGCATCAATGATCGTTGTGTAGAGTCTGAATACATAACATGGTTATTGATTGAGTGCGTTCACTACTGAGCAGGGTTTATTGTTATAATTCTAAGTGAAGGGATTCCGAAGTATTATTAGAACTGTCTTATATGAATATTCATGAATTGAATTGAATTCGGGTTGATGAATAGGATGAAGAGTATAACTTTATAGTACCTAAAAAGGGAGATCAAATCGGGTTAGATTCTAGACGTAGAAGATAATTGATTATGATAGTACCTAGAAAGGGGGGTGAAGCATATCTCTTGCTCCGATGTTATTCACACGTGTCAAGCGCATATTTACTTGTGTCTATAGAGTAAACTTGCATGGTCTAGTGATGCGTCCACAAACCACAGGGCAGAGTCGGACACCATCATACGAAAATACGAATTGCTAGTGAAACTGGATGACCCAATGAACTATCTATCATTCTTATCGATCACAACTCACTTCTCTCTACTTTTGCTATTTCTTTTGTTAATTCGATTAGAAGTTACTATCCATTAAACCTTTACAATTACCAACATAGTCTAAAATATACTAGAAGATCACAAAATTGATATTTACTCGTCCCGTGGGTTCGATATTGTAACTTGGTCATCTTCGCGACTACAATTGATATCCTTATACTTGAGGATTAATTTGTGTGTTGAGAAAACCCCTATCAATAACCCACCAGACGGGATACCATACGTCTCGTTCGGATCAAAGCCGAGTCTATCCCGAAAACAGAGTCCCATAATCCTCATGAACTCTACCCGGCTAAATCTAAGGCACACGTCTCCAACCTGAAAATACCTAGCCGTTAAATCGTCCCCCCTATGTATGATCTCACAGGTCATGAGACTGTGCAGATGAGCATTCGCGTTCCACTCATCGCTGAGATCCCAGTAATGACCAAAACATGATCTCTTAAATATCTCCTCCGCATTACCCCCAACCCTAGTTAACTGCCTACGAATGATATCCATAACTACCCCAGGTTTGCAGTAATTATGTATACTGCATTGTTGACCCTGCATGGAAGGACGCTTCCATTCACCCTGCACATATATATTTTTTTTTGCTAAATAAGACATAAATTCATAATTATGGGCAAAATAACAATAAGTTCATGAAAACCCTAAAACGTAATATTTGAACACAAACATTTACTCTATTCGGCCCAAAGTTCATTCTATTCGGCCTACTAATTCCTCTATTCGGCCTACAGAGTTGTTCTATTCGGCCAACTCTAAATCTCTATTCGGCCAACAAAAATTTCATTAAATTTAAAAATACAAGTCTTCCAATTTACTCTATTCGGCCAACACTTGTTCTATTCGGCCTAAAGATTTGTTCTATTCGGCCTAAAGAAAACCTCTATTCGGCCTACCAAAATTAAAAAAGTCATTACTACACTTTGCTCTATTCGGCCTACACACTTGTTCTATTCGGCCTGAAGTATTGTTCTATTCGGCCTACTGAAAACCTCTATTCGGCCAACCAAAATTATATGTCATTGCTCATATATTTTGCTCTATTCGGCCTACACATGTTCTATTCGGCCTGAAGTATTGTTCTATTCGGCCTGAAGTATTGTTCTATTCGGCCTACACTTGTTCTATTCGGCCTGAAGTTTTGTTCTATTCGGCCTACACTTGTTCTATTCGGCCTGAAGTTTTGTTCTATTCGGCCTGACGTTTTGTTCTATTCGGCCTGAAGAATTGTTCTATTCGGCCTACTGAAAACATCTACTCAGCCAAGACAATATTTAAAAAAAACCAAAAATAAATGAACACCACTGCATTCCTACTACAGTAAAGGCCAATTCAACACCTTACATTACATTACACACAGTACATTATAGGTATTTTAACATGCCAATAACAATGTTTATATACATACCTGAAAATTTGCCATTTCAAGTTGATGCACTCTAGAGACCGCAAATGGAGAATTCTGGAGACCGCAAATGGAGAATTCTCCACCAAGAAATGCACTGTTCTTCACTGGGACGAATGGAGAGAAGAAGAGAGAGGTGTTGGACGAATGGAGAGAAGAAGAGAGAGTGTGTTGGACGAAATATGAGATAGAAAGAAACAAAGAAACAAAGAATGAAGGGAGAGAAAAAGGTGAAAGTGATGGGTATTGATGTACCCCACCAACCCACATCCAAAATCTTAAATTCAAAATTTAAAACTTCAAAAAATGTGGTCCACCCACCCCGCATTTATTGCAGTCAAAACTGACATGATGATGGCTCAATTATTTTCGTCCTTTGTGTAACAGTTATGGGGGTAATTTGGGGAATCCACTTGAAAGTGGCTAGTAAAAATTGGTTTTAAGAGATGTGGCTATTTTAAATTGTACTTTATCAGAAGTGGCCATTAAAAAATCGGACTCTAAAAATGATCAACTGCAGAATTTTTTAACTGTGTATTTTGATTTTTGAATCAGAAATCATAACAATAAACATTAAATTCCCTTTTAATTTGTTCATCTGCAAGTCTTTCTTGGATGAAAATAATAACATCACAAATCTCATTTTTTTTAATAGTTTAACAAATTAATTAGGTATTACTCCCTCCGTCCCATAAAGAAGTTCACAGTTACTGTAGATACAAAGTTTAAGAAAAAATTGTTTTTTGGGGTAATTTGGTTTTTTTAGGTAATAAATAAATTATAAAGTAAGTTATGTGAGTTGTAAAGGGATGACAATTTTGAAATTAAAGTGTGTTGTGGGGTTATTAATTTGTGTGTATTTCCTTATTTGAGGGGTGTGAACTTGTTTATGGGACGGACAAAAATATAAAGTGTGAATTTGTTTATGGGACGGAGGGAGTAATTATTAATTAAAATGATCTTATTTATGATTTTCTAATATATGGAGTATTTTTTAACCAATTAAAGCTTTTTAAAGGGTATGAATTGAAATATGAAAATTCTCATCAAATATTACAATTATACAGGAGATAGATATTTCCTTCTAATTTGTGTGAAAAAGAGGGAGAGCCTGTTTTTTGTATCATAAAATTCAAAATATTAATCAATAACTTTGCATGTGATTAATAATAGAGATATTTTTACAAGTAATTAAAAATACAGTGATTCTGGACCTACTTCACTAATATTCAAAGATAATGTCCACATTTATACTTTATTATATGATGAAATATTAATTTTTTTTTGTGACGGACTTACTAATTTTTTAAGAGGAAGAATCAACATTTTAAAAAATGATAGTATTAA
Source organism: Pogostemon cablin (assembly GCA_023678885.1). Lineage (NCBI taxonomy): Eukaryota > Viridiplantae > Streptophyta > Magnoliopsida > Lamiales > Lamiaceae > Pogostemon > Pogostemon cablin. Next base: position 1,454,848 of record CM042989.1, read on the forward strand.
TGCTTTTAGAAACGGTACCACCCGATTATATGGAAATTTATCTCATATTCAATTTTAGGGTGACTAATTTAATTACATTTAAAGTTGTTAAAATATCCATATAATTTTAGAAAATTAATTACGCAGTACCAATATAAGGGTTTCTCATCAACCACAACATAATTCTTTCAATCTACAAATAATTTTATGTTTAAAATATCCATTTAATTTACAACTAATTAATCATAAACATATCTTTGTTTTGTTCAATTACCAAAGTATTATTCCCTTCTATATTGTCCAAACAAGAGCAGTCTAATTTAATGTTGTGGAAATTTGGATTTTTTATGCTCCCAAGAATATTGTTGTGTTGCAAAAAATGTAGAGCAAAATGAATATGAAACACAATGTTAATATTTATCTTATCATAACAATAAGTCCTTATTCTTTGCTAACATGTGGAAACTTTCCTTCGTTGTTTGTCCATGGAGTTTAAGTTTTTTTTTTTAGGGTATAGTTTTCATCTCTCTTCTACTTATCATTCATCAAACGGTGTATCATAGGAGATAATGTACCAAAATGACATCGAGAATTCAAACCGCCAATTATGTAGAATTCATACATAATATCCATATTTTAACTCTAAACTTCCATATTTTTAGGGTGTAAGTATGATCGATTCAAACTTTAGTCATTTATCATTTGCAATTCTCAATTTTGGTCATTTTTTGTCCAATTTTAGTCTTTTAAATTCAAATTTAGTCATTTTCTCAAATTTGATTATTTTTTTGTCCAAAATTAGTCATTTATGTTCAAAAATGTCCAAAATTGATCCTAAATGTATAAATTTTGGACCAAAAGTGGACTAAAAATGACCAAAATTGAGAATTACAAAAAAAATGACTAAAATTGAAATCGATCATACTTATAGGACTAATTTTGATATTTAACCATATTTTTTAGGTCCAATTTTGTTAGAAACCGTTTAATAACTTTTCAAATCATTTTTCTTGTTCTCTAAAAATTACTTCATTAAAATAAATAATAAATAGTACTCCATTCTTCTTTATAACTAGAAAAACATTTTTTTTTTTTTAAAAAGAGTATTATTATTTTTAAATATTAATATATTAAATTAAAGTACAATAGTTAATCATAGGACTCATGGTGATCATTATCATCTTTTGATTACAAGTTACTTTTGTTCTGTCACCTGCATTAATGCAGGAATTAATATACTCCAGAAGACTTTAATTCAACTGATCCTAGAAAACTAATTAATTTTCATCGCACCAAATAAAGAAAATAAAACCAATTAAATGACAGAATTCACACAGCCAAAAAATAGTTTCTAGTATTTTTTATTTCATCACACAGAGATTATAATAAGTTCAAATTAAAGTCAGATAAAAATTATAATATCATGTGATGATCATCTGAGTTGAGATATTACCTTCCCAAAGCTCTCATGATCTGTCTTCCACTATTTAAATACTAAAAAAAAATATCAAAAGATTTACACAAAAAATAATGTAAGCTAGAACAAAAATCTATGCAAATAATTAATTCATAACTAAAACAATAAATTAAAAGTATGAAAATCTGAACCACTGAACAGTCTGTTATCTAAACTACTGTACTACACTGTGTTACGTTTCTGCAAATATATATCTAAATAGCAAAATTAATAACAATAATTTTGTCAAACAGCAGTACAAAATATTACAATAATTTTGACTTACAATTTTTTATTTATTTAGTAATTGATTTTAATTAATATAATTAATCAAGGCATGAAAAGCCTATTTCTGCACTTGCACCTCCAAGCCTCTGGATAGTACTCCAATTTCATACTAAAACCGGGTTGGATCGGAACGTGAACCGGTTTACACGGGTAGCATCTCCCGCACTTGGATCTGCATGTGGGCGGAGCCGAACCCGGTCCAGCGAGCCGGCGCCGCGTAAGAACCCGGTCCACCATATACTCCTTCATTTTCCGTACGCCTAGACCTAGAGCGAGAGTGGAATTAGTAAAAACGGTGCTGGCTGTAGTCTTTGTTAGAAAAAATTGACTAGTGAGTTAACTTACTGAGTTGGCGAGATGGCAAGGGCGAGTCGAGTGATGCAAGGAGGAGGATGGCTAGGGTGGTCATGGAGGCGAGGAGGAGTTTTATCCGGCGGCTGCAGCGGTGGTGGTGGGGTGTGTCCATCGGCGGTGGTGGTGGTGGGAGGTGGTGGCTTATGAAGAAAGAAACTTGGATTGAACAAGGAAAGAAAGACTGCGTAAATATTGTGTGTGTGTTTTTGTGTGTGAAGATATTATTATTGCAGTAGCAAGCGTGTGTGTGAGTCCAACTCTCTCTTTCTCTCTCACTTCGTGAGTGTGTTTGTGTGTGAAAAATGACAATGGGTATAGACAGGAGACTTTTATGTGTGGGTTCTATATGTGGAAAAATTGGAGGGGTGATGTCCATAAATAGGGTTTTGATTCATGACATGTTTAATTATTATTAAAAGATTAGATATAAATATGCTACACCACTAAATTATAGGCTATAAGCCAAGTAAATCATGCCATTATTATTAGTAAATAGGGCTATATTAATATAAGTATCATTATTACTATTAAAGTAATTTAAAAGTGTACATAGTATGAACATGTCTGAATGATCAACCTTTGCAAGTTGGTGAAACATATTTGGTCAAAGATTTTGGGATTGTTTGTTTGTTTCTTTGCTTTATTTTCAAACCATGCGTTACCCAATTAATTACCTTCTTTACGTCATAATTACATTTTCACACAACATATTCTTTATCATGTATTTTATAATTAGATTAATATATATATAATGTGCTAATAATGTTTTCAACTGTAATTAGTGATTAAAGAAGGGTTTCTTTTAATCCTTTAAACATATATTTAATCTTAATTAATTATAAAACGATTTCACTTTATATATGATCAATCATTCAAAAAATTATTTATCTTAAAGATTTATATATAATAGTTTATGAATATGTGTGTATAATAAAACCGTTGAATTCAGATCGTAGTTAAAAGAAGAAAAAGTGACATATAAAATCTCTATAAGAAATGAAACTTTTGGGCTGCAGATATTATTGTAATATATGCTCCATTTTATTTATACACAAAGAATTGATAGAATGATATGTAGCCTAAGATTTCTAATTATCAATATATTGCACATGTATTATATTATTAATTACAGAGGATCATCAAAATTAATACCCCGTCCGCTTTCAAGGGTATCATTTTTCCATTTTGGGCGTCCGCCCCCAAGGGTCTCATTTTCTTTTTTATCCACACACACCCACTAATACAACTAAAAAATGGGACACACACATCTACTAATATAATTACCCACTACACATTAAATAACAATATTTCTTAATTTCCGTGCCCAAAAGCAAATGTCACCCTTGAATCCGGACGGAGGGAGTACTCTGTTATTGAATATCATTCACTTTTTCCTCATTTATTTGTCTTACATAATTGTTCACCGCTTAAAAAAAAATATCATTTTAATATAATATCTCAAAAGTACATTTTGATTTCAAAAATATCATCCCTTCTTTCCACACATAACATATGTATTTTATACTTTTATTTATAACTTAAAAATACCACATTACCCCTAAAAGTTAATAAAATTGATCAAAAATTAATTTTTTATTAATATCCGTAATACAGTAAAAATTAACCATTTTTTGGGACAGAGAGATTATATAACAATATAAATCTAATTCTAAGGAGTTTTGTGAATTTAAATATTTATATTAGTTATTACTATTAAGGATAATTAATACCTCACATGATCATGCAATGCTAATGACAAGATGCATTGTTTGTACGTAATCTTAAAGTGTTAAATTACACTTTCATAATTAAAAACACTATAGATATATATAGAAGTAAGTAGTAGTAAATGAAATATTCTTGAATAATACCGAGAGTAGATGGAGAGGGAGGAAGGGGGGTTTGAAATTGTGTACCAAAAAAGGTGATTTGGATAGATTTGTTTGGTTTGATGTATTTTCAACAAGGAAAAAAAAGGAGAGAAGGGTCCCTATCTCATTAGATTGATTGATTTTGCACCCTATGCAACCCTCTAATTCTACTATATACCTAAACATTATTAATTGAGTAAGAATTTTAAAACTAAAGTCATTAAAATTATAAAATAAATATGTTATTTAGAGAGAAAATAAATAAATAAAAGAAATAGAAGAGGGGAAAAAAATAACAGTGCTGCATGAATCGAACAAGGGACCTTTAAAACTAAAACATCATCACTTCACCACTTGGACACAAAGATATTTCAAGAAATTTTCTATATTTATACTAGTAATTTTTAGAAGTTCAGGGTCCAGTGCCCCCTACTCCCTTAGTAGGTCCGCCAATGAGGGTAAGTATTATCTTCTAAGTATGATTAACAAGCGGTTATTATTAATTCCTCAGTTTACTCCCACAAAGTATTTAATAATTTTTTTTATTACGTTCTAAAAAATATATTTCATAATACTTACTTTATAAATGCATCCCGACATAATATTTTCTCTGTAACTACTTCAACTTTACATTTTTAGTTTGACTTTCATAAAATAAATAACAACTACTAATTAACTAATATCCATTATGTTCGAAATTATGGTAGTAGTATAAACAAGTGAGAGTCTTTGTCGTAATATAAAGCAAGTTGATTTCCCTGTTACATTTTCGGTGTTCCATTGGTGTTCCACAACATAAAAAAACTATACCCTACAAATGACTAATAAACCCTTGGGGCAAGCATTGAATTTTGGGCATTGATCATGCCACGTGGCAATCATTTCATTAGTGGAATAGGAGATGAAACACCACTATGTAACAGGTGATCTCATTCCAATATAAAGATGGCGAATATAGCATGTTTTGTATTATCCAATTGATTGGGTCAGGTTGGAACATCTCACACGGGTGGTTTCTCGCAGTTAACCCTACACCAGTCAAAACGACTTCCTTTCCTGCGTTTTGCCCCGCTGGCCTGTACTTCCTCATTATTTCCTTTTTATTTTCCCATTTTTTATTTTAATTATAATTAGATGCATATATAGTGTATGTGCATGTATGTTTGTAACAGTTTGTTTAAGATTTAAACAAAAAATTAGAATCATATAATTCATTTCTTATTTTAGTTGATATTAAACAAATAAAATTATACTTCATAAAACTTTCATATCTCTTACACACGTTATTAATTACTTTATTTTCACAAATTATTATTACTCCTACCTTATACATTGATTTAAAATAAATTAAAATATATTATACTTAAATCTCTTAAAAAAACTAAAAAAACACGAATAAGTTAACACTAATTTAAGATTTTTTAAAACTCTAAATCTTAAATTCAGCTTTAATATTCCTAATTTAAACTCAAAACATACATACTCATATAATGTTTTACTTTACAATAATTAATTAATGCAATATGTATGACTTAACAAATAAATGTGTATCCAAAAATCTAACATGTTAATTAAATTCCAAAATTTTTCTATAAGAGTTAATAAGATACTCCATTTATTTTGTTATTTTAGTTTTTTATTTTAAAAGTATTCATCTTTTTTTTTTTACATATAAAAAGGATATTTTACGTGGCTCACCACTCATCGCTAATATAATTATCAAATTTATATAAAATAATAATTTTAATTTACGTGCAAAAATAAATAAATACGTTATTAATGGATTTAGAGAGTATTATAAGTAAAAATTTGAAAATAAAAATGTTTCCACATACTCCCTCCGTCCCGGGAAGTATTTCGCGTATTGGTGTGCGCGGAGTTTAAGAAATTTTTGTATTTTTATGTATAAAGTAAGAAAGAGAATATATATTTTAGTTGATTTAATGAAAAATATGTGTAAAGTTATTGAGAGATGTGGAAAAGTGTGTAAAGTTTTTGGAAGATGTGAAAAAGTAAGTATTATATTGGGATATGTGTAAAAAGTGAGTATTAGTATAATGTATTTTTTACCAAATTTAGTAAAAGTAAAGTGTGAAATACTTTGAGGGACGGATGAAAAAGGAAAGTGTGAAATACTTTGGGGGACGGAGGGAGTATATTTTTAGGAGTATTTAAGTAGCAGTTGAAGGTGTAAGAAGGAATAGAGAAGAGTCAAATCTGAAATGAAAAAGCAGTTGTGAGGGTGACTAAAGAAAACGTCGACGACACATTCATTTTCATTTTTTAATGTATTAGGACTTACTCTTAGGGCCAACAGGCCTATTATGTGGGACCCTTACCCGACCCACTTTCCATTCTTGCCGGGCCCATATCATCTCCTTTATTACTCCATTTTTACCATTATCCGATGGGTAGCTCAACTGTGAAAATAGGGATTACATCTTGTATTTATAACTATATAATGAATCGGGGTTCAGTGTGGGAATAAACTTTCAAAACGAGGGGCTCCTTATATGTAGTGGGTAATGGTATAGCCCCTAATCATTTAAGTAATCATGATTAATTTCCCACCACTTTGTTAGATAGAAATGAGTGATTCCATCTTTTTGTACTACTCCATTTTTACCATCTCGATAACATTCTCCATTTCTCAAATCATAAATCAAGTTATTTGAATTTAAAATCAAACTCCAAACCCAACTATAAAGTGGTTAGTAATGAGTCGTGTGGATCTTCTTCTTAAAAAAAATAGATATTTTTTTAAATCACTGCAAAAAAATATAAAAATAAATATCTTATGAAGAGATTAAATATTTCATAAAGCAAAATATCAAATTCCAATCATGCAAGTATGTAACATACAACAAATATAGGGGGTCAAATATTTCACCCCTTTCGAACGAAAATAGTCCCATGCATGTACAATTTTATTCAATTTAATTTTTATTCAAAGAGTTATAATTTTATGGAATCACTGTGTTTACATTTATTGTTTGTGTCCTATTTTATCCTTATTGCCCATGTACCATATTTTTCATTCAATAATATAAAAAAGAAAAAAAAAACCAACTTATATAGTTTTGTTGGTAATTTACCAATAGATTACCCAAAAAAAATTATATTTCAATAATGTCATCTTTATAATGTTTTTAGTAATGAAATATTGTAATATCATTGTTATTTAACAACAATTACAAATGAAATTATTAATGGATTATTAGTTGAAATAATTACCAAGTACCTAAATTTTCGTTTGTAAAAATTAATTATTGCATTGAACACGGGGGAATGCATTGAGTAATCAAAGTTCAATTTGCAGATAGTGGGCCTACTGAAAGGAGATCAGGCTCGAGGCCCGATGGGTCTTGCCCTTTCTTGCGAGTCAAGAGAAATAATTAAATGGGCCTCATTTATTTGTAGAGCATTTGGATTTGGGCCTAATCTTAAGCTCAACCTATGTCCGACCACCTGAATAAAGCCGAAAACTACTGGCAAATGAATTTAATGCTTAATTTTCACTTTTCTGCCAATCTTTTGAAAATTATCCTTACTCTAGTGTTAAATATGTACTAAACTAGCATGTAACCCGCGTGCCAATACACAGGATGTTAAACAGGCTGAACCTGAACCTACAGGGCCAGACCTATAGGGTTATGGGCTAAATGAGTCACGGATTAAGCGGTCCATGTTAAAAGGCCATCATTTATGCGAACCTAACCCTAACCCTATCGGGTATCGGGTTAAATGGGCCACTAACGGGTCGGTGAATAAAAAAATAAAAAAATATTAATTAAATTTGAAACATAGTTAAACATTAAAAATACATCAAATATTGTTCAAACATTAATAATGAACTATAAATTTATAAGTTTATACGTAAAAAATAAAAAAGAATTTTGGGATTCCAAATACGTTAATATTATTTGTGAATTAACATAGTTTATTTTCAATATTACTTTTTAAAATGTCTCACATACTTTATTCTTAAATTATTTTATTTTAAAATGACAAACCAACAAAAAATGTAGTAAGTTAGAGGATATTAAATTACTATTAGATATAATTATCAATAGAAATTATTTGTTAACATAAAAAATTATTATTAATTTTAATAATTTAAGTATATTATTAATTAATTTTTTATTATAAAAAATTTAATCGGGCTAATCGGGCCACCCCTATTAACCTACGGGCTAGCCCTATAAGGATGCGGGCTAATCGGTTCGGTCAAAAAAGGATCTGATTTAAACGGGTCACTACTTATACAAACCTAAACCTATATTTTTCCGGGTTAAATGGGCCGGACCTACGGTCCCCGACCGTATTAACATCTCTGGCCCATGTGGGATTCTTAAATATTTATTCAATTGAAAATAATTTGAATTAAAAAAAAAAGATTGATGTGTTATTAAACATATTTTTAGTAAATTCTACTGTATTATATTATCAATATTAAGAAAACATAAGCGCTCTCTTTATGGAGCTTTGCAGAGAGGTGTAAAGGTGTGTATGAGGTGGATGTTGCAGAGGCGATGGCGATAGAGAATGACATTGATATTGCCTTATAACGGGGGTGTGAGAGAATAGTAGCAGAATCAGATTCACAAATAGTGGTGAACGCACTGTAGAAAATTACTCCTAATTTGTCCTATTTTGAGAGAATTATTCAGAGTATTAAAAGAAAAACACATGAGAGGATGGATGTTAAATATAGCTGGCAAGAAGAAAACCTAACTTGGTGGCTCATAATTTGGCTTTAATGGTGTTCTCATGCAAATTTCCTTTCTTTTTTATGGAGATCCCCGAAAGGATTAAGATTATTGTAATAGCTGATTCGTCAACTAACTAAACTGTTTCCTATTGTAAAAAAAAAATATTGCATTTCATCTATATTTCACATGTTGTTTTGATATTTTAATTTTTTATTCATATATATATATATATATTTTTTTATTATTTCAAAAGTTAATTAATCATATAAGAGTTTATATTGGGTGCACCCATATGTGTATGATTTTTTATTCTATTTTCTATACATATTATTCTATTTTGTATAGGTGTTTTGTAATAATTGTATACTTTTTTCACACTAAGTTTTTCATTAAAAAAACTAACATCCATATGTGTATAACTTTTTATTCAATAATGTATACATGTTTTTTTAATAATTGTATATTTTTTACACTCAATTTTTTATCAAAAAAACTAACAATTAAATTGTATACATTATTGCTCATAATTGTATACTATTTTTGTTATATTTGAATATGGGTGCACCCTATCTTAGGGTGCAACCGCTGCACACTATAATTAGCCATCGTATAATTATTCAATATTCTTTATACCCCATTATCAATCTTCCCGAATATGTAAACAATTAAATATTTGGATAATTAATTACAAATCAAATGTAGAATCATAATACATTTATTGTATTATTTTATAAAATAATTATTTTTTATCTGTCACCAATATTATTTCAAGGTATATGTACAATCAAATAATTGCAAAATTATTTGATATAATTTTAAAATGCAATAAACACTAAAAAAAGGACATAAATTAGAATCGCATTTCGCATATAATTTGTTCCTAATTAAACCATTATCGGATAAGCAGTGATTGAAGTCACTAAGAAGAAAGAAGAAGACGATAGAAGAAAGAGGATCAATACTGTGAAGAGAACGTCATAGGAGAGAACGATAAGAATGGAACTAATCACTGAAGAGACGTTGGAGGAAGTGCACGGAGGGACGTGCGATTAGAATTACACAGTAAGAAGACACTGAAAGGAATTCCACCAAGAAACATTTACGGCTAGATTGATATGATTGAATGAAATAATGATGGAATGTAATGAACTCGTGAATGGAATAATTAAATATTGGAAATGAATGATTAAAAATGATAATTATCGTGATTGGTATAGTTTAGGAATAACTTAAGTTAATAGAAAATATATTACTTAACTGGATCTAATCTCATTAATAATATTTTTATAATGTTAAATTTAAAATTTATATATAAAATATTTAATTAATTAAAATCTCAATGAAAATTTATATATTTTAAAAAAATTCAATGAAAATTTTATATTTAAAAGTGTTAAATTAAAAATAAAATAAAACCTTAATATTATTAAAATATAAACAAAAAAATACATATATTAAAAAATATTAAATTATATATAAAAATAATTATATATTCAATATTACATGTATATATTTAATTTTATCAATAATATTACTTTTTGTATTTATAATGTATTAATTTTTATTTAGAATAAACATCGAATTAATTATATAATTTTTATAAAAAAAATTTAAAGAATAAAATTTAACCTAATATATTTACTGGGTATATAAAATTATATGAATTTTTTTTAAATTTATAAATAATTTAATATTTTATTTTTTGTTAAATAATCTAATAACAAAATTTTAAATTAATATTAATATACGTTAAGCATAACAATATTAATTTATTTAATATATATATATATATATATATATATATATATATATATATATATATATATATATATATATATATATATATATATATATATATATGGAAAAATCACTAATATATACACACTTTTAACCTAAATTACTATTAGATACAAGGAATTTAAATAATTACTCTCATATACAAAATATTAAAATAAAATACCAAATATAACATTATAATCCTATACACTTTTAAACCACCAACCCTACCCCTCACCCACCCACCCGTCGTGACCGGCGTTGACCGACGTTGATCGGCGGTCGAACCGCCGCTGACCGCCGCCGCCTGCTGCCGGAATTTAAAATGTGCAAAAAAATGTGCAAAAATAAAATTGTGCAAAATCAAATTGTGCAAATACATAGGATATTATGGTATCACAATCATAATTGTGTAGTTATGAGTAATAGTACTTTGAGTTATGTAGTTTACAGCAATTATGCATTATTTTATGTACCTCCTAGTAAGTGACCCACACACACACACACACACACACACACACACACACACACATATATATATATATATATATATATATATATATATATATATATATATATATATATATATATATATATATATATAATGGTATAAATTAAAAGAATATTTTTATAATTTTTTATAGTATATATTATGCTACATAAATAAATAATAAAAAAAAGTTGATTCCTTCATGCGTGAGAATGGGGAATACCATGGGGGTGGGATGAATCACCATTCCATGGTTTAAGGGAATGGTGATTTCAAAAGGAATGATAATTCTCATTCCTAATCGATTACCAAGTGCCAATCATCTCGTTAGGGGTTTGCGTTAGAAAAAATTTAATAAGCAGTTAAATATGGCAAGAAAAACTTTATTTGAGTTAGAAAGTAATTAAAATTAGCGTTAGAAAAATTTAATGAGCAATTAAATATGGTAAAAAAATTATTTGAGATAGAAAGTAACTAAAATTAAAAATACTGAAGAAAAAAAGAGAGACTGACACATCAGATTTAGATGCATAAGAATATGCCAACTCAGCAAGGAGAAACCCTCGTTTAGTAGATTAAAGATGTGTGTTTTGTGACACTCATTTTGAGACGGTTCGATATATTTTCTTTGAATACGATTTTTCTTGTAAAATTTGGATGAAATGTATTGAGTGAATGAATGTAAAAACGGTTCTTTTCTCGAATCCCTTGAACAACCTACTTTAATTTAGTAGTCTTATTCCAGGGAAGAAAGGAAATTATCTAACTATATCGTATGAGAATGTATCATATGGTTACTATAGAAAACTAGAAATATTTTCTTTTTTGAGAGTACTTATTGAAGAAACTGGTAGAGGAGATAAAAGTTAGAGTTTGGAATTGGTTTATATGATCCTTCACTAGTTAGTTCACTAGGGAGATTTCAAGATTGAATTATTAATCCTAGTAGTGTGATTAAATAAGACGAATATATCTCTGCTAGGTGTTTTTTTATATTTATAAGTTCACATGTAATACTTCGGGAGCTAAGTATTTCTCATATCTAACTCTTTTTAATAAAATGAATATATTTTTTTGATAAAAAAAAAAATCTTGTGTTTGGAATATTGTCTTATAATGGAATCATGAGAGAAAATAATATGTGTATATTTTTTTTTGGAAATCCGAAATTAATTATGCCACCACGGGGGATATAATTATATAAAAATGAACTCCAATTATTTAAATGTTGTGTATAACTCCTCCTAATATTATACTCACCCATTTATTTTATGAACAAAAAGAAAGAAAAGAAAAATAAAACACCTATAAATATACTCCCTCCGTCCCATTTCAATGTTTACGTTTCTATTTTGTGCGTCTCATTTCAATGTTTACGTTTTCCTTTTTGGAATATGGGACCCACCTAAAACAATTAATATATCATCCAACACTAATACATCTACCCATTTTACATTAAATATTATATTTTTCAATCCACTATTATACTCCTTAATTAACATGCAAAAAGCAAACGTAAATATTAAAACGGATCGGGGTGAGAATATTTTTTTTTCAGCCAGAATGACAAAACTACCGGTCGCTCGTAAAGTGCTTTTTCTTTTTTTGTCAAAATTCCACTTTTTTTTTTTTTTAGAATTATTATTTGCACCTTTTATTTTCCGACAACATCAAAATTATTTGTTTTATGTGAGAATGGGGGCCAGAGGAGACCAGCCGACTTCTACCAGTGTGACACGTATCACATTACATAAAATTCAAACTTTAATTATTAAGCATTTATAATAATATTTTAACATATAGTTCTCTAGATATTTCTTGAACCCTGTACACCTAACCCCAAGATATTTTTGGAGCATCTCGTTGAGATTCTAAATTTTCAGGCTACATTTTATTAATATTCCATCATTAATTTCTTTTTTCATAATTTAAAATTAAGAGCAATAAATTGTGGCCGAGCTTGGATTTTAATGCACAGTCAGTACTAGTATATATAGCCTATTTATTGGATTCTTTTCAGATTATATTTTTCTTTTACAAAGTTAAATGGTTTATATTTTGATTTTAGTCAATTCATGATTTTGATTTCGATAAAATTTATTAGTAATCAGTTACCGAAGGCAACCATTCAGTCTCTATAAAATTTTATTTATTTTTAAATTTATTGGTTTTCGATTGGCTAGCTAGTCATATATTCGGTTTGATTATAAGGTTGAATTTACCATTTATGATTGATTTAAAATAAATACATCAACATAATAATAGAGTCAACTTATAATTTTTTTTTCTTTTTAATCACATATAATTTAATTTAATTTTCTTTTTAATCAGCTACTTTACTTTACTACATTTAACATTGAACTAATGTCGATTTCTTCAATGTCTCAAAATGGCTATGAGTTCATTGACTATGTTGGTGGGATTAATAATTACTTTCCATTTATTTAAATAGTAGTAGTAATATTAATACTTTATTAGGAAAGTTAGGGGGGCCCTTAAAATATCTCATTAGATCATTTTATACTCCATCCGTGCTATAGAAGTTGACACACTTTCCTTTTTAGTTTGTCTCACTAAAGTTGACACATTTCCTTTTTAATACATGGACCCACACAAAAAATAATTAATCTATTTTCATGACCCCACATATCACCTCTAATACAACTACACAGTACACATTAAATACTCCCTCCGTCCCACGTATTTTTACCCACTTTCCATTTTGGGGTGTCCCACGTATTTTTACCCATTCCATTTTTGGCAAAAATACATAATATTTTATTACCTACTTTTTACAATCCCAATAACTTTAATTACTTTTTTACACTTTATTCATCATTCCCAATAACTTTATTCACCTTTTTCTTTTTAAATTACTAATTTATCCATACTTTCTCTTACATTATATATTAAAAAAATAAAACGTCTTAATCTCCGTGCCCGTACAAACGGGTAAAAATACCCGGGACGGAGGGAGTATTATTTTTCTCACTTCACTTTACTTCACTTTAAGTTAAATTATTATACTCCTTAATCTCTGTGCCCAAAAAAATTTATATCAACGTCTATGGGACGGAGGGAGTACCATCTTTCCACCTGTCATGTATCAACAATGTTCTTTAAATTAAAATGTTGTTTTATTAATAAAGCTAACTAGCTATATATGCTTGTATTCAAACAATATTTTCATCCCAATTTTCTAATTTTCATTTTAGCTATTCAATTATCATTTCTTCTCCAAGTTCTCCTCTTAAACCCTCATCCCATCTTTCTTGTTGCTCCAAATTCTTTTTTTTTTTTTCCTTTTTTTTAAATCAAGAAAAAAAATCTATATATGCGAATCTTGACACAAGATCCCACATGTTATTTTCTACCTCCACTTTTGTTAATGAATTAGTGTGATTGTTTTGTGAGGAATCTTCTTGAACAAAGAACTAAAAGGGCCCTATTTTTTTGTCTGATTATTACAACTTTTTTCAGAACAAACAAGTTTCTGTTTCTGTACAATCATATTCATATTAAGACATGAATGAGATGATGATGAGATCCATGAAGGAAGAAGAAGATGATGAGGTGGGTGGAATATCAGATGATGAGAGGTTTCAGAAGATTCCAGAACCAATGGAGGGTTTACATGAATCAGGGCCCACACCATTTCTGAGCAAAACATATGATTTGGTGGAAGATGAAGCCACAAATGAGGTTGTTTCTTGGAGTAGATGTAATAACAGTTTCATAGTTTGGGATCCTCAAAAGTTTGCTTTGATTCTCCTCCCTAAGTACTTCAAGCACAACAATTTCTCCAGCTTTGTTAGGCAACTCAACACTTATGTAAGGGCTACTCTCTCTCCCTCTTCATGATTGTGTGTCAGTGTGACTATATATATATAGATTACAGTATAGCAGTTGTTTAAGTATGGTTTTTCACATTTTTCAGACCAAAAATAAAATTAAGATTATGGAATTTTTGCTTATTTGTCTGCCTTTATAATATATATACATGTTCATGAAGCGACTAGAATGTGGTATATATTATTTTACTAATTTTCTTGCTTTTTTTGGGAAGTATATTAGTATAACCTATTATGTCAAGTTGTTGTTTTATATTTTTTTATTTTTTTTATTAATTATTAATTGAGAGATCCGTTCATATTAATTATATTGCTGATATTTTGGTCTGTTTTCAGTGAATGCAAGTGAGATGTTTCAAAACTTAAGAGTTCAAAAGATCTATGCTTTGATTCATGTGGATTACTTTCATTTAATTGTGATTTGAGATGTTTGATTAAGTGGTTGAAATTTTGGATAAATTAATTGGGTATAATTAATGAGATAAGAATCAATTTTTTTTTTCTTGTTAAAGTAGAGCGAGTCAGGTACCAACTCTCTTAATTTATGAGGATCAGAAAATTGTGCAGGGATTTAGGAAAATCGATCTGGACAAGTGGGAATTTGCAAATGAGGGGTTTTTGAGAGGGCAAAGGCATTTATTGAAAAGTATTAGGAGGAGAAAAACTAAATCAAATCCAAAATCATCTAACCAAAGTTTAGATTCTTGTGTTGAGTTGGGAAGTTTTGGATTGGATGGAGAAGTTGAGCGTTTGAGGAGAGATAAGCAAGTTTTAATGATGGAATTAGTGAAATTAAGACAACAACAACAGAACACAAGATCACATCTTCAAGCAATGGAGCAAAGGCTTAGAGGCACAGAGCTTAGGCAACAACGAACATTGAGTTTCTTGTCGAGGGCGATCCAAAACCCGGCTTTCTTGCAGCAGATCGTTCAACGAAAAGAGATCGGGGAAGAGATTAGCAAGAAGAGAATGAAGAAGATTGGTGATGGTTCAAGAAATGTTGATCAAGAGAGAAAAAATTGTGGCATAGATAATTTTGGATCACTTCAAGAGTTAGGCCCTTTTGATGGAAATATTCATGTTAAAGTGGAGCCTCAAGAGTTATATGGTGGTGTGGTTAGTGATGATTTGGGCCATGAACAAGTTCTTCGTAGACGATCGACAAAAGATGATGGTAAAGAGAAGATGATGAATTCAGAAGAGAATATGCATTGTGATGGAGGGTTTTGGGAAGAATTGATAAATGAAGGGATTGAATTTGATGATGGGATTTGTTCATTTGGTGTGGATGTTTTGAGTGATATTGATCAATTAGGGTCCTTGAATTCTAACCCTAATTAATAGGAAGTTTAATTTTGTGGTTAAAAATGTTGAATAGGGTTTTGGGTCTTGTTCTAGTCACATATTAATGTTAATTAATTAAGGTGCTTTGATAATTGGATTTAATTTCAAATCATAATTTAATAATTTTCGTAGTTGGATTGGCGATGAAAATTCTGAATTTTGCTTATTTTTTAATTAGTAAAATGATCAATATTGTTGGATTATATTAGTATATTTGGAATTTATCAATATATGTGTAGATGCTACTCAATTTTGTATTTTTTTAATAAAAGAAAAATGCATGATTAATTTGAACTGTTATTATAATAATAATATATCTATCTTAATCATGTTTAATTCAAGTTGCATGCGAGTTAGATTTGTTTGTATCTGAAAAGTAAAAACCAAGAGCAAAACAAATTTGGTAAGTTTTGAATTATGTACTTTTAATTAATTAATTTATTTATTTATTTTGGGGGAACAATTGAATTGACACCAAGGATTTTGATTTAATAATTTATTTATTTGTTAATTAATATTTTTGTATGGTCATATCAATATACATGCTCAATTCCTTGAATTCTAAAACATTATTTAAAAAAAAAAAACTATTCCCCCATTCCATTATAACAAACCACTTTATTGTTCACTCATTATAAAGAAAAACATATATATTTTTTTAAAATTAATTTGTAGTATTGAGTAAATTACTTTTTATTTTATTTTTACCCCGGCCCTTACTAATTTAATTATGCATCTAAAATGAGATCAATTTAGTAAAAATAAAAATGATAAAGAAGACAATTTTAATCAATTTTCACCCTATCAATATATCAAATTAGAAAATAAACATATAGTATTATGTAACTTGTAAAAAAGAAAAAAAATATTTTTTTTTTGTGAAAAATAATGCAACTACGTACATGAGGAAATGATAATAAATTCGAGTAATTTTTTAGGATTAATTACTATTAGATGCATAATATTAGATAATATTACTTTAAGATACACGGATTCAAATAAATTAGTACTAGATACAAAAATTTAAAGCATTATACCTAATATAACCCCAATTAAATATTTTAAAAAAGAAAAAAATATATTATCCTATCGATTGTTATGATTTCCACTAAATAAAGAATTCTTCCATTAAATTTTTCTAATTAGTTAATCACGTTCATCTTCTCTTCATCGGGCATTCCTGCGTTTCATCTTCTCTCCATCTGCATACATGAAAAGGCTGCATCAGCCTCATTCTGTGTTTCATCTTCTCTCCATCGAGTATTCCTACGTTTCATCTTCTCTCCATCCGTGTACATGACAAGGCGGCGTCAGCCACGATAGGCTATTCCGGTGGTCGTGGTGGTTGATGGCACGAACTGCTGCGTTTCATCTTCTCTCCATCCGCATACATGACAAGGCGGCGTCAGCCTCGATAGGCTATTCCGGTGGTCGTAGTGGTTGATGGCACGAACTGGTGCGGCAGACGACTGGGCATCGACGAGAAAGTCCCTATCGGTAGAGGGAAAGAGAGAATTCCTCTTTGAAAATTCACGCACGTTGGGGCAAATTTTGATTTGCCAAAATTAACTTTGACTTTCTAAGTTATTTTTTACATTCATTAGCCCCATTTAATTCAATATGCACTTTCTGTGTACATGACAAAGTTATCGGATTTGCTTCCGGCTAGTTATAAGTTGTTTCTTCGGTTTCAGTGAAGGTAGGATTACGATGATAAGAGGGCGTGGAATGATGCCGACGATTGTGCAACAACATAATAAATTTTACAGATATTTTAAAGGGTTGTGCAACAATGTAATAGATTGTGCAAGAATATATGCAGATTATCTTATTATGATTTAATGTGTTGTGCAACAATATAACTATATTGTGCGGAAATAAACATATACTACAAGAAACTGTCAGATTAGCGACGGAAATTTTCCGTTTCTAAAATAGAAAAAATCCGTCGGTAAATAATTTACCGATGGATTATCGACGGAAATGGCATTGTCGCTATTTTCATGGTCGGTAATTTATTAGCGACGAAAATTAACCGACGGTAATCATACAACACCAATTCGTCGGATATCACTAATTAGTGACGATTTTACTGACGAAATTTTCCGTCGGTAATTAAAAATACAAAAAAATAAAATACATTACCGACGGATTTTTCCGTCGGTATTTCTATATAAATTTTTTTAATTTATCATCGTTAATTTCTATATATTTTTATTATTATATTTGAAAATTTAATATTAATACCTGTAAAAAAATTAAATATTTAAATTAACATTCAAAATACCACCAAATATAAATTTATCATCTAATATAATATTCAAATTCTAAAATCTCCACAATCTAAAATTCAAAGTAATACAAAAAATTGAAACACAAAGTAATACAAAAATTTGAAACACAAAAAGAACTAAGCCTTCCTCTATTCCAGAAGCAAATAAATTAGACCTTTGTGCATCCTTTTACATTTGGACAGGCTCTCAGGAGCAACAACAAAAACATTAGCCAGTCTGGGGAAAATATGGGGTTTCGTCAACTGAAAAATGTGAAATTCTAACTTGATTTTTTCTCCCAGTACTGAAAAAATATACATGCCAAGCAACTCAAAAATTTCTTCTACTGTTGGAGCATTTAAACTGCGAACAAATTCTGCATACTCTGTTATATCACGCTTAAGACGCATTCCTCCACTGAAAACAAATATATGTATGTCAATTCAACCAAAATGGCAGATGAGACAAGAGGTAACAAATAAAGTTGATCAGAAAAATAACTACAAATTTAACCATTAGATATAGGCTGGCCTTTAAATGCAAAATCAAGGGTTGACTATGATTGATGTATAGAAAAGAAAATAATGCTCTAAATTCATGCCTATAGGTTTACACAAAGAGCTTAGAAACATATGTACGAGGAAAGCAGTTATGGACCACTATATAGTCGTACAGATTACCTTGGATTAAAAGTGAACTTCTGCCAATGATTCAGTAGGCCCTTGTGCAAGCGATTTCCCTGAAATAGTTGATCGCTATTGATGAAGATCTCAAAAATGATGCTCTTCCATTGATATACAAGTTCAAAATGTAAATTTCCATTTAAATCATTAAGCTTCCAAACAATCTTCCATTGATACACAAGTTCTCATAGTTTCTAAGAATATAGTTTTCAGAAGATTCTATAACAAAAAGACTTTGTTATATAGCTCAGCAAAGATAGATAATCATGAAAGGTAAAGTTGCAGTATATTTAACACTAACAAAACATTACAATATCCAAACACATTATAGTTGACCTACTCATTCTACTTTTGGTTGACACCAAAAGAAGTTGATATTCACCAAAAGACTAGGATCAGGAAGACAATTAAGAGACTTTCAGGCTTAACTAGCCCAAAAGGCTGAAAAGCAAAGATCACATATAAAAGTACAAATAGAAAGAAAAAAAACTTTTGTAATAAGATATTTTGGACATGATCAACTAGGAAAAATGGGTTGTTGAGTTGTAGTCGACATCATTGAATTTTTTTATATCTAATTAAATGAAATTCACTTACAGAATATATGAAAACCTGTCTCATACCAATATCCATCCTTATCTTTCCATGTAGCCACCTCCTGAAGATAGGAAATCATTAGACATACTGAAAAAAAAGGAGAATGTAGAGCATAAATAAAATACAGACCTTTCCACCAAGAACAAACCTTGCTTCCAACAATATTAGCTTATAACCAGCATCAGCCAAATACTTTGAAGTAGAGAAGCCAACTAAACCTGTAAGGAACACAACAATTCAGTAACATTCTTATGATCAAACAATAACGCAACACTGTACATTAATTAATGACAGAATCCTATGTGGTCACTATTCTTACTCATAGATTGTGAAACATAAAATGCTGACATATTAAGGTAACTGATAAATGCCACAGCATTTAAAGTTTAAAGCAGAACATGAAAGCAATTGGTGAATTTGTATTTGCTATTTAAATCTATAACTGAGCTCTAAGTACCTTTTTAATATTTATAGAGGGTTTGCAGCTTTTAAAAGCTCATTATATACTATCTTTTTTTTGTATACTAATATAATGTAGAGAGAGAATTAGAGTTCAGAGATAATAATCTAGCAGCTCAATCTATGGTAGCAAAAGAGAAAACAAAAGAAGTCACTGCATGTCCAATTAAAAATCACAAATACCAACTAAATTATAATAGAGGAGCATGTCTGTTATAGCTGCTGACAGACGCACCTTGCATTGTGCTTCATACTTCAGGGTATCCTCCTCATGCAGTAATGTTAAGCATTTTTTTGAGCATGTTAAAAATAAAATCCTGTATGTTTACTAAAAAAAACCATGTAGTATCGGAAAGGCAGAACATAAAATCAACTCTGAAACATTGAGACGACATTGCTTCAGAGACTTCTTCCACCAAAATAAATTATTCTTTCAGATGTTCAAAGAAATAATTTTAACGCATCATTTGTTTATAATAAAAACAGTAAATAAAAAAAATAAAAAAAAGATCAATTCTCACATAAGATTTATGGCTGCATAAATGATCTAAATCTAATAATGAAATTTTATTAGTACAACAAATAGGATATCATTAGAGCCCAACATCTGAGATGTGATCTGGACAACCCTAAAGTTAGTTGACATCCTAAATTTGAACACAAGAAGAAAAACGACAACAAGATTTGCTGACATCAAGTACTATGAATCATGAAAGTTCACTTTACCATCGTTTTCTCAACTTTAAAAACACATGTACCAAGGGTTACTATCAAAAATTTGGACCAAAAATGGATGTCAACAAAGCTAAGACTTGCCCATAAAATAAATCAATATAATGAGTTTTTTTTTAAATAATTGTATAATTGTGAAGAATATTTTAGAGCTGAAGAGTAAATAACTACACTTAAATTAGAAGAGATAAAATATCTACCCTCGTGCACTGGATTCTCCAAATCCTTTGGATATACGAAGTCTATGATTCCAATTGTTTCACATGTTAAAACAAACACAGGAGAATCTAATTAATTAAGTAGAACTCCATTTCAAAAAACTTATCAGGTGAAGAGTGGGGTTGCAGATTAAGGGGTTCAAATGAAGATGATATTTTAGGAAAATTAAGTAATTGGATAGAAAACCAAAGTTTTCATCTACTTCAGATCATCAAAAGACCAAGGATTGAGATTGTATATTATGAAAAATAAAATTGTAACTTCATTCGTTATACCCAAGTCCTAATTCCCAAACTCATGTATAAATAAAATAAAGCAACAGATGTTTAAGAAAAATTACAAGGACAAAATATGCTACTCTTCAAAACTAGTTAAATTCAGAAAACAATGGACGAGAATACTAGAATGGAAATTTCGGCTGCTAATAGAAGTACGCACTTTCAAGCATTCAGATACATAACGAGATCAATCATCAACAGACGCTTTAAATGCTTTTAACTGTAAAGCAACACCCGTAAATGGAAGAAAATACGCACCTAAGTTCTAGTCCAATATTTTGGAGAACTGATGAATCGGAGGCGGGACCTTCAACAGCTACTTCAATATCATCTTTTTCCTCTGAATCCTCACAACTTGAGGCCATTTCACAAACCTGTGGAGATCCTTCTTCGGCGGAAGTGCACCACCGATTCCGAATTTCTTCGGCATCTTCTCGTAGAGAGGATTTACAACTTTCTCCGCCTTCTTCTTGACCGCCGTCGGAAGCTTTACGCCCTTCTTTGGAGCCTGAAAATAATATTGAATTCAATAAATAATATTAGAAATGAACAAAATAATGTGCGCCATAGCTTGAGAGATGAGAGGATATTCACCATTTTTCCGTTGCAATGAAGAATTGAGTGAGGGTTTCTGAAACAGTTGAAAAACCCCAATATAAGCAGCGACACCTGAGCACCAATCGACCGTGACCGGAGCACCAGCGAGAGTGATCGGCGGCAGTAACGGTGACATAAGTGACCGGCGGCGAAAGTGAGTGGCGAGGGTAGCAGCGGCGGAGTAGAAGAGGGCTGGGTTTGTTTTTCTAGGGCTGCTAGATTTGTTTTATCGGAAGAAAATAGATGAGTGATTTTGGTAATTTCAATTGGAACAAAATAAAGGTTTCCATTACCGACGGAATAAAACCGTCGGCATATTAAACGCTGAAATTAATATTTTTTAGAATAAATTTTTATGAATTTACCGACGATTCAATCTGTCGGTACAGTAAACACTTAAATTATTTTTTTAAAATAAAATTTTATATGTTTACCCACGGATTAAATTAAAGACAAGAATTATTATTTTTTTAAATAAAATTTTATATATTTATCGACGGATTAAATCCGTCGGTAATTTTTTGGGATTTAATCCCTCTAAAATAACGACGGATTTAGTGACGGAAATAATTTCGTCGCTAATTACGTAGGTAATCCGTCGCAAAAATCGTCGGAAATTTCTTTTGATAATTTTTAAAAAAATAAATCATATTAAATCAATAAAACGTTGGTAATTCGTCGGTAAACCATCGGTAATTAGCGACGGAAAAAATTCGTCGGTAATCCGATAGTTTCTTGTAGTAATGGAACACTTACTAAGATTTATAATAAATAATAAATAGATTCATTGTGTATATATTTTTATTTTGAGCAAATTTATATACTGGTTGTGCAGAGATATATCGGATTGTGCAAAACAATTTAATTGATTATGCAAACTATATCATTACGATTTAATGCACGAAACATACGTAGATTCATAGAATAATTAAAATATTTTATTAATAATAAAATGAAGTGAAAGAGTAACATGAGAATTGCACAATATAATTTTGCACCCATAGTAATAATTTGAGGTCCATGTATCTAGTAGTAATAATAGGAAATATATTGTACGTACTGTGTCCCAATTTTTTATGAAGTAAGACAATACTCATAATTAATGATTTACCTAACTATTAAATATTTAAGATGACTAGTTTTTGTTACTTATCAAAATTAATACATAGAGAGGAACATTTACGTGATTAAGTAGGACTATGGATATTAAATTGGGTATAAATAAACAAATACTAATTAATTAATTAAAAGTGAATGTGGTCACACGAGATGACACCACGTCTGCAGGCTGTCTATATTGGGATAGAATTGCACGTGCTACGCTCCTGTCTCCACCATATCATCATACTTCCCATTTTCTAATATTAAACATTTTAACCCAATTTTACAATTTCATGGTTAAAATATGTTTATTATATAAATAAAATATATTTTATAATTATTAAAATATTTTTTTTAAAATATAATGAATAATGAATTAAAATATGATTTTAAAATATTATAATATGATTTATTATTGTTATACTTTAACTACATATAATGATCGACTCGTCTCATAAAATGTCTTACAAGAGAATGTTTCAATTTGGTTATTATCATTATTATTATATTTATTATGGAACTAGATAATACACTCTTTTCATAATGTGATGGGCTTGACTGTTGATTAAGACCAGCCCACCAGATTTTGTTTGGGCTTTCGGATTAAGTGATTAATTTACTGGTCCACATTTAGAGCCAGACAAAAATAATCTGATCCAAAAGGTCTTAAATACATATATTAAAAAAACATTAATTAATAATAAACACAACTCTAAACCGTTCTTTGATGTAGGAGTATAATATAAGATGAGACACCCTTGTGAGACGGGTTATGTGTAAGATGGGTCGACCCATCACTAAAAATGCTTATTGTATAAATAAAGTATGCTTATTTGTAGTTAAAATATATTAATAATAAATTATAGGAATTTTATCGGTTTAGGACCTGAAAAATATACTAACTATCGGTATGGGGCCTGAAATATTTCTTTTATCAATTCGAGGCCTGATTTATTTAGAACTATCAGTATAGGGCTTGGATGTTAACACCGTCATTTAACAGAGCAGACGTCGCTGAATAAATGCCACGTCAGCATTGGTATCAAATGAATTCTCTTGCTCTCCCATTATATATTTTATTATTGCGATTCTTTCATCTTAAATCATGATTTCGATTCCATTTTGCCTTTTCTTTTTTGAGAAAAACACCAATATGCCTATCGCAGATGTAAGTGAATCTGCAAAGAAAATATCAAGATTAGGTTACTTGGGTGCCAGAAAAATCTACTTTTGGTGAAGTTTTATAGATTTGGTGTTTGGATATCAAATTCTAGAATATCTTTGCCAAGATATTATATTTTTTATTATTTAAACGATAAAAGGCAGAGTTCTGTGATTGCCTCTGGTGTTTAATATTTTCAACATATTATTTACTTGATTATAATTAATTATCATAATTGACAAGATTTATGAGTGTCGATCATTTATTCCCCATTATTGGGGTTTAGATTCTATTACTATTTTGCAGAATCTTTGTTATTTTTTATTTAAAATATCTATTAAACATATATTTCATTTTATTTTTAGATTAATAACGGAGTATGGAAGAAGCAATGGAGAAAGCAGCTGAGATATGTCGCCGGTTCTTCACATTACCAGTCGAAGAAAAGATGAAGCTCTACTCCGATGACCCTTCCTAAACCATGCGTCTCGCACCAGCTTTAATCTACGGTTACAAAAAGATTGCTCATGAAACAGATAATGGGGGAGCAAGTGAAGAATGATGATGTGGCAATTATTCACTTCCATTAAATAATGGAATGATGGTGTTAACATCTCAAGCACTATACTGAGAGCTTTAAATAAATCAGGCCCCGAATTGATAAAAGAAATATTTCAGGCCCCATACCGATAGTTAATATATTTTTCGGGTCCTAAACCGATAAAACTCCTAAATTATATTATAATACGCCAAAATCATACTTTAATGCATAATCAAGCATACTTTAGAAAATATACTTTAACAATCATTAAACATACTTTATCTATACAAT
Organism: Pogostemon cablin; assembly: GCA_023678885.1. Classification (NCBI taxonomy): domain Eukaryota; kingdom Viridiplantae; phylum Streptophyta; class Magnoliopsida; order Lamiales; family Lamiaceae; genus Pogostemon; species Pogostemon cablin. The sequence goes on from CM042989.1 coordinate 1,479,905, forward strand.
AAGTACACTTTAGTAATGGGTCGATCTGTCTCACACCCGTCTCACAAGAAACTTTGTCATATAAGATATGTTGGGTGATAATAAAATCAACTACTTATATTCCCTCTAATACAACTACCCACTTTACATATATAATGATAATATTCCTTAATCCACTTGCAAAAAACAAACGGACACCTTAGAGCTGAACGGAGGGAGTATTAAATAAAGTATTTTTTTTTAAATTCCTAGAATATTTTTTCATACAAGAATTACATGAAATACGTTACGCTGAATAGAAATAATTCCCCATTTTGCAATAAAAAAAAATGATACTTTCGACCGAGGGTTATTATTATTATTATATTTTTATTATTTAAATTACAGGTTCCATAATTGAAGGGCAATTTCGTAAATAAGAAAACTAAGTAGTCTTCGTCCGGTTTTCTACCGTCACCGTCATCGTCAATTCTCATCAAGAATTGTAGTCTACGCAGTGGGCCCAGGGCCACCCCACCCCCACCCACCCCTACCCCTGAGGGAGAAGAAAAGAAAAAATTGCCACTCTTTAGACTCTAAACTCTGTTGGCTAAACCTTCGTCGTCAAGAGCTATTCTTCTCTCATCTCATTCCGATCCAATCACATTTACATCACACAACGCCTATACATACGCATTACGTTTATTGCTAAATTGTGGTGTGATATAGGTGCAGAATGGGTGGAATGCCATCGACGCCGCGTCTAGGCGGCGGAGCGCAGCCGCACGACACGGCCGAGTACTTAATTGGGGCGTTCATCGGTGAGAAATCGCATCCTCTCGCCTCCGATTACTGGCAGAAGCTTCTGGCGATTCAGCTCGATCTTCGCTGGCCTTCTGATCGCGTTCGCGAAGCTTGCGACCTCTTCGGTCAGTGAATTTCTACTTTCTTTCAAAATTTGAATTACCTGACGTTTCTATCGACATCATATGTTGGTTTCTGTTTTCTTGCGCTAATATAGTTATGTGCATTTCAAATGTGTGATAATGTGTTCTGTCTCGCGCTAGGGTAATGCTGTCTCAAATTAATTTTGCATTTGACAATTTATTTTTCCCTCAACTTATTTTTCATTTAATTAATGATAATGATTCACGAAAAATCATTCGATGATAAACTTCTTTGAAACTTTAGTATAATGATTTTACCAGTTTTTTCCTTCCAGATGTTTTGAATCTTCTGTTGAGATATATCCTAACGAGTCATCTTAAAAAAGAAAACCCTGCTTGAGCAGTGAGATGTCCCTGAGTTTCTCATATGGACTCGCTTGTTTGGATATTATTGTGCTGATATATGCAATTATACTGAAACCAAGAGGACATGGAATGTGATTACTGAATTAGAATGAAGCTAAGCTTAATAGATGTATCAGGAAAATGCTAATGTGCTACTTTCTTTTGGAGTTGCGATAATGCTTCACTTTGCTGTGATGTATTTTCATTGGTCTTAATTCATTTTTGACATTTTTGCATGCAGCAATGAACAATTGTACCACAAGGCACCTTGCGAAGATTTTGATACACCTAGCGTGGTGCTTTCAAGAGTGTGTTTTGGACTCTGGTGTTGCATCTCCGGCAATTCCAAAAGCTCTTAATGCATTATTTATTTTATCTGTTTTCCTGAAGAGTATGATTGAGAATGCTAAGAGTGAAAACTTTGAAGAACTTTATCTGTCGCTTGATGAAACTGAGCCAATTTCCAGTAATTTCTCGAAAGGTTCCCTTTTCCACTGCAAATTTTTCGTCCATCACATTCATTGTGTTAGCTTTACTACTTATAGGCTTCATCATGTGAATGTCTGATGTGTCATATTTATTTTCCTTCACATCATCTTATGGTTTTACTTGCTGATTGTAAATAACCTGATGTGTAGAGAGGAAAACAATGAAATATTTTCCACAATACAATCGATTTTGCATGCATGTCAGCATGTGGTTTGTGCAAGAGACAGGAGTTGCACAATTATTCACTGGGATATGTCAAGAATTATGCCTGCCTAGTAAAAAGGTAGATTGGCCAACAGTTTTGAGGGTATCTCTTAACTGGCTACAGATTACATAATGCACAATTGACTTGGTTGATTTCCCTAACGAAGAAGCCCATGAATACCTGTCCATGTTTCTGGTTTTAATTTTTTTAAAAATAAAATTAAAAAATTCAAGCAGAACTGTTAAATGATTAAACTAGTTCTTGCATCATCTTGTTCTTATAAAAGACTCCTTGTTTGATTGTTACAATACACGGGTATAGTAGACACGGATGAACAGAATTATGTAAATCAATGATTTAAGTTCAGTCAAGAGGCTCTGAACTCTCTTGATGAAGCATAAGTAAATTTTAATTGGTGATGAGAGAAATTGAAACATTTCACCTTTAGATTTTTCTCCTCTTGAGGTTTTTTAGTACATTTATCCTAAACTGCTTGATTCAGTATATTCTATTGCTTGAATATGTCTTGATTTTGAGACTGTCTAAGGTTGATGATCGTCTAATCAATGGTGATGCATGTAATCTTTTGTGTTCTATCATATATCTGACTTTTTGTTGATAGTGAGACTGTAAAAACCCCCTGAAACTGTCATTTATGGATTTAAAAAGTCTCGTCTCCCTTACGATGAGTTCTCCATTTCCCTTACGATACTCATCACAAGGGAAATGGAGACTTTTAGTGAATGTCTATACCTTAAAACTTTAATTACCATCTTCTCTTAATTCTATCCCTTTAAAGAGCAGCTGATTTCCTGACAGTTATGATAATACTCAATGCTTCGTTCTTTAATTTTCAATGCAGGTGAAGATGTTGTAAACCTCTTTATGTACAGTGTACTTAACTTCATTGCGAAGATTGATATCCGGTATGTCTTTATATTTCTGTTGATGTACTGCTATTTCTGTTTCCTGATTCATTCAAATGTCTTCATAAGGTCTGGAACATACCTTCTGCATCATGAGCTGCTTAACTTCTTGCTGATTTCCATGTCCACTCAACTTCTCTCAAGCCCATCACCAGGACCGAATGATGTACACCCTTTCATTGATGCAGCAATGATGCAGGTGGGTCTGAGTAATCACTGGCTTCGACCTTAACTATGTGAAATTTTGTCCATGCTAAGCGCCTGTTGTTTCTGCAGGAAAGCTCTTTGATTAATTTGGTTGTGCACAAGTTGTTGCTCAATTACATCAAGCACCCCAGTGTTCCATTAACTAGTTTGTTTTATACCATAATTTCTGAAGGAAATCAGCCTGGTGGTGTTCTGAGGAGAGTCAGCTCTGCAGCTGGTAAATTATCACAAGATGCTTTCATTTAAGATTACATGTAGTTTGATGTGTACTCTTTTTTGTTTCTCTTAAAACTTAAATTTCACTGAAAGTTTGCTTTTTTACATGCAGCAAACTTGATGCTACTGCCCTTTAATTACTTAGTCACCTCAACTGGTGAAGCTTTAATGAGTCCGTTAGCAGAAAGCAGCCTTAATGTCTTACTAATTCTTATTTATTACCGTAAAATTATTTCCGTGGACAATGTGAAAGATAAAAGTGATGACTGCCGTTCGGAGTCACTTCCTAAGGAAGAAGTATTGGAGAACCCTTTCTGCAACGCAGTAGGAAGTGTTCGGGATATTGAATGTATGATCTTGGTCATTGCCTGATTTTCTCAATCATGTGATAATTAACACTGCTGAAGCTTCTGAGTGGTTTGCTTGCAGTTAGCCTCACTGATACTGAGGGGAATGAAGATAGTGGCCTGGTAGTGAGGCTATCTTTTGCTTCTCTGTTTGATACTCTTGGCATGTAAGTGTTTCCAGTGACTTGTATATGGTACTGGTATCGAAGTAATTTACTAAGAATCTTGACATGTTATCAATTACCTGTTATTGTGATCTTCTGTAGGATTTTTATTTGGTCTAATTAATTTTTGTAAAATCATGGTATGCTCAATTCTAGTGCAAACCTGTCATCTATTGATGCATATTTCAATTGGCATGACCTTTGTTCTTGATGAGTTCTATTTGTAGTGGGTTACCATTAGAACTCTGTGCAAATAAAAATTATATCCCAACTTCCATTATCGAGATATAAATGCTGGCAAAGTCCTGTATAGTACCATATATGCTAAGCTATCTCTCCTTTCTTTTTCCTCCTCAGGTGCTTGGCTGATGAAGCCTCTGTATTGTTGCTTTATTCTCTGATGCATGGAAATTCATTATTTTTGGAGTATATTTTGGTGCGAACAGATCTGGATACACTGGTATGAATTGTAAAATTTCTTGTTCCTCGAGAAGAATATATCTATTTTTTTTTCCTGAAAATCATCTTCTTGACCTTTCACCTGAAAATAAATCTAGATATTCGATTAGAGAAGTGAAACTGGAAAATTGCCACAAAAAAAAAAGGCTAAATGAAGCATATACTTAAAATTATTTTTATTATTCTTGTTATTGTATGAGTTGGAGCTGGTTGTTAACGTATAAAAAAAAGTTAGGGCACTCCCACTTAGACGGCCTCTGTCCATGTATTCTCTCCTGGGATTGTTTCAAGTGTGATAATAAGTTAGAATAATATTAATGAAACAATTTCTGTATCTTCATATGTGATATATAGGGAGGGTGCCATGGTTATTTCTCTGGTCATTGACACACTTCATTCTCTGCACTTTCTAGTTCATCTGCAAATCATGGTACGATATTGAAATTTATTTATCAACTACAGTTGATGCCCATGTTGGAAACTCTTTATAATGCTCCAAGAAGGACGCCCAATCATATTTATATGATCTTGATCATCCTCCTGATCCTAAGCCAAGATTCCACTTTTAATGCCAGTATTCACAAACTGGTAAAAGTCCATTTTCCCCCATATAAATTTACTTATTTTACAGTTATACTGAGTCTTTAATTATTCTTACAGATGCTTCCGAATGTTCCATGGTATCAAGAACGTTTACTTCATCAAACTTCTCTGGGTTCCCTTGTGATTATTATTTTGATTAGGACAGTGAGATATAACCTCTCTAAACTGAGGGTAAGACTTGATGTTATTCTAGCATTTTTTAATTTATTGTCTGCATTTGGCTTTGTGCCTTGCTGCACACTTGATAGCATAAGTTTACGACCTAAATAATACAATGTTTTTCTTGTAAAAGGAGGCTGTGATTGATGTCCCTTCTGTTTGAATCTTTCAATAAATGCTGATATTCGTAATATGGCAGAAATGACGTTTGAAATATGAAGGGGTCCTAAATTTTTACAAATTTACAGGATGTCTATCTTCATACAAATTGCCTTGCAACTTTGGCGAATATGGCTCCATATGTTCATCGTCTGGATGCATATGCCTCACAGCAGTTGGTTAGCCTTTTTGATATGCTTTCACGCAAGTATGTCACAACTTTACTGTTAAATAAAATCTTCTCTCTTTGCGTGCTTAATCAATTCTGCGTTTCATTCTGTTTGTCATAATAAGTTCAAGAATATTTAGGTACAATAAATTAGCAGAGGTTAAAAATGGCTACATGAATAAGGAAGATGATGTTCTGAAAGAGGACAAATCTCCAGGGGATCCAGTAGGTCTTTTCCCTTTTTTTCTGTTACAATCTGAGTTTCAATTGATACCAGTAGATGGTTGATCAATACTATTAATGCTGCAGTTGGCAGAACTGCATATATATACTGACTTCCTGAGACTTGTACTGGAGATACTAAACGCTATCCTAACTTATGGGTTGCCAAGGAATCCAGAGGTATCACAAATACACTTGAATACCCATGCAGAAAATATTCACCCGAAATTTGATATAATGGGCATATTACATTCTTAGTTTAATTTAGCTATATCGTTCAGGTTGTTTATGCAATAATGCACAGGCAGGAGGTTCTTCTACCTTTCAAGAATCATCCTCGTTTTAATGAGCTGTTGGAAAACATATATACGGTACGTATTCAACAGAGAATTATGAGAATATATCAATTGGAAGTCAGAAAGGAAGCTTCATCTTTCCTTTTATATAACCATTGTAATCAGATTGTCTTCCGCAACAGGTTTTGGACTTTTTCAATTGCCGTATTGATGCTCATAGATTGGATGATGAGTGGTCGGTGGAGAAAGCGCTTGAAGTCATAATAAACAACTGCAGATCTTGGAGAGGTGAAGGCATGAAGGTAGTATGAGGCAAATGTGTTTCAATCAGTTTGTTAAGCATACTTAATGTTTCCTAATTCTTTATCATCTTATCATCACGTCATAAAGGTGTTTACGCAATTACACTTTACCTATGAACAAGAGAGTCATCCTGAGGAGTTCTTCGTTCCATATGTGTGGCAATTGATATTGTTTCGCAGGTATACCTCTTGCAACTTCATAAGGATATTTACCAATTTATTTCTGTTACAACTTTTCTCTTTTCTTTTTCTTTCTTTCTGCGCCTATCTATATGCAAATTCCATCTCTTTCATCTGATATATTGCTGCTTTAAATTTATATTCAAACTGTCTAGGAGCTTCTGTATATGCTAATGCTTTCACCAGATGCAAAGATTCATATTTCGTCTGTTCTTTATGTTTTAATGGTTATTTATTACTAAATGCTTTCTCACATGTTCCTATGCAGTGGCTTTTCTTTCGATCGCCGCAGCATAAATTTATTTCCGGTACCAGAAGCAGTAAGTTTCATTTCCATAAAGTTATTTTTTCTTATGTAGAACAGAGTGCTTTATTCTACCTATTATTCTTTACATCTTAGTTTCAAGTGTTGTATTGTCATCGCGTGTTTTTTCTTTGAATGAGTTGAAGCTGAAGAATTCTTTTCTTAGTGGTCTTTCTAATATTCTGTAATGATGTTCTGAACTGTTAACCTAGACGAATCACCGTAACTAGAGAATGATAATTCTCCAGCAAACATTTCTCTTTTCTACTTGAGTCATTATGGTTACATTCTCACAGTAATAATATCATGATCCCTTCATAAAATGATCAAATTAATTTTAACTCAGTTTGCCTCAGTGTGAAAAGCCTCTCTATCTATTGTTATTTCCTATTTTCTTAGTGTATGGAGTGAACTTAAATGCAGGATATAAGAGATGCATTGGAGGCGGAGAAGCTACAAGCGGCATGAAAGGACAAGCTGTCCGAGTACAGTTGCGTTTTCTGGCGTTCGTTATTCCCACGAGGGTATCAGCTTAAAGTGTACATACACATACACATACACACAAATAGTAAAAATGTTCTTGGTTTATAAAGCTGAGTGTATAGCCTTTAGTAGTTTTTCTCCCTAACAAAATTTAATTATCACTGTATAGAATAAGAAAATAAAAGTAAACATTTAATTTTCTTAGAGCATTTTCAGTGGTGGTGTATTTGCTTCTTTGTAGGCATAATTTGAAAAGATGGCATATTCTCTGTCTCCATAAACTTGATCTACAGGAATAGCACAAACTATCTCTTTCAATTCCTCTGGTGTTAACTTCAGTGCCAGTGACTCAATGTTACTCTCCAGGTTCTTAATCTTGGTAGTTCCTAAAGTAATCAAAATGGTGAACACAGAGAGAGATATATTTACTTTCAAGAAAAAAAAAATAAAAAAAAATCATCCTTACCAGGTATTGGAACTATATCATCTCCCTGGTTGAGAAGCCATGCTAGGGCTAGTTGAGGAGGAGCACAACAGTGCTTATCTGCTAAACTGGCGAACCGGGCGAATAAATCTTTGTTCTTTTCTCGATTGGCCCCCGTGAACCTTGGATGCATCGTCTGAGAACAGGACAACAATGACAACTACAACAATGAGAATCAAACTAGTTCTAAGCTCTCTTGCTATATACATTACCAGTAGGCTTTCTGAAGGCAAGCCCTCCACAATACCCTTTCCACCGAAGAATCCACGACCGAGGGGGCTATATGCCACTATGCCAATGCCAAGTTCCCTGTCTCCGAAACAGGGCAACAAACTTAGTCATGATCTCACTATGTGAACTACTCAACTATACGGATCAATGTAATACCAACGTTCGTTTTCACGAATTGGATTGAAAAATATAGAGATTATTCGGTTTCTGACTAACCTACAAAGTGGGATAACATCCTCCTCTATTTCTCTACTCCACAGAGAATACTCCATCTGCACTGCAGTGATGGGATGCACAACGTGTGCCCTCTTGATCGTCTCTGTACTAGCTTCCGACAACCCTATGTACCGTATTTTCCCCTCTTCGACTAGCTTCTTCAGCTCCCCCATCTTCAACAACACGTAAACACAAGTGTTAGAATGGAAAAGTTGACACAAATTGTTAGCAACTTAAACACCAAAGTGTTTGGTGAAGCTCACAGTTTCCTCTATTGGCACATATGGGTCGACACGGTGCTGATAATACAGATCAATGTAGTCCACATCGAGCCGACCAAGACTAGCCTCAACGCATCGCCTCACGTACTCTGGACTTCCCTTCACATCAACCCTACTCATATCCGTCATGACAACGCCAAATTTAGTCGCCAACTGAACACGATCACGAGGTAACTGTTTCAAAGCCTAGAACAACAGGAACAAGTTAGTGAGTAGTGCATTACTCAATGCAATTAGGATGTACACAAGAACCAGAATGGTACCTTGCCAATCATGATCTCATTATCCCCTCTCTCTCCATAGAGATCAGCAGTGTCAAAGAAAGTTATGCCTCTGTTAAAAGCAAGTTTGAGGATTGAAGCTCCATCTTCATGAGAGAGAGGAGCATTCAGTATGCCTGAAAGACTCCCACAACCAAACCCCAATCTTGAAACCTGTACAATACACATGAGTCCCTTTTATCTCACTCTCTTTCTCTCACTGTTGTTTAACTTCTCAAGTCATTATATACATAGCATTTAAATCTACAATACAATCAGACAAATCTTTAACAGGAACTATTAGCAGAAAATCAAATCAGTTGATCTTATCTGTAATGATGAGTGATGTTCATAGTTCATACACATGAATTTGTAATTAAGATAACCACATATCTCAAAATCAACACAAAAAGTAAAGGGTTTCTTGATTATACCTCCATACCATGAGAACCAAGTTTCACTCTAGGTACTGGAATCTCCCAATTTTGCTCCATTTGAGCCAACAATCTTACTCCCACTTATCCTACATATATAGCACATGCAATCATAAATTTTTCCGAAAGTATGATCATGATTCATGACTACTCATCTGTTGTGGGATATATGAAGGAACTTTTAGCTAAAAATCTTTCTATTCTTTATGGTTGTTGATAGAGGCATTACAACTTTTTTTTATTTTTATATTTTTATTAAGTATAATTTTAATTGAATCCTCCAATCATCCAATGCTTTCGCTGTAGTATAATGGCATCCCAGTATATTGTTGGGCCTGTATGACCACCGAGGATCTTATGTTGAGCCCAGTGGACCACAAAGATCTTATTTGGACCACAATACTCACGTTTTCCAACTTGGGCTCACTTTTCAAACTAGTGTTCCGTCTCTCACGTTTTTTTTTTATACGGAATTTAAGAAAAATTAGTAAATGTGTATAGATGCCCAAAGTTACTGAAATATAGATAAAAAGTAAGTATTTTAGATAATTTAATAAAAAAGATATTTAAATTTATTAGAATACACATAAAACTAAGTACTCCCTCCTTCCCGTTATAACGTATGCGTTTGCTTTTTGCACGTAGATTATGAGATATAATATTTTAATGTGTAGTGAGGTGAGAGAAATAATATTTTATTGTAAAATGGGTAGGTGTATTAGTATGACATGTGGACCTATGAAGAGAGAAATAATTAATATGTGTGAGCCCCTTTACAAAAAAAGGAAATGCACACCTTGTATTGAGCTGAGGGTATGTCCGAATTTGTATTAATTAAATAGTAAAAAATATAAAAATTACTACATTACAAAAGTTGACTCTACACTCTACAGTTAATATACTTTAATAATACATGCATAGATGGTTAGGACTTGGGATTAGGAATTCTGACTTTTGAAAATCCAAATTGCAGATAGGGAAGAAATTAGGACACGTGTCCTTAAGCTGCGCTGTTTTGTCCAATAGCATTCAGCCACGCCATCACTACGCAGAAGCATGGCTGAATTATAAGGTGGCGCTTAGTTGACCCGCATTCGAACCCGGAATCCGTCCCGAGGATTCGAATAAGTAGAAACGGAGACGATGCGGAGAACCGACCGGTGTGGTGCGGCGGCGACCGCCCTCTTCAGCCTCCTGCTGTTGAGCACGGCGCGTCGCTTGTCGGCGCTCTCATTGGCTGTAACCGACGTGGAGTGCGTGTACGAGTACGTTTACTACAAAGACGACACCGTTTCCGGCAACTTCGTCGTCGATAGCCATAGGTTCTGGAATTCCGATCACCCAGGCATCGACTTCACTGTATTCCACTTCTTTTACTTTACACGCTCTCAATTCGTTCTTTTGTAGCTGAAATTATGTTGAATTGTAGGAGATTAAAAAATGCTAGCCGAAAATTTAACCCAAAAACGAAAACCTAAATCTGTACTCCGTTTGAAATTTTGTGGTGAATCTGTATATTAGTTTAATTTGAGAAAACGTTGATGTTCTAGATGTTTTATATTGTTATTGAGCTAGCATTTTACCACCTATTGATTTAGATCATGCTAACACACTACTGCTAATTGAAGAGGGAGAAGAAATGTGTCCTCATGATCATAGTTAGCATTTGTGTATAATCAAACTTACAGATTTCTTGTAATGCTGTCAATATCTAGAATGAATTTATGTTGTTGATGAACTTATCATATTGATCAAGAGATACCCTGTTTATGAGATGTAGATATAAGCTTCGTGTCGGTTTAATGTGTAAGTAAGTGTTAGATTTGATTAGTGTTTTACAGCAGTCATTGATCACACTTCTTCTTGACTAGGTAACATCTCCTGGAGGTAATACTGTGCACTCTTTGAAGGGAACATCTGAGAACAAATTTGAGTTCAAGGCCCCTACAGATGGAATGCACAAATTCTGTTTCCATAATCCTACTTCGACTCCAGAAACAGTCTCTTTCAACATTCATGTAGGCCATATTCCCACTTCGGAAAACCTGGCAAAGGATGGTTTGTATTGTCTTTCATGTTCGTCTTATCCGGTTGTTTGTAGTCCTTTTAATTTATGAATGCTAGCTGGTTGTGTTCAACCAATTCTTCAAATGTAACAGAGCATCTTGACCCCATTAATCTCAAGATTGCTACACTGAAGGAAGCCCTGGAGTATGTTATCCTCGAGCAGAAGTATCTGAGAGCACGCGATCTTCGCCATCGCCACAGTAAGGCTTTTTTCCCATTCCCTTTCCTTCTTTTTTTTTCATCTGTGCCTTCTCCTTATGATAGCTCAGTATAATCTTGATTATTGATGACAGTGTAATAGTTAACTGATCATCATTTAGATGCATTTCCTTAATGTTATCTTGTATTGATAATCATGTAACATGCAGCCAACGAGAGCACGAGGAATCGTGTAATATTTTACACAGTGGGAGAATACCTTTTGTTGGCCTGCGTAAGCGCGTTGCAGGTTGTGTACATACGTCGATTGTTCGGAAAGACGGTGGCGTACGGCCGTGTCTGATAGGCGATCTCCTGGACTCACTAAGCAGCTGATCATGTAGTTCACAATCACACGGGCTTTGCTCGCATGCATAACTCTAAACATAGTGTAACTTGAGGTTTTTAGAGCCACACTTCATACCATATATCTTGTGAGATTATAAACGTGGAAGTATTTATATTTGTCAAAAATTTGTGTGCAACGGGCACCATTGACCAGACCTCCGTGTGCCTTTAGAATTTGTGTTAAATTATATACCTTAATGTGTACCCTTTACTTTTTAAAGAAAAATAAAAAATATTAATGAAAAGTGTATATCCTTTACAATAAAACGATGTATCCTTATTAATTAAAGTGTATACTATTTATAACAAAAAAATATACCTTTATCCATACTACTAAATTTTAAAGGCACGGCCGGGCACAAGAACCTCACTCTTTATATTTCTTCTCTTTTCATGTAATTTTTTTTAATGGATTCCAACCTTCAAGAAAAAGAAAAAAAGGAGTATAAGATATGTAAATATAATTAATTTTTTTGGGTTGAGAATATGCTGATATTCTAAAAAAAATATTTGGATTCATATTGATGGATAAAAGAGATCCAACACAATTATAATGTGCATCGGGTGCACCCTATTTTTAGGGTGCTCCCACTTTAAAAAACGTATATAAATATAAACAAAAATATATACAATTATAAATAAAAATGTATACAATTTAATTGTTATTTTTTAATGAAAAATTGAGCGTAAAAAAATATACAATTATTAAAAAATATATATACACTAATGAATAAAAAGTTATACACATATGTATGCTACTTTTTTTAATGAAAAACTTAGTGTGAAAAAATATATAATTATTAAGAAATACGTATACAAAATAAAATAACATGTATACAAAATAGAATAAAAAGTTAATACACAAAAGGATGCACCCTTGCACCCGAATGCATATAATATCAACTCTACAATTAATATGCTTATATAATGGGTATACACATATAACACTAATATAATTATTTACTATACAATTATTTATTATACATTATTATATCTCTCATTTTATTTTAATAGTACTCCCTCCGTCCCATAATACTTTTCACGTTTACTGTTTCACGTTATTTAAGAAAATGTGCACTTTTTGACCAAATTTGTTGACTTTTGAGGGTATTGTGGTATTTTTAGGTGATAAAATAATATAAAGTAATGATATGTGTGTGAAGAAGGAGTGACAAATTTGAAATTAAAGTAACTTTTGAGGTTGTTGGATAAAGTGATGTTTCCTTATTTGGGGTGTGAAAAATTTTGTGGGACAAACAAATGAGGAAATTGTGAAAAGTATTATGGGACGGAGGGAGTATATATTAAAATACTACTCCGTGTTATTTCTTAAGCCCCGTAAAAAAACAAATATAAGGGATCTTGGTAGATTATCATAAGATAATATGAATTTCATATTAGTCTTTTTTAAAAGAGAGTTAAAAAATAATACTTCGATTTTACCGTTATAAACTTATGGAATTAAAAAAGACAAAAAACTCATGTATCCCGGGACACACCGTGCCCCATGGAACATAAGCGAACATAAGAGTTTTAAAACGCTTGTGTTCCTAAAAATGGTGTACCCCACCATTAGGGGCCCCCACCGCCCCTGCCCTGGGGATTGGTGGAGGAGGTAAATCGCAGGATGTGCCTCAAGTGGCTTCAAATCCATGCCAAAAGCAGGATTCGAACCCCCACCCTGCAGCAACCAAGCTCAGCTGGAAGGCCTTTCCACCCTCCTCTCTACCACTTGAGCTATGCCCTGGGGAGTGGCACATGGGACCAATTCTTAAATATACAAGCACTTGTGTAAATAGGTTTACATGCATACATTTATATGAAAATTATTATATGTAAATTATGTTACTCTTTAGTTCATGAAAAATTACTTTTAAGCACACAAATTGTTACTTACTTCTTTAAATTAAAACATTACTCTTTATATTCTTGTATACCTTGAATTTATCAATTATTTTTTAATACATAAAAATTTTTCTTTAGAAAAATGAATTATTACTCTTTTATATAAAAATTGAGTATTACCGTTCAAAGAGTAATTGATATGTCCCGAATTACAAAATATGGCAAACACTGGGATGGGCCAAATTATAAATGAAATTGTAAAAGAATCATAAATGGATCAGATTATAAAATAGATCACGACTCACAAGACTAAAAATATACTTATATATCTTAATATATTAAAAGAGCCAAACTTTTGTGGACACATATATTCCTTTACATTTTTATTATTATCAATTTTGCCAAACTTTTTTGGACACATATATCCCTTTACATTTTTATTATTATCAATTTTATCCTTGCCTATGATTTAATGATCTATTTAATTAATTAATTCATTATTAATAAATGGTTATTGAAGGCTGTCATTATCGAGATCATCCACGACCTGGCCATGGTTCGTCTTTCGCCACCCTTTTCGATTCCAACACCAAAGGAGCTCTTTGTTGCCGCCGTTGGTATTTATACCGTTCAGTTTATCTATTGTGGTAAGAAGGTCAATTTTGGTTTTTTTTCAACAGATTAAATAATAGTACAATTAGTCATTTGATACGTTTTATGGTTCAACGGGAAGAGAAGAAGGAGGTTTTTCAAAAGGAAGAGAAGTCGCGAAAAGGTTACTTATCAAATCTATGAATAATGTGGAAGTGTTTTAATTAATTTGTTTTGATAATTATTTATTCTTTTTATTTATTAACGGAGTATAATTTTGATCATCCTTTTTATGCGCTGAAATATTTTTGTTGTTAATTAATGTGTTAACTAAAAATAAATCAATGGATTTGATAGCAATGTATCATCTTTATGGGAAGAAAGTTGTAATGGTAGTTAGTAGCTGTTGTTTTATTGGTTTAATTTGAGATAAGTAAGATTTGCTAAAAAGCTTGATGATTATTTGTTGCAGTTCATGTCCATCTCTAAATCCTAAGTAAACAAGTTTAAGCAGTCAATTGTGTCCAATGCATCAAAGACTATACCTTTCAAATTTTGGTAATTTGAGTAATATAAGTTTTGACATTAGATTTTGAGATATGGATTCATGTAATGGAATAACATCTTCTTATGTAAGTTTTGGCATTGGTTTTCGAGATATGGATTCATGTAATGGAATGTTATTTCAAGAATACAGGAATGTGAAAGATGATAATAATCCAATGGTTTTGCTCAGAGTTCAAAAGCAGCACCATCAAGAAAGGTACTTCAGTTTTGTTGTTCTGTTTCAAGATTCAACGTGCCAAAGCTGGAGCCTTTTAGCAGAAACAAGATTGGTAGAGTTGTTGAAGACCCTCATTTGATTCAAAAATCTGAAGATCAAATTGCAGGCAAGTTTTTTTACTCTCCTTTTTACCTTTTTGTGGGATTTAAGAGATGGTTTAACGGGTTGTGATTTCGAAAGAAAAACCTAAAGAAGAGGTCGAAAGACTCATAATAGTCAGGATTGTAGTCGTCCACAAAACTAAAAAGAGTGCAGTGTTTCAAAGAATATCACTAACTTTCAAAATAGAGAAGAAAGCCCATGTTCGTTTATTTATGGATTGCCAAAAACATCTGAGAATTGAAGAAAGGCTATTGCTTCGAGCCAGAGGAAGACACCCTGCTTGGTACTCCCCTTCACCCGAACATGAAACGGATTGACAGTTATACATATATTATAGGATATAGGATGAATAGTTTACTAATTTTTTGTGTAAATTTAATGTGTATGTAAATAAGTTAAAGGGTGTGAACTCATCCATTGTGTTCCATTTATGGATTGTGTATAGTGAGAAATCATAAAGCAATTTGTAGTTGCGAGAAAGATGTTCATATTAGGCAATTAAATTTGTTGATTTCATAATCAAGTGAGAAACCTATATTTAGCAAAGGTTGATAAAGAATTTGTTGATTTCACGTGCAATTCTTTTACTGAGGGCAGAATTTAAAAAGTCTATTTTATAAGATAAATATTAATGCAATCTGCCAAATCGATCAAAACTAATTAGTCTATTTGCTTTCCTCATGATCCTGTACCACCATTTTTTTTTTGATGATTATTATTATTATTATTATGTTCTGACTTTATGCTCAATTTTTTTCATGGTATATACAATGTCTTTTAACAACCAATCGAGAATTCTCTTTATTTATTCGAAAGTTAATACTCAACTAGAGAAGCTTATGTTGATTTTTCAAAGCAGTTTGAAACAGTTAAGAAGTCGGGATTGTTAGGAACACGAAGGTTACTTTTCAAGGTTTATTATTTTGCTGCTTTGAGCAAGGATAACAATATTAGTTTAGATAGAGGGAATTTTATTTTATAGAATTATGATACAAACATACCCTGCAAGGTAATATCACATTATATATCACTTCTTCTATTCTATATATACTATATAGGGAAAATATCACATTTGGTCACATAAGAATTCATTCAGTTCAATTATAGTCCTGTAGGAATACACTGGTCCCATAACTAGCGATTTTGGTCCCATAAGAATATTGTAATTATAATTTTCGAAAATTTTCATCCCATATTAACTTATATTATTATAAAATACTAGATTTATATTATTTTCTGTCTTTTAAAATAGACATAGTCAATTTCTGTCTTGGTAATGGTTCAGAATATTTCATCAACTACAACAGATTTTGATGAAAAATTCCTATGAGACTAAATCTGCTAGTTTTGGGACCTTTTTGGCATTAAGCAATTTTTACGGGACTAAATCTGAAATTATCCCATACTATATATTATTGTATGGACAATTTATGTGACACTTTTAGAGATGTATTCATGAAAAATATAAAAGATTTGATTGGAAGAGGTTTCGGTGTGAATTGAAATAAAATATTTTATTGATATCATTTAATGATTTATTGCACATGCAAAAGTTCAAAATGATTCTAAATGTTCTTTTATTGCAGATCATTATCAGATGATCAAGCAAGAAACGAGAAAAGTGGCGAGTATTGATGAGATCATGCTGTTGAAACCCACTGAAGAATGGAAATAAATGTTTGACATTCACATTTTAAAATTCTATTTGATGAGATGTATTTTATATAGTAAATTATATTTTTAAAAAAATAGAAATTAAGAAAGATAAATAAATAACGAAAAAAATATCACATTGCAAAATAAGATGCAAATGTCACGTGCATCGCACGTGTTGCACACTAGTCACATTAAACATATGGAGTATAAAATTACAATTATGTTTATAAAACGCTAAGCGATAAATAATTTATTATTTTTATGGGTGGAATCGTTTTAAATTATCTTAATGAAACGAACTGGTAAAAAATAGAATCAAGATTAGGGTTTTGCAGGGGAATGAATAGACACCTGGGTTGGACACCTCTCCCTCCAAGGTAACACCACGCAGGCTCAACGACACCTGGATCCTTAAACTCTCCCAAGATCTCTATGCTGGCATCTGGACCCAGATTCTGTCCGAACCACCCCAACCCTCGTCTCGCTCCGGCCACACCCTAGGCGGAACGCAGACCATTCTATTTGGCGGTAGGGGCGTCGGTTATGAAGTGCTCAACCCCTCCCCCGGTAGGACACTCCGCCATCTATGGAGGGGAAGATTCTAACCGGCATCGCAAAGATGATTTTTGGGTACTGGACATCAAGATGCACCCAGAACCTGGACAAGGCCTCAACCCAAGGGGAATGCGCCCAATTGCAGATCATTTCACGCTGCCTGCGTCGATGATTCAGGCCGTTTCTTGTACGTCTATGGTGGAATGGTAGATGGATTGGTCCAACCAACCGACTACTCGGGTTTGAGGTTTGATGGACACACTTTTCTTGTAGATCTCTTGCCGCCGCACCCTTAGTAGTAAGGCAAGGCTGCTTTCTTTGAGTTATAATATAATGTAACCCGTAGGTGAATGAGGTTATCTTCTAATTTAGAGGTGAGTGAGGCGTGAACACAGAAGAGTTTTAATATTTTTGCCTTTACAGGTTATATTCTTCATAATTTTCCTTAAATATCTTTTTATTAATGTGCATGTTTAACATCAATATAATTTCATAACACTTCACGAGGAAGTTGCGTGTTGGACTTTTTCTTAACTCTTTTTTCCCAATATATTAGATTAGGTGGAGTTAAATTTATATTATTTAACTATATTTTTATATATTTTGATATTTTTAATTAAAAACCTAAATTTGTGAAAAGAGAGAATATTTTTTTTAATAGTTTCTTAACTCTTTTTTCTCAATATTTTAGGTTAGGTGGAGTTAAATTTATACTCCATTTACCTATATTTTTATACATTTTGACATTTTCAATCTATAAAATATCTTAAAAACCTAAATTTGTGAAGATTTTGAAAAGAAATAATATATTTTTCAAATATGTACTAACTATTTTTTCTCAATATTTTAGGTTAGGTGGAGTTTTTAAGTTCTTTATAATTTTTCAAACTTTATTATAATTTAATATTTAAGTATTAATTTGGGAGAATAAATAAAAATCTTAAATAATATATTTCATCAAAAATTGATGATTTTACTCTAGATATATAAAGCAAATTTAAATTCCTACTTGAAAATACAAAAATAAAAGATATTCTTAGTGCTGGTGGTTTACTTGCGTCTTTATAAACATATTTTGAAAGGATGGGATAATCTGTCCCTCCACTAACTTGATCAACAGGAATAGCACATTCCATCCCATCAGATTTACATTAGTGGATATGGGTCGAACAATATAATTAATATATCCTTTTGAAATCAACATATAATACTAATATAATTATATATTATAAATTAAATAAAATGAAATGTAGGGAATATACCTAGTTAAATTTTAGGAAATCAACATATAATACTAATATAATTATCTATTATAAATTAAATAAAATGAAATGTAGGGAATATACGATCGCACTCGTACTAATTTTGGTGGTGTCAACTGAAATCAGTAAACTCTGTGTATCGATCATTGAGTCGTCCGTTGTTCGAAAGAGGAGAAGAATGTTGGCAGTTTTCGACAAATCGGTGGCGAAAACCCCAGATGCATTGGTGCAGAACCCCCAAAACGAATCAGTTTACGCACTCAAAGATGGATTCTTGGCTACCCATTTCTCCTCGCTGCATCCCGCTTCGGTCATCATCAACCTCGCTTCTTCTGGTTTCATGACCTATTCTTCTGAGAAACAAAACCCCATTCTCCCAAGGTTTTCGATGCTCTCTTTCTCTCTCGTTAATTTATTGATTTCGTCTTTGTTTTCCCAATTTCTCTTCTGTTGCCCTATTTCTTGATATCACTTGATTGATTTTTGATTGGCGTAGGAGATTTAGTTATGTGCTTGTGTTTATGTATTGGATCATTTCTTTCAGTAGCATATTAAGTGTTTGATGATTTGTTTTTTTTGATTTTTTTTTTTTGAATTAGTATATTAATCTTGAAATCACATTTACATACCAAATAGCGTCATATGCTTTCATCCGTTTATCTGTTTCTGATACCTCATATTTGTCTTTGGTTTGGTTATGACAGCATTTTGATTAATCTCTTGGTTATGACAGCATTATGATTAATCTCTGTAAATCTTCTTTTGCAGATTGTTTGCCGTTGTTGATGACATATTCTGCTTGTTTGAAGGCCACATTCAAAATGTTGCACATCTCAAGCAGCAGTATGGGCTGAACAAGACAGCGAACGAGGTGATCATAGTTATTGAGGCTTACAGGACTTTGAGGGATAGAGGTCCTTACCCTGCTGATCAAGTGGTGAGGGATATTCAAGGGAAGTTTGCTTTCGTTCTGTTTGATGGCGCTTCCAACGTCGCCTTTATCTCCTCTGTGAGTTGTTCCCTAGTCTTGCAGAATCATTTATCTGCCTTTTTTGTTTACTACATCGCTATTCGTGTCTTGATTTCATACATCTGAGGTTTAAAAAATCTCGAATTTGCTGAAACAGGATGCTGATGGAAGTGTACCCTTCTTTTGGGGGACTGATGCTGAGGGCAATCTTGTTCTTTCTACTGATGCAGAAGTTGCGAAGAAAGGATGTGGCAAATCGTTTGCTCCATTTCCAAAAGGTATTATCGTCCTTGGTTGAAGTGTTGTGTGTTTCTTTCGTCTTGATGTGATCAAGCACCCTTAGGTATTATTGTCCTTGTAGTTGCATTTCAGATCAGTAATAGATGGTTAGAATACTGATGATATAATAATGAGAATATCATCTTATCAAGAAAAATGGAATTGTTGAGTTTTGGATGAAGAATAGTAGTTACTCCTATTTGTTTTAAATGAGATGGCTTATTGATTATCTCTTTAACTTTTCTTGGACACTTTTAGAAGTGGTGTATCATGCCTTGATCATTGACCTTCGAAAGCATTTGTGTTTGATTACATTCCGAGTTACCGTGAAAATTAAAGGTGGCGTCTGAAAACTAACAAAGAGTATAGAAACTAAATGTGTATATTTTTTAACTTAAGAAAAATGTGTAGTTGAGCAATGTCATGACAATTGACAACTAGGTGGTTTTCTTTATGACATCCATGTTTCCGTCTCTGCTTTATAAATCACGCGTACTAGCTCCTTGGTCCTACATTTAATTGATCAACCACACAATTAAGATAAGAGTTTTCCACCTTCTCTGCAAGCAAGTTGAGTTCGGTTCAAACATAGGCTTCGTTTCTGTCGTGCACTTCTTCAATCGGACCTTATTCAGCAGTAGATTGGGAGACTGGCGACAATTCTTGGAAGTTTTGGTTTTTAACGAACCATCTCTTGTTTCTGAAGCCCCCAACTAGTGTACATGTTTCTACTTTCTCTTGTTATGATGTGATTATGATTCTTTCTTCGGTTCTTCAGGATGCTTTTACACGTCATCCGGAGGTCTGAGGAGCTATGAGCATCCCGTGAATGAGTTGAAGGCTGTTCCAAGAGTGGACAGCTCAGGCGAAGTGTGCGGTCTAACCTTTAAGGTTGACGCGGAGACGAAGAAAGGAAAGACCGGAATGCCTAGGGTTGGAAGCGATGCAAACTGGTCTCAACACTACTGATCCTTCAAATTTATGACCTTGTATCTTGTTTTGATTGCTTTTGATGTTCGATTAAAACCATGTTTCTTGTTCTTCCCTTAGATGAAGCCATTCTAATGGCTTTGGAACATATATTTTTAAAATTAAAATAATGCTAACATGGAATATTGCTTGTGTGGTTTTAATCATTTTAGACTCTCCTTCTCTCCATTGCCATTGCTGGTAATGCTCTGTGCCATCTCCATTATTGGGCTAACACTTAGTCTAATGCGACACCGATTTTATATTTTTTAAATAGCTATCACTTTTTAGATATTATAATTTTTTATTAGAATGTTATAATTATTAATATTACAAATTATTTATAAAGTAATTGAATTTGTTAATTCAAGTATTACTTTTTATTAAAAAAAATATGCAGGGAAAGAGGGGTAAGAAATTACGAGTGACAAAAGAATTATAAAAATAAGAAATCTGATAATAATACTTAAAAAAAAAAACTCTATAAGCCAAATGTGGTTGAATGATTTAAAGTTTTAAATAAACTAACCACTACATTGATGAGCAAAAGAATGAGTTACAATTAAATAGAAAAAGTACAAATACAAACTGATAATTCATAAAGTAAAATAAAATGTCATATCCAATTATCAATTCTTGTGTTCCAAAATTGAAACATTATTTCATTGGGAAAATTGAAAAACAAAATAAATAAATAAATAAATTTGTTTCTTGCCAAATAAGGAAAGCATACTCATGTTTATACTCTTTCTTTACTATCTGAACAGGGAATCATTTTTATCCCAATCCATTTTTATAAATTGTGAATAACTCTGTTATAATAAAACCACTCAACATAACTATAATATATTTTAATTTATAAACTATAGTTATTTTAAAACATTTAAATATTTAAATTTTTATTTGTTAATTAAAATACTACAACCAACTTTATAAAAGTCAATAAATTTTAATTAAAAAATTTAGTGTTAATGCTAAGTGTTTTTCGCTTGTACAATTGGTTATAAGTCATGTTTGGGTATTTCTTGTACCTAGAATACCATGTTAGGAATAAAATCAATTTATTCCTGATAAAAAAAAAATAATAAATTCATTGGTGGAGTGAGCATTTGTTTTATCAGTTATTTATTTATTTAAATAAATGTCAAAGTCAAATGAAATTACAGCAATAATTTTCACACGAATTAGCTTGTTTGAAAAAATGCATTTACGGCGAATTGGATTATCATGTTCGTAAAGCTTTTCAAAGTCATACCAGTAATTACTATTAAAAAAAAAAAAAAATCATAGTAATTAATTTGCGAAAATAATATGCAAAGACAATAATACCCCCAAGAACTCCCCGAATTTCAAATCGAGCGCCATCTATAAATAATCAGATTTCGCTAATGTAAGGTTTTCTATTTTGGTTTCTCGTCTAGATTCTAGGGTTTCTCTCTCCCCTCTCTCTCTCTCTACACCGACGAAAGGGAGAGAGCGCTCCTCTTTCCCTCCTGCGAAAGATCATGTCAATTTGTTATTGTTCGAATCTCTTCTTACATGTATGTTAATCTCCACTAATATCTCTGCTGTATACACTTTAATCTCCACTCATCGCCTACTCTTTTTTTGTTTGTCTCTCAGATAAAGTTTCCCTTTAATTGATCTCCTCTGGAAGCAATTTTCAAAATTTGAGTAGTTTCTTGTTTTGTTGTTGGATAATTTATGCATTTGAAGCATCTACTTTGAAGCGAGAATAATGCAGTTGAAGGAATTAGAGCAAACAGAGACTCCTGGCTTCGACGAGCAAGAAATCCTTGAAAGAATCCAGAAACCTTCGGTTTCTGAGGAGAATTCCGGCGACAATGATTTGAAATTGGAGTCTGTCATTGATGTTTCTGGAAAAACTTTGGAGTTTCCTCTGTCTAATGTTGACAGACTCTCGGTGGAAGAGTTGTATCTTTACAAGAATGAGTTAAATTTGATCCCGAGGCCTGTGGGGAGGCTCAAGAGTTTGAAAACATTGAAATTTTTTTCGAATGAGGTGAATTTGTTTCCTGTGGAGTTTGGGAATTTGGTTGATTTAGAATGCTTGCAAGTGAAAGTTGCGGCAGTGGGAGTGAATGGGTTGGAGTTAAGTAAATTGAGAAATTTGAAAGAACTAGAGCTTAGTAGAGTGCCCCAGAGGTCCTCAGCTTTCCAGTTCTTGAATGATATTTCTGGGCTCAAGTCTTTGAGGAGGCTCTCTGTATGTCATTTCTCGATAAGGTACTAGATTCTTTATATCTTCTCAAACTAATCTGTGTTTATGTCTGCTGGCTTACCGTGTTGAAGTATTAATTATCTTCTTAGATTCATTTGTGCTGTTCCCTGTTCACATTTTAGCAGAGTGAACGAAGAAATGGTCGATTATGTGTAATATCAATTCGACATGTTGTCCATATAGTGTGAAGGATTAATACTCTGATATTTTTTGTTTTGAAGGAAGTGAAGGGTGCTATAGTTTATATATATATACTCATAGGGGTAACCTACAATTTATATTGTCTTGCTTAACTTACAATCTTTTGATGTGTCGGGATGCCTTCTCGTTTTCCTTTGCTTGCTAAACTTTCATCTGGTAATTAACATCTTTCTTTGTTAATCTCTACTCTTCGGATCCTTGCCTCCCTTTACTTTTTGTACTTGGTTTTGCATTGCATACTGCTAGCATCTGATCTTATGGACATGATGTTTTCCATATTGTGGATCTGTTGAATCAAAAGTTCCACTTAATCTAAGATAAAGCTAGTTAATGTAATGATGTACATATAATTAGTTGGAAAATACAAAGTCTACTGCGAACGCAAAAGTTTATTTCATGAAAGATAACATGTTTTTTGAAGAAATCAATTGTGGGAATTAATTTCGATTCTCTTCCTTTTCTTTATCGCTTTGTGGTTGCATCTAGGTGTAATACTTAGGAGAAAATATTACTTGCCTATTTCTCTGTTCCCCATTTACGTAATTTATCAATTAGATTTCTTAAAATGAACTATTACTTTGACAAAGGTTCAGTGTGATTTGTGGCTGGTTAATTAAGTTGGAGGGTGTTATAATAATGCCTGCAATCTTTTCCTGCAGATATCTTCCTCCAGAAATTGGCTGTCTTAATAATTTGGAGCACTTGGATATCTCGTTTAATAAGATGAAGAATTTACCAGATGAAATCACTTCATTGAATTTTTTGATATCACTGAAAGTCGCTAACAATAAGTTGATTAATCTACCTTCGCGACAGTCGGGTCTGCAACGATTGGAGAACTTGGATTTGTCAAATAATCGTCTGACATCCTTGGAAAGTTTAGAACTTGAGTCAATGCATAATCTCCGAATTTTAAATCTTGGGGTATGTGCATATTATGCATTTTGAATTCAAATGTGCTGATAGTGGCACTTTCAATACAGTACGGTACTTTGGCTATTATTTTATTATTTTTAATTTATTTGTCGTACTCTTTTGTTATCCTATCATCAGAAATTTATTCTTTTTTTTCTTTCATATGATTCTTATTTAGCATAATCGACTACGTGGATGTCAAATACCATCATGGATATGTTGCAATTTGGAGGGGAACGCTGGGGAAGTATCAATTGATGAATCTACTGAGATGGATGTTTATGAAGGTGTCATCCAAGAGTCTCAAGGTAGATCTTTTAATAAAGATGGATATCTCTCCCTCTCCCCCCACCCCAATCTCCACTCAAACCCCCATGCATGCATACCTCAGGAATGTGCATGTGTGTGTATTTGTTACACTTTCTTCATATATGTATGTTGTAGATATAGTATTTTCATAGTCTTAATGGTTGAATCACAGGAATTCCTGTTTCATCGTCAAGTCATTTAAGTGGATTGTCATCGAATAATCGATGTTTAGCTGCAAGAAAAGCTGAAGGATGGAAGCGACGGTATAATTTGCGGAAAAAAGATGCACAAGAGCGATCCAGTAGTTGGAAGAAGTGGAAAGTTGATACGACAGCACAGGGCTCTTTAGAAAAATGCATGACATGTATAGGGTCCCACGGTGATAATGCCTCATCAAAGGATTTATCTGTTGTTACAGATGAGAAGCTTAATGATGGAGGTTTCTTCCCAGAAAATGAGGTACACAAAAACTCAACTACAAGTAATGAAAATGAAGATTTGAGTACAACAGAAGAATCAGTGAAAGGATGTTTGTGCTCAGCAATTGGCTCGAATGCAACACTGGATGAGGTTGATTCAGATGGTTCTGGGTCTAATGTTCTTTTGGAATCTCTATCTGATGTTAAGGCATTGGATGGAGGTTCATCTGTTCAATCTTCTAACGGTATTCTGAAGTCTAAAAGGCATTGCGAGAAGGATCTTGATAATCCCAAGCCCACCAAATCCTTGAGACCAACCAATAATCCGTCATTTATGTCGTGTCAATATAGTGAGAGATCTGTTTGTGGGAGTTCAGATTATCTACCTGATGGCTTCTATGATATAGGACGAGATCGACCCTTTTTGCCCCTGGACAGCTATGATAAAAATGCACATGGTAACTCGCGGGAAGTGATTCTTCTTGACCAGTAAGTGTGTCTGTATTGAGAGTTTCCTTTTTTAGATTCAGTTTGTTTGGGAAAGGAAAGCCTCACTATTGCATAATGTATTTATTCAGATTTATGATCATAAAGCAGAATAATATTTGATCATTAGCTGTGAATAGTCATTGTTTAACTTTTAACTTTCTGATTAGGGGAAGGGATGAAGAATTAGATGCCATTTTGCTTTGTGCTCGAGCTTTATTGTACAAGTTTAAACAGATCAACAATTCCACTGAGGAACACTCTGAGTCTGCAATAGATAGTTTGCAGGCTGCATCATTGCTTGCTCTTCTTGTGTCAAATCATTTTGGAGGGAGTGATAAAAGTGCTGTTATTCAAAGGACAAGGAGAGCTGTTTCTGGTTCAAACTACATGAAACCTTTTGTTTGTACTTGTGCATCTGGGATCATTTCCGACGCTAGTGAAGCCCAGCAAGGTGTGAATAGCGTAGACGATGTTGTTTTCCATGATGTGTGCGAGAAATCTCTTCAATCTATAAAACAAAGACACAACTCTATTGTAGTTCCTATTGGGTCCCTACAGTTTGGTGTGTGCAGGCATAGAGCATTGCTGATGAAGGTATTTCTTGGATTAATCTTATTTATTTCCAGTGTTGGTGCTAACTCTAATCTATATATGTTTAAATATTCTGTAGTATCTGTGCGATCGGATGGAGCCTCGCATACCATGTGAGCTTGTCAGGGGTTACTTGGATTTTTCCCCGCATGCATGGAATGTCATTGTTATACAGCGGGGTGAATCATCATTACGAATGGTAGTTGATGCATGCCATCCCTATGACATTAGGGAAGAATGTGACCCCGAATATTTTTACAGGTATTCAACTTAGATCTTTTCATTACATAAGAAAATGTGGTTAATGTCCTATTATACCCTTAGTGTTTAATGTTTATTCTTAGGGTTTAGAATATACAAGGGTATAATTGTCTTTCTCAAACCATAAATGAGGAGGGTTTACGTACACCCTGATTCACAGGAGACTTAACTCTTACAATAATGTTGATATGCATCTATATTATTTAGGATTAGTGGTTTTCTGATTGTTTGTGTGTTTTCTCTGCTACTAGTCTATGTATTACCTTTGTTTTAGATGTCATGGTTGCTAGAAGAGATGTATAGCAGTATATCTATTAGATTGTATCTAAATGAGTTCAATATTTGTTTGTATACCGGAATATATTTGTATTTTAGGTGAAACTGTATTTTTATTCTGGTATTTATGTTGGTTTCCTGGCATGGTGAAAATTTCCTTTGTTTGTAAAGGGGAGTTCCTAGTTCAGAATTTACACGTTCTATGTGCCATCACATCATTCAACACTTCAGTGATCCCAGTTAAAACTATCTGTCTATTGTACTTTCCAATGGTTTGTGCTGAAAAGAACTTTTACTAGTCTTTATATAATCTTTTAACTCTGTTTCTTATGCTTATGCATTTCACTGTTAGGTATATCCCTTCAAGCCGGTTCTGTGCTTTTGTTGCCGACCTTAATGCTAGTCCAAATTGTTCATTTCCTTCCCTAGCAGGATGTGATGAAATTGGTAAAATGGCATCTACATCTCTGATGCAATGTAGTGTTGGATCTCTAGAAGCTGCAGTGAAGGTATATGCTTAAATCTGATTTGCTTTGGACATTGCACCTCCCTATTGATCTTTATGGGCTGTTCATATGTTAGTACTGTTTCAAAGTTATCTATTGCCATGAAGTTTATGAGTGGCAATTGACCATGTCTATTTTTTTTGAGAATTTTGGCTTACTGCCCCTTCTAACTTAGATTATGGTAAAAGATTTTGTTGAGAATTGCACTTTAGGCATGTGACATTTTATATGTTATTTCACTGGCAGCTGCGAACTATTGAAGTACACGAAGCTTCTCCTGTAGAAGTCAGAAACTTTGAGTTTAGTTGTTTAGGGGAAGTCAGGATGTTAAGCGTCTTGAAGCATTCTTGCATTGTGGAATATTATGGTCATCAGATATCGTCGAAATGGCATGTGACAGCGGATGGAAATTCTGGAGGCCGTACATTGCAGTCTGCTATTTTGATGGAATACATCAGCGGAGGGTCCTTAAAGGTGATTTTTTATAATTTAATTGTTTCTGTGAGTATGTCCTTACAGGGTTGCTTCATACGATCATGTCTAATGCAATTATCATCTAAACTTCTCAGAGCTATGTGGATAAGTTATCAAGCGCTGGCGAGAAGCATGTTTCTCCGGATTTGGCATTATATATTGCCCGAGATGTAGCTTTCGCATTAACCGAAATACATTCAAGACACATTATTCATCGTGACTTGAAAAGCGAGAATATTTTAATTGATCTTGAGAAAAAGAGGTTGGACGGCACGCCTACAGTTAAGATATGTGATTTTGATATGGCTGTTCCCGCCCATTCTCACTTGCACAATTGTTGCATTGCACATGTTGGAATACCTCCTCCTGATATTTGTGTTGGGACTCCTCGATGGATGGCTCCTGAGGTGTTTCGGGCAATTCATGAGCGGGACGTATATGGATTGGTTAGTTCCTTTTTAGTTTGGGTTGCTAGTGTTTTCATTTTTACCTTAGGCAATAATTTGGTGTTCTGTTTTCTGAATTCTTACTATCAAATAACTTTTACTTGGTAAAAGCTCGGTCGCCTTGTTTATGAAATCGTAGTAGTTATTATTAAGACTTGATTACAATGGAGATTTTTGGGACATCAGGTGATACGATGTTAGTATGTTATGTCGAGCCTTTTCCAGACCCACGTTACATCTTTGTGACTTATTTCAATAATTGAATCTCAATTTCGTCTTGGATTTTATCCAAATTCTAACTACTACTTCCTGGTATTCATATTCTATCAGGAAGTAGATATTTGGTCATTCGGTTGTTTGCTTCTGGAACTGCTGACTTTGCAAGTCCCTTTTGCCTCATTGCCAGAATCAGAAATCCACGAACTTCTCCAGGTATTGATTAGTTTACCTTTTCCTTCATAAATACTGAACGTAATTTAATGAACAGTATTTCAAATAGTTCTCACTCTTCTACTGTTCTGTCTTTCTGGAAACACCGTATCATATACGGTTCTCAGTGGACTAGAGCTAGAAACACACAACAAAAGTAACATTCCGGACTCTATGCAGATGGGAGAACGGCCCAGACTAACTGAAGACCTGGAGGCATTAGCTCAATCTGATGCTGAGCTTGAGTGCGAGTCTGACACCCTTAGGTTTCTCGTAAAATTGTACCATCAGTGTACCGAAAAGAATCCAATAGACCGTCCATCAGCCGAAAAAATCTATAATTTGTTGGTGGACCGAGCAAGGTCTGTTCAGGAACCAGATAGCTCGGAGCAAGAATAAGATTTATCTTTTTACAGAACGCCCGATTTTTGTAGTCATTAGGTGGGAGTTATTAACTTAAAGATGGCAAATCTTTTAGGACAGAGGTTAGCCCTTGTTCGATAGCATTGATTAACGGTCTGCTGATTACTCTCAATACTCTGATTTGCTAAAACAAGTTCGTTATACTATCATTTGGAGATTATTACTTGTATTATTTATCTGGTCTTTTTGTACTTCATAATATTTATAGTAAAATCTCATACATTTGTTTTCATCAAAACTGCCTAATTATAAGTATTATTTTAGTTGTACTTTTGTATGATGTGGATGGAAAAACTGGTTTGATTCTCCTCCCCAAGAACCATACAGTATGTTACTCCGTTCGATCCATAGAAGTTTTCACCTCTTCTTTGTAATTTACAAAAGAGATTTGAAAACTTCGATCCATAGAGTTTTCACCTCTTTTTCGTAATTTACAAAAGAGATTTGAAAACTTCTCGGGACGGGAGGGGTATATTCTATTTATGCTAGTATGATGAACTGGATTAGAAACTGACCTGGTCGGATTAGAGAGTAGCTTTCACTTTCACAGCCTACGTATTATACACTGGATTTGTACTGTGATTGTGATTCTTGACCCTTTTTTTTTTTTGCTGAGCGTATTCAATTTTAGCGACATTGATATGGATATTTCAATCTTCGTGTAAAGTAAGGCACTGGATGTCACGTGACACTTTTGTATGATATCCATTGACTGATATGCCGTAGAGCTGATAACTCTAAACCTGGATCCTTTTTTATTTTTTAAGAGTTTATACGTTAACTTGCATTAAAAAAAATCACTTAGAATGACATGAAAGATGCAGAGACTAGAATGACATATATCCTTTGTCATTTAGAAATTCAATGAGGGAAAACTGTGATATTATATATGCATACAGGACTGGCTAATTCTGTCACCTTTGCTTTAATAATAATCACAAAATACAATAAATGTGAATTATGGTTGGTTCAGAATAGAGGTGGTCTTCCACTGCACTGACCGGACCACCCTAGTCTAAAATGCACCCTCTTCTTTGTGTTATCATGTTTCACACGAGCTAAGGACCACAACACCCCCCCCCCCACCCCCACCCCCCCTTCTCTCACACACACTTAGCTAGGGCTGTTCTTGAGTTTTTTTTGTACTTGAATGGAATCATCAACTGCAAAATTATTTAATTTGAAAGAAAAACATATGTAAAGTACTCCAACAAGGTTGAATAAATGAAGTGCTAATGAATAGCCATTTTGATTAAATCTTTAATGGTGGGTATATCAAAAAA
The DNA here is from genome assembly GCA_023678885.1 of Pogostemon cablin. NCBI lineage: Eukaryota > Viridiplantae > Streptophyta > Magnoliopsida > Lamiales > Lamiaceae > Pogostemon > Pogostemon cablin. Next base: position 1,509,841 of record CM042989.1, read on the forward strand.
TGCATCTGCAGTTCATGCTTAACTAAACAGTAAAAAAATTACTTTACCTTAATTAATCCAAATGTTAATTGAAAAAACACTTTACCTTAATTAATCCAAAAGCAAATTAACAATATAAGAAAGCACTTTAATCATGGTGATTCCCTTTTGCTTTATCAATTTCTCCTTCAAGTATTTACAAGTGTGAATATAGCAATGGCCCTGCACAACATATCATTTTAATCTTCACTTTACTTAAGTTAATCATATGTTAGAATCTTAATTTACAATTAATGCATAGCATAATCTCTTTCCATCTTAATTTATAATAATTTCTGTTAAGATCAGCTTGCCATAAATTCCCTTTCATCATCCTTATATCATTAACAGAATCTGTCGATGTTTTCAATTTTATATTCATATATATGAATGAATATATTCTTATTTTCATGTTAGATAATTAGTTGTTAATTTATACCCATCCCTCCATTTCATTCTTGCTAGCTATCTGTCATTCAACCAAATGACAGAAATTGGATTAATTGACATACTTATATTAGTATATAGCTAGAGCACAAAACACGAGTGTATTATAGATCAGATTAAAGGGTTTATTCCAAAGTATATTCGAGATCATCCAATAACATTCTTTAAAATTTATGCTAATCCATTGATTAATGCATGGTTTATTAAAAAAAAAAAAAAAAAAAAACATTGCAATATTCTTAAATGCTTGCATCTGTACTCAACTCTAGTTTAGCTAGCTACATAAATTCTAGTTAATAGATTTTTGATACCATATTTATGTAAAGCAGCAATTTCACAACTTTCAGCTTTTAAAAGTGATATTCACTATTCTTAAATTTTTGCAAACACTCCCTTTAATCCCCCCAAGGAAAAAGGAAAAAGAAAAGAAAAAAGAAAAAAAACACAGCTCATATTAACCATAAAAAGTCAACCTCTTGAAATTGAGTTACACAATGACAATAAACACACACACATATATATATAGCTGGTTGTATGCATTTTATATCTATTGATGAGTAAGTTTCCAAGAAATGGCAATCTTGAAAGGTCATGAAAAGATGCTTTAAAAAATGAGCTAATTTTGATTTGAAAAACATATATATTGATGATGATGAGATGGTCTTTCAGTTTCCTATTTAATGTGAACCTTGTAATGCATCACTTGTAAACAAATTAAGACATGGAAAACTATATATGGTCCCCTTCTTACTACTTCCATACATACATACAATTCATTTGGAACCCCAAAAGACCCCCCCTCAGATATCTAATTACACACACCCTACATTATTACATGATATATCCATAAATAGAGCCACACTTATGCTGAGTTCGTTTTTTTTCTTTCTTACTTTGTTATTACTTTTAAGTAAAAATGTTTCATTTTCATTTAAGATATAATTACTTTTTTTATACTACGAATTCTTCATAAAATAATTTACTTAAATGTTTATAATTTTTCATTGATCAAGTATCACTTCTTATCTGCTTCACTTAAATTTTTGCCCATGATCACACTATAAGAAAGCGGAGGAATAGCAATGAAATTTTAGCTGCAGAATGAAAAACATCGCTAATATTGGCTACGAAAAATAATACTCTCTCCGTTCGCTTTTAAGGTATCCATTTTACTATTTTTTGCGTCCGCTTCAAAGGTATAAATTTCCCCTATTTAGTAAAAAAGTACATAATATGGTCCACCACTTTCCTCTAATACAACTACCCACTTCACATATAATACTAATACTCCTTAATCCACGTGCAAAAAGTAAATGGATACCTTAGAACCGAACGGATGAAGTATTTTCTTCGCAAATCAAGTTAGCTATGCTCCTGTAGCGTTGACTCGTGGCAACGAGCAAATTTCATCACTAACACACTTTAGCGACGAAATATCATGGTTAACTGAAGATATTCCAACGTTTTCTTCTACCGAAATTGTGTCAAATAAGGTACAAACTGTCCTATTTCGAGTAATGTGGTCATCCTTCTTTTCATACTCGTGTGGGAAAATATATCGATTCCGTAATTAAAAATGGGTGATGTTTTCGGTTCATTGTGGGGTTGTATATGCATACTTTGATGAATTATCTTTAGGAATTAATCTCAATTTATTAATATGCAGGCCGGGTGATTTTGTCTTTACATTGTGTATGTTAATGTTTAAGTGTTGGTAGGTTTAAATTGGATAAAATTAAATTACAACTACCCTAGCTAATTGTTGTACACCATTATATATATAGTTTAGGATTTATACTCCATTTAATGATTAATGTTCGCATGCGATGTTAGTATAAATTTACGTATCTTGCATCTAAAATCTTTTACACTTTCTTCATTTGTTTGTCCCACAAAACCTTTTATGTAATAAATAATAATAAAAATAAAAATTATTTAATAATCTCAAAAGTTACTTTAATTTTAAATTTGCCACTAATAATTTTCACACTCATAACAATATTACTTTAACTCTATTTAATTATTAATTAATTAAAATATTAAAATATCTTCAAAAGTTAATAAAATTGATTAAGAGAACAATTTTTTTAAACAACGAGGAATAATAAACGTGAAAGTAGGATGCGACGGAGAGAGAGTATTTTTAATCACCTCACATCCCACCAGCTATTCTAGTGATGTGTAATACACAATTGAAAATGTAATATTTGCTATTACTTTAGTTGTACTTTTATTTTTAGAGTTTAATTGCATATTGTTCATTTAACATTACAGTACAGAAAATTGACAAACCAAGCAACACAAGAAAATGGACTAGAAAAGAACATTTCTTCATAGAACATGTCCACACCACACACATACATATATACAAACTATATGTATATGTGTGTGTGGTTGTGGGTGTTTGAGAGAGAAATGAAGGGTCCCCCACTGTCCAACCCTAAAGTGAATAAATGCTCTTAAGAATATAGAAACTCTCACTAACCTGCATGGTGGAGCTGGTGGCGTGACAATATTCAATTTGCATCAAAGGGACCACTCCACCCTACCCTATTAATTTCTTCAATTCTCATGATTTCTTAAATATGTTTTCCCAAAGCTTTTCCTTCACAAATATCTTATCTTTTATGAAGGAAAACCCTACCCACCCACCCCCCCACCCCCTACTACTTAGGACCTCTATTTATATGCCACTCTTTTCTCTAGGCAAAACAAAACCCTTTTGCAGAGGAAGGAAACCTACAAACAACAATCCAAATAGGGCTATGCCCTAATTCCCAACATTTTATTTCTTCTTCTTCTTCTTCTTTGAGCTCAGCGTGCAATTGTATCTGGTAAAGCTGCCAGCATGATCTAAGTTTTCCTCCCTCGTCTTCGGGAAAGATTAGGTCATGTGGTAGCTTCATCCGACGCCACCTGCACGAATCCTCTTTCATTTTTCCTTTAAATCTTGTGGCTGAGTAAGTATATATAATATATGAATACATATCATGTTATAAGTCTCTCTTGTTGTTCATTTATTTTTTTCTCGAATTAATGCTTTTTTTTTTGTTATATACTTTGCGTTTTGGAAACCTTCTTATTTAGGGTTCTTGAAAGTGAGAAGTTAATGTTTTTTTTTTTTTTAATTCCAAGAAAAAACCTTTTTCTTTGGTAGTAATGATTTCTTCAAACCCTAGTTTTGTCTTATTTAGAAGTTTGATATGATTTGATCTTCATTTACATAGAAAACTCCAATGTTGGTTTGCATCACAATCTTTTTTGAGATCCATGGATCGATTCAAGAATTCATACATGGCCTTACGACTTCGTAGAAAATGGTGTTTTTGGTCAACACCCGTCTAGGCCGGGTCTTTAGTGACCCGACCTTTTTGTGCGAGGGGGATTCGACCCCCCACCCCTTCTTCCGTACGAGCAGCTCTTGTGCTCCAACTCTTTTAATAAAACTTGATATTTTTCCTCTTCAAGACTATTCCGAGTTAATTGGGTTGATGTTCAAGTTTTCCTTGATTATTTTAAGAAATTTAATTTTTATGAGTTATGACGAATTTATGAAACCATGTCAATCATGTGATTCATTCATATGACATTAAAACCTTTTTGCCTTAAATATAGAAAAAAACCCAGCCAATATATATGAATAATTTTGTTATTAGACTCCATACATTTGTATCTATAACAAATTAAGCTTTGTATGCAGTGAGTGGGTAGTGTCGGGTCGGGGTGTAGGGGCGCTGGGTGTACGAATCCACCTTTGTACCAATAACAAGTTAAGCTTTGAATACAATGACATATATACCTAGATATATATCATCATTTTAATTTTGTTTTCCTTCTTTAATTTCTGATTTTTGTCTTTATATTGATGATCAGAAATTAATTTCTTGCAGATTTATGATCTGTAGCCAATTTCTGAACTGTTAACATTAATGAATCCTTTTGATTTTTCAACACATTTTGATACATGTATACAAGGAAGAAGTATTAATTAGTTATAAATACCAAGCAACGTGTGATGTTATGTAATAGTATTTTTTTAGAGTTTAAAACATGAGTATATCATTTTATTTATTCGAAAAAGTCTTAAAATAATTAAAATATTTATTTTCGTTCTAAATCATTCAATTTTGCTTCAATTTTGTTCCAAAAAGTTTTTTTTGTTTACTAATTTCGCCTCATAACTTTTTAAAAGCATTGATTCAGTTTCATCACTTGGAATTAATCAGTGAAATTGAACATTTTTAAGTAAAAGTTGACTATTTTGGTGAGAATATAAAAACTGTGAGACTATTTCGAAAAAATTAAGTTTCTTGAAATTATTTTAAATAAAATAAATTTGTATGAGTTGATTTTGAATTCAAACCATTTTCTTTTTACGATGATGATGATCGTATACACTACCAACATTTTCTAAATTTTAGATTAAAAAATAGTTGTCTAAAGAATTCACAACCGATTACCTAAAAGTCTCTGTCATATGTATGTCTAACTGTATAAGCCAACATTTTACAATGGAAACCGTCCTACATCTTTTGGCACTTTTATTTTTGGCAAGTAGATTAAGGAAGTGCAATTTTTTGAGTAGTTTGTTATTTTAAAGTAGTAATTAAATAAAATGTAAAGTATGTTATGTGTGTTAGGTGGATGTAATAATTTTAAAAATAAAATTTATTAAAAAGTTAATTGTATTGAATATTGTATTTCTATTTTAAAGAAGAGTTTAAAATATGCCCATTGTTATATGACAAATCAAAATGAAAAGTGTGTCCCTTTCTATTGGACAAGGGAGTGTTAGCTTTTCAAAATAATAAACTATTGCTTCACTTTTTATTTTTATTTGTCCTAAAATAAAATTCAATTTAATAACTTAAAATACACTTTAATTTAATTAATACAATTCTCATCCAACACATGTTATATGCTTTATATTTTATTTATTACTTAAATAAACTAAAATGCCCTTTAAAAATAATAAATTTAATTAAAAAAATTTCTTAAAAACGGTGGAAATATATTAGGATATATAGTTAAGAGTACTAAATGACAAGGGTTCAAGTGAAAAAAATTTCAATCATTAATAAATGTTTGTGATGAATGTTAATTTCATTTTGTGTTGTCAATGCTGCAAACAAACGTACTCCTTTAAGTGAAAGATTTGACATCATATTTAAGTTTTTATTTTCTTTTGTTTTATTTTATTTTCGTGAGTTACATTTAATGGAAATTTGAATTTTTATAGTATTGGTAATTATGAGAATAATCTTGAATATAAATAATAAATAAATAAATTAATAATATAATATTGACGATTGGAATCCATAAGCCCAAAATATTTGGGCCTAGTGGGTTAAAGGACGAAAATACTGGGATCTTGGGCCTATGTTAAAATCAGCCTTTGTATTTTTATCTTGAGATCGTTTTTTATCTTTGCAGCCCAAAATATACATGGTTTGATATTTTAAATTTTAATTTAAAACCCACTAGATTAAATTAAATCAATTAAAAAAGATAAAGCGTAATTCAAACTGAAAAGTCACTTTTTTTTTTTCTTTTTCTTGGATGGTTCCTGTAAGATAATTGGTCAACATAAGTTTACTACCATATATTGTACTAAAATTAAGGAAGCAAATTTGGAATTTAAAACCTACTATCGTGGATATTAATTTCAATATGTATTCTCCATCCTCTTTTATGCATCATTTTAAAACGATAACACTAATGTAATATTAACATATCTTATTCTTTAATTTTATAAAAATATCACTTACTTTTTATATTTTCTTATATTAAAAGTTACTTGTTTTATTCATATTTTCTCATTAAAATTTAAATAACCTAATACTCTTAATATTTTACTATATAATCTAAAAAGAAAATTTTTAAATCCATATACTTGTAAACACGTACAAAAATATGGAGATAAGAGTGAGTTCTCTACTTTATGTTTAACCTTTTTAATTCATGTATTCATATACTCGTTTTAGGGATATAGGGATATGATATTCTATTAAATTTTGATGTTATAATATATCTTATTACACAAATTAGATAAATGATTTGGAGAGAAAAATCTAAACCCTTCTTATCTTGAGAATTAGATTTTATTATCTTATATGTTAATTATCAAACAATTCACAATTGAAAATATCACCAAAATATAAAAAGAGATATGAACTCATAATTTAGTGTTTCAAAATTAAAAATATAATACCAAATATAAAAAGAGATATTAACAATGTGTACTCCCTCCGTCCCACCCAAATAACATCATTTTACTATATTGATCGTTTCATTTAAATTGCAACATTTTCCCCCTTTTAATAAAAAAGGGCCCATTAATGACCCACCACTACCCATCACATCTTTCTAATACTTCAACCAACTTTACATAAAATAATAATAATATTCTTTAATTTAGGACAAAAAGCAAATGCATATGGACGGCATGCATCACTTGCTTTATTATTCAAAATTCAAATAATTGATGGTGTTACATTTCCTATAAATAGAACAACAAAAGGACAGTCAAAGAAGTGATTTTGGCTAAGATTCTGTCTGATCTAATTTTTAAATTATTCATAAAATTCTTCCTCTTATAATTTCTAATTTATATACCAAATGAACGCTGAACAAGTGATGTAACTCGTGATGACAAGGGAGCTTTCTTTGAAACCACTGGACAGATATTTGTAAAATTAGGACTAATGCTATCTTTAAATAGTTTTTATTTTTAATAATTTTTGTTGTAAAACTTATACTTACGGTTCGACAATTATTAAAATATATTTATAATATATGAAAAATATAGAGTATTTTTAGTACTCCCTCCGTCCCATAAACAAATTTACACTTTCTATTTTTGTTCGTCCCATAAACAAGTTCACACCCCTAAATAAGAAAATACACACAAATCAATAATCCTACAACACATTTTAATTTCAAAATTGACACCCCTTTACAACTCACATAACTTACTTTATAATAATTTATTTATTATCTAAAAATACCAAACTATCCCCAAAAAGCAATTTTTTCTTAAACTCCATATCTACAGTAACTGTGAACTTCTTTATGGGACGGAGGAAGTAGTTAAATTATGTTTTATGTAAAAATATGATGAATCCAGAATTAATTTATTTATAATTCTAAAGCATCATATATTAATGTATAATTTAAAGTGTATTAGTACAATTTATTAATATATTTTAACAACTAATAATTATATAACGATACATTAATATTAAATCGATTAATCTCGCATTTGCTCCTCTAAGGTCGGCCCATAATAATAATTGTATTATTTGTATACGTATTGCAGAATATGGATATGTCGTATGTGGAGGAGAAAGCGTGCACTAAATAGCGTCCAGATTCACCCCCCCGAATGTCTTAAATTCCCATCCCGACATTATAAATCCAAACATCCTTAATCCAACCTAAACTTGCAACACCCCTATAATTACTAATTACAATTAACATCTTTTTAAATCTAAACCACCCAATTTAATTTCTTAATTTCTTTTCACCACACTCCAAGAGAGAGAGAGAGAGAGAGTGGAGGGAGAGAGAGAGAATAGCAGTCATGGCATCTCTTAACATCAAAACATCCATTCCTAACCCACATTCTTTCCACAAATCAACAAAACCCCATTTCGCCGCCGCCCTCAGCCTCCCCCTCCGCCGCCGCCGCCTCCCTCCCAATACCCGATCCATGACCCGGATTTCCGCATCTTTAATCGAACCGGATGGCGGCAAACTCGTGGAGCTATTCGTTAGCGACTCGGAGAAAGACTCGGTATTGAAGAAGGCGTCGGAGCTGCCGCAGATTAAGCTGTCGGAGATTGATCTCCAATGGGTACACGTGTTGAGCGAGGGTTGGGCCAGCCCCCTCAAGGGATTCATGCGAGAATCCGAATATTTGCAGGTGCTCCATTTTAATTCGCTCCGACTTGAAAATGGGTCGGTCGTGAATATGTCCGTGCCCATCGTGCTAGCCATTGATGACGCCCAGAAAAATCGGGTCGGGTCGTCTGCCGCAGTCACGCTGGTTGATCAGAACGACGACGTAATTGCTATTTTAAGCAAGTAAGTACATTTTTTTTTACGATTTTAAGTTAACGTTTTATTTTTAGTTTGTTGGGCTGATCATATTGATTTGGTAAGCAATTTTTTTTCTTTTTTATTATTATTTTTATTATTATTATTATTATTATTTTGGGTAAATTGACAGTATATTCAAATTAATTGCTTATGTGGATAATTATTGTATGGCTACAAGAAATGAGCGGTATGTTATTCCAAGTATTGATTATTTAAAAAAAAAAAAACACACAAACACACAAGGTGATTGTTTTGTTACTTTTGTATAGGACCATGGTTTGAAAGTCATACGTAAACTAATCAAAATAAGTATGTTTTTTAATTTTTATTTTGAAGACTCTGCCAACTAATCAAATCGAGGACTTAATTTGTTTATGATTCTTGTCACTTTCTATTGCAACAAATGTGGAGTGTGAGTTAAAAATTTAAATAACAATGTATTATGTTGCATTTAATTTGTTTATGATTCATGCGGTTGTCACTTTCTATTGCAATTAAATTTGGGAAATTCTTTTTAATCAAATTATAACCATGTTTATGTAGCATTGAGATATACAAACACAATAAAGAAGAAAGAATAGCAAGAACATGGGGTACCACAGCCCCTGGTCTACCTTATGTTGAGGAAGCCATAACCCCTGCCGGAAACTGGCTCATTGGTGGTGACTTGGAGGTTATAAACCCGGTGACCTACGACGACGGCCTCGACCGCTTCCGTCTCTCCCCTGCACAGCTACGCCGCGAGTTTGAGAGACGGAATGCGGATGCAGTGTTCGCTTTCCAGCTCAGGAATCCGGTTCACAACGGCCACGCCTTACTCATGACGGATACCAGACGCCGTCTTCTTGAGATGGGGTTCCAGAACCCCGTCTTGCTGCTTCATCCACTAGGTGGCTATACCAAGGCGGACGATGTGCCACTTAGCTGGCGGATGAAGCAGCACGAGAAGGTCAGTAACTAACAAAGTGACTGATCTAGGATTTCCCTTTTTAGGTGGGGGTAAAAAATTTTCATGCTAACCTGAGGGTTAGAGCGACCTGATTAAGTATTAAATGGTATCCCTCTCTACCCGTTTATGTTTTTAGATGAGGTGGTAATTCAACATTGGATCACGTGAGTGACATGTTAGAGTGACTTGATTAAACATCAAATGACATCCATTTCTATAATCTTAAACTCTTAGATGTGGTTGTTGCAGGTGCTTGAGGACGGGGTTTTGGACCCGGAGACAACGGTCGTTTCTATATTCCCATCTCCAATGCATTACGCTGGCCCAACTGAGGTGCAATGGCACGCTAAAGCTAGGATAAACGCCGGTGCAAACTTCTACATAGTGGGTCGGGATCCAGCCGGTATGGGCCATCCGATCGAGAAACGAGACCTTTACGACGCCGATCATGGAAAGAAGGTGTTGAGCATGGCTCCGGGCTTGGAACGGCTCAATATCCTACCTTTCAAGGTAACACCTAGCTACACTCTTGAACACATTGTTATAATGATCATATAAATAATGTTGATGATCTTAAATATCTATAATTATTTAGGTGGCTGCATATGATACAACTCAAAATAAAATGGCATTTTTTGATCCATCAAGGCCTCAAGATTTTCTGTTCATATCTGGCACTAAGGTATACATCTATCAACTTAAGTTCTATTTCAAGTAGCTTACAAGTGAGCTCGACTCAATTTTAGTGTTTTTTTTTTTTTTTCTTTTCTCGTTCTTTACTAGATGCGAACCCTGGCAAAGAACAAGGAAAGCCCCCCGGACGGGTTCATGTGTCCGGGAGGCTGGGAAGTTTTGGTGGAATATTACGACAGCTTGGCTTCCTCAGACAGTAGCAGATTGGCTCACCCTGTTCCAGCTTAAAATTAAGATTTTTTCCTTTTTCTTTCTAAATTTAAAATGGGTTATGTTTAGATCATCAATAAGAGCATTAATTGTGAGGTAAAATTCTTTGCCTCCATTTGTAACACATAGGAATTCCTACTCCTTAGTTATTATCCATCTGCATATGATTCTGTTTTTCTGCAAGAAATTAATAGAAGGTGTGGGCTTGGTATTATTGTAGACCATTTTCATTACATAAACGTTTATTTGTAATTTTAGGATTTTTGAAAATTATAATACAATTTGTCGATTTTTTTCTTCCTCCATCATTAGTATAATTGAATTTGCAAATACAAGAATTGGATAAAATAATAAATGGAGTTGTCTATTAATTTAATGAATAATAAAGAAAGTATAAAGAAATTAATGTTATTAGTTAATTATATTTTTTCTCAAATACATTGAAAAGAAATTACAGATTCTAGCTATTAATTTACAAATTGTATAAAATCATATCGAAAAATCTAAAGAATTAATATTTTTTATTTATTTATTCTCATTATAAAAAATACACAACATAGCATTATATAATAAAATTAAAATACGAGATTTAAATGAAAAGAGACACATTTGAAATCCAAATCATTAAATATTTACTGCAATCTAATTTATATTAAAAAGACTTCCACAAATTCTTGAACCAACTAATGAATTACTTAAATCCTTAAACAACAAGAATCTTAATTAGTTAAAAGTGCAATGTACTTATGATAGTTTAAGGGCAACCAAAGCTTTAACACAAAGAAATAGTCCCACAATTTCGAAAGCTTTATTGGCACTCGATAAAGAAGAAGCTTAATTTATTCCTTGAAAAGAATGTCCAAATATTGGCTTTAATCATTTCATTCACTAGTGCAAAGTTCCAATCCTTAATTATCAATTCCAAGATAATCCTTAATTTAATTAGCCATTCAAAGGTCTCCAAATTAGGCTGGTCCTAGTGCAACCTAGACCCTTCTTCATACTGAATGAAAAAAAGAAAAAGAAAAAAGTATGACATACCAAATACAAAATAAACTAAATTAACACTATACAAAGGAGTAAATAGGGTAAGAATGGATGATCAAAAGTGAAATGAATAGGGTTATAATAGAGAGTTTGCTTTCAACTCAAAAGATAATTATATCCTCAACATTAAAATTAAATTTTATGAATAAAAATTAAACTTTAGAACTAGAAAGTGTAAAAAATACTTCCTTGTTTTGAATAACACTCCACGTTTACTGTTCTACTCCCTCCGTCCCGCCCAAAGAGATGCATTTGTTTTTTGCACGTAGATTAAGGAGTATTATTATTTTATGTAAAGTGGGTAAGTGTATTAGAGAGATGTGATGGGTAGTGGTGGCCATTGGTGGACCCTTTCTACTAAAAGGGGAAAATCTTGCAATTTGAATGGGACGCCCAATATAGTAAAATGATGTTATTTGAGTGGGACGGAGGGAGTATATTGTTTAAAAAATTTTGCTCTTTTTGACCAACTTTATTGACTTTAGAGGGAATTATTCTACTAGTATTTTACGTAATAATAAAGTATAAGGTAATGGTAAGTGTGTGAAAAATGTGTGACAAATTTGAAAATGATGTAATTTAAAGGGTGTTGGATAAAGTGATATTTTCTTACTAAAGGTGTGAAAAGGTTTTGTGAGACAAACAAATAAGGAGAGTATAAATACGAGCCATTGACATATACATATATAGCGGTTGCAAGGGATGATTTCCATATAGTATATTGAATGACAAATGGATCTTGTTCTTTAAAAACAGAACAAGAAGCCACAAGTTAAAACTCTACTTGTAACAATGTTGTTAGTTGAACTCAAAGAATATATCTAGCCAGATAAAAAGCTGTCATAAATAATGGAGTATTAGTTTATCCTTAAAACTCACAGTTGTATTTTGGGCCATGGATGGCATTATAGTAAGACCTTCGTTAGCCACCCCCTGTGAACACTTTACATTGTTTAACTCAAATCCATCATTGCAGAATATCAATGTCTGGGAAAGAAGAGCTTTGCAACACCGTAAAAGGGGCCCAAAACGCCCCTTTTCTGTACTTCGAATGTGTGAAGAAGAACAAGATTAAAAGCCTTTTGCTTTAAGCAAACATAAGGCAAAAGTATTTGTAATAATCAAGAAGCATCATTCTGACATTGCCAGTTCTTGCTGCATTAAAGCTGTTTCAAAAAGGTTGAAAGGTATGAACATGTGATTTATATCTTGATGGTCTGAATTCTTGCATTGGATGTGGTTATTTTAGTCACTGATCTGTTGGGAATGTCTCCATTGCAGGGATAGAAAAGTTGAACGTCGGAAAGTGATGGGAAATCAGAACACATCAGGGATTCTAGGTATACATATCAGTTTATGTTTGCTTTCATGTTGGGAGTCACAGATTCTTGATCTGGCTGTTTGTTGTCAGTTGCAGACGAAGTGAAAGGCGCGAATGAGGTGGCGGAGAAGTCCCATGATCATGTCGGTAGTACTACTCCAGATGAAGTGAGGGAAGAAAGGCAAACACAAATTCAAGAAAATGAAATTGATGATCATGAGGGTTAGTAATGATCAAGATTCATTTACTGTGGTTTTCTAACATAGCCCTGAATCATTTTGAGATGTCCTAATCTTTAGATGTTTCGGAGGATCATAAGGGGTCTGTTAGTGAGGAGTGTACAGAGATGGAATCGAATGAGACGAATTTGAAGGAAGGAAGATCCATGATGTTCAACAAAGATCAACTGTGTGTTGGCAAAGGTTAGTTCAATTTGCATTATTATACTTAGTGTTTTACCTAGGAATGACATCTGTCTTAAAATTGGATGTTAGAACACTCGACAGAGAAGATGGAGAATCCAAATCCAGAATGTACATCAACTGCCACAATCTTGAATCAAACACCTCATGAAGTCGCATCAGAACTTGATCAAGAAGATCAGACCATGTTGGAAAAGGAGATTGTGGAAATCGACAATGATGATGTGGAGAAGAAAGAAGTCGACTTGGCTGCTGCTGACGCAGCTTCTGTTAACGCGGAGTTATCAGAAACTGGTCCGGGTCATAACAAGAAAGACGACCATCCGGAAGAAGATCAAAGAATAGAGACATCTGATGAGAAACAGAATGAGTGCTTGGCTGTTCCTTTGCATGATCATGAAATTATCAAAGAGCTCTTGACTGATCAGATGATCAAATCTGATATCAAGGAAAATGGAGAAGAATATGAGGTTGAGATCATAAGTCTTCTAGAAGAAAGAGATCATGAACTTATGATCCATGAAGAAGAGATCAAGGATACTGATGAAGTCAGGGAAGTTGAATCCATCCAAATGGAAGGTCATATTGCATTAGTAGACGAAAATGTGCTCGGTGAGGCGGTTGTGAAGGAGGCTGAGTCCACAGACAACCAAGAAAGCGAAGAATCGGGAGACGAAAGAGTGGTTGAAGAGGCGGTATTGATGGAGGATGAGTCAATAAAGAAGCAAGAAAACGAAGAGCAAGAGGATGGAAGTGTAGTCCAAAGTAGAGAACAACTCGAGGTTGAGTCGAATCCAAGATACGTAGGCGTTGAAGGGGAGATGAGGAAGTCTCCAAGTTTCGATTTTGGGCTTTCGTTCGATGCAAGGTCGGAAGAATCAGATCAAACACCACTTCTGTATGTGGACAAGACACCAAGGAGAAGCTTCTCAAGCTGTTCAAATCTAAGGTTTCAAAGCAGAAGTGTCCAAACAGAGTACTTAGCCAAATATGAAGCTGTGGAGGTAGAAGAGAAGACTATAAGAATGGAAAGAAGCAACTCTGAGAGCTCCTCAATGCTTCCAAAACAAGACAATCTTGCTTCTGAAAATACGAAGCAAGAAACGGGCCGTTTAAAGGCCTCCCAATCAACAGACGATGGTTCCTCGAATGCACAACGAGGAAACGCCAAACGAAAGCCAAGATCTTCCCTTTTCACCACCTGCATTTGCTGCACAGCAGCAATCAGCTAACACAACATTCTTGCATTGTTGTTTTCTTTGCAATATTTGGTTTTTTTCAAGAGAGAGAGAGAGAGAGAGAATCATGATTCATGGTGAGTCCAGCTCTGTTTTGCTTCATTTGTTTTGAGTCCATCTTGTTTGGAGAGATTCTTGGATGCTTGGAGAAACATATATATATACAGATGTTTCAGTGTGCATAGATGCTATATATATATCTCATCATATATATTTGTAAAATACTGTCTTAATATTTCTACATATACGATGATGATTATGTAAGTAACATGCATGGATTGATTTCTAAAAATGAAAGAATACAAGCATGAAATCAATTTGCAAGATTATCCTGCTTTGAACATCAATGAAACAATTGGAGCCAGATGCTAAATTAAACTTGAGATAAAAAAATTAAATATTAATTAATCTATCCAATAGTCATCATCATTTTGACAAACTCATCATAATCCACTTGTCCATCACCATCCAAATCAGCCTCTCTAATCATCTGTTCTACCTCTTCGTCTGTCAATTTTTCCCCCAGATTGATCATCACGTGCCGAAGCTGCCACACAATTTCAAATAATTTTTATTAATTAATTTCAAGAATTTCAGACCAAAAAGAAGTTGACCTATGAATTAAACCAGGTGAGAGAAATTGCAGTATATTATATTGTATACATAATAATTCCTCGTCCCACATAAGCTTTCACACTTTATTATTTGTTCGTCTCATAAAATTCTTCGCACCCCAAGAAAAATGAAATATTATTTTATCCAACATCTTCAAAAGTTACTTTAATTTCAAATTTTACCATTTTTTCGCATAAATGAGCAACCTTTTTTTAAACATAAAATGCATTCTCCGGAATGGAGGGAGTACTATTTTATTTTCTTTCTTACTTTATACTATGGAGTATTTGATCATGCCAAAAGTACATAAAAAGTACAAGCAAAAATGATGCATATACATATATACACAAGTGGGATATCATGAGTTGAATCTTGTAACTATTAGTAATTCTTTTCATGGATTTATATGTAAAGCTGATATTTACCTCACTAGCTGAAATGTAACCATTTTGATCCTTATCAAACACTTTGAAAGCTTCTTTAAGCTCTTCTTCTGCATCAGTTTCCTGATTAATACAAAAATTAATCAGATAATTAGTGATCATCAAACACAGCATGTTTTTAATGTGTGTAATCTGTTACCTTAATTTTCTTGGCCATGAGATTCAAGAATTCCACAAATTCTATGGTCCCATTTCCATCAGAATCCACTTCATTGATCATATCATGGAGCTCTTCCTCACTTGGGTTTTGATCCAAAGATCTGATCACTGTAGCCAGTTCTTCTATAGTTATACATCCTGCATTTTTGTCCAATTTGTATTTAAGCAACATTATGTGAGAGAGAGAGATAGTAAAACTATATAAGTATGTAGTTACCATCTCCATCTTTGTCAAATAGACTGAATGCTTCTTTGAACTCCATTATCTGATCTGCATCCAGTATATCAGCCATGATCACCTTTTTCTCTGTGTGTGTGTTTGAGTGTGTGTGAGAGAGGGGGTGGGGTGGGTGGTGGAGTTTTGAAAAAGGCTCAAACCTTGCTGGGGTATATGTAGATTTTAAAAAGGGACAGCAAAGCCCTAGTAAATGCACACTTGAAGTTTACAAAAAATCATTTTAAAAAAATAATTAAGTGATGAAGTCAAGATTGAGAGTTGTCACTTGAGTAGGTGAATATTGTAAAATAAATATTAATCATTGGCATATCTAAGAAAAATCCTAAAATTTGGACTTTTATTTTTATTTTTAGGGTAAATTACCAAAACCCTCGAGGTTTGTCCAAATTACCAAATAAACCTCGTGGTTTGAAAAATTACTAATTACCCCCTTTAAAAAATATTTTTAAAAAAAAAATAAAGTTAAAGGGGGTAATTGATGATTTTTCAAACCACGAGATTTATTTGGTAGTTTGAACAAACCTCGAGGGGTTTTGGTAATTTACCCTTATTTTTATATCAAACATGATTATATATGTATATAGTATATATTAAGGAATATACATAATCGATCATTGAATATATATGATAAAAAGGACAATAATTCTTTGAATTGTAGTGAAAATTTGGACTCCTTTGGCGGCTGGTAATGTCCTTAATTATGACCTAATTTTCCTAAATGTTGTGAAGTCGTTATTAATTAATAAATAAGAATAATAATAATAATAACCTCAGTAATTTCCTGAATTATGCTTTCAAAGAAATTTTGTAAATTATGTTATTTATGCTGTATGATGCAACCATTATGGGAGTAGTTGAAAATGAATTTTCCACTCAATTTGGTATTGATTTCATATCAATTTCAATAGGGAAATAATCTTATTTAATTAAAATATAAATTTGAAAGTAACTACACAATATTAATACTAAGCATCTACCTTTTATTTTCTGATAAATGAGTGAATTGTTTTCCCCAATTTCAAGTCAACAAATAATGAGAGAATTACTAATTAAATATTTCACCACATTTTAAAGTAAATGGGCAGTGCGACTAATGTATAACACTATAACTAGCTAGACATTATTATTAAATTTATATAAATAAACAAATTACATTAAAATTCAAAACTTACCACATGTAGGAAATAGGACCACTCTACACTCACTATAACCTACCAATATTGGTACACTAGCTATCCAACTCATACACTACTCTAATATCCATGTTTATATTAAGTTCTTGGTTTAATGAATTCATTTTTATAAGTAATTAAACAATTAATAAATTGTTAAAAAAATATTAATTAGCTGGAGAAGGAATTTATACATTAATTTCGAACAGCTATATGGGTTTGATATCCAGGGGACATTCAGAATTCGAAGTCCAAAAGAGAGGGGATGTATAGACGGAGCAACTTTAATTACTACCCTTAAATATATTATATACTAGTATAATGTTATTAATATTCAAGTAATTTTAAAATACTACAAAATCATAATTTAATGTATTATTATATTTTTTAATTATTAATTAATAAGCATTTGATACTTTAAAATGTTTAACGATGTGTCAAATAATTATGTATCACGTTATGTATAATAATGAAAACTTTTTTGGATCAAAATCAACTTATCCGAATCAAATCAAGCCATCCTTTAATGTTTATGAGTATATGTAACCTACTATATAAAGATATAAATCTCATTTGGATTAATTAATGTCTCAATTAAGTATTGTCGCAGAAAAAGAATATTGGGTTATTATATATAACATGTTTTTGCCACTTCGCCTTAAATTAATTAAAGATTAAGAATCATTTATTTTAAGATCATAAAATACGTATCCATTTAATTATATAAGATAATTAGTTTGTGTATCGCTCTAATTGTCAAAAAGGAAGCAAGCACGATTAAGCAGCTCTATTTAATTTAAATACATTTAACTAAGATTGTTTAAATGCTTAATAATGATAATTAAATATTAATTGTGCGTCTAGACGATTTAAAATTATATTTTTATGCATTGAATGTTATATTCTTTATACAAAAATGAATACTCTTCATTTTTCTATAAAAAGATATATCAATTTTTTTAATCAAATATAAATAACCTTCATAATTGGACTTATCATTTTAATTAAAAAAATCCCTTTATTAATTAAAATGTAATATATATTACCAACTCATTAATTAGTGGTTAATAATCTAGTCATTGCTTTATTTATTTACCGAAAAAAGTAATTAGTGTTTCAACAGCATATGGCTTAGAGAAAAGTGCTATATAAAAATTTTCTTAATTAATTTTCATGGTTTACATAAATAATTATACTTAATTACTACAACATTAAAACCATATAAATGTGCTTGGCTGTCGACGCGCTTTGCTTTGCCTACATTGGCTCGTTTGTCGAAGTACAGCGTACAATACTCGTAGCGTACTTTGTATTGTACATTATTTAAATAGTATAACTTATTTTGAGAATATACTTTCAAATTAATGAAACTCTTTCCATAAAAATGGTTATTGACTATCAAATTTAAACTCTATAATTTATTTTTCGTAATATTCAACGTATCATAAATGGTTATTGACTATCTGGCTTATATGTCAAAAATGGTTATTTCGTTTTCAATTTAAAATTTTGAAGAACAAAAAAAAAGAAAGAAAAGAAGGCGTATTGACTGACTTTAAAATAAATGATAGAAACCATTATTTGATTTAATTTAATTGACGAAGACTGAAAAATTTGACTAAGTCAATAATTATTAAAAAAAATATAATATTTATTAAATAAATTAAAATTGTATCGTCTACATATTACAGTCATACTCCTTAATGTTGAAAATGGCAGGCTGAAATCAAGTACTACTCCTTAATACAAAATCTTCCCATAAAGATATGGAAGTGTGGAAACATTAATTTTGCTTAGTTGGCTCAGCTAGGAAAGATACATGGGATAAAATTATCCTCCATTTGTGTTAAATTATGAAAAACAATAAGTTCGTCAGATTGGATTAATAATATAAATTCATTTAATATAAATTAATAAAGACAAATTTTATTGATGTACTCCTTTGATTATTATCAGTGTGACATTTTTTATTAGAAATTGTACAAACGGTAACATCATAAACCTATTTGAGCCCTTTCACCAATTGAGCAGCTTTCCAAATAACAAACAAGGCCCATTAGAGCCCAAAATGGGCGGTGGAATATCTGGCTTTATTGGATGAGGTGGGCCGGGCGAGGTATCACATCCGGCCCATGTGGTGGAAAAACATCAGGCCCAGTTTGAGGTGGCAACGGCGGTCGTGGGCGTGGAGATGGACTTGGCGGCCGTGGAAAATCCGGCCCAGGTGTGAGAGGCCCTGGATCCGAAGGCTTTTCGGTGGGAATTGTATCGAACTTCCAAACATTAGTAACCTGAGATATCTCCGGTGAGACTTTGGGCTTGTAAAACGGCGGCGCCGCCTTGATCTCCGGCGTTGCGGGTATGCCTGCGGTGGTGTTATGGTGTAGTTGGCGGCTCGGATTACACGATAAAAATGGACTGAGAAATTGGGTTCTGTTCAATTTTAGGAAAGGATTTTTCAAAATGGAAGATGAAATTATGGAAGAATTTTGAAGAATATATCGCATGTGTGGATAGCGTGGCAATTGGATGCCACGTGGACGCAATGCAATAATACATGCATTTGATAATAAGTTAATTAATAAAAAATTTAAGAACCAGCATATTTATGTTGGAAACAAGCCCATTCTAGTTGTTTGGGCTGGCCCAAGCCACCACTATAATCCCGACCATCATATTAGCCCATTGAGTGCTTTTCTTAGGACAATGACGCAAGCCCACTGAAGTGAGAACTTAAATACAGCATCTAGTGGTTTATGATTGGAGGGTTTATTGATTAGTGTATATGCAATCCACCTTGCAACTACCTTTTGAAGCTTTAATTTGTCATTACTGCACCTTTTCTAACTTCATTAAAGTAACCTGCTACTCTGAGTTCGCCACTTCAACTTCGACAGCTGTTTCCTTGGTGGGGTTTGGTTATAGCAAATGATCAAACACGTTGCAAGCTAAAAAAAACACAAATGATGAGAGCCCCGAGTTCAGGGGAGGTGGGATCAGTGGTGGAAGGAGCAACAGATACAAGAGGGAAGCACAGGATTTCTGCTGATTTGAAGAGGTTCGAGCAAGTAACTCGATTCTTGGAGGTCTATTTTCTATTTTTCCTTTGTGGTATTCTGTTTAATGATCTTTTGTCTTATTTCAATCATGTTTTCTGAGATTGCTGCTTCTGTTATCTGGGATGTTGAATTTCAGTTCCAGTTTGAGTGGTGAAAGGTGAAATCTTGATGATGTTGATTTACATGGTGCTTTTTTCCATTTAGGATAGATAATGAAATTTGAGAAAATGCAGAAAGATAGAGCTTTGTTTTCTCTTCATGTTAGGCTGCATATGTTTAAGGAGAAAGTAATAAGAATATGAGCTTGTCATACATACAAGTGGTTGCACGTATATCTTTCTCATGAGTTGAAAAGACAATTATAGCTTAAGAATCAACACTAAATTATGAGGGTAAAGAAGAATTAGCACTAAACTGTGAGGGTAAAGAATTAAACTTTAGGGAAATATAATACATGAACCATCTTGGTAAGATAGTGCATACCATAAAGTGAAAATACAATTATATCCTAAGAATTAACACTAAATCTTAAGATAATGGATATCCTAAGAGGATTAAAATCATTCCTACATGCTGTGATATTGCAAACTGGAGTTTTTCAGATACTTTTTTTTCTCTTAGATTGTTCCTTTTTAAATATGATGAATTGTGCTCATGGTGCTAGTTGAACTATGCGGCAAAGAACATTTGGACGTTGGATAATGTTAGCATCCTTTCTCCTTTAAGTGTCTGCTTAAGTTGCAACTTAGCTTATTGGATTTAGTTATGATAGATAGCTTCAAACATTAGTTCATCATTTCCCAATCATGGTCTTCATAACATTATATCTCTTGCCTCTCGTAGGGATTTTTTTGTGAAATCCTGCTGGGTATTACATGGTTTTGCGATTGATAGAGTCAAAATTAATCAGTTTGTGAATTCTCACGTCCTTTTATGCCTTAAGTCCTCTCTTATTTGGATACTTGGAGATTTAGATCTCTCATAGCTCTAGGGTGATTGTTTTGTACTCTCAAGATTAAAGAGTGTAGATTTGTTGTTAATGGGGTTATAAATTTCGTTGCGACGAGGCTCAGACTTTAGGCTGAGAGAATATTGAGTCGAACTTTAATTACGACATACTCAGGGATAAACTAGTCAAGATGGACAATGTTCTTTGTGGTTGCCCCTTTGTTTTTGTTTGATTGCTTAAATATTTTGTATTATAATATTTGGGTATAGGAGGAACTAGAACAATTTGAGCGAGCAGACAAAGCATCAGAGGCTTGTAAGGAGTAAGTAGAAAGATACATAGATGATTAACTTACTAAAATTATGTGCCAACCTAACTCAGTGTATTTACCAGGTTGCTGGTTAGTGTTCAAACAAGACCAGATCCTCTACTCCCACTGTAAGAATTCTTGGTTCTTATAAAGATTTACATTTCAAATTAACTGTGTTCCTGTTAGATGATCGTTTGCATGTATTTTTTTTTATAGAACGAATGGTCCTATAAATCCAATCTGGGAAAGATGGTTTGAAGGACCACAGAATTCTTCAGGATGCAGGTGCCCAATACTATGATGTATGGTTGCAGCTGTTTTTGAGCACACACTATTTCAACGACTATTCTTACGGGAAATACCAATAGACGAATGCGTTGCATGAAAGCAAGGCTCGAAGGTGCAGAAAATCTCACTAGCTGATTAGTATCATCAAGAGACATTCATAGGCTTTTAGATGAACAAATGTTAACTGGTGTTTCAGTTTTCACCACATTTTTCAATTTGGAACATTTATTTAATTCAGTTATAGCTTGGATTTCGTCTGTAAGAATGATTTTTAAGAACAAAGTTAACAACATGGAACATTTATAGATATGATCAATTAAGCATTACCTGTTTTCAACAAACAGAGTAAATAATGTGCTGACTGTCAACATTTGTGGTGATGGCAGTTACAAACAAGAACAAAAGATCAGAGAATCAACCCCAAATCCCTCAACCTTTTCACTTCTACCTTTTATGCATGGTATAAAAGGGAAAGATTCCATGTGTGGTCCCCACCCATTAATGCAAAGCTGGAACAGCTCCAAGGACATATGAAGACTACACACAAAGGCATCGGATGAATACATTGTCATGTAGCAATATTTCCATTAATATATATAGCATAGATAGGATCCTTTTGTAATATATATTGTCCATAATTTTGAAGTAATGTAAGCACAGCAGAAAACTCATCCCATCATGATCTTCTTTACTGTTGTATTTGCTAGCTATTGCATTTCTTTCATGGTATCAGAGCAGGTTTGATCCTGTCTCTGTTTTTCTCCTCCTTTATTTCTTGTTTTCATTTTGGTTATCATCATTGTTGAGCCTTGTTACCATGTCTCATAACCCAGAAACTTCCACTGCCATTACTTCAAATCAACACATAATCATACCCCTTCCAAACCAGCTTGTTACAACAAAACTTGATGAAAACAATTATTTAATTTGGAGGCAACAAATCCTGTCCACCATTCGAGGTTATGGGCTAGAGCACTTCATTGATGGGAGCATCGAAGTCCCACATAAATTTGTAAATGGTGGTGCCAACACCGCACCGACGCTAAATTCGGAATTTCTTGTTTGGCAAAGGCAAGATCAACTGCTCAGTTCATGGATGTTATCATCTATAACTGAAAGTGTTTTGATTCTTATGGTTGGTTTGGAATCTGCATCAGAAATATGGAGGACTTTAGAGATGAACTTCTCCACTCAATCTCAAGCAAAGCTGATGCAGTACAAAACAAAATTGCTCACTCAAAAGAAAGGAAATCTAAGCATGAGAGAGTATCTTAATCAAATGAAGTCATGTTTCGATCAACTTGCTTCGGCTGGACAGAAGTTGCAAGAAGAAGATAAAATTCTCCACATAATTTCAGGTTTGGGAAATGAGTATGATGCGGTGATGGTTTCTGTTACATCAAGAGTGGAACCATGGTCCGTTGTTGAGCTGCAGTCTTTGCTTTTGAGCTATGAGTCAAGATTGGAATTGACATCTAGAGTTTTTGGAAACAACGAAGGATCTCAACCTATTGCCAACACTGCCTTCATGAACACAGGAGGAAGAATGGAAATGGTAGAGGAAGAGTGCAACAATACACCTCTCCAAGCTACAGAGGAAGGAATTTTAGAGGAGGAAACTATAGAGGAAGAGGTGGTCGTTTTGGATCAAACAAGTTCCAGTGTCAATTATGCCAAGGAAACCACACTGCTGATAGATGTTGGTATAGGTTTGATACCTCATTTCAAGGATCAAATGGAGGAAATATGAGCCAAAATAGTTTACCACAGAACTCAAGCCACTACTCCAACAGAAATCCGAGTTTGCACCTAGCTCAAGCTTCACCTTACACTTTTTCTGATGCAGGATCTGAGACTTCATGGTTTCCAGACACTGGTGCCACCAACCATGTGTCAAATGATTTGAGTAATTTGAACATTGCTGCTGAGTACCAAGGAAGTAACAAGCTGCAGATGGGAAATGGCTCAGGTGTGTCTATTGCTCATATAGGTAACTCTACTTTAAAATTTCATTCTGGACCAAGACATTTCATTCTTAGGAATCTTCTTCATGTGCCTAGCATAACAAAAAATCTTCTTAGTGTTTCTCAATTTGCAAGAGATAACCGTGTTTTCTTTGAGTTTCATCCCAACTATTGTCTTGTGAAGGACCTTACCACCAAACAAGTTCTTCTTCAAGGGAATGTTAGAGATGGCCTTTATCACTTCAACCTACAAAGTCACAAGTCTACTTCAAGCCCTCCACCCATTCCATCTTCCGGTCCCAATTACAGGGGTTCTTCCAAGAAGTCTAACTTAGACAATATCCCTGCTGTTTGTTCTATTTCCATTCCAAAAACTGTAGATCTAAATGTTTGGCATAGAAGGCTTGGTCATCCAACCTTAGATATTGTAAAAAAAGCTTTGTTAAGCTGTAATGTTAGCTACTCTTCCATTAATGAAAATGCCATTTGCCATTCTTGTGCTGTTTCAAAGAGCCATAGATTACCATATAAAGATTTTGATACAGTATATAACCATCCTTTTGCTCTTATACATAGTGACATATGGGGACCTGCTCCTGTCAAGTCTAGAAATGGTTTTCAATACTACATCAGCTTCATTGACCAATACACCAAGTTCACATGGATTTACCTGTTGAAATCTAGAGTCGAAGTTCATGGAACATTCACTCACTTTAAATCCCTCATTGAAACACAATTCAACACCAAAATTCAAGCCCTTCAAACTGATGGTGGTGGTGAATACATAGGTCTAACCAATTTCCTTAAAGAAAATGGAATTGTTCATAGGATTTCTTGCCCATATACACCTCAACAAAATGGGATGGCCGAAAGAAAGCATAGGCATATTGTAGAAATGGGGTTATCCTTGTTGTCTCAAGCCTTGTTGCCTAGTAAATTTTGGGATGATGCCTTTATCACTTCTGTATATTTAATAAATAGAATTCCAACCAAATCTTTGGCTTACAAAACTCCACTTGAATGTCTTTATGGTCATAAACCTTCTTACACCAATCTAAAGATCTTTGGTTGCTTGTGTTATCCGCATTTGAGACCTTTCAACACTCATAAACTACAATTCAGATCTGATGCTGGTGTATTTTTAGGATATAGTGGATCTTATAAAGGTTACAAAATCTTGTTACCTAAGGGAAAAGTAATCATCTCCAGGGATGTTCTATTCGATGAAAATAAATTTCCTTACCCCACTTTGTTTAGCAAAGACACCCTACCACCTGTTCATGTTCAACATTTTTTCCCTACCCTTAATCCTTCTACTGTCCCAATCCACCCTAATTCTTTTCTTATGCCAGCCCACTCCAACCCTTCCAGCCAACATAACATTATCGATAATAATTCTCAACTTCACTCCACTTCATGTTTTCATTCTCCTTCAGTTGTTCAATCCTCCCATACCAGTCCTCCTCTTCATCCGGAGTCACCTATAAATAGTGATAAGTCACCTGAGTTCATTTCCCAGTTGCAAGACACTGTTTCGATTCCTATTGTACAAGTGCCACAACAACAGATCAATCGTCACCATATGATGACAAGGTTTAAAACTGGAAATTTGAAGCCTAAAGCTTTCATGACAAGTGTTGCTTCTGAAAAAGAACCTCAAACCGTTCTTGAAGCTTTTCAAACAAAAGAGTGGATGTCAGCTATGGTAGATGAATTTGATGCTTTAACAAAGAATAATACTTGGACTCTCACTGAGCTGCCTCCCGATAAGAATCTGATTGGTTGTAAATGGGTGTTCAAATTGAAGAAAAATATTGATGGCACAATTATGAGACACAAAGCTAGGCTCGTAGCTCAAGGTTTTACACAGACAGCTGGTTTTGATTTCACTGACACTTTCAGTCCAGTGGTTAAGCCTACAACTATAAGAATCATCCTTGGCGTTGCTGTCCAAAACCTATGGTCTGTGCTTCATTTGGATATCAATAATGCTTTTCTTCATGGAGATTTGGAAGAAACTTTGTATATGAAGCAGCCACCAGGTTTTGAGAGGGGGAACAATAAGGTTTGCAAGTTGAACAAAGCCATTTATGGGCTTAAACAAGCATCAAGAGCTTGGTTCACTAAAGTGAAGTCTGTGGTTCTTGATCTAGGATACAAGAATTCTGTTGCTGATACTTCTCTCTTCTACAAGAAAACTGAAAAAGGTGTCACATATTTGTTAATCTATGTTGATGATATATTGATTACTGGAAGTTTAGAGAGTGAGATAAACTGGACGATTCAGGAACTTGAAAAAATATTTTCTTTGAAAAATCTAGGATCAGTTCATAATTTTCTTGGGATAGAGATTGACTATGCAGGTTCAAGAATGCATCTCAAGCAAACCAAATACATCAGTGATTTGCTTGAGAAAGTTAACATGTTAGAGGCCAAGGGAATCAATACACCGATGATCACATCACCTCCACTATCGAAGGTTCAAGGTACTCCAATTGATGATTCTACATTCTATAGAAGTGTTGTTGGAGCTCTTCAATATTTGACTATTACAAGACCTGAGATAGCTTACAGTGTTAATAAAGTTTGCCAATTCATGTCTAATCCTTTGGATTTGCATTGGAAAGCAGTAAAGAGGATTTTGAGATATTTGAATGGAACTAAAGAATATGGGATTATGATCACTAAACAAAACAATTTCAGTTTAGTTGGTTTTTCTGATTCAGATTGGGCAAGTGATGTTGATGATAGAAAATCAGTAACAGGAATGTGCGTTTATCTTGGAGATAACTTGATTTCTTGGTGTTCTAAGAAACAAAAGTCAGTGTCAAGATCAAGTACAGAGGCTGAGTATAGAAGTCTTGCTCATGCTACTGCAGAAATTATGTGGATCAATTCATTGTTGGATGAATTGGGGATTAAACTTGATAGAGTTCCAATCATTTGGGTTGACAACCTCAGTGCGATATCGTTGGCATCTAATCCGGTTCAGCATGCAAGGACAAAGCACATAGAGTTGGATTTGCATTTTGTTAGAGATCAAGTCTTGAAGAATCAAATCAGAATTCAACACGTTCCTACTCTTGATCAAGTGGCTGATATTTTCACTAAACCATTAAGCCATCAATTCTTTGTGAGGCTAAGAAATAAACTCAATGTACAACCATTAGTCCCACATGAATTGAGAGGGGATGTCAACATTTGTGGTGATGGCAGTTACAAACAAGAACAAAAGATCAGAGAATCAACCCCAAATCCCTCAACCTTTTCACTTCTACCTTTTATGCATGGTATAAAAGGGAAAGATTCCATGTGTGGTCCCCCACCCATTAATGCAAAGCTGGAACAGCTCCAAGGACATATGAAGACTACACACAAAGGCATCGGATGAATACATTGTCATGTAGCAATATTTCCATTAATATATATAGCATAGATAGGATCCTTTTGTAATATATATTGTCCATAATTTTGAAGTAATGTAAGCACAGCAGAAAACTCATCCCATCATGATCTTCTTTACTGTTGTATTTGCTAGCTATTGCATTTCTTTCACTGACAAATCATAACTTCAACCCTAAACATTAGAACTGAAGAACAATATTCACTGCAGACAGAATTTCGTTGGTTTAGATGGTACATCAGATCTACATTACAATGAAAAAGAAAAGATTAAGGTGAAGACGGTCGAAACATCACTGCTTCTAGCTGGTTGCTTTTCCAGCAACTCTTTGCGCGATCCAACCCAAACCATCATACAAGCCTTCACCAGTTAGTGCGCAGCAAGCTTGGATATGCCAATCGTGGTTCTTGATACTATGAAGAGATAGTGCATCAGTTAGCTCAGCAGGTGTCATTGCATCCTTGAGATCCTGTTTGTTTGCAAAGACGAGCACAACTGCAGTTTGGAGATCCTCGTTCGGAAGCAGTTTAAATATTTCATCTTTGATTATGGAGATCCTGGCTCTATCAGTGCTGTCTATAACTACTATAACAGCATGTGTCCCACGATAATAAGTTGTCCATGATGTCCTTAGCCTATCTTGCCCACCAAGATCCCAGACCTGAAAGTGTGTGTGTTTGTGTGTGATGAGAGAGAGACCAGTTACATCAGTTGATACCCAAAGAAAACTGAAGTTAGCTAAGCAAATTAGGATAACAAGTCCTCAGAAAAGAACAATATGAGGTCGAGCTGTTACATTCTGTTCTTGGAACTTTCATAGCCTACGTGAGAAGACGAAATCGCCTCCAACCATTACAGTGAGAGGATTAGAAAAACTAAGTTACGACCAATTACACGCCTGGTTCTAATAAGTACTACTCTATAAGTCCTACATAGCTATACTAGTTCCCAAGTTAAACTATGCAAAAACGACTCTGGGTAGAATAACTTAGTTAATGAGGACTTATTATTATTATCAATACTTAAACCTTGCATAAAGTCCTACATAGCTATACTAGTTCCCCATTAATACTTAATGGGGAACTAGTTCCCCATTATTATCAATACTAGTTCCCCATTACTACATTATTATCTATACTAGTTCCCCATTATCAATACTAGTTCCCCATTATTATCAATACTATAATTATCAACACTTAAGCCACTGGAATGTATGCAAAACTAGTTCCCCATTACAACATAGCTATATTGCAATTGAACGTCGTGGTAAGATATGATCAATTTAGGCAACCCACAAAGTGGGAAGAAGGGTTATAGTTCATAGCTACATTTTCTAATCCAGACATTTCAAATGTCATCTTTTGGGAGGGTAAGACAGGTATTACGTGGCTGATATTTGGAAAAACACAGCACCTCTAGAAAAAGGAAGGATATTTAACTATGCTATAGCTTTATGAAATTATGTGATGGCAATGAAACAACACTTTCATGGCCAAGCACGATCGTCATGATGAACAGGCCCAAGACTTTGCTTTACTTATTAATGGTTGATGAATTATCCAACAGATTATGCAAAGTTACTCAATTTACAACTTCTGTGACACTAACACTAAAAATTATATTCAATCTCAATATGATCAACCTCAAGTTAAGCATCAAGAATGTATTCAATCCCAACCAGACACCATCAGCAACTGTGTGTTCTTGCATCAAAATACAAAAATCGAGAGAAAACCTATAACTTCAAGACAACAAATATATCAAGAAATGTAAAAGAACATCAATAAGAAATTCTTGATTCAATCACATTCCTTCCATCCACCACCTAAAATCTCAGAGGACAACTAGTATTCAAGCTCAATCGATTCAATCCAACAAAAACAAAATTCAGATATACTTAAAATTCAACAAAGGCACAAAAAAAACACTACCTCAAATCGAATATTCTTGTAAACGATCTCCTCCACGTTGCTGCCAACGGTTGGATGCGTCGTAACCACCTCTCCCAGATGAAGCTTGTAAAGCGTCGTCGTTTTGCCGGCGTTGTCCAGTCCCACCACCACGATCTTGTACTCCTTCGCCGGAAATAACATGAACCACATCTTCGACATCAGTGCCCCCATCGATTCTCTGTAATTTTTCAGAATCGGAAAATCAAGATCCAACACAAACGGATACACACATACCTAACAAATTACTGAAAACCGAAGAAAAATCGAACCTTTCAGATATGAATCCGATTCGTTCTTGATGATAATTAGATTAGAGAAACTGATTCTTTTGTGGGTTTTAGTGAATTTGCTTTGTTCCTTCGAAAGTAATCGAAATTATTGTAAAAGGGGTGGGTGGAGTCAGAGTTGGATGGCATTGGATATTTATAATTTTTGGGTCAAGGTAAAACTAAAAGTTGTGACATTATATTTGTTTTATTTAAATTTTGTTAATTTATAATTCCATCATTAAATAAAATAAAAAAATAAATTAAAAAAAAAAACTACTCACTATTTATTACTCCATAACCTATAAACTTAGATACAGGCACCCCAAAATCATCTTAATCCACTTAAATATTTTAAATCTTATTTATTTAAATATATAATTGAGAATTTTCTTACTCCACATTCTAGAGTTATTTATCCTATGTATCAATTTTATAAATAGTTTGATTGCTTACATGGCGATCTAAATACTACCACTTTTTTAAGTGTCAAATAATAAGAGACTTTAATTAGATTTTATGTCACATTTATGTTAGAATTAAATATTAATTAAGAAACTTTTAAATGTATTAATTATTTATTGCCTTAATTGTGAAATTTATCATAAATATAAATTATATGAAAATTATATGTTAGATTTTATGTCCTATACGTATTATTAATTCTATATTTAAAAATTATAAGAAATAATTATAAGTGTACGGGAATGATTTTTAAATTTAGGTATAAATTTTAGAAACATAAATTAGAATTATTAAATTCAAAACTAGCATAATTTTGTGCAAGTATATTTTGATTATATTTTTAAACTAAGGAATTATTAATTTTTAGAATGATTAATTTTTATGTATCTCAATAAAAATATAAAACTTCACGAAATAACAAATTTGAAGACAAATAATAATTTTTTATGATTTAAAAGAGCATTAAAGTAATAATTTATCATTTAAATAATAAAAAAATGTAATGATCTTGGAGTAATTTTTTCATTTTTAATATTAATTCATTATACATTGGCCAAGTCCATAGTATATTTATATTTATATTTTATTTTATTTTATATGTTTCTTTTATCTATGTAAACTAAAAAGGTTATATTGATTTAATTATTTAAAAAAAATTTCCTATGTAATGGATTGGATATAATAATATAATACATCATTTAAAAAAATAAAATATAATATACTATGTTATATATTCTCAAAAAAAATTTCATTATTAAAATGATTAATTAACTTAATGTATCATCATTCATATTTAATGAAAAACATGCATATTTCTATATTTTATTTTATTTTACATATATTTTTTACTTATTTAAATTTTTAAAAATTATATTAATTTAATATAAAATTAAAAAAAAATTCCCGTGGGCACGGGCATAATACTAATATCTATCCAATCGCGAGTTTAAATATCAGTATAACTTTGTCACAGATTATTCATCTAATTATATACCCAGTTATGTGTTTAAATATCAATAGCAATACATTTGATCTACTTCATTACTTACACTATCCCATTCACAACCCACGACAACCCGACCCAACAAAATAATATACATTTCTCTCTCATTCACATACACAACCTACAACCCAACTCAACCTATCTTTTTAATAAAATATTTATTTATCTCTCTTCTATATATATATATATATATATATATATATATATATATATATATATAATTATATTTTATTATTTTGAGATTTTTAATAATAATTATATTTAAAGTAAAAATAAAATGAAAAAAAGAAGAATAAGTATATAATTTTAAGATTGAGAAAAGAAATATATTTTTTATTGTGATCAAAATATGTCAATATTACATTCTATTTGTAGAGAAAATAAAATTATGAATTTTGATTATTTTTATTTTTAGAAAATAATAATTTAACTATCATTTATTTAAAATCTAAATTATATATAAAATAAATTAATAATAACCAATCACAATGTGACAAATGTCACATTGTGAGGTCAAAGCATGGGTTGGAGGGGTTGAGGTTTGGGTTGGTCAGCGAATTATTCTGCAACCGGTTGCCTTATTTTTTTTTTATTTATTTTTTTATTTAATTTTATTTTGTCGTATGCGAACCACCCATTACTTGGGTCATCAATGGGTAGTCTTAAAAGACTAGCCATTTAATTATGTACGGTGCACTCTGGCATATGTCAGTACATATAATATTATAATCTATCATGTATCGAAATAGGCAAAAGCTCCCGTGCGCCCGGGGACACGGAAAGATGCTCCGTGTCCCCATGTGAACACAACCCTCCCCTCCAATCCTATTTAAACCTATGTATTGCTAGGGGTTTAAATTGTAAAGGGGCATGAAAATTGTAAAGGCGCACAGAATCTGCTCCGTGCGCCCGGGTGCACAGGAGCCTCACTCATGGAAATATTCATTTTATAATTGTATTTTCAAAGTTACTAATTCATAGTCTATCAAATGAATCTAAATATCGGTATAATCCACCGCCTATAAAATGAATCTAAATATCAGTAATTTATCACATGAGACTTATAAAGATTAAGTGTAAAATCTTCCTCCACAGATAGACTCTTGTTTGACAGTTGGATTAGTTTGGAAATTAAGCATGGTTGGAAACGCATGCAAAACAATCTGGTACAGCAAAAACGGTTAAAAGTCAATTTTGAGATATTTTGGAATCAAGTTACGTGAGCCTGTATAGGGTGGTTTTTGGCAGTTCCAACGAGTTTGTTTTGGACGGTTATGAGCTCAAGATTATAGTTGGGATTCCAGGCTTTCCATTGGAGTTTGTTTTGGACGGTTATGAGCTCAAGATTATAGTTGGGATTTCAGGCTTTCCATTGGTATATGAAACAGTTATTTTGGAGATCATGTCAAAGGCCAAAATCAATAGACAACAGAGCAAGTTAGCTTAGTTTTCTGAAATTTCAATTTGAGTGTGAAATGTATCTTTCCTTCATTTTTAAGTGATTCTCTCTCTTGCTAACCCATCAATTGATTAAATAACCTCCTAACCTCAAGTGGATATAGATTTTCATGATCGAACCAATATAAATACTTGTCTTCAACGTTTTACATTCAATTTATATTGCTGATTTTTTTTTACTGTTATTTGAAGTGCTAATCCAAGTGTTACAACATCCAGACCAGCAGCGTGACAAGACTAATCATTTAAATACTTAACCAGCTGTGAAATGTGAGTTAATACATATAATCTATCATGAGATAAATCTGATACTTATATTTCCAAAGTCGCTTTAATAGTATGTTAAACGTATGAGACTAATCAAATACTTGTATTTTCAAATAGATAAATTCGATAATTATATTTCCAAAATCACATGAACAAATTATGTTAAACGTATGAGACATTGAGACTAGTCAAATACTTGTATTTTCAAAGTCAGTAATCCACCAACGAATCTAAATATTTGTATGGCAAAAGCTCCTACGCCCCCAGAGACACACCGTGCCCCCATGGGAACACAATCATCCCTCTCCATATTTTGTATATATAATTTATCACGTATAAGACTAATCATTTAAATATTTACCGTGAGTCAATACATGTAATCTATCCCAAAATAAATATGATACTTATATTTTCAAATTACTTAAATAATATACTCCTATCGTCCAGTTCTAAAGTGTCCGTTTGCTTTTTGCACTTAGATTAAGGAGTATTATTATTATATGTAAAGTGGGTAGTTGTATTAGAGGGAAGTGGTGGGCTATACTGTGTACTTTTTTACTAAACATGGGAAATGAATACCTTTGAACCAAACGCCAAAAATAGTAAAATTGACACCTTAGTAGCGGACGGATGGAGTACCACTTTAAAAGTATACTCCCTCCGTCCCAGGTTAAGAGGGTCATTTTTCTATGTTGGTCGTCCCACCCAAAGAGTCCCCTTTCCTTTTTTACATACATGGGACCCACACACCCCCTCTAATACAATTAAAATATGGGACTTACACTCCCACTAATACAACTACTCACTATACATTAAATAATAATATTCCTTAATCTACGTGCAAAAAAACAAATGGTCCTCTTACGCCGGGACGGAGGGAGTATTTGATTAGTCTCATACTCCATCAATTAAAAGAAATGTTCATTTATGAATCACTTTTAATGAAGCACAATTTATCCGGTTCGGATCTCTGGTTACATTTTGGTGTTACATCTCATATTACAAACCGTTGCTTAATTGACACGTAGGATAAAACTATTCTATACCTTAACAATCAACCCTAAGGGAAAATGTTGAGATTTTCTCTCCACATACGTATCACTCATCTTAACGCGTGTATCAGAAGATATAACACCAAAATATAACAACACATCCACTTAGATTGATATTGAGTTCCCCTTTTTGTCCAAAATCTAAATAGGCAAAAGCTCCTGTGCGCCCGGGGACACGGAAAGATGCTCCGTGTCCCCGTGTGAACACAGCCTCTCCTCCAATCATATTTAAACCTATGTATTGCTAGGAGTTTAAATTGTAAAGGGGCATGAAAATTGTAAAGGCGCACGGAATTTGCTCCGTGCGCCTGGGTGCACAGGAGTCTCACTCATCTAAATATTGGGGTAAAATGGTTTGTATAAGATGAAAGTATATTTTGGATATAGTATCGATTTTACTTATTTACCCCTCTGAAAATCTCACATTCAATGGCATTTCCATTGCTCTTCTAGTTTTCTCCGCCAACCCACCTTCCTTCTACTCTTAGCTACTCTCCTGCTACTTCCGATACCTCCACCCTCCACGGCGGTGCTCCGATGGCGCAATCTCTCAACATCTCCATTTCCATTCCCCGCTCCACCAAACGCGCCCTCCCTTTCTCCAATTACTCCGTCTCCCGTTTTGCATTCACCAACAACCCTTGCAAAACCTCAGTGTGCATAAGAGCTACCGCATCGGGCACCAATCCCTATGTGTTAACATCCGAAAACGGAGTAGGAAGCGTTTTGTCTGCTGCGGTTACTGATTCCAGCTCGATTGAGATCGATACGGTGACGGAGGCGGAGCTGAAGGAGAACGGGTTCCGGAGCACGCGGCGGACGAAGTTGATCTGCACGATCGGCCCGGCGACGTGTATGCCGGAGCAGTTGGAGGCACTTGCCGGCGGTGGAATGAATGTGGCGAGGATTAACATGTGCCACGGCACGAGGGAGTGGCATCGAGAGGTGATTCAACGTGTGAGGATGTTGAATGAGGAGAAGGGGTATGCAGTTGCCATTATGATGGATACTGAGGGGAGTGAGATTCATATGGGGGATCTCGGTGGTGCTTCATCGGCCAAAGCTGAGGTACTCGTTGAAATATGATGATTTTATGATTATTTTAGGTTTGATTTGATTTTGTGTCTATGGTTGAAAAAGGGGACTTTAGTTTCAGAATTAAATTTGAGTGTAGTTGCTGTGATTTTGAATTAGGGTTCTGTTTGGTGGAAATGTGTACTGTATGTTTGAGAAAAAGAGATCATTTTTACTGCCTTTTAGACTTTGCAATGCATAGTCACTATTAAATGTGTCTGAATACTGAGTTTGTAGTTGTGTTTCTGTATAACTTGTGCAGGATGGTGAAATATGGACGTTCAGTGTTCGAGCTTTTGATTCAGTTGTTCCAGAACGCACTATTAGCGTGAATTATGGTGGCTTTGCTGAAGGTTTAAAGCATGTTTTTATCTTTTTTGACCAATCTGTTTAGGAATTATTTGCAGTAATTGTTTTGGCATTCATGTTGTGTGCTTTTGAATGTGACAGATGTAGAAGTAGGCGATGAGCTTGTGGTTGATGGTGGAATGGCGAGGTTTGAAGTGATTGAGAAAATTGGTCCAGATGTTAAGTGTCTCTGCACTGATCCTGGACTTCTGTTACCTCGGGCAAATCTTACCTTTTGGCGTAATGGGAGCCTAGTACGGGAACGTAATGCTATGCTACCTACAATATCCTCTAAGGCATGTCATTTTCTTTCAACCTGCTTTCTTCAAAATTTCAAAAATGATAATTTCCAATTTCATTCAGGCAATGTTTCCGAGTGTTAGGCCTGGTTCTTCTTGAATTCTCGTTTATCTTCTATTGATTGTCTATATTCTCTAGCAACATAGTTGTAGATGCTTAGCAATGTAAAAGGAAGTAAATTGAATTTTTAATGTTAAGCTTCATATAAAAAATAAAGCTTTTGAAGAAAGGATAACTATATCTACAGAGTCCAGCTGTCAAAGTGCTGTGAGATGTTTCTTTATCAGGATATAGCATGCCTAAATTTTGCCTTCATTATGTTTGTATGAAAGAACACTCATAATTTATTACTGGATTTTGGCCCAATGCATGTCATTAGGTGGTAGAATCCAAGGCTTAAGCCATAGTGTTAGTAATCTTCTGTCTTACTTATCTGTATTCACTGCTTCATTCAGATAACATATGATTCTCGGCTTTGAGCTAGACATATTGTCTTCCACTTTGCTGTTTTAGTATGGATAATGTATATAATACCATTGCTTTTTTTTTTTAAAAAGTACTATATTCTACCATTGAAATTTTTATTTGAACAAAATTGGGAAATCATAAGGACAAAATAGTGGATGATGGGAACTAAGTGAATGAGTTCCCTGACATGTATGAGTTGGAAATATTTGAAAATTTTATTAACTTGACTACCCATCTTATGTAATTGGGAGTGGAATGGACTTGAGTGAGTGGGTGATGAAGAGAGTAACTGCTTTTGTGAATTCTGGTTGAGAACTGATACAATCAACTGAAACGGAGAATGCCCTCTCGTGCAGAGGCCAGAGAGTTTCTGGCCCAGGCTCCCAGCCACAAGCTGAAATAACTAAGAGAAAAAAAAATCAACTTCCTACATAACCAATAATCCCCACTGAACTTGTTCCACTTGTTCTACAACCAACTTAGAACAGTATCGCAACTAGTGTGAAAGACCAGAGAGCATGCTGCCACATCATTAGGATTGCACCGGCATAACATAAGCTACCTAAATGTTTTCAGCATTTGCCAGCTGTTGCATGCTTTGCTTCCTCCACGAAGTTCACTTTCAAACCTTTTAGTTTCTTCTCTGATTTCTCTCTCAGCTAATGGTTTTCCCCATATCTATTTCAAACCCACACTCTAAAGGAAAGCCTTCTCCTCAAGTCTAAAAGTAGGAAATTTTCCCTCAAGTCATCCATACTATTCAGTTGTTTCATCCGCTACCCGTCTATCTAATCAATAGTTGTACCACCCATCTATCATTTAGTTGGACAGACTGCTGCGTTAGTATCTCCTTTGGCTCACATAAATACTCCTGGAACTGTAACCCCATAGGCGATTTAATGATATCACATTGACTTTTCCCAAATTTGGATGATGCAAACTAGAACATTGTTTAAGACTGGTGGCCTTCTTTAAAGGTCATTTTTTTTATTACATTTGTGGTTTGAAGATGTTTTGTGACGGACACTCTTTTGTCGTTTTACTCAGGATTGGTTGGATATTGATTTCGGAATTGCTGAAGGTGTTGATTTTATTGCTGTATCATTTGTCAAGAGTGCGGAAGTTATGAAGCACCTTAAGAGCTATATTAAAGCCCGGGCACGTGATAGGTGAGTTGTGTGTTCAATAATCACAGATGACTATTTCTTGAAGCTTTTCCCAGTTGGTCGCTTTGCCTTAGGAATTCACTGCCTATTGTTCTTATTCAGTTTCTTTTCGTATCTATAACCATGGTATACAAGCTATAAGCTTTTTTTTTTAAAAAGGAAAGAAACCACCCATACCTAGTTGTATGAAAAAGCATCTGCCTTTATCAGGATGCTATTCAAGCCGCCACAAAGATGTTTTTTATGCAGAATACATGAGATTGCTTCCAAGTTCCAAGTTAAAGTTCAATAAAACTCCAAGTTAAAGTTCAATAAACTAGGCTATTATCTTAAGTGAACCTCATGTAACTAACGCACGTTAATTTGGTGGTGCAGTGACATTTCCGTAATTGCAAAGATAGAAAGTATAGATTCATTGAGGAACTTGGAGGAGATCATCCAAGCATCAGATGGAGCAATGGTGGCAAGAGGAGACCTTGGTGCACAGATCCCTCTGGAACAGGTTCCATCAGAACAGCAGAGGATTGTCCAAGTCTGCAGGCAATTAAATAAGCCCGTTATTGTAGCTAGCCAGTTGCTTGAATCAATGATAGAATATCCAACTCCTACAAGAGCTGAAGTAGCTGATGTTTCCGAGGCAGTTCGCCAGCGATCAGATGCCTTGATGCTTTCTGGTGAGTCAGCCATGGGACAGTATCCTGAGAAAGCATTGACTGTTTTGAGAAGTGTTAGCCTGAGAATCGAGAAATGGTGGAGAGAGGATAAACATCATGAGCCTATGGAGCTACCCGGTATAGCATCTTCTTTAGCAGACAGTATTTCAGAGGAGATATGCAATTCTGCTGCTAAGATGGGTAAGAATCATTTTTCTCCATTTTCATCAACACAATTTCAGTATCTAGCAAATATCGTTCCAATGTCCACACGTTCACCCCAACACTTACATTTTTTCCATAACATTTGATCATCTTAATATTTAGTCACCCAACAGTTTTATTCATAAACTAATGCTGGTCTAATTGCAGCCAACAATTTGGAGGTGGATGCTATTTTCGTGTACACAAAGAATGGTCATATGGCATCTCTTCTGTCGCGCTGTCGACCTGATTGCCCAATTTTTGCATTCACTACATCTACATCTCTACGTAGGCGCCTGAATCTGCAGTGGGGTCTGATACCATTCCGTTTAAGCTTCTCCGATGATATGGAAAGCAATCTTAACAAGACTTTCTCCTTGCTCAAAGCCCGGGGTATGATAAAATCCGGTGACCTGGTAATTGCTGTCTCTGATATGCTGCAGTCTATTCAAGTAATGAATGTTCCATAGAGGTTACTTGATTGGTTCTTCAAGACCACTCCTCCATCAATAGCTATTCTTAGCAGTAGCATTGCGATAGTCTGGATATCGGTGTGAAAGTTTATAACGAAGAGTCGAACCACTCATCACCCTCATTGGCATTTCGTGTCGAGGCTTTTTCAGCTTAGCAAATATTGAGTGATCAAAATAAGTCTTGTTGAGATCTTGTGTGTCTGTGTACTCTTTTTGTAGCAAATGTTGAGTGTATCAAAATATAAGTTGTTTCCCCTCCTTTCTCTTTTGTTTACAACAATGGTGGTGCATTTTTACTCATGACTTGTTCGTTTTCGTTCAACACAACAGTATCACTTCTTATTGAAGTATGTCCATCACAAAAAATTGCACGAAGTGTGTTTCGTGAGACCGTGTTATGTTATGGCTTAGTTTGGGTGTTTGGACATATAAGTTTGATCATCTCACGCGAGACAATCTCACGGAACGTTGATGTTTAGTATGATTTCTTTCACAGTCTACTCTTTCTAATGACCTAATCAAACTAATTATATTTATTTATGAATAATTATTTTTGTGTTAATAGATGACCTAATCAAACTAATTTTATTTATTTGTGAATTATTATTTTTATGTGTTATTAAATCAGGTCTTGAGTCTAAAGCCAATAAGACTGAGCAACTAGAGGGTGAATTGACAGCTTTGGAGTTTTTCCCCCTCTCTCTAGTGTAATTATGATGATAATGGTATTGAATTATATATAATGGGTCCTAATCTTTAGTGCTAAATAATATATTTTTTTCAAATGCTAATCTTTTTTAAGCTTCTGCTAGTTATATCGTCTTGACTTTTTCAACCGATGATATAAGGGTGAAATTATTTGTATGCTATTGGGAAGATAAACATTAGGGCGTTCATACATTATATACTAATGTTTTTCTAAACATGTCTTAATAGCATCATTTTAACTCTCATCAACAACTTTATACATCAAAATATACATCATTTATATTAGTATTGATTAATTTACATAATTAAAAAATAAAGTTTCTTAATATACACACATAAACGTACGTAAGAAGTAATTTTTAAATAAAGGATCAATCCAACCACTGTTTCATGGAATATTTTCATTGAGACGGATTAAAATTTAAAATATTTTTAATAAAAATATAATACTCGAATTAATAAAAAATAATAATGATATATAAATTATTTCATGAATAATTTATAATATAAATAAAAAGTAGTATAAATATTTTTAATAAAATATGATAATTATATAAAAAAAACACTTAATTAAGAATATCTCTCAACTAAGTATTCCTCTCAAGATTAAATCTTGGAACATGGGAGTATTCATTTGATGAATTCATCAAAGCATTTGTTATATATTGTCGTATGACACTAGTACATTTAAAATACAACTATTTTTAACTACTTATTAATGTGATATATTTGAGATGATTTGATAATAATAATAATACAATAATATAGTGTTTCTAACTATTATTATATATTTTCATATCTCGAGATATTCTTTTCATGTATTTATTACTACCATCATTTCTTCTTTAACATCCACAAAATTCTTATACATTTAATAATTTTCTTTCAAATATATAGTCCACGAGATTTGTTATCCAAAGAAATTCAATATAAAGATCGATACTACATAATATGAAAATGACATTGCGATCAAAACCAGATGAAAGGTTACGTTATTGATTTATTGTCATATTCAATTTCTAGTGGACATGTGTCCCAACTTCTTCCTATTGTTATTTAATATATACAGTATTATATAATAATAAATTAAATACTCCCTCCGTCCCATAATACTTTTCCCACTTTTCTTATTTGTTTGTCCCACAAAATCTTTCACCCCCCAAAAAAGGAAACACCACTTTATCCAACAACCTCAAAAGTTACTATAATTTCAAATTTGCCACTCCTTTTTCACACACATATCATTACTTTATACTTTTTAATTACCTAAAAATACTACAATACCCTCCAAAGTCAATAAAGTTGATCAAAAAGTGCAATTTTTCTTAAACAACGTGGAACAGTAAATGTGAAAAGTTTTCCGGGACGGAGGGAGTATATAGTAATTTAACGTTATATGTTACTCTCTCCGTTCCATAAAACCTTTC
This sequence comes from Pogostemon cablin, assembly GCA_023678885.1. Lineage (NCBI taxonomy): Eukaryota > Viridiplantae > Streptophyta > Magnoliopsida > Lamiales > Lamiaceae > Pogostemon > Pogostemon cablin. The sequence goes on from CM042989.1 coordinate 1,550,170, forward strand.
ACACTTTCCTCATTTGTTTGTACTACAAAACATTTCACACCCCAAAAAAGGAAACAACACTTTATCTAACAACCTCAAAAGTTCCTTTAATTTCAAATTTACCACACCTTTTTCATACACATATCATTACTTTATACTTTTTTATTATCTAAAAATACCACAATACTCTCCAAAGTCAATAAAGTTGGTCAAAAAGTACACATTTTCTTAAATAACGTGGAACAGTAAACGTGAAAAGTAATATGGGATGGAAGGAGTATAATATATTAATATATATTTCTTTTTATTATAAACTTTTGTGTGTGTGTGTGAGAGAGAGAGTAAAATAGACCTATTAAGTATAAAATATACCTAAGATAAGTTTAGTTTTGAGGATTAAAAAGAAAAGTAGGGCCATCATTTTTATTTTAATTTTTTACTCTTTAGCTTTTCCTATCAAACACCTTTATGTCTTTATCTATCACCATCCTTAGAAATTTAATCATTGTTTTAAAAAATAATTGTGACACAAACTTCATCAAAATCGGTGCTAATTATAGGCTTTCATTTTATTTCTTTATATAAAATTATAAAAAAATTATTTCTTCCAATACTCTTTTCATACTCTTTGTATGTGTATTATTCTCTCCGTCCAATATCCCAACATCAATCTATTTGTTTGTTTTTTCACTTAAATTAAGAAATATTATTATTTTATGTGTAATGGGTAGTTGAATTAGTAGGGTATGTGGGTCTCATATTTTAATTGTATTAGTATGTGGGTGGGTCCCATGTATCTAAAAAGAAAAATTGATAAATTAAGAGTGGACGACCCAAAATGATAAAATGGATAAATTAACGGTGAATGGAGAGAGTATTATTTTTATGCATGTGTAATATATTATTGTATTAATATTGTGTGAACCTCATATTTTAATTATTTTAATGATATATGTGGATTCATATATGTAAAAAGAAAATTAAGAAAAAGTGGAGAAAGATTTGTTACAAAGGGAGTAATATTTATCAAACTATTAAATACATCATGTTATGCAACTTTCAAATGAGAAACCTTACACCACCAACTTATATGGTGTTTTTTTTTTTCAAAAAAAAAAACCCTTTTATTGTATATTAAACTTTTATTGTATATTAAAGTTCAATATAGAAAATATAAGAATTAAGAGAATTTTTCTTCTAAGATTTAATTCATAATTTCTTTTTTGGTACATTTCACAATAATAAAATTCATCTCCTAAAAAATAAATATCATTTTAATTCAAAACTTTAAAAAAAATATACTTAATTTTAAAATTGTCATGACTTTTTAACATATACTTTATATATTATTAATTATCTAAAATTATCATATATCTTCGCAAGCTCCTAAAATTAATCAAAAATTAATTGTACATAAAGATTAACATAATCGCGGTAAGTAAACTAAAATGAAGTATTTATGTTTGTATAATTATTGGTGGGCAATAATAGAGGGTGCCCTAGTTATATCAATGTGATGGGATATGCACTAAATTAGTACAACATCAGAATACTCAAACTTGGATTTTGATCCCAATTCCACCTTACATAAGATAAGCAACACATGGGCCCCACTAATACACACTCTGAAACTCATTAACATCTTCTATTCACTTCAACTGTATATTAAATTGACTGAAAATGACATTTATTTTTTTATTTATTTATACACCTCTAATCATCTTAATTTAATGTTGATTCCTCTAATCTCTCACCTCAATCTTTCATTTTCACTTATTTATTTCTTCTTCTTTTTCTTAGCTTGCATTTTTTATATTAATCATACTCCATATTATATACTTCCTCCGTCCCAAAATTGATTGCACTGTTACTGTAGATACGGAGTTTAAGAAATGTTGACTTTTTAGGGGTATTGTGATATTTTTAGGTAATAAATAAATTATAAAGTATGTTATGTGTGTTAGGTGAGTATGGTAAAGTTGTAATTAAGATGAACTTTTAGGGGTGGGTATTGATGTGATATTTCCTTTTTTGGAAAGGTGCAATCTATTTTGGGACGGATAAATGTGGAAAGTGTGCAATCAATTTTGGGACGGAGGGAGTATATATATATATATATATATATATATATATATATATATATATATATATATATATGTATGGTATAGTTCCACCTCACCCAATCCTGTATATGGTGTAGCAAATGTGTGGTTTGAAGAGCTAAAGGTTGAATTAGAATGTGATATCTCCATGAACATAGGACATCCACATATTTGAGCTATAGCATGTGATTTTTTTTTTAAATCATTTTCTTGATGAAGTTATTTTAATTTAATAAATCATAGAATACATAATGAGAAATTATGAAACTTGTAGCATGGTAAAAAATTAAAAATTACACTACCTTTCTTTATCCCTTCTTATTTCCTTTCATTATTTTACATGATTGAATTCTACTATATAGTAAGAAAATGGTTGGGCCATCTTTATGAAAAAAGAATAGGTGAAATCTTTAACTTTTATGAAAGTCACAAAAAAAAGTACAAGAAAAGTAAATAAAAAAGGTAAAGGATTATTAAAATTAATTAGTAGCCCATGTTCCCAAAAGTCATCAAAGAAAGAGATAATAATGACCACTTATATGAGCTTCAATTATTTCAAGACATCATTAAAACCCTACTCTTATAAAAGTTGTAGCACAAAAAATCAAACACATCAATTGCCATTTGTATTAGTCTAATCGATTATTTAAATTAATTTGAATTTATATATATATAAAAGTAAATACATTTGCTAATTTTCACTTTAATTTTTCTCTCATATTTCAATTTTATTGTATTTAAAAACTATTAAATTTTAATTTTGAGTTCATTTAATTTTTTTATCTCAATTATGAATTTTATTTATAGCATTAATAAATATTATTTTTTAAGTAACACCATAAATTTAGTAAATATTTTATTTTAAATATTTAACAAATTATAGATTAATATACCAATTCACAAAACATTTAAGGCAAATTATAGTGTGCATCTGGGTGCACCCCCATATACAAATATAACAAAAAATATATACAAATATGAGCAATAATGTATACAATATAATTGTTAGTTTTTTTAATGAAAAATTGAGTGTAAAAATATACAATTATTAAAAAAATATGTATACACTATTGAATAAAAAGTTATATACATATGGATGTTAGTTTTTTTAATGAAAAACTTAGTGTGAAAAAAGTATACAATTATTACAAAATACGTATACAAAATAGAATAATATGTATACAAAATAGAATAAAAAATCATACACATATGGTGCACCCAATATACACTCAACATTTAATTAATGTATTTTAATTTAATATAATTACATAAAACTTAGTATTATCAGTTTAACTCACACAAAATATTTTATTGGGATACTCTATTGTAAAATGGATTTTTGTAAGACGGGTTATGAGATGGGTCGATCCATTACTATATAAAGTATGCTTATTATATATGTAAAGTATACTTAATTGCAGTTAAATTATGTCAATAATAAATTATATTATAATACTCTAAAATCATATCTTATTTCATCATTCATCATATTTTAGAAAATATACTTTAACAATTATTAAATATATCTTATCTATATTATATACATACTTTAACATGTGTTACAAATCATCTCAAGTAACGTTTAATTAGAAGAATTTATCTATAGTTACTTAAAAATAAAGTGAAAAGTAAATAAAAAAGATTTGTACTGTTCCTTCCGTCCATCCTCAATGTATCAATTTGCTTTTTGCACGTGGATTAAAGAGTATTATTATTTTATGTGTAGAATGTAGTTGTATTAGTGGAGGGTGTAGGCCCCATATTTTATTTGTATTAGTGGAGGGTGTGAGTCCTATAGTCTAAAAAGAAAAATGAATAGATTAAGGATGAACGACCAAAATGATAAAATAGATAGATTGACACTATTTTTAAATTCTTGAACAACAAGGTGTACTAACCTACGATCAATTTCACAAGACTATAGTTTTTTTTTTATTATTGAAATTGCAATTATATTGTAGCTACTAGTAGAAACTAAGATGAAATAAGCAAACCTAAATAGTATAAATTGACGTTGTACATTAAATAATGGAACCAAACAAAGTACGTATATATTTATATTTATATAGATACATATATACATATTGATATCTTGTACAAAAAAGTACATAATTACTTTAGTGAAAGTACACGTAATTGAATAGTCACGTACTCGCATCGCTCTAAACTTCAAAATCATACAATTAATTTTTATTTTATTTTAATGTATGGTAAATTTTACTCCTATAATATTTACTCCATTATTTTCTTCTACTAAGTCATGACAAAATTCCACCATTATATTATATAACTTTAAAATACATTAAAAGTTTTTAAATTTTAATTTATTTATTTACCTTTTTTTCTTTTCGTACTCGTTTGTTTCTAATTTAAATCCCCCACGATTATGCATTACATTCTTGAAGTGATACACATACACTATTATTCATATACTCATAAATAATCATCCATCATTTACTTTCACAAAATAAAAAAATAAATCTAAAAAACAATTTGAGTGACCATTTTACCCTCATTCAAGTTAATCGGTCAAGAAAATCATCAACTAATATAGGTCAATATTCTAGGAAACCTAATTGACAATTATTATATAAAAAATAGAGGTCCCCTTCTACTATATGTTCAACTTAGAAAGATTGGAGAGTGGGGGACCTATCTTGTACACATACTTATTTATTACAACTAATTTATCGACTTTCACTTATGACTTATATCCAATTACATGGTCAAATAAAATTTTTATATTTTTTTTAACCCAAATAATAAAAAATAATGTTTTCATTTGAAAAAGAAAAAAAGAAAAAAAAACACTAGCTAGGTTATAACTTATAAGGTTCTCTTTAGATGAACTTGTCTTGTGAAAATATCAAAATTAATTATTTAAGTATGAACTATTGCAATTTTAATTATTTTTTATTTGTAATTATTAATTTTGATTTTTTTAATTTGATTTTAGTTATTTTTTTCAAATATTTAGTCATCCATATCACAATTTGTTCAATTTTGATCCAAAATTTAGATAAAAAGACTAAATTTGAACAAAAATAACTAAAATTGAACAGAAAAAAACAAAAATCGGGAATTGTAAATAAAAAAAAATATTAAAATTGAAGTCCGTTATACTTAAAGATCGAATTCTGATAGTTTCCCCTCTTATTAATGACTACATATCACAATTTAAAAAAAAAAAAAATCTTGTATTTATCTTCTTCAATTTCCCAACTTTAAGCATCGAGAAACTTTCGTGGTGTCATGTCCCAAACTCCCAATATTCCTATCCTTGTTTGGATGCAAAAAATAAAATAAAAAAAATTAAAATTGCATGAATTTATTTCTTTATGCACAATTATGGAAACATGTACAACATAGGGTATACATACCCAACTTACCTGGGGCCGGGTAGGGTTGGGGAGATCCAGTATCAGGTCGACACGTGTCCTCTAAGGTTGAGGAAGGTTTAAGGCCGCGTTTGTATTTCGGGAATTTAATAATTGGTGTTTTACGTGTAATTAATTAACTTCTTATTATTTTTAATTAATAATTAATAAGATTAATCAAGAGTGATTGAGTGAAGAGTTGGAGCGGCGAAACCACTCCAGTGGTCACGTTTTGTCAGTTTATTATTCTTTGAAAATGTATATTGAGCAATAATTTGTTTGAAGTGATTAAATGTAGTATTTTATTATACTACTCTGATTACCTTAGTTTAATAAAATATGATTAATTGGCATAACATGATAATCTTTAATATATTCGTCTGCAATGATTTAAATTTAAAAAAGGTTGATCAGCAATTAAAAATAAAGTAAGGTATTTCAAATATAATAATTTTTTTCTTATAATCATTTTATCACCATCGACTTAATTTGAAAAATAAATGTGTTTTAATTCAGATCGATAATACAAAAAATAAAAATATAAAAATTATGTCACCTTAATTAAAAGTATCAAAATAGCATAACTAGAAAGGTTCTAGAAATTAAACTTGGTAAAATTTGTGCAGTGATTTTTGCTACTTAGAACTGTACATACTACACAAGCCCTTTACCCCTTATAAAATACTCCATACAATTACATTATTTATAAATTCCATTTTCATAATATATTTTTTAATTACAATATTTTACACAAGGATTCTTATCAATGCATAGCATTGCATTTATATCCCAACATATGCGCCTTCTCTATCTTTTCATTATTATAGGTTTGAATTTAAAAAAAAAATTGAAAAATAATAATAAAGTCACGTATTTCTCTATTTAGATAAAGTTTTTTTCCTCTAAAGGGAATCATGTGTGGACATTATCCAAATAAATAATAATAAAAAAAGAGAGTAAAAAGTGAGAAATTCTATTAACCAAACACACCGTTGGGGTAGGGTAGGTGGGTTGGGGGGTGGTTGGTGTAGGGGGTGTAATAACAAATTTTATATTTATAATAAAATAAACACAAGAGAATTACAATGATAATCCAGATGGATTAAACTTGATGATTAAGGAAACAATCTCTATCAATCCTCTGATTCTTCTCTCGAACCAATTTGGCTTGACTTTGACTTTGACTTTGACTGCGTTGACCGCGTTGACTGTGTATGTTGAGTCGGATCTTCAGTTGAAGCTTGTCCGAACTCGGATTTGGATCTTATAACGTTAATCCAGAAGCGTCGAGCTTTTGTTTGGATTAAACGTACTTGATCCTAAGAACACTCGATCTGGGGGGCTTAGCACCTTAATCCCGGGTCGTATGCTGTTCTTGGCGCGAAGAACACCGAAGAACTCAGTTTATAAAGAACGCTTGATTTGGGGGGCTCCGCACCTTAATCCCGAATCGTTTGCCGTTCTTGACTTGAAGATGCCTGAAGATCTCAAGGGAGCGCTGCTCGTGTTCTTGATCTCTTCAGAGCGTTTATGTCTTCAAGTATTTCAGTGTGTGTGGAGTGAATGAAGGAGGACTCCTTATATAGGTGAGGAATGAGCATGCCCCATAAATATCTCGCAATCTGATTGGTCCATGACAGATTTGGCCTGGTTATACGGGCTTGGGCCGTTCCAAATATATCACAGCTTGATTGGTCATTGCTTAATTTGACTTGATTCTGGAACCTTCCATGCTTTACTTAACTTAGGGGTCAAGCTTTACTTAATTTAAACCCTACTTAATTTGTTGGGTATTAAATTAATTATCAATTATTTATTAATCTATTTTAGGAATTAATTTATTAAATCCCCAAAATAAAATATAATAAATTAAAATTGATATTTAATCAATAAAATCCACGTGTCGCCATTTGATTGGACCGTGAATTTTAATTGCTTACAAATGCCCCCTTGCGATTTGTTCACGGACAGAATGTCTTGTTGTGAAGGAATCGCAAAAGATTTGTTTCTTGTTCACCAAGATTTCATGAACCTTACCCAAAATTATCAAAGTTATTTGTAGTAAAGAATCTCCTACAATTTTGTAGAGCTTGCGCACCTCACGATAATCTCCATAATTATCCATGAGTCCACTAGTAGCTTCTATAATTATCCACAAATAATTTCCATAATTATCCATGAGTCCATAATTATCCATGAATCCACTACTATATAATGGTACCTCATGAACTCAATTTTTTTATCAAAGCTATCCAACAAACAAGATATTCACTTCAATTCGTGGTTCTTCCTTCTCTTATTTGAATTTTTTTTCTTTTTCTTTTCAAAGTGTAGCATAAAGTGTCTCTAAAAATTTTTTTTTTCTTCTTCAGCATCGGTCCAAGAAGCTGTCAAGACAAAACACTCAATCAAAACACATCATCCAAAGAATTCAATCTACAAGTGTAAGCTCTCAATTCCTTAATTTGCTCTTTTTTTTTAACTGTTTATTCGTCTCGTTTGCTTGTTGTTCCTGTCTTCGACCAAGAACTTAGTAACATGCTTGTCCTCGCCCCTCTTTCTCTTCCGAGAAATCGACGGTGAGCCTTGTCCTCGCCCCTCTTTCTCTTCCGAGAAATCGACGGTGAGCCTCGTCCTCGCCCCTCTTTCTCTTCTGAGAAATCGACGGTGAGCCTTGTCCTCGTCCCTCTTTCTCTTCTGAGAAATCGACGGTGAGCCTTGTCCTCGCCCCTCTTTCTCTTCCGAGAAATCGACGGTGAGCCTCGTCCTCGCCCCTCTTTCTCTTCTGAGAAATCGACGGTGAGCCTTGTCCTCGCCCCTCTTTCTCTTCTGAGAAATCGACGGTGAGCCTTGTCCTCGCCCCTCTTTCTCTTTCGAGAAATCGACGGTGAGCCTCGTCCTCGCCCCTCTTTCTCTTCTGAGAAATCGACGGTGAGCCTTGTCCTCGCCCCTCTTTCTCTTCTGAGAAATCGACGGTGAGCCTTGTCCTCGCTTGCCCCTTATGGAATTAATGACCGCTCCTCGGTTGGTTGTCCCTCGGTTGTCCCTTATGGAATTAAAGGCGTGGCCTTAGAAACAATAGTTGCTGGTGGCGTGTGATCCTCAGCGGTGAACTCTTGATGGGTCAACAGCTCTAGGCGGCTTATGGGCCATGGGGAACTGTGTGCGGAGGCGGACTGAGTACAATGGCTCTCTCTCTTGTGATAGCTCCATCGATGCTGGCAGCTGCTCGACGCTGGTGACGGATTTGTGACTGGCAAGCGAGGTGGTGATGCTCGTGTTGGTGGCGAGACATGGTGTTGCCAATGATTGCTTGGCGAGGTTGAAGACGTCCGCCCGATCTGGGTGAAGAGCGTCGGTACGACAGGAGACCACGTCAGCTTCAATGGTCGGTCGTGAGTCGACGATCAACGGTGACTTGACGGGCTCCGATGGCTGGAGACCTGGTCCCGGCGGCAACAGCGCGCGCGATGGCGCGGCGATCGGGAACCGGCGGCTGTGGCGACCGTATCATGGTGGCGGTTGTTCGCTAGCGGCTGGACGAGATTGGCGATTGTGGTGATAGCTGGCAGCAGCGCGCGGCGGTGGTGCTCCGAAGTGGCAGGAGTGATGGCGACGTATGCAGCTTCGCGATTTTCCAGCGACAGCAGCGCGCGCAACGGCGCGGCAATCGAGGGACTGGCGACGTGGTTGCAATTTTCTGGCAACGAGATCTGGTGTTGCTGCCCGGTAGCATCGCGAGTTGTGGGTAATCGTGTGTGAAGATGAGTCTCGACGGCTGGAGCCTAGCTCCGGCGGCAACAACGCGCGCGATGGAGCGGCGACCGGGACCGGTGGGTGATGGGCATTGGCGGTGTGTGATTTGCCGGTGGTTGTGAGCGACCGTGAAATTCCAATCTGGAGAACTTACCACTTTTCCCTTATGGAAGAAGCAATTCTCACTAGTTTGGAAAGAATTGATCTAACTTTCCAATTTTGACTCAATTCCCTCTATTTTGACCAACTGAATGGGCTCAACATGTTTGATGGGTTGCATACTTAACTTGAGCCCATTATTAATAATTTGAGGCTACAGAATAACTTAGCCCAATTATTAATAATTTGGGCTTCCTAGTTGCTTAATATCTTTGGACTCCAACCCTTAAGGGCTTTTTAATGTTTAATTCATGTTTATGGATCATGAATTAATTTAATGGCTCCTCTATATCATTTTTTGAAATTCATTCACCATTATGAGTTTAATTTATAATTTTGGAATTAATAATTAATTGATCCCATAAATTTATTTTGGGGTCTTTTAATTAATTAAATCCATAACCTTAAATTAATTTAAACTCTTTACTCTTTCTTATGAACTTGGTGTTCATGCTCTTCCTCTGCAGAGTGGATGGGCAGTTATCAACGAGGAACAATATCGGCCTCCTCACTCTTCGTTGAGATGGAATTGACAGAGCAATATCGGCCTCATCTTTCTTCCTTTTTTTTTCATTCCGGCGGCTGCTTGACAAAGCATGGCGACATTCAATGCGATTCCGACAATGTGAGTAATGTGAAGCGTTTGCAAACCCTAGTGGCTCTTCGTTAGAAGGTAATTTTATCACTTCACCGCTAAGATTCAGGATTATTTCAACACTCCAAGAAGTTGAACTTCTTTTACCACTTCAATAATTTGAATTTCTTCAACTGAATTTGCGTTCAATCACCGGATTCCTCTTGTCAACCTTTTGCTTCTTAACTTATTCATACTTCAACTGATTGCTTGCCTTACAAGCTTGATGTGAATAACTCGAATTATGTCTGAACTTAGCAGAGCGCCAAGCTGCCTACGTACTTCTTTGCAGAGGATCAAGTCATTACGTAGTTCAAAGGGACATGATTTAGTTTTGAATGGGGGGGTGCCGTGCACAGTTTACACTCATGCGGGCCAGGAGTGACTATTCTTTAACCACTTTAGACAAAGTAGGATATTTAATGCTTTAACCACTTAAAATATCTGAGTGGGGTGAATTAACAGTTTAACCACATATAATTACCTTTGGTGGGTGTCGTGCACAGTTTATACTCATGCAGGCCAGGAGTTCATCGTACACAGTTTATACTCATATGGACCAGGAGTTCGTCGTACACAGTTTATACTCATGCGGACCAGGAGTTTGTCGTACACAGTTTATACTCATGCGGACCAGGAGTTCGTCGTACACAGTTTATACTCATGCGGACCAGGAGTTTGTCGTACACAGTTTATACTCATGCGGACCAGGAGTTCGTCGTACACAGTTTATACTCATGCGGACCAGGAGTTACATGCAGTTTAGGCTCGTGCGTCATGGAGCATTGTATATGTATTTGTTTTACGCGTAGTAGCGTTTCAAGAACTTCCCATTTATAGGGCCAATATTCACACCATCTTCTGAGATCAACTTGTATGCACCATTTGTGTAGGCTTCCTTCACAACATGAGGGCCATCCCACTTGGGTAGAAACTTATTTCCAACGCGATGGGTGACTACTATAGGTCTTCTCACAGCAAGCACCAAATCACCAACTTGAAAAGAACGTACCTTCACTTTCTTGTTGTATGTTCTAGAAAGACGAGATTGGTAACACTCGAGTCTTTGTTGTGCTTCCAACCTCTTTTCATCTAACGCTTCTAACTCTTGAAGACATAACTTTGCATTTTCTTCCTCGGTGAGGCCTTCTTGTATGGCCATCCTCAAAGAAGGGATTTGCTTTTCGAGAGGCACAACAGCCTCAACACCATACACCAAGGAATACGGAGTGGCTTGAGTAGGTGTTCTATAGGTGGTGCGGTATGCCCATAAAGCTTCATTTATTCTTTCATGCCAATCTCTTTTCGACTTGGACACCACCTTCTTTAACAAACTGCACAATGTCTTATTGAAAGCTTCGGCAAGACCATTAGCAGCTGCGTTATACATTGAAGATTTCTTTTGTTTGAAATCAAACTTCTCACATAGCTTATCAATCCAACTGTTGCTGAACTGCTTTCCATTATCAGTGATGATGTAGCGCGGAACACCATATCTATAAATGATGTTGATTCGGATGAAATCAGCAACATTTTCTTTCTTCACTTCCCTTAGAGGCACAGCTTCGGCCCACTTTGAAAAGTAATCGGTTGCCGCAAGAATGTAGAGATGACCACCAGAAGACTTTGTAAGTGGCCCTACCACATCTAAACCCCAAGCATCAAAAGGCCATGAAGCGACTGTCGGATGTAAAGGCTCCGGAGGTTGATGAATCAAATTTCCATGGAACTGACAAGCTTGACATCTTTGTGCATAATCCATGCAATCCTTCACCATAGTTGGCCAATAGTAACCCATCCTTTTAATTCTGAAATGTAGCTTTGGTCCGGATTGATGAGCACCACAAATTCCGGAGTGAGCCTCCTCCATTGCTTGAATAGTTTCTTCCTTACCCAAGCATCTCAAGAAAATTCCATCGAATGATCTTCTATAAAGTGTACCCTTGAAGTAGATGAACCGAGGTGCCCGACGCCGAATATCAACTCTTTGTCGTGGATCGTTAGGAAACTTATCATATTTCAAATAATCCACAAGTGGTTGGCGCCAATCTTCTTCTTCAATTTCGAAAACCTCCACCACATGATTTTCAACTTCTTCATAATCATCATCTTCAAAGATTGGTGGTACAACCCAACTTCTACACACCGGTACTTGAATTTGCATTTCTGGCATAGCTATAGTTGATGCTAACTTAGCGAGGGCGTCAGCTTGCTTATTCTCTCTTCTAGACAGATGCTTAATATCAACATCACCGAGATAACCCATAAGCTTTTGAGCATACTTGTAATAGGGGAACAACTCAGGCTTCTTCACTTCATACACTCCAAGGAGTTGATTTATTACCAATAGCGAATCACCATACACTCTAAGGTGTAGTTGTTTTATATCGACGGCCATTTTCAAACCAAGTATGAGTGCTTGATACTCAGCCACATTGTTGGAGCAATTTTCCATTAAGGAAAATGAGAAGGGTAGAACTTCACCACTGGATGTTACAAACACGACTCCCGCACCAGCTCCCTCTCTATGAGATGCTCCATCGAAATACATCTTCCAAGGAGAAACTATATCCACAGTAAAAGCATCTTCATCGGGGAGTTCATCAGATAGTTCCCATTCAGTAGGCATTGGATGATCAGCTAGAAAATCTGCCAACACTTATCCTTTTACGGCCTTTTGAGGGACGTACACGATCTCAAACTGTTGAAGTTGGAGATACCATCTTGCAAGCCGATCAGAGAGTACTGGTTTTGACATGACAAATTTTAGTGGGTTGGCTTTCGAAACTAGCCGAACTGTGTGAGCTTGAAAATAATGTTTCAACTTCTGAATCACGAAGATAAGGGATAAACATATCTTCTCAATGGGTGAATACTTCAACTCGTTTGGAGTCATGGTTCTACTTAGATAATATAGAGCTCTTTCTTTACCATCATCATTTTCTTGTGCAAGTAAAGCTCCCACAGAACGCTCTTGAGCAGCTAGATAAAGGACTAATGGACGTCCCGGTATTGGAGCACTCAACACTGGTGCCTTCATCAAGTATTCTTTAATGCTATTGAAAGCATTATTGCAAGCTTCATCCCATTCGAATATGCTGTCTTTCTTCATGAGATGACTAAATGGTTGGCATCGGCCAGCTAAGTTTGATATGAATCTCCTTAAGTATGCCAACTTTCCTTGCAGACTTTTGAGCTCATGTATGTTCCGAGGCACATGCATTTTCATGATTGCGTCAATCTTTGCTTTCTCAATCTCAATCCCTCGACGGCGAACAACAAATCCAAGAAATTTCCCGGATGAAACTCCAAATGCACACTTGAGCGGATTCATCTTGAGTTGATGCTCTCTTAAACGTTCAAACACTCGCCTTAGATCATGGAAATGATCTTTCTTTTTCTTTGATTTCACCACAATATCATCAACATAGCATTCGACAATCTTATGAAGCATGTCATCAAATATCTTTTGCATGGCTCGCTGATAAGTGGCACCAGCATTCTTTAAGCCAAATGACATAACATTATAGCAATATATTCCTTTCGGAGTACGAAAGGCTGTCTTCTCTTGATCCTCAGGAGCCAAACCAATTTGATTGTAGCCAGATGACCCATCCATAAATGAAAGGACCTCATGCCCCGTTGTTGCATCAATCATGAGCTCAGTAATTGGTAATGGAAAGTCATCTTTCGGACATGCCATATTCAAATCTCGGAAATCAACACATACTCTGAGTTGCCCATTTTTCTTTCTTACCGGCACGATATTGGAAATCCATGTAGGATATTTGACTTCTCGGATCTTGCCTGTTTCAAGAAGCTTATTAATCTCGTCCTCAATCAAAGGAATCAACTCTGGTCGAAATCGACGTTGCATTTGTTTAACCGGCCGAGTTCCCTTTTTAATGGACAAGTGGTGCACTGCGATTTTCGGATCTAAGCCTGGCATTTCCTTATGCGACCATGCAAAGACATCTCTGAATTCTCGCAAAAGGCTGACATACTTTGTTTCTTCCTCAACATTTAGCAGAGCACTTATGTAAGTAGGACGTGGGTCATTTTCATCACCTAAGCTAATTTCTTTCAATTCATCAACAGTGGCTTTCACTCCTTCTTCAAATTGTGGAGGGGCATCTTCAGCATCTACTTCCTCCATTTGAGAATCTTCCACAGCAGTAATATGATTGGTGGAAGCTACACTTTCTCTATCATCACTATCATCTTTAGTAAAGATGATTCTTTGCACTTTATCCTTCAACACTCTTCCACTTGAGACAGTCAAGATATTTTGCCGCTTGATACGAGATGGATTTTGATTCCGGAGTTTTCGGAGGTTAAGGGACTTGACATGATTTTGCCTCCTACACTTCCCTTTACAGGGTCCAAGCCTTTCGAAGACACTCCCAAGCCTTTCAAAAACAGATATTCTCTTGACTTCCCTACTACTTGCATCAAACATATCCTCCGTGGATAAAGCTTCTCCCTCGGTGATATAATTTGTACTTGCTCTTCTAATTGCAATGCGGACTGACTTTTGAGGGACATATCCCAAACCTGGCTTAGCCTTCTTGATAGTGTGACCACTATTTTTCAACATTGTCTGAGTAACATTAAGCCCCTGTCCTGGTGGGTTGATAGTTTCTTGACTCACCTTGCTCGCCATCGCTTTTTCCCTTGGTTCATAACCAGCCTTCATAAGGAGTTTATAAGCTTGTGGACTATACGACTTGGTTATTTCGGCTTCAAACACTTCACCATGTTCGGTCTTTGGTCCTTCAATAGGACGTGTGAACCCTTTGAGTGGTAGAGAAGAAAGTTTACTAGCATCAATTTTTGTTAAAGGCAACGTTAACTCTTCCGAGGTCTCAAGCCCTTTGCCTTTGTTCTCCTTGAGAGTGGCAGATGATGTACTACCTTCCTCATCCTTTATTTGTTTATTGCCCCCATTATCTTGCACTGGGGCCTCTTCACGCTTTACTTCCTTTGTACTCTTGAAGAAATATTTAGCATCTGCAAAGTAAGCTTCAGCTTCAGTAAACGGCTTGTCGTCACCGAATACTCTTTTCACATTATCACCTTCACTATATTTGAAGCACTGGTGTAATGTGGAAGGAATCACACCATTCTCATGTAGCCATGGGCGCCCCAAAAGCATGTTGTACGAAGTTTTTGCATCAATAACATGGAAAAGGACTGTGGATTTCATCTCATCAATTAGCAAATCAAGAACTATTGTGCCGAGAGTCCTTTGTCCCTCATGGTTGAACCCTTGGATCATCAATCGGCTATGGATTAGTTCATCCATTGGTATTTCTATCTTCTTCAACATTCTCAAGGACAAAATGTTCACTGCCGAACCTCCATCAATAAGTATGCGATTCACTCGCATCCCTTTAGTATAACCAGTCACAAATAGAGGTCGATTATGAGATTGCATACCCAACAACATATCTTCATCCGTGAAGGTCACCTTCATGGAGTAAGCTTTACCCTTAGTTTCAAGTTGTTCGCTTTCATTGTCCTCATTCATAACATGACATGAGCCGTCATTATGACTTTCTTTTACAGAAGTGAAGTTTGTGCCCGCCTTATCTTCTAACACGATTTTTCCTTCCTTAGCTAGTTGCATGATCTTTTCCTTAAGAACGAAACAATCATGAATTGGATGACTCACCAACCTATGATACTTGCAGTATTTTGGGTCATTAGTTCGGCCGGCTTCTTCTGGACGTTTTATCTCAGGAAGGTCAAGGAGCTTATTCTTCATTAGATCATCGAATATGCCAGAAAGGTCTGAGTTCAGAAATGGATACTCTTTTTCTTGCATCTCCTTCAGAGTTAACCTTCTTTGCCCCCACTCTTGAGCAACCTGCTTCCCTTTGTCTTTCTTATCATTTTCATTCTTTCGAACCTTGACCGTCATAATATTTGTGGCCATTGACTCTTTGTTGGAACTTTTAACATAGGACTTGCCCCCCCTTTTGAAATCTTGTTTATCTTTAGACTTGTAGGAGTCCGACATCGGTGAATGTTTGATTCCACTAGCAGCCATACTTAATTCCATGTCATGGGCCCTAGTAGCCAACTCTTCGAAAGTCTTAGGTTGAATTCCTTTGAGTATATAAAGGAGATTCCATTCCATCCCTTGGATACACATCTCAATAGCAGACTCTCCGGATAATCGGTCCTTGCAATTTAAACTCAAATTTCTCCATCGATTGATATAATCAATCACAGGCTCTTCCTTCAATTGACGAGTATTAGTTAACTCAGTCATGCTAACAGTTCTCCTCGTGCTGTAGAAACGATTAAGGAACTCATGTTCCATTTGTGCCCAACTATCAATGGATTCAGCTTGCAAGTCGATATACCAATCAAATGCATTTCCCTTGAGAGAGCGAACGAACTGCCTTATCATATGGTCTCCGTAAGTACCAGCGTCATGGCAGGTCTCAATAAAGTGTGCTATATGCTGCCTCGGGTTTCCCTTGCCATCAAACTGTTGGAACTTGGGAGGCTGGTAGCCAGCTGGCAACTTCAAGTTGTCCACTCTTTTCGTGTATGGCTTGACATAAGTAACAGTAGGCTTGGAATTCTCCTCAAACTTTTCTTTTATTGTTCCAAGTATAATATCCTTGAGTTGATCTACTTGGAGCATTCCATCAGCTGAAAGTGGCAACGTTCCTTGAGTTTGCTCCTTTTCAATAGCCTGGCGCCTTGTGACCTCTTCCACTTCACTATTGTCCATGACTCCTTTTTTGTTTGCACGGCTAGTCTCCGCAATGTCTCTTTTCATCAATTGGGAGATCTTTGTGTCTTGAGCTTCTATGTGTTTCGTGAGCCCCTCGATAGCTTTCATCATATTTGCTAATTGTTCCTCAACAGTCATGGCGCCTGCCATCATTACTGGAGCTGCAACGGAGTCAGATGAAGAGTTTGAAGATGCAGAATCTTCATCACTATCATCTTTCATAAGTAGTTGTTTTCTCGAAGCCTCCTCAACCGAAGGGTTGGATCCAGATGAGGCTTCCGAACGAGCTTTTTCTGACATGCTCCTTGTAACAACAGCAACATATTCAGTCAATGCCTCTGAGAGCTTAGAAGCAGCAGTCCTACCTACAGTAATCCTGACAGGAGTCATATCGTACTTCGAGCTTGTAGAGAGAAGAGATGAGAGGTAGAGACTGTCCCACTGGGCGTGCCAAAATTTGTAATAACAAATTTTGTATTTATAATAAAATAAACACAAGAGAATTACAATGATAATCCAGATGGATTAAACTTGATGATTAAGGAAACAATCTCTATCAATCCTCTGATTCTTCTCTCGAACCAATTTGGCTTGACTTTGACTTTGACTTTGACTGCGTTGACCGCGTTGACTGTGTATGTTGAGTCGGATCTTCAGTTGAAGCTTGTCCGAACTCGGATTTGGATCTTATAACGTTAATCCAGAAGCGTCGAGCTTTTGTTTGGATTAAACGTACTTGATCCTAAGAACACTCGATCTGGGGGGCTTAGCACCTTAATCCCGGGTCGTATGCTGTTCTTGGCGCGAAGAACACCGAAGAACTCAGTTTATAAAGAACGCTTGATTTGGGGGGCTCCGCACCTTAATCCCGAATCGTTTGCCGTTCTTGACTTGAAGATGCCTGAAGATCTCAAGGGAGCGCTGCTCGTGTTCTTGATCTCTTCAGAGCGTTTATGTCTTCAAGTATTTCAGTGTGTATGGAGTGAATGAAGGAGGACTCCTTATATAGGTGAGGAATGAGCATGCCCCATAAATATCTCGCAATCTGATTGGTCCATGACAGATTTGGCCTGGTTATACGGGCTTGGGCCGTTCCAAATATATCACAGCTTGATTGGTCATTGCTTAATTTGACTTGATTCTGGAACCTTCCATGCTTTACTTAACTTAGGGGTCAAGCTTTACTTAATTTAAACCCTACTTAATTTGTTGGGTATTAAATTAATTATCAATTATTTATTAATCTATTTTAGGAATTAATTTATTAAATCCCCAAAATAAAATATAATAAATTAAAATTGATATTTAATCAATAAAATCCACGTGTCGCCATTTGATTGGACCGTGAATTTTAATTGCTTACAGGGGGTATCCCCTCAATCCTTATTTGTTATTGGTTTGAGTATTGGAAGTATGCAAGAACTAAGACAACCATTTTTACAGTCTAGAAAGTGCCTTATGGACCATTCTAAATACTCCAATAAAAAAGATAGAAAATCTTGTGTTTCAAGTGTTGCACTAATTTGAATACATGGTCCCATATTAACTTTAGGATATGTTAAAATTGGAAATTTTTTTAAATAATAAATTAATACCCTACCAACTTGTTTTATAATGTAGTTGATATAAAGTTTGCACATTAATTAATGTATAAATCTAAAATACACACGTTTAGGGTAAATTATGTAAATGGATTAGTCTTTATGTGGAGTATATAGTATTATATTATTATTATTTAAATTTACTCATGAGGCTCTTTTCTTTTTCACCTTTTATTATACATTAAAAATGAAGTCCTACTATTTATTTAAGATGGGGTAATAGGAATTATAAAAGAAAATAAAATGTTTATTTTCTGAAAATATGGTTTGATATCATACAATCTCTATGTAATTTTGTGTTCTTTATGTCACTTGGACTTGTGGGTAAGATCTTTAAAGAATAAAGTAACACTTAAATAAATCATTAATATCACACTAAATACATGTGTTATTTCCCCTTTGCTTAATCACTATTAAGTCTAAAAGTAGAAGGAATATTGCTTCTTTGATTTGGAAAAATTAAAAGAAGCATTATATTGAAATAAATATAATAATTAAAGGTGAGTTTGGATGGAGGAGATTTGTATGAGTTTTAAATTAATTTATTTAGAATTCTTTTGGTATAAAAATATTTATTTATTTTTTAGTTTTTTGGAATTGGGGGGGGGGGGGGGGGGCGCCGCTAATGGTTGTGGGGTGTGGGGTTGTTTTGTAGTCATTTTTTAGAAGAATATATTGCAAGAGTTGATTTTTATCAAACTTTTTTTTATCAACCTATTTTACTTCGGTTTTTTTTCTTTAGTAATTATTTTTGCAATGATAATTGTCATTCTTATCTTTGATTTGCAATGTTGTGTTTTTAGTGTTTTCTTTATTATTAAATTATATAAAAAAATTATTTAAATATAATATAATTCGTTAATTAAAAATCATCTTTCTATCTATAATTTTTAAATATGTTATCCAGGATTTTTATTTCTTTTTAATATATTGCCTTTTAAATTAAAATATAAATTTATTCCAAATTCAAGTAAACAAATTACCATTTAATATGTGGCACTTTTTATACAACTCATGATAGATAAAAAAGATTCACCACATCACATCCGGAGACTAAGCTCATCCAATATTTAATTCTATCATCCATTTGATTAAAAATTTTGATGTTATTAATTTTAGATGCTATCTTTCTAATGGAAAGTTATCTTATATTAGAGTGATTACCATCCGTAATTATTTTCCTAACATAGATTCTCACTATTTACTGTTATAGGTGTTTCTATGACTCTACATCTATATAAGACGTGACACACTGACACTACGTTCTAGAGAAGTCGGTGTCGAACCGTATCTTCATTTCCTCATCAATAGAGATGAAGAAAAATGATATACGCGAAATATGAACAAATAATGCTTAGACAAAACTTATGTGTGGAAGAATCGATTTTATTTCTTTAATGGACGAGCATAAGTTCATCCCTTATCCTCAGTCGACCATGGGAGAACTCACATTCAGTATGAGAAGAGAATATGTCAAACTCACGATTGTACTTCTACTAATAGAAAAGATTCTCCAATGAAAGACCACTAAACACATGACAACTTAGCATGAATCAATCAAATCAAGGAAGGACTGTCAAAATATCTTCTGTAAGATAAGACATGCACGGACACACACAGAGGGAATTCTCGAACTTCAACTTCATCTTCTTCCTCATAAATTAAAAGTATTTCTTTCTATACAATGTAGGTAACCTCAAAAGATCTCCAGCTTATGGTGTTGAGAGAATTACACATATTTGATTGGTCTAATTTGTTAAAATCCAGCTTATGATGACGCTAGAGGAACTGTAATTCTCTTTGTCGGTGAGATAAAAACTTCATTCCAAATGCTTGATCAACATTAAGGAGTGTTAAGTGTATGATTAAAACTCATGTTTAGTGGTGCTGTAAGCTAGAATGTTGACAGCAGCAAAGATCAGTGAGGAATCAACTCAAATTGTGCTGAATTGAGCTCATGTGCAAAGGTGGGGACCAGGGTACTTTGTGGCGGTTATACACGTGTCATATGCGCGTGGAATGGAAGGTTCTACACATGGATGTGTAGCTTGTCACGCAGGGTGTGTGATGGAGTCAGTTGCAAACTGAAAGATTCGTTTTAACTGCTCAATAATTCAGCTAGAAAGTAGTTACACGAACTGGTCCTGTAACTTTGCTGATATTGCATGGTGTATATAAAATGCTGAAATCCATGCATGTGTGCGTTGTAATTCATTCATACTTGTTCAAGCAATAAAAGATCTCTCTCAGGAAGTGGATGTAGGCTTGGTTAATAAGCCGAACCACTATACATCTGGTGTTCATAGATTCAAAACACATACACACACATACTTCCATTCTTCCTTGTTTTAATTCTTCTTCAATCATATTGTTAGTTGATTGCAACTGTTAGAGGAGTGTGAAGATTGCTGATATAGATCATCATCTTCAACAAAGTGGCGCCGTCTGTGGGAAACTGAAATCACAGATCTGCAATCAACAGAAGAAATCAAAAAACAGTTAAAAGGAGGTTCACACCATGGTTGCAACCAAGCTTGATATTGAGAAATTCACAGAGAAATCTGACTTTGGATTATGGAAGATCAAGATGAAAGCTATTCTGGTACAACAAGGTTTGGCAGATGCTATTAAGGAGAAGCCTCCAATCACTGAAGCAACTGCACAATCATCCATTGAAGCCACTGCAGAAGCTGATACACAAGAAAGAGCATTAAGTGCCATTGTGTTGTGCCTTGGTGATAAGGCTCTGAGGGAGGTGCAGAAGGAGACTTCTGCAAGGGCAGTATGGAAGAAGCTTGAAGATCTATACATGGTAAAGTCACTTGCTAACCGTTTATATCTAAAGCAGAAGTTCTACTCATTTAAGATGGATGAAGATAGATCAGTCTTGGTGCAACTTGATGAGTTCAATAAGATATTAGATGATCTGGAAAATGTTAATGCTACTATTGAAACAGAAGATAAGGCCTCAAAGTTGTTGTCAGCTCTTCCAAAGACATTTGAGAGTTTCAAGGATACACTCTTGTTTGGAAATAGAGAAACTATAAGTCTTGAGGAGGTTGAAATAGCTCTGAAGACAAAGGAGTTTCAGAAGGTTTCTGATGATCATGAAACATCAGGGGAGGGCTTGATGGCTAAAAGAAATGATCATGGCAAAAGGTACAACAAAAAGGGCAATTCTGATTCAAAGAAACAAGCAAACATGAATGTTTATTCTGGATCTGGTAAGGAAGTTAGAAAGTGTTTTCACTGTCATGAGCCAGGCCATTACAAGAAGAACTGTTACAAGTTTAAGAATGAAAGGAAAAGAAAACAAGAAGCTGATAAAGAGGGTCAACAAAGAGTGCAGGTAAATCAGGTAACAAATGATCAGAATCAGGTTGTTGTTTATCCTGAGGCATTGTTAGTTGGTTCATCAAGAAGATCCATGGATTGGATCTTAGATTCAGGATGTACATTTCACATGTCTCCTATGAAACATTGGTTCACTGACCTTAAGCTCCAGAATGATGGATCAGTGTTGTTAGGGAATGATCACACATGTAAAATCAGAGGCATTGGATCAATTATATTGAGGATGCATGATGGAACTGTCAGGACTTTGACAGGTGTGAGGTATGTTCCAGAACTCAAGAGAAACTTGATTTCACTAGGAATCTTAGATGCTTCA
This sequence comes from Pogostemon cablin, assembly GCA_023678885.1. Classification (NCBI taxonomy): domain Eukaryota; kingdom Viridiplantae; phylum Streptophyta; class Magnoliopsida; order Lamiales; family Lamiaceae; genus Pogostemon; species Pogostemon cablin. The sequence goes on from CM042989.1 coordinate 1,572,199, forward strand.
GACTATGAGTATAGATCAAAAGGAGGTATACTCATTGTAGAGAAAGGGGAATGTGAAGTGATGAGAGGAATCAGGAAGGATGGATTGTACATTCTTGATGGTCATACAGTGACTGGACAAAACTGTGTCACTACTGGAAATGATGAAATTCATATGTGGCATGGTAGATTGGCTCATATTAGTGAGAAAGGACTACAGGAATTAGCAAGACAGAGAGCCATTAACATCAGTTCAACAGACAAGCTTAATCAGTGTGAGGATTGCATTTTTGAGAAAGCTAAGAGACTTAAGTTTGGCATTGGTGAACATACAAGCAAATCCAGACTTGATTATGTCCATTCAGACCTGTGGGGACCTGCAAGAACACTAACAAAAGGTGGAGGCAGGTATTTCATTTCTTTTATTGATGATTATAGTAGGAAGATATGGATATATATACTGACAACCAAAGATGCTACTTTCATTACTTTCAAGAATTGGTTAACTGAGGTTGAGAATACTTGCAGTAGCAAGATTAAGATACTAAGAACTGATAATGGTCTTGAATATTGCTCTGATGAATTCAATAAGTTCTGTAAGGATAGGGGGATCATTAGACATAAGACAGTACCAGGAACACCACAACAAAATGGTGTGGCAGAGAGATTAAATCAGACTTTACTTGAGAGAGTAAGGTGTATCTTGAGTAGTTCTGGTCTTTCCAAAGATTTTTGGGGTGAGTTGGTTAGTACAGTAGCTTTTCTTATCAATAGGAGTCCATCAACACCTTTGAAATTTAAAACACCTCAAGAAGTGTGGACTGGAAAGGTTGCTAACTATTCAAGACTAAAAGTAATTGGTTGTCTAGCTTATGCACATGTCAAGCAAGATAAATTAGCTCCAAGAGCTATCAGATGTGTCATGATTGGATATCCTAAAGGTGTTAAAGCTTACAGATTATGGTGCATTGAGAGTAAGAAGTTTATACTAAGCAGAGATGTTACATTTAATGAGGATATCATGCCACTGAAACCTCCAGTTCAAAATCAGAAGAATAAGGCTGAGCTTGAGGTGGAGTTTATGAACAAGTTACAGAAGGATCAGTCAAAAACTGAGGAAGAACCAGTACAAGAAAGTACTAATTCACCAACAAAAGGTGATCAGATTACATCTGACACTGAGGAGCTACTTAACAGCTATCAGCTAGCAAGAGATAGGCAGAGAAGGGCTATTAAAACTCTAGCAAGGTTTGCAGAAGCTGATATTGTATCCTTTGCACTTTATTCTGCAGAGGATGTTGATTCATATGAACCTAGAAACTATGATGAAGCAATGAACAGCAAAGATAGTGCTAGGTGGAATGCTGCTATGCAAGAGGAGTTACTTTCTTTGGAGAAGAATCAGACATGGAAAGTTGTTCAGAGACCAAAGTATCAGAAGTTGGTAAGTTGCAAATGGATTTACAAGAAGAAGGTTTCACCAGAAAGAGCAGATGGAATCAGATTTAAAGCAAGACTAGTTGCTAGAGGATTCTCTCAGAGGGAGGGTATTGACTACACTGAGATTTTTTCACCAGTTGTGAAACACTGTTCCATTAGGATTTTGTTGGCTTTAGTTACTCAGTTTAATCTGGAATTGGAGGAGAAAATCTATATGACAGTTCCAGATGGAGTTTCAGTTCAATCACCAACCAGTAAGGCTTGTTTACTTTTAAAATCCCTTTATGGATTGAAACAAAGTCCAAGGAGATGGTATCTCAGATTTGATGAGTATATTATCAAGTGTGGTTTTGAGAGAAGCAAGTTTGATAGTTGTGTATACATTAAACAAGAAAGTGAATGGTACATCTTCTTGTTATTGTATGTTGATGATATTTTAATTGCTTGCAAGTCTATGGAAGGTATCACAGTGGTGAAGGAGATGTTAAAATCAGATTTTGATATGAAAGATTTGGGTGAAGCAACTGTTATATTGGGCATGGAGATCAATAGAGATAGATCAGCAGGTTCTATAGTGTTGCATCAGAGGTCTTACTTAGAGAAAGTGCTCAAGAGATATAATATGGACCAGAGTAAAGCTGTTACTACACCTGTAAAGCAAGGGATAAGTCTGTCAGCTCAACAATCAGCTAAAACAAGTGCAGAGATATTAGAAATGGAAAGGATACCATATGCTAATGCAGTTGGCAGCCTCATGTATGCAATGGTATGTTGCAGGCCAGATTTAGCTTATTCAATGAGCTTAGTAAACAGGTTTATGGGGAATCCAGGCAGAGAACACTGGGAGGCTGTTAAGTGGATTCAGAGATACATCAGAGGCAGCTTGGCAACAGGTTTGTATTTCAATAAGTTTACTTCTAACATTGAGTTTCTTGCAGGTTATGTGGATGCTGATTATGCTGCTAATTTAGACACAAGGAAGTCATTGTCAGGCTATGTATTTTGCTTGTTTGGCACAGCTGTCAGTTGGAGATCAACACATCAGTCAGTGGTAGCATTGTCTACAACTGAAGCTGAGTTTATTTCACTTACAGAGGCAGTAAAAGAAGGCTTGTGGTTACAAGGAATTTTGTCTGAGTTTGGAGTGATACAAGAGTCAGTACTGATGCATTGTGATAACTCTAGTGCTATACATTTGTCAAGACATCAGGGATATCATGAGAGGACAAAGCACATAGATGTAAGGATGTATTTTGTTAGAGATTTGGTGGAAGATGGAAAAGTGGTTGTCAAGAAGATTGAAACAGCCAAGAATCCAGCTGATTTTCTTACTAAGGCCTTGCCTAGTTCAAAATTTGAACTATGTAAGAACCTTATTAATGTGTGCTGAGTATGTCAGTGAAGAGTTCAGCTGCTCTCACAAAAGCAGTGTGCAAGTTTGCTGTCTTGACAAAACAGTGGAATAAGGGAGGAGATTGGTAATGCTTGATTATGAAGTTTTAGGTGGAGATTTGAGATAAAAACTTCATTCCAAATGCTTGATCAACATTAAGGAGTGTTAAGTGTATGATTAAAACTCATGTTTAGTGGTGCAGTAAGCTAGAATGTTGACAGCAGCAAAGATCAGTGAGGAATCAGCTCAAATTGTGCTGAATTGAGCTCATGTGCAAAGGTGGGGACCATGGTACTTTGTGGCGGTTATACACGTGTCATATGCGCGTGGAATGGAAGGTTCTACACATGGATGTGTAGCTTGTCAGGCAGGGTGTGTGATGGAGTCAGTTGCAAACTGAAAGATTCGTTTTAACTGCTCAATAATTCAGCTGGAAAGTAGTTACACGAACTGGTCCTGCAACTTTGCTGATATTGCATGGTGTATATAAAATGCTGAAATCCATGCATGTGTGCGTTGTAATTCATTCATACTTGTTCAAGCAATAAAAGATCTCTCTCAGGAAGTGGATGTAGGCTTGGTTAATAAGCCAAACCACTATACATCTGGTGTTCATAGATTTAAAACACATACACACACATACTTCCATTCTTCCTTGTTTTAATTCTTCTTCAATCATATTGTTAGTTGATTGCAACTGTTAGAGGAGTGTGAAGATTGCTGATATAGATCATCATCTTCAACAGTCGGCAACGTCATCCCACCAGAGTCCATCAATTTTCACCATTCTTCCTTCATCTTATATTTACCAAAAAAATTCATTATTATTCTCTCTTAAAATAGAGGAGAAATTCCAATACAAAAATCCTCCAATTCGAAATACCGACTCATCTACTCCCTAAAATCCTTTATTCATTCATCTGAAAATCGTATTCAAGCCGCCGTGATTGTTAGAGCCATACTCATGAAATTGAACCGGTTGAAATTCAAAGCTGAAAATTTTTAAAAACTCAACTGATCAAAATACAAAATTGAAATTTTTTAGTAAAAAACCAAAATCGAACCAAATTAAGCCAAAACTTAATTAAACCGAACAAAATATATTTATTTAAATTAAAATATAATATTAAACATCAATATTTACAGTATTTCTCACATTTACACTTAAAACTTGAAACCTTACAACATTAGTAAAACCCAGTGTTTTCATAACCGGACCGGAGACTAAACTGGTGGATGCAGTGGTTCGAAGTTCAACCGGTCGGACCGGTTCAATCGGAAAATTAAATTTTACATATTTTCAATTATATTTTATAATATTACATTTCATTAAAAAAATTTATAATAACCAAAATTATTTTATAAAGAAAAAATTCAATTTATATAGAAATATAATTAGATAAAATATTTATAGTTTATAATTCATACTTTATACATATTTTTATAGTATATTCTATCAATACCATATTACATAATTTATACTCAAACTGCTATACATTTGGTGCACCACTCCAGGAAAATCACATAATTTAATTCAAAATTTAAATATTATATTTTAAAATAAATAAAAATAAAAGTAAAATTATATAAAAAGAAAAAATATAAAAAGAAAAAAAGAAAAAAATCAAAAACCGGTTGGACCGATTCAAGCGGTTTTACCGATTTTTCCGATTTTGGCCGGTTCAACCCGGTTCAACTCAAAAACGATTTTAGAGGAGTTTTGGACCAATTTGGAGGTCGGTTCCCGGTTCGACCGGCCGATCCAACCGGTTATGAAAATCACTGGTAAAACATATACACATAAGAATCCATTGAGAGAAGGTAGGGAAGTAGTGAGAGAAAGATATACTCCCTCCGTCCCACGTATTTTTACCCATTTTTCATTTTGGGATGTCCCACGTATTTTTATTCATTCCATTAATGGTAAAAATACATAACATTTTATGGCAAAAGCTTGTGTGTGTCCGAGCACACGGGAGCACATTCCGTGTGTCTTTAGAATTTTGTGCTAAATTGTATACCTTTTAGTATAAAGATGTGTGCCCTTTATTTTACAAGGAAAAAACTTGTGTGCGCCCGAGCGCAGGGAAGTATACTTCGTGTGTCTTTAGAATTTTGTGTTAAATTGTATACCCTTTAGTATAAAGATGCGTACCCTTTATTTTCGGAAGAAAAATAAAAAATATAATGAAAAGTGTATACCCTTTAAAACAAAATGATGTACCCTTATTAATTAAAGTGTATACCCTTTAGAACAAAATAATGTACCCTTATCCATAATACTAAATTTTAAAGGCGCACGGTGTGCTCAAGCCTCACTCATATTTTATTACCTACTTTTTACAATTCTAATAACTTTAATTACTTTTTTACACTTTATTCATCATTCCCAACAACTTTATTTATTTTTTCTTTTTTAAATTACTAATTTATCCTTATTTTTTCTTACATTATATATTAAAAAAATAATACGTCTTAATCTCCATGCCTGTACAAATGAGTGAAAATATCCGGGACGGAGGGAGTATATAGACCTAATCAATTAGGAGAGATAAGGAAAAAAAATTAAGAAATGGGAGAAGGCTAGGGCTAGAGATCTAAAAAACAATCGGGACCCAAATGTCACCGGTTGCTTTTTGTGCGTAGATTAAGGAGTATTATTATTTTATGTAAAATTGGTAGTTGTATTAGTAGTGAGTGGTGGGCCATATGTGGTACCTTTTTAATAAAAGTGGAAAATTGTGACATTTGGATGAGACGCCCAATATAGTAAAATTGTGACCTTTCGGTGGGACGGAGGGAGTATTATACTATGAGTTTTGGCAAAAACTTGTGTGTACCAGGGCACACGGGACGTACTCCGTGCGTCTTTAAAATTTTGTGTTAAATTGTATACCCTTTAGTATAAAGATGTGTACCTTTTATTTTCTGAAAAAAAATAAAAAATATTAATGAAAAGTGTATACCCTTTAGAATAAAATGGTGTACCCTTATTAATTAAAGTGTATACCCTTTAGAACAAAATAATACACAATTACCTATAATAATAAATTCTAAAGGGGAACGGTGTGCACCCGTACGCACGCAAGCCTCACTCATGAGTTTTATCTTGGTTCAATTTGATTAATTGATTTTTTATATTTTAAAAATCGAAAATTGAATTGAAAATCGATAATTTTGATTTTAAAACATTTATTGTACCGCATACCAGAAATAGACTAAATTATTTAATTCGATTTGATTTGGTATGTTTATCCAATTTTAATAAGATTTTGCACACTCCTAATTGCAGTATGTGGGTGCACTCTCTATAATAATTTAAAATAAAGAGAGAGATTCGAAATTTCAAATCATTCATAGTAAAGTTTAATATATAAAAATAATAATAATATAAAACACTTAAATATTAAAATAAAAATAAAAAAGGGTGTAGCCATTCCAAAATGACACGTGTTCACAAATGACCTTAAACCCAACTGTAACGCTCGTCGGATTTGATCATTGCCCGTAGGTCAGGGCAATCCACGAGACGCAAGGCTCCACGTGGCGTAGTGGCCCCACCGAACTAGACCGGATTTATTTGTATAAATCCCTCCCCCACTCATTTCTCTGCTCACATAAAAAACAAAAGAAGAAAAATCAATCCATCGGAAAACAGAGGCTCAACCCATAAAAAACACGCAGTTGCAGGGTAATATCTCACCGGCGGCGATCGTAGCTCGCCGGAAAATGGGAGTTCCGGCTCACGTTCTTAGTTTATTTCCCTACAAACCTAATGTTCGTATTTCCTTTCACCACCGTCACGCGTTCCACGAAAAACCCTAGCAATAGTTTGATTTCCATTTTCTCGTGTGAATTTTTTGTTGCGATCCTTTTATATGTGCGTCCTGAGTAATCGGATGGTATGAAGTTGGATTAATGTACGGGAAAAGAGGTAGATGATATGAATTGGTTGTTTGTAGATGCATTTTAGTTTGCTGGTGTTAAATTTGTTGAAGGAACTGTTGGTGAGATTTTAGATAGTTCTAGAGAGAAATGCCTTTTCCTATGAGAATTCAGCCGATCGATGTGATCCGGCACGACGTAACTAAGCCGCCGGTGTTCAAATCGCGGTTGAAGCGGCTCTTTGATCGGCCACTCAACAGCGTTCTGAGAAATTCATCATCTGAAAAACTCGCAACCGTAGGGGAAAAGGACGGCGGTCCGACGCCGGCTCCGGCGCCTGATTTCGAACCGAGTTCCGTTTGCTTGGATAAAATGGTTCAAAGCTTCATGGAAGACAACGACAAACAGTCCTCCACTGGCGGTGTGAAATGCGCCCGTAACCGCTGCAATTGCTTCAATGGCAACAGCAACGACAGCTCTGATGATGAGCTCGATTTCTTTTCGGACTCAATTGCTGCAAATTCTTCTTTGAATGACCCAACTGATAGTCTCAAGGTACCCAGTTTACTCATTTTTTTTCATTTAATTTGTTTTTCTTTGTTGAATTCGTATTTCAAACTTTTCCTATTCTGATTGTAGAGTTTGGTACCGTGCGCGAGTGTGGTGGAGAGAAATCTTTTGGCAGATACTTCGAAGATCGTCGAAAAGAACAATGAAATTTGCAAAAGAAAGGACGATTTGAGAAAAATCGTAACCGATGGCTTAATTGATCTTGGTTTCAACGCCTCTGTTTGCAAATCCAAATGGGAAAAATCTTCCTCCATTCCAGCTGGTAAATTTTCAACTAGCGTCTCTTTATATTCTATTCAGTCAATCCCCTTATTTTATACTAATCAATTTAATCAATTGGAGCGCTAAATTTCTCTCTTAAATTCGACTTCTTCTTCCAAAATTCGATGCGGAAATTAATCTTCATTTATTGTTTTGCAATTATTGACACAGGTGAATATGAGTACATTGATGTGATAATTGAAGGCGAGAGGATGATAATCGACGTTGATTTCCGATCAGAGTTCGAAATCGCTCGATCGACGAGCAGTTACAAGTCGATCTTACAGTGTTTGCCGTCGATCTTCGTCGGAAAATCCGATCGGCTTCTTCAGATCCTGTTGATCGCGTCGGAAGCGGCGAGGCAAAGCCTAAAGAAGAAAGGCATGCACATCGCGCCATGGCGCAAAGCCGATTACATGAAATCAAAATGGCTCGGCCCTCACAGCCGCATCGCTCAGCCCAAACCAACAAACGACGCCGTCACGGAGCCCACCGAGGTCCAACCCGGACCCGATGTCATTGAAGTTCCGGATAGTGAGTATGGAGAATTGGATTTGATTTTCGGGGAGGATAAGGAAATCTTTTCATCGGAGTCTGCTGTCGAGAAGACAGATTCCGGCCAGATTACGCCCACGGTGACGTGGAAGTTGCCGGAATTGAGGCCAAAGAGTTTGGAGAGGGGGAATAAGATGGTGGTCACTGGATTAGCTTCTCTCCTCAAAGAAAAACTCTGAAAAAAAATTAAAAATAAAAAAAAAGGAATTTTGTTTAATCATCCAGAAGCTTCTGTAGTTTTTTTTTTCTTTTTCTTTTTCCACTTAATAGTAGAAAACAGAGTATATAGGACTCTCGTTATCGCATTGTGTATAAAATCGGAGAGCTTGTGAGGGATTTTCTTTTTGTTATTAATTTTTTATTTTTATAATTTACTTGTATTTTTTTAAGGATTTTTGTGTAAAAGAAAAAGGAAAAAGAAAAATACGAGAACCATCATATTTTTCTAATAAAATAGGAATTATATATAGCATAACCTTTAAATATACTTTTAAAAATATGTTAGTGTTACTATAATAATTTATATAAAAGTAATAAATAGTTTTATTTATCCTGAAGAGTAATAATCACGGCAAAAGCTCCTGCGCCACTCTGTGTCCCCATGTGAACATAACTCTCCCCCTCTATATTCTATTTAAACATATGTATTGTTAGGGGTTTAAATTGCAAAATGACACGAAAATTGCAAAGATGCACGTGCTCCGTTAGGGATGGCAATGGGACGGGTATTTCCCGGTACCCGGTCTACCCGAACCCTAATGGGTAGGGTACGGGTAGTTGTAAACGGGTTTGGGATGGGTACGGGTAGTTGTAAGAAATACCCGTTAGGGTTTGGGACGGGTACGGGTAATGCCTCAAAACCCGCGGGTACCCCGATTATATATATATATATATTTTTATAAAATTTAATATATATTATATAATTTATATATTATAAGATGTTTTATATATTTAATTAATAGTTATAAGTTTTATTTAATCATATCTATTAAATATTTATTTAAAATAATAGAATTTATATTATATTTAATTAATAATAATGTGATTTTTATTATTATAATTATTTAGACAATAAAAAAATATAAATATATATAAAATAAATAAATATTAAACGGGTATGGGTACCCGCGGATATTGCTAAATGGTAATGGGACGGGGACGGGTACGGGTACCATAATAAATTTTTTAAATGGGACGGATACGGGTACGGGTAGTTGTTTTTTAATTGGATACGGGTACGGGTACCTCAAAATAAGCGGGTACCCTACCCGTTGCCATCCCTATGCTCCGTGCCCGAGTGCACAGGAACCTCACTCAATAATCACTTTCATAGAAGAGTAACAAAAGATGGTACATACACAAATATTTATACAAATTTCTAATGCGTTTATTTAGGAGATTTATTTCTTTTTAACCAGGTGCGACCGTGCAAATACTCTTATAAGGTGTATATCCTCCGTTTTAATTTTAACTTCACACTTTTTGTTATTGTTCGTCTTTGTATATCTATAGTAAAAAATAAGAAAATGAGTCGAATGATATTATCCTTCAAGATGTCTGAATGTTATTTTTAAAAAAAAAAATCATCCTCTGTTACATAGTACTAATGTTAGCCTTCATTGACATCCTATCTTTATATAACTAAATGAAAGTTTTATTTTACCACATGTCATCTTCTTAGTGTCTTTAAGATGATGTGGCATCTTCTTAGTGTATTTTGCCACGTGTCATCTTCTTAGTATCTTCTGTAAGATAATTATGGCATAATGCCATTAATAATAAATATATATAAGATATTTATTATGATCAAATATATATGGTTTAAATAAATAATATATATGAGATAAATAAGGTCATATATATTTATGGATAACAATCACATTGATAGAATGTGATTTGATAAAGATTTAATATCCCGATCTGGTCCTCTCTCCACCTATTAAAGAGACACAGTTTTATTAATTCTCTATCACATTAAGTCTTACGTACTGTGCAATAAAGAAAGGGGTGAGGAGAGAGAAACTAGTTCCCGGTGTAATTGACAGGAACGTATCGTTGGAGGACCGCCATTAGTGGCGTCTCAAGGTAAGTCTTCTAATCGTGTTTATGTGGTGTGAAAATCATGAAAATCTAAGATCAATGTCAATTAATAAATTAATTGTTTATGAAATTATGCTTACATGTGGTATCAGAGCATGATTTTGGATCTCATGATTTTTCATCAATTAATATTTTATGAATCTGTATATGATTGAATGAATCCACTTATCATATGACTAATTGAATGAGATTATCAAAACATGCATATATGTTTTTCCGCTGCAATTTGTATGAGAAAATTGATGATGAATTGATCTCGTTCATATTATTGAATTTTGGGCAAAATTATGTTTATAAAATTAGTTGGAATTATGTTTATGAAATTAGTTGGAATTGATTATCGTATCATAATTAAAGTTATTTTGGGAATTAAGCACTATCCCGTTAAAAATATTATGATAAAGTAGTAATGTCATATTTAATTAGAATATGATGATTACATATTTTGAAGAATTCTGATATTAATTAACAGTATCATGTGTTTATACATTATGATATAATATGAATTTATTATACCATGTATAATTAATTGTGATAAATTGATGTTGTATGACAAAAATAATAACTGCCCTATTTAGTTTTTTTTTGGACTGAACTATTAAAAATTAATTATGGGAGTTAATTATGTCAGCATGAGATTTTAAATATAAAGTTACGTGACTCCCTTTAATTATGGAAGTTAATTATGTCATGAGATTTTAATGAGATTTTTAATATAAAATTACGTAACTCCCTTTAATTTTGGGAGTGGCTGATTAAGAATAATGACAATTAATTACAGTTAATAAAGCAATCTGTCTAATTCATATGATTTGAGTGTCACATTTTAATGCTCAATTATTAACATAATTGTAACCTTCCAACCAAAGTGATTTAATAATGATAATGAAATCAATCCATCACTAATGTTTATGACTTATATTATTTTGATAATAATTAAAGTTATTTTGGGATATATAATATTAGAATATCTCACTTATGTTAGGTATGTTTGACTGCTTATGACATATTTATTATGGTAATGTCCCAAATATATTAAGATGCAAATTATACATGATATCTTTATTAATGTGATATATATGGATATATTATGTATATATATGATGACAGTCTTAAGATTTTAATTAATGATATTGACTGTGATTTATGAATATTTATGAAATAATGATTTGATTATTACTCACTTTCCTATTGAGTATAATCTAAGAGTCTTTGATAAGATTAATAATGATTTGATTATTACTCACTTTCCTATTGAGTATAATCTATTATGATAATCTTTGATAAGATTATAATGAATGATTTTATGATTTAAATTTATTTAATGTTGGTCTGTTAATCACCAAAGTGGTCTGATCTGAAAGAATAATAAAAATAAATCGTATAATTAAATTTTAATTTCCCATATTTAAGTGATGGTTGAATAAAGAGAATTATTATATGGGTTATTAAAAATTTCACAATTATAAGACTTTAAATTCACCCAAAGGTGATTGCTAGTCTTTATAATTCATGAATATGAAGATAAATTGATAATTAATATATTATGACAAACTGTTTTGTATGTCCAAAGATGACAAAATAGTTTTAATGAAAATATTTAATTATCAAATTATATTATATTTGAAAGCATCATTATGATTATGATTGTATATTGTTGTATCACCCAAAGGAGAACTTCAATATACATTTATTGCTTTCGATCATGAATCTATTATTAAATTACTCAAGGTATTTATAGGAATAAATTATATTATTCTTATTCTTAAAATTACTTATATTATTTAGTCTCTATTCGCATGATGCATCTGTTCCATTACAAAATGGATTAAAGTAATTTAAATAGTGTGAATAAATCTAATTTCACCAAAGTGTTTTGGATTTTATTTGTCACTTTAAGATAAATTGCTTCTTTGTTTGTACTAGCAATAAAGCTTAGTAATCTGACTATAATGCTTGAGTTAGATCAAACAGACTTAGCCTAATGTTTATGCGAATGAACGTGACCAAGTATTAAGTTTATAATATCTAAATTACTAATAAATCTCTTGACGAGATATTAATGACTATCTTTAACCACTATAAAGTTTGATGGTTCTCATGGCGTATATGAACTTATCATTAAAGATAATAAATATTGCAACAAGATTAAAGCCTTCCATAATGAACGTAGTTTACAAATTCACTACCTTCTAAGTATGACCTATTCCTAATAAACTATAACACCATGAAAGACAAATGGAATGTGAATTAAATTCACGTAATGCTTAAATTAATGATGGTTCAAAAGGAAAGAAGGTTTAAGAAACAATTTAAAATTTAAACATTATGTTCGTTTAAAAGTAATGAAGTTTGAACTAAACGTGGCTTTAATGTTTGGGGTAACTTTCCAAAAGAATTATTCCAAAAAGATTAATTAAGAATAAAGCCTTTCATGAGATAGTCTTTTACTGATCTTGATATTTGTGTGAATTGCATTAAAGAAAAGCAAATAAAACACACAAAGAATAGAGTCACGATAACTACACAACTTCTTATAATAGTTTACACCGCTAAATGTGAATCTTATGATAATACCCTTTTTAAAGGAATAATAATATTCCATAATTTTTAATTTTAATTTTAATTTTTCACATTATGATTATATTTATCTTTGCAAGAAAATTCTCATTCTATAAATGCTCGATAAGCATTTATTAATGATGTTGAGAAAATTAGATAGAAAAGTAAAAATTACAAAGATTGGAAGAAGTGATGAATTTTATGGAAAATGTGATTAATTATCATGTTCAATAACTTAATTACAGGAAAAACTGACATTTATACTAAATGTTGCACACCATAATAAATTGGTGTAGCAGAATGACATAATCGTACTTTATTGAATATGGTTATAAACATGTTAAATGATTAATTTATACCCATATTTTGTGGATTTATACATTTAAAGCTGCCACTTACGTGATGGTCGAGTTTTTAGTAAAACAGTTTTCAAAACACCTTATGAACTTGTAGAAAAATTCGATCTTAGGCAGTTGAATGTTTTAAATTGCCCGGCAGGGATTATGATTTACATCCATATGAAAAGAAATTGGATATAAGAAAATTAAGTTATTTCCTTATAAATTATCCTTAAAGTTTAAAAGGTATGAATTTTATGGTCTTAACTATAGTACAAGAATTTTAAAACTAGAATGTCAAATTCATTAAGAATTGTAAAATCAGTGGGAGTATGAAACCATGAAATGTGGTTATTAAAGAAGTTGGGTGGAGAATTTGAAAATACATTCATCTAAACTTCTTCTAAAGTTGTTATATAGTTGTTAAATAGTCAAACAACTTTCAAGTACAACATTAAGTTATTCTACTCTCTTAAAGGATCCGATTTTACTAAATCAATTATCAATGAGCTTTCATTTGATATATCACATCAAATAGCATTAAGAATATCTGAAGGACAATATATCCGCTATTTCTAACGATTGCATATGTGGTATAATAAAATGAGCTAAATTTGACATTATAATAAAAGCTAAAATTTTAGTTTTGGAATAAGTCATGGAAGTACTAATTCTATTAAATGAGTAAATTCAATGAAAGGCGAGTTGAAATCAATGGCTCATAATGAAATTTAATATCTTGTTAGAATTGCCAAAGAGTTATAAAAGAATTTGAAATAGATGTATCTTTATGATGACGATTTCCAAAGATATAAAATTAGAGTTGTTGCTAAAGATTTTACTCAAAAAGATGACATAATTATAAGGAGATATAACAAATTATTTCTTTACAAGACTCTATTAGAATTATCATGGCTTTGGTAACTCATTATGACTTAGAGTTGCACCAAATAAATGCTATGCCTGCTTTTCTTAAAGGTGATTTGGTGGAAGATCAAGTTAAATAGATCAACTCAAGTTTTTTTTCCATTAAAGGAAAATATTACATGGCATCCAATGACACCAATCTTATGATTTCGGATCCGTTACACAAATGATCTTCTCTAAAATATTCATTGAACGTTACATGAATATGAGATCATTGAAAGGCTCTAACAAGCTTATGATGAACAATTGACATTAAGAGCTCATTATGTTTTGTTTCTAATTGATATATCTTGTTTTGTCATTTTAGTATACATGAATGTTGACATTAATTAAACAGATTTTATCTCAAATTTGAGATACTTATGTGGACCATTATTGATTCTTACGAGTTATGTTGAGTAGAAAGCTAATATCATAGTACATGGAAGGAACTATGTCGAGTAAATGATATAGAACCGCCATGACTTGTGTTAGTCTATACTTAATATTGACATTAATGAGTTGACCAATTACTTTATCTTATATCGCGCACATTATACAAATTATTTAAACCTTTACGTTTAAAGTTTAATTCTGTCACTCGGCCAAGTGGGAGAATGTAAGATAATTATGGCCTAGTGCCATTAATAATAAATATATATAAGATATTTATTATGATCAAATATCTTAAATAATGATATGGTTTAAATAAATAATATATATGAGATAAATAAGGTCATATATATTTATGGATAACAATCACATTGATAGAATGTGATTTGATAAAGATTTAATATCCCGATCTGGTCCTCTCTCCACCTATTAAAGAGACACAGTTTTATTAATTCTCTATCACATTAAGTCTTACGTACTGTGCAATAAAGAAAGGGGTGAGGAGAGAGAAACTAGTTCCCGGCGTAATTGACAGGAACGTGTCGTTGGAGGACCGCCATTATCCATTAGTGGCGTCTCAAGGTAAGTCTTCTAATCATGTTTATGTGGTGTGAAAATCATGAAAATCTAAGATCCATGTCAATTAATAAATTAATTGTTTATGAAATTATGCTTACATCTTCAGGATGATGTGTCATTTTATTAGTGTCTTTAGGATTAGGATGATTTGCTAAATGAGAGTTTTCTTTTGCCACATGTCATCTTCTTAGTGTTTTTATGATGATGTGTCATCTTCTTAGTATCTTTTGCCACGTGTCATCTTCTTAGTATCTTCAGGATGATGTGTCATCTTCTTAGTACTTTAGGATGATGTGTCATTTTATTAGTGTATTTAGGATTATGATGATTTGCTAAATGAGAGTTTTCTTTTGCCACATGTCATCTTTTTAGTGTCTTTAAGATGATGTGTCATCTTCTTAGTGTCTTTTGCCACGTGTCATCTTCTTAGTATCTTCAGGATGATGTGTCATTTTATTAATGTCTTTAGGAGGATTTGTTATTCTAATAGTGATTTTATTTTTTTAGTCACTTTTTATTCTTTTAGATTTTTTAAAATCATTCTTAACTTTACCGTTACCATAATTTATTGGACTTAATTGTTGTTTTAGGGAATTTTTCTAATTTTTTAATTGCTGTTTTAGACTTAATCATTCAAGGATTCCGTTACTATTAGACTTAATGATTGTTTTTATGAACTTTTAATTCTTTTAATTTTTTCTTTAACTTTTATACCATTCTTAATCCTTCCATTTCTATAATTGATTAGATAGGAACATCTATTGTTTTTCTTCCAATTTCTCTTTCTCTTCGACGTGAATGGTGATCCTCGAGTCTCGCTTTAACGGTGTGATTTATTCTTATTATTGATCTCATTTTTATTCTCGAATATTCTTGCAGTTTTAATTCTCGCACATTTATCTTTTCTTATTATCAATATGTCAGAATGAGGGTAGCATCTAAATTTTTTATTTTTAATTAATGATTTATTGTTCTATTCTTACCGATTCCATATCATTGATATATTCTCACATTTTCTTTCTGATTTGCATTCTTACATATTATATCTTTTCTTATCAATCATCTGTACACTGGAGTTAGGGTGCTACCTTGATTTTTTATTCTTAGTTTGATGATATATTGATATATTCTTACGGATTCCAATTAATGTTTTTACAGATTTTTAATTTTTAAAGATTATAGTATTTATTTTTATTTCTCACAATTATTATTATATTTATATTTTTTTTTAAAAATGATACGTGCATTAGGTTTCAAATTATGCTTATAGCAACTTATTGATCTTAGTAAGTGGAGCGAAAGTGATAGATTGATTGTTGATTTGCGTGTGTTGTGTCGGCTTTATTATTGTAAGCAAATCTCCTTCTAATTAGAAGTAGAAATATGCTTACTAATTATTTGTATATATTTAATATTATGCAATTATTAATGAAATTTTTTCTTTCATGAAAATACTGGATTTATCCTATCATTCTTCAGCTTATCATATCTAGACTCAAGTAAACAGTAATGTGATTGATTTGGTTGCATGATATTTATGACATTAAACATACACAATATGGTATGATTTTTATAACGAACTTCTTCATATTATTTGATTCCCCAAGAAAACTAATTAACATCTCTAATTTATGAATGACTTTTATATATTTATTTATGATATCAAAGAATTTCTTTTACAAAAATTTCCAATATTTTTGCATTTGCCAAACTCTCTAATATTTAAATTTGAGGTGAGCTTTGATTGCCAAATAATAATAAATGTAGTATACGTATGAAAAAAAAAGATAAACATTACTCCTTTATGCATCATCTTTTGCTCCTCTCATTATTCTGCATCTTATTAGGTTAATAACCCAAATTATATATTTTAACATGTGTTTTTGAAAATTAAAATTTTGATAATCATCACTTCTTTTACATTTTTAAAAAAAATTTACGCGCACCATTTTCATATTATTGGAGTACTTCGTCTACCTCGCGAATTGTTACTTGGCATGACAAAACAAAAAATATTTGCTTAAATGACGACTTTAATTTATAAAGTGGGGTTGTCTCATAATTTGTAAAAATAGTTATAAGAAAAGAAATATATTAAATTCAAATTATTTTTCTTATTAACTAAAAACTCATGATCCCGCATTGTACGCGGGTTACATGCTAGTTAGAGTTACATGCTAGTTAGAGAGTATATAAGCAATTGGACAGAAACTTGTTGTACATATTAATAACACACGATAAAATCAAATCAATTTGGTATCGTACATATTAATAACACGCGATTAAATCAAATCAATTTGGTATCACAACTTAATTAGGATCAAAACAACGTGGTTTGCATCACGCATTCTTATCCGATTGCTGCCTAGTTGGGAAACAGAAGACATATCCAACTCGACTGGAAAAAAAGTGAAATTCTTTAAGAAAATGGTGGGGAAAAGGAAAACAAGGACCCCCAAATTGGAATAATATATATATAAAAAAAAAATACTAACAATTTTTTTTAAAAGAAATAAGTAAACCGTTTGAGAATTCCACTTTTAATACTCCAATAAAATTTATATGTAAAATAAGTTGATATTAATTTCTTACCTTTTTAATTTACTAATACTAACATTATAGTTTTGTCTTAAAAAAAGGACTCTAATAAATTTATTAAATGTTGTTCTAGAGTATTAACTTAATTGAATTTTCAATCTAATGCTATGCAAACTTAAATGTTGTTTTAAACGCTGAGTCAAGCAATCAACCTCCAATAAATTTTACTAATATTATAAACAAAGTGGATTTCTTATGATATGATGGTAGTACAAACTAAAAGTTGTACTTGTAAACTTAGTATGACAAATTTAGGAGTACTTGTTTTTGTATAAAATCAGACTTGATAAAAAATTAATAAAATATCAAATCTCATATTTTAGAGTTGTTAGGTTGAAATTGTGTCATGTGTGAGATTATTTTATTTTATTAAGTAATTCTTTTTCTTGAGAGTTATGATACAAATAAGGGGTGATTTTGGTTATGATAACTAACGTGGGATATATTAAAAAAAATGGAGTAAATATAATTGATAAGAGAAGTAATAATGTATGAGTAAGTCTCTTGTGAGACGGGTTATTGGTGAGACGGATGTGAGACGGGTCAACCCATCACTAAAGTATGTTTATTTGTGGTTAAAGTGTGCTTATTTGTGGTTAAAGTATGTCGATAATAAATCAAATTATAACACACTAACATCATACTTTAATACATAATCCAACATACTTTAAAAAACATACATTAACAACCATTTAACATACTTTATTTAAATAATCAACATACTTTAACACGTCTCACAAACCGTCTCATGAAGGTAGCGTCTCACAAGAGACTTTGTCATAATATATCTCAAAATGAAATCAAAGATATAAGGTGGGTCCCAATGAAATCCATTATATTGGGACATTCTATCTCATTTATAAAGTGGGTGGGCAAGTTTGCAAAGTTCAGAGAACTAAACAAGAAATTGTGGGGTCACATTCTCTAATTTTTCTTCTTTAAATTTAGTGAAATGGGCCCTATATTCTTCACTATGCTAAATAATAAAAGCAATTGCCCAAAGTTTGACAATAATACTACCTTTATGAAAGCAACTCTCCACCTACTTTCTCTCTCCCCCATCAACCCCCCACCCCACCCCACCCCACCCCACCCCACCTCACCTCACCTCACATCAGTTGATAACCTTCGGAGTTCTCGAATTCAGATTTCTTGAGCTATATTGTTCTCATCCTCATTTTAACAACCATCACCCTTTTTTTCTTTTTTTATTAAGTTTATAATCATCTACAAGTTTTATCCAACTATAAATATTCATAGAAGTTGAATAAATCCATCAATCTCTTGAATAAGTTAGTTTATAAATCCATCAATCTCTTGAAATGGAAGAAGTATCCATCAATTTAACGACGTTATATAGTACACTCTCGATTTCGAAGAATGCTTCCCTTTACCCTTTATAGAAAAATGCTCATTGATTTTAGATGATACTATTTTTTTAGGTAATAAAAAAAATATAAAGTAATGATATGTGTGTGAAAAAAATGATAATTTTAAAATTAAATAACTTTTGAAATTGTTGAATTAAATGATATTTCATCTGGTATAAAGAATTTTATAGGATGAACAAATAAAAAAAATATAAAGAATTCTGTGGAACAAAGAAAAAAGAGTACAAATGACATGATTATTCGTGTATTATTTAATCTTGAACGAGTTGATAAGAAAATTTTAAGGAGAAAATGTATTAAATTATAAAAGTATCAGAAAAGTTATAAATTTAATTCATCTTCATCCCTAAGGTGATCAAATTTTAAAAAAGTTTACCATAAAACTCCTAAGATAAAAAGACAATATAACTGGATGATAAATCCTAATTCATTATAATAAAACAATAATATACAGCTTCTTACTTACATTCAACTGAATTGTTTCAATTTTATTTTGAATATACAACAGTTAAATCCTTTTAAAAAATTACAATAAACTCTAGAAACGAAGGACAACTGTTAAGTTAGAAGGGTAAAATGGTAAAATTAGAATGTGGTGCATATGTATTTAATGTGTTTTTTAATTATTTTTTCTAACAATATTAATTTTTTTTTTTAATGTCATTATTAACCCCCCTCTCTCTCGATCTTTATTTTCAATAATTTTATATCCATTTAAACTCATGATCATTAATAAGCATGAAAAAACCCACTTCGTGACCTTTTATTATTAAAGTTATAGCATTTCTTTAATTTGTGAAAACTTTTTTAAAATCAAATGATTCTATATTTACAAAAGAATTATAATATATTTTATTCACATATATTTTGTATTTATCTTTTTTGCAATGTGGTCCCTAATTTTAGCCGTTGGATGGGAGGTGGCCCTACTCAAATCTAAATCATATGTTTTTTTTTTTTTTTTGGAAATTTAGGCCCTTCTCTCTCTCATCACTAAGATTTCTAATATTAGTGAGGAAAAATATTATTAATAATTAAATTATTTCATTAGGTAAAAACTTATATAAGATTATCCCTAGATTGGATTTCATAGGATGCTAAGTAATAACCCCAAAAAATGAGTTTTTTCGATTTAGGGCCTGAAAAATGTACTAACTATCGATTCAGGGTTTGAAATATTTTTTTTTATCAATTCGGGGCCTGATTTATTTAAAACTATCAATACAAGGCTTAAGATTCTAACACCGTTATATCATTCCTTAATAAAAGTTAAAGTGTACACTCAATTGCCACATCATCATCTATATAACACCAAATAAATCTCAAAACATAAATTGTAAATTATGCTGACAACTACGAAGAGAAGGCCTAACGACGCAGGAGAGATCACTCTTCATTCTTCATCTTTTCCATTTCCTTCTTTTTCTTTAATTTCTTGTTGAGGCTGAAAGCTTGAAGTGTACTGAATCCTCGTTCTTTCTCTATTTTGTAGCTAAAATATATCAAGCTTAATATCAACACTATTATTCTCCTAAAACCGGAAGTTTGTATCTTAAATTTAACAAAATAAACTTTTAGTCATTTCATCGAACACCTCACGGGCATGAATTATAACGTACAAGTTCTTCACGATTTATAACAATAATTGACGACCATTTCTTCTAAATCAACTATTAATCTCCCAATCACATCAACAATCAATTTTGAGTTTGAATTTTTTGATAAATCTTTCGATTTTATTTGATTATTGTTCTAAACATATTTCACATCAAATGAAGAGTAAAAAGGGGAAAAGGAAATTTTGAGATTGCTTTATGTTTCATAAGTTTCTCTAATTTGCAGGTGATGCTGATTTGATATAGCTTCTTAAGAAAGATTTCTTCTTGTTCTTGATGGATTGTAGGCGAAGATGGGAGAAGGTGGTGACTGGAGAGATCATTTTCTCTTGATACTATGATAATTTTTGGGATTGCAGTGGTTTGCTCCAAAAAAAATTTAAAAGTCTTTTGAACTTGAGGGGGGAGATGATAGATGACTTGAGATTTTAATTTCTTCGTTGAAGACTCTTAGGAGATCTTGAGAGTGATAAATTCAAAGATATTGATTCATTTAGAATAGAGTATGTTGTTCACATTTAGATAAAATAATCTTTTATTTATTAATTTATGTATTTATTTATTTATTTTTAAAATTTATTTGGTGTCAAATGGATGTTGATGTGGCAATTGAGTATACACGTTAACTTTTGTTAAGGAATGATATAACGGTGTTAGAATCTTAAGTCTTGTATTGATAGTTTTAAATAAATCAGGCCCCGAATTGATAAAAAAAAATATTTCAAGCCCTAAATCGATAGTTAGTACATTTTTCAGGTCCTAAATCGAAAAAATACATGAAAATGAAAATTGTTCTAATAAATTATTTTTTAAATAATTTGTAAAATAAATGAAATGTGATCATGTTTATAATAAAATATGATAAATCTTTAAAAGTAAAGTGAAATGATACTTGCTCATCTTATTATTATTATCACGTATTTTTGTAATATTATTCCCCAATTTGAAGTCATTGCTCTTTACTAGTGACGTTTGTAATTGTATTGCAATTATATTACTCCTACCTTTCAACTAATTCGAATAAATAGTTAATTTCCACATTTAATATAAGTAATTGATGATGTTGACTTTATTTTTCAACTCGATTATGTCTACTTAAAAATCCTATTGAATAAGGACGTATTAAGACATTATTATTTACATAATTTTTTCTTCAACGGAGATTCTAATTTTTTTTTCTTGGATCGAAATGCAGATCCAAAAATGATTGTAGTTGTAATTGAAAAACTACCTTAGAATCCTTTTAGATAGAGTATATATTGTAAAAGTTGAATTACCCATAGAATTTAATTTTGTTTATAAATATTTTTTTATTGAAAAAACTATATTTATAACTTATTAGTGAAATATATAAGATGTAATCACATTCAATTTAAATCTTTAATTCTTCCTTATAATTATCCAAGTTCAAAATATAATGAATGCTTGTCACCTCGATTTATTAGTATTTATATATTTTAATTTATTTTAATAATAAATTGTAGGGAAAAAAGCCCAATAATAATACATCTTGTGGGCCCAACAAGCCCAAATCTAGCCCAAAAGTAAAGGCCCAAGTGTGTTGTGATTTGGGATTATAGCGTGCTAGTATATATTGTAAAATTTTTAATCTTGAAATTATAATGAAAATCTATTTTTAATTTATTGGAAAATGTGATTTAATTAATACTGTAAAATGAGATTATTTTTATCATTCAACATGACATAATAATTTGAAATCTTGATGTAGAAACATTCAATATACACAAGTTTATTATTTGAAGCAAATAATTGTTCAATAAGGAATAAGAATATGTCACATATAAGTGATAATTATTTTAAAAAATATAAAATAAACTCAGAAGGCCTTGAGCAAGAAAATAAAACATAATATGTAATTATTATCCTAAGCAAGTCAATGTCTTGAGATTAATTGGGGTTGCTATCATACGTCACGATCGTAATTTATTAGGTTAAGTAGATTGTGGAATAATTGTTAGGTGACTTAATAAATTAATTAAGCCCTAACAAATGGGAAATTATAGTCAGATAATTGATTTATAATCATTAAAGAAAAATATAGTACATTAGGTTTAGATTTTTAATTGTCGTTTTAACAGTTCAACTAATCATTAACTCCAAAAATTTATGGTCAAGTAGTCTTTCAAGTTTCAACAACCAATGTTACGTAATTCTAATAATTTTATATTTAGCTAAAATTATCGAGAGAAAATAAAAAAATACAGAAAAGGTCATTTGTGAAACCATTTAATATCGTATAGATTCTATTTGAGTTTAATTAACTTCAATTACACCCATTTGTGAAGTGTTGGTCTTTTTTAAAAAAAAAAAAAAATTCAAAATATCCTCTACAGCCGATCGCTCACAGTTCATATAAACCTAATAATAAAAACATACATTACACACTAATAAATGAAAATATACTATACAATTTGCTAACAAATTTCTTGTTAGTTGTTTAAATAAATAATTGAATATAAAAATATATTCCCTCGTCTCACATTAATATTAATTTTTTTTCGTAAATTAAGGGATATAATATTTTAATTTTTAATAATTAAAAAATATAATATTTCAATGTATTTTAATAATATTTTTTAATTCAACTAAAAAGAAAAATGGATAACTTAGTATCTCTTAATGGAGAACGTTTTAGCCAACAATCAAGAAGTTTTAAAATGATCCAAAATAAACCATGATTTTAATCAACTTATATCTTCACACAGAATAAATATAATGTGAATATTATTTGTCAATGATGCTTTCAAATAACTGTTTTTTTTGCAAATTATGAAGAAATTAGTGAACATTACACATTTTACCATCTCATTCGACTCAAAGTTATTAGTAATTTATGTTTAGGCTCCATAAAAATGCAACAGAAATTGGATTATTATAAAAGTATGCTCAAATTGATCGAGAATACTTCCATTTTCAAACATGGGGTTAAAAAAAAATCATAATTATGAATTTATTAGCATATATTAAGGTGTTAGCAATCAATGAGAACAAATGAGATTTCATACCATAGATGTAAAATGAAAGGGTATGATAGCAGAGCCAAATGAGAATATGACATACATAGTTGATGCAAATCGAACAACAAAGAATGAAACCTGCAGTACCCTTCTAACTATAGCTCGAAACGATGTCGAGTCGAGGCATTCAAGCGTATTCACGAAGTAGAAAGACAGCTACTGAATACTAAATATTCAAAGTTGAGAAGTAAATAAACCCTAAGGCGAATGAATATATAGAACCTGGCTCATAAGGTAAGTTGGTGTTCCCGATTTCTTCATTCTTTGCCATCAGCAGCTCGGAGAGATCCAAGCTGAACTGGAGCTTGCGTTCCCACGACTTTTGAAGAACCGTAGGTGGTCAGGTCGATTCCTTGAGACTTCTCTTTCTCAAGTTGTTCTTTGATCCAGAAATATGTGATTCTAAGTCCATCCTGAGTGAAAATATGGGTGTTAGTATGCGGTCGTGTGCTCGTGTAAGATGGGATTCAATTGAAAGTAAGACGTAAAGACCGCATAAGATTACCTTAAGTTTCATAGAAGGGGCCCAACCGAGCTTTTCCTTGATCAGAGTGTTGTCTGAGTTTCGACCACGCACACCTTCTGGTCCTGGAATGTGATGGATGGGGAGTTTCTTCTTGTCGAAGCTCAGGACAATCTCCGCCATCTCGTTCATGCTCACCATCTCATCACTCCCAATGTTCACCGGCTCACGGAAGTCGGATTTAGTCAATCTGAAGTTAAATCCACTCTCATTTTACTTGAAAGAAAAGAATTAACTACTGTGAAACTAAGCTGTTATGGCAACAATAATGGGGTTATTGTGATCTGTGCATTTACCTCAGAACACCCTCGACACATTCGTCGATAAAGGTGAAAGATCGAGTTTGCAGACCATCTCCCCACATCTCAAACTTGTCGGTTGAAGTGAGGGCTTTCCTACAGAAGGCAGCCGGTGCTTTCTCCCTACCACCTGCGTTGATGAATTTCAGCGACGAATAATTCATCAACGAATTACCTTGAATAAAATGGACAAACTTTCGACTTTTTTACCTTTCCACGTGCCAAAGGGGCCGTATATGTTATGGAACCTTCCAATCCTGCACTCGATTCCAAAATCCTTGTTGTAATGCTTGCATAATTCCTCCGTTGCAAGCTTCTCCAACCCATATGCATCTTGTGGCTAGATTTTTGTTTTTTATAAGGAAGTTAGAATAGTAAGATGCAACACCTCATATAAATTAAATTTATTGTGCAGGGAAACGGAAGGAAACCTCGGCAGGCCACGCGTCGGATTCCTTGAGGCTGACATTTGTTTCCAACTGCTTAAATTCAGGATAGATACAAGCACTAGAGGCATAGAAAAACCTAAATACACAGTAAAAACAAACTCAAATTTTTATGCCAAAATGTATGCCTCGTTCATGATTCCGTGAGATGAAACCAACGCAAGATGAGTAGAAAAGGAAACATATGACATGAATACTAGCATTTCCCTGTAACAATTTGAACACTAAACAAAACCTTTATCACAATGCAGCTAAACTTTCATGCATAACAGCATTTCACATGGCATGATTGATGTTTAAACTTTCAAAACGTTCCAAATGGAGTAGAGTTTAATATGCATGGAGAAATTAGTTCGTTTACTATTGTCTACTAATGTGAGCCTCGCAGTGACATAGTTTTTGTAAACGAGTAATTAATCTTACACGACCGCACTACACCAGTATCCCAATACCAGATAAACAGGTGCACTAAATGTAAAAGGTGGAAAGCAAAACAGAAGGTATAAACGGATACCTCTTTACACCATTGATCCTTGCAGCCTCAATCATGTTAAAGCTGATCATCGTATTGTTATACATAATGACAGAATGGTTAGACTGAATGAAGCCCATCCCCCCCATGTCAGCAGCAAGATTGAACACGTGAGCAACGCCATTGGTAACTTTTAAACAGTTATCCATGACCCTTAGATCAACAAGATGGAATTCATCACAGAACATGTCCTCTGACATGTGCTCGTTTTTCTTCCAGTCGGAAGCAATAATGTAATGGCCCTCACTCTTCAAACGCCTTGCAATGTGAGAAGCAATGAACCCACCAGCACCTGTGATGGAGATCCTGAGCTTTTCTGAAGGCCAGTAGGGTTCCCTCTCGAGGTTTTCGTACGTGTATGCACCATAGTTGGTTTCACCAGTACTTCCCATTCTGCTATCAGCAATGCACAAAGTTTTTAACAACTAAAGAAGCTCATATATGAAGAAAGACATCTTTGTTAAAGGGCAATCCAATAAATGAGTACCAACACCATTGCTCCAGCCAAATAGAACCCAATCACCCACTCCACCCCCCACCCCCCAACCCCACCCAGCCATCTCTCAACATAACATCCTCTAAACCAAGAAACAAAAATTAGGAAATTAAGGGGGTGTCTGGTAAAGAGGTATAGAATAAAATTATTGGAATGGGAATGAATAAAATTGTTTGGTTACATGGAATGGGTATTAGAACAGTAACTTGATTCCATACTTTGTGGGAATCAATCAAAGTGTTCAAATAGGTGTGGAATCAAAGTCATTCACCTCTACTATGAAGGCCATTCCAATTCCCATTCCCCACTTTTAACCAAACACCCCCTAAATAGGAACTTAACTTAAAAACCATCAAGACCAATAATTTCTTTCAAGTTCTTTAAAACTAGGACATACAGTTCAAGAATCAATGTAATGGAAACAGAACAAAGAAACTTCCATAAATGACTTGAGACATAAAAAGGACAAAATTGCAGAAGGAATTAGCAACAAAGCACATATGAAATAATCTTTCAGAACCTAAATTATGAACAAAGCACGTCATTAACAGTGTTATATAGCTAAAATTCAACAGAATTTCATTTAAAAAAATGTAAAAATAATCATCACCATTACATGAATTTAATTAAAATAAGGAAACCAAAAAAATAAATAAAAATGGAGTCTTGAAATTCTAGAGAAACATAACACACAAGAAATAAATATCAATTATCACAATCTTCATAAAATCTAACCCCAAAAATAATGATTCACAGCAAACCCAGAAAATGTCATCGATTGTAAACATTAAATTCCAGAGTAATTTCAACAGAATCTTTCGAGAATACAGGGGGTTACAAAGCACAAAATTCTTGTTTTCTACATGAAAAAAGCTCAATATTATTTACCTCAGAATCCCTCAATTGCAGAAGGATGATGTGAGATGAACAGTTTTTGTAGTGATTTTCTTCTTTTTCGTCTGGATAGATCTCTCGTGCTATCTATTTATATACTTATTATTATCTTTAAACATGTTGAACCCATTAAAAAGAAAAATTTATACAGCCAATTTAAGCATAATTATAATTAATTTAATATTTTTAAATATGGTAACCTAAACATAAATATATTTAGGAAAAGACCGTGATTTCCGTAAGATAGATGGATGAAAAATAATAAGTAAAAAAAAGTGATAATAGATGAAAAGTGATAATAAAATTATGGAGTAATTTTTTTATGAATAGTTTATATGTATAAACAAAAAATAATAATAAGTAATAATATTTAAAGAAAAAAGTAATGGAGTAATATTTACAATAAAAAGTGATAATTAATTAATTTAAAAAAAAGATAAAATAGTCTCATCAGTCATGTCCGGAAAATTATATACTTGAAAAAGGATTTATATGAAGATAAATCTTAAACATAACTATACTTGACTTTATTATTATGTTAAATATATTGAACTCAACGACGAAATTTTATTAAATATGAATAAATTGTATTAAAATATAAAATAAATTAATCGTTAATTAGTAAAATAAAATTTATAAGTGTGTGAATTAATTTAATTTAATTTCGTGTCATCTAATAAGAGAATTTGTATTAGTTTATGCGAAATTAGGACAAGAATACTTTGCCTTTGTATTAAAATTATTGCTTTATTTATTTTTCTTTCCTTTTATTTTATTATTAGTTGCAATTTGGAGGGACACAGAATATTCTTCAATTTCCATACTGTTTTATCCATTTTGAGAGGACAGAGATTATGTGATGCAATATTTTATTTGTGAATGAGACATTTTAATTTTTTTCTGACGTGTTTAGATAATAATCAAGTATTTTGCTAAAACATTTTGTCCACATATTAATTTATATGGCAAAAGCTCCCGTGCGCCCGGGGACACGGAAAGATGCTCCGTGTCCCCATGTGAACACAACCCTCCCCTCCAATCCTATTTAAACCTATGTATTGCTAGGGGTTTAAATTGTAAAGGGGCATGAAATTGTAAAGGCGCACGGAATATGCTCCGTGCGCCCGGGTGCACAAGAGCCTCACTCAGTTTATATTTAATATCTCTACTATCTTCACAAAGTATTTTGGTAGTATAAATTAGTAAATGATTCTCTCACCTTAATAACTTCTATTTTCCAATATTTTCTTAAAATAAATGTAACCATTATTGTAATAAACTACTGACATACAATACTATGAGATAAATGCACAAGTCATGTACCACATGTTCAATAAAAAAGAAAAGAAAAGAATCTATATAAACACAATTGAAAAGAGAAATTATATTATTTGAATTTGTATCAAATTCTATGTATAAGTAAAATGTATCTTGATATATAATAATAAAAAATTCATTATACGTAAGAATTAATGTTATGTTTTAAAATTAAAGGTTAAATCCTACTAATTAAACAATTTATCAACATCAAACATTCAGGGATAATTTAGTTAACATGGTTCAATCAATTTATTTTTATGAGTAAAATGTAAATCATACGAATTATTATTTGGAAGCTTATTGGTGGGATCCGAATATTTTCTTTATTATGGTAAGATTTGTATTTATTTTTACAAAAAATGTGACATAATTTTCTCAATAATTTTCACATGCCATCGACATTGCCCTGCTAAATTCAATAACTTGTTGCTTTCTAAGAACAACTAGACACATATGGTGTCTAATTTTATTTATTTTTAAAATATGCGTCCTTATTAGGATTGTAAATGAATCAAATAATTCGAATTCGATTCGGTATTCGAATTCGAATATCAGTATTCGAATTCGAAAAATTCGAATTCGAATGCGAATTCGAATAATTATTTTAGTTCGACTAATATTCGAATTGAATATGATTCGCAAGATATTCGATTCGAATATTCGCGAATATATTCGAATAATAATATATATTAATTATATATTATTAATATTAAATCATTATATATATTTATATATTAAATATTCCCTCCGTCCCACACTTATCTTTACACTTTCCGTTTTCGTCCGCCCCACACTTAACTTCACCACCAAAAAAAGAAAATTTCACATTAACTAACAACTTCAAAAGTTACCTTAATTTCAAAAATACTACTCTTACCTAACACACACATAACATACTTTATAATTTATTTATTACCTAAAAATACCTTAATACCCCTTAAAAGTCAATAAAGTTGGTCAAAAAGCAACTTTTTTTAAACTCCGTATTTACAGTATCAGTGCAGATAACTTTGGGACGGAGGGAGTATAATATTTTGTTTTATAAATATAAATAAATATGTATATTATGTAATTTATTGCTATCTTAAAATAAAGAGGAAAAAATATTTTTTAATTTTTTATATATAATGTGAATTATTTAACTATAATTTTTAATAATTTTATGGTTGATGTATTTAGTGAGCATTTCTTTTTAAATTTATTAATAATACAAGAAATTTTTTTAAAAATTATTATTTTAAAAAAATGAATTTATCGAATCGAATTCGAATTCAAATATTCAATTTCGAATGTTCAAATTCGAATACTCGAACATATTCGAATAGTTCGTTTATTACTTTCGAATCGAATACAAATCTGTTTTCGAATTTGATTAATAATCGAATTCGAATACAAATATTCAAATATTTAATCAAATATCATTCAAATACCCTAGTATTCTATTCGATTAGTTTACCACCTTAGTCCTTATTACCGAGATTGAAAAATATATAGGATCAATAATCGGAGAATATGATTTACCTCTTACATATCAATGTATTTACAATGTGGATGTATATAAAATAAATTTTCAAATATTATACATGACTAATTAAATCTATAAAACACAAGAAAGTTTATATAAAATTTGTGCCAATAAATATATAAATTAGATAAACATTGTAGAAATTTTTTTTTTATATTATTTTTTTAATATGAATTCGTTGAAATAATATTTGAGTTGGAAATTTTTACGTCATCAGCAAATTCCCAAACATCCCTGAAAAAAGTAAATAGAAAAAGGCCCATTAATACGAGTTAATTAGAAAAAAAATTAGCCCACTGTTAATAGGTAGGAAATGCAATTAAAATGGGCAGCAAAGAAGGCCCAATAAAATCGGTCCATTATACAAGATGTTTATTTGAGCCCATTAATTTTTCAAATTTAATTCATTTCAGGAACAGAGTCGTATGCTGAGAGAAAAGCTCAGGTCCAGTTGAGAGAGAGAGAGGATGCAAAAGAGAGAGCAAAGCAAAATGGGCGGAGCTGCCGGAGGCTCCGCTCCTCCCGCCGCCAAGAGAGGCCGTCCAATTGGCAGTGGAAGCAACAGCGCTGCTGCATCCGCAGCATTAAACGCGGCAGCTGCGGCTGCTGGTGACGTCGCTGCCCCTTCCACCCTCCTCGGACCCTCTCTTCAAGTTCACTCCGCCTTCGCCGGTAATTCTCTACAAAAACCCTAATTGATGTCGGAGACACAACGTCTGTTTAGAATTATAGCTTTGGGCGTGGAGAAGCTTAGAAATGCTGTGTTAATTTGTGATTAGTGATATCAAGCTTTGAATTTTATTCTGTGGTGATGAAGTCTTTTTGTGAAAGATATGTTTTAATAGTTTTTTAGATGATTTACTGGTTGTATCTAGGGGATTTTTGCACCTGAGTTTTGATTATGCTTTTGTTATTGTGATAGTTTAACTTCTTGATCTGTTCATGAACATTGCATGATTAGAAAGAACTGTTTTTGAGATTTCCTTCACTAAGAAGTAGAAAGGGAAGTATGTTAAGTTCACCTTCAGATAGATTTTTCTGATCTGTGAATTAGTTGGACATCAAGTATTCATTTAAAGAACCTTAAACTTATAGTTCACCTTTTGTCCTGTGCAACTTCTCTACCAGAGCAGAATAACAAAAGAATAGTCATGGCTCTTCAAAGTGGATTAAAGAGTGAACTAACATGGGCATTGAATGCTCTGACATTGCTTTCATTCAAAGAGAAAGATGAAGTCCGGAAAGATGCTACTCCTCTTGCCAAGATTCCTGGACTGCTCGATGCTCTGCTTCAAGTTGTACGTTGCAATCTCTGTATTCTATGTATATCCTTCTTTACTTGTTCTTTAATCTGATTATCTGAATCATTTCAATTACGGCAGATAGATGACTGGCGAGATATAGCGCTACCCAGGGTTCTCTCAAAGACCCCAAGGGTGAGATCGCTGGGTTCGAATTCTGCTGTTACTGGCTTTGGGAATGAATATGAGACTGTTAATTCTAGTGATTCAGCTCCGCATCACACGTAAGGCAAAATTAGTACTGAACTTATTGTTCAAGTTTAGGATGTTTAACTCCTGATATGTGTTTTGTCTCCATGGTAGTGCTGGATCTGGTACTTCAACGAAAGATCCATCTGTTCAAAAAATTTCTGCAAAAGCTCGTCCATCTGGTTGGTGGTTTGAGGAAGACGGCCTCTTTAATCTTGATGAGGAAGGGCGTGCAGAAAAACAGCTATGTGCTGTAACTGCTTCAAATATACTCAGAAACTTTTCTTTTATGGCTGAGAATGAAATTGCAATGGGTCAGAATCGTCATTGTCTTGAAACGATGTTCCAGTGTTTGGAAGATTATGTCACAGGTTACATTAATTACATAAATGTGAATTGGACACCAGTAGTTCACTCCCTCTACGTTTTGTATGAATGGATTTATTTTATGATTGATTCATGAAAATTTGATACAGATGAACAAGATTACTTTGTCCAGTTCTACATTTTAGTTTTATTCTGCTAGTCTTTTTGACTTTTTTTAATGCTTGGATGTGGACAGAGGATGAAGAACTTGTCACAAATGCCCTTGAGACAATTATGAATTTGGGTCCGCTGCTAGACCTTCGAGTATTCAGCTCATCAAAACCTTCATACATCAAAATAACGTAAGGTTTTGACCCAATCTTTTGTTTTTTCATGTTTCTGAAAATTGTGAGCTGAATTTCTCTTTCCATCGTATCCTTCCAGAGAAAAACGAGCAGTCCAGGCCATCATGGGGATGCTGGGATCTGCTGTTAGGAGCTGGCATTGTGCAGCAGCAGAACTACTTGGTCGCTTGATACTTAACCCTGATAACGAACCTTTTCTTATGCCATTTTCTCCACAGGTTACCGGCCTCTCATATGTTTATATGTTTAATTAATATTGCCTCTGCTAGCCTTTAATACATAATAGAATTCAATTGCAGATTTATCGGCGATTAGTTGATATTATTAGCTTCCCTAGTGGTGATGCTCAAGCAGCTGCTGTTGGTGCACTATACAACCTTGCAGAAGTTAACGTGGACTGCCGATTGAAACTTGCTAGTGAGAGATGGTTAGATTATATTCTATATTCACATGATCCGTGCAGTCTAAAATTTCATTAGGTTTTGGATTGAGGGATTTCAAATTCAAGAATTTGAACCATTCAAAATAGTAAATCTTAAATCCAACCGAATCATCATAAAGAAATTCAAGATGAGAGAGTGATTCCAAATTCTTGACTGAAACTCTTAAGTAGAAGCTCCAATGTATTTGATTCCATGTCCTTCGATCAGAATGCAACTTTAAGTTCTTCTTGTGATAAAGTTTGTATCTTTACACTTGCAATAAATTTCAGGGCAGTTGATCGTTTGTTGAAGGTGATAAAGACACCACATCCAGTGCCGGAAGTTTGCAGAAAAGCGGCTTTGATTCTGGAGAATCTCGTGTTGGAACCTCAGAACAAGCCGTTATTACTGGCTTATGAAAATGCATTTGCGGAGATACTCTTCTCAGAGACAAGGTACGCTGATACGTTTGCTCGGATATTACACGAATTGACTTCTCGACCGAGCAACAAAGTTGCGACAGCTCGTGGTATTTGGGGCATGTGATATGAGGATCTTGCGTTGTTAGTTTTATGAGTAGACTCGCACATGACATTGTACAGAGTGGCTGCTTATGTATTTGTCTTCCATTATGTTGTCAGAATTCTTACTACTCAACCAACCCTTTCTTTTGTTGTTTGTATGCTAACGGGCTATAGTATGATTAGATTAACATTGTTCGAGTACTTTACAGAATTAATGCTAAATTTACAATCTGTGATGATTACATAAACGTGCTCATTACACCATCATATGTAGTATTTCTGACAAGTGATTAATCATTTGTTCCTGCTACTAGAGAATTAGATGATCTTGAATGTCTTCTGATTAGTATTAGCACCTTAGCTGCCTTCCTTTGAAGATGCCCATCTTTGAAAACACTGCGACTGGTAAGTTGCACGAGAGGCGATGTAGCCGTTGCTCCGTATAAGTCCACCATTTCCATTGACACGAAAACCTTGTCCATGAGGCTCAAAGCCTCTGCTTTCAATGACTCTGAGCCCCATCTAAGCACTTCTATTGTAGGTCCAATCGCCCCGTTTTCGTGCAGAACAACAGCCCCTCTGTGAGGTGAATCCTCCTGAACCAGAGTGGAAAGCGTCTGAATCGCCTCGTAAGCTGTGGCGTGAACTTTAGCCTGTATAAGTCGGACCAGATCAGGCAAAGCATAGGCTTCCAACAAACAAAATGTCGTGTTCACACTGCAGGAGCCTCCGTGTGCTGAACAAACGGAAGCTCCTGCTCGTGGAAAGCACAAACAGCTTCTCTTCCAGTGCATGTTGCTGAGTTCTTGACTACTCATTGATAGATCGCCTAGAAGAGCTGCTGCTCGTGCACTCGCTGTAACCGAGTCCTCTTTGAGGAGGCCGGTGAGCAACGGAATTGCACCGAGTTCCACGACTATCCGTTGCGAATTTAGGTTCGTGGGATCTGTGAATCGAAACAGGGCACTTAGAGCATTCTCCTTAGCTTCCATGGTCCCTGATTTTATGATCTCTACAATTGCCTTTAGCCCTCCAAGTTCAATCAGCTTCTCAGATAGTGATGTTTCTGATTTGGGAAGGTTAGCTAGTAGACCAGCTGCAGCCATTTGTACTTCACCTTTATCACAATTCTCCAGAAACCCCATCAAAGCTTCAAGCCGTCTAGGCTTGAGGAGATACTCCACGACGCCCTCCGGCTCGTGCTGAGAGAAAAGAAACAGAAGATTGATCGCCAGTTCTCGTATTTCCTGGTTGGAATCGTCGAGCAGAGCTAGGACAACCGAAATGCCACTAGCAGAAAGAACTGCAGATTTAACTAGTTCAGCTTCACATCGACAGATTCCCAGAAGGGCACGTAGGGCTGGCCTTCGAATGATGTCCAGTGAGTTGAGGTTCTGCTGGAAAGCCAGTAAGTTGGATATGACTGGCTCTAATTCGAGCTGGTTTCCCGTCTCATCGACGAGAAATGTAGTTCCATCTCCATCTGAAGAAAGGTTTGCTAGAATCTCTGCACATCTTGCAATGACAACAGCAATCATGTGGGAAGAAAACAGTAGCTTTAAGACGAGAGGGACGCCACCAGCAGCAGCAAGGAGCCGTTTATTGTGATGGAAAGTCGTCAGCTGGACGAGCGCGTTTAGTGAAACTTCCTTCGATTCAATGGTTCCAGACGCCATCTCGAGCAAGGGTGGAATTATCCCAGCCTCACCAACTGACTTAACTTTCTCATCATCTAGTTCCAGGCTAACAAGTTCTTTCACCATTGGTACTCTCTCTGATACTGATCCTGCAGTTATTCGACTCGTTTAATCCATTTTTGTCGAAGGGATGTACACTGATACATCAAATGATTCAACAGATTTTGATGACACAAGAACTAACCTTGGATAACTCTATCAACTAATGGTCTGAACCAGTTCACTTTTGCTGCCTTAATGACATTCTCCTCCTGTTCACAAAGCTTCAACAGGATCTCTTCTGCTAAGGTCACACTGTCATGATCTGGACTTTTGAGGAGGGAAACGAGAAGAGGGATCGCATCGGGCTGCTGAGAAAGAGTCCTGCAACAAGGTATGTTCCACCCTGATCTTTCATGTAAAACCTCGTATAGCAACTCCACTGCAGCCTTTGATATATTCGAATCCAACCCCAAGCACGAAGTTATTTTCTCTATCCCTTGATTCTCTATAAAGATATCCTACAATGCCGGAAGTACACATTATTTTTACAAGAAATAGATAGTCATACATAGATGATGATGATAAATCAGACAACTTAGATAAAGACAGAAAACAGACAAGCATGTAAGTTAGCAGCTAAACAGCTCACCTTGTTTCTTGCATGGCCATCTACGATATCCTTCAAAGTCACCAATACTTTAAGATTCACAGCTTCAGTAAGCATGCTGTCAAGAATGGTAATGGAATCGTCGGTAAGTCCTCCGATGGAAATCCAATCCTTGTTGATTGAATTCTCCGCAATAAGTTCTCTCATTTGATCAAGGGCTTCTCCTATAGATGATTCATTTCCTGATTTCAATTTGGTCTTGCAAGACCTAATTTTGATACAATAGTTGAGTTCCCTCCATTCTTGGATTGATTGCCTCAGTTGAATGTTGGGCCTCCTGTAGAACTTATCCTGAAGAACTTCGCCCGTCTCTGGATCAGTGTCTTGCCCGGATTCAAACCAAGTTTCCAGAGCTGATCTTTCGCAGGTAGTACCAGTGCAGAGGCTAACTGGATCATCCATCACACTTCCGGTTATGCAGCAAAAGAAAGGCTTAAACGGCTCAATGTATTCTTCTCTGGGATCGTATCTTTCTATCACTGCAAGCCTCTGGATGTACTGATCCCTCAGTTCCTCGTAGTCTCTGGCAGCGTCTGCTCGAGAGAGCAACTCAATGACCTGTTCTAAGAACAACACCTCAGCTCTTTCCTTTCGATTTTCAGCTTCTTCTTTCTCTCTTTTGAAGCTAGCTAGTTCCTTACTGATCTCCAGGGGCTCAACCGGAACACCAACAGCCCTTGCTATTTCCTTAAGCATATCATTAGCAAATTCCTTATCAAAAGCTTGAACTGATATACCCTGATTCAGCTTGTCAACGATTTTGAGGCGGGTCTGAGACGCCTCAAACTCTGCTCGTTGCATCTCGTTTTGCAACCTACTGACCTGGTCGGAGATCCCAGACAGGACTTCAACATTAGCAAGGGACAAACCAGCCAAAGAATTCCCAATCTCTCTGGTAACATCTTGTATCTCATTGACAATGTGCCTACACTTGACTAACAAGTAGAACCGCCCCCTGCCCTTGTACTTTTCGACTAAGTTGTTGGCTTTCTTTACATCGTTTTCAAGAGATTCTAGTGCTGCCCTCGCGGTAGGCGAGTCGTTCAACTGCTGAGACTGCAACTCCTTTAAGACGGGCTCGATGTCGAGAAGGTGCTTCGCTAGAACCTTAAAGCTTTCCTTCTCAAACACAACATCCTTGGCAGCTTGAGCAGTTTTAATGATCTGGCTGGAAAGCACTGCTATTATAGTTCCAATTGGTATAAGCTCAGTCATCTGGTTGCTCTATATGATTATTCCTCTTTGGATTGATCTCCTATGGAAACAATTCATTCATATGAAGTAAACTAAACACAATGTTGAACATAGTTGAGCACCTAATTCTGTTTATGGAACATTCAACAATCTCCAAAGAACAAGATGAATGCAAGATAACATGTTTAACCATACTTCACTACCACAATAAGAATGAAAATCAAACATAAGTATGAACCATCAATCAACTCCAATTCTTTTTTCCAACAGGCTAAAAATCAAAATTCCTAAATTACATGCCAAACACAGGATAATTAATCAAGAAACTCTGTAAAACTTAATACAGCTTAGAAGCTTACCTTGAAGAATCTCAAAGCCTTAAAACTGCTGCATTCAACAGCTCATGATGGGCAAAAATGCCATCTTTCTATAAATACAAATTTCGACCCGATTGACTTCCGGGTCAACGGGTCCTCCTTCCACATGGGAAGTTTTCCTGGAAACCACTTGAATTATTCCATATCTTTTACGGGTCAAGAATTTGTAAAGGAGGCAGTACTAAAGTTAATCTTTTCATTAAAGAAATGAGAAAGCAAGAATGATTGCT
This sequence comes from Pogostemon cablin, assembly GCA_023678885.1. NCBI lineage: Eukaryota > Viridiplantae > Streptophyta > Magnoliopsida > Lamiales > Lamiaceae > Pogostemon > Pogostemon cablin. Next base: position 1,609,091 of record CM042989.1, read on the forward strand.
TTATTGCTTTTTCACTGTACTTGATTGATGGTCTGTAATCTGTGGTGAACGGTAATGATGATGCAATTATTTTGAACTGCATCTTCCTTCTGCCATCGTCTTCACTAGAATCTCCTTTTAAAGATAAGTAAAATAAAATAAAAGTTAAAAAATTGCATTAATTTTGAAAGATATAAATATTTATATTAAAATACCATCAAATATTGGACTATATTATTATTTCAATGTGAGACTATATTATTATTATTTCAATGTGAAAAAATAAAAATTGTAACCATATATGGTGTGTAGCTTTTACGTTTCGTTTTAATCTCGTTTTTTTCTTTTTCTTTTTTCAAATAAGTAAAAAAATTACTAAATTGAAATAAAAATAAAGTCTTTACAAAATAAAATGATAAGATTTCTGCGTGTGGTAACATTTTTAAAAATTTTGTACGATGACAGATCATGTTTGATGAGTTTATTTGATATGCATATCTAAATACATGTATTATTTATTTTAAATACATATGTATATACACACATTAATACATGACATACATGTACTTAAATTACACACATATTAAATCGGATTTGAAAATTTATTTTCGTCTTAATTAATGAATTTAAAAAGACTTCATGAAAGAATTAGTCTTGAGAAGATTGCTTTCCATTTACGTCATTATATACACACACACATAAATTCGTGTAAATGGGCAACAGAGCCTTTATATTGTTTTAGAATTTTTTTTATTTTTTTATTTTAAGTACAGTACGTTTTAAAATGTCAAATTTTACATAAATAATCTTGACTTGATCATAACTCGGTTAAATTAAATAACTCGATTACTTATTTTATAACTCTATTGTATACAGTATATTCATGAATCGTTAAAGCTTTTACTAATTCAAGCATCTATCAATAAATAAAATTTTCAACTTATAACCTTTCATGCCAATAACACCCTTCTAGTGTCATCACTTGCTTCGTATAAAGCTTCCAAACTAGCCTAAAGTCAATTTATATTAAAGAAAATTCATTACGCAAAATCCATTGCTAAACCGCTGCAGTAGGAAAGTATGTGCAAAATTTAAATCAACACAACATAAAGAAAGAAGATACGCATACTTTACATCTTTGTACATTAGAGATTTAGAAGCCCATTAGTCCATTACATAGTGCAAAATCCTTGATAGTATTGCAGATTCGATCAAATTCCACAACAAAAGCAGTGTGCAAGGATGACTCTAACTTGGGAGAGTTTAGGGTTTAAAATTCCTCAACAAAAGCAGTGTGCAAGGATTACTCTAACTTGGGGTGGAGGGTGTAGAGAAGAGATACGACGAAAGATAAGAACATTAAGATCCAAAGTAGAAGCTCTTCTGCTGATTTCAGTAGCGAAAGCAGACTGAACTTGTCTCCCTCGGCTAAATTCAGAGGCAAGGAAGAATGTCTTCCAGCCCCAACTCCCTCGCCCTCCGCTTGTTCCTGAATTACTCAATTTAGTCTCAAATACTGATGCAGGGGCATCATTCGGCCCTGGGCCACGTGGATGGCTGCGGTAAGCCCTTGGGAGTTCGTCCCACATCGGAAGAGCTGGGCAATTGTTGTGGGTATAAATGTGGTGGGCAAACCTCCACTCTTGACCATGGTTTTGAGGTGGAGTTAGGCCCGGGCATTTGTACCCTGCATCAAATACCATACCCCTCTCACCCATCTATCTCTAGTACATTATATTAGGCATACTCAGGGTTACATGTTCATAGATTCATGCATTTCTCCTACTTGATTGTGTATCTTCAAATAAGGAGGAGACCAACAAAAATACCCAGAAGTCCAAATTGTTTATTCAGTCACTTCCACAACAAATTTACAGATAGTGTTCACAGCATTATTGGAACCATATTTTCTCTTGTCATAAGATAAGAGTAGCATTTCCAAATATTCTATAGCCATTAATATTAAAAATCCAAACATACATGATCTGTTGGTGATCCTCCATCAATTCTTCTCTCTTTTTCGAGCTATTTCCCGTGCCATCTCCCTCAGTTCCTCAGGTGAAGGGGGTCGTGGCCCTTCGGGCGGGTAGACTACATACTGCCTCTGCATCATGCATTAGAATTTAGATCTTCCTTAGAAGTCCCATCAAGAATCAAGTAGGCATACATCTATATTTGTTGTTATACATAATGACTGGATTCATATTTCAGATTAGACTCAGTAATCATGCATACACTAACTCAAAAGCTCAAGGGGGCAAGTTCCCCCATCCTTGGTTGTATCTAGATTTTCAGTTTTAAGCGTTCAAAATAATATATTAACAAGATTTATATATAAAGTATTCACTTTTCAAGATCAATTTTCCACATTCCTATCTCAAGTTCAGCATCCATTTCCTTCATCAAGTTCCACCCCATCATGAGAAAACACACACATCTCAAAATGGAGTATTTGAGAAAATTGGAGCACATCAAGCCATTAAAAGGAAGCTCAAATAAAATTCTAGAAACTTAGCCACGAAAGTGAGTTCATTAATATTCCAGAAAATCAATTTACTAACTAGGGCAGAAAGAGAAGCTACGCTCTGCATACATACACGAAGAAACAGCTACGAAAATCAAAATGGTTCTGTTTCTTTCCGAAATTAAACATACAATTAAATACACGTATTATAAACAACACATTCAAGAATATTCTTACATTGCCCATGACTTTCTGGAGATTCTTCTGGTTGCTGGCGAAGAAGTACATCAACCCAATCGGCACGGTGACGTATACTGCAAATTTCGCAATCTCCAAAATCCCTTTTGATGTTCCTAAAGAAGACATTTTATCACTTTCCCCTGAAATTTTTCACTTAAATTTGCTTCCCAGATCGTAGTAGAACTTGTGAGAGATGAAGAAGGCAGAACCTGATTTAATGGATATAAAATGTGATACGTAAGAGAATTTTGGGCAAAAAATTGGGCCTGGTACGCCGGGTTATTTAAATTTGGGCTTTCTATTTGGGCCTTTTAATGGGCCAATTGAAAGATGACATTCTCCTGGTATGTGTGTATATATTCCGACATTTATACGAAATCATGCTGGATCCTAAGTTTGAAATTCCTCATACAGTTCATCGCCGGCCACCATCCCGATTCCCGACGTAGGGTTCCGGCGCCTAGCTTATATATATCTAGCTGAACACTCCGGTAACTCCGTAGAATACCTGATTCTCTATTTGTTTTCATTATTTCGTTTGTGATTTTGGATTTTTGGTCCCATTTTCTCCATTTGTGAAAAATTTACTCGATTAGCTGTTGCGCTCTTATTGCAGTGTGTTTTAATTCGTGTAATTGGATTAGTGGGCATGCGATTAATTTTTGGTTCCTGCTCCAGTTTGTGGTAAAATTGAAATGTAGTATTGAGATTGAGTGATGCTTCATTTCGAACTATTGCTGCTGCATAATGCATATGGAGTATAAGATTGAAGAGATTGCATTTTTCAACATGTGAAAAGTCTGTAGAAAACTCACACTTCTTATTTCAGTGTTTTATCTCTGTATTGGGCGAGTGTAAATGGAACTGATAAAAAATGTTTGAAAGGAACTGCTTCGAATTGAATCTTTTAGGTGTTTGCTAGTTGGCTTGTAAAAACGGCAGTGAAGTCGAATGATTCTTTGCTTTTAATTGTCCGATTGCGTGTTTATGGAATATGAGCTAACTGCAGTGTGTTTAAATCTGTAAAGATTGTGAATCAAACGAATGAAAATTGGTGAATGGAACTAATTCCAGTCTCAATCTTAAGGTATTGCCCCACTACTTGATAATTGGGATAATTTAGAATTATGCTTCACTTTAAATTATCTAATTTTGAGTTTCTGATGTGAAAGTGTGAGATTAGATCATGGATTATTTAGCATGTACAGTCTTGAAAAGTTATACTGTTTAATGTTGAGTCTTGATAGCTTTATGTGAAAGCAAAAGCATTTCTAGAGTTATGATTCAAGAAGAGGAGGAAGTAATAAAGTTAAGGTATCTGTAGGTGTAGCAGCAATGGTTGAAGTATGGTGGACTCTGCTGGGGGCTACTGTCCCTGTTTTCGTGGCCGGGCAAGCTTGGAGAATCAAGGCCAGACATGCCGAGGAGCAACGAATCAAAAGTGCCTGGGGCAGGGAGAAAAGTGCTGATGAAATTTTTGTATGTGAGAGAGTTTGTACATCGAAGAGAATGCTGAACAAAGTTGGAGCATTCTCCAAGGATCCAATCCCAGATACATGTGTCACAGTATGTGGGGTGTCTGAACTCGACGCTTGTGCAGATGCCTGTGCTCGAACCGTCTGCGTTAACCAACACCAAGTACCTAATTGGAATGATATTTGCCTCCGAAGATGCCAGAACGAATGCCTCAAGATATCCGCTTCTCGCTCATCATGATACATCTCTCCATTTCATCTCTTTTTTCTGTAGATGTTGGATTAGTGATTGCATTAGCTCTGCAGTACCCCCAGAAGTTTAAAGCTGTCTTACTTTGGCATCTAATTAAGCATGATGCAGTTGCTTGATCATGCTGTCCTTTGGATATTGTCAAATCTTGCCTTGGTTTAGTAAATAAATTATCTCTTGGATAATAATATAGTTAGAATTTTTGAGCAATTCTTCATAGTTCAATATCATAGATAATATAATTCATTCAATATATATTCTCATTACTGAATATTGAAAAGGTTGCACAATTTATTCAACAGCCAAGCTCGTTATTGCAGTACAATGGAAGATCAATTGCAAAAGACAAGTACAAAAGAACAAGAAAAAACAGGAACAAGATGTGTAACCAAACATCCACAATCTGAAAACATTAAACATAGGCATCTGGGTTCTGGATAAGGTAAGCTTCAACAGCCTTGTACATTGCCAAGACCCTTTCTTTGCCTGCCTTAATTTCCTCTTCCTTGAGAGCAAAATCTCCCACGGTGAAGTACTTGCTCGTAACCTTTGAAATCGAGCCACCGTCGCCTGATTCCTCAAATTTGACCTCATAGGATATTTTCTCAAGTTTATCCGCCAAGGAATCACCTTCGACCAAAGTGTACCCATACGTGAATGTCTTCTCATTCAGCTCATCCACTCGGTACTTCACATACTTCAAAGGGCTACCTGTAAGAACAATGAACTGAACTTCAGAACATCTTCACTGCTTACTTTATTTCAGTGGTATTTGATGCAAGTTTAACAAAAGTGCAATGATGCCTTTTTTTTGTGTGTGTGTGTGTGTGTTGAAGGCTGAAGCTAACCTTCAGCAAAGTTGATCTGCTTGATGCTCCCAGCACCTCCATCACCTTGAGTGATTTCAATGCTTTTGATGGCTTGTGGGAGGAGCTTGGGAATCAAGTTGTGAGAATCGACAATCGAGGCCTTGAAGATCCTTGATGGAGGGACTGGTGAAGTGTACTCATCACTGAATGTGGTTATAGCCATGACTAGATGTCAAAGATTAAGGAAAAATGTCAAATGTGAGCTACTTTTGTAGAAGAACTAATTGTGTGCCCTGTTTGAGAAAAATGGCACATCAAGGCAATTTATAGGAAGATAATTGGTAGTTGGAACGATTCCATAGTGTGTCAACACATGGCAAGACGGCACAGCTGATACCTTAGCCTTAACATTTCTTTACCATTTCCAATGTTTGTTTTTTGTCACTTAGCTGCAAGCAACAGAGTTAGTTCAATAACAGATTTTCATGAACTCAAAAAAATATTTTTTCATAGAAATCCGAAGGGAAGTAAGACAAGGAAGAGGATATCTCGACTCCTAAACTAAAACCCTCATCATTTACAAGACATGCAACATAAATATTCTCCGATTCCCCAAACACCCCAAATTCCTTAACAATGAAAACATAACCACAGAAACATCAAGAATGTGCTATATCATGTGTTTCCATTTTGCCCAGACACAGAGAAATCAACTCACTGCTTTAAGGACAAGATTCAACATGCATTGGCAGTTATGGATGTAATACGAAAACGAAAGACCTGCGCACGAAGATAAATCTCATATGTATTTCTCATATAAAACCTAGTATATATCAATGTAGAATTCCAGAAGTACATGGCAGTAAAATGAGCTGGATTAAGTTTCCATTGAATTGAGAAAATCACCTGAAAACCTATTAACTTGTCATGTTTGGCCCCTACCTTCTCTCTTTAAAGTGAGAGAAACTGAAATCCTCGCATTAAATATTAGCTAGCTTATACAATATCAACTGCTTCATCACAGCAAAAAGTGTCTGCTCCAGTTTTTATGTATGCTGAAGCAGATCTATAGCAAAGATTTTCCATTCATTCCGACTCGTGTTGAGCAAGGCTAGAATCATCTCTCAAGACTGGCACAAACTAGATTGTTCATCATCAGTATCAGTATCTACGTCAATGACAGAAGAAAGTGTTGAAATCCACGATCGCAGATCCCTCTCAGTGTCTTTTTTCCTCGTCGCTTCAAGCTTGTCGATAGCATCCTTTGAAACTCCACATTTCATGAGAATAATTCCAAGTGATTTGAATGTAGAGTCATCAGGTGGGATATGAGATTCGAGCATCTCATCAAACGTAGCCACTGCCTCCTTGTATCTTCCATCAGATGCATAAAATCCAAGCACTAGATTATAACTCAACAACTCACTCATAAGCCCCATCTCCCTCATCGTTTTTGCAATCCAAAAAGCTTCGACGAACCTTCCATTCCTCTTGTACATACACAACATCATAGCATATGTAAATTCATTCGCACCAGAATTTCGCTTCAAATTCTCAAAAATCTCTTCTGCTTCTGCAACCATTGACCGTTCGCTGTAAAGATCAATCATGCAATTTGAGGAGTAAACATCAAGATTTGCCTCAAATGACTGAAGTGTATTATATGCTTCTTCTGCTTCTTTTAGGTATCCCACTTTTGTGTAAAGCTTGATCAACGACTTACATATGACAACATTCATCGGCAATCCTAGGTTTCTCATGGTGTCAACATAATGTGTTGCTTCATTAACACTCCCAGTATCAGCAAAAGCATTTATTAGGACACCATAAACAATGACATCAGGCTTTACACCAAAAGCAATCATCTCCTCATATAACCCAACAGCCATCTCCATATTGCCTAATTTAATATAGCTTGATATAATAGCACAATATGGAACACAATCGACCACTAATCCAACTTCCTGCATTTTCCTGAGATAAATTTGCGCCTTTTGAGGAAGGTCTGCACTAGCAAGCATTTGCACCAGTGAATTATAGCCACAACAATCTGGAACTAAGCCGTATGTTCCCATACTATCAAATAAGCGACACGCCTCCTCAAACTTCTTGCTGATACCGTATGCTTTGATCATCACATTAAATACAAGAACAGTGGATCTTCTTACTCGTAGACAACAGTCAAATGCTTTCTGTGCTTGAGAAATATAGCCTCTCTCTCCAAAAGCATCAATGTTGGCAGAGTAGCACTCAGAAGTCATATTCCCTCCAAGATGGAATCTCTCAAACCATGACCATGACCTGTCCAACAACCCAGCCTCTATATACATTCTTGTCAAAGAAGATTGGGTAAATTCATCAATTTCCAATCCTCTTTCATCCATTTCTGATACCAACTGCTCTACTTCAGCTACCATATGCCTAATTGCAAATGCATAAAGGAGGGTTCGATAGCTCACAGCATCAGGTTCAAGCGAAGTAGCCTTCATTTTCTTCCAGTATTTTGCTGCCAGTTCAATATCATTGTGCCTAGCATGTAAGGATATGAGAATGTTGTAAGTCCGGGTATCAGGGGAGCATTTCGCATCCTCCATTCTTTGCATCAGTTTAGCAACTTCATCTAGCTGGCCTTTATTACCATACATGTGTATCATGGTATTAAAAGTCACTGTGTTTGGCATTATACCTTTCCGAAGCATTTCTTCAAAAGTCTCACATGCTTTCTGCAGTTTTCCAGCTTTTCCATACGTATCAATCAATGTATTATACGTATATGCACTCACACAAAGATTATCTGAAGAGCCTACATTAGTATCCATTTTTTTCCTGGATTTAGCACTTCCACGCCCCTTCACTGCAGAGCTACTACATGACCACTTCTTGAAATACTCCTCAGCTGTCTTAAAATCCCCTGCCTTTTTATGCATCTGAACAATAATTCCCATGGTAACCTCATCCGGCTCCATCTTATGCTCATTCATCAAATCCAACCATTTCATTGCTTTGTCCCTACGCCCTCCTTTGCTATACACATCAATCAAAGTTCCATAAGTAGAATTTATCGGCTTAATTCCCATCTTCCCCATCTCATCCCACAACCTCTCAACCTCGATCCATTGCCGAGCTTTCCCAAGAATTCTAAGTATTATGTTGTAGTGAATAACATTCACTTCATAACATCCTTTCCTTTTAAACCACTCGAAAATCTCCAATGCCCTTTCCCATCCCAACTGCTCCTTCAATAGTATGCTCCTTTCCTTATTAGTCAAGGTCATGTGCCATGGCCTCAGTGCCTCATCCAAGTCACTAATCGTCCCCACCGCTTCTAACATAGCAGGAATACACCCCCCATACCTCCTCCATTTCGTCGAACACTTGGTCTTCGTTTCCACAACTCCACCCTTAAACCTCAACTCATCCCCAATTTTACTATAATTCCCAATATTCCCACCTACTTCTCTCACATAACCGTTTTGCGTCACTTCTCTTTTCTCATAATCAACATCTTTACCACACAATCCCTCCACCGCATCATTGACCCCATCAGCAGGAATCGAATTCATCTCAAAGCTCCCACTTCTCTCAGCTTTGCCATCAATTATCTCTGAGTAATCATCTTCACTCGCGTCTACTTTTTCAAGAACCCTATTTTTGCCATTAAAGACGCCGCCTTGAGTTCCAACACCACCGCCTAAATTGACATTTTTCTCCATTTCTCCATGTGGGCCTTTGGAAAAGCGATTCTCCTTTGACATAAGCCCACCATTCGGAAACTCAAGAACTTGTTGCTTCTGCCTCTGTTTGATCTTGTCGCTGGATATATGGATTGGTGGAGTGACTGAAACCCCCACATGTGGTGGCGTGGTTTTAATGGAATTAAATATGCGCAGAAAATTGGCGTCTGAATGCTGAATCTTCACAAACATTATCAGATATTTAGGAGAAAGAAAGGAGGTTTTTGATACGGGAGAACTGAGAAGTCCTTGCTAAGATAATAAAGTTAGAAATCAGAAACAGATCACTGAAGAGAAAGTTCAGAAATGAAAACTGAAATATTATTTAAAATTATAAAAGTAAAATATCAATAAGTAAGCCGTCTTAGCTCAGCCGGTAGAGCGCATGGCTTTTAACCATGTGGTCGTGGGTTCGATTCCCACAGACGGCGTCGTTCGGCTGGTTATTTTTGTCTCCTGAAAATCTAGGACCCACCAGTCCTTTTGATTTTCTTAGAAATTTAGGTCCAGTCCTTATGCGTTGACACCTCACACCATTTCTAATGAGGCCTTTAGGGAATTCTAGGCCCAGCCCATATAATTTTAAATATCGTATGGTTTCTCGATTGAGATGTGTAGGGCCAGCCCATATTGATTACTTAAGGTGAGAACCATAATGATTCTTTTGGAAAAAGTGAAAAATAAAAGTTTTTTTTTTTTAAGTGATATAAATAAATATAATGATTTATGAACATGAAAGTTTTTCTTTTTTGGTAAGTGATAGAATGATTTATGAACATGGTGCAGGAGATCTTGTGTGGTAAAGGAGGATTGAGATATCTCCATTTCTTATTTTGTGAATTTCATTTAATCTTTATCATTCAAATATATCTATGCTTATTAACATTGCACGTCATTATGCATGACGTGAGAAAAATGATTATCTAAAATTTAAGGGTAATTCTGTGATGCACCTTGTGGATCAGGCACCTAAGGTTTAATTTAATGTATAATACTCCCTCCATCCCATAGTTAAGTTTACCGATATTGTAGATTCAGAGTTTAAGAAAATTATTTTTTTGACAAACTTTATTGACTTTTTAGAGGTATTGTGATATTTTTAGGTAATAAATAAATTATAAAGTATGTTATGTGTGTTAGGTGGGAGTGATATTTTTGAAATTAAGATAATTTTCGAGGTTGTTGGTTAATGTGAAGTTTTCTTTTTTGGGTGATGAATATAAGTGTAGGACGGACGAAAACGAAAAATGTGAACATAAGTGTGGGACCGAGGGAGTAGTAATTATATGATTTAAAAGTTGGTTACGCATAAAAATTCAAGGGTAGAGATTAATTATTTGAAATTTTAATGGTTTAGATCTTATAGAGGTACACCCTAGCAAGACTCAAAATTTAATTAAATAAAGCAATTACTGACATGGCAAGTTGTGAATGGTGAATAAATGTAAAAAATGACTATTACGTGAAATTTACGGAAATTGAGATAATATGAAAGGGAGATGGTACAGATCCAGCGGATCATCTCCTGTGTCAAACCGTTGGATGGACGACACGTATGAGAGAGAAACTATACCCTAATCCTTAAACCCTAGGAGCAATGGTTGGATTTAATTCCCCTCTTACGTGTCAATCACTTAACGCATGACACAAGAGATGATGCACGAAAATGATGCAGAAGATCCGGTGTGCAGATCCAGGAAACCCACTTTTGTCCAAACGTTGAGGAAGACGAACTCTTTTTTGCAACACTTTCTCCATTCAGTATTTTGAACTTTTCCTCATTGACTCATTCATTCCATAAGAAAAGTAAATTTAGGGGAAATTTTGGTTAGAGGAGATCCACTTTTACACTTAAACCTTTTTCTTTTGAGTATTTTTTTGCAGATTTAAAAAAATGTATGGGTGTGTACGTACATCTAGGATTCTAGAACACCACTTAGAAATTAGAATAGTAGATCTCCTCTCAACGGGTAAGGAGTAATGAGAGATGATAATGATAACAAAAAGGTATTAATTCTCAAAGATCATGTTTGGTATGAAGTAATGATCATTCCATTAATTAATTCTATAACTACACCACCACAATTCAATCAGCTTTATTCTTATTATTGAAACTCTTATTAAGGAATCCTATTATAACTATCATTCCAAAATTTAAATCTAGCAAACTTCTAATTAAATTTCCATCATCCCAAAACTTTGTTCACATCTTAAAAAAAAAAAAACTCAAATAAATAAATTTTTAAGTACACTTTATTTTCAAAAATATTATCATTTAATTATACACATGGCATGTATTTTACATGTCTGTTATTATTTTTCTAACAAATAATCTACCCTAAAAAAAAAGAGGAAAAAGTAATTACATTTCTTACACTACGTTAACAATTAATTAATAATATCTTAACGTGAACAATTAATTAATAATATCTAAGAGCAAAAATCCAGAACTAATGAGTGATAGTTATATATATTTTTTCTCTTTTATTTATCTTTCAAACACCTATGTGACAATGTCCGCACTGTTAGATGGAAGAAGACACGTAAGAGTTTATCATAAACTTTAAACCCTGGAGACAATTATTAGATTTATTTCTCTTTTTCTTATGTATGTGAGACACGCGGCGTAGTGTGGAATATGGGCAAAGTGTTGTTTGCATCTTGAAAATGATACTACATGAAAGTCTTAGTTTCGTGCATAGAAAATAATGGCAAAGGGAATTGGAGTTTAGCCTTTAATTTATATATATGTAGCCCTAACCCCAACATTAGATTGAAGAAGCAAGACAAGACTAGAATATTATTGCATTCCTCATGTTCTTCCACCTCCTCATCTACAATACACAAACCTCTCCATACCACAAGTGCATACCAAACCAGTGTAGTTCATATGTCCTCTTTCTTGATTTAGCCTCCATCGGTGACCTTTTCGGACTTTCACGCCTCGCAGATGCCTGTCTCTCCGATCAGCAGCCAATTCTTGTGCCCGTACACTGCTCATGCAACTCTCTCAACTCCAGCTTTGCCATTTCTAATCTACAGCTTCCTGTTCAACGATAGCATGTGGAGTGTTCTGCACAACTTAGTCGATTATCGATCAGTTCATCTACCAAATCCCACTGTTTATATGGAGCCGTTTTGATCAATTTGTGTTTCCGATCTTCTCTAAGTGTCCCAATTCTACGCAGGAAGTCAGATATATATCTCATCACCTACGTTGTTCAATCAAATGATACCTTCACATCCATTGCCTTAAAGTTTGGATCCACAGACGTTTCATCTTGTATTTCACCTTTTAAGTAAATGACACGTGATATTATTGCTTCCTAGACTTAAGGGTTTAATAATGGCTATATTTTCTCACGTTATGAAATACCAAATGAAACATGAATTGTGGTAAGTGAATCCAATTAAGTTGGTCCTTAATTTGCATCTATTCACTTTCATATTTTATCTACTATTCTATATCATAAATATATGTTATATGCCACAAACATGATTTAAATTATTGTTGAATGGTCATTTGTCATTGTGGAATAAGAAATACTGACCGTCTGCTGCATTTTACTTGGCAGGTGAATCATGGGAACCTTGTTAGGTTAGAAGGGTTTTGCATAGACACTAAAGAATCAAACTGCTACGTAGTATACGAATACGTAGAAAATGGTTCACTCTACTCATGGCTACACGACAAAAGGAAAAAGAACAAGAGGCTAAGCTGGAACACAAGACTTAGAATAGCCATCAACATCCTTCTGGACTCGAACATGAGGGCCAAGATCGCTAGCTTCGGGCTTGCCAAGTCGGGCTGCAATGCCGTCACAATGCACATCGTGGGCACCCGTTGCACCGGAGTACATTACTGGTCTCGACTAAGATGGACGTGTTCTCGTTCGGTGTGGTGCTCCTGGAGCTCGTCTCCGGGGGCGAGGTCATCGACGAAGAAGGCAAGTTTCTTGTGGATGGAAGAGGGGAGGGGAAGTTGAGGGAGTGGATGGATGAGAGTGTTAATGAAGAGTCTTGCACAATGGAGAGTGTAATGAAAGTAATGGGTGTTGCTATGGCTTGTTTGGACAAGGAGGCCTAACATGATGGAAATTGTGTATGCATTGTCTAGGAATGATGATCTTGGGATGTTTGATGTGTCTGGGGATCATGTACTCTATCCTAGATAGACACACCAAACTTTTATACAAGCTTTAATAAGTGGCACTAGAATGGTGTTACATTTTCTTTTTACTTATAAGATGAGTATGTATCATATTGTACTAGGAAAATCTCAACTTTTTTTTAGGGTTTATTTTTTCCTTTAGGGTACACATTTTGTCTGTATCCATAATTGAGAAGTAAACTCAAGTTTAAACAAAAGAAGCTCAAACAAAAATACTTATGTGGAGTTAGGCTGGTTTCCAAGGCCTGAATACAACTGATTTAATGTTTATGGGGGTATTTCTTTTCCAATTGAGGCCCAACCTTGAATTACAAGCCCAGCCCATGTGCCTTTGTGAAAATAGCCTCTACCCAACTTTTCTGATTTTCACTATTGCCCTTTGATTTTTATTTATTACTAATTCTTATAACTATTCATCACTTATAAAATAAAAAAAAAAAGTTAATTCATTTGAGGTTGTCTCCTCAAACTCGATTTAACATCTATCCTATTTTTATTAAAATTACTATTTAATATATGAATTTATATTAATTAAATCTACTCTTCAAATTTTATTGCATTAAATGTTATTTATTTTTGTTTGTTTTTGTTTTAAAAAAAATAGTTTTTAATTAATAAAAAATATATATATCATAAAAATAAAACATAATAAAAATATGAATTTTTAAATTAAAAACCTTTTGTAATTAGTAACACCCCCGTTTGTGTATAATAAAGACGAAAATTTTCAAGGAAATAATAATTGAAAATGGGGCACGGAGGCTACAGCAAGCGTAGAGCATCCGCCGTCGACCGGAAGAAACCCGCCGGCCAGCGGCGCCCAAAAGCCCTAACTATAGACAAGAAATCGAAAGCCAACAATAAGCCCAAAGTTATGAGTCTCAAAAACCAAATTCGCTCGATTGAACGCATGCTCCGCAAGGTATCTCTCTCTCTCTCTCTCTCTCTCTCTCTCTCTCTCTCTCTCTCTCTCTCTCTCTCACAGACACAACTTTCACGACCCTCCGCTTCACCCAAACACACATTCCGTATTTGTATGTATCTGTGTTGAGGGTTTATATGTTTATGGTGGCTGTTCGGAGGAAGTGTGCATTCAATTGGTTTGATTTATGTTATTTGTTGCTTTTTGCTGTTCAATGGATGGAAGTTATGAACTTGTCTGCAATAGTATGTCTGTTGATTCTAGACACACATCTGTACTTGATTAACTCCGGATTTGTGGGATATGTCTCTGCTTCTTGAACGCAGGCAGTCTCTGCTTGATGATGCAATAAAATGGTTATTGCGAAGGTGAACAGTAATTTTATTTTGTTTTAGTAAAATTGATGGCATAGTTGTTCTTTGGAAGCTATCCTAGTTATATTTACTTAGGGCAAATTTGGTTGTTTTGTACTTCCCTATTATGAATTTAGTTTATTTTTTCAGTTTTCTGCATAAAGGAAGAGATTAGAGGCCTCAGCAATTTAGCATTTTTGTAAATGAGATAACTAATTTATGGTTTTCTGAAATTAGGGTACACACTTATTTGCTATACTCGATGTATAGAGCTTTCTTCCATAAACGGAAGTTTTTGTTTTTCAATTGGATTAGTCTTTTATTGAATGATTTTTATGCTAAGCTAATGGCACAGTTGAATTCACTCTTTATTTGGGGGGGGGGGGGGGGGGATGGGATGTGGGGCTGGGGCGTGGTGTGGGTATTCTTTATTTTTTGACAGTTAATCAATTTTAACCAAACTGCAGGATCTGCCTCATGAAATAAAGGAGGCTCAGGAGAAGAAGTTGGCAGAACTTAAGAAACAACAAGAGGCTCTCAATCGTCTGGCTGTGGAACGTAAAATTTTTATGCGCAACAGAAAGATCAAATTTTTTGGTAAGGAGCAGCACTATCTGGATGTTTTAGTTGTTGTATTAGTTCGAATACCCGTTCTTGATGCTGTAGGCAGTAGGCTGTATGATAAAATTGTTGTGAAATAACCTAGTGGTTCAATTCTGTATATTCGGTAGAGAGAAGAAAGATAGAGAGAAGGATAAGACGGTTGGAGAAACAGCAACGGGCATCTACTATGCAAGCTCAGGAAACAGACATTGCCAACCAACTCTCTAAACTGAAAGAAGATCTTGAGTATGTCAAGGTATATTAATAATATTATACACTGTAGATCCATTGTCATGTTTTCATAGCATTTGTGGTTGTGTTTTATTGGTGGGAGATCTCTAGCATTTTCTTTGTTCCTTAAGTCAAAAGGATTTCTGGGAATCCTGTGCACCTGAATCAGAAATGCTTCACTAATAAAGGGGAAGGAACTATTCTTGTCTATTGATATTGGGGGAAGGAATTGGGGCTCGAAACTGCAGGCTTAGATTATATGCATGTAACATGAACTTTGCAAGAAGCACAATCTTATTGCCCCGTTAAGCTCTCACTTTGATGTTGGCCTTGAACTATATTTTTAGTTGGCAATTTTTTTTTTTTTTATTTTATTTATTTTTTTTTTTTTGGATTACTTAACACATTAGATCAGGATTTTTTTTTATTACAAGCACTAGTTTTGAATTGAAGGGCCTTGAATTTCTTAGATAATTGTGTTCTTATATGCCTACAATGTGACATCAATATGCCGACTCCAAAGAGCTTGATGTGTGTACGCGTGTTTTCCTCGTATTCACTGATACAAGTGTTAGTATTTTGGTTCCAGTTTCACCACAATTATCATCACTGTTACCTGTGTAACTTTTTGCTGGGAACTAGGTTGCCATACTCATTATTTATGTCCAGATTGAGCTTGTACATGTCTTCCATTCAAAAATACTCATTTTTTAAATATAAATTGCAGTTTTTTCCCAAAACCGAAAAGTATGTCTCATTATTTATGGGAGGTGATGAGGCAGAAATTGTAGAGAAAAGAAACAGTTTGCGTAAACAAATTAAGGCTAATCTGATTGCTGCTGCAGCAAGTGGAAAGGAGTTGGAAGGTACTTTATCTTCTGACTTTTAAACTGTTAGAAAGGAAGGAGCGTGTTGTTCATATTTTACATTGCCTGCCATTGGTCCTTATCATCATTGTGCATAACTCTGTCAAGAAGTTGGCTTCTTGTTTTGTCATTAGAAACCCAAAACATGCGTTAAAAGTAAAGGATTGTGAACTTCTAAAATATGTATTTATCCATGTAGTTGTTAAATTAAAAAAAAAAATTGTATTACTTGGAGCATATACAAAAATAGCTTTTTTTTTTTTTTTTTTTTTTTTGGTGTACAAGAAATCCTGACAGTTGCTTTCAATTTTGCGTTTCGTACTGAAGATCCCCAATTTAGTTGCCTACGTTCTTGCCATGCATTGAGGAGAGAAAGTGTGTTGATGGATCTCTTAACACAATCTATATGTTTTTGTTTTTATTTTGAATCCCATGAATCCTCATTAGTTTTGAACTCATGTAACAGAAACTGGGAGTGAGGATGATGGACTCTTGGATCCCAGTGAGGATGATTTCTTCTTAAGTGGGAGCTCTAGTGATGATGCCAATGCAGATGATGAGTGGAGTGCAAGGTACCTATCCCAAACTGGATCGAATCTTCCGTTTACATTCATGGGAGAATATGCTTCAGACTTGATTTTTTAAGCTCAATGGCACTTTTTTTCCTACTCATTTCCAAATTCTATCAAGAAAATCTTTTCATTTCATCTGCAGGGATCAAGCATCTAGTGCCTCAGGTATAGCAGCGTCTGGAATGTCCAGTGACGAAAGGAATCAGGTTAGCACCTGTTACTTCTTGTACAGGCCAACGTCTGATACTGATAGTTTTTTCACGATAAAACTATGAGTTTATGCAGCGCCAGATATCTGCTCGTGCTCTAATGCCACCTCCTGGTCCATCCGGCAAGCCATTCACTAGTTCAATCAAGAATAAATCGAGATTTTCAGGATCATCAAGCAAGAAACCATATCATAGAACTGAAATATCCACATCCAGCAACACATCTAGTAGCATTGGTGGATCCTCCTTCCGAAGGAGAGGCCCTGTGAATTCAGCCACTGGAAATAGCGGCAGTTTAAGCTCCAACTCAGATGCTAGGAAGCCTCGCAGGAAGAGGAGACCGAAGAAGAAGAAGCAACAGACATGAAATCTGGTATTCGCATTTTCTTTCCCTCGATGTGTTTAAGATTGAATTCACAGTACTTGAGCTTCAATGTCGTCGATTCTGGAACGAATCGGGCCATTCGTTCTATTGTTCGTCTTCCTGTTGTATAAGTATCTCCATCTTCGAACCAATTTTTTGTATTCGAATCAAGAGACTTTTTAGTATTTATATTTGAAAGAAAGAGGTGTCATTCATGTTATAGTTGATCTTTATCTCCTATGAAACAGGGCTTATTCATACCTTTAATTATGGGTTAAAAAAGATAATTATACTTGAGTTTGTTAAAATTTGAATTTCTCAAATATGATTACTTCAGCCAATCTATTAAATGTGTTAATTGAGTGAGCAGTCTGTACTGTCAAACGAACAGAAAATAAAAACATAACAAAATTATTTTAAAATTTGTTTAGTGGGGTTAAGGATACATTTATTTATGCAAGAATTTGTGTTAAAGAAATTGGGCCTGTAATAGTGGAAATTTATAAATTAATAAACCTCTTTTTATGGAAAATATTGGCTTTATAGCACAAGGCTCTAAATAGCGAAGAATCCAATGCCTACATCAAGAAAGATTCATAACAGTTTTAACATAATAATGACTTTATTGTTTTGTAATGACTTAGGATTCCCTATCTCCAACATTTAAACAAATAATAAAAGATTAATAAAATAAAATTTAAAAATTGCACATTACATTATCTTCTAACATGGAAAGTTCTCTCTCTCCTTCCACATTCACAAATCTCACCGTGAACCAGTTATTCATTAATTTATGCTCCACTTTGACAAAGAATTCGGTCAGACGGTCTAAATGAAAAGTTATCGATGATAATATTTAAAAAAAGTGATAATATTTTTAATAAAAGATGATAAAATTGTAAAATAATCTTTATTGTGAGATGTTCCACCACAATTCTTTCCCCTTTATATTTTTGTTGATATACTTATTTTGCAACTAACAAGGCAATCTCCATGAATTAATTTCCATCGATTTTCAGCCAACTTGATATCAAATCATATAATATAATATCCATCAACTACATACAAAATCATTTTATTCGTGATTTTGTCTAATTTATTTCGAACATATACGTGGTCCAAAATGACAGGCCATTAATTGTTGTTGTCATGATAATCCAGCTCATAAAGAATTGTTCTCGTAATATATATGAATACTTATCAAATTAACTAATTAATTATTATCATGTGTAATGAATATTGTCTGAACTAATTGATATACATTTCATTATCTATAATCTTCACTAATGGATATTAGTTATCGGGTGGCTTTAATGTCTGAATTTGTGAATTACTAGTTAGTTGGAGAAATTTTTTAATATGAAAACTTTAGGCAAATACTTATATACATCCATATATTTTTATTCATATATTATCTCTATGATTTCGGTGTATTTATTCATATTTTTATGGTCAATTCATTCAAATTATAATTTTATTTCTATGATTTGTAACATAGTATTCTTTTAGTATAATTGTTATTTTATCTTTGTAATTTAATTTATTGATTTTTTCTGTTGTGCACCGGTGTGGTGGATTTATAGGGTAAAATTTATTCTTCTGCATAATTATTATAATTTTATCTTTTTTGATTTATGTTGTTTCATTGAATTTAGGAGAATAACTCAAAAATTAACAAGATAATAATAGTATGAAACAATACTCCTTAAAAAAAAAACCTTGAATTAATGAGGATATGATAATATATTACTATATTATATACACATCTCTGTCTCCTTTTTCTTACAAATTTGTTTGAAAACAGAAATTTCCCTGTATTACTACTTAAAATTGTTTGAAAACAAAAATAAATAAATCTGTGAAAACCCTAGGTGTAATCTGATTGTGTCTTCATTAAGACATCATGGGATTATGAAGATAATTAAACCCCAGATGAGATGTTGTTCATACAGCACCACAGCTCAACCCTCTGGCTTCAGATCCTTTCATGATTCTTAATCTCTTGCATGATGACATGAACATTCTGCAGAGATCAAACCAACTAATTTTAGTATGCATGTTTCATTGTTTCTAGAGAGAGAGAGAGATAGGTGAGAGAAATTATATAGGAGGAAAGGAACTTACTCCCATGGAACATCTCCAACAAGCATCAAATCACCATCTTTATCTTCATAAGCAGGTGCATATTCAGATCCCTTATATCCTTCTCTCTCACAGTAGTTTCCTGTTATATGATGAACACAATTAGACAACAATCATTCAAACCACAGTACTACTGTAATAACTTCTTGTATGTATTACCTATTGTGAGTTTAAACATGGTTTGTAAAGCTTTAAGTAGCTCTGGATATCCATTGTACACTCTCAAGTCGATCTTTCTGAGATAAGGTGCTCCATCCATGCTTACTTTCACGAACATCCCAGATTCACTTTCTGCATTCTTCGCCGGAAAATTGTTCTTCCGGTAAGATCTCACCGGCGGCCACCCCACAATCTGTGCCCTGCATCAAAACATGAGCTACCACTTACCACCACAAATCTTGATTTAATCGTTAATTAATAATTATCTTACTTGGGAGCAGGTGCAGTTCCAGAGCCGTCGCCGGTTTCGGAATCCGGCGAGGGCCGTTTGTTGTTTTTGGCCGGAGAAACACGTTCCTCTGTTCCCGGCAATCCCAGGCTCAAATTCAAATCGCTTTCGACGTGACTGTCCATTTGATGATCGGAGGAAAGGAATGATGTTTCTCGGAGAGGAAATGAGTGAGTTTGATGGTGGATGAGTTGAGAGAAATATAATGGAAATTGTGGTTTTATAGATAGTATAGAATAATGGTATTGATGTGAAGAACTAAGGGAATTAATTAAATTAAATTAAATAGAAAAAAAGAAGAGAAAGAAATGAATGGAATTTAGACAAAGGCAGGTAAAGATGTCGGAAGCAAATGAAACAGAGTGTTGGCGGATAGAGTGGGAGTCACCGCCCATACTTTTCTCAACGGTCAAGATGCGTTTTTGGCGCTTGGGGTGGGGTGCACGCCATGTGAAATGAGGGGGTCGGGTCGGGTCGGGTCGGGTCTACATGGGTGTTGGATATTGGGAAGGTATGACCATGTGGTCCTATACATGCATATGTACTCAACCCTCCTTCGTCTCTCCACTATTTTTGTAACTGTGTATAAAAATTCATACAAGTTGCTTCTAAAATGGATAATGCAAAGTAAATAGAAAAGATGAATAAGGTTGTTGATTTTTTATTAATAAAATAGAAAAAAAAAAAAGATGATATTACTATGATATTATAGTACGTGAGAAATGTCAACACTATGTGATATTACCATTTTAGAAATAAGCATTTTGAAATAACAAAAAATTATTATACAAGTAGACTTTAAAAAAATTGACATATTTAATTATAATACTTAAATAATTAAGTTATTATGTAAACACAACTTTTTCGCAAACAAATATATGTATGTGTATGTAGATTCACTTATATATATCATATATTCAAGATTTAATAATTTTATTCTTAAGCTTTATTATAAATTAACAAGAATATTTATTGCCGATATGATAATTGTAGGAAATAAATCTATAAATCCTAATACTTGAGGCCCTATCATGATAAACTGAGATCTAAACCATTAAAACGGAAGCGTACCTGATCCAATGAGTTTACAAGGCAGAATCAAAACTCGAGATCAGTAGGTCTTATAGTCTTCCTCAACTAAGCCTCTTAATTTCTTATGAGACTGTAGTAATCCCTCCCGATGGGGAGAAGGGAAGACCATGTGCAGCTTAGTGTATTGGGGACCATAACCTGGGAGCCTCTATATACTACTTGACTAGACCACCCATAATCACCTAATCACGTGGGTATCTACTCATTTGGCCCATATTAATATTATTATAGCCCATGGACTTTTTATCTAAATTGGATCACTTAATTAAGTCCATAAAATAATTGAATAGCTAATATAATTGCATAATAATATATTGTCCACAATTAGATTATAATGGAAATTAAAAATTTCCAACAATAATTACTTTTGATTCATTGACTGCAGTTTTATATATATTGTTACATTTTATTTTTTTTAATCTTTCTTAAAATTCTTTGTCGACTTCAGGAGAAACTTTGAACAATAATGAAGGCTTTTTCTTTTGCTTAAATAATTATGATCAAGTACTTTATTTGTTCCTTTAATGTATAATAATATTATATTAGTAAAGATACCATTTGCCAGATTTTAGTGGGACAAAATTACCATTTTATATTTCTAGTTCACTCTCCTAGCGAGTCAGATTTTAAATTATCAAAAGAGGTTAATTAAATAATCTAATTTAATCACGAGGTAATGGAGTTAACTCTTATATCCAAAAAAATAAAATTTCCTTAAATATTAAAAAAATAAATAAAGTTTATCAAGGAGTGATCAAAGCCATATACTATGCTTTCTAATGTATGAAGGAGTGATCTCCCATAGGATGAGTTGTATGCCTTTGTTTTAATAATATATATCTCATGTAATTGATAAATTGTTATTTGTTGGTAGTATAGTCCTACATTTAATCATAGATTGTTATTTGTTGCTAATATAGTTCTACATTTAATCGCATGTAGATTACACAAGTAAAAAAGATTGTATATAATCGTACACATGATTATATATATATATATATATATATATATATATATATATATATATATATATATATATATATATATATATATATATATATATATGTATATATATATATATATATATATATGGTCTTAATTATGAAGAACTAGTGTAGAATCACACATATATATAATTAAGTGCATCGTAATACTCCCTCCGTCCGCCCGGAAGGTGGACATTTGCTTTTTGTATGTGGATTAAGGAGTATTATTATTTAATGTGTAGTTGGTAGTTGTATTAGTGGGGTGTATGGATCCCATATATTTATTGTATTAGTGATGTATGTGGGTCCCATATGTTTAAAAAGGGAAATGTAGACCTTTGGTGCGAACGCCCAAAATGGCAAAATGTCCACCTATCCGGCTGGCGGAGGGAGTATAAGAAATCATATGCATAATAATGTCCAAAATTTAAGAATTAGTATATAGTATTTTTTTCAAAAGCAATTGTAGTGTGTGTCATTTGTAAAAAGTAAAGTATCATGCTGATATTTTTGTAGATAACCATTTTTAATTAAGGTAATTTCGTTTTATGATTACATGTAATTATACAATAATATCATTTCTTTTGTTTAGGTAATAAATACTCCTCATTTCATTACACTTTTATCATTTATGTATTTCATTACATTCTTCCCACTTTAAAATATTAGTATTATCTTCAAAATAAATAAATTTTAAGTATATTATATTTAAAAATATATCACCATCACCTAACATATTTAATTTACTTTATCATTTATATAATATAGAAAATGCCACATTATCATCAAAAGTAATAAAATTGACAAATATATTTTTTTAATTTTAAATTATTTATTATTTTATTTATTATATTTGGAAATGAAAGGTGCAAATAAAAGGGGTGACAAAAACATGGTGTGATGAGCTAGATTTTTGGAAGATGCCTCATAAAGATAGAGATGCACAACAAACAACCTAAACATACCATTAACTTTAAGTACTTTTTCTCTTGTCCACAAATATAACTAACTAATTTAAGTAATTAATTTATTAATTACGTGAAATGGACCTACTTTTTAAATGTCAAGACTAATTAATTGATCATATTATCCATATCTAGCATTTTTTTTTTAAAGTTACATGGGCTAAAACTAGCTAAAATAAATTGCACTTATACTTATATCATAATTACTCAAAATTCTTAAATTAAAAGTTTAAAAGTATTTGAATTAATTCACCTCATTTTTATTTTTTAGCATTGAATTTAAATACGGGCCTATTCAACTTAAAACCCATTCAAATGTATTTGGACCCAATATTAATATGGCAAATTCCAGTCGGACCCTTATCCAGTTTTTTCTCCATGTATATAGTTTAGGTCATTTATTTCAATAGTAATAAATAAATACTTTATTGAGTCGATTTCTTGAACATCTATATTTAAATTAACCCATTTAATTAATTAATTCAAATGGATTCATAATAAATAAAATTTTAAAATAGAGAATGTAATAAATCCGAGGGTAATAATATACCCTAAAATATAAAAGTAAAATAGTAATAATCGAATTAATTCAATTTAAATGTTTATTTTTTTAGAAACTAATACTTAAAAGTTAATAATATATTCTAAATTATAAAAGTAAAATAATAATTGCTTATGTAATTTTTAATGTTTCGAACCTTCTGTTGTGATGTACTCAATCATTTCCCAAATTTCTATATTTTTGTGTATACCACTGATTGTATTTCTCAATTTAAATTTGATCTATACATATATTTTTCCAACTTTATTTATTTTTAGCTATACTAAACTCTAATTGCATTCTACAGTTTAAAATATGAATAAAGCAAAATTGATAATTAGAAATGATAAGGGTGGGGGGGTGTTACTGGACTGGTAGAGTGCTCAAAAGGACTAGACAAGATGGTATATTACAACATGGATTTGTATGATTGTGTTATGCCACTATCTATCCTACCCAATACACATACACCACCAAACATAAACATTAATCATTTTGTGTCTTCTAAATCATTTCTATGGAGAAACAATAATTATTCACTCCTATGATATGGATTCAAATTATATTTAGATTAATTACCTTTTTTTTTACATTTATTTATCAATATATTTTCTCTTTATAATTTTATTATTAATTCATTTAAATAAATTTGAATCAAATTAACATTATTATTATCATTTTATTTTGTACTAATTGATTTGCCTTAAAAGTTACTATACTCCCTCCGCCCCACAATATGCTTCACATTACTGTTCCACGTTATTTAAGAAAAATTGCACTCTTTGATCAACTTTATTAATTTTGGAGAGTATTGTAGTATTTTTAGGTAATATAAAAGTATAAAGTAATGATATGTGTGTGAAAAAGGAGTGGCAAATTTGAAATTAAAGTAACTTTTGAGGTTGTTGAATAAAGTGATTTTTCCTTTTTTTGGGGTGTAAAGAGTATTGTGAGACAAATAAATGAGAAAAGTGTGAAGGGTTTTATAGGACGGAGGGAGTATTATATATTTCTTCAAGAGTTTTATTATCAATCCAATCAAATCAAATGAGTTTAACCTGAACCTATGATTGATATCATCTAAATGTACAAGAGGGCGACCCAACTTAATAGGTAAAAACTTGTGCGATATTGTTTCATGAAACCTATTTTGTGAGGTGTAATGTGTGAGATGGATAGAAATATATAACATTTTTAATAAAAAGTAGTTTTTCATGAGAGGATATCATGCAAAAATTGCTCAACCTATAGGTTTCTTCTCACTCAGTGTAGTGTGATATACTCACAAATAAAAACCCACAAAACAAGATAAATGGTGAAATATGGAAAAATGATAATAGAGGAATCAATCACGAAGTTCTCTTGCTATAAATCTACACTATATTTTAATTGTATTATTTATATATTTATATTATTAGAAAAGGAAATGCCAACTAGTTGGGATGAATCCGTAGGCATGTCTCTAGTGAGTGAGGTGTATAATGTCTGGGCCCAGTCCAGAAAATATCGAGCAAGGGCCCATTCTTTTTTGGTGTAATTTATGAAGTCCATATGCTACATATTTTTTAAGATATACACTAAACTTTTTTGTGGTTCTCTATTCATTTGCACCCCATCGACCCATATCCATCATTATTTCTCTTATTTAATTATATATCTACTCTACCCACCTACCTCTCACTATTTTGTTATTTAACCCTTCCATTATTTAATTTCTTTTACAGTCATAAATATATATATCAATTAGGGCATTCTCTTGTGAAACGGATATATATATGATGAGTTGTAAGACTAATCGACTCATTATTAAAATATAATTATTTATAATTAAAGTATGTTTTGTAGTGAAAAATTGAATGAAGACTTTGTCTATAGTACGTGCATCAAAGTAATTTAAATAAAAAAAATATTTTTAATACTTGGTAATTTCAATTAAATTTCACAACTGTTCCTTAATCTTTATCCCACACAATACTTTCTTTAATAAAATTATAAGGTACGTTTCCTCAAGGAAAAGATAAAAATAATTGCCCCCAGGACATAGCTTAGAGGGGAAGGTGGAAAGGCCTTCCAGCTGAGCTTGGTTGCTGTAGGGTGAGGGTTTGAATCATGCCTTTGACATGGATTTGGCCCCTTGCAAACACAAGTTTAATAGTGAGCCCTCCACCTGGATTTGGCCCCTTGCAAACACAAGTTTAATAGTGAGCCCTCCACCAATCCCCATGGCAGTGGCAGTGGGGCCCCTAATGGTGGGTACACCATATCAAAGATAAAAATAATTTTTTTTTTGTGAAAAAAGGAAAAATGAAAAAAAAAAAAGTAGTGGTGTATAAACTCCCACCCACCCAACCACACAGGCACACGTGTGGTGTCTCCCAGGCGTGTGGAGCCGGAAGTTCACACGTAGGGTGGTGCGACACAATTGGTTGTCAGTATTCTGTAATAATGACAAGCCAATCCAGAACTCCTCGTGTGCACGTACGCCCGTTGTAGCGGAACCAAACCCCAATTCCGACACGAGAGCAAATTGCTTGCTTCTGGCTGTCAACAATGAACTCAACACATCCACAATTTTTTGTCAACTCCACTCTTTTGCCACGTCAACCGCCTAATCACCATTCAATTTTTAGATATTGTAAATTAATCAAAATTCACGTTTTTTTTTCCTCTCTAAATTATTGAATCCATAAGTAAGGAGTAACAATTATTCTAGCAATACACTGCCTCGTTAATCAAAAAAATAAAATTTCATAACATTATTTTTAGGATTTTTTCTTATTTTTAATGTTAATATTTCTTTAGAATAACGTGTCTATTTATTTATGATATAGTCTCAAGAGGATGTATGATAAATCTTTCTTATTAATGGATTTAAAAAAATAAATATACTTTTTAAATCTTAAAAATAAATATTAAATATTAATAATATAATGATGAAACATAAAGACAAAGTCTCTTGTAGGACGGGTTGTATGACGTGTTAAGTATAATTGTTATGTAAAGAATATACTTATTGATAATTAAAATATGTGTTTCTAAAGTATGATGATTGATACATTAATATATAATTATAAAGTGTTGTAATATACTCCCTCCGTCCCACACTTATGTTCACCACCCAAAAAAGGAAACTTAATGTTAACCAAAAACCTCAAAAGTTATCTCAATTTCAAAAATACCACTCTCATCTAACACACATAACATACTTTATAACTTATTTATTACCTAAAAATACCACAATACTCCTAAAAAGTCAATAAAGTTGGTCAAAAATAACTTTTCTTAAACTCCGTATCTACAGTGTCGATGAACTTAACTATGGGACGGATGGAGTATTTCATTACAAATATATTTTAACTATAAATAAATATATTCTACATATATATAGTATATAATAATCATACTTTAATAACAAAACAATCCATTTCAAAAATTTTCCCACATATGCCAAATAATTAGGGTGCAAGCTTTACAAGGAATACTATTTATAATAGTGAAGAGAATGTATTTAATTACACAAAGGGCAATGGGCCATTTTATTTTTCTTTAAAGTATTAATTA
Source organism: Pogostemon cablin (assembly GCA_023678885.1). Taxonomy (NCBI): domain Eukaryota; kingdom Viridiplantae; phylum Streptophyta; class Magnoliopsida; order Lamiales; family Lamiaceae; genus Pogostemon; species Pogostemon cablin. The sequence goes on from CM042989.1 coordinate 1,636,068, forward strand.
ATAATATGGTCACAGAAAAACGTATCATCACGTGAATGAGTTTGATGTGCATGTTCATATTCAATCAATTTAATTTGACTGCAAGATTAAAAATAAAAATAATAATTGATAATTTATGTTCAATGGCATAATGTGCTCTTTTCTCTTTACAAAAAGTATAATGTTTATGGAATTATATTAAAATTATGCTAGTTGTTTTAAATTTAGCATTCTCGATAAAGAATAATGTTATGATAGAAATTTTAGATAAATTTATGTGTGACTATTTAGAGTTAAATGTATATGATCATCATTTATTTACTAGAAAAGTTCAAAATCCATACTAAGTAATAAATTTTGATAATTTATAATCTCACAAAAGAGTTCTATACAACACGTCTAAGCCTCACTTTTAAGGTTTATGTGTTGATGACATAATTTATAACTTCTCATGCACAATTGTATGTTACTCGCCAAATATAGTGATATGTGTTGTTCATTTAATAAGACTGATATAATAATAATTACATGTCATGGAATATAGAACCCATTTCTCAGGAGTTAAAATCATTTTCAGTCTCATAACAAACGTAAATTTTTATTTTAGTTCCAAAAAAGTTATGTTTTTCAATTTCGTCCCATAACTATTAAAATTGCACAATTTTAGCCCAATATCTACCGAAAAAGCTGCGTGCATCTCAAGCAAATGTTCAAATTTGAGAAATTCGCTGATGGTGTCTACATGCATGCAGCAAATTAAATTTTGACCAGTCAATTTGACAAATCATATTTAATATATATAATTATTATTTTTATTTCCATGTCATCCCATTTTTAAATTTAAATATAAAATCATAATTAATTAAATTCCATAATAATCCATAAAATAAAATGAAAGAAAAAATAAATAAGCTTACTAAAATTTCTTAATTATTAAAACACCTGTGAACATTATATGTATGTATATATATTTTTTTAAATCAAGAGCATCTGATCTGATCCCCAAATCCGATTCCATCCAAATGGGGAATTCTCAAAATCAAGAACCCTAATCCCCAATTATAACTATGAAGAACCCCAATCCGCAAACTCAACTCCAAATCACACCCAAGAATTGATTATAATTTCATATCACCAATAATTGAAAAATGAAAAGCAAATAGAGAAGGATTCATATGCAATATGAATATTGAATTCATTACAGAAAATAGTGAAGAGATAGGAGAGAGTATATGAGAAATTGGAAAGAGGTATGGCTGCATGACTGATGGATGATAATGGAAGGAGAAGAAAATTTCATTTATTCATTTCATCTTCGACAGGCGGTATTCTCTCACCTCGTATGCCTCTTTCACACCTTTGTTTGAATCGGCTCCACCTACCTAGATCTCTCATGGTTTTTAAACTCTTCTACTCTTGCAATTTCTGAAATCCCAACCGCGAACCTTCCACATGCCATGCGGAAATTTTCTGGAATCCTTAAATGTTCAAGTTTTTGGCCAAGAACCCTAGATTTTCAATTTGGGGGGAATTGTGAAGATTGTCAATTTAGGAAATTGTGATGATAGGTAAGGAAAATCCGAGAAATCTGTAATCCAATCACCTTTTTTAATTTCCATCACGTAATTTAAAAAATAAAATTAATTATATATAAAATTTGAGTTGGCAGATTCATTTTGGCCAAATTTCAAATTTTAATGCCACCTAGGATGAACCATCAGATTCTCTAAGTTGAGCTGCCACATGTCTTTTTCCGGCAAAAATTTCATTTTCCGGTAGAAATAGGACTAAAATCGATTAATCTTAATAATTATGGGACGAAATTGAAAAAAATAACTTTTTTGGGACTGAAAGCAAATTTTCTTTTTGTTATGGGACCAAAAATGATTTTAACTCCATTTCTCAATGCTTCAATTTTCTTAAAAATATCATGTTATGTTTGTTTGGTTCACGTAGGTTTTAAAAATCATGAATATTAGTAATTTATGTTTGTTGTTAATTTTGGTATAATAAATTACTATAATTTTACGTCAAATCAATGTGTAAGAGTTCTGTGCTCAAAGTCCACAGAGTTTATAATAAGTGTATATAAAAACGGTTTTTAGGTTTTCAAAATTGAAATTTTATCAATGCAGGGCTTGAAAAACGAGTAATCTATCAATTCGGGGCTTGAATTATGTATATTATCGATTAGATACCTGAATTATGTAAAATTATCAATTCAGGGCCTAAGTTAATTGATAAAATAGGTGATAATATTTGACAAATTCAGGCCTTGGATTGATAATTTTACATATTTCAGGTCTTGGATTGATAGAAAAAATAATCCAGGCCCCTAATTGATAGTTTACCCATAATTCGGGCCTTGAATTGATAAAAACCCTTTAAAGGTTTAGCGTAGATTTAGAAAATTAAATTAAAATTTTAAAACTCAAAAAAAAAAAAAACTTAAAAATAAATTGATTTAGAAATAGAAATTAATTTGGGCTCTGTAGTTATACAATGACATATGGGCCTCAAATTGATTATAATAGGTTGGACCATTATCTACTCAAATGAGTGAAAGCGATATGATATTTGAAACATTTATACAAAATAAATAAATAAATTAATAAAGACGGGATAAAATTATGAGTTGAAATAGAGCTAAATTGTAGATATATATGATTCAACACCTCACCATGCATACACATCAGTAAATTTATGTTGAATTAAAACTAGTAATCTTTAATTTTCCCATGTACTGATGATCTTTAATTATTTGAATTTATAAATTTTCTAAATTGAAAATAAAATTTAAAAAATAATAGACATACAATAAAGCTAAGAGCATGACTAACATGCTGATGCTAGTATTATTACTACTATGGTGTCGACGTTGCTGTTGTCGTAATCATATTATTAATTAATTTTCTAAATGATATACTCGATCATATTTCCCTTATTTTAATTAATTTAAGTAGTTCCATCCATATATTTATATTTATATTATATAATTAAATTTGTAACAGGGATGGAATGTGATGGGGGAGGGAATGTCATGGCAACAGTTGTTCTCTGTTGGGTCCAACAATAATTGGATTGACATTTAAAAAGAAATGAATTAGATTTTATTACATGAAAATGGACTCTTAACTTATTTAGGACCAAAACAGTCCTTCTCAACCTTCGGCCCATAATATCTCAATTTTCAGACTTCTACACATTTTTTTATTAAAATAAAATTATATTTATATGTATATATAATACACTCCATATAATATATAAAATAATAGATAGATACAAACACATACAATTTGAAGCAAAACTCAAAGACGTAGGTGGAATTTTTTTTTTTCATTTTTGTATTGATCATAGGTTCCTTGTGTTTAAGAATGATGGATATTAGTGTTTTCTTTTAATTTTTTAATTATGCATTTCTTAAGTTCATATAGCCTCTTATTTTGTTGAAATGTTCTTGTATTTAAAAGTGATTGCATAAATTTTAAATAGAAATGCATATGTAAAATATGAGGTGGAATAATTTTACAAAAATCTGAAAAGGTTGGCATGATTGTTTAGGGACCCAAAAATTATACTTTTTGGTACTTTATATCCATTAATTAATTAAAGTAAAACGATATGATCTTTAATTAATTCAAATATTTTCGGGACCCTAGCTAGCTAGTAGTTATAAAATCCTTTAATTATTAGAATAATATTTGACAATGATTTTGGTATAGAATGATGTAATAATTATTTCTCAAAAATAACTATGCTACGTACCTAGTTTATTATTCTAGGTCCTAAATCTTGCTACTATTTAAACAGTTTGAATATGACTAAAGGAACAATAATTTTTTCAGCATATTTTAACGTATGGAATTTTCAGAGTCTTCTTTATTATTTTACGTTATACTATTTCTTATATAAATTTATTTTAGTGGATTTAAAAATGTATACATACATATATTATTTTATTTTTGTTGCCGACACTTACAAAAGGGGTAGAAAAGATTATAAATAGCAAATATATCATGATCAAAACACACATATTTAAATATGAGATTTGTAGTAAGTTTGACCATAATTACATCCACTAATTAATTAATTAGTCCCCAAAAGGTAGAACCTGTCATGTATAGTATACAAAATCAAGTTGAGAATTTGCATTGATACACAAAAGATCTTGTAAGATCAAACTTAAACCCAACCATATTTGTAAAAAGGAGATTCTATCCTTTGGAGATGGGGTGGGTGGGGGATCACCTTATCTTTTTAGAGCCCCAAACTTATATTATTATATATTAACTAAAAGTATATATTCACATTTTTATGAGGACAAATATTTACTTAATTCTCTACTTTTGTGATGTATCATCATATGTCAACTATTGAGGTATAATATAAACAAATAGTATATACATTTATTTATAATTATGATATGAAATACTACCAATTACATGTATGATAAGTTTTTGCAAGAGAGTGTGTTATGTAGGCAAACTATGAGATGCATTGAAATTAAGTACATTTATTTTTAGTTTTTTTTTTAAAAAAATGTTATGAATTTTTCTCTGTCACACTTGCATAATAGATTGATATCAAATGATCGATGTGTGTATCATCATCTAGTTGAGTGAGGTCGATTACATTATTATTTTTTTTAGGTAGGTCTTGCGTGAGACCATTTTACACTTTTTTAAATAGTTATCACTTTCGCTATAAATTGTTATCACTTTTCATTTATATTATAAATTATTCATGAAATAATATTATCACTTTTTATCAATTTAGTACTCACTTTTCAGTATAAAAGTTATCACTCTCTGATCATATCACGTAAACCCTTACGTAATACGGTCTCACCCAAGTCTTTGTTTATTTTAATATTCAAATGAATGGTAATTAAGAAAAACAATAATTTATAATTAATTAACAAATTTAATTTTACATGGAGCGAAATAATTATATCCATTGCATGAAAAAGGAGATACATACATATATAATACTCCCTCCGTCCCATAAAAGTTGACACACTTTCTTTTTTGGTTTGTCCCACTAAAGTTGACACATTTCCTTTTTAATACATGGGACCCACACAAAAACAATTAATCTATTCTCATGGACCCCACATATCACCTCTAATACAACTACCCACTACACATTAAATATTATTTCTCTCACTTCACTTTACTTCACTTTACATTAAATTATTATACTCCTTAATCTCCGTGCCCAAAAAACATTATACCGTCTTCTACGGGACGGAGGGAGTATATAATTAGTTATCGACGTCAAGTGGTACCCCACATATACATATATGATATATGTACATAGATGTTTAAATAAATTAAGAAATTATACAAGGAAGATAAGAAATTTTATTTTGTGTAAGTAAATCAACGTACTGTTAATTCTGTTATCTTATAGAAAAGAAAAAAATGAATAAAAAAGAGATGAAGTGATAATTAATGGGATTTGCGAAATAATAATTGGTACCACAAAAGCGTGTTAGCTGGAAAAATAAATAAGTGGGAGACGCCAATTCTTACAAATACGCTTATTAGGACATTAATTCCAATCAATGAGTGGGGGCCCACCAATACCAATTGGGATCTATTTGTCCCATTTTCAACCAACATATGGAATAATTATTATTGTGCCCGAGATTCTCATAATATTGCCTTGGTGGGACTCGCAATTAATTCTAACCTTTTTACATTTACTTCTCACTAATCCTTTTTTTAATATTCAAGTAGTAATTAATTAACGTATCTGATTTAACATGGCTAATTATTTGGACATTAAGGAGTGCTTGGTTATAATGAGTAGTAATAACGAATTATACCCACTTAAAGTAATTTTTATAGGGTCATACATACACCAATTGTTTTCTAATTTGACTCTTAATTTAATCGTAAAAACTAATTAAACTCATAAAGTTGAATTATATATAACCACGTATTACCAAATTGTTTGTTCGTGTGAATTTTAATTATTTTTTGTCAAAAAAAAAAAGTACACCCTCCGAGTTTATCACAAATTCTTCGAATTATTCATACTATATATATATAGATATAGGTAATTTGGATGATATAATTAGAATAACCGACAATTTAATTAAGTAAATGATGTTTGTCTAAATTAGAGAGTAGCCATTGTCACATGAATTTGTTAAGTCATATTTTGTTGGCATGCAATTGCAAAACAAGAAAGTTAAAAGGGAGACGTCTTATCACTCAATTTGACTTTCCTATCAATCAAATGATTGTGGACTCATTGCTCTTTGGATACTTTCTTTTTTTACTTCGATAAACAGAGAACAATACAAAACCCTATGTATATCAAACTTACTTTAAAAAAAAAAAAAATCTATTTACTTTCTAATTTGACCATTATTATTAGAATTGACACACGACATTCATGCACAGATAGATATTAATTCTTATTTAATCACTCTTTTTAGAAAAGGAAAATGCCAAAAATAATTGCACCCAATTTTCTTCTTACTAGGGTCCAGATTTATAATTTAGACCAATGATCAACACAAATATCAAGATGTGAAATTAACCTAATCCCTAGCTAGCTACACTAATAAACATAGGTCTAAACGAGTTCCGTTAGATTGAATATGTAGTGATAATATTTTTTTTATGAATTAAATATCATTCATTATTAAAAAAAATATTATTATGAAAGTGAACTATGAAAAAAAATCCATAGTATAACAAAAAATAATAACACAAGTATTTGCTCGTTAACAACATGTCCCAACTCATAGTTAAATAAATTGTCAATTTATATGAATTCAAATACAAAAATATCCCCCCCCCCACCCCCCCTACTCCAAAGCATGTAACTATATAATAATAACCAACTTATCTAAAAATTTAATTCGATTAAATAATTCTAACAAGTCTTATTTTATATAGACAATGACTTGTATACAATCTCCATTTTGGTACAACCCCATACAACCTCCTTCCTTCATCTTCAGTGTGTGTTTACCTTGTTTTTTTAAAAACTGTTGCTGTTATAATTTTTTTTTATTATTTAATTTTATGGATAAAATTGTAATTTTACCCTTATGGTTTAGTGTATAATTTATCCCTAGGGTTTAGGGTATAATTGTAATTTTACCCTTGTGGTTTAGGGTATAATTTATCCCATAGGGTTTAGGGTTGGGTTTAGGGTATAATTTATCCCCTAGGGTTTAGGGTATAATTGTAATTTTACCCTTGTGGTTTAGGGTATAATTTATCCCTAGGGTTTAGGGTATAATTGTAATTTTACCCTTGTGATTTAGAGTATAATTTATCCCTAGGGTTTAGGGTATAATAGTCATTTAAATAAAATAAATTTAAATATAAAATAAAAAACAACATTAATGAAATAGCAGAAATTAATTAAGAAGGATGAGGACCAAGGGTGTACCAATTCAATTGGTACACCCGGTTGTACCCTAGTCCCTCTCTTTTATATAAATAAAAGTTTAAGGTCGTTAAAGAAGAATTATTTAATATTTAATCAGATAACTAAAACGATTCCAAATCGATTGGCTTGAAAATTAATTTTGTGACAAATCTTGAATTGAGAGTGCTAATACAAAAGAAGATTGCATTTTTTTTTATTTGTTATTTTTGTATAAAACTTATAAATGTTTTACAGTTAATTCTTATTACCTAACTCATTAATTTCATGACCAATGTGGTCCAATATGAAGTAGATTATTCTTTTCTCTATGCATGTATCTTTGTAGGGGTTGTTTGGACCACTCGTAACATATCCATTCACCCCTTTTCAGGGTTTTGTTAAAATATATATATATATATATATATATAAATAAAAAACAAAATTGGTTAGTTAATTAATTCCAAAATTAAACTAGAGTAGGGGTCATTTTCTTTTCCAAGAGGGTATTTAAATAGTTAAAGATTTTCAAAAATCCAAAAAATAGTGTCTTGTTTGGTAATGTGATTTCGACTTCACCAAGTTCCAAAAGATGGAAACAGATGTATCATCTTTTTCGACCCTCTTTTGACTTTCATATTTGTGAAAAAGATATTGTGGATGGGAAGAACTTAATTAGATGATAGGGTTTCGTAATTTTATCTAAATTATTAAAGGGATTGGGGACCATTTTAATTAATTTGATTGGGTAGATATATGAAAAAAATTAATTGACATCATTCATTTTCAAAAATCTTTGTACAACAGCTACATTGTAGTTTGCACACACTCTGCGTGTGTGAAGTTTGTTTGTAATATTTAGTTACCATTGTATACTATAGAAAGTGAGTATATGATTAGGAGAGAAGAAAATTCAATTATAGATTGCTATGATTCACACTAAAGTAAATAAGAGAATGATCGAAATTTTGGTGTTATTTTCTTTGATCATCTTTTATGTAATTGATCATTATAGGTATGATTGATACAATGAGAAAATTTAATTAATTATTACCTTAGTTTCTCTCATGGCTAATACCATGTAGTATAATTTATTAATCTCTCACTTGTATAAAATGTATATTTTAAATGATAATTACTTATCAGGGATAATATCAATTTTGGTCCTCTAGCATATGCCAAATCCATTTTTAGTCCTCAAGTTTGGTAATTTCTCAAAAGTGGTCCTTTTTGATCCGTTTTTGGTCTTTTTGATTCACTTTTGGTTCTTTTGTCCACTTTTAGTCCTTATTTGGCATATCCTAGAGGACCAAAAGTGGACAAAAATGATCAAAAACGGACCAAAAATGACCACTTTTGAGAAATTATCAAACTTGAGGACTAAAAATGGATTTGGCATATCCTAGAGGACCAAAATTGATATTTTCCCTTACTTATCATCCCCTCATACAAGTTTATATACGAAGTTGTCAAGTTATTAATTAAAATTTTTTCTTATCGATAGATTATAATATACAAGATTCAAACTATAGTTTATAAGTGCTAAATGACCCTCTCATTTAAAAATTTAAGTAAGAGGAGTATCATTAAAATTTTTAATCAGTTCACTCTAGCATGCTCTCACATGCAGGCGAGATTAATTTATTCTTCAAGCCTTGCATATGGAATTCTTTGATAAATGAGTGGCGATGAGATTTAACACGCCCTCACATGCCGTCAAGATTAATTTATGGTGTTCATAATAATAATGATTATAATAATAATAAAAAAAAAAAAAATTTCGACCACAAGTTGTGTTCGGAAAACCTTATTTGCGTGTATCGAATCGTACCTTATGTATGCTCTGATGAAATCAATGACTTATATATATAAATTAAATTAAATTTCATCATATATGTGCTCGTGTGCATCTGAAAAATTTGTCCAAATATGTAGAAGAACACGTTTGCACATGCAATTTCATCTTTTCGTTGGTTACCTATTTTAGGAAATTTGTAATAATGTCATATTCAGAGCCTAATTTCATCTTGAGTTAGGCATAATTAATTGGATTAGCCATCCACCTTAAGCAAACCCTAATTAATCACATAAATAGTAGGTCAGACCCTTGTCCGACAACATATAGGTCGATCGTCTCTACTTTGAACCTATATAAAAGTTCAAGTTGTATGCCGTCTGATTATTATTATTTATTTATTTATTTATTTATTTATTTTGTGTATCATTTTTCTAGCTAGTCATATTGTTGAATGAGTCATGTCGCTAATTATAGAAACTATGCTGTAAAATAAACAAAAAACACTAGGGAGCCTCACTCAAATTTCTAATTTCATTGTATGGTATGAGACTGATCTTTTACAATGTTATTAATGTCAAATTTATGATTATTATCTATTACTTTTTAAAAGTCAATAAAATTAGTTAAAAAATAATTTTTCTTATACTTTGTGTCTACGTACGTTTATATATTTCGAAACGGATGGAGTAATATTTTGGAGAAATAGGGGGGTGGGGGAGGATAGTGATGGGGCAAGGGCACAGCTAGGGTTTGGGATGTTTCCTTCTCTTAAGGATGTGACCTGTCTAAAAGTGATGACCATGCAAATTTTAATTTAGAATAAGTGATGTTGATGAGTGATGTTCATGTGTCATGCAGGGGAAATTTTGACATAACATGCTACCTCTACCCTTTTCAATATGTGTTCAGACAAAAAACTTATTGGCTTGTAATAAAATATAAAAATTAAAATGTACGTACAATATATATATATATATATATATATTTTTTTTTCTTTCATATATTTTACTAAGATTTTGTAATATCGACTAAATGCGAACTCAATATATATACTACATGACGTTAAAAAGAATGAAGACGACCGATGCACAAAAATAGTTAAAAATTATTTAACCTTTTCTAGCATCGTTTTTAATGATCAATATAGATCCAATCATGTACATTTTCCAATATAAACATCTTTTAAAACATTTAACTTTATTGAAAAGGATTCAATCAAATTAAAATCTTCAATTTAGTTACATTTCTAAAATTGCATCAATTTATCTAACATCAATTTGATTTTTATTTTATTTTTTTGGAATTTATTATACATATTTAGAGTTTTGAAAACATAATTCAAATTAAGTAAAATTATTTTATCATAAATATATACTCCATTTTAATCACTTTATTTTAAAATGTGCAAAAACTAGAGTGGAACCGCCTATTTATAATGATGTGTTACTCTTCTAGATAGAAAGTAATTATCGGTAATTAATGAACTCTTTCGAATATAATAATTTTATGTATTATAAAGAGTAATTCTCAATATTTTAGAGAATAACATTTTTTAAGAGGATGCATCATATACTCAATTGCACACTAATACCTCTCTTTTAAATAAAATAATAATATATAAATTCATTATCATAATATATAAAGTATTATGGAAGTTAGGGATCTAGGATCCATGACCCACTTCGGCCCTCGTAACCAATGAATACATGCATGTACGTATAAAAGTAGAGTACGATTATGAATTATGGTGTTATTTTATTATTTATGATAAATTAAAAGATATACTCCCTCCGTCCCATAGAAGTTGACACACTTTCCTTTTTGTTTGTCCCACTAAAATTGACACATTTCTTTTTTAATACATGGGACCCACACAAAAACAATTAATCTATTCTCATGGGCCCCTCATATCACCTCTAATACAACTACCCACTACACATTAAATATTATTTCTCTCACCTCATTTTACTTCACTTTACATTAAATTATTATACTCCTTAATCTCCGTGCCCAAAAAAAATTATACCAACTTCTCCGGGACGGAGGGAGTAGTATATATTAAAGCAAATTAATTATATGTATAGTCATGACTTAGATAGTTGTGATATGTTCCCTCTTACATCTAACAAACCCCATTTATTGTGGTGAGAAGAATATCAATTTTTGAGGGATTGGATTTCTACACTATACAATACAAATATAATCATATCCCTATTATTGCTTTCCCACTTTCCCTCTTTTCGTGGATCTCTGTTTACCACCATTTATTCTTTTTTTTTTTTTTAAAATTCATTCTTATCCTATTCATTAATCAATACTCTCTTTTCTATTATCTAAACTAATACAAATATATGATAAAGTAATATATAAGGAACTTAATGTTGGACATTAGAACAAGGGTAATTATAGTGTGCACCCGGATGCACCCAAGTTAGGGTGCATCTATATACAAATATAAAAATAAACATATACAATTAAAAGTAAAAATGTATATAATTTAATTATTAGTTTTTTAATAAAAAATTGAGTGTAAAAAATATACAATTATTAAAAAACATGTATACACTATTGAATAAAAAGTTATACACATATGATGCTAGTTTTTTTAATAAAAAATTAGTGTAAAAAAAGTATATAATTAATACGAAACACGTATACAAAATAGAATAACATGTATACAAAATAGAATAAAAAGTTATACACATGTGGGGTGCACCCTTGCACCCGGGTGCACCCAATATACACTCTTAGAACAAATTGGAAAGAAAGGGGATCGAGCAAGAGAATGACGTGTTTGGTGAATTAGAATCTAGAAAAAATAAATTGAAAAAGTTAATTAATTCTTTTTTTTTTTCAAAAAAATATCACTCCATTTTAAGTTTTAACCCACTAATATAGTTATGGCAAAAACTTGTATATAATACTATTTCATGGGAAGTTTTTTTTAAGACGGATAAAAAATTATAATATTTTAAAAGAATGTAATACTCCCTCCATCCCGTTCAAATAACACCATTTTACTATATTGGGCGTCCTGTCTAAATTGTACAATTTTCCTCTTTTAGTAAAAAGGCTCACCACTACCAATCACATCTCTCTAATACACCTACCCACTCTACATAAAATAATAATACTCCTTAATTTATGTGCAAAAAGCAAATGTCACACTTTGACCGGGACAGAGGGAGTACTTAAATTAATAAAAAGTGAATTAGTGTGATTTGTTTTATAAATAATTTATAATATATATAAATAAAATGTGATAATATTTTTAATAAAATAATATAATTATCTAAAAAATGATAGCTATTAATTAGAATTAGAAAAATATAAAAACAGTCTCACATAAAATAGTTTCTATTGGCCTAAAAAACTGTTAAACAAAAGTAGGAGTTTATTAATAGTAAGAAAGTACTAATGTTTTTCAAATAGTATATAAAAAAACAACTGCATGTTATTTTCTTATTTTCAAAATAATTAAAAATACTCATTTTATACGATAATATGACTTTTGGCATGATTTAATTTTACGAAACGAATTCCGTCAACACTTATTCATTTTCTTTCAGAGTATCTTTCATAAAATAAAATTTATATTTAAATCATAAAGTTAAAGAAATGTAATTAGTCTAGTTTATGCTAGCCAAACGCATTTAATGGAGTGATGATTACATCCAAACGTGGTCTGAAAATTGTAATCAAAAGAGTTACGTAGGTTTCACATGGTGCTTAAGAATGTCTAATATCGAAAAGACAGTGTCATTATTAAGTCAGTAAGCATTAATTGAAACAATTAAGACAAATTCCTAAATTATCCTAAATTAATCATCCTTTATAAATCATGAAATGTATACATGTAACAAAACACGATTAGTCAATTCATGTATTTAGTATACATTGAACTATACATATATTCGAATTATTCGAGTTTGGCCATTAATTGAAGATATATGAGATTTGTTGTCCTGATTATTATCCACGGACCATGGACCCACCACCCTTTATTGCCTCTTAAACGAACAAAATAAGCTGTTTAATTTATTTATTAAAAAAAGTTCGAGATATAGTTTTTTCAGTGCCTTCTTTCGGATAATTGTCGAATTATAAGCATTTTCAGTCACATAAAATGAAAAACAAAAAAAGGGTTAATTTTATTGAACTCAAGTCGAGTTAGATCTTATTACACACTCTAGATACTAAATTCATGTAAGAACTGTCAAAACAGGCTAATGGAGCATATATGTCTATAATCCGTCTCAACTTACATTTTGGCGGGTTTAAACGTGGGATGTAATTAAATCCAATATTAAATTCTAAAGCTAAAATTTATTCGAAATTTAATTAAGCCATTTCAAATTCTTTGACATTTTATGTTTTATAATTTATATAAATTATAAATTAAAAAATTTAAAAACACAAATGGAAGGCTATACAGTTCCTAATCCATCAAAACTCGACTTATATGATCTAGTCCATGTGGGTATTCTTTTAAATGAGCTCATAAATTTTAAATCTAAAGGGTGATCTAGTTCATATGGGTATTCTTTTAGACGAGCTCATAAATCTTAAATCTAACCCACCCTTCTTTAATAATGGGACTGGTTGGTTTAACATTTCAAACTCATTTCTAGTCTTACAAATTTTATGATGCATTACATATTATAAAACATCATATCAAATATAGTTATAATTTTTAATATGCTATATAATCTCTTAATTATACTTACTACTTTATAATTACAATTCCTTGCGTTCTGGAAAGGTATCCATTTTATATTAGGTGTTTTATGATCAATGATTCCCATTTTTCATTTTTAATAAAAGAGTTTCACACATTGTCCTCCACTCATTACTGATATAATTATACCTTACACATAAAATAATAATATTTCTTAATCAAAAAGTAAATAAGGATTTATGGATAATAGGGGGAATAAAAAATTAAAAAGTTACAATGTGTGACTTTTTTTTTTCTAAGTTAAAATATTAGTATGAAACAAAAAATACATTCAATAAATTAAATCTACAAAACTAAAATTATATTAATTTTATCTCAGTTTTATGAGGTACTAGTATTATGTCCCGTGCATCACACGGAAAAATACATTAATTTTTAATTAAATTAATATATTTTTTTTATTTAAATAAGTAAAAAAAATATAAAGTAAAATAAAATATAAATTTATGCATTTTTTCATGAAATATGATAATACATTAAGTTAATTAATAATTTTATAATAATTAAATTATTTTAATAATACAAATTATTTTAGAAACATGTAACATGGTGTATTAAATTTTATTTTTTAAAATAATATATTATAGTATTATTATGCTTCGTGCATTATAAACCAGGAACTTATAAAAAGAAAATATAATGAATTGTTGTGTAATTATATATTATACAATATTAAATTAATTAATTATAATCAATCCAACAAAAATAATAGTATAATATTCATAGAATTCATATTTATGATAATTGTACCATTCACGCAATAAATAATTTATATACATAATGTTTTAATAATAATTAATTCTAAGATAAATGTGATATGTTATCTAATTAAAATTTCTTGACATATGGACAAATACTTTATGTTTAGAGACACCACATAATCATTTGAACTCTATATACACTTGACACATAGGATAAACTATTTTAGAGGCGACACGTGGCATAGAAAAACTCACAATTAATATATCTAAGATTCGATCATATGTAAGCTCTATTTTGGGCGAACAACGTTGTGTTACCTCCTAAGTTGTCCCCTAATTGGTGAGATTTGAGAAACCGTAATAAATCATTGATGCACATAATGGTCATTACACAACCGAAATTGAATAATTATAAAGGGCCCTTTTTAATTTGGCTAATTCTAAACTAACTCTAATTATTCCGTAATTAATTAAGATATGTATATCAAAGGTAGCTCTTGATCCCATACGATCAATCATAGTTTAATATTCCACGTGTCAGTACATGAGCCGTGGCAAGTTGATAACCATTGGTATATATGCACATCAAACTCTCACACCATTGCTCCCTTCTGATACTATCATTATTTACACACACTCAAACACACTTTTCCACACCCACTAAATATATATTGCTTGCTATAGGAGGAGATAATTCAAGAGAGAACGACGTCGTTGGCATGGAAGTACTCGGCCTGAATCTCAAGGAAACTGAGCTCTGCCTCGGCCTGCCAGGCGGCGGCGGCGGCGAGAAGATCACCGGGAAAAGAGGGTTTTCTGAAACCGTTGATCTGAAACTCAACCTTAAGTCAAACGAATCCAACGGTCTGGATCTGATCAAGGATAACATGCAAAATTCTTCCAAGGAGAAACCCATGCTTCCTCCCAAGGATCCAATCAAGCCACCTGCTAAGTAAGTTCATCATTTTATTTATTTATTTTTTAAAAAAATTTCAATTTTATACATATTTTATTTCATCCGTACACGTATAAAATATACATGCAATTTCAAACATTTCAAGAATATTACTCACTCCATCCCGAATTTCTTGCACACTTTCTTTGTAAATTAATATTTTCTTACACAATTTTTTTTTAATTGTAAGAAATTCGGGATGAAGAGGTGATACCCCATGTAATAATTTATGTGGAATCTTATGTCATAGTAACAAAAATACTAATAATAATATTAGTAAATTAAAAGAATTAATTTTGCATGGATAGGGCACAAGTGGTGGGATGGCCACCAGTCCGGTCATTCCGGAAGAACATCATGGCTAACCAAAAGAGCTCCGACGTGGAGGAGTCGGACAAGGCGGCATGCAGCAGCGCAGCCGCCTTTGTGAAGGTGTCGATGGACGGAGCACCCTACCTCCGTAAAGTCGACCTCAAAATGTACAAGAGCTACCAAGAACTCTCTGATGCTCTAGCCAAAATGTTCAGTTCCTTCACCATGGGTAACTAACAACTAATTTTACTAGTATACTAGTCCTTTGAAATCAAATCATGATTATTTTTTAAAAAAATTATTTATTTGAAAATAGGTAATTATGGAAGTCAAGGAATGATAGACTTCATGAATGAGAGCAAATTGATGGATCTATTGAACAGTTCTGAATATGTGCCTACTTATGAAGATAAAGATGGAGATTGGATGCTCGTGGGAGATGTTCCATGGGAGTGAGTTTTTTTTTTTTTTTTTTTTAATTTCTTAATTTTTCATCATTTTTTTCCAATGATAATTGATAAACATTCTAGCTTATAATTATTTTTCTTGATATAATTTTAATATTTTAATGAGATTCAAATCATGACCTAGCTAGTTACTCGAATATTGAAAATAATTCAAATTAGTTTGCATGTTCTGACAAAAATATATAAAATAATTGCAGGATGTTTGTTGACTCATGCAAACGTCTTCGAATTATGAAGGGCTCTGAAGCAATTGGACTAGGTATTTTTTAATTATTTAATTAAGTATCCATTTTTTATTTCAGTTTTATATTTCATCTTCCACTTTATGAACAATATTTTCTATTTCGATTTGTGTTACATCTATATATTTCAAACACATGACTAATTATCGAAATATGAGATCTGAATTAATAAGGGATTTTGGAACTTTATTTAATTTATTTTTATTTTTATTTTGAATTAATGTAGTGAATTCAGCACCAAGAGCAATGGAGAAATGCAAGAGAAGCTAATGATGTAATGAACTACTTGTGAAAGAAGTTGTTCCTATGTGTCTGTATTTTTCACTTTTATTTTTGTGATTTATTTTATTTTATTTTTTAAATTTTAATTTCCTGGCTTTGTGACGAATTAAGCACTGTCTGTATCTTATTGTAGTATATAGATATGAAAGATTTCTGGACAAATTTGTAATAGACAAGAAGCAAATGCACTCATCTGTTGTCTGGTTTGAGATAATTATATTATTATATGTATGACTAATTTGGTTTGTTTAATTAAATTATGTACATATATGTAATTAATCATCCCTTTTGCTGTTCTTGATCTTGCTGTAATTTGCTGTCACAGTTGTGCTTGTACTTACTTTTATTAATTTAAATATAAATACATGTTTATTTAATCTTTACCAGATTCTTCATATCTTGTTATATATATTTTTTTTAAAATTGTAATTTTGTTATTTATTTGGCAAAAAACTGTGTGATGATTATTATAGTCCCCCATGTAGAGTACTGAAGGGAACAAGGCCATGTGCATGTTCATGAGACTATTCCTTGCATTACCCAGCTTTTAAGGGTACATGCATTTATTAGTCATGTTCTTATTTATATATATATTATTTTATTTAGAATATGAATTTATTTATTTATTTTTTAAATCAATGATCCACTGTTAGTCAATTTGGAATTTTTATTTGCTGGGCTAGGAAACTCATCATGCATGATGGGTGGTTGGAAGCACATGCATGTGCTATGTTGCACATACATACATATATATATTAAGAAAATTGTCATTTTTTATTAATTTTTGAACATAATAGTATTTTTAAAATATATATACTCCCATCGTTTTCATTGAATAGTTCATAATTTCTTTCATTTTTTTTTCTAATAGAATAAATTAAAAAATTCAAATAAATTTATGCAAAAGGAAACTTTATTGTCAAATTGATATTATAACCATGTACATAATTTACTTTTATGGATACTTTTTTTATTTAAGAAAAGCAAATTAATCTATAAAAATATAAAATTATCCCAATTGATTCATATTTAATTCTAGTGATTCATAGTATATTTCACGACATATTTAAAGGTAATTGTCTGAATTTATAAATCATGAAGAGGGTTTTGAACATAGGAGATAAGCTCTAATAAGAAATTAAATATATGTTAAAATTAATGAGAATGTTTGAATGCTACCGGTTATAACATGCGATTATCTTTTTGATACAAAGAAAGGTTGTTTTTCTACATGAGAAACGAGAATATATGTAAAAAAAATAAGAGTCACTTACTATTGGATACATAAAATAATGCATAAGTGTTGTAAACTACATGACTCAAAGCACTATTACTCATAACTACACATTTATGATTGTGATACCATAAATACTCCTATGTATTTGCACAATTTGTCTGCACAATTTGATTCTGCACAATTTGGTTCTGACCCACCCGCCGGCCGTTGACCGGTGTTGACCGGCGACCGGATCATCATTGACCGCCATCGCCTGCTGCCGGAATTTAAAATGTGCAAAAATAAAATAGTGCAGAACTAAATTGTGCAAATACATAGGGTATTTATGATATCACAATCATAATTGTGTAGTTATGCGTAATAGTGCTTTGAGTCATGTAGTTTACATCAATTATGCATTATTTTATGTATCCAATAGTAAGTGACCCATTAATAAATTTGATATTTTTATTAATTAAAAATAATAATAATGAATTTGACAGTTGAATAAAAATTATAAAAATTCGAAAAAGTATAAATTTAATAGGTATGAAACAAAACAGTGCCTCTATTAAAAAAATGTATAAGTATAATACAAATATGTCATTAATCTTAAAACTTGAAAAAAATAAATCCGCACACCGTTGATATATAAAAAAAAACTATCAATATAATAGAAATTAAAATTCTGTTAAGAAAATTAATTAAAATAAATATAAAATAAATAAATAAATCTTATACCGTTAATTCTTTAAAATTGAAAGAAATATGTAAGAAAATTTTCTAGGGGTAGAATCAATAAATAAACCTAGGAGAAAAAGATCGAAAAGTATAAATCTTTAATTATAAAACTTGAAGAAATATAAGAGAAAATATAAGTATGAATACAAATATGCATCATAAAACTTGAAGAAACTAAACCTGCATTCCGTCCATATAGAAAATTAAATAGAAAAAAACTGAATATAATAGAAAGTAGAATTCTTTAATGAAGTTAACTAAAATACATGTATTTATCTACATAACATTAATTAAGAATAAATTTTAATTATTTGATAATATCTATAAATCCTAAAATAAATATATGTACTTACCTATATTAAATTTTATAATTAATAATTAAAATAATTGATAATAATTCTGGTAGCGACACATCATCAAAATTAAAGTATCCTTTAGAATATTAAATATATATATATATATATATATACTCTCTCCGTCCCAAAGCAAGGGTCTCTTTTTTTCATTTTGGTCGTTCCACCCAAAGGGTCATTTTTCCTTTTTTACACACATGTGACTCACTCATTCCCTCTAATACAATAAAAACATGGGGCCCATACTCCCACTAATACAACTACCCATTACACATTAAATAATAATACTCTTTAATCCACGTACCAAAAAATAAAAACTACCCTTGTCGTGGGATGGATGGAGTATTAATTAGTGCATCACAATAGACAAAAAGGCATAAAATTATTGAACAAGGCATTACTCTATTTTGAATGGGCCAGATTTTTCAACACATAAACCCAAAAAAGCTCTCCTGTGTATTGAATTGTATCAATTCAAATTGGGCCCAGAATTAGAATAATTGCAAGTGTGTTTATTCGTTGCCGCCCTAAAATTCATTTAGGGCGATAGACGCATTTATTTTTTTGATATTTACTGTTATATATTAATTTAAAATATTATTTTATCAACTTATTTGATTGATTTTGTGGAAGATAATGTAGTTTATTCAAGTATATATATTAAATAAAGTACAAAGTTATAAGTTAGGAAGATAATATACTTCACACTTTATTTATTGATTAAGAAGATTATATTACTTAAATAAAGAACAGACGATTCATCATTTTTGTGGGCCTTTGAATGTTTTAGAATGGGCTTAATTTATCTTTGACATGGGCTTTTGTTTTTTAGAATACCCATCGCATCCTTCTTCTTTGGATAGCTCCACCCAGATTATAATTGAGGTAGAAATGCATGAGTATAAATTTTATCATGACAATGAATGAGTGAGTATTATTAAGGAGTTAATTATAATGAAAATAAAAGGTGTGGAGTATTTATTAAATCAATAGAATGATTCAGTAATTTTGATTCTCACTACACCAATCAAACATCTAAAATGAAAATCAATTCCCTCCGTTCCTTCAAAAGAGTTCTTTTCTTTTTGCACCTTGATTAATGAATATTATTATTTATGTGTGATGATAGTTATATTAGTAAAAGTGTAAACTTCATACTTTAATTGTATTAGTGGGTGCGTGTAGATCACATATGTGTAAAGAAAAACTTTTTGGATGGGATACCAAAAATAAAAAAATAACACCCTTTAAAGAGAATATAGGGAGTATGCTTCTATTCTCGTTACCCTCTTTTACTGCCCTCAATGGAGGACAGTGAAATGAAAAGTGGCTGAATGATGAGAAAAATAAGATTGAAGACTTATTTGATCGAAAGAAATAAAATAAGAGGTTTAATTGACCCTTTATTTATTATTTTTTTCCTCAATGAAATGTTAATTTGTTTGACTAAAAAACCTAAGGGTATATTTAATTTGATCTAATAAAAAAGATAGAGAATTTGGATGTTATTAAAGAAAAAGTACATGGGCTTATTCAATCCTATATGATCCAAGCATAAAGGGACTTAATAGATTCTTTGTCCCCTACATTATTATCGTGAAAAATTAATAATTTCAACAAAATTATATACTCAATCTATCTCATACTTCCTCCGTCGGCTCGAAAGATCGAAAGAGGATATTTTTTCTATTTTAATCGTTCGCTCTAAAGAGGGTCATTTTCTCTTTTACATACATGAGACCCATACACACCCACTAATACAACTAAAACATGGGGTCCACACCCCTACTAATACATCTACCCATTGCATATTAAATAATAATATTTCTTAATCAACGTGCACAAAAGTATAAGAC
Source organism: Pogostemon cablin (assembly GCA_023678885.1). NCBI lineage: Eukaryota > Viridiplantae > Streptophyta > Magnoliopsida > Lamiales > Lamiaceae > Pogostemon > Pogostemon cablin. Next base: position 1,657,100 of record CM042989.1, read on the forward strand.
CCTCTTTCGGGCGGAGGGTGTACTACTTATGTTCACAATTTTTTTTACATTCATCCCACACTTATCTTCACCATTTAAAAAAAAAAAACTTCATCCCAACCAACAACACCAAAAGTTTTCTTAATTTCAAAAATATCACTTTCACCTAACACACATAACATACTTTATTATTTATTTATTATATAAAAAACCAAACAATATCGGTGAACATAAATCTGAAACAATAATAGTATATATTTTAATTACTTATGTACAAAGCGGGTGTTAATAAAGGAGCTATCTGTCCATGGTACATTATTTATGGACTGGAGTATATAAAAAACAGACGATTCTCTTTTTCTTAAACTAATTAGCAGTAGACCATTTTTTATTTTATTTTATTTCCACGAATAGTTTGTGCTAAATTTGAATCGAATGTGTTTGGAATTGTGGATGATTTTGAATTCAAAATAACTGGGTTTCCGTCGAGATGATCACCAACATACCTACAGTGTTTAAATCAATAAAACTCTAACCCTAATTACAACATTAAATAAGGAAATAAATAATGAAAATATGGAAATAATTGACCTAAAATCGAAATAAGGAAACAATTAAATAAGATGGAGATGGAGGGAATATATATTATTTATTTTTATATATCTATCATTTGATTTAGACAAAATTATAAATATTTATTTTTGATAAAGATTACTCCGCGTTAACCGTTTGGAAACAATTAAATTGGAGTATTATTTAATTTAATATAATATAATACTAATAAGGAAATACACTTAATTGACTCAATACCGAAATATATAAAATCTCTTTCCTACATGTGTATATACCATTGAATAAGAAGTTATACACATATGAATGCAACTTTTTTAATGATAAATTTAGTGTGAAAAAATATACAATTATTAAAAAATACGTATACAAAATAGAATAATATGTATACAAAATAGAATAAAAAGTTATACATATGGATTTGCATCTAATATTAACTCTTTTTTTTTTTTTTGAAAAATTACTCCTAGGTACATACTTTGTACCTCTAATTACTATTAGATATATTGATTTAAAATAATTATTATTATATACAAAATATTAAAGTAAAATACCAAATATACCCCTAAACCCATACACCTTTAAACCACAAACCTCACCCACCGCCGGACCACCTGTCGGACCGTCGCCGACTACCGACGGCCGCCGGAGCTCCATCGGCCGGTCGTTGGAGCGGTCGTCGGAGCACTGCTGAACCACCACATTTTTTTGTTGCACACGAACACTTACTGCACACAACATTTATGTGCAACATATTTGTATGAGTGATATTGGAATATCACTAATATATTTTTTTTAGTTAGTAGCAATACTTTTCTATGTTTGTATCTGGTTTTTTTATGTGTATATAGTAGTAATTTTTTTTTTTAAAAATCTGTCATTTGATTTAGACAAAATAGAATTATAAATATTTATTTTTGTTAAAGATTACTCAGCGTTAATATTAATAAGGAAATAGGAGTACTTGATTGAGTTAATACGGAAATATGTAAAATTTCTTTCCATTACCTAAATATATCATTAGATTTGATTTTATTTGATTTGTCGTATCTGCATCGTAATTCTTATAATATTTAATTTAATTTAATTCCAGTAGAAGTTCATCGGACATTGCAGAATGTTGGGGCGAAGATTGATTTATGAGGGTATGGTATTGGGTTACACTACTCTGCCCGACGATGTAACCGTTCCCCATCCCAATCGAAGATTAACTTTTACTCTGCCCGTCTGGATCATCGACCGCGACTACGATGAAGGAGGTGTGTCATGTGTTTGCGCTTGTTTTGGAACTCTAATTTCATGTATTTGTTTGGAAAAATCACATCTTTAAGAAATGATTATGTGTTTATTGTCTCAATTCTCTCAAAGGGACTGACTTTTTTCTTTGAAATTCTCACATTAATTTATTGCTATTTGTTGTAGGATCAAACCCTTCGGACTTGTATGGAGAGTGGACATGGGAGATTAATAGCTTTTGTGAAAAAATAACTTCAATATCTAAACTTAAGAGCAACGCTTTTAAAATTGCCGGCTACAAATGGTATTATGTTCTATATCATTTTTCCCTCGATGATTTTCATTTCAACATATGTTATTTTTAGATCTAATTTGACCTTAAATAGAAAATGGCTTGTTGTCTCACACTTGTGTATCTTTTTTCATTATAGTTAATTGAGTCAGAATAAAGCTAATCTAACCTGCTTCAGTGCCCTTTCTCTATGTTAATTTTGAACCTCAATCTCTTTACTAATGAATCATCTCATATAAATCACTTAACTTGTTTTTGAGTTAATTCTTGTTATGTTTCCATTATGAAGCCATTTAGTTAAGTCACCATCTATATATTTAAAGGGTTTTTCATGCTGGACTGTTGTTGGGTTTATTGCTCATTAAAGCAAAGGATTTAGAACCTGCTTATGAGTACTTAGATTTATACTTCTGTTCACAGGTGTATCTTAATTCCCCAAGCCTCCAATGGCCACTGTCTTCACCTCCCTATATCTCTTTGTGTTGAGAATGAGGATAAGCTTAATCCAGGTTTTTTAGACATAATGGGTGATGATTTGGATGAAACCTCTTTGTTAATTTTCAGTTTATAATTAAAATGAGACCCTGATGATGAACAGGGTGGAGTTGTCTCGCGCAATTCACAATTGCTGTAATTAACAAAGATCCTAAAAAGTCCATATGTTCTGGTAATTGTTCAATTATTATCATCATTATGTTGCTCTCCGACAGAGCTAATTTTTTTCTTTTGTATACTGCTAGATCCATTGCTGCACCGTTTCTGTGAGAAGGAGCCTGACTTTGGATGGGATATATTCATGGACCTATCACTGGTGGCGGGGCTTCTTGATGCTGGTACTTTAAAAATTAAAGTTCAAGTTCAAGTGATTAGGTACTTCTGTATATCCTTTTTGGTTCTTCTTTTATTTTGATATAAAAGATAGAGCTGACTATTCACCTCTTCAGAGATATTTATTTCATACTTGCGTCTTTTGTAAGCATTAGCTTTTTCTTTGTGTTTTTTTTATGCTAGTCTCTGAACTGTCTGTCAAAGGCGTAGCGTTGTCTGTGGTAGTAAACAGGCCCAGTGGAAAGAAAAATTACATTGATTGCTTCCTTTCCAAATTTAAGCAGTATTCTTTGGTTTGTAGGGAGAGAGCAGATCGACTCTTTCGATGTCTTGAGGCTCTGTATCGCTATGAAGTTGTATGGGCACTTTCGTCAAAAGTAGAACAAATTTTTCACGATCATGCGTCCAAACTTGCAAAACTTTTGGAGGATAAAGCTAGATGGTCCAGGTTAGTGAATCTGTTGGTTTTCATAATCCACTTTTTAGAATATTTTATAGTACCAAGTTTTTTCGAGTTTCATTTTCTTTCCATTTGTTCTGTATTTGGACTCTTATTATAATCATACGAGTATTTGCTTTCTTTCTTGGGATTGTTTTTCAGCTTGTGTGCTTTCTGGCATGGAATGGACCAAAGTTTCCAGCGCCACTTGTCTCGTGTGAACGCACGGATGATTTTCATAGATGTCGTGAGGCAATTTTTCATAGAAAAGGAAGCGACATCTGCACTCATCATGGATTCATTGTACAGTGGTCTGAAGTCTGTGGAAAACCTGCATGAGATAAAGAGGAGCGGGAATATGAAAGAATTACCTGTTCCTATAATTAGTATTATTGACAAAGACACATTGGTTTTGTTGGATGACGCCTTGCTACTGCTTAAGCGAGCTGCTAAAGAAACTTTGCCACCAATGCATTCTCGAAACCGTAACAAGGTCAGGTCAGGTGTTGTAACCCAATTCTGCTTTCTACTCGAATTGACTTAAATTCCTCAATCTTGTTAGCATGATTTCTTCTTTATTTTATTTCTTTAGAATGCAAGTGCTGGAGAGGATTTTATTATAAACGATGAGAGGCGACTAACTGAATTGGGTCGCCGGAGTATTGAGGTTACTGTGTTAGCTCATGTGTTCAGGTTTGCATTCTTATTAGTAGTGGCATAAGTGGAAGGTTAAACCTGGATATTCTGTCACATTTGTGATGAATGAATTTGTGTAACAGGAAAATAGAATTTGCATACCGAGTGTGGGTTGCTTTGGGGAAGGAAAAGAAGCTCATCCGGGGCGAGATGGAGGCGAATGTGAGGTGTGGAACAACGGACAAGGAAAAAAACAAGTCTGTAAAAATCCAGGTTTGAATTCCATTGTATTTGTGTGTTAAGTGGTTGATAGTGGGAATTACTTACTCTGTTTATAAATTTCAGGGGAAACAGAAACGGAAGGAATGAATGAGTGAAGTCCGCTGTATGAATTTGGACACAAAACGCTTCTGTTATTACAACTCATTTGGTGCCATATGACTATTTGTGGAGTGGAGTATTATTATTTATTTTAAAAGGAAGAAGCCATTTTCGGTTAACCTTGCACTTCTATTTCCTTCATTTCTTCTTTCCCATTTGCGTATGGAGTATTTATTTTAAACCTTTATCTTACACATAATTTGTTTTAGATGGAGATAGGTTTTTTTATTTTTATTTGTAAAATTCATTTTGAATTATCTTTTAGTATTTAGCTTTTTATAATTTGTTTTATTAAGGTGTCATTTTAACACTGAAGCCGTATAGGATTTTTCAATTGAAATAGTAATGAATATCATTAAGGAGATCAATGTAAAGTGATGATTAAAGAGTAATAAATAATTATTGAATTAATGTTAGTAGTTTATTAGAAATTTTGATTTCTTTAAATCAAACGACCATCAATATTAATGAAAATTAGTATACCTTTGGTGGGGAAAATGACCATTTAGCCACTCATATTATCTATATATGATTTTTTTAAATATTCACTTGTATAGTCAATTAAATAAATTTAATTATATTTATAATGATTTTTTTACAATTTTAAAGTATTAATGTGTAGCATTTTCTTATATATTCCATCAAGATAAATTTATTTATTTGAATTTTACGATGAATTTGCACAATTGAAAGCATTTAGCTGAACAATGTAGTACTAATATTTAGCTAATGAAAATCATCTTCTTTTTATTTAGTAAATATAAAATCAACATTTAATAAATCATTATTAATACGTACGTGTGATCACCCAACTATTTGACAAATTCTTATAAGATACTCCCTCATGATCCCTAGGTAAGAACTCATATAAGACATCATGATTAACCTCCTTTACATGCTTTTGAGTCTGCGACTGAATCCACCTTTTGAATCAACTCATACAAGACACCCTCACTAAACACGTAATATTTTAATACATAAAATTTTCATACCCACTCTCATCTTGGCATATACTCCTAGGGTATTATTATTATTATTATTATTGTTATTAGAGTTTAGGGTTTATTAGCTAAAAATAAATAATAAAGTATGTTGGATGAGTTAGGTATATATGATTTTTTTAAATATTTGTGATGGAGAGAATATATATTATTTAATTATTTTTAAATGTAATATTATACAATAAATTAATTAAATCGGTGCTCGATATAGCTCGAAAATTCGACTCATTTTGTTTAACAAATTGAGTCGAGCTCAGCTCGAGAATTACTTATTTGAGTTTGAGCTCATATATAAACTAAGTTTCCTAATCGTGTCAAACTTGAGCTCGGCTCAAGTATTCGATACTCAAACTCGCTCGACTCGTTTAACGGAACTAAATCACATAGATCCTCCAACTTATCTTACCCGATAAGATTACCCCTTAACCTTTCTTTTTGTTTATTTAAGCCATTTATTTGGGGAAAAATTATATTATTCCTTCATCTTATTTCATGGGTCTCTCTCTATATATTTTGTTCATTTAACCCATTTTTCTTACTTTTAATTAGATTATTATGTTAACCCTTCATCTTCTAAATTGATGCATTAGTTACACAAAGCATAAAACTCAAATAATTACTACAAAATCTTTATTTAAATCTTGTTGAAGTACATATTTTTTATCAACGGAATATTTCGTTGGTAAAAGCCAATATTCCGTTGATAAAACCTTAATTCCATTTTTAAATTGGTTTACCAATGGATTAGCAATATAATCCGTTGGTAAAGTGGTGGTTGATAAATTTTTAACAACGAAAAATCAATTACGTTAGTAATTCGTTGCTAATAATTCCATTGGTAATTTATATAATGATTCCCTTGATAATTCAGTGGTAATTACCAACGTATTGAATTCTGTTGCTGAAGTAGAGAATAAGTCCATTAGTATTCCGTTTCTAAAACAAAAAAAGTCATATTTGTTGTTAATCAATTGATAATTACCAATGGATTGAATTTCGTTGGTAAATTCGGTTGTTAAAAGATTTTTTTTTGTAGTGATACTTGAAAATAAATAAAGGATCTTTAACTTTGTATACTGAACCCTTTTCTTTTTGGCAAAGACTTGTGCGAGACCGTGTCACGTAAGAGCTTATGTGAGGCGGTCAGAAAGTGATAACTTTTATATAAAAAAATGATAATAAATTAATAAAAAGTAATAATACTATCATAATGAACAATTTATAGTATAAATAAAAAGTGATGAAATTTTATAGCAAAAGTGATAACTATTTTTAAAAGTGAAAAAATTGTCTCACGTGAGACGGTCTCACGCAAGACCAACCCTTTCTTTTTAATTTTTAATTTATTTTAATTAATATAATTAATTATAATTATATTTTTAAAATTAACACTAAAAATCAATTATTTGATCCTATTAGCTAGTGCTGTTCGCGTGCATTTTTCTTTAATTATTAATTATATTTTTAATATATAAAATATATTGTAATTATTATAGTAGTTAATAATATATTTTACTCTTACATGCCTTGTATTTTTTATTTATTTATCGTGTCTTTATAGTTTATTCAATATTTATTTTCGCATTAATTCTAATGATAAAATTGTAATTTTACACTCGTATTTTATGTAATATTAAACTCTTAGTGGTTCATAATTTATTTTACCTTTAAAGTTAATATTTATCATTATAATTTATTATTAATTCAAATAGTATAATTATAATTTTAGGATAGGGTTAAATTTATTTTTAAGGTCTGATGTTATCTCTCTTTTGCCTAACTTAAATTTGAATAGATGACAATTATGTAATTACGTGGAACTTTTATGGCATTGATGTTTAGTCCACCATCCACATTTTTACTTGAAAAATATACTGACCCCTAAGATATAGTCATTCCTAAATCTTTCAAAAATAGTAGTACTAATATATATATATATATATATATATATATATATATATATATATATATATATATATATATATATATATATATATATATATATATATTATATGGCTAAATATAGTGTGCACCCGGGTACACACGAAGCTTCGTGTGCACCCACGTACAAATATAAGCAAAAACATATACAATTATGAGTAAAAATGTATACAATTTAATTGTTAATTTTTTTAATAAAAAATTGAGTGTAAAAAAATGTACAATTATTAAAATACATGTATACACTATTGAATAAAAAGTTATACACATATGAATGCTTGTTTTTTTAATGAAAAACTTAGTGTGAAAAAAGTATAAAATTATTACAAAACACGTATACAAAAGAGAATAACATGTATACAAAATAGAATAAAAAGTTATACAAATATAGGTGCAAGGGTGCACCTAATATATATTCATATTATATATCCTACAAAACAAACAAATACTCCATTTATGAGAAGAGAGAAAAGGTGATATACTCTATACCCATTACCCATGCATGCAGGCTCTATGACATTGAATAACCAAACTACCCAAACATCACTTCTTTTTATTAATTTTCAGGTGGTAATAAATGACAATGATTTAAATTAGACATATATTGTTAAGGGATGTTATTAAAATAATAGAGTATAATTTTCAGGTTATGAAAGATTGATGAAACAGGAACAGAAAATAATGAATTCAGCTATAGCCTATATCAAAAAAACCTGCGCACAATTAATGTAAACATCGTAATTTTTTAATGATTATAATTATGTATAGGTATGTAATAAATAATTTTATTTTCACACATTTAATTATCATGTATGGATATGTAATAAATAATTTTATTTTCACACATTTAATTATCATTATACAATGAAATATATTAATTATCATTATCGAAGATTGTCTTTAATTTATACCCCTCTGTCCCATATTTATGTTCACCATCAAAAAAAAGAAATTTCACAATAACCAACAATTTCAAATGTTATCTTAATTTCAAAAATATCACTTCCACCTAACGTAATTTATTTATTAACTAAAAATACCACAATACTCTTAAAAAATTAGTAAAGTTAATCAGAAAGTAACTTTTCTTAAACTCCGTATCTACAGTGTCGGTGAACTTAAGTATATCGGGGCTGAGGGAGTATAATTTTTTATCCAAAAGTTAAATTTAATGAGGAAATAATTCTAAACAATATGGAGTAGTACTATTTATTTATATATGAACTAAGGCTTAATAATTACTCTTTGTTAATGACTGCAAATGTGCATAGGGTAGAGTGTAGGAAAAGCTAAAAGCTGAGTGGGAGGTGGAGACAGGGCTATACACCCTACTAACAAACAAATAGGAGTACAGAAGAGAGAGGGAAGGTGATATATCATATGATGCTACACTATACCCATGCATGCATGCTCTGTGATATTGAATAACCAAATTACCCAAACACCGACATCTTTTTATTAATTTTCATTGTCCAATTTGATGCATAAATTACACAAAACATAAAACTCAAATAATTACTACAAAATCTTTATTTAAATCCTGTTGAAGTACATACTTGAAAATAAATAAAGGATCTTAAACTTTGTAATTTTGTATACTGAACCTTTTCTTTTTTAATTTTTGATTTATTTTAATTAATATTATTAATTATAATTATATTTTTAAAATTAACACTAAAAATCAATTATTTGATCCTATTAGCTAGTGCTGTTCGCGTGCATTTTTCTTTAATTATTAATTATATTTTTATAATATATATATAATATACACCCTACTAACAAACAAATGCTCCATTTATCACTAGAGAGACTGATATACTCAATATCAGGCTTTGTGACATTGAATAACCAAATTACTCAAACATGAATTCTTTTTATTAATTTCCAAGTGAGAATTAATGGCAGTGATTTAAATTAGACATATATTGTAAAAGGAATATTATTAAGAGTATTATTTTTATATTACACATCCACATCCATGTTAAATAATTTTGTTAACAACATTAATAATTTAATATAGTATAATCAAAAAAAATTCCATCATATAGTATTTATAAATTAAAATAACACTCCCTCCGTCTCATAATACTTTTCACGTTTACTATTCCACATTGTTTAAGAAAATGTGTACTTTTTGATTAATTTTATTGATTTTGGAGGATATTGTAGTATTTTTAGGTAATAAAAAATATAAATAATATGTGTGTGCGAAAAATGAGTGTCAAATTTAAAGTTAAAGTAACTTTTGAGGTTGTTAGATAAATTAATTTTTTTTAGGTGTGAAATGTTCTGTGGGACAAACAAATGAGGAACGTATGAAAGGTATTATGGGACGGGGAAGTATAACACATAATTTTTTTTAAAAATTTAAAATTAAATGTAAATAAATCACTAAAAATTATAAAACCTAAAATACTAATATTAAATTATAAAAATAAATAAGAAACATACATTTATATGAAATGATGATTAAAGAAAAATTTTGAATTAACTCCATTTGTTAATATCATAATTAAAAACAAGTATGAAATATATTAAAATTAAAATTATATTAGTAATTATAAGATTAGAAATTAATAAATAAATAAGAAATTAAAAGAAAAAAAATAAATAATGAAAGAAAGAAATTGAAAAAAGACGTTAGGACAGAAACTAAAAGAGGTAAATAAATAAATTAATTGCAGAATGAAAATGTGAAAAGGAAAATATATGGGGTGAGGCCCAGGCACCTACTCCCTCAATCGCCTGTGAGAGAAACGCGCTCCAATTGTGTGCGGTGGAGTGCACTCTCTCCTCCCCCACTCTCATCGTCTCAGAAAAAACTTGGGTTTGACCTATCCCGCCTCTCAACGCTGAAAACCTCTCATTTAGGTTTATAAATATTCCACTTAATCCAAAACCCCAGGGAAGGCATAGCCAACCTTCTCTGTTGTGTCAGTGTCTCTTCCAACTCTGTTGTGTCAGTGTCTCTTCCACTCCAAAGGTGAGATCCTTAAAATAACAAATCATAATTTTTACTCTTATCAAAAGAAAAATATAAGTGGAAATGGTAAAAAGTGGTCACTTTTGGATAACTATAATTTTAAGTGGCCACATTTGTTATACATAATTTTTTCTAGCCACTTTGAAATGAATTGGCCAAAATGCCCTTGTGGGGGACCCACTTTTCAGGTGGTTGCAGATGAGATTCCACACTTTTTGACCCAAATACAGTAAAGGAATCGGATTCTTCTTTATTTGTGAATAAAGTGTGGAAGTACAATACCTAATACTAGTACTACTATGTAGGCATGTGCTCCCGTAGCTCCCCCATATCCATACAAAATAATGAGGATAATATATAGTGAAAATTGAAAAATGGGGGTGGTCGTCCAACACATATTAAAATTTTTTGTACCAGAGGTTGAGCATTTGGGAGCAAATTTTCAGTAATTTTGGAGAGAATTAAGATATTTGGGTAGCAGGTGTACAAGGTATGTTAAAACAAGTTTTATAATTGTGATGCCCTAATTTTATAATTTTTGACATGACTCATGAGTGTATTCTAATTATTCAACGTTTTTATAATAGAATAGAAAAAATTGTATGACTTGTAGAATAATTTTGTAACATTCAAAAGTTTTTCTCTCTTAAATCTTCACCACTCATGTTACATCTTGGTTTTTTTAATTAATCTTTTCAAATTTGTTAAACAATGGTGAGTAGGCCGAATGGATTCAGTTGCTGGGCTGAGTAGAACAACTTTTTGGGCCGAATAGAACAGCCGTCGGCCGAAATGCCCAAAAAATAATCTTTTTATTTTGTGAAACTTAGTAGGCCGAATAGAAGAAGTTAGTGGGCCGAATAGAATAGCTTGGTGGGCCGAATAGAGTAACCGTTGGCCGAATAGCCCAAAAAAATTATTTAAATTTCAGAAAGTTAGTAGGCAGAATAGAAGAAGTTAGTGGGCCGAATAGAACAAGTTTGTTGGCCGAATAAAACACCCGTTGGCCGAAATGCCCAAAAAATGTTCTTTTATTTTCTGAAACTTAGTAGGCCGAATAGAAGAAGTTAGTGGGCCGAATATAATAGCTTGGTGGGCCGAATAGAGAAACCGTTGGCCGAATAGAGAAAGCGTTGGTAGGCCGAATAGAAACTCAATGTTGGCCGAATAGAGCAAGTTACTAGGCCGAATAGGAGACACTTTTGGGCCGAATAGAGGAATAATTGGCCGAATAGAAGAAAAAAATACTGACACATTTTAAGGTGTGTCAAGGGTTTAGGATTTTGTTGAAACAGTGTAGGTTTGCATACATTAATTTGTTGACTGGATAGAATACAAATTTAGTACAAATTTTCTAATGATTTAATGATGCAACTAATTATCTAATCTTTTAATGTTGATGTCATTAAAGTTGTTTTTGAAAAAATGTGCAGATGAGTTATAGAAAAGCTGGGATATGTTGGGGTGGAGCATGGGAAGGATTGCAATATATAGGTGGAGTGGTGAACTGGTTGTTCTTGCCAGAGGCCAGTTTGTGTTATAGTAGCTTGCTAAAAGAAATTCATGACATAGTGCAATCTGATTTGGGGCATTGGGGTTATGTAGTTCATTCTCTAGTTGATTACAATGGCCGTTTGTTCAAATATAAGATAAAGAATGATGCACGTGTGGCAGAAGTGTTCAAGTGTGTTGATGATGTCGGAATGATGTACGTCACACTCTGTCCTATCACGGGTGCAGGGAGTAGTATGGTTTTAGGGATGGGTTATGATGACGGAGGTGCTGGTACGAGCAATGACCCATGTACGAGGGCAAATTCTTCTGGGAGGCATGATTTTGATTTGAATGTGGAGTGTTGTCCGGCCTCAGAGATGCAGTGTGCTGGTTTTAGAGAATCTGTAGATGCAGAATCTGGTGATGTCTCTGGTGAGGGTGCGGAGGACGTAGACGGTTGTAACGATGATGATGATGACCCCGGGAATAGAACGGTGGAAGAAGGGGATCGCATACAGCAGGATACTAATCAGTCTTCTAGCGAAAGCGATGATGGTGCTGAGGAGAGAAGACACCAATTGTATGAAGAAATATGTGATTACATACATAAGAGAGGAGGGCCTAGCTTTCTTGAACCAATTAATCGTGAGTTGCGCCGTCCTGAAATGCAGTCAGAAGAGTTGCGTAGTGCACGGCCCAACACCCATCCTTGGTTGATTCCAGGCATGCCGATTGAAGCAGAGAGAGTAGATCAGCTGACTGGCCTTGAGATTGATGCGTCTGGTGTTATTGAAAAGAACAGTGTATTTCAGACAAAAGAGAAGATCCAGACAGCAGTAGGCATGTATAACTTGAGGCACGGAGTGGAGACCTATGTTGAAAGATCTAGCACGACAAGGTACAACGTTGTATGTAACATGAAGGGTCAAACAGGCTGTCCATTTAAGTTGCACGCAAGAATGAGCTCTGGGTTGTGGAGAGTGGTTAAATTCGTCGAACATCTTGGTTGTTTAAATGATCCAGACAGATCTGCTCCTACACAGGTGTCGTCCAAAGTAATCGGTCAATATTTTGTTGCTAGGCAGTTTGATAAGGTTCATGGCCTCCGACCCAGTGCGATGATAGATGAGATCAGGACTGATTTTGGATTCAACATTAGCTACAATATAGCGTTAAAGGCGAAACACTACGCTGTTGGACACACGTACGGGGATCACGATAGCTCATACGAATTGCTCCCTGCTTACATGTATCAGTTGGAATCCACAAATCCCGGTACGTACACCCGAATATCTGTCGATGAAGATGACCGTTTAAAGTTTACATTTTATGCACTTGGAGCATCGAGGCGGGGGTTTTTAGAGTCTGGTCGTCCGGTCATTGTCATTGACGGCACTCATACGAAGGGTAGTCACAGAGGAACCGTGTTTGTCGCAGTCACGCATGATCCAAACCATCAGATATTTCCACTCGCCTTAGGCACTGGCGATGTTGAGAGCAACATGTCGTGGACGTGGTTTCTAGAAAGGTTACGCGAGTCCTACGGATGTCCACGAGACCTGTTGATAGTGTCTGACGGTCATGCCAGTATTGCACACGCTATTTCTACTGTGTACCCTGATGCCCATCACGGTCTATGTGGCTACCATTTAAAGCGCAGATTGGCTGGCTTTGGAAAGAACGTTTTATATACATTCCATCGTGCGATGGATGTATACCTACCGAGAGATTTTGATAAGTGAGTCAACCAACATATTACACTTTTGTAATTTTTTTTACAAGAACGAGTTGGTACAATGTCTTCTTTAACCTGATTTTACCACTCCTACATTGTTATTTGCAGGATGATGGACTTACTGAGATGTGGGACACGATCGCAGGAGTTAATGGAGTTGATTGGGTCGTGGGGATATGAAAGATGGTCAAGGGTGCATTGTCCTGTCAATAGATACGAGTTTATGACCTCAAACGCAGCTGAGTCGTATAACAATGCCATCCTTTGGGCGCGGAAGTTACCTATCTGCACAATGCTAGAGGTTTGTCGGACTACCACTGAGAGGTGGTTTTACGAACGTCGAACAGCAGCTGAACAACGGAGTACCATCCTATGCCAGCGTCTCCATGACGAACTAGTGGAACTTTCTCAATCAGCCCAAAAGCTAGAATTTTCCATGCTCCTTGAAAATAAGTTTGCGATCAAGGATGCTAGTAATATATTCACTGTTGATCTGAACTACTACATCTGCACATGTCAGAAGTTCCAGAAAGAACTTGTTCCATGCATTCATGCGATGAAGGCAATCGAGTACGCAGTCATTACCTTACTTACTTGCATTGTTATAATTTTTATGTGTCTCTTACACTATACGTTGTACAGTGCTTGCGGTTTGCCAGCCAGCGGTTTTGTGTCTACAGCTTATCATATTACGAGTGTCGTGAATATGTGGCGTGGTCCAGTATTGCCTGTTCCCCACTACACTCAGTGGGACATACCCGAAGGAGTCCTGTCACAGAAGGTGAACCCCCCGCTACCACACAGACAGGCCGGCCGACCACGAATGTCTCGTATAAGGTCAGGGATCGAGTCATCCAGGAGACGTCACAAAGAACATGTGTGCTCAAGATGTCGACAGCCAGGTCACAATCGTAAAAATTGTACTGGATTGGCGTGCTCACAAGATAATCCACCTCCTCCTATAATAGATAATCCTAACCATCGTATACGTAGACAAAAAAAATGTGGGAAATGTGGTGAAATTGGTCATACACGTCTACGTTGTCCTTCTTAAACAAAATTAAAATTAACAAAGTTCATCCTGTTCTACCCGTCTCATACCTATTTATCCATATTTGTCTATTTAATTATATTTTAAACAAAATTTAATATTATTTTTTGACAATAAATTTCATTTAATAAATTAAATATATGAGTTCATATAATACAACATAATCTACCTTTAAAAAGAAAATAAAAATGAAAATTAAAATTTACTAAGTTCATCCTATTCTAGCACACTGAAAGATCGTGAAGGCAACGTGCTTACGGAAGCGCAGGATGTGATCAGGGGTGTCCCAGTTAAAGTTCCTTACTAACAGTCCCTCTATGGTTCTCAGACAGGCTGGTCCGCAACTCGAACCGTCCTCTTTCTTGAAACAATACTCTCTGGGAGCTGGTGATAGAGGGAATGTGTGCGGGACCCCGGATGAGTCAAGCTCGCGCAACAGAGATGGGATGACACGTCTGTACGGTAGAGTCTCCAGTATCCGGCGCTCCTTCATGTCGGGCTCCTCATCCCATCTATGGCGAAACGAGTCAAAACAAATGAATTTCATTTGCTTTGTAAGGACCACACATGGGTAGTAGTGCCCTGAGGTGTGGACAATGAACAATAACTGCCAAAGAAAGTTAAAAGGAACGCATACATTAGATGTAAAAACACTAGAGTCATTCTAGGGGATATTATCATGTAAGTGAAACAATGATTAGGATATAATACCATATCACAATCAATCCAGGATCTCGAACCCCTCCACACTGGCAATGAACCTCGGGCGTACTGCCGGAGATCTGTCAACAATTCATTAGTTATGTTGGCATATGTTGATCTATCATCCCTAAACTGACCCGTGTGCTCATTCCATACTGCTTGTACTCGGACCTTACACGAGAATCATTCATAATATTAGTCTCAAAAAATTAAATACCAAAATTGCCACAGTCAATTATAATGAATTAATTTACTTACAGAGAACTCCATGTCCATAATGCAGTAGGGGCCCACCTCCGGATGCACGTGTACACCTATGTCAGAGGGGCGCTCCGATAATAAGCGGAGATATGCATCCAGGTGCTGAAAATCCATCGAATAAAATTAACAATTGATGACATAATGAAAATATTTACAACAATTTATATAAACACGAACTAAATATTTCTGACCTCACTTCCAAACCAAACACTGGGGTTCTCCATCTCAGTGAAAAAGGAAGCCCCTACTCTAAAACTAAGACCAACGTCGATCCTGCATTCAATAATTCATTAAAATCAAAGCACATTGTTTAAAGTAATATATGATAACGTCTACACTACTGGCGTAGTACTTACTGTTCTCTGCTTGAAATAAATCTGCGGTACAGTTCCCATCGGCGCTCTCGGTCTGTCGTGGTAAATGGAGACTGTAACGCTGCAGATAGATTTCGCTGCCTCTTAGACCGCATTATACCCTCTTCATCACCCCTGGGTGTGGGGGCCATCGGGCTGAGCGCCTCCACCGGTCTAGTAGGGGAATGCCTAACCCCTGACCTCGAGCTGGTTGGCCCAGCTTCAGATATCCTGGTCTGCGCAAGCTCTGATCGAAGGCGCCTAATCTCAGCCGTAAGTGCCTGTCGAAAATAATGAGCTGTTTGATGCTCAGACACAACCTGACAAGCAAGGTTGTGTAAAAATTCATCCTGTTGATCCAGCCTACGAAAGACCCTTTCTTGGAAGTCCTGATCATATCCCTGGTGGGGTTGATCACCTCGGTATGCGTCCCTAGAGCCACTCCCATGAAAACCTGGGGAATCATTCATCCTATCGTCAAGAGGCTGCTGCGCGTCTGCGTCGTAACGATGTTGTTCGTCATGCTCTTTCATAAATCGAGCATGCCAGCCAGCACTCGGATCATAGGAACCGGGCTCAACATACGTCCTCTCCCCTGAAGCATATCCGCTGTGATCAGGACTGGGAGTACAGCGAGGTTGGTAGGAATGGGGATCCCGATTTGTCATCCAAGCCGCAGCATCATCCGCATGTTGGCCCCTCCACGCATCATCAACAGCCACACCCGTATAGTACCGCTGATCCCATGGATTACCGGTAGGATCGTATGCCCGGACAGCCTTTGTGCTGGTTTTAGAGAATGACTTTGTGTACATCCCCATGATCAACCCCTCCAACGGCTCATCCTCTATGCCAATCCAATACCCTTGGCTAAGCTCATCAGGAAGGATCATCGGAAAATCAACCACATCAAGAGCCTGATTCAAAATAAACAATTACATAAGAAACAATATAAAACATATATGTCTTCACTAAATGGATTAATAAGTCATACCTGATCAAACAGAGTCCTATCAACCCTCTTCCATTTGCGAAAAATCCATCGCAAGCAGAGTGGCCTTAAATTCAACCTACCGTGGGGAACATGGCCATACGGTGCAGCAACGGCAGGTAGACGCTCGTACGCCCAAACCTGTCACACGTAAACCACATATGTCAGATAATTAATACTAAAATTGAAAATACACTATAACTTTAATATATCAAACCTAAAACACGTACCAGTAATGCGAATGTGCACCCGTAAAAGTGGTATCTGTACCGATCGGGATTTGCTTTAGCTGGGACTTTGGTCACAATGTGGTCCATAAAGTGCAAAAGCGTCATATAGCTGACCTGTCCCCAAGGGAATAAATCCCATCTCTGTTCGTCCTCCACTAGACACCAGACCCAGTTGTCTACTCCCACCTTGGTGACATCCGACCCAAGGAGAAAGTAGTACAACAACAGAACTTTAGCAACCTTAACTGCGTCCTCAGGGCTAACACCTATAAATCTTCGCCCTTCAAAGTCACTAGCAATCTGACTTACTAAAGGTCTCTCACCCTGACCATAAAACCTATCATATAACCCACCAGACGGGATACCATACATCTCGTTCGGATCAAAGCCGAGTCTATCCCGAAAACAGAGTCCCATAATCCTCATGAACTCTACCCGGCTAAATCTAAGGCACACGTCTCCAACCTGAAAATACCTAGCCGTTAAATCGTCCCCCCTATGTATGATCTCACAGGTCATGAGACTGTGCAGATGAGCATTCGCGTTCCACTCATCGCTGAGATCCCAGTAATGACCAAAACATGATCTCTTAAATATCTCCTCCGCATTACCCCCAACCCTAGTTAACTGCCTACGAATGATATCCATAACTACCCCAGGTTTGCAGTAATTATGTATACTGCATTGTTGACCCTGCATGGAAGGACGCTTCCATTCAACCTGCACATATATATTTTTTTTTGCTAAATAAGACATAAATTCATAATTATGGGCAAAATAACAATAAGTTCATGAAAACCCTAAAACGAAATATTTGAACACAAACATTTACTCTATTCGGCCCAAAGTTCCTTCTATTCGGCCTACCAATTCCTCTATTCGGCCTACAGAGTTGTTCTATTCGGCCAACTCTAAATCTCTATTCGGCCAACAAAAATTTCATTAAATTTAAAAATACAAGTCTTCCAGTTTACTCTATTCGGCCAACACTTGTTCTATTCGGCCTAAAGATTTGTTCTATTCGGCCTAAAGAAAACCTCTATTCGGCCTACCAAAATTAAAAAAGTCATTACTACACTTTGCTCTATTCGGCCTACACACTTGTTCTATTCGGCCTGAAGTATTGTTCTATTCGGCCTACTGAAAACCCCTATTCGGCCAACCAAAATTATATGTCATTGCTCATATATTTTGCTCTATTCGGCCTACACATGTTCTATTCGGCCTGAAGTATTGTTCTATTCGGCCTGAAGTATTGATCTATTCGGCCTACACTTGTTCTATTCGGCCTGAAGTTTTGTTCTATTCGGCCTGAAGTTTTGTTCTATTCGACCTGACGTTTTGTTCTATTCGGCCTGAAGAATTGTTCTATTCGGCCTACTGAAAACATCTACTCAGCCAAGACAATATTTAAAAAAAACCAAAAATAAATGAACACCACTGCATTCCTACTACAGTAAAGGCCAATTCAACACCTTACATTACATTACACACAGTACATTATAGGTATTTTAACATGCCAATAACAATGCTTATATACATACCTGAAAATTTGCCATTTCAAGTTGATGCACTCTGGAGACCGCAAATGGAGAATTCTGGAGACCGCAAATGGAGAATTCTCCACCAAGAAATGCACTATTCTTCACTGGGACGAATGGAGAGAAGAAGAGAGAGGTGTTGGACGAATGGAGAGAAGAAGAGAGAGTGTGTTGGACGAAATATGAGATAGAAAGAAACAAAGAAACAAAGAATGAAGGGAGAGAAAAAGGTGAAAGTGATGGGTATTGATGTACCCCACCAACCCACATCCAAAATCTTAAATTCAAAATTTAAAACTTCAAAAATGTGGTCCACCCACCCCGCATTTATTGCAGTCAAAACTGACATGATGATGGCTCAATTATTTTCGTCCTTTGTGTAACAGTTATGGGGGTAATTTGGGGAATCCACTTAAAAGTGGCTAGTAAAAATTGGTTTTAAGAGATGTGGCTATTTTAAATTGTACTTTATCAGAAGTGGCCATTAAAAAATCGGACTCAAAATATAAACAGGGTATTGCAGATTGGACAAATGGTAATCATTTATGAATATTCTCCTTTTTTTTTTTATCTCCTCTACCCCTAAGCTATATACTCCCTCCGTCCGTTTTCAAGGGTTCCATTTTTCCATTTTGATTGTCCGTACCAAAGGTTCCATTTTATTTTTATTCACACACACCCACTAATACAACTAAAAAATGGGACCCACACCTCCACTAATACAACTACCTACTACACATTAAATAATAATACTCCTTAATCTTCGTGCTCAAAAGCAAATGACACCCTTAAATACGGACTGAGGGAGTATGCTGGAGTAATAAAGAAATCCTAGTTAGGTTGCATCCTTTGACTATTTGGTTTCAATGTAGTAATCACTAATTAGGATGAGTGTGATCACATACCATCCACTACAAGAAAACTGTCAAATTCCAACAGAAAAATTTCAACGAAAAGCAAATCCGTTGAAAATTTTAGAGTTCCAACGAATTTTCCAATGAAACTTTAAAGCGTTGAAAATTTCCAGCAAAAATTTCAACAAAAATTTAAATCGTTGGAAATTTTCAATGCTAATTCCAATAGTTTGATTGACTATTGAAAATTTCCAATGATAATTCCTATAAACTTAAAATTATTGGAAAATTCCATTTTCAGTTAATCTCTTTCCACTCTATTTCGGTTGCACTTGTATTTCCTTCCTTTATTTTTTTCCATTTGCATATGGAGTATTTATGTTAAACCTTTATCTTACTTTAGCTAATCATATTCCCTTTACACATAATTTGTTTTAGATGGAGATAGGATTTTGGATTTTTATTTGTAAATTCATTTTGAATTATTTTTTAGCATTTAACTTTTTATAATTCGTTTTATTAAGGTGTCATTTTAATATTGTAGCCGTTTAGTTTGAATTTTTTTTAAATGAAATGGTAATAAATATTACATTAAGGAGATCAATATGAATGATTTATGGTTTAGGGTTAAAAGTGATCGGAAGTGTTTAAAAAGTGATAGGTATGATTTAGGAACTTGATTCCCTCCAAATCAAACAATCAATAATTGGAATTAGTATACCTCTATTCTTATTAAACCTATTCAATAACCCAACTCAACAAAGTATCTCCTAAAATCATATGGGAAAATGACCATCTAGCCCCTCATATTATTTATAGTTTATTCAATATTTATTTTAGCATTAATTCTAATGATAAAATTGTAATTTTACTCTCGTATTTTATGTAATATTACACTTTTAAAATATAATATTTATCATTATAATTTATTATTAATTCAAATAGTATAATTATAATTTTACCCTTATACATTAGAATGAGTTAAATTTATTTTTAAGGTCTGATGTTATTTTAAAAATAATTATATTTAATAATAATTAATTAATAAAAATTTAAGAAAAGGGTATTCTAATCTAAATGAAACTTTATTATTCTTCAAATTGATACATCTCCTGGAAGTGTGACGGATGGGGGAATAATTTGATACAAATTGAAAGAAGTTATGTGAAAGGTGGAAAGAAATCTTGAACTCACATTTTTGTCCAACTTAAATTTGAATAGATGTCAATTATGTAATTATGTGGAACTTTTATGGTATTGATGTTTAGTCCACCATCCACATTTACTTAAAATATATATTGATCTCCAAGATATACTCTCACCTGAATCTTTCTCCATATTTAGTATATACACCCTACTAACAAACAAATGCTCCATTTATGAGAAGAGGTGATATATCATATACAGGCTCTATGACATTGAATAACTAAATTACCCAAACATCACTTCTTTTTTATTAATTAATTTCCAGGTGGGAATAAATTACAATGATTTAAATTAGACATATATTGTTAAGAAATGTTAGTAAGGAGTACTCCCTCCGCATAAGCTCACGGTTATTGTTGATATGAAATTTAAGAAAAAATTACTATTTATTTTACTTTTACGAGTAGTTTGGTACTTTAGCTAATAGTAAATTATAAAGCAAGTTATGTGAATTGTAAAAGGATAACAATTTTGAAATTAAAGTACGTTGTGCGTTTATTGATTTGTGTGTATTTTTTTATTTGGAGTGTGAACTTGTTTATGGGACGAATAAAAATAAAAAATATGAATTTATTTATGAACGGAAAACGTATTATTTTTATGTTACAAAAGTCTATTGTTAAATAATTTTGTTAACACCATTAATGATTTAATATAGTATCATCAAATTTTTTTCTATCATATAGCATTTATAAACTAAAATAGTAGTACTCGATCTGGGGGCTTAACACCTTGATCCCGGGTCGTGTATTGTTCTTTGCCTTGAAGATCTTGAGGAGCATTGCTCGTGTTTCAATCTCTTCAGAGTGTCTGTGTCTTCAGATGCTTCAGTGTTCTTCGAGACAAGAACATCATACGACCCGAGATAAAGGTGCTAAGTCCCCCAGATCGAGTGTTTTTCACAGCAAACACGTTTAATCCAAACAAAGGCTCGACGCCTCTAGAAAAACGTTACAAAGTCCCTAATTCGAGTTCGGACAAGCTTCAACTGAAGATCCGACTCAATACACGCAGTTAGCGCAGTCAACGTAGTCAGCGCGGCCAACACACAAATCAGGTCAAAGTCAAGTCAAAGTCCAAATTAGTTCGAGAGAAGAATCAGAGGATAAATAGATATTGTTTTCTTAATTATCAAGTTTAATCCATTTTGGATTTTCTTTATAATTCTTTTGTATTTATTTTATTATAAATATAAAATTTGTTGTTACAGTATAACACTAACCTTTTTTTTTAATTTGAAAATTAAATGTAAATAAATCATTGAAAAGTATAAATATAATAAGATAAGACAAATAAAACTTAAAATACTAATATAAAAATAAATATAACACTTGCATCATGTACAACCAACGCACATAGCAGGCATCATAAGAAATGATACCTAAACTACATAAAAAAATTTGAATTTATAAATTTAAGAAAACACTCATTTTAATTGATAACCGTTCAATCCTTTGAGTATTTGGTTTCAAAGTAATCACTAATTAGGATGAGTGTAATCACATACCGTCACAATTTCGTATGTACTCCCTCCTCCCGACTAAATCGTTGATCTTATTAACATAGTTATTACGAAAATGTTTTTTTTTCTAATTTTATTAATTTTTAGGGGTAAATTAATACTTTTAGGTAATAAATACTAAAGTATATAAAATATGTTATGTGTGCAAGGAAGAGATGATATTTTTTAAATTAATGTATATATTTAAGGTGTTGGATTAAAATAATATTTCATTTTTTTGGGTTAAATGATTATGTGATACGAAAAAATGAGAAAAGAGTTAACGATTTTATGGGACAAAAGGAATATATTTTATTTCTTAAATATAGTACTCCAACATATATAAATATTATTCTTTTCGCCTAAAAAATAATTGCACACTTTCTTTTCGTCTGAAAGTACATTTTTTTTTTCAAATCATTACTATAAAAAATTACTTTACTTAACCAAACACTATACCAAAAATACATTAAGACAACACATATAATGTGTTGTCTGTTAGCTTCTTTTTAGGAAAAATCTCTGTTGTCGAAGCCCCTGTTATCGTAGGGCATTTGAAAAGACGCACAACGACAACACATATTATGTGTTGTCGTTGTGCGCCTTTTTTAAAAAAAAAGACGCACAACGACAACATATATTTATGTGTTGTCGTTGTGCATCTTTATGTGTTGTCGTTGTGCACCTTTTCTTTAAAAAAAAAGACGCACAACGACACCATATATTTATGTGTTGTCGTTGTGCATCTTTATGTGTTGTCGTTGTGCGCCTTTTCTTAAAAAAAAAGACGCACAACGACAACATATATTTATGTGTTGTCGTTGTGCATCTTTATGTGTTGTCGTTGTGCTTCTTTTTAATTTTTTTTAAGACAATAGGTTATACAAAATATTTTATAATTAATTTATAAACAAAACAATAAAATTCAAAATGTATTAAAAGATTCTAAATAATCCAAAACATGCTAAATATCAAATATCCCCCTCAAGTCTAAATATTGGCAAAATCCAAATACATCCTATAAGACATGACATATAATAAAATTGGTTTAAAACCACGAAACTATGGATCCAAGTCTAGACTAATGAAAATTCAAATACATCAACAAGTCATATGTGATCATTTCCCTTTAGCTCTGACGCCTCTTCTTTTGACTGTACGTGCCTGTCCAAACACAACCATAATTTTTATCATGAGAAGTTAAAATACCTACCATAAGACTAAAAATCTTGAAAACAGTTGAGGACAACCATATTAAATAATACAAAATCAACTAGAAAATTCCAATTTACAATATAACCATGTAAGAATTTAGAAAATAAACCTGAGGAAATAAATCAGCTACACCAATAATTCAAATCTCATATTATCTCATGAAGAAAAATAGCAGTACAATCCATTGCTTTAACATACGTCCACAAATATACCACTTTTTCATTCTAAGGGCATATTTAACAAATACAGATTTAACATTAAGAGAGACTGGAATCACAGTTGGTCTAACACCAATTTCAATATAGCAATAAATCTACAAAGTTATGATCATTAAAGTATGCATAGTTGAGTACCAGCTTATATACCTTTATATGATCCCGAAGAAAACTTGCCCACTCTTCTCGCACTTCATCAATATCATCTTTAGAGTAGTCATCAATTGATGAAAACTGTTTAACACAAGAGAATATTCAATAACAAAAGAACAAATACATAAACCAAACTAAATAGAAAATCTAAAATTTATAATAAAATTCATTACCAATGATTGAATTGTATCCATGCAAACTACTCCATCAATATTGATAATTTCTCTCATGTATCGCATTACGAAGAAGCCACATTGAGATGAATCTGGTTGCTTAGGTGTCTACATGTACATGAATTATAAATATTTCCCCATTCAATTTAAATTATTCATATTGAATGAAATGAAAATCAAGTACCTTAATTAATTTCCAGTGAGTTTTTTTCCTTCCTTTGTTGCACATGGTCGCCGCATTAAATATTCTCACATAACCTTTCAACACTCTCATGTATCTTTCGAATGGGTACATCCACCTATACCATACAGGTCCACAAAGCTTCACTTCTCTCACAAGATGAACAACTAAATGAACCATTATGTCAAAGAATGAGGGTGGGAAATACTTCTCCATTAAACACAATGTAGTTACAATATCATTCTGCAACTCATCTAACTTGGAGACATCTATCACCTTGTTGCACAATTTATTAAAAAACAAACACAATTTAATGATTGTGTTACGGACATTGTCAGGTAAGACACCTCGAATGGCTACTGGAAGCAAATGTTGTAATAGAATGTGATAATCATGTGACTTAAGTCCAACAAGCTTCGAATCATTCAATGACACGAGCCTGCTAATATTGGATGAATAACCAGAAGGCACCTTTATTCCTACTAAAGAGGCACACACTTTCTCTTTTTTATCCTTGCTTAGTGTGTAACAAGCTGAACTTAGTCTCAATTTTGGTACAAATTGATAAGAGTAAGCGTACTCTATCGTTGTGTGTAGACGTGGTGACCAAGTGCAAAATTTATAATATCGAACCCAAGGGAGAAAGTGATGTATCCGTATTCGAAAGATGTTTCACTCTAGAAGGACTAATCAATAAAGAAGAGATTGAATTACACTACAATCTAACTAAGAAAGCAATTAAAGATAGAACATGTACAAATGAGATGGATGATGGGTGTAGGTGAACAATCTAAGAAGTATGCAAGGCTAACAATATTCATGGAAAAGGTATATATAGACTCACACACACACATGCATTGGTGATCTTCATGTTATGATATTAAGGACACTCAAAGAGTGTTTCCAATCCTCACTATTCCTATAGGTACTTACGGATATTAATATACCGGTATAGAGATATTATCACGAAGAATTTTCTCTAGTAGGTAGGGACGTTTTCCTAGTGTTCCCTTTCTAAGGTCAAGTGAGAATTAGCTTGGTTCCCCTCATCACATCAAACACTTTCACAAGTAATTATCAATAATGTCCTATCATGAGGTTCTAAGCACATGAAGGTTATGGCCAAACTCCCCACATACTTAACATAGTCATCTCATGCAATCAATGATTCAATTAAACCACTAAACATAATATTGGAATGACCATCCTAACACTATGAATAGAGAATCTAATCACACAAATCATACATAAAATGAGAATAAGCATTCATGATAGAAAATATTCATACAGTCAATTCATCGAACATGTGGTGTGCAAAATCTACATTATCCTTCACCAATCATATTGCTAGCCTCACATGAGGACTAGCTAATATAAATCATTACAAAATCAATATAATCCATGGCATGCTCCAATTGAGCTAAATAATGAAGAAAACAACAAATCAAAGGTTGATGGGCTTCCCTTTTTAAGATGGCCTTCTCTTCCTTCAACATGCTCCAATCTTCACTCCTTGATGTTCTTCCCTTCTTAGATTGGTGGATTAGTGGAATGGATGGATGGATGTGAGAAATCAAGAGGAATTGGTGATGAAAATGGAGGAATGGATGATGAAAATGGAGGAATGGATGATGGATGGATGGAGAGGGTGTGTGTGCAACCCAAAATCCTCAAAATCTGCCTCAAGTGGTGATATTGGGGGTATTTATACCCCCTCTACACACTTGGAAATCGCACAAAGGTGTAAAACGCGATTTTAGGCCAAGTGCAAGAAAACACGGGCGTGTTTTCCTGCATCTGCCCGTGTTTTCTTGCAATTTTTCAGCTTTCTGTAAGTTTTTGCACATGCAGAAAAACACGGGCACTGCATAAAAACACGAGCGTGTTTTTATGCATTTTGACTAATTCTTCATTTTCTTCAACTTTCTCCTTTCTTCATGCTTTTTATCACCATTTATCCTCATAATCACCTATTCAAAGACATGAAAATCATCATCATCAATTTTCCAAAATACAATATAAAAAAATACAAAAATACGAAATAAAAAGACGAAAACACACACAAAAATGACACAAAATCTAGGTGAAAATAGCGATGATCAACCCCCCAAACTTAAAGTGTTGCTCGTCCCCGAGCAACGAAAATGACAAATCAAGAGGAGAAATTTTCACCTAGGAAAAGACCTAATGAATATAAGTAATAACACATCAATATCAATAAGAATAACAACTTATGCTAAGTCATCCTACAACATTAAACTCATGACATAAGGAATTAACAAGTTCAATCACAAGAGAATAAAGTGTAATATAGTCCTTTTTGGTCCAAGCCTCACATAGGTCACTCTTTCAAGTAAGGTAACAACACTCATCAATCGATTGGCTCGACTCGCTATAAGCTTGCTCGTGGACTACATTCACAAACCACCAAAGTTTCAATTAATGATCAAAAAGGTCTTTAATTAGGATGTAATGATAGGCTCTTTGGTATGGTAGGAAGAATATAGATAATAGTAACTAATCAAGTGTAAGTAATCGAAGAGGTAGCTACTTTCTTCCATTCCTCCACTCTTCTTTTCTTCCTTTTTTATCTTTGTTGGTCACAAGCACTTTTCATCATCTTTATCCTATGAATCGAGCTCCTCATGATGCATGCTTCCTTTCTTTGAACTTTTATTTTCTTGAGCATCTTGTTGTTGCTTTGCTCATTCTCTTGTTTTTAGGTTGCATGTGCATTCTTGCTTGTGCTCTTTTCATCCTTTTTCTTACTTGTTTACCATTTTCTTTCTTTTTTTGTTATCTCATCAAATATTTCTAGCCACCACCTCCTCAATTACTCACACAAAAGGGTACATATATAAGGCTCATGTGGGTAATCAAGGGTTGTTAAGTGCTAAATTCATAAGAAATAGGCTTATAAGCTCAAAGTGGTTGACTAGGGATGATGTTCGCGGTATGAAAATATTTGGCAATGACTATAAATGACAAGGATGGCCTTAGATCATATCATTAATCACCACTAATCGGGCTCGTTCCTATAGTCCTTGAGCAAGTTCTAACTTATCAAACACAATCGATCCACTCATGAAGAAATACCATGTATGCACGGTTGAGGCTCAAATGCTCACAAGCTTATGCTCGGACCTTAAGGACTTATTACACCACATTCATCTCAAAATTGAACAAGTTAAGTAAAACATGTCACAATTTGAAAGTGTAGAGATTCTTAATCATAATTTGTCATCACTTATCACAACAACATGTCATCACTCATATTCAATAAAACGACTCACGACATCCCAAAACAAGCCACCAAACAACCTATACAAGAATAAAAATACAAACAAAACACATAAATAAAGACTCACCAAACAAGAAACAATACACAAACACATAACATGCATACACGAAAATTCCATCCACCAAGAGAAAATTAAGCACATATCCTCAATCATCCAACATGTAAGCTCACGAATTTGCCACCTTATTCAAAAATAAGAAAAACTAAAGCAAGTAAACTACCTAAATAAAGCAAGTAAACCTCCCAAGATACATAACAAATGAAGTAGCATACCAATCCAATCAAATTCATTTCAAAATCATGTATATGCTAAGAAAATAGAAATGATGAGTAGTAAAGTGAACTCCCTGAAAAAGGCATCCGGAGGTGGAAATGGCTAACACGAGCTTCCGAATTGCATGCACAACGAATCTCGACATTAATTTCCGGGCTCAATTCATGCTTCCACTACGCTTCATGTATGCTCAACAACTCATCAACACCATTAGCACAACAATTGCTAGCAAAAAATAAACTCGCATGCACTTCAACACAACCAAACGATCCAAAATCATACCAATACTCATGAGAAAATTTTTAAAATTTACCCAATTTTACAAGAAGATCTCTCAATCATCATAATAAGCACACTCAAGTGGTGAGTCACACCACGCACTCTCCCCCCAAACTTAAATCGAAACAAGTTGAGAATTAAGTTTGCAAAAGATGTTGGGACTTACCATTGTAGTTTTCAACAATAAGCTTCTTGTAGAGAAGTATATGCATCACAACGATTCAAGGTATGTCCACCACGCACTATCCCCCTAAACTTAAAGTAAAATAAGATTTGAATTTTAAGTTTGCAAGAAGTGGTGAGATTTACCTTCACACTTCAAATCAAGCACTTCTCGTATCATCAATATACATTTTCCTTACGAGCACAATCAACCTACACACCAAAAATGCCAGAAAACTAAATCAAAGCAATTAAGTGAAAGCATTAAAATAAACGATGGGTTGCCTCCCATCTAGCGCTAAGTTTAACGTCTTCAAGCCGGACGCATAATTAAACTTTTAAGCTCCACAAAAATTCATCGCATCAACATCCTTCATCTTCACTTTAAACTTTCTTTTTGCTCTCTTCTTGTCCGTTATGACCTTATCCCCCTTCCTACTAACAAGAATTGACATTCCGTGAGAGTCATAGAACGAACACTTCTTTTTCCTACATGAGAAACAATCTTCTTCTTTGTCGAGTTTCCATTCAATATCCGAAGCTTCATCCCTATCAAATTCAACATAAGAAAGATTAGACTTTTCAATTTTCACATAATTTTCCACAATAGGAATCAAAGCTTCTAAGTAATAAGATTATTCAATCTTCTCAAACTCATCCGGAGGCACATTTGGGGGCTTAAGATATGACTCATCCTTTCCTCCTTGATGGCATGATAGTAATTCACTCTCGTCCTCCGAGCTCAATGAGACCTCCTCCTTTTCTTCATCTTCACTAGATCTTTCGATTGTAAAGAAATTTTTCCCAAGAGTAAGCGGGACTCGAGGCTCCGCTTCCACACCAAGTACCACAAAATTAACCGAGAAGACCATCTCATTCACCTTAACCACAACGTCTTCAACCTTTCCAAAAGGTAAAATAAAAGATCCATTTTTACCCTTAAGACATGTTGTGGTTGGCTTGAGTTTCCCCATATCAAGGCTTCTATAAGTAGAATAAGGCATTACATTTTCAATTATCTCCAAGTCACACCTTGCATTAAGAGTTCCTTTTCCTTCTATTTCACAAGGCATTACATCCTTTCCAAGGTCCTCCACTTTCATGGAATACTCTTCATGCATAGATTTGACCTCTTCATTTTTCACCTTACTCTCCTCCATCTTCTTCTTTTTCAATGCAATGTAACTCTTAAACTCTTCTATCTTTTCTTCTTTAACACATCTTTGAGGAAAAGGAATAGGATAAGGAGTAATCGGAATGCCCCAATAATCACATTCAAACTTTTCTACATACATTTCTTCTTTCGGCACTCTTTCCTTCTTCATTCTCCATTTTAACTTGCGCTCAACCTCTTTTCCTTCTACACATATTTCTCCAACCAAATTTACCTCTTTCTTTTCTTTCTTAGCCTTTAAGAGCTCTTCATCACTCGAGTCTTTATTATCCCCCGAACATTCTTCTACCTCTAACTCTTCTTCAGTCTTCTCATCAAAATTCTCCATTTCGCGAAGAGTGTTCCGTTCACTTATCATTAGACTCATTCGACTCTCTAGGGCCTCAAGTCTCCTATCATTTTCTTCTTCCTCTTTCTTCCTCTCTTCTCGTCTTTCTTCAAGCATTTTCATCATTTGATTTAATTGATCTTGTAAGGAAGGTCTGCTTTCATCGTATGGTGGACACCCTTCTTGGAAATTCTCTTGAACATACTCGTTTTGCATACACGCTCCATTCCCCATTTGATAATTGGGCATGCTCCACACTTGTCCACTATTAAAGTTGGAAGTAGGCATTGAATAGACATTTTGAGACTGATAGTTTGAAAGGCTTGGTTGAATGCTTGTAGAGAAGAAATGATTGTAAGAACTTGATGGAGTGTAAGTGTATCCTTGGTATGATTGGCATGTACTCTCATTATAAGCTCGTTGCCATCCCCCATTTCCTCCATTATTGTAGAATTGGTCAATGTTCATCATCTCTTCAAGGGACCTTCTACAACTCCTCTACACTTGCTATTTTTGGTTTTGCTTCTTCTCCCCTTCTTTCAAGGTTGATGTACCTATCAAGAAGAACAAGTAAGAACAAAATTTTTCAAAACAAATATAAAAGCAAAAATAAAAAAAATATCCTAAGTAAAGCTAACAAATCCAAACACGTTACACCGAAGCCTTTCTCCCCGGCAATGGCGCCATGAACTTAGTCTCAATTTTGG
The DNA here is from genome assembly GCA_023678885.1 of Pogostemon cablin. Classification (NCBI taxonomy): domain Eukaryota; kingdom Viridiplantae; phylum Streptophyta; class Magnoliopsida; order Lamiales; family Lamiaceae; genus Pogostemon; species Pogostemon cablin. Next base: position 1,687,467 of record CM042989.1, read on the forward strand.
TACAAATTGATAAGAGTAAGCGTACTCTATCGTTGTGTGTAGACGTGGTGACCAAGTGCAAAATTTATAATATCGAACCCAAGGGAGAAAGTGATGTATCCGTATTCGAAAGATGTTTCACTCTAGAAGGACTAATCAATAAAGAAGAGATTGAATTACACTACAATCTAACTAAGAAAGCAATTAAAGATAGAACATGTACAAATGAGATGGATGATGGGTGTAGGTGAACAATCTAAGAAGTATGCAAGGCTAACAACATTCATGGAAAAGGTATATATAGACTCACACACACACATGCATTGGTGATCTTCATGTTATGATATTAAGGACACTCAAAGAGTGTTTCCAATCCTCACTATTCCTATAGGTACTTACGGATATTAATATACCGGTATAGAGATATTATCACGAAGAATTTTCTCTAGTAGGTAGGGACGTTTTCCTAGTGTTCCCTTTCTAAGGTCAAGTGAGAATTAGCTTGGTTCCCCTCATCATATCAAACACTTTCACAAGTAATTATCAATAATGTCCTATCATGAGGTTCTAAGCACATGAAGGTTATGGCCAAACTCCCCACATACTTAACATAGTCATCTCATGCAATCAATGATTCAATTAAACCACTAAACATAATATTGGAATGACCATCCTAACACTATGAATAGAGAATCTAATCACACAAATCATACATAAAATGAGAATAAGCATTCATGATAGAAAATATTCATACAGTCAATTCATCGAACATGTGGTGTGCAAAATCTACATTATCCTTCACCAATCATATTGCTAGCCTCACATGAGGACTAGCCAATATAAATCATTACAAAATCAATATAATCCATGGCATGCTCCAATTGAGCTAAATAATGAAGAAAACAACAAATCAAAGGTTGATGGGCTTCCCTTTTTAAGATGGCCTTCTCTTCCTTCAACATGCTCCAATCTTCACTCCTTGATGTTCTTCCCTTCTTAGATTGGTGGATTAGTGGAATGGATGGATGGATGTGAGAAATCAAGAGGAATTGGTGATGAAAATGGAGGAATGGATGATGAAAATGGAGGAATGGATGATGGATGGATGGAGAGGGTGTGTGTGCAACCCAAAACCCTCAAAATCTGCCTCAAGTGGTGATATTGGGGGTATTTATACCCCCTCTACACACTTGGAAATCGCACAAAGGTGTAAAACGCGATTTTAGGCCAAGTGCAAGAAAACACGGGCGTGTTTTCCTGCATCTGCCCGTGTTTTCTTGCAATTTTTCAGCTTTCTGTAAGTTTTTGCACCTGCAGAAAAACACGGGCACTGCATAAAAACACGAGCGTGTTTTTATGCATTTTGACTAATTCTTCATTTTCTTCAACTTTCTCCTTTCTTCATGCTTTTTATCACCATTTATCCTCATAATCACCTATTCAAAGACATGAAAATCATCATCATCAATTTTCCAAAATACAATATAAAAAAATACAAAAATACGAAATAAAAAGACGAAAACACACACAAAAATGACACAAAATCTAGGTGAAAATAGCGATGATCACAAGCCGGAGGCAAATATGTTCTTGTTCCCACTACTTCTGGCTTTAATTCAATCCTAATATTCATGTCAACCAGATCTTCTCTCGAAGCTTTCCCATCTTTTGTTTTGCCGGGAATGTTGAGTAAGGTACCAACTAGACTCTCGCAAATATTTTTTTCAATATGCATCACATCAAGACAATGTCGAACCTCTAGATGCTCCCAGTACTCCAGCTCAAATAATATTGATTTTCTTTTCATACATGACTTTTCTTCTTGTTTTGAGTCTTCATCTCTTTTTCTTTTCCCCCTATTTTTTAACTCTTGATCCCTTTTCCTTTTCACTCTTGATCCCTTTTCTTTTTTCCACATTTGTAGCAAATTCTATTAACAATTTGTAAAACTTCACTACCACTCAATGGCTTTGGCGCTACTCTGTGCTCTTGATTCCCATTAAAAGCCTTCTTTTGTTTCCTATATGGATGAACTCCCACAAGCCACACTCTATGGTCCATGTAACAAATTTTTTTGCTTTTCTTCAATCTCTTTGCATTAGTATTATCTCCACAGATAGGGCATGCAAGATAGCCTTTCACATAGCATCCTGCGAGGTTTCCATAAGCGGGAAAATCATTAATTGTCCAAAGTAGCACTGATCTGAGGATAAAGTTTTCATCACGAGATGCATCAAACACTGTAATTCCCTTCCATAAGCACTTCAAGTCATCAACAAGAGGAGCTAAGTACACATCGATATCATTGCCTGGTTCATCCACAACAACGGAGAAAGATTGTACCTGACAAGTATAATTGGCCAACAACTGTATGAAGAAGACATATTACTATGGGGATTAATCCCATCTGCGGACAAGGCCAACCTTAAATTTCTTGATTCTCTTGTAAAATCAGTATATTGATTGTCCACCGCTTTCCAAGCGGGCGAATCAGCTGGATGATTTAAAAATCCCTCAACAACCTCACGTTCAGCATGCCAAGTTAACTCCTTTGCTATTTTCTCATTACGAAACATTCTTCGGAATCTCGATATAGGTGAAAAGTACCAAAGGACCTTCCTTGGAACTCCCTTAATTTTTTTCGAGCCTTTTTCTACCTTATACCTTGACTCCCCACAAGTTGGACATTGTGTTAGTTTCTCATACTCTTTCCAATATAAAATGCAATCGCAAGGGCATGCATGTATTTTTGTGTATTCCATACCTAATGCAACCAAGCTTTTCTTTGCTTTGTACAGAGTTGTTGGCAATTCATTGGGATTTGGCAGCATGTCTCCCAATAATTCTAGTAGTTCTGTCATACTCTTATCACTCCAACTGTTTTTAGCCTTCAAGTTATACAACTTAACAATGGTAGACAACTTGGTGTATTTTGAACATCCAGGATATAATGGCTTCTCACCATCCTCAAGTATCTTTATGAATTCATCTGGATTATTAGTACTCTTCTCATGAGCATCACGAACCATATCATCTAAGGTTTCAGGTGCTACATAATTACCATCAAACTGTCTCGACTCAAAGCCTTCTGGTATTTCACCTTGGTTTGGAACTTTTTCTCCATGCCATATCCATGGATCGTATGTTGTCAACATACCATTGCACATCATATGTGCTTTTACTCGTGCAGTAGAGGTATTTCTTAAGTTACCGCATAACACACAAGGACAAGACATCGAGCCAAGATCACCAATATTTTTAATCGCAAATTGCATAAATGCCTCTACTCCTACCTCATACTCGTGTGATAATCTATCACAGAACATCCAGTCTTTATTCATTTTTTTAGTATAAATTTCTAATAAATGAAACAAAATAATTATTAAAAATAATTATCACATTGTGTTTAAATGATTCTACACCATTTCTTCACAAGATATTCAACAAATATTTCACAAATATTTCTAATCTAATTCAACAAGTAAACAACTCAAATCCCTATTTGCATGAATAATTTATTATACTTTTCCACCATCAAAAACTATAAAGTCTTAATTCAATACACAAATTCATTCTTCACTTATGCTATATTGTTTGGTGTTATATCACTGAAAATATTAGTCGACTTGAGTTTAGCACATGTTTACCGGCCATATTGTGACGCATTTAAGGGTATAAATGTCTTTACAATTTTCAAAAGCGATAATTCATGTAAGACATGATTCATAGAAATCTCTCTTTTATACGTGCATTGTATTTACTATTTAGAATATCATCATGAATTTCATCAATGCTTCAACACTAATTTCAAGATAATATTATGCTAACAAATAAGTCCACAAACAACCATTGTGATCAAAATAGGGACATAATCATCAAAAGGGATGGATCATCGTAGTGCTTTAGAAATTGATGGATCATCGAGATTAAATTTTGATCAATTTATCATGGATTTGGAAAAAAGACTTGGTAATTGATTATGTGCATTCATTTTTGTCCTCATAGTGGGTGCAATGGCCAACTGAACACATGTATGTATATTATCTTCATTTGATATTCATCAGTCTATCAAATTTGACTAAAAGTGCCGTGTAAGAATTCGAAACAATTAGACTTGCTCCCCAAATCAGATCTATTTATAAAAAGCTACCTTAAGGCATTCTGCTGTATCTGATTCAGAAGTCCATAATAAGAGTGAGACCAAAATTGGGGAAAGGAAGGGTCATGCTGTGATGATCTCAGTACCATATCAGGGTCATATCAACACATTTGTGAATCTGGATTTACAAATGAAAATCATTTAGATAAAGTGAAATGAAAAACTAAAACCAAGTGCAGTACCTTAATGAGAGGGTAGGATAAGAGCAAGCATAGTGATATGAATTCAAGAATCCAAGCAAAACTAAAAACTAAAACCAAGTGCAGTACCTTGATGAGAGGGTAGGATAAGATTTGGAGAGGCACGACAGCAGTTATGCAGGTGTGGACGACCTTTCTATAGCAAGGGCGACTCAGCGGCGGGCAACATCCATGGGAGACAATCAACGCGACGGGCAGCAGCGACGGGAGATGAGCGACGGGCAACGCCACAGGGAACGCGATGGGCAGCAGTGACGGGCGATGGGCAACGCCGCAGGGAACGCGACGGGCCGCAGCGACGGGCGACGGGCAACGCCGCAGGGAATGCGATGGGCAGCAGCGAAGGGCGACGAAGCAGGGAACGCGACGGCGACGGGCGACGAGCGACGGCGATGGGCGAAATCAAATGGAAAGAGGGAAGGCGATGTTGGAAGACGATTAGGGCAGAAGGGAGGAAAGTAAAAAAAAATCTAAGTATCCTATTTATATGTCTCTAATTTTTTTATTTAAAATATATTAAAAAAATCATATATGTATTATTAAAATTAAATATTAAGACAACATAGATGAATATATGTTGTCTTTGTGCGTGAAAAAATTTACGTCAACATATGGTATCATATATGTTGTCTTATAGTGAATTCATTTGAAAAGTAGTATATACGACAACACAATAAGACAACACCAGATAATATGTGTTGTCCTTGTGCGTGAAAAAAAATTTAAGACAACATATATATTTAAGACTACACATATAAGGTATACGAAAACACATATTTTTTACCTATGTTGTATAATATGTGTTGTCATAGTGTTTTTTGGTGTAGTGAAATAAGGGCATCGGGATGGATAGATTTAAGATTATGTCCTAGAGTTAATAGACTAGTATAATTTTCATGTTATGTGGGATGGATAGATTTAAGATTATGTTTTGTGAGTGGAGTATTATTATTTATTTAATGAGGGATGGTCCCCATTTTCAGTTAACCTCGTTCCACCGTATTTCGGTTGCACTTTTATTTCATTCCTTTCTTCTTTTCCATTTGCATGTGGAGAATTTTTAGTCTTGGGATACGGGTTATTTGTGAGATGGATGTGAGACGAATCAATCCGTTACTAAAATATGCTTATTGTGTATATAAAATATGTTTATTTGTGGTTAAAATATGTCGATAATAAATCAAATTATAATACAATTAAATCATACTTTAATGCATAATCCAACATACTTTAAAAAATATACATTAACAACCATTAAACATACTTTATCTAAATAATCGACATACTTTAACACGTCTCACAAACCGTCTTATGAAAGCAGCGTCTCACAAGAGACTTTGTTTTATTTTAAACCTTTATCTGATCATATTCCCTTTTCACAATTTGTTTTAGATGGAGATAGGATTTTGGATTTTTATTTGTAAATTCATTTTGAAACTATCTTTTAGTATTTAGCTTTTTATAATTTGTTTTTAAGGTGTCATTTTAACATTGGAGCCGTTTAGTTCAAAATTTTCAATTGAAATGGTAATAAATATTATTAAGAAGATCAATGTAAATGATATAGGGTTCAGGGTTGAAAGTGATTGAAAGGGATTAAAAAGTGATAAGTTTTTATTGAATCAATAATAATAATTTAGGAATTTTGATTCTCTTTAAATCAAAGGATCAATAATGGGAATTAGTATACTTATTAAACCTATCCAATAACCCATCAAAGTACTTATCTCCTAAAATCATATGGGAAAATGACCATTTACCCCCTCATATTATCTATATTTTTAATGGATAAGGGTCATTTTAAACCTGTTAAATTATTTCATGTGATCCACTAAACCCCCTAAATATATTTCTTCACATTGAATAAGGAAATAAATAATTTATGTGCAAAATAAATATGTAAATGTAATAGGATTGAAAAAAAAAAAAGTAAAGAAGTAACATAGGGGTAAGTTGGTGGGAGAGAGAGGGAGAGCATAAAGGTGATTGGGGAGAGGTGTCAAATCAAGTCGATCTATACACCCTACTAAGTACTAACAAACGGAGTACTTCATTTATAAGAAGAGGGAGGAGCTAAGAGTCGTTCTATTCCGATCAAACTGCTATGTTTGTCTGTATAAAATTCTCAAAAAAATTATAATAAACGTATCTTTTTGTTCGGAACGGAGGGAGTATATGATATACTCTATATCCATGCATGCAGGCTCGTGATATTGAATAGTCAAATTACCCAAACACAACTTTTTTTTATTAATTTCCAAGTGGGAATAAATGGCAATGATTTAAACTAGACATTAAGGACTTAACATTATTGAGGGGTATTATTATTTTTTTATTACACATCATTTGTTAAATTATTTTGTTAACAACATTAATAATTTAGTATAGTATCATCAAAAAAATTGTCATCATATAGTATTTATAAACTAAAATAACATTACACATAACTTTTTTTAAAAAATTTAAAAATTAAATGTAAATAAATCATTAAAAATTTTAAATAACTTAAAATACTAATATTAAATTATAAAAATAGATAACACTAAAAAAATATTTTTTACCAACGGAATATTTTGCTAGTAAAAGCCTTAATTCCATTTTAAATTGGCTCACCAACGGATTAGCAACGGAATCTGTTGTTAAAGAGTTGGTTGGTAAAATTTTAACAACAAAAAATCAATTCCGTTGTTAAATAAATCAATTGGTAATCCATTCTTAATTCCATTGTTAAATTGACTCACAAACGGATTAACAACGAAATCCGTTGGTAAATAATTGGTTGGTAAAATTTTAGTAACGAAAAATCAATTCCGTTGTTAAATAATTTCATTGGTAATCCATTGCTAATAATTCCGTTGGTAATTTATATAATAGATCCATTGGTAATTCGCTGGTAATTACTAAAAGATTGAATTTTATTGATAAAATAGATAATAAATCCGTTGGCATTCTATTACTAAAATAAAAATATTATTTTTATTGTTAATCCATTGATAATTAGTAACGATTAACTTGCATTGGCAAATTTGATGGCTAAAAAACATTTTTTCAGTGTAAGATCATACATTTATATTTAAAAAGAAAATTTTGTTTTCTGATTTTGTATGTACACGTGAGCTCAAGAGTTTATATTAACCAACCTTCATCTCTCTCTGTGCTAGTGTCTCAACCACTCAAACTATGTGTTGTATGTTCTCAATGATACCTTAAATAACCAAAACACAACTTTTATTCTTTCATTTTCTAAGAGCAAATGAAGAATAAAATAGTTATGCATTAAATAAGATGTGACAAATCATAATTATGAATATTCTCCTTTTATCTTCTCTTCCCAATGTATGCAACAAACCCTAGTTATATTCTGTGGAATTAATATTGGTTACTTATTATTATTCTTTTCTTTTTTATTACACTAGCATTTTTATTTTTATTAATAATATATGTAAAATTTTATCTTCATTAATTATTTCCGCTATTATTATTAATTAAATAACACAACACTTTAAAATTGGATAACTCCTTTCTTATTTGTGGAGTGGAATATTATTAATTATTTTAATGAGAGATGGCTCCATTTTCAATTATCCTCCGTCCACTCCATTTCAACTCCATTTCAGTTGCACTTTTATTTCCTTTCTTCTTCTCCATTTGCCTATGGACTATTTATTTTAAACCTTTATCTTAATTTAGCTGATCAATATCTTTTGCGCATAATTTGTTTTAAATGGAGATAGGATTTTGTATTTTTATTTGTAAACTCATTTTGAATTATTTTTTAGTATTTAGCTTCTTACTAATTGTTTTATTAAGGTGTCATTTTAACACATGAGCCATTTATTTTGAATTCTTCAATTGAAATAGTAATACATATTTTAGGGTTTAGGGTTGAAAATATTTAAAGAGTGATAAATTTTTATTAAATTAATGGGAATAATTTAAAATTTTTGATTCCCTTCATATCAAATGACTATCAATAATGATAATTAGTATACCTCTATTTCTTATTAAACCTATTCAATGACCCAACAAAGTATTTCCTAAAATCATATAGGAAAATTTCCATTTATCCCCTCATATTATCTATATTTCTTAATGGAAGAAGGGTTTTTAAACCCGTTAAATTATTTCAAGTGATCAACTAAACCCCCTAAATATATTTCTTCTCGTTGAAATTCATTACCTCTTTTTAAGGGAGTTTTTAATCCATCCAATAAAAAAAAAGAACAACATTGTTTTTCTTTTTGTTTTTTTTTTATTTTTCAATCTCTATGGCATCTCATATAACTCCTTACATCATATCCGTCATTTGAAGTTGGACAAAAATAAAATTTTGAAGTCTTTGTATATTAAATTAATTACTATATATGATTTTTTTTCACTTGTATAGTCAATTATATAAATTTAGAAAAAATTACTACTAGGTACATACTTTGTACACCTAATTACTATTAGATACATTGATTTAAAATAATTACTATTACATAGTACAAAATATTAGAGCAAAATACCAAATATAACCCTAAACATATACACTTTTAAATCACAAACCCAAACTCCCACCCACCACCGGACCACCGCCGGACTGCCGCCGGCCGGTCGCCGAACTACCCCACTTTTTTGCTGCACGCACTTTTTTTTAACTGCACATACTTTTTTTACTGCACACACTTTGCTGCACATGAATATTTGTTGCACACAACATTTATGTGCAGCACATTGTAGGGGTAATATTGGAATATCACTATATATTTTTGTAGTTAGTAGTAATATTTTTGTATGCTTGTATATCATACTAGTAATTAAGGATTTTTTTTTGTTCCTAGTAGTAATCCTCCCATAAATTTAATTATTTGAATTTCATAATGATTTTTCACAATTTTAAAGTATTATTGTGTAGCGTTTTCTTATATATTCCATTACGATAAATTAATTTATTTGAATTTTACAATGATTTTTAACAATTGAAAGCATTTTTTTATATGCTAAAAAATGTAGTACTAATATTTAGCTAATGAAAATCATCTACTGTTTGTTTATTAAATATAATAAAATCCACATTCAACACACTCAATTATTTAATCAATTCTTATAAGATATACCTATATGAATGTAGCTAATTAGAACTCGTACGAAACAACTCATACAAGACACCCTCACTAAACGTAATATTTTGAAAAATAAAATTTTCATATCCCCTCCCCTCTTTGGCATATGTATACTCCTACTTTGAGGTATAAAATAAAGTGAGTTGGAAGGGTTAGGTATGTATGATTTTTTTTTATGGAAAATATATGGGATGGAGAGAGAATATATATTATCTAATTATTATTAAATGTAACATATATAATAAATTAATAAAATTGGAGCTTTATATAGCTCGAAAATTTGATTCATTTTGCTTAACGAGTCGAGTCGAGCTCATTTAGAGAACTACTTGTTTGAGCTTGAGCTCATATATAAATATATATATATGCTCAGTTTCCTAATCGTGTCGAGCTCGAGCTCATATATATATATATATATATATATATATGCTCAGTTTCCTAATCGTGTCGAACTCGAGGTCACCTTAAGTATGCAATACTCAACCACTCAAATCACATATATTCTCCAACTTATCTTACCTTATAAAATTAGCCCTTAACCTTTCTTTTGGTTTATTTAAGAAAAAAAATATTATTCCTTTGTCATATTTCAGGCCTCTCTCTATATATATTTTGTTCATTTAACCCATTTTTTTTACTTTTAATTAGATTATTATGTTAACTCTTCATTTTTCTTGGGTGAGACCGTATCACAATGAGACAATTTTACATTTATGTAATTAATAATTAATTATAAAATATTATTATTATTTTAATTTATATTATAAATCGTTTATGAAATAATTCATTATATCATTATCACTTTTTATCAATGAAGCAATTTTTATTAATCATGTTGTTGTTTTTTATCCTACCCACCCAAAGGTTTACCATTCTCCCCTGTTATACATAAGAATACTCTAAATTTATTTATGTCATAAAAGGTTATATTATCTTTAAAAATTAATAAAATTATTCATACAGAAGTTATGTGAAAGGTGGAAAGACCTCACTGTATTGCCTAAATTAAATTTGAATAGTAGAATAGATGATAATTATGTAATTATATGAAACTTTAATGGTATTAAGTGTGGCACCATCCACATTTACTTAAAAAATATACTGACCCGCAAGATATACTTTTATGTAAATCAAGCCAAAAATGGTAATATAAATATACGCTCTACTAAGAAACAAAAACTCCATTTAATTATGAGAAGAGAGAGAAAGAGAGAGAAGCTGATATACTCTATACCACATGCATGCGGCTCTGTGACATTGTATAACCAAATTACTCAAACACGAATTATTTTTATTAATTTCCAAGTGGTAATAAATGGCGATGAGTATTATTTTTTTATTACAAAATAATTTCGTTAAAAACATTAATAATTTAATATAGTATCATCAAAAAATTTTCATCATATAGTATTTATAAACTAATATAATATAACACAACTTTTTTAAAAAAAAAATTTAAAAATTAAATGTAAGTAAACCACTAAAGGCAAAAGCTTGCGTGTGCATATACCCTTTAGTATAAAGATGTGTACCCATGACAAAAACATGTGTGTGTACCCGGACACACAGGAACACATACCGTGTGCCTATATTGTGTTACATTGTATACCCTTTAGTATAAATATGTGTACTCAGCTTTATTTTTTGAAGAAAAATAAAAAATGTTAATAAAAGTGTATACCCTTTAGAACGAAATAATGTACCTTTATTAATTTAAGTATATACACTTTAAAACAAAGCGATGTACCCTTAGTCATAATATTAAATTCTAAAGGAGCACCGTGTGTGTCGGATACGGAAGTTTCACTCGAATTATAAACAACTTAAAATACTAATATTAAATTTTAAAAATAAATAAGATAAAATGATGATTAAAGAAAAATCATGAGTTCATAACACTAAAAAAAATCATTAATTCCAACTTAATAGTGGTGAAAATTTTAATTATTATAATTAATAATTTAATTTTCACACATTGCTCATTACACTTGTTGAAAAAAAAAATAATGTGTAATATTACAGATTTATTTGTTCTTTTAATCCAAAATTTCATTTAATAAATAAGGGATAATGTGCAGGACAAGGTAAATAGACCTCAACGTACACGCATACGCATAGGGGGTATAGGGGATACGGACACCTCAGCTCACTCAGCTCATGAGTTTCGTTCTCTCTGTGCCAGTCTCTCCCACTCAAACTGAACTTTCTCTCAGTTTGAATTTCTCTCTCCCACTCCACTACATTCCAAACTAAACCAAACCTTCTCTCTGTTTTCACTCTTCAACTTCTCCTTTGAATTAGTCTGTCTCTCCAGCCTTGGTGCCCTCTGAAACCAACATGACAAACAGGAGAGGCAAAAAGAAAGGAAAAACTAGGAATGACAAGGAGAAGAAGGAGGCGCCGAAGGAGCGGATTGATTCTCCTGGTGACGACGTAGCACCACCGTTGCTACGTTTCATCATCGAAGAATTTCCATCGGAGGAGAAGTCTATAAACATCTTACTTCCGGAGTCGGGACAATCCGAGCTGTCCCACCACCTACGCGAGTTTGGATACCAAAATATCAAACTCTTAGATGCATCGCTCACGGCCGCAAAGGTATTCATGCATCCAATTTAACGTTTGATTTTTTTTACAAGTTGTTAATGTCTCTATTTTCGTAGATCTTGGTAATTTGGTGTTGGTAATTTCGTAGATCAATAATGTTAATTTCTTATCTAAGGTGGATACCTGTTCTGTTCTGTTCTGAGCTGTGATTGGAAATATCAATAATCTGAAATGTGAATGCTGAGGCTAGGCTAATTCTTGTGTGCTGTGAATTTCAATAATGTTTCTTATCTATGGTGGATACCTGTTGATTTGATCTTCTCCCTGAAATTTTGAACGAAATCGGCTTAGTTATGTTGGTAGACCTGTAGTGTTTAATAGAACATGAAATTCTGATCAGTTTAACCTGAATAGAGGGTGGCGCCAAAATCAGCCATCCATCCACCATTTCTTTTAAAACCTGTTTGAACCAACTAGCTGTTTTGGGATGTGTTAGATCCAACATTCCAACATCAAAAGCTGTGTTTATGGTTCTCCTTTAATAGAATGTCTAGCTTCAGTGCTTGCTCGAACAGCTTTCTTCGCATCCATCTACTTCAAAGACAATTTGCGACCTTAAACTCGTTTGAACTCCCTTGATTCACCTGATGTGATCGATGAAGAGCAGGCTGAACATGTCTCTAATTTCTTCCTACTTGCATACCTTTAGCCATTGTTGAAGGTGAAACACCAACTGACTCCAGAATATTCTAGAACCAACAAGAAAGCTTGAAGGAGAGACTAGAATATTCAAGAAGATGAGGAGCTAAAGGATTAATGATCTAGAATTATATAGAGCTAGTAGGCATTACAGAAGAGTCTAGATTTGTTAGTAGGATCAATGGAAGGTAGAATTATCTAGACAAAGTAAGTAGCCGACATTCTAGAGGATCTATGGATTACTATAAATAGGATAGGTCAGTGGTCTCTTATGTACAAGAGAATAAGTGTTATATAAGATTGAGAGTTAAAGTTTGAGGGCAGAGTACTCCATTCAATAACAGAAGTCTTGAGTGTGTAATATTTGTGAGAGCCCTTAATAAAAGTACTACTTTCCCAATCCTACAATAACTCTACAGGCTGAACATGAAAGAGCAATCAACATCTCTAATTGGGCTAATATCTTCCTACTTGCATTCAAGATTTAGCCATTACAGACTCTATTAAAATGCAGATTTATGACACACGATTGAATGTTGATGTATAGTTTACTCTCTCTGTTTCTATTCCATTTCTGTACAGAGGAAGTTAAAATCAGGTACATTTGATCTGTTGGTGGACAAGGACAGGGTGGATGTGGACGATGTAGATGCTTACCTCCAAGAGGTAGATTATAAGATTATGTGTAATTTTTTGTTGAGTTGAGTAATACTAGATTTCATTTGATTGTGTGTGTGTGTGTGTGTGTGGTGTACTGTAGGTTCAAAGGCTTCTCAAATGCGATGGCAAGTACATATGTGTGAGCACGTTGAAAGGCGATTTTCCAGGTATGGTGATATCTACAAACTAAGTTTAATTACAAGCACAGATTCTAATCACACTCTTGTTTTCTGTGGCAGCAAAACTCTTTGGTAGATTCCGCTTTGGATATAATATGAATGATGTGGTGGATTCTACTGTGGATGCTAGCAGTTTCATAGCCGTTGTATTGAAACAGTGTGATATTACTTCAATATCACACGTTTCATACAATGGTACAGCTATATTTTCTCCTGAGGTGTCTCCCTTCCCTTAATTATAATACATACTTATCAGTCTACATTTCTATTACTACCTACCTAAAATTTTAATTGTAGTGTGCAAAATTGAATGCTGCCCTGTCCATTGAATACAAGCAACGGACTACCTATCTTGGTCGGAAGTTGCTCGCTGTCGAGCTGGCTAACCACATCCCAAAACATGTCTTCGTGGATTTGGTTCGAGGACGGAGAATAGTGCTGGATTTGCTTGGGTCGAGTGGGCAAGAATACAAATGCGTGCTCCTCGACATTGAGGAGCAATTGGAATATGACAAGTCCTTCGCCGTCTTTGTGGCTTCGCCGGTAACTTCCTTTTACCCTTTCACTCCCCTTCCCCCTCCCCCTCTTAAATGATTAATTTAAACTCGATATTTTAAATTCCAGAAACGAGTCCTCCATCAAGATATGCTTATATGCACAGCAGAAGGACAGCGTCGTACTTCCTCAAAATTACACGTGGCTCGACTTATGATGGTATGGTAAATTTTCATTGTTTAATTTATTCAAGTATAATACTAGCTACTCTACCCTTATTATTTCTTTTTTTTTTGGGTTGGTTTTCCAGATTCTACCCACCAATGCCGAAGAAATCAAACCGGAATCAGAGGAGTCCGTATTCATTCTTTAATTTTTTTTGTGTGATCATCATCATTTCTTGTTTAACAAATCTTATATACTTGTTTAATAACTACCTTCTCTGCAACCAATTGCTTACCAACAGATCAAACCCCTCCCAAGAAGAAGTGGCCGCTGTATTGGTACTTTATTTATTTTACATACGGGAAACTTTTTTATTTTGATTTTGAAAAATTAACTTCTATATATTTATTAATTTCCTTCCCCTTATATTTTATTTTAGGAAGACCTGGACATAGCCATTCAACATTTTATCCAGAAAATCGAGTATTCCTCCCCCGGCTATGCTGCATATCCTATCGCACATGATAGCGTTCATGTCGGCCGCATTATAAAACAGGTTGTCTGCAAACTTTGCTACTCTATTAAAAAATATGGTGCATATTTCTAGAATATTTAAGAGTTAGAATGGTAATTCTACTAAATTCTAGAAAGTTAATTATGCAGATTATTTGTAATTGTTACTTTTTTTTTTTAAAAGAAAATTATATTGCCCAGGTAAGAGATTTACCAAAAAAGTTTACAAATATCATGTAAGTTATGGGACCTCATAAAGTCACAATAGACAAACAGCATGACAAAAACATAGTTAATGGATACAATAACAAGGATTTTTAGTCCAATCAGAAAAGTCAATCTCACTCTTTAAATGTTTCTTCTTCCAAGCCCACCAGCTCCATGTGTGTGATTTTATCTCGTTCATCATTTTCTTACTGTCCCAAGAATCAACTTGAAATAAAATTTTGTTTCGCATGCTCCATATGATCCATATCGGGCATAGCCATACATCGCACGCTAGTTTATTCTTAGTATTATCATGAAACAAGTTCCCAAACTGTAGAAATGTATTTGTTGTTTGGACTCCAAGCCAACGTATACACATGCTCCATAGCTCTTGAACTATCTTGCAACAACAAATTAGATTGTTGACATTCTCTTCCTCATTTCTGCAAACAATACAATCAATAGAGGTGTTAGGTGGAAGACTCTTCCTTCTTTTCAATTCAGCAGATGTTGGTATTTTCTTTTGCAATATCCTCCACGCGAGAATCTGGACTTCGTGGTAGCAATGCTTTCCCAGTTACGTTTGTAGCTCTCGACCTTTGCAGCTTTCGGTGACCTTCTTCTTGCTTCAATAATCTTATAAGCTTCACTAACCTTGTAGTCTCCAAGCTTGTTTGACTTCCAGTTCCATCCATCTTTTTTGTATTTAATGGGAGTAAACCTGTTTAAAGGGGAAACCATTTCAATAAAGATGTTAGACTCTCTATCCCTAAGTTCCCTCCTCCATTCCCACCTCCAATTCCATATCCCCCCTTCCCAATCCCCCATTTCAGCCACCTTTTTATATTTGCACTCACTTAAATAATATATTCTTGGGAAAGAACATTTAAGACTCTTTTCTCCAATCCAATAGTCATTCCAAAAAAAGGTACTCATCCCGTCCCCCACTACCCTTTCAATATTATGTAAGAACAAATTTCTTTTATTATCCCTAAGACAAGACATAACCCCCTTCCACCACCCTTTTCCCTCAAATCCTTCCCTCTGACTGACCATCGGCTCCAACTCACGCACCCTAGCATACAATCTAGCCTTAAGAATCTTGACCCATAGACTTCCCTTATCGACTAGTAGTTTCCAAGCCCATTTACCCATTAAACTTTTATTGAAGTTCACTAAGTTTTTTACCCCAAGACCCTCAAGATCCTTTGGCAACGACACAAATTTCCAACTACCCATGGGATTTTTCTAGAATTTTCTCTTCCCCCCAGAAATTCTGTTGTAAGGAAATTAACTCATTGATCACACAGAGAGGGGCTCGAAAAACAAACAAGGCGTAAGTGGGAACCGATGCCAAGACTGAGTTAACCAAAGCCAATCTGCCACCAATTGACATGTTCACTCCTTCCCATTTTCTTATTCTTCTCCTCACCTTTTCTATGACATATCTCTAATCAGTAGCTTTTTTATGGGAACAACCCACCATCAACCCCAAATATTTCATAAGAAGCTTTGCTGTTTTGCATCCCAATATATCTTCCATGTCAACTTTTCCAAACCTTTATCCATATTCAATCCGACCAAAGTGCTTTTACCCCTGTTGATCTTCATGCCCAATACCCATTCGAGAAGAATCAAAATTCTTCTTAGTAATATAGCATTCTTTAAGCATGCTTTCCCATTGAAGATGGTATCATCTGCTTATTGTAAATGAGATACTTTTAGACCATTCATACCCACCTCAAATGGATCGTACAATTCCAAGTTGATAGCATTTTTAATCATAAGGCTAATCACTTCTGTCTCAATAATGAACAAGAATGGAGATAGAGGGTCGCCTTGCCTCAAATCTAATTGAAAGTCGCCAGAAGGACTTCCATTTACAAGAGCATCCACATGGGCTGTTCTGACACAGGCCATAATCCATTTGATCTATTTCTCTCCGAACTTGAAGGCTCTCATCACATCTTCCAAAAATTGTCATTCCACCGAATCGTATGCTTTCTCAAAGTCAATTTTGAAGCAGAAGCTAGGTCTCTTCTTTTCCTTCACATCTTCTAAGATTTCTTGTAGAGCCACAATACTTTCCAAGATACTCATTCCTTTGACAAAAGCCGCTTGTTCTTCTGCAATAATCGACTGAATCACAGTGCTCAATCTGTTGGCAAGTATCTTTGCCAAAATCTTATAAGGACCCCCCAATAAGAGAAATGGGTCTAAAATCCTTCAATTCCACCAAATTATCCTCCTTCTGAATCAAAGTTAAGGAGTGATTTAAACCTTTAGCTAGGATTCCATTGGAGTGAAACTCATTTAAGCTCATAAAGTCGTCTCTAAAAATATCCCAGCATTCTATGAAGAAAGCCATGTTAAATCCATCAGGCCCCGGGCTTTTCTGTTCTTCAAAACTATCCAGGACATCTTTGACTTCTTACTCGGAGAACGGCTTCATAAGAAATTCATTATCCTCCTCCGATATATGTTTGGACACAAAGTAATTACCAATCCTCGGTCTCAACATGCATACATTATTAAAGTGATTTTTGAAAGACTCAAAAACTGTATCTTTCTTACCTCTTGGGACTAGATACCGTTCACATAGAGACCTTTTATCTCATTCTTTCGCTTGTGTCCGTTAATAGCTCTATGGAAGACTGATGAGTTCATGTCACCAAATTTCACCCAACTAATCTTCGCTTGCTGGTTCAAAATCTCTTCCTAGTTTTGATGTGGGATAGTAAGAGAGCTCTTTCCCGATTTCTTTCTGTTACCTCTGAATCCTCAAGCCCAAATGTGTCGTCCAACATGTCCAGATGCCAAATTTTCTCCTTTCTTTTTCAATGGTACTCTCCATCTTCCCAAAAACTCTGCTGCTCCAATCTTTGATGTCTAGTTTCAGTTTTTTGAGTTTCTCGTGTGCCTAAATAATGGAAAAATCTAGTTGATAGTTGATTGGTAGAAATTGGCCTAATAGTAATCCATATGCCCTGCTACTCCTCTGTTTTTTATAAATATTCAACGATCAATTTTCACAATCCTTTCAACCTCAAATATAAACCTCCATATCCTAAGTTCCTAAATACCATCATATTCACTAATGATTTTTTTTTCAGTATACTTCCGCATTTGGTAAGTTTTTCGTGGAGGATGTGGTGTTGCATTGTGGAGGATTCATTGTGCGCAAACTCATTTTTCCGGCACTTTATAATGTGGAAGTTTCTTCAGCACTTATGAAACTTTCTAGAGCACATTCGTTAGAGGAACATATTGAGCCAGACATTGATATCTCAGATTTAGATGTCATCATTGATATCTCAAATTTACAGAGTCCGTACCACAGGTTAATAATGTCTGGAATAACCAAGCTATCCAGACGGGCAAAGGCTGCATTAATAAAGTCAGAAAAAGACTTGATTGGCTTACACTTGGTAAGCTACTGATTTCGTAAAGGGGAAAAGGAGTAGAGCTAATTTTTTCTCTCTCTCTCTCTTCCTCTCAATTCCAGGGGGAGGAGGATAAGGTGAATATTGTGATAATAGGCCTTGGAGGGGGATTACTGGCCACGCATATGTACGATTACCTACCATGTGTAAAGATAGAGGTCTGATAAAATATTCCTGCTCTCTTTATTTGTTTATATTGTCATGCTAACTCTTAATCTGATGTAGGTTGTGGAGAAGGATATTGAAGTTGTTGAGTGCGCTAAGGAACTTTTTGCATTTGAAGTAGAGAGTATAAAGGTAAGATATCTAATCTAAAGTATGTAAGAGTTGTGTCTGATTTTATTATGAATTTTGCTTAGGTGTCATATATATAGTTAAAATTTTTAGCATATGGTTGAAAATTTTTGTACCCAAAAAGCTATATTATCGGTGAAAAAATCCAATTGTGTTTTTTTATGATCCATGTGAATAAGACATTTTATGAATTATAATGTATAATTTTTTTTAAACGTGAAAATACGTGGGATTCTATTAATTTATTTGTTATTCTAAACAAAATTATTGGTCACTCAAATTAAGTAAGGTGATGTTTGTTTTTGTATAAATAGGAATAATAAATATTGATTTAGGATTAGTTGGACTTAGTAAATCTTAATTTATGTATTTGTTTTGAGTGATTTAAATAGTATAGTAAATTTAAAGTTATGTTTGTTTTGAGATAGTACAACCTTGTAATAATTAACAGCTCCTTTTCTTGTTCCTTTTCAGTTGAAAATAGGTGGTGGAGTTTCATATGTGTGGGATAAGTCAAGAAAAGAACCAGGTAAAATTTATGTCTGAAGTACAATTAAAAGAAAATAATGTTTATTTTCTCTCATACTAAGTCACTTGTATATATATATATATATATATATATATATATATATATATGCAGGCACAAAAGATATCATAATATTTGATGTTCAAGCACCCAATATAAGGTACGTGTTAGAAAATAACTTTCATACTTCTCTCCTTAGCACAGTGGTGGAACTCTCATATTATATTACTCTCTAACGTGCAGTTCTCGCGTGCTGTCTCCTGGGGATGAGTTCGTGCATATGAAGTTTATAGCGTCCCGGTTGAGGTAGGTGAAGAGAGTCACGATATCATATTTGCGGTTAAGGGGGATATGAAGATGACGAGGGACGAAGTGGAGGCTGCCCTCAAATTGGAATATGAGTTTGAATGAAGGAATGGTAGCTTGAGCAGTGTTATGGTGGTTATTTTGTTTGATAGATTTACTTGTTTATTTGCTAAGGGATATGTCTGTGCAAAGAGACTCTTTTTTCTCCATTATGCAACCTCCAAGAGAGATTTATACTTTATATTGTCTGAGTTTATCAAAATGGAACATGTGATGGATATTTCAGTTGAAAATCGTTATGTAGTTGGGAAATCAAATCCTACATGTATATCTGCAAAATAACTAACTCTTAATGTGATTTATACATCTCTAAGAAAATGAAAGATAATCAAATGTGTTATCTTTCCATTTGTTCAAATAGAATGATTCGCTTTATTGAATCTTGGCAGGTCAAGTCAATAAAAAATGCTAGCTAATTCAAAATCTGTGGTTGTATGAGTTCAGACATGTCATCTCATTCCAAGAGTGGCTTGCTTCAAACAGTTAATTATTATATTCTTGAAAAGGAATCGACATCTACACTCGTCATGAATTCATTGTACTGTGGTCTGAAGTCTTCTGGCTTTATTCATTTTGTTGGATGATGTGTTGCTAGTGCTAAAGAAACTTTTGACACCAATGGATGAGACGCAATTCTGATTTGCTTGCCCTCTTTCAAATAATTGCATTGGAAATTGGCTTCAGTACTGCAAGATAGCAGCTGCTGATAGTGAACAAGGTGTTTATATGGTACCCCATTTAGAAGTGTTGTTCGATACTTCTTTATCGTGGATTTACACCATATATCAGATTGAAAGAAGAAGAACCAAATTGAAACCAGAAATTGCAAGCATGAAACTTATGGGACCAAATGATAAATGGAGAATAAACCAAGGGTATGAATAAGGTTTACACCACATTCTTAATGTCCATTGATAAGTTAAATTCATGATTTCTGCAGATATAATTGTTGGAGATGTACTTAAAAGGGGTATGTGCTCTAATTTTTCCAAACATTGTTACACTAAGAATAGGGAAAATCACCTTTAAAAGCTAAAACTTGTCTTTTTAGATAAGTGATAGCTCCTAAAACTTCTCTAAAACACCTCCTATGTATACAACTCAATCCTATTTGTAGAAAATCTGTTGTTGATTCTATAGAAACCGAGGTTGTCACATGAATTTGAAATAAAATTAAGCGAATTCTAAAATTATATAGTGGAACTCAACCCATTAAAAAAAAAAACTAATATAAATTTATTTACAATCACATATTCACAATAGCCAATACAAAAAACGCTAAAATTTATTGAACTCTAATTTGAATGGGCCCAGATTTTTTGAAGCCCAAAAACTCTCCCGTTAATATTGAATTGGATCCGTTCGAAATTGGGGCAAGAGTTGGAGAAATTTCGAGTGTGTTTGTTCGCATTGCTGCCCTATATTTTATTTAGGGCAATCGATTAAGAAGGGTAAGATGTACTTATTGGTTATTAACATATCTTCTTTAAAAAGTTGATGAATGATATATTAAAATATAATTTAAGCATGTTATAATATGATTCAATATTAATATACTTTAATTATCAATAATTATACTTTATTATTATTATATATAATAAACGTACTTTAGTCTCACAAGTGCCTCTTATTTTATTCAAATTAGGAATTTTATCCATTCAGGGTCTGAAAAATGAATAAACTATCAATTCGGGGATTGAATTATGTTTTCTATCGATTAGGGGCCTAAATTATGTGAAACTATCAATTCGTAGCCTGAACTCATGCCCTAAACTGATAAAATAAGAAATAATATTTGACAAATTCAGGTATTGGATTGATAGTTTTACATATTTCAGGTCTTTGATTGATAGAAAAAATAATTTAGGTCCGAATTGATAATTTATCATAATATGAGCCTTGAAATGATAAAACTCTTTAAAAGTATTATTCTATATATCTATTTAAATTATACTCAATCTGTCTCACGTTAAAGTTTACGTTTTCATTTTGGGGTGTCCAAAGTTAAGGTTTACATTTTCTTTCTTATAAGTTGGGCTCACACAGAACAATTAATTATTTTATATATGGCCCACACATGACACTAATACAACTACTTACATTACATAAAATATTATTTCTCTTACCTCACTATACATTAAAATATTATCTCTCTTAATTTACGTGCAAAAAAAAAGTAAATGATAACGTGGAACGAAGGGGGTATTTTCATACTATTTATTACTCTCTCCATAACTTTAATGAATTCATTTTTTTTTTCAATTTTTGGTCTGCCCCAAAGAGTTCCCTTTTAATTTTTACATAGATGAAATTTGAATACACCCATCAATACAATTAAAATATGAGATTCACACAATCAACTAATACAACTACACACTTACTAATACAATTAAAAAGAAACTCAGAAGGTTATTAATTATCAAAAGGAATTAATGATTTCTATAGGATGTTACTTACTATCCTTAAATTATGTATCTACGGAAACGGAAGTGCATGGATTGAAGGGACATAGCGGGCAAAATGGTCGGGTTGATTGTGTCTGAAGAGGGAGTTGGTCTACTCTACTCTACTGGGACATCGATGACGACGACCGTGATGGAGGTGGGCAGAGTAGACGAACTCCCTTCTCCAACACCATCAAATCCCGACCAAAGAGTTGATGCGTCTTCAGAGATACAGGTTTATATTTGGCATTTAACGTCGGTACAGCCTCATCTCTTTATTAAGTATTGAATCATCTCATGTAAATCAATTAATTTGTTTTTGAGTAAAATATTGTTATGTTTCCATTACGAACGCATTTAGTTAAGCAATATTTTATTAATGGGTCGAGTAATAAATATATTTTATAAATGAGCCTAGTAATAAAAAATTCTTACAATGAAAAAAATATCCTATTTCACAATTCAATAAGTTAAGCAAGATGTAATATCTATAAATTTCCTTTTAATGGTTATAGAGACGATTTTTTTGTTGGAACCCGTTTTAAAATTAAGCGAGCCTCTTATTTTATTTTTTTGTTTTAATTATATTTTCATATTTACTGTAGTATGTTATTTAAAAAAATAAAAATTCCTGTGCATCCGGCGCACGGATCACATTCCGTGCGCCTTTAAAATTTTGTGTTAAATTTTATACCTTTTAGTATACGGATGTGTACTATTTTCTAAAGAAAATTATTGTGTGTATCTGGGCGCATGGACAACACTCCGTAAGCCTTGAGAATTTTGTGTTAAATTGTGTATTCTTTAGTATAAACATGTGTGCTCTTTATTTTTTAAAGAAAAAAAATATTAGTGAAAAGTGTATACCCTTTAAAATAAAATGATGTACCTTTTATTAATTAAAGTGTATATCCTTTAGACCAAAGCGATGTACCCCGTGCGCCCGGATGCACGCAAGCCTTACTCTTTAGAATAGTATATTTTATTAACTTATTTGATTAATTTTGTGGGAGTACAAAGTTATAAGTTAGGCAAAATAATATATTAACACTTAATTTATTGCTAAAAAAAATTATACAGTATTATAAAAAAAGTCAAATATTTTAATAAAATGTTAAATACTTGCTATGTATATATAAAGTCGATGCAAATAATCAGAAAAGGGGTTGTAGGCACCTGAATTTTATTGCCTATTAAATAAAATATGTGGCAAATTAATGCAATAATTATCAATTAATTATTTATTTATTAAGGAATTTAAATAAATTAATTCCTAAAATAAATGAGTAAATAATTGATAATTAAGCCTTATCCAGTCCAGCAGGCTTAATTAAAAGAAAAAAGCCCAACATATCTTTTAAATGAGAAAATATCTCTCAAGTGGTTATTTTCTCTACATATAAATAAGGGTCTTCAGTCCTCATTCCAGACACACCAAAAACATCTGAAGACGCGCTTCTGAAGAGATCAAGAATACGAGCAGTGCTCCCTTGAGATCTTCAAGCATCTTCAAGTCAAGACTTAAGATCTTCAAGCATCTTCAAGTCAAGAACGGTCTGCGATCAGAGATCAAGGTTCTAAGCCCCTCCGATCCGGCGTTCTTCCATCCAACCGCCTCCGATCAGAGATCAAGATTCTAAGCCCCTCCGATCCGGCGTTCTTCCATCCAACCGCCTCCGATCAGAGATCAAGGTTCTAAGCCCCTCCGATCCGGCGTTCTTCCATCCAACCGCCTCCGATCAGAGATCAAGATTCTAAGCCCCTCCGATCCGGCGTTCTTCCATCCAACCGCCTCCGATCAGAGATCAAGGTTCTAAGTCCTTCCGATCCGGCGTTCTTCCATCCAACCGCCTCTGATCAGAGATCAAGGTTCTAAGCCCCTCCGATCCGGCGTTTTTCCATCCAACCGCCTCCGATCAGAGATCAAGATTCTAAGCCCCTCCGATCCGGAGTTCTTTATATCAAATTCATCCAGCAGTCTCCGTGAAGTCAACGTTCTACCAAATTGAACAGCATTCTTCACAACAAATCTTCAAGTCAACGTTTTATCCGAACAAAGGCTCGACGCCTCCGGATAAATATTTTAAAGCTTCAAGTCAACCCCGAGCACGGACAAGCTTCATCCGAAGATCCGGCTCAGAAAGTTGATAAAGTCAAAGAAGTCAACTCAAGAGAGGAATCAGAGGATAGCTAGAAACTGTTTACTTAAATTCTCAAGTTTAATCCATCTTGGATTATCATTGTAATATCTTTTATGTTTATTATTTTAATAAATACAAATTTTGTTGTTACAAATTTTGGCACGCCCAGTGGGACAGTTTCTACCTCTCATCTCATCTCTTCGAAAGTTTGAAAGTACAAAGTATGGCTCCTCTCAGGATTGCCATAAGAAGATCTTCTACCTTGAAGCCTTCAGAGCTGCAGACTGAAAAGATTCAAAGAACAACTCCACTCAGGATTGCGATACGAAGGTCTACTGCCTCAAAACCTTCAGAGTTGCAAACTAAAGATGTTGAAGTAGTTATAAGGAGTATGTCTGAAGTCTCCTTAGAGACAAACCACGTAGTGGGGACTGTTCTCGATAAGCCAATGCACGACGTCAAAGATGGTGAAGAGGACTCTATCTACCCAACTCCTCGATCCATAGAAAGTTTGGCGTATGACTCATTCATAGCCTGTGCCATGGCAACAAATGCTTCGTCTGTCGAAGAACAACTGGCAAGCTTGACTCAATCTGTTGCTGCACTCACCAAACAGAGCCAAGAACAAGGTCTGTTGATATCCAAACTGATGAAAAAGATGGAGATAGCACATACAAGTCATGTAAATGAGAAACGAGTTGAGGATGAAGACGAGGAGGAGGACTCCGCGAATCACCATCCATATGAAATAAATCCAGTTGAGGAAGTGATACAAATTTCAGCTGACGGAATGCTCTCTATGAATCAACTGAAGAATATCGTACTAGAGACGATAAAAGACAAGTTTAAAGGGAGCTCCAAATCTTCTGTTGCTTACAATAAGCCATATACGAAGAGAATTGACAACTTGAAGATGCCAGTTGACTACCAGCCTCCTAAATTTCAACAATTCGATGGTAAAGGCAACCCAAGACAACACATAGCGCATTTTGTCGAGACATGCAATGATGCTGGAACCTTTGATGATCACATGCTCAAACAATTTGTCCGCTCGCTGAAAGGAAATGCTTTTGATTGGTATATCGACTTGGAAGCTAACTCCATCGACAACTGGGGGCAAATGGAAAATGAGTTT
The DNA here is from genome assembly GCA_023678885.1 of Pogostemon cablin. Lineage (NCBI taxonomy): Eukaryota > Viridiplantae > Streptophyta > Magnoliopsida > Lamiales > Lamiaceae > Pogostemon > Pogostemon cablin. Next base: position 1,712,724 of record CM042989.1, read on the forward strand.
CTCAATCGCTTCTACAGCACTCGAAGGACTGTTAGTATGATCGAATTGACTAACACTTGCCAGTGGAAAGAAGAGCCAGTAATCGATTATATTAATCGATGGAGAAATCTAAGCTTGAATTGCAAAGATCAATTGTCTGAAGTCTCTGCCATCAATATTTGCATTCAAAGGATGCAATGGAGTCTGCGATACATCCTTCAAGGGATTCAACCAAAGACTTTTGAAGAACTAGCTACAAGAGCTCATGATATGGAGTTAAGTATGACATCAAGTCATTTCGAATTGCCAAGCAACAACTCTTATGAATTTGAAGACATTTCACTTGATGAACCTCTCGAGGAGGAATCACATTCAAAGAAGCCGGTGTCAATAAAGATTCAAAGAAATGAAGTTAAAGTAAGAGAAAGTAATGCACCCGATGATTGGGGGCAATGAACTATTAACAAAGTCAATGCTCCTCGACACGAGCATAAACTGTCCACATGTTATACTCCTTGATACGAGTTAAAACTATCTAAAATTTCTCAAGCAATGCTCCTCGACACGAGCTTAAACTGTCCACATGTTATACTCCTTGATACGAGTTAAAACTATCTAAAATTTCTCAAGCAATGCTCCTCGACACGAGCATAAACTGTCCACATGTTATATCCTTGATACGAGTTAAAACTATCTAAAATTTCTCAAGCAATGCTTCCCGACACGAGCAAAAACTGTCCACGTTATGCTCCTTGATATGAGTTAAAACTATCTAACTTAAATCAAATCTCCTTGAGAAGAGACGAAACTCTCTGCATGTTATGCTCTTTTGATACGAGCCTAAACTATCAAACTCAAATCAAATCTCCTTGAGAAGAGACGAAACTCTCTATATTTTACGCTCCTTGATACGAGTCTAAACTATCAAACTCAAATTAAATCTCCTTGAGAAGAGATGAAACTCTCTATATGTTATGCTCCTTGATACGAGCTTAAACTATCCCACTTAAATCAAATTTTCTTGAGAAGAGATGGAACTCTCTACATGTTACACTCCTTGATACGAGATTAAACTTTCCAACTCAAGTTCAAGACTCCTTGAGAAGAGTATAAACTGTCTACAAATCAAATTGAAGACTCATTTACACGAGTATAAATTGTCAGCAAATTCAAGTTCAAAGCTCTTTAACGCACGAGCATAAACTGCATGTTACTCCTGGCCCGCACGAGTATAAACTGTGTACGGCACCCCCTATTCAAACCAAATCATGTTCTTTTGAACTACGTTATAACTTGATTCTCTGTGAAGAGGTACGTAGCCGCTTAGCACTTCACTAAGTTCAGTCATAATTCAGGTTATTCGTATCAAGTTGCTGAGACAAGCAATAAAATTCAGTCATGTTGATCAATAATGGAGTGTCGCAATTTGTTCACTTCAACACAAAGGCGTCCGTGAACAAAGTGCGAGGGGGCATTTGTAGACACCTGAATTTTATTGCCTATTAAATAAAATATGTGGCAAATTAATGCAATAATTATCAATTAATTATTTATTTATTAAGGAATTTAAATAAATTAATTCCTAAAATAAATGAGTAAATAATTGATAATTAAGCCTTATCCAGTCCAGCAGGCTTAATTAAAGGAAAAAAGCCCAAAATATCTTTTAAAGGAGAAAATATCTCTCAAGTGGTTATTTTCTCTACATATAAATAAGGGTCTTCAGTCCTCATTCCAGACACACCAAAAACATCTGAAGACGCGCTTCTGAAGAGATCAAGAATACGAGCAGTGCTCCCTTGAGATCTTCAAGCATCTTCAAGTCAAGACTTAAGATCTTCAAGCATCTTCAAGTCAAGAACGGTCTGCGATCAGAGATCAAGGTTCTAAGCCCCTCCGATCCGGCGTTCTTCCATCCAACCGCCTCCGATCAGAGATCAAGATTCTAAGCCCCTCCGATCCGGCGTTCTTCCATCCAACCGCCTCCGATCAGAGATCAAGATTCTAAGCCCCTCCGATCCGGCGTTCTTCCATCCAACCGCCTCCGATCAGAGATCAAGATTCTAAGCCCCTCCGATCCGGCGTTCTTCCATCCAACTGCCTCCCATCAGAGATCAAGGTTCTAAGCCCCTCCGATCCGGCGTTTTTCCATCCAACCGCCTCCGATCAGAGATCAAGATTCTAAGCCCCTCCGATCCGGCGTTCTTTATATCAAATTCATCCAGCAGTCTCCGTGAAGTCAACGTTCTACCAAATTGAACAGCATTCTTCACAAAAAATCTTCAAGTCAACATTTTATCCGAACTAAGGCTCGACGCCTCCGGATAAATATTTTAAAGTTTCAAGTCAACCCCGAGCACGGACAAACTTCATCCGAAGATCCGGCTCAGAAAGTTGATAAAGTCAAAGAAGTCAACTCAAGAGAGGAATCAGAGGATAGCTAGAAATTGTTTACTTAAATTCTCAAGTTTAATCCATCTCGGATTATCATTGTAATATCTTTTGTGTTTATTATTTTAATAAATACAAATTTTGTTGTTACAGGGGTATTTATAAAAAAAAATAATAAAAAAGTATTTTACTTGGTCTATCTAAATCTTAATGGGTAGGGTACATGTAGTTGTAAATGAGTTTAGGAATAGTTGTGAAAATACCATTAGGATTTGGAACGGGTACGGGTAATGCCTCAAATACCCATGGGTAACCCGATATATATATATATATATATATATATTTATTTATATATTTTATAAAATTTAATATATATTATATAATTTATATATGATAAGATATTTTATATACTTAATTAATAGTTATAAGTTTTATTTAATCATATTTATTAAATATTTATGAAATAATTACTGATAGGTACACACTTTGTACCCCTAATTACTACTAGATACATTGATTTAAAATAATTATTATTTAATACAAAATATTAAAGTAAAATACCAAATATACCCCTAAACCCATATACCTTTAAAACACTAACCCCAACCACCACCGGACCACCGCTGCCGCTGCCGGACCTCCGCCGCCGCCTCCGGCGGCCGGTCGCCGGAAAATCTGTTCGTCAGAAAAGAAAAAAAAAAAAACTAGTCGCCGGAAAGCTGCCGCGCCGCCGCCGCCGGAGCTCCGGCGGCCGGTCGCCGGAAAATCTGTTCGTCAGAAAAAAAAAAAAAAAAAAAAAAAAAAAAAAAAAAAAAAAAACTGGTCGCCGGAAAGCTGCCGCGCGCGCCGCCGCCGGAGCTCCGGCAGCCGGTCGCTGGAAAAACTGTTCGTCCAAAAAAAAAAAAAAAAAACTGGTCGCCGGAAAAGCTGCCGGACCGCCGTCGCCGGACCACCACATTTTTTTGCTGCACACACTTTTTTTTTCCTGCACACACTTTTTTTGCTGCACACACTTTGCTGCACATGAACTTTTGCTGCACACAATATTTATGTGCAGCACATTAATAGGGGTAATATTGGAATATCACTATATATTTTTGTACCTAGTAGTAATACTTTTGTATGTTTGTATCTCATAGTAATTTAGGGTTTTTTTGTGTACCTAGTAGTAATCCTCCCAATATTTATTTAAAATAATACAATTTATATTATATTTATTTTATATTTAATTAATAATAATGTACTCCCTCCGTCCCAAGAAAGATTGTACACCACTTTCCGACACGGAAATTAACAAAGTGATAACTTTTAGGGGTATTATGGTATTTTTTTATAATAAATAAATAATAAAGTATGTTAGGTGAGTTAGGTATGGGTGGTTTTTTTGTAAATAAAGTAAATGGTGAAGGATGATTGTGTTTGACATTTGACTTAATCACACGCGCTACAATTGATCATTTACACTTGAGGGTGAAATAGAGAATAGTAAACAATCAGCTTATTGAGGTTGAATTAGTACGTTTTTTGTTTTAATTTTGTTTTCTAATTATTTGAAATTTGAGAAAATAAAAATGACATGTTGTTCTCTTGGAAATCAGCGATTCGGTGATGCCAGCTTTTTCCGATAAAATAGGACGTATTTGGCATTGACAAGCTTATCTTTATTGGGAGAAAAGTTATGGGATTAAAATGGTTTTTATCCCCATACTTATGAGTAATAATTTCTATTTTATTTTATTTCCACGGATAATTTGTGGTAAATTTGAATTGAATGTGTTAGGAATTGTGGATGATTTTGAATTCAAAATAACTGGGTTTCCGCCGAGATGATCACCAACATACCTACAGTGTTTAAATCAATAAAACTCTAACCCTAATTACAACATTAAATAAGGAAATAAATAATGAAAATATGGAAATAATTGACCTAAAATCGAAATAAGGAAACAATTAAATAAGATGGAGATGGAGGGAATATATATTATTTATTTTTATATATTAGACAAAATTATAAATATTTATTTTTGATAAAGATTACTCGGCGTTAACCGTTTGGAAACAATAAAATTGGAGTATTATTTAATTTAATATAATATAATATAATACTAATAAGGAAATACACTTAATTGATTCAATACCGAAATATATAAAATCTCTTTCCATTACCTTAATATATATCATTAGATTTAATTTGATTTGTGCATCGTAATTGTTTGAAGAAATATTTAATTCCAGTAGAAGTGCATCGGACATTGCAGAATGGGGCCGAGATTTACCTATTTCACATTTAATCTGTCCAGTTGGGGCATCGACTGCGACTACGATAAAGGAGGTGTGTCATGTTTGTTGCTTGTTTTGGAACTCTAATTTCATGTATTTGTTTGGAAAAATCACATCTTTAATTAATCCTTATCCTTATGAAATAATTATGTGTGGAACCAAAATACAGAGACAAGCTTGTTGATGACTTTATTGTCTCAATTCTCTTAAAGGGACCGACTTTTTTCTGAATATGGTGGAGAAGAATATTCCAAGTGTAAAGGACGGAATTAACCATTAAGTGAAATCTCTCTCTTAATTTCCATTTGTTGAATAGAATGATTCCCTGATATCAAATTAAAAATACTATGATCAAGTGCTAATTCAAAATCTGTGGCTCTATCACTTAACCCATGTTCTTTTTCTATGTTGATCTTGGAAATTTCATTATATTCTTCACCTTTCTTTGAAATTTCTTGTAGGATCAAACCCTTGTGACTTGTATGGAGAGTGGACATGGGAGATTAATAGCTTTTGTGAAAAAATAACTTCAATATCTAAACTTAAGAGCAATGCTTTTCAAATTGCCGGCTACAAATGGTAATTTTTCCCCTTCTATGTATCATGATTTTCATTTTCATACTCTTTTAAGTGTCAGAATTAAAGCTAATCTAACCTTCTCTGTGTTAATTTTGAACCTCATTCATCTCTTTATTAAGTATTGAATCATCTCATATAAATCACTTAACTTGTTTTTGAGTAAATTCTTGTTATGTTTCTATTATGAAGCCATTTAGTTAAGTCACCTGATGTATTTTTAAAGGGTTTTTCATGCAAATTTGGTATTGCTCATTAAAGCAAAGGATTTAGAACCCGCTTATGAGTACTTAGATTTATACTTTTGTTGACAGGTGCATCTTAATTCCCCAAGCCTCCAATGGCCACTGTCCTATATCTCTTCGTGTTGAGAATAAGGATAATCTTAATCCAGGTTTTTTTTTTTAAAACATAATGGGTGATGATTTGGATGAAACCTCTTTGTTGATTTTCAGTTTATAATTAAAATGAGGTTGTGATGATGAACAGGGTGGAGTTGTCTCGCACAATTCACAATTGCTGTAATTAACAAAGATCCTAAAAAGTCCATATATTCTGGTAGTTGTTCAATTATTATCATCATTATGTTACGCTGCTCCGACATAGCTAATTTTTTTCATTTTATACTGCTAGATCCATTGCTGCACCGTTTCTGTAAGAAGGAGCCTGACTTTGGATGGAATAAATTCATGGACCTATCACTCGTGGCGGGGCTTCTTGATGCTGGTACTTTAAAAATTAAAGCTCGAGTTCAAGTGATTAGGTACTTCTGAATATCCTTTTTGGTTCTTGGTTTATTTTTGATATAAAAGATAGAGCTAACTATTCACGTCTTCGGAGATATTTGTTTCATACTTGCATCTTTTGTAAGCATTAGCTTTTTCTTTGTGTTTTTTTATGCTAGTCTCTAGACTGTCTGTCAAAGGCGTAGCGATATGAATTACGTTGTCTGTGGAAGTAAACAGGCCCAGTGGAAAGAAAAATTACATTTCCAAGCTTAAGCTGTATTCTTTGGTTTGTAGGGAGAGAGCAGATCGACTCTTTCGATGTCTTGAGGCTCAGTATCGCTGTGAAGTTATACAGGCACTTTCGTCAAAAGTAGAACAAATTTTCCACGATCATGCGTCCAAACTAGCAAAACTTTTGGAGGATAAAGCTAGATGGTCCAGGTAATATATGCATGTTAGTTCATAATCCTCATTTGGCAGGACTTTTTAGAATATTTTATTTGATACAAGTTTTTTCGAGTTTCATTTTCTTTCCATTTGTTCTGTATTTGGACTCTTATTATAGTCATACGAGTATTTGCTTTCTTTCTTCTGATTGTTTTTCAGCTTGTGTGCTTTCTGGCATGGAATGGACCAAAGTTTCCAGCGCCACTTGTCTCGTGTGAACACACGGACGATTTTGAAAGATGTCGTGAGGCAATTTTTCATAGAAAAGGAAGCGACATCTGCACTCATCATGGATTCATTGTACAGTGGTCTGAAGTCTGTTAAATTCCTGAATAAGATAAAGAGGAGCGGGAATATAATGGTGTGGATAAAAGAATTACCAGTTCCTATAATTAATAGAATTGACAAAGACACATTGGTTTTGTTGGATGACGCATTGCTACTGCTCAAGCGAGCTGCTAAAGAAACTTTGCCGCCAATGTATTCTCGAAATCATAGCAAGGTCAGGAGTTGTAACCCGATTCTGCTAATTTCTCGAAATCATAACAAGGTCAGGAGTTGTAACCCGATTCTGCTTTCTACTCGAATTGCAGCTCGTTAGCATGATTTCTTCTTTATTATTTTTTTTTTAGAATGCAATTGTTGGAGAGGATTTTATTATAAGCAATGAGAGGCGACTAACTGAATTGGGTCGCCGGAGTATTGAGGTTACTGTGTTAGCTCATGTATTCAGGTTTGCATTCTTATTAGCTGTGGCATAAGTGGAAGGTTAAACCTGTCACATTGAGATGAATGAATTTGTTAACAGGAAAATAGAATTTGCATACCGAGTGTGGGTTGCTTTGGGGAAGGAAAAGAAGCTCATCGGCGCCGAGTTGGAGTTGGAGGCGAAGGTGAGGTGTGGAACAACGGACAAGGATAAAAACAAGTCTGTAAAAAAGCAGGTTTGAATTCCATTGTATAAATTGTGTTCATGGCAGAGAGTAGGTTTTAGTGTTAAGTGGTTGATAGTGGGAATAACTTACTCTTTGTATGAATTTCAGGGGAAACAGAAACGGAAGGGATGAATGGATGAAGTCTAGTGCATGAATTTGGACACACACAACACATCTGTTATTACAACTCAATATGGAGTATATTATTATTGAGTCACTCTTTACATTCTTCTTATTTGTGGAGTGGAGTATTATTATTTATTTTAATGAGGGATGGGCTCATTTTCGGTTAACCTCGTACCACTCTATTTCACTTGCACTTCTATTTCCTTCTTTCCATTTGCATATGGAGTATTTATGTTAAACCTTTATCTTGCAACACATATATGTCAATTTGTGGAAATTGACATATAGTTTCACCATTCATGAGTTAATTCTGTAAACTTCTCTACTCACAACACATCTCCATGTGTGAATATGGTTTACCTCAGATACACATTCACTCTGCTCTAAGAAAATCAAATGCTGTCATCTTTCCATTTGTTGAAATAGAATGATTCCCTTTATTGTAAAACCTCAGTAGGTTTAGTGTTAAGTGGTTCATAGTAGCAACAACTTATCAGAGACTTGTATGAATTTGGATACACAAACAAACAACAAGTGTTTGCTTCATTAAAGTTAACAAGTAAGTTAATAAAATAAATGAAATAAGCAAGGGATGAGTATTAGAATTTCCTCAATTAATTCCATTAGTTTTATGGGATGTTGTAACTCATCTTCGCTCGATATTATATTTCGTCGGGGTCATTGCTTTTTATCAATGTGCTTAGATAGAAGTTAAGCCCGATAAGTGCAATTAGTATCTAAACTCTCTAATTTTTAATAATTTTTTAAGGCCAAATAAATATTATTAAATTGATGTGAATCTAGCACTTTTATTTTATTATTACTACTGATCATAGTACATTAGTCCTTATTGAGTCACTCTGCATATATTTTCTTCTCATTATTAATGTGCATTAGTGTATATGTGTATTGGTAAGAGAGAAACAAAAATAAGCGAGAGAAAAAAAAATACACGTTTAAATTAAAGAAACGATTGTTATAGTTATCCTTAAATATCTCTTTAAATCTCTCATCCATTATCTTTCGATTTAACTGAAGAACTATTAAATCGCGACTAAATATTTACAGTGCGCATTCTTGAGAGGAAAAATACGCCATTAAATTACAAAAAAAAAAAAAAATAGGTGACTAAATTTTGAGTATAATGTACATTAGCATGCACTATTGAGAGAGAAACAGAAAATACACGATTTAATTGAAGAAAGAGAAGTTGTTTATGCGTGCAGACGTTGAAAATTTAATCGTTATGAATAAGGATAAAGTTGAAAAAAATAAGAGTTGATATTAGGTGCACCCGTGTGCAAGGGTGTACCCCTATGTGTATAAATTTTTATTATATTTTGTATACAAGTTATTCTATTTTGTATACGTGTGTCTTAATAATTGTATACTTTTTTCCCACTAAGTTTTTCATTAAAAAACAATATTCATATATGTATAACTTTTTATTCAATAATGTATATATATTTTCTAATAAGTGAAAACCACTAATAGGTACATACTTTTACCATAAATTACTATTAGATACAATGAGTTCAAATAATTACTCTCACATACAAAATATTAAAAGTAAAATACCAAATATAACATTATAATCTCATACACCTTTAAACCACAAACCCTACCCCTCACCCACCCACCCACCGCCGGCCGGTCGCCGGACCGCCGCAGGACTGCTGCCGACTGACCTCCGCCGGAACTTAAAATGTGCAAACAAATTATGCAAAAAAAATTGTGCAAACAAATTATGCAAACACATAGGAGTATTTATGGTATATCACAATCATAATTGTGTAGTTATGAGTAATAGTGTTTTAAGTCATGCATTTATAGCAATTATGCATTATTTTATGTATCCAATATAGTAAGTGACCCTTTTAATAATTGTATATTTTTTACACTCAGTTTTTCATTAAAAAAAACTAACAATTAAATTGTATACATTTTTGTTCATAATTGTATATGTTTTTGTTTATATTTGTATACGTTTTTTAAAGTGTATGCACCCCGGTGCACAGTATAACTAGCCAAAAATAAAACACGCTATGTATTTATAAGTATTTATATTATATCAATGTATTTATTAGTAATTAGGCTATACATAAACATACCTATCCCTAAAATTTAATATGTGGATCAAATTTTATGTGCCATTTTAATTTATCATATTTTGTGTCTGAGAGTTGGATATGTGTAGAAAGAAGAAAAATATACACAAATAACAGAATTTAGTCATCGTCCGAGGGCTTATACTTTTGTTTAGAGTATATTTCTCTTTTCTTTTATATCATCATCTGAAGATATAATACAAGAGTTATTACAACAAAATAACATAGAAAATCTCATTGTAATAACATAAGAGACCGTGAATTGTAATGATTAGATTTTCTTTTACTTTTGCATATATCATATATAAAACTATACTTCCTCCGTCCCCAGGCTAACATAAGGTCTCCGGCCCTCATTACTTGGGATGGACGCAAGCGGTGGAGAAAAAGAAATTGATGCATGTGTAGTATTAAAGAAATATGGAGTAGTAATTAACATGAGTACTATTTACAGTACAGGTGTCCATTATTAAACCTAGAGAGAGTGGAGAATGCAGTGATTAATTTTAAGTGAAGAATGAACGGAAGCATTGCATATAAATGTAGCATAATTGATGCATGTATGTGTGCATGGCTCATTGCAGAGGAAAGAATCTAAATTTGAAAATAATCATATTTCTTCAAGTCGAGTGCTTACCATATACAGAGAGGTAAATGAATCCGGTTGTAACAAGGAAATAGAGAGGCTTTCTTGAAAACTATGGAATTATGACTCCAGCGCGAAATTTGAAAATAATCATATTTGATTAACTGGTAATAAACTTAGCTTTTCTTAACACGTGGCATCCTATGTCGTGTAGACCAATGTTTCTCCCTAGTACCCTTCGTTATTCAAGTATATATTAAATAAAGTACAAAGTTATAAGTTAGGAAAATAATATTATACTTCACACTTTTATTTATTGATTAAGAAGATTAATAAATAAATAAATAAAAGAATGATTTAAAGTTTAAAGAAAATGTAATTTTGATATGTAAAAAGCCGATGCAAATAATCGGAAAACTGGGGGAGTATTAAAAGAAAAAAAAGTAAATGGCATGTTAGCTATACTCTATAAAATGAACTGTCGATTAATTCATTTTTGTGGGCCTTTGAATGTTTTAGAATGGGCTTAATTTTTAACATGGGCTATGGTTATTTAGTATCCGCATCCTTGTGGAGTAATTCTTTGAATATTTAATTCCAGTAAGAGTGCAATATCTCACTTGGACGGACATTGCAGAATGTTGGGGCCAAGATTGAGTCGGGATTTCTCTACTCTGCCCAGCTAAAGGAGGTGTGTCGTTTAGATGAGTTAGTGGGTATAATAGGATGGAAGGGGAGGGCTTAAGTGAGAAAAAATGTTTTTAAAAAATCAGGGTTCATTTATAAGAGTATTTGTGCATTTTGATGTTGATGTGTTGCATTTGAGATATTTTTGTTTCTTGTTTTGGACTCTAATTTCATTGTTGATGTGTTGCATTTGAGATATTTTTGTTTCTTGTTTTGGACTCTAATTTCATGTATTTGAAAAATCAGATCTTTAATTAATCCTTAAGGAATGATTATGTGTGGAACCAAAATACAGAGACAAGCTTGCTGATGTTCAGTGTGACTATCCAGGATGACTTTATTGTCTCAATTCTCTGAAAGGGATTGACTTTTTTTTTTAATATATGGTGGAGAAGATTATTTTAAGTGTAAGGGGCAGAATTTACCATTAGGTGTTCCTTGTTTATATGAACACAATACAATTAAAGAAACCCAATTCTTGCTATCTTAATTTCCATTTGTTGAATAGAATAGAATAGAATAGAATGATTCCCTTTGTCGCCAGATATCAATTAAAAATACTATGATCAAGTGCTAATTCAAAATCTGTGGCTCTATCACTCAAGCCATGTTTTCTTCTGAAAACCTTCTTTTCCTATATTGAACTTGGACAAGAGTGGCTTGCTTCGGACTCTTAATTTCATTATATTCTTCACCTTTCTTTGAAATTCTCACATTAATGCAGGATTTTTATTACTATTTGTTGTAGGATCAAGCCCTTCGGACTTGTATGGAGAGTGGACATGGGAGATTAATAGCTTTTGTAAAAACATAAGTCCAATATCTAAACTTAAGAGCAATGCTTTTGAAATTGACGGCTACAAGTGGTATTATGTTCTATATCATTTTTCCTTCTATGTATGATGATTTTCATTTCAACTTTTTATTTTGATTACTCTTAATATTTTTTTTGGGAAAGAGGCATCAATATGTTATTTTTAGATTGAATTTGACCTTAAATAGAAAATGGCTATTAAGGGTTCTTTAGCCTTTTTTTTTTTTTTTTGAATGATATTGAACTCCTCAAATTCTTCTCACACTTGTGTATCTTTTTTCATATAGTTAATTGAGTCAGAATTAAAGCTAATCTAACCTGCTTCAGTGCCCTTTCTCTGTGTTAATTTTGAACCTCATCTCTTTATTAAGTATTGAATCATCTCATATAAATCACTTAACTTGTTTTTGAGTAAATTCTTGTTATTTTTCCCTTATGAAGCCATTTAGTTAAGTCACCATCTATCCTGTGGCCTTGATGTATATTTAAAGGGTTTTTCATGCAAATTTGATGGACTGTTGTTGGCTTTATTGCTCATTAAAGCAAAGGATTTAGAACCTGCTTATGAGTACTTAGATTTATACTTTTGTTGACAGGTGTATCTTATTTCCCCAAGCCTCCAATGGCTACTTGTTTCACCTCCCTATATCTCTTTGTGTTGAGAATGAGGATAAGCTTAATCCAGGTTTTTTTTAGACATAATGGGTGATGATTTGAATGGAACCTCTTTGTTGATTTTCAGTTTATAATTAAATTGAGGTTGTGATGATGAGCAGGGTGGAGTTGTCTCGCACAATTCACAATTGCTGTAATTAACGAAGATCCTAAAAAGTCCATATATCCTGGTAGTTGTTCAATTATTATCATCATTATGTTACGCTCCGACAGAGCTAATTTTTTTCTTTTTATACTGCTAGATCCATTGCTGCACCGTTTCTGTAAGAAGGAGCCTGACTATGGATGGAATGAATTCGTGGACCTATCACTGGTGGCGGGGCTTCTTGTTGCTGGTACTTTAAAAATTAAAGCTCAAGTTCAAGTGATTAGGTACTTCTGTATATCCTTTTTGGTTCTTGGTTTATTTTGATATAATAGATAGGGCTGAATATTCACCTCTTCGGAGATATTTGTTTCATACTTGCATCTTTTGTAAGCATTAGCTTTTTCTTTGTGTTCTTTTATGCTAGTCTCTAAACTGTCTGTCGAAGGCATTGCGATATGAATGAATACCTTTAAGAAAACAGGCCCAGTGGCAAGAAATTACATTGATTTCTTCCATTACAAGTTTAAGCATTAATCGTTGGTTTGCAGGGAGAGAGCAGATCGACTCTTTCGATGTCTTGAGCCTCAGTATCGTAGTGAAGTTGTACAGGCACTTTCGTCAAAAGTAGAACAAATTTTCCACGAACATGCATCCAAACTTGCAAAGCTTTTGGAGGATAAAGCTAGATAGTCCAGGTATTTAAATGCATGTTAGTGAATCTGTTGGTTTTCATAATCCTCATTTAGCAGGACTTTATAGAATATATATTTTAATACAGCTTTTTCGAGTTTCATTTTCTTTCCACTTGTTCTGTATTTGGACTCTTATTATTTCATTCCAAATCCTAAGTGTCCACAATTAGAGAATAATCTCAATCATATGAGTATTTGCTTTCTTTCTTCTGATTGTTTTTCAGCTTGTGTGCTTTCTGGCATGGAATGGACCAAAGTTCCCAGCGCCACTTGTCTCGTGAGAACACACGGACGATTTTTAAATATGTCGTGAGGCAATTTTTCATAGAAAAGGAAGCGACATCTGCACTCATCATGGATTCATTGTACAGTGGTCTGAAGTCTGTAGAAATCCTGCATGAGATAAAGAGGAGCGGGAATATGATGGTGTGGATAAAAGAATTACCAGATCCTATAATTAGTAGATCAATTGACAAAGAAGACACATTGGTTTTGTTGGATGACGCGTTGCTACTGCTCAAGCGAGCTGCTAAAGAAACTTTGCCACCAATGCATTCTCGAAATCATAACAAGGTCAGGAGTTGTAACCCGATTCTGCTTTCTACTCGAATTGCAGCTCGCAGACTTAAATACCTCAATCTTGTTAGCATGATTTCTTCTTTATTATTATTATTTTTAGAATGCAAGTGCTGGAGAGGATTTTATTATAAGCGATGAGAGGCGACTAACTGAATTGGGTCGCCGGAGTATTGAGGTTACTGTGTTAGCTCATGTATTCAGGTTTGCATTCTTATTAGCTGTGGCATAAGTGGAAGGTTAAACCTGGATATTCTGTCACATTTGTGATGAATCAATCTGTGTAACAGGAAAATAGAATTTGAATACCTAGAGTGGGTTTCTTTGAGGGAGGAAAAGAAGCTCATCCGTGCCGAGATGGAGGCGAAGGTGAGGTGTGGAACAACGGACAAGGAAAAAAACAAGTCTATAAAAAAGCAGGTTTGAATTCCATTGTATTTGTGTACATGGCAGAGTCTAAGTAGGTGTTAGTGTTAAGTGGTTGATACTGGGAATTACTTACTCTGTGTATCAATTCCAGGGGAAACAGAAACGGAAGGGATGAATGAGTGAAGTCTGCTGTATGAATGAATTCGGACACACACAACGCTTCTGTTATTACAACTCATATGGAGTGTATTATTATTGAGTCACCCTTTCTTTATATGGAGTGCATTTTCTTCTCTTCTTATTTGTGGAGTGGAGTATTATTATTTATCTTAATGAGGGATGGCCCCATTTTCGGTTAATTTCCTTCATTTCTTCTTTTCCATTTGCATATGGAGTATTTATGTTAAACCACTATTTTACTTTAGCTGATTAATATTTAATGGCAAAAACATCGGGACACACTGTGTACCATGTGAACACAACCCTCCCCTCCTTATTTTATTTAAACATATGTATTGATAGGAGGTTTGAATCAAAGGGCACGATGTTGAGGCACAAATTCTCACCCATATTGAATACCCTTTACGCATAATTTGTTTTAAATGGAGATAGGATTTTGGATTTTATTTGTATTTGAATTATTTTTTAGTATTTAGCTTTTTATAATTTGTTTTATTAAGGTGTCATTTCAATTGAAATTGTAATGAATATCATTAATGAGGTCAATTAGTGATAAAATTATGGGAAGTAATTATTTATTTAATAACAATGATTTAGAAATTTTGATTCCCTCCAAATCAAACACCATCAGTAATAGAAATCTTTATTCTTATTAAATCTAACCAATTACCCCCAACAAAATCTCCTAAATTATGTGGGAAAATGACCATTCAGCCCCTCATATCATCTCATTAGGTCAAGTAAGCCTCTCTTATTAAAATAATAATCATGCAAACCATTCTTTAATGATAAAAAGTTCCTTTAAACCGTTGAAATAATAATTATATGGGGAAAATGATCATTTAACCTCTCATATTATCTCATCAGATCAAGTAATCCCCTCATATTAAAATGATCATGCAAACCATTCTTCAATGAAAAAAAGGGAAACTCATTTAATTATTTCATGTGATCAACTAAACCCCCTAAATATTTTTTCTTATTGAAACCCATTACCTCTTTTAACGGTATCAAATTAACAATTCTTTTTATCCATCCATAAAAATAAAAAGAAAAGAACATCAAAATATATATATATATATATATATATATATATATATATATATATATATATATATATATATATAATAAATTTTTATGGCATCACATTTAACTTACGAAAGTATGATTTTTTAATGGGGCGGCTATTTGCACCCTCGAATCTATTAAATGAACCCCAAATTCTAGATATACCCCGCTAAAATTAAAAGTTAAACATATAAATTGATAAATACATCCCATTTAAGACTACTTTACCCTTTTAATTAATTAAACCCTAATTACTAAAAACTAATTAATCAAAAAAAAAGAAGAAAGAAACGCTGGTGAAGGAAAGAAGAAGTCGACGTTGCGACTAGGGATGGCAATGGGACGGGTATTTTCGGGTACCCGGTCTACCCGAACCCTAATGGGTAGGGTACGGGTAGTTGTAAACGGATTTGGGACGGGTACGGGTAGTTGTAAGAAATACCCGTTAGGGTTTGGGACGGGTACGGGTAATGCCTCAAAACCCGCGGGTACCCCGATTATATATATATTTTTTTATAAAATTTAATATATATTATATAATTTATATATTATAAGATGTTTTATATATTTAATTAATAGTTATAAGTTTTATTTAATCATATTTATTAAATATTTATTTAAAATAATAGAATTTATTTTATATTTAATTAATAATAATGTGATTTTTATTATTATAATTATTTAGACAATAAAAAATATAAATATATATAAAATAAATGAATATTAAACGGGTATGGGTACCCGCGAGTATTGCTAAACGGTAATGGGACGGGTACGGGTACCATAATAAATTTTTTAAACGGGACGGATACGGGTATGGGTAGTTATTTTTTAATCGGATACGGATATGGGTACCCAAAATAAGTGGGTACCCTACCCGTTGCCATTCCTAGTTGCGACTCCATAGAAGAGAAAGGAGAAGGAAAGAAGAGGTTGACGTCCCGACTCCATAGAAGAGAAAAAAGAGGGAACATTAGAACGACGTAAGGCAAGAGAAATAAAAAAGACATATGCCTATAAATTCTAAAGCTGCAAACGTGGGTATTCCTAGAGTGCAGATGCATGCACTGTCGCCGGAGATGTCAACATACTTCTCAAACTGCCCCCTTCGACTACACTCCGCCTCCATACAAGGGCCCATTGCCGACGAACTCTTGGCGAAGTGGAGGGAGTTTCTCAGCCCTTCCATGTTCCATGTTCTACTTTTACAGCAAACCTGCGAGTTATACACTGCAACTCATCACTTCTCTTCTTGCACTGTTATTTCAATTTTCCAACAATTTGACTTAATCACTGCCTAATATAGGTGAACATTGTCCATGAAAAGACGCAGTACTTGTTCGACGAACATGTGTTGTTTCGGTTGCAGCAACTGAACACATATGCTTGTTCGGTTGCAGCAACCGAACACCATATGAATAAGAAATCTTAAGGTGTTCGGTTGCTTCAAGCGAACAAACATATGAATAAGAAATCTTAAGGTGTTCGGTTGCTGCAACCGAACAAGAATATGATTGTTGTTCATATGCTTGTTCGCTTGCAGCAACCGAACAACTTAAGATTACTTATTCATATGCTTGTTCGGTTGCTGCAACCGAACACCATATAAATAAGAAATCTTAATTTATAATTTATAAAGGGGTATTTACGTCTTAACAAATATGGGTATTTTAGTCCTATAAAATTTATGGGGTATATTTATTAAAATTGGGGGTGCAAATAGCTACTCCATTTTTTTAATACCTATATGAATGGAGCTAGTCAGAACTCGTACGAGATAACTTATACACAACACCCTCACTAAACGTAATATTTTAATACATAAAATTTTCATACCCCCTCCCCTCTTGGCATATACTCCTACTTTGATGGGTATTATAAATATATATATATATATAGTATGTTGAATATATTAAGTATGTATGATTTTTTTAAAAATAAAATATATGGGACACGGAGAATATATATTATTAAGTCCCATAGGTTTGATCATGTAGAATTTGACCATTGAATGATGGGTACAGAATCAATCAAAACGAAAGAAAAAAAAAGAAGAGAAAATAAATTTTCTTTTTTTTTTATAATTTAAGAAACTCTACCCATCTATTTTAAATTGGGGCTTGATATGGCTCGAAAACTCAACTCGTTTTGT
The DNA here is from genome assembly GCA_023678885.1 of Pogostemon cablin. NCBI lineage: Eukaryota > Viridiplantae > Streptophyta > Magnoliopsida > Lamiales > Lamiaceae > Pogostemon > Pogostemon cablin. The sequence goes on from CM042989.1 coordinate 1,730,181, forward strand.
TTAAGGAGCCGGGTTGAGTTCGACTTGAGAATTATTCATTTGAGCTCGAGTTCATTATAAGCTCATTTTCTAATCGAGTCGAACTCAAGCTCAGCTCAAATAAACTCGAGTATGTAATACTCATACTCGCCCGACTCGTTTGACAGATCCAAGTAAAATAGATCTTTACCTTTATTTTTATTCATTTAAACCATTTTTATTTAAGAAAAAAATTATATTAGCCCTTCGTCTTAGTGGCTCTCAGTATATATATATTTCATTACTTCATTTAACTCATTTTTCTTACTTTTAATTAGAGTAGATTTTTTAACATCATGTAATACTTTGTCACACATTTTAAAATGAATTACAATTTTAAATGTAATATTAAATTAAAGTATGATATATTTCCTTTGTGAGTCTCTCTTCACATATATGAGTATGTGGAGATTTTAAACAATCCATTTTTTAGTTTTAAATAATTAAGACAGTGAAGGAGTATTTTGAATAATTCAAAAAAGTGAATATTAAATTATTTAATTTAATTAATATAGTGTAAAATGTACCTAATGTTTTTTAGCATTGTGCTTGTGACAATGTTTTAGTTAAGTACTCCTCTTGTCCAAAAAAAATCCTTCACTTCTTTTTATTTAATGTAAATTAAGAAAATTGTTATCTATAGGGGTGTTTTTTTTAATTTGTAATAAAAGATTAATAATAAAATATGTTAAATATGAAATATATATATATATATATATATAATTATTATTATGTCAATCATATTAAAGTAAAAATAAATAAATAAACAAAATTTTAGAACTTTAAAGTTTAATATATAAGGTACTAATATTTCTTATAGGTTGGAGGAGTGTCTCAAATGTGAATTGCCCAAAATAATTGAATCTCATGCAACTCAAATTGCTAACTAATCCATTTATTAGATTGTGAAGTGACCTTCTTTACGAAATGACACACCTCGCTTAAGTTTTACATAAGTAAATTATTTAATATTTAATTAAGTCACTCTAAATGGTGTATCCCACCATTTGGGGCCCCCACTGCCCCTGTCCTGGGGATTGGTGGAGGAGGTAAATCGCAGGATGTGCCTCAAGTGACTTATAGAGAGGAGTCACAGTTTAACTTGCGCTTGCATGTGTAATTTTTTCATAAATGAATTTGCTACGCCTGACTTTGATACCATGTTAAATGTGGTCATTTAACATAAATAGATAATAAAATTGTAAATTTAAAACATTTATCCATAACCGCAAATTTGTATTACAGCTTCTAACTGTGACAATTACATGTGTTTACTTGATAATTAGGTTACGAACTTAATTAGTAAATTAAGATAATTTAATTTAATTTAATGAATGAATATCATTTTGAATCATTCCAAGTTAAACACATTGTTATTGTCAGGAATTACCAAAAAAATAAAATAATAATAATAATAAGTAAATAAATAAATAAATTAAATTGTTTACATCTAACATGTTATTTATTCTTCCAATTAATGTCATCTGACAATTTTATAGAACCAGATCATAGCATGCATTGAAGCATGTTTGGCAATTTGTACTCTGGACTGAGAAATATAGCTGGCTTCTGCTAGTACTACCAATCATAACACGTGGAGAACCCAAAATAATTAAAAGAATAAATACAATAGTTTTATTCAACTCCTATTATATTTATCTCCCCTCACGGGTTTTGAATTTGAGATCTTTGGTAAATTTACTCTGAGGGATCTTAAGTCCTCACTACTAAGCCAACCTCTTGGGGTTACTACAAAATCTTTATTTGAAGTAAATATTTGAAAATAAATAAAGAACCTTTAACTTCGTATACTGAAACCTTTTCTTTTTAATTTTAATTTTATTTTAATTCATTAATATTATTAATTGTAATTATATTTTTTAAGTTAACACTAAAAATCAATTATTTGATCCTATTAGCTAGTGCTGTTCGCGTGCAATTTTCTTTAACTATTAGTTATATTTTTAATAAGGAATAAGTACTAATAGGTACACACTTTTAACCTAAATTACTATTAGATATATTGAATTTAAATAATTACTCTCAACTACAAAATATTAAAGTAAAATACCAAATATAACCTTATACTCAATACACTTTTAAACCAACAACCCTACCCCACACCCACCCACCGGAGTTGACCGGCCGTTGACCGGCGTTGACCTACCGTTGACCGGCGTTGACCGACGAACTTGTGCAAAACAATTATGCAAAATCAAATTGTGCAAAACAATTGTGCAAATATATAGGGGATCGGGCGTTGACCGGCAAAATTGTGCAAAATAATTATGCAAAATCAAATTGTGAAAAACAATTGTGCAAATATATAGGGGACCGACCGTTGACCGGCCGTTGACCGGCTGTTGACCGGCGAAATTGTGCAAAACAATTGTGCAGAATCAAATTGTGCAAAACAATTGTGCAAATATATAGGGGTATTTATGGTACTACAGTCATAATTATGTAGTTATGAGTAATAGTGCTTTGAGTCATGTAGTTAATAGCAATTATGCATTTTTTTTAGCTAATAGTAAGTGACCCTTTTAATAATATATATTATAACTATTATAGTAGTTAATAACGAGTATATTTTACTCTAATATATATACTGCACCTTTGTTATAAGCATTATTAATTTATTGATTTTTTAGGGTAAATATAATTTCTTTAACTAATCAAATAAAGCGGAAATTTAGCACTTCATATCTCATTTTGTATCTGGATTTTAATCTCTACTAAAATTTTATAATGTTTCATTGGCATATGGCCGGTGTTTGCTTTTCGACATACATTAAAGAATATAGGAGTAATATTAAAATTTTGTATCTGGATTTTAATCTCTACTAAAATTTTATTAATGTTTCATTAGTTTCATTGACATATGGGTGTTTGCTTTTGGACATACATTAAAAAATATAGGAGTAATATTTTAATGTGGAAATAGTTGAGAGAAATAATATTTTAATATAAAGTGTGTATGTGTAATAACGTAATGTATGGGCTATGAAAAGATGAGTAATTAATTTGTGTGAGTCCCTTAAAAAAATACACATTTTATATTGAAACGGATAAAAAATATTAAAATGCAATGAGACGGAGTATGTAATATATTTATTACATGATAAATTTTTTTATTTTAATTTGAATAAAAATGTAGTACCATTATTAATTTATAGAAATAGATATAGGAGCATGTGTATATTCAATGTATGAGTAGGGAGGGTGTGGAGTTCACCATACTCCCTATAGCTAGTCCTATGGTTACCTTAAAGGCATAAATGACCAAAAACACAATTTTTATTCTTCCATTTTCTAAGAGCAAATGAAGAATTAAAATATGGTGCATTAAATGAAATCTGACAAATGATAATTATGAATATTCTCCCTTTTATGAGAAGAGAGAGACGGGCGATATACTCAACACCCATGCATGCAGGCTAGTCTAGGCTATGTGACCTTGAATAACCAAATTACCCAAACACTACTTATTTTTATTAATTTTCAGGTGGGAATAAATGGCAATGATTTAAACTAGACATCTATTGTTAAAGAATAATATTATTAAGAGTATTATTTTTATATTACACATCCATCCATTGATAAATAATTTTGTTGACAACATTAATATAGTACCATCAAAATTTCTATGGCATCTCATTTAACTCCCTACATTATACCCATCATTTAAAGTTGGACAAAAATAAATTTTGGAAGTCCTTGTATATTAAATTATTATATATATATGATTCTTTTATTTTTTTATTCACTTGTATAGTCAATTAAATAAATTTAATTATTTAAATTTTATAATGATTTTTCACAATTTTAAAGTATTATTGTGTAGCATTTTCTTATATTCTCCATTGTGAAAATTTATTTATTTGAATTTTACGACGATTTTTCACAATTGAAAGCATTTTTTTTATATATACTCCCTCTGTCTCTAGGTAAGAGTTCCATTTTACCATTTTGATTGTCCCATCCAAAAGATCTCATTTCTTTTTTTTGGACATGTGGGACCCACCTACACCCACTAATACAATTAAAATATAGGAGCCACACACCCCACTATACATTGAATAATAATACCTCTTAATTCACGTGCCCAAAAGTAAATGGAACTCTTACCGAGGTACGGATGGAGTACTAAACAATATAGTACTAATATTGAGCTAATTAGTGATGAAAATCATCTACTGTTTATTTATTAAATATAAAATCCACATTCAATCAATCAAATATTGATACGTGTCACCCAAGTATTTGATGAATTCTTATAAGATACTCCTTCCGTCCCAATAATACATTCGCGTATTCTTGGGCACGGAGTTTAAGAAAAGTAACTTTTTGGTGGTGTGATGTAAGAAAGAGAAGGGGTATTTTGGGTAATTGAGTAGAATAAAGTGTATGATATAGTTGACTTTGACTAAATTGTGTGTAAAAAGAAGGTGGCATTTTTGTAATATTGTAGTATTGTAAGGTTATTGATATTGTGTATTGTTTCCATTTTTAGGGGGCGAATGTATTCTTGGGACGGACCAAAATGGAAAGGGCGAATGTATTCTTGGGACGGAGGGAGTATAATATATAGCTAGTCAGAACTTGTACGAGACAAGTCATACTCCTCACTAAACTAATATTTTAATACATAAAATTTTCATACTCCCTCCCCTCTTGGCAGTTGGCATTTACTCCTACTTTGAGGGGTATACTATCCTTCCGTTCCAGTATAAATTTTTTTTATGAGTGGAGCTATTGTGCACCCGAGTGCACTGAGCACATTTCGTGTGCCTTTGTAATTTTTATGCACCTTTCTAATTTAAATCCCTAGCAATACATAGGTTTAAATAAGATTGGAGGGTAGGGTTGTATTCACATGGGGATACGGAGTATCCCTCCGTGTCCCCGGGGGCGCAGGAACTTTTGTCTTTTTTTATTTTAGTCCGTCTCAAAATAAAGTATACATTTTCCTTGTTGGTATAAGGGATTCATGCAAAACAATTATTATATCCACATTTGGCCCACCTAATACACTTTTACAACTACCCATTATAAATTTAAATATTATTTTTCTCACTTCATTACACATTTAAATATTATTTGTGAATACAAGATTTGCAATGGACTAAATTATAATAAAGAAATAAAAATCACAAGCTAACATCAAAATAAACAAATCACACATAATTGTGTAGATTTAAAAGTTTTTTTTAATCCCATAACATTTTAAACTTTAAATTTTGTCCAAAAAAAAATATTTATATCAATTTTGTCCCATAACTATGAGTTTTATTTCAATTTTGCCCATTTTTCGCCGAAACCCTAGATTTTCGCCAAAATCCCCAAATTCATCAGTCATGTGCAACGCACGAGACCAATTTCCGGCGAAAATTGAGGGTTCCGATGAAAATTAGGCAAAATTAAAATAAAACTCATAGTTATGAAACAAAATCAATACAAATATTTTTTAAGACAAAATCTAAAATTTTAAATAGCTATGAAAAAAAAAAAAACTTCTAACTCCACATCTAATTAACGTAAAGATAGTGTTTCTTCTTTTCTTCTTATTGGAGTGGAGTATTATTATTTATTTTAATGAGGGATGGCCCCTTTTTTCGGTTAATTTCCTTCCTTTCTTCTTTTCCATTTGCATATGGAGTATTTATGTTAAACCTTTATCTTACTTTAGCTGACCATATTCCCTTTATACATAATTTGTTTTAGATGGAGATAGGATTCTGGATTTTTATTTGTAAATTCATTTTGAATTATCTTTTAGTTTTTAGCTGTTTATAATTTGTTTTATTAAGGTGTCATTTTAACACCGGAGCAGTTTAGTTCGAATTTTTCAATTGAAATGGTAATAAATATTATTAGAAAGATCAATATAAATGATTTAAAGTTTAGGGTTGAAAGTGATTGAAAGTGATTAAAGAATAATAAATAATTATTAAATCAATAAGAATAATTTAGAAAAATAATTCCCTTTAAATTAAAGGAGCATCAATAATAATGGGAAATTGAGAATTAGTATACCTCTATTCTTATTAAACCTATACAATAACCCAACAAAGTATCTCCTATAATCATATGGGAAATGACCATTTAACCCCTCATATTATCTATATTCTTTAATGATCTATATTCTTTAAGGGAGAAAGGGTAATTTAAACCCGTTAAATTATTTCATGTGATCAACTAAACCCTATATATTTCTTGACATTGAAATTCATTACCTCTTTTTAAGGGAGTCAAATGAACAATCCTTTTAATCCATCGAATAAAAAAAAAGAACAACATTTTTATTATTTTTTTCTCAATTTCTATGGCATCTCATGTAACTCCTTTCATCATACCCATTATTTAAAGTTGGAAAAAAAAATTGAAGTCCTGGTATATTAAAGTACTATATACTATGATTTTTTTTAATTCACTTGTATAGTCAATTAAATAAATTTAATTATTTGAATTTTATAATGATTTTTCACAATTTTAAAGTATTATTGTGTAAGAATTTTCTTATGTATTCTATTAAAATAAATTTATTTATTTGAATTTTACGATGAGTTTTCACAATTGAAAGCATTTCTTTTTTATATACTAAACAATGTAGTACTAATACTATATAGCTAATGAAAATCATCTACTGTTTATTTATTAAATATAAAATCCACGTTCAATAAATCAATATTAATACGTGTCACCCAACTATTTGATGAATTCTTTTAAGATATATCTATATGAATATAGATAGTCAAACTCGCACGAGACAACTCATATAAGACACCCTCACTAAACGTAATACACCCTCTGTCCCACGTATTTTTACCCACTTTCCATTTTGGGGTGTCCCACGTATTTTTACCCATTCCATTTTTGGCAAAAATACATAATATTTTATTATATATTTTTTACAATCCCAACAACTTTAATTACTTTTTAACACTTTATTCATCATTCCCAATAACTTTATTCACTTTTTCTTTTTAAATTACTAATTTATCCATACTTTCTCTTACATTATATATTAAAAAAATAAAACGTCTTAATTTTCGTGCCCGTACAAACGGGTAAAAATACCCGGGACGGAGGGAGTATTTTAATACATAAAATTTTCACACCCCTCCCCTCTTTGGCATATATTCCTACTTTGAGGGGGTATATATAAAAATAGGGAAAATGTGAAATTTGGTCCCATAAAAATTCTTTTAGTTCAATTTTAATCCCGTAGAAATTCACTGATCCTATAACTAGCGATTTTGGTCTCATAAGAATATTATAACCAGAATTTTTTTTTAATTTTCATTTCAAATTAACTTAAATTATTATAAAATACTAAATTTATATTATTTTCTATCTTTCAACATAGACATAGTCCATTATACGACAATTCCCCTCCGTTTTCTCTCTTAATAAACATTATATTAGTTTTCTGTGTGAATTATTTTTTGTAAATTATGGAATCAAATCTACAAGTTGCCATTTTGATCTTGCTAACGGTTCAGAATATTTCGTTAACTATTAATAATTTTTGATGAAAAATTCATATGGAACTAAATCTGTTAATTTGGAACCTTTTGGATATTGCGTAATTTTTACGGAATCAAAGTGTAATTTTCCCTATATAAATAATAAAGTATGTCGAATGAATTAGGTGTGCATGATTTTTTTTAAAGTAAAATTTATAGGACGGAGAGAATATAAAGGGTAAATTACCCCCTCAACCTTTCTTTTTGTTTATTTAAGCCAATTTATTTAAGAAAAAAAATCATATTATTCCTTCATCTTATTTCAGGGCCTCTCTCTCTATATATTTTGTTCATTTAACCCATTTTTCTTACTTTTAATTAGATTATTGTGTTAACCATTCATTTTTTCTTTGTGTGAGATCGTATTACGGACTCTCTATATATTTTGTTCATTTAACCCATTTTTCTTACTTTTAATTAGATTATTATGTTAACCATTCATTTTTTCTTTGTGTGAGACCGTATTACGGTGATATCATTTTATATTTTTGTAATTAGTCATCAGTTATAAAATGTTATTATTTTTTTAAATTTATATTATAAATTATTTATAAAATAGTTCATTATATTGCTTATTGAAGTATTAATTTTCATTAATGACGTTGTTTTTTTTTATCCGTCTTAGCAACCTATTATACATAAAAATACTCGATAAAAGGGTTATATTATCCTTTAAAAATTAATAAAATTAATGATAAAGCGACATTACAAATTTCATATCTCCTGAAAGTGTGACGGATGGGGGAGTTATTTGATAGAAATTGACACAAGTCACGTGAAAGGTGGAAAGACCTCGCCTAACTTAAATTAAATTTGAATGGATGACAATTATGTAATTATATGGAACTTTTATGGTATTAAGTGTGGCACCATTCACGTTTACTTAAAAAATATACTGACCCCAAAGATATACTTTCATGTAAATCAAGCCAAAAATGGTAATATAAATATACACTCTACTAAGAAACAAAAACTCCATTTAATTATGAGGAGAGAGAGACGGTGATATACTCTATACCCATGCATGCAGGCTCTGTTACATTGAATTAGACATATATTGTAAAAGGAATAGATTAAATATAGTGTGCACCCGGGTGCACACGAAGCTTCGTGTGCACCCACATACAAATATAAACAAAAATATATACAATTATGAATAAAAATGTGTACAATTTAACACTTAATTTTTTTAATGAAAAATTGAGTGTAAAAAATATACAATTATTAAAATACATGTATACACTATTGAATAAAAAGTTATACACATATGAATGTTAGTTTTTTTAATGAAAAACTTATTGTGAAAAAAGTATACAATTATTACAAAACATGTATACAAAAGAGAATAACATGTATACAAAATAGAATAAAAGGTTGGGTGCAAGGTTGCACCCGGGTGCACCTAATATACACTCAAAGGAATGTTATCAAGAGTATTATTTTTATATTACACATCCGATCTATTGTTAAATAATTTTGTTAACAACATTAATAATTTAATATAGTATCATCAGAAAATTTTTCATCATATAGTATTTATAAACTAAAATAATATAACACATAACTTTTTTTAAAAAAATTAAAAATTAAATGTAAATAAATCACCTAAAATTATAAATAATTTAAAATACTAATATTAAATTATAAAAATAAATAAAAAAAATACATTTATAAGAAATGATGATTTTGAGTTTATAACCCTAGAAAAACTCATTTTTTAGTTTTCCCAACTTAATAGTGGTGAAATTTTTATCATTATAATTAATAATTTAATTTTCACATGTACATTACATTGATCATTATATGATTACAGATATGTTTTTTTTTCCTTTTAATCCAAAATTTCATTTAAAAAGGGTATAGGTGCAACCACATAAAAAAAAAAATTCCTTCTCTGATTTTGTATGGACATCTCAGCTCATAAATTTATACTTTATAGCCAACCTTCTATCTGTGTCAGTGTCTCTTCCACTCCAACTGTGAGATTGCAGGCTCGAAACACCTTAGGCCTTCTACAATGGTTCAACACAAAAAGCAGGTTATTTTATCCACATCATCGCCACCTCAAAAGTAAAAAATTTCTACCAACAAAATAAAACACTTCCCCAACAATAAACACAAAAAGTAAGTTTTTTGGGGATCCACATTTTTTTATTTTCATTTAACTTAATTTGTCAACTACCCAACAAAAGAGTGGGTACAGAGTCAAAGAGTGGTGCGCGGGCCCATGCCACGGACGCGTGAGGAGAACTTGCTGTGCAGTTGGTTGGTGTCACCCACTCTTCTGTCTTCCACTCTCTTCCATCGGTAAAAAACCTGGGTATTATACATACTACCCAACAAAAAACCTAAACATCTTCCCAATTGAAAAAACCAATTTTTAAGTTTTTTGTAAAATTGACACGTCAATAAAAAAAACCTCCGTTGGGGGAGGCCTTAAAATAACCAATCATAATTTTTACTCTTCGCAGATGAAAAATAAAAGCAGGGTAATGCATTAAATGAGATGGGACAAATGATAATCATTCATGAATATTCTCCCTTTTTATCTCCTGTGCCCTACTATATGTCAACCCAAATTCCCTATTCCAATACGGTATTCCACTATCTATTCCATAACTTATTTCATATTAAAAAACTATACCCTAATTAATGACCAGTAAACACTTAGGACATGTAGCGAAAATTTGGGCATTAATTACGACACGTGACGAGATTATAATACATGGAATAGGAGATGAAACATAGAATGAAATAGGTGATCCCATTTGACTATATGTATGCTGGAGTAATAAAGAAAGCCTAGTTATATTTGGATCACTTTAAAGTTAGATAGCTTCTTTCTAAATTCTAAACAATATATGTAAAATAAATCACTGAAAAGAATAAAGATAAAAAGACAAATAAAACTTAAACTACTAATATACTTAAAATATATATAATTATTTATCAACGAAATTGATTTTTTATTATTAAAAAATATATAACAAAATAAAAATATGTAATTATTAGAATGAGACGGAGAGTACATCCTTTGAGTATTTGGTTTCAGAGGGAGTAATCACTCATTAGGATGAGTGTGATCACATAGTCACAATTTCGTATGTACTCGCTCCTCCATATTACTACAAAAACTGAACCACGAATATTAAGAAAATGTTTTTTTTATTAATTCTACTAAGAAAATGCTGATTTTATATTAACTTTATTCATTAGTGTATACTCATTTTGTCATATTTCAATCAGTATATTTTTAATTTGAATGTCTCATTTTAATTTTTACATTTTTCTTTTTTTCTTTTTGATAAATGAGATTCATACCAAATAATTAGTATATCTCTATGGAATAACACACAACACTAACATAATTACTCTCTCTGTCCCACACCTATTTTTACGCACTTTTTATTTTGGATTATTCAACGTATTTTTATTCATTCTATTTATGGTAAAAATACTTAATATTTTATTACTTACTATTTACAATCCCAACAACTTAAATTACTCTCTCCGTCCCCTTGAAATGTATCCGTCTTTTTGGACGTGGATTAAGAATTATAATAATTTATATAATTATTAGTAATTCGTTGATAATTATAAATGGATTGAATTCTGTTGTTAAAATAGAAAATAAATTCGTTGGCATTCCGTTGCTAAAACAAAAATATCATTTTTGTTGCTAATTTATTGGTAATTATCAACTGATTGAATTCCATTAGTAAATTTAGTTGCTAAAAAAATATTTTTTTAATGTGAGAAACATACATGATTAAAGAAAAATTTCGAGTTTATAACACTAAAAAAACTCATTTTTTCCAACTTAATAGTGGTGAAATTTTTAATCATTAATAATTTAATTTTCACACATTGATCATTACATTACATATTTATTTTTTCCTTTTAATCCAAAATTTCATTTAAAAAGGGATAATGATATGGATTCACTCAGAGAAGGTTAGCAGGTTTAACAACATACACGCATAGGGGGTATAGGGGTATAGCTAATGAAAAGTCGACTCAATATTATCATAGTACTAATAATATTTGTTTTTTATACTCCACTAAACATCTTACTGATTTGTTTTTGATCATTACACTACAGATTTGTTTTTTTATTGTACCACACTCATACGCATAGGGGGTATAGCTAATGAAAAGTCGACTCAATAATATAATACTAATATTTGTTTTTTATATGGAGTACTAAACATTTACTACTGATTTGTTTTTATCACAAACATGAGTGCAAATATATATACACCATTCTCTACGCAGTAGTAGTGCAAACTTGAATCACAAAAATGGGAAAAAAAAGAGAAATTACAGAAGAGAAGAAGGCTGAGGCTCTGAAACCCAGCTGGGATGTTTATCACCGGGAGCATGCTTCCGGTGAGGTTGCTTCGGGGTTAAAAAAGGCCATCCTGCAGGAGATTTCTGACCATTAAGATACTTGTGCCGGCATGTGGGAGATCGGAGCTCCTCTATGATGCTGGATTCCAGAACATTACAAATGTTGGCCATCTCCATCATGAGAGAAAGGAACGAGATCGAAAGACCAAACATGATATGGAAAGTGATGGCGGTTGATGATGATATCAGTACAAAGGTAAGCTTGTTCTCTCTCTCTCTCCCTCTCTTTAGTTTTAGTGCTTTCATCTTTTGTGTTTCGATAGGTCTATTTACTCCATCTTTTGCTTTCATCTTTTATTGCTCCATTTTTTGAGTGTTTAGGTTTTATCTTCACTAGATCTGGTGTTTGTTGTTTACTATCAGTACTAGATCTGTTTTATTACTCAATTTTCAGAGTGTTTGTTGTTTATTTTCACTAGATCTATTTATTACTCCATTTTAGTGTTTGAGTTTTATTTTTCACTAGAGTGTTGATTAAGTGATGTGGACAAGAATCAAGAAAATAACCTTCCAAATTCCATCCTTGGAAGTTACAGTCCTTATTTATCATTTGCATTCATTATTTCAATTTTCTATGTTTGAATACCTCTTCAAACTCTTTTCTTCCCTGTAAATGTGCTGTCAAAATGAATGAATTGTATTCAGAAATCTTATTTGAAATATATATTGAGTTTTAATACTCGAATCTCCTTTTCGTACGAAGAGCGTTTGTCTTCTACGATTACCTCCCGTGTCAGTCCTTGGAAGCATATTCTGAAGAAGAAGCTGGCGCATTATAGTTCCATCATCATAGATGACATCCTCGACCGCGAAGTCCCCAACCAATGCTGATTCACCCTGGATTAGCAAAAATCAAGTAATACCAAACAAACATCATTAATTGGTTACAGATGTAGCATGACTGACATAATATATTTTTCTGCAGTTGGGAAATTATGTTTGTTTTACAATCTATCCGATCCAACGAGGAATCTGTGTTGAAATACAATTAGTAATTTATATTTGAGTGTTAGGACTAGGATATATGATAAGTATATTCTAACAACAATAAAATTTTCACATCTAAAAAAATAAATAATTGAGACTTTTTCAACCTTCTTCACAATTCTCCCGCAAGAATTGCATCTTCAGCAATCCGTATCTTAGCATATTCTTTGGCAAGGTAGATATCTGTCATCAAATATCTGATGGCAGGTCTTAGATCATTCTAAAACAAAATAAGGGGATTAAATTTTGTCAGAATTAAAAAAAAAAATGTTCCACTAATAAAGTTTAATAAATAAAGTACCTGAACGGCCCAGGGTTCCATGCCCGCGTCATTTGAAATCTAAGAACAGCGTTATTTATAAAAAAAATAATAATAATAAAATCGTTATTTGTATGCTATGAAATATAAATAAATGTGTAAATAATGTTAGAAAAACTAATTTAACCTTCAAGATTTTCTTTACTGATTCCATATCAAAATTCTCATCCGCTACCCGGGTGAGCAATTAAGTGCTGGGTCCTTCGGTAGGCAGCGGGGAGGGGCGTGAAGTGCTGCCTCTGTTGGTAAGCAAAGAAGTAGAGTAAAAATTAAATATATAAATTATATATACATAAGAAGCTAGGGAATTGAAATATATACTTTTTTTTTTCCGGGATTTGATTGCTGTCACACCCGGGTTGATTGCTTGATCGACCACACCCGCTGGTAACATACGTTTGATTTCTTCGGCGGTGAAATTTTGATAGCTTGGATCAGGAAAAATTTCGAAGAAAAATTCAAAAATAAATTAAGGATATAGACTGACTAATATCATATCATAAATAAATAAATTAAAGAATGAAGATGATGGATTTCTATACCATCAACAGTCGTGCGACGTTGAACTTAGAAAAAGTATACCACTGCCCTGGTTCCGTGCAAACTAGCTCATCTCCACGGCGAATTCGCTCATGGAATTTAATAACGGATCATTTGGAGGTTCAAATTTTAATTTTACAAAGGGTAACCAAAAGAAAAGTACTTACAGGAGAAACAACGAACACAGAGAACCAATCCTTGAATGGTGGTTGGCCATCAGTATCTAATAAAACATAAGTGTACTCACATGCAAAGTCCACTGCTCCCACTAATTCCAACTGGACCCTTCACCTAGGAACGAGTCTCGCAAAATTCTCTCTCGGAATAACTATACACAGCTCCGGAGCGACCAACTTTCTATTGACATACTTAAAGCGTCTGTTGTATTCAACTTTGAGTGCAGAATAAAGGTCTACACACTATATAATTGAATCAAGTTAGACTAGCAATAATCTAGCAAAGGGAATTAATTAATGTAATACCTGATCAGAAGCAATTCCTTTACCCTTGTACAATACATGGGATATCGCACTAATGTAGGGTTGCCTCTGGGTAACCACTACAAAAGAATCATTTCTTGGGATAGCTTGGGAGTACCATGCATAGCAGACCTCCAAGAGGAGTCTGCTATGGCATCGGCATCGCTGATTTCCATAGTATGCCCCGTGCGAAAAGTATGGAACAGTTTTACTTCCAAAGAAAAAGTAAACATCAGCATCTCAAATGTTATGTTTACAAAATGCATATGCAAATTTTCAAAGTCAATTTTATAGTATATAGTATACATTTATATACCAACTTTATTAATCCAAAATTTACACGCTTATCATATATTCTTTCACCTTAACCAATTTTCTTTTCCTTATTTTCTCTTATCTAATCTAATCTCTCACATCAATTAATACACCTTTAATGACCACTTATATATCACTAAAATAAAATTAAAGGTGTATTAATTGATGTGAGAGATTAGATTAGATAAGAGAAAATAAGGAAAAGAAAATTGGTTAAGGTGAAAGAATATATGATAAGCGTGTAAATTTTGGATTAATAAAGTTGGTATATAAATGTATACTATATACTATAAGATTGACTTTGAAAATTTGCATATGCATTTTGTAAACATAACATTTGAGATGCTGATGTTTACTTTTTCTTTGGAAGTAAAACTGTTCCATACTTTTCGCACGGGCATACTATGGAAATCAGCGATGCCGATGCCACAGCAGACTCCTCTTGGAGGTCTGCTATGCATGGTACTCCCAAGCTATCCCAAGAAAGGATTCTTTTTGTAGTGGTTGCCCAGAGGCAACCCTACATTAGTGCGATATCCCATGTATTGTACAAGGGTAAAGGAATTGCTTCTGATCAGGTATTACATTAATTAATATATATAGTGTGTAGACCTTTATTCTGCACTCAAAGTTGAATACAACAGACGCTTTAAGTATGTCAATAGAAAGTTGGTCGCTCCGGAGCTGTGTATAGTTATTCCGAGAGAGAATTTTGCGAGACTCGTTCCTAGGCGTAGGGTCCAGTTGGAATTAGTGGGAGCAGTGGACTTTGCCCGTGAGTACACTTGTGTTTTATTAGATACTGATGGCCAACCACCATTCAAGGATTGGTTCTCTGTGTTCGTTGTTTCTCCTGTAAGTACTTTTCTTTTGGTTACCCTTTGTAAAATTAAAATTTGAACCTCCAAATGATCCGTTATTAAATTCCAGGAGCGAATTCACCGTGTAGATGAGCTAGATTGCATGGAACCAGGGCAGTGGTATACTTTTTCTAAGTTCAACGTCGCATGACTGTTGATGGTATAGAAATCCATCATCTTCATTCTTTAATTTATTTATTTATGATATGATATTAGTCAGTCTATATCCTTAATTTGTTTTTGAATTTTTCTTTCCAGATTTTTCCTGATCCAAGCTATCAAAATTTCACCACCGAAGAAATCAAACGTATGTTACCAGCGGGTGTGGTCGATCAAGCAATCAACCCGGGTGTGACAGCAATCAAATCCCGGAAAAAAAGTATGTATTTCAATTCCCTAGCTTATGTATATATAATTTATATATTTGATTTTTACTCTACTTCTCTGCTTACCAACAGAGGCAGCACTTCACGCCCCTCCCCGCTGCCTACCGAAGGACCCAGCACTTCATTGCTCACCCGGGTAGCAGATGAGAATTTTGATATGGAATCAGTAAAGAAAATCTTGAAGGTTAAATTAGTTTTTCTAACATCATTTACACATTTATTTATATATCATAGCATACAAACAGACAACACTTTAGGAATCCAGTTTCTTAATCGTCTCTACTAAAAATACATCATATTTTAACTGAAATACTCTCTCCGTCCCCTTGAAAGGTATCCATTGACTTTTTGCTAATATTTTAATGTGTAGTGGGTAGTTGTATTAGTGTTGAGTGTGGGGTCATGTATAGTGGTTGTAGGTCACATCAGTCCAAAAAGTGAAATGAATGCTTTGTAATGGACGGACAAAAATTGAAAAATGGATACGTATCAAGGGACAGAAGGAGTACATTAATTACATTACATACATTATACATCAGTTCAGTTCTCCTGTTACATTTTGGTGTTACATTTCATGTTACGCACTGTTGGATGATTAACACGTACTCCCTCCGTCCCGCCCAAATGTCACCGGTTACTTTTTGTGCGTAGATTAAGGAGTATTATTATTTTATGTATAGTGAGTAGTTGTATTAGTAGTGAATAGTGGGCCACATGTGGTACTTTTTTACTAAAAATATAAAATTGAGACATTTGGATGAGATGCCCAATATAGTAAAATGATGACCTTTCGATAGAGGGAGTATGATATAATAGTACCCATCATTATTAAAGTATAGTATTAAATAAAGTACAAAGTTATAAGTTAGGAAAATAATATACTTCGCACTTTATTCATTGATTAAGAAGATTATATATATATATATATATATATTACTTAAAAAAAAGAATGATTTAACAAAATGTAATTTTGTTAATGTGTAAAAAGCGGATGCAAATAATTGGAAAACTAGGGGAGTATTGAAATAAAAAAAATAAAGTAAATGGAACCGGTCCATGGACCATAGTAGCTACAGTCGATAAAATGAAGAGACAATTCATTCATTTTTGTGGGCCTTGGAATGTTTTAGAATGGGCTTAATTTTTTCTTAACATGGGCTTTGGTTATTTAGTATCCGGGATGATTTGAATTGTAATCCTTCTTCTTCGGACAGCACCGGATTATAATTAATGGTCAGGAGTTGATGGTGTCGGAGAAGGGACATCGATTGCAGGTGGAATTTGTAAAATTTATAATATATTTTTTGATGTGTTGACTGGCCAAAGATTGCATTATATTTTGTTGCTTGTTTAATTTTAAGGGTCGCTTTGTATAAATTTTCTAATCGAAATGATAATAAGTATCATTAAGGAATTAATTATAATGGAAATGAGAGGTGTGGAATATTTATTGAACCAATGGAATAATTTAGAAATTTTGATTATACTGCACCAATTTTTATTATACTAAAGGAAGGTTTTCACCTAATGAGTGTCGCCTTCTCCAAGTAAGCCTTGATCAGTTGGCATGATATTGTAGATTTAATGTTGAGTTCATGTTCTTAGAGATTCAAGATTGAGATAGGTTTTCTGTACTCTTATTTCCATTTGACAGATATCATGACCACACACATCTTATGCTGATGTGTAATTTTATTCTTTTTTTTTTTTTTTGTAATCGAGTGCAGAGGGAATGCTTCACCTGTAGAACAACGACATGGGATGAAAAAATAATTTCAGAAGTAATAGTTAAGGTAATTAAACCTGTGTTTATGGTTAGGATTTGCGCTTATTTCTTGCTTTGGAAGTATGTGAAGTTATGCATCCTCACCTAATGATCTTTTTTTATTTTTTAGCTTTCGCCTCTTTCCCACAAGAGAGGCTTTATGTCATTAAATTAAAGTAATATCTCCACATAAACTTACTCAATTGTAATTGCAGTTTTTTTATGTATTATTCATTATTTGTTACCTCTAAATATTTTGATAGTGCTCACTAATACACTATATTCAGATATATACTGAAGCATGAGTATCCAGTACCTGTTTCTAGCGGCAACAACAAGTGAGTGAGAATTGCATGGCCATTCTAAAAGTAAGCAATCTTGATTTTCATCCGAACCTTTAGTTAACATCTCATTAACTTAAAGGGAGTACGTGTTAGTATAGTATATAATTGATTATATGGCTTCAGTTTTGGGTACGTTGGGTTCGATTCCGACCAGCAGCCGTGGCTGATCATGACTATAGGTCGAATTGAATCACCATTCTTCTCGGTAAGATCGTTCAATTGGTTGGTCAATGAAATTTTGGAACAATTTTGGTAATGCAATTTATACATTAAACGAAATCAAGAAATACTTTTTCTTTGATTGAATTTATTTTATCAAAAAAAATAAAAAATTAGTAATTCAATTTCACTGAGAATGTGGGAATCGTGGATGTTGTAATGCTAGAAATGAAGTACTTTTTAGCTTTTATAGTAGCATGCATTGATAATTTTAGAATTTGGTAGTTGATTATCATATATTATGTTGAAAAGAGAACAATACTCTGTTTGTATTTTAGTTTCTGCTGAAAATGTCACATGTCATCCTTGGAATTTCATTATTTGATCAACCCATGAAACTCTAGAGCTGATTATCTAATCACAATATTTGATTAAATTCCAGAATGTTTGATTAGGCTTAATTTCGCTCAAGATATCAAACATGAACATTAGAATAACAATTAGATTGAATAGAAGGATGATTAAATGTTAGAAATCTATTTAAAACCAAAAGTGGTTTCTGTGTCATGTAGAAGTGATAATGAGAAAGAGCTGTCTTATAGAGGATTAAATTTTGGTGCCACCAAACTGTAGCAAATCCCAGACACCCTCTTGATATTGATCACCACAAAGAAGTGATATTGAAAAAGAGCTGTCTTATAGAGGATATAACTTTGGTGCCATGTAACTTCAGCAAATCCAGACAGCCTCATGATAATGATCACCAAAAATTCTTCTGCAACAACTCAAAAGATGATCATCAAAAAGTTTGGAGCAATCGCCTTGGATGTAATGTAATAGGTTTAATTTGCTTGCATCCAGGATAGTTCAATTTTTTTTTTCTTCTTTTTTCTGAAACCAATAGTCCCAACCCAAAAGTGTGTAAGTCACAATATTCTAGAAAAAACTAATGCGCGCATATTTGAACATTTTTAGAATCTTGAACTCAAAATGCTTAATAATGACTTTAAAATACATGCATATTTTTAATTACTTGAAGTTAGTGATTTCAGAACCGGACCGGATCGGCCGGTTTTGACCAGGAACCGGTGCCGGAACCGGTCCAAAACCCCCATAAAACCGCTTTTGTGGTTAAACCAGGTAAAATCGGTTTGAACCGGTCCAAACCGGAATAACCGGCTGAACTGGTCAAACCGAAAACCACCGGTTCTCCTCTTTTTTTTCTTTTTTTTTAATTTTCATTTTTTCTTTTCAAAATTTTAAAACTTGAATCGTTGACTAATTTAAGAGCCAACAATCTCAATCTTAACAAGATAAATAAATGTGAAGAAGGAAGAGTGTTTATCTCTTTATATATAGAGATCCAATGCCCCTTCTCTCTATAAATAATCAATGTGGGATGAAAAAAAAGAAGGGAAAGCACGGACCTTTATATAGAATTCCAATACCCCTCATTTCTAGTAAGTAATCAATGTGAGATATATTGGATAAAAGAAAGAAAAGCATTTTATCAAACATAATATTTTACTACATGTACTTTTATAATTCATTATTTGTTTAACTTTGAAATAAATAAATTTATTTGCTTTATATAAAAAAAATTAAAAAAATATATTTTGATAAATGTTGATTAAAATTAGAATTAATAAATTTCTTTCCATTTTAGAATTAATAATTTTCTTTTTTTTTATTTCAATTTCAATATTCATAATTAATTTTCTTTTGATATATTATCTCTAATAGATATATATTTACACGTAAATTAAGTATGTTAATATAAAATTATATATAAAATGATAAATTATTAAATTATACATAAATACTAAGTTATATATAAAATAATAAAATGTGGATCTCCGGCTCGGTTATGAAAACACTGTTTGAAGTATCTATTATTTTGGCAAGATGCATTTATTATCATCTCACTTAAGAAGCAACAGGTTGGAATTAACAAGTTGTAATAGAATGTTAATTTGTGGATGTTTGGTAAGGGGTATTAGGTGTGGGTAATGGGGATCGAAAGTATTAATTGTCATTTTCATGTTTGGTATACGGTAAAAGGGATACAAATTTCTCAATCATTCTCATTTATTTAATAATTATTCCACCCCCTTCAATCAATTTCATTCTTATTGTCATTATTCGGAATGAAATTTGAATCAAACTACTCCTTCATAACTTAAAATAATATCGTAAGTGAAAAGAATATGAAAATAGCTTATGCAGTTTCTTCATCATACATTTTGCTATGTATAAGAAAATATCACCTTTGGATGATTTGAACACAAAAATTCATGACTACAGTGATAACAGTTGCATGATCATTAGAATTTCTTTATCATCCATTGATCCCAAACATGTCAAGAATTTATCATGGGGATTGAAATGAATGCAAGGCTACATACCTTAGTGATTGTATACATTGAGTTGTGATCCACTTGCAACTTCATAGACATGGCTAAGATATGCTAGTCTCTAAACTGTCTGTCAAAGGCATAGCGATATTAATGAATACATTTAAGACAACAGGCCCAGTGGAAAGAAATTACATTGATTGCTTCCTTTCCAAGTTTAAGCATTAATCGTTGGTTTGCAGGGAGAGAGCAGATCGACTCTTTCGATGTCTTGAGCCTCGGTATCGCAGTGAAGTTGTACAGGCACTTTCGTCAAAAGTAGAACAAATTTTCCACGAACATGCGTCCAAACTTGCAAAGCTTTTGGAGGATAAAGCTAGATGGTCCAGGTAATAAATGCATGTTAGTGAATCTGTTGGTTTTCATAATCCTCATTTAGCAGGATTTTATAGAATATATTTTAATACAGTTTTTTCGAGTTTCATTTTCTTTCCATTTGCTCTGTATTTGGACTCTTATTATTTCATTCCAAATCCTAAGTGTCCACAATTAGAGAATAATCTCAATCATATGAGTATTTGCTTTCTTTCTTCTGATTGTTTTTCAGCCTGTGTGCTTTCTGGCATGGAATGGACCAAAGTTCCCAGCGCCACTTGTCTCGTGAGAACACACGGACTATTTTTAAAGATGTCGTGAGGCAATTTTTCATAGAAAAGGAAGCGACATCTGCACTCATAATGGATTCATTGTACAGTGGTCTAAAGTCTGTAGAAATCCTGCATGAGATAAAGAGGAGCGGGAATATGATGGTGGGGATAAAAGAATTACCAGATCCTATAATTAGTAGAATTGACAAAGACACATTGGTTTTGTTGGATGACGCGTTGCTACTGCTCAAGCGAGCTGCTAAAGAAACTTTGCCACCAATGCATTCTCGGAAGCATAATAAGGTCAGGAGTTGTAACCCGATTCTGCATTCTACTCGAATTGCAGCTCGCAGACTTAAATCCCTCAATATTTTATTTTTTTTTAGAATGCAAGTGCTGGAGAGGATTTTATTATAAGCGATGAGAGGCGACTAACTGAATTGGGTCGCCGGAGTATTGAGGTTACCGTGTTAGCTCATGTATTCAGGTTTGCATTCTTATTAGCTGTGGCAAAAGTGGAAGGTTAAACCTGGATATTCTGTCACATTTGTGATTAATCAATCTGTGTAAAAGGAAAATAGAATTTGAATACCGAGAGTGGGTTGCTTTGGGGGAGGAAAAGAAGCTCATCTGTTCCGAGATGGAGGCGAAGGTGAGGTGTGGAACAACGGACAAGGAAAAAAACAAGTCTGTAAAAAAGCAGGTTTGAATTCCATTGTATTTGTGTACATGGCAGAGTCTAAGTAGGTGTTAGTGTTAAGTGGTTGATACTGGGAATTACTTACTCTGTGTATCAATTCCAGGGGAAACAGAAACGGACGGGATGAATGAGTGAAGTCTGCTGTATGAATTTGGACACACAATGCTTCTGTTATTACAACTCATATGTGGAGTGCATTTTCTTCTCTTCTTCTTATTTGTGGAGTGGAATATTATTATTTATTTTAATGAGAGGGATGGCCTTCTGTTAATTTCCTTCCTTTCGTCTTTTCCATTTGCATATGGAGTATTTATATTAAATCTTTGGAGTATTATTATTTATTTTAATGAGGGATGGGCCCATTTTCATAACCTCGTTCCACTCTATTTCGGTTGCACTTGTTTTTCCTTCCTGTCATCTTTTCCATTTGCATATGGACTATTTATGGTAAAGTTAAAACAATGATTTTCAAAACCGATTGGACCGGCCAGTTCAACAGGGAACCGGCCTCCAAACCGATCCAAAACTCCTACAAAACCTTTTTTTGAGTTGAATCGGATTGAAACGGTCAAAACCGATTGAACCAGTCCAACCGTTTTTTTAATTTTTTTAATTTTTTTTTGTTTTTCTTTTAATATTTTATATTTTTATATTATTTCACTTTTATTTTTTTTGTTTTAAAATATAATATTTAAATTTTGAATTAAGTTATGTGATTTTTCTGAAATGGTGCATAAGATGTATAGCAGTTTGAGTATAAATTGAGTATAAATTTTGTAATATGGTATTGAGAGAATATATAAAAATATGTATATGTATAAAGTATGAATTATTAACTATAAATATTTTATCTAATTATATTTTTATATAAATTTAATTTTTTCTTTATAAAATAATTTTGGTTATTATAAATATTTTTTAATGAATTGTAATATTATAAAATATAATTAAAAATTTGAAAAATTCAATTTTCCGATTGAATCGGTCCAACTGATTGAACCTCGAAGCACTGCATCCATCGGTTCAGCCTCCGGTCCGGTTATGAAAACACTGTGTTAAACCTTTATCTTGTCTTCTTTTCCATTTGCATATGGACTATTTATGTTAAACCTTTATCTTTGATCAATAGCCTTTACGCATAATTTGTTTTAAATGGAGATAAGATTTTGGGTTTTTATTTGTAAATTCATTTTGAATTATTTTTTAGTATATGGCTTTTTATAATTTTTTTTATTAAGGTGTCATTTCAATTAAAATGATAATGAATATCATTAATGAGGTTAATTATAATAAAATTAAAATTGATTAAAGAGTGAGGGGTAATTATTAATGAGGTTAATTATAATAAAATTAAAATTGATTAAAGAGTGAGGGGATAATTATTGAATCAATTGCAAATGAGTTACGAATTTTGATTCCCGCAAATGACATGAATAACGGAAATCTCTATTATCATTAATTCTACCCAATTACCCCAAACAACAAAGAATCTCCCAAAATTTTACAGGAAAATGACTATTTAGCCCTCATTATCTCATTAGATCAAATAGTCCCTAAAATGATCATGCAAACCATTCTTTAATGGAAAAAGGGTCATTTTAAACCGTTAAATTATTTCATGTGATCAACTAAACCCCTAAATATATTTTTTCTCATTGAAAACCATTACCTCTTTTAATGGTATCAAATGAACAATTCTTTTTAACCATCCATTAAGAAAAAAGAAAAAAAGAAAAAAAGAACAACAATGTTTTATTAACATAAAGCTTGAAACACTTTTGTTGGTCCTAATGTATTTGAATAGAGCCAATATTTTTCTAGAAAAGTAGTGTGATCTTAGCTTGGAAGGTAAATTTGTGTTGTTCCCTTATTTTGAAGTTGATTCTAAGAGAGGTGCTCAAGTTGGTTTTCATAGATTGAAAAATATGTGGTTTAGTTTTAACAATGTTTATTTTAGTTACTTACTAGCCTTCTTAAGATGTTGCATATTTTTGCTTCTTTTATATTACATGCTCATAGAACTTGTTTTGTAAGGAAGATTCTATTAAAATGTTGCAATGTTGTTGCAAGGGAAGATTACACGCATAACTTGTTTTAAATGAGATAAGATTTTTTATTTTTATTTGTAAATTCATTTTGAATTATTTTTTAGTATTTAGCTTCTTATAATTTGTTTTATTAAGATGTAATTTTAACACTGGAGCCGTTTAGTTCAAAATTTTCAATTAAAATGATAATAAATATCATTAAGGAGATCAATGTGAATGATTTAGGGTTGGAAGTGATTGAAAGAAAATGTAGTACTAATATTTAGCTAATGAAAATCATCTACTGTTTATTTATTAAATATAAAATCCACAATTCAATAAATCAATATTAATACGTGTCAACTATTTGATGAATTCTTATAAGATATACCTATATGAATATAGCTAGTCAAAACTCGTACGAGACAACTCATACAAGACACCCTCACTAAACGTACGACAACTCATACAAGACACCCTCACTAAACGTAATATTTTAATACATAAAATTCCATTCCCTCTTTGGCATATACTCCTACGTACTTTGGGGTATATATATAGGGTTAATTGCATAAAAAATCACGAACTTTCAACGGATTATAAATTAATTTTGACTTTTATAAAATTACAAAAAAAATCACGACTTTTCATATTTGTGCAATTCGCACCCATCGGGCAGCTGAAGGCTGCCCGACCGCTGACGTGGCTTTGACCTTGCCACGTCAGCTTTTAGTTGATTGAAAAAAAAACCCCAACCTTTACTTAAACCTTTACTTAGATAATACAATATTTTATTTTTAAATTTAAATTTATAACTAAAGATTATATTAAATATTTATTTTTATTTTGTATTTTCATATTAAATGTTATATTAAATATTTATTTTTTACAAAAACTTTTAAATTTTTTATTTATTAATTTTTTACTACTCCATAAAGTTCAAATGTATAAGTCTTTTATTTAATACAAAGTCTTTTTATTATTTAAGTATGAGATTGGTTTGTATAAATTAAATCTTAACGAAAATTTTTTCTCACTATAAAATTTGAGTTTATAAATTAATTTTAAATTATTTTTTTAATAAATTATAAAATTCCTTAAACATTTCATAGGTATATTTGTCATTCTTTTATATATAATGTGAAATTACGAAAAGATATTGAGACATGGCGAATACTTCGATTTTATAAATTATAATAATTTTATAATGTATAAAAATATTTTAAAAATTAAAAGAATTTAAATATTTAGAGATTGTGTAATTTTTTTACTACTTAATAGATATAATTAATTTTATTCACATAATTTAAGTAATAAACATTTATTCATATAATAATTTTATTTTTTTATTTAATAATATTTTAGAGTTTAAATTTAAAAATAAAATACTGTATAATTTTTTATTAGATGATGCAATTTAAAAATAAAATTAAAAATTTATGGTCTTTTTTGCCAAAATTTCAAAGGTTGGGATTAAATTGCAATTTAAGTAAATGTTGGGGTTTTTTTACAATCAACTAAAAGCTGACGTGGCAAGGTCAACGCCACGTCAGCGGTCGGGCAGCTTCAGCTGCCCGATGGGTGCGAATTGCACAAATATGAAAGGTCGTGGTTTTTTCTGCAATTTTATAAAAGTCAGGATTAATTTGCAATCCGTTAAAAATTCGTGGTTTTTTACGCAATTAACCCATATATATATATATATATATATATATATATATATATAATAAAGTATGTTGGATGGGTTAGGTATTTATGATTTTTTTAAGTAAAATATATGGGACGAAGAGAATATATATTATCTAATTATTATTAAATGTAATAATATATGATAAATTAATTCAATTGGGGCTCGATATAGCTCGAAAACTCAACTCATTTTGCTTAACGAGTCCAGTCGAGCTAAGCTCGAGAACTACTTGTTTGAGCTTGAGCTCATATATATATATATATATATATATATATATATATATATATATATATATATATATATATATATATATATATATATATATATATATATATATATATATATATATATATATATAAGCTCAGTTTCCTAATTGTGTCGAACTCGAGCTCACTCAAATATGCGATACTCAAACTTGCTCGACTCGTTTCACAACTCTTGCGGCTCGTCCGTGCTTTTCGAGGCGCTGCCTGTGACTCAGCATGGGATAAGGGGGCGGAACTGCTAATAAAATCATCTTCATTCTTGCTTGGAATGTGAGCACCTTTGGGCGGAGCTTTCTCAATCCCTGCTAACTCCTAGAAGAAAGAGATAGGAAACGGGTTTGGCCACCTGATTTGCATCAATGGGATTGAAGGGGGTTGTAAGTACATCTATGGTAGAGAAATAATGGATCTCTGGGATCGAATCTGCAAAATCTCATAAATTCTCCAACTTATCTTACCTGATAAAATTTGCCCTTAACCTTTCTTTTTGTTTATTTAAGCCAATTTATTTAAGAAAAAAATTATATTATTCCTTCTTCTTATTTCAGGGCCTCTCTCTATATATTTTGTTCATTTAACCCATTTTTCTTACTTTTAATTAGATTATTATGTTAACCCTTCATTTTTCTTGTGTGAGACCGTATTACAGTGAGATCATTTTACATTTTTGTAATTAGTCATCAGTTATAAAATGTTATTATTTTTTTTAAATTTATATTACAAATTGTTCATGAAATAGTTCATTGTATTACTATCACTTTTTATCAATGAAGTATTAATTTTTATTAATATTGATGCTATTATTTTTTATCCGTCTTATGCAAGGATTTACCATTGTCATATGTATACCATTCTCACCTATTATACATAAAAATACTCTATAATTTATGTATACCATTCTCACCTATTATACATAAAAAATACTCTATAATTTATTTATGGCATAAAAGGCTTATATAATTCTTTAAAAATTAATAAAATTAATCATAAGAGACATTACAAATTTCATATCTCCTGGAAGTGTTTCGGATGGGGGAGTAATTTGATAGAAATTGACAGAATTTCTGTGAAAGGTGGAAAGACCTCACTTTTTTGCCTAACTTAAATTTGAATAGATGGTATTAAGTGTGGCACCATCCACGTTTACTTAAAAAATATACTGAGCCCAATATATACTTTTATGTAAATCAAGCAAAAAATGGTAATATAAATATACACTCTACTAAGAAAAAAAGGGTAAATATCAAAATTAGTCCCGTAAGTATGACGGATTCCAACTTTAGTCCTTTTTTATGTAATTCTCAATTTTGGTTTTTTTTAATCCAGTTTTAGTCATTTTGGTCCAATTTTAGTTCTTTTGGTCTAGTTTTGATCATTTTTTCAAAATTTGATCATTTTTTGGTCCACTTTTGGTCCTAAATATATACACTTTCGGACCATTTTGGACATTTTTTTAACATAAAGGATTAAATTTGAACAAAAAAGGACTAAAAGTGGACAAAAATGACTAAATTTGAATAAAAAGGACTAAAAGTGGACAAAAAATGACCAAAATTGAGAATTACAAATAAAAAATGACTAAAGTTGGAATATGCCATACTTACGGAATCAATTTTGATATTTACTCAAACAAAAACTCCATTTAATTATGAGAAGAGAGAGACGGTGGTATACTCTATACCCATGCATGGAGGCTCTGACATTGAATAACCAAATTACCCAAACACAAATTCTTTTTATTAATTTCCAAGTGGAATAAATGGCAATGATTTAAACTTAGATATCTATTGTTAAGAATATTATTAAGGAGTATTATTATTTTTTATTACACATCTATTATTAAATAATTTTGTTAACATCATTAATAATTTAATATAATATCATCAAAATTATTTCATCATATAGTATTTATAAATAAAATAAAATAATATAACACAACTTTTTTTGAAAAAATTTAAAAATTAAACGTAAATAAATTACTAAAAGTTATAAATAACTTAAAATACTAATGTTAAATTGAGTATCAATAACTCAGCGCATACATATTCCTCAAAAAGCACACAAAACCTGCGCAATGACAAAAAAAAAATGTGTTTTATATGTGAAAATCGTCCAAATTTGCAAAAATTGGAAATCCTGCGAAATTCTCCAAATTTGCAGAGTGATAGTGTTTTCACTGTACAAATGGAGTTTATATTTGGTACGTTTGATTTGGTCCTGAATAAGAAAGGAGCGGACGCCCTCATCATGAATAATGTTGATTCTGGGCATAGGCACCTCCAAGAGGTGAGATAATGACAATACATGATTATAATAATTTTGAGAGTTAAACTGAGTTGAGTGAGTTGATTTTTGTGTGGTTTCAGGGTAGAAGAATTCTAAAAGATGACGGGAAATTCATGTGTGTCAACCTTGGAAGTTGCACTGCCAGGTACTAGATATTTGTGGTCTGTTACAATTACTAAACGTATACCAGTGGTGTGGTGGACCTATTAAGTTCATGTATATTTATACATTATGGTGAAAAAACATTATATCCATTATATTTTTTTAAATAGTATTAGTTTTCATATTTTTCATGCCATTTTATATAATTTTAATAATTTAATATTTAAACAACATTAAATAATTTTAGCTGCATGTTTGATTAATTTTTTTCTACTCTTTAACTAGTAAAACCAATTTTTCATATTGATTGTAAATTTTATGATATGTAATTAATTGAGTAAAGAATATAATTATGAGAGAGGGATTAGATTCATAATTCATTGTCATAAGACATTTTAAGATGTTCATTCAATTATAAGTTTAAGATAGAGCGCATATGTATTGCCAATAAAACATTTTCTCTAATAATTTTTTTTTTTACTCTTTAACTATGAAAACCAATTTTTCATATAGATCGTAAATTATATGATATGTAATTAATTGAGTAAAGAATATAATTATGAGAGAGAGATTAGATTCATAATTCATTGTCATAATGTGAAAATCGTACAAATTTTGCAAAAATTGGAAAATCCCGTAAAATTCTCCAAATTTGCAGAGTGATAGTGTTTTCATTGTACAAATGGAGTTTTATAATCATGAATAATGTTGGCATAGGGCACCTCGAAAAGGTGAGATAATGACAATACATGATTATAATAATGTGCTCTGATATCATGATGGCCAACCACCATTCGAGGAGTGGTTCTCTGTGTTCGTTGTTTCTCCTGTAAGTTTTTTCTTTTACCCTTTATAAAATTAAAATTAAAATATGAACCTCCAGATCCATTTAAAATTAAATTCCGGGAACGTATTAGCTATGGAGATGAGCTCGTTTGCACGGAATGAGGACAGCACTACACTTATTCTAAGTTCAACGGTGCTAGATTGTTGATGGTAAATTCATCATCTTCATTCTTTAATTTATATGTAGTATTTATTTATGATACTAGTCGGTCTATATCCTTCTCATTTTTAATTTTTCTTTTTTAATCCAAGCAGTCAAGGATGTCCTGAAGGTTAATTTAGTTTTTCTAACATTATTTACACATTTATATTTCATAGCATTCAAATAACGCTTTTATTATTATTTTTTTAATACTGTTCTTAGATTTCAAATGAAGCGGACATGCTACCATTGGCCGTTCTGTTACTTTCTTTATTAAACATATACTGTATATTAGTGGAACATTTTTTATTTTATTTTTATTCTGAAAAAATTTAATCCCCTATTTTGTTTTAGAACTAATCGTTATATTCTTAACCGTTGTATTCTCATGGTTTATATTGTTAAGTATATTTCTAAGTTTATTAACTACTTGTATGCAAACATTCACAAAGCGAGAGAAAAGAATCAATTTAGATTAAGCAAGAAATTAAAAAGATTTGTCTGTATAGTAGAGAATAGAAAAGAATGTAGGCCTAACATGAAATGGGATTTGTGATAGATATATATATTAGTTGAAAATCATTATAAGTACAACTTTTAGTTGGGAATCAAATCCTACATATATATCTGCCAAGATAACTAAATCTTAATGTTATTTATACATCATCAATCTGCTCTAAGAAAATCAAATGCTGTTATCTTTCCATTTCTTGAAATAGAATGATTCCCTTTATAGTAAAGCCTCAGAAGGTTTAGTGTTAAGTGGTTCATAGTAACAACAACTTATCATAGAGTTGTATGAATTTGGATACACAAACAACAAGTGTTTGGTTCAATAAAGTTAACATGTAATTAAGTTAATAAAACTTGTAAATGAAATAAGTAAGGGATGAGTATTAGAATTTCCTTATTTAATTCCATTAGTTTTATGGGATGTTGTAACTCATCTTCCCTCAATATTATATTTTATTGGGCTCCTTGCTTTTTATCAATGTGCTTAGATAGAAATTAAGTCCGATAAGTGCAATTAGTATATAAACTCTTTTATTTTTAACAATTTTTAAGGCTAAATAAATATTATTAACGTGATGTGAATCGATCACTTTCTTATTTTATTATTACTAATAGTACATTACTCCTTATGAGTCATATATTTTCTTCTCATTATTCATTAATGGAGTATTATTATTTTAATAAGGGCTGCCTCCATTTTCAGTTACCTCATGTCACTATTTAGGGAACTGAAAACGAAAAACTAAGGTATATATTTATGTAATGTGAATGCACTCTCTCTTATTTTATATGCACTTGGTCCTATAAACTATGTGAATGCAATTTTATGACAATTAAAATGTATAAGGATAAAAAAAAATCTGAGTTAGGGTTAAGAAAATTCTTATATGATTTTATTTTCCTCTATCTTCACTCATACATATATAATTCCTGTCCCGACAATGCTCCGGCGACTGCGGACAATATTCCGTAGTGGAAGTTGGCTTCCCGACGGTCAACTTGGGGTTGGGGGGTCGGGTTTTGGATCCGGATTCAGCTTCATCATTAAGCGAACATGGCGGGGCGGGGATGAATTCGGTTTATGAGAAGTTGACCCTCTATTTCCTTCCTTTCTTCTATTGGATGTATGTTAACCTTTATCTTAGTTTAGCAACTCAATAACCTTTTGTTTTTCTTACACATAATAAGGGTGGAGATTGGATGGGTTAACTTTTCACATAAGTATTTTTTAATTTGTAAATATATTTTTAATTTTTTTTATTATTTAGTTTTTTATAATTTGTTTTATTTTAGTGTCATCTAAACTTCACTTTGGATAACATTGACTCTATATTTACTCGATGCAAATAATTCGAGGGAGGACTAACCATTAATATGGTTAGGTAATTACTTAATTAATACACAGCATGGTTGGAGATTAATTAGGTCGAATAGGTGAGAGCTTGGCCGGATTTATCAATAGTTATTGAATATTAACGCTTGTTCGGCTATTAATTAATTTATTTTTTTAAATCATGTAACATCAATATCGTGACCAAAGGTCAAAGCAATTAAACTTCATGACATAGAAAAATGTATCCTAGGTTGGATTTTTTTATTATTTTGTCGACGATATTCAACGCTTATAGATAGTTCTAATTACTTATAGTTTGGATGAGAATATCGATGTCGGAAAAACTCACGGTGAATTCGAAGTGGACATGATATCACAATTCACATTTCACTAGTATCACTTTGCCACCGTTTTATGCCTTTATAATTAATTATATATTTTTAAAAATATTATCACATTTCATTTATCTTACTCTTTCCATACCAATTTAATTTTCACATTACCAATTTTATTGATTTTTAAAGAGTGATGTAGTATTTTTAAGGTAATAAAATACTCCGTCCGTCCCCCCCCCCCCCCCCCCCCCCCAAGTATTGCACGTATTTTTGTACGTGGTGTTTAAGAAAAAATTATTTTTTAATGTATAAAGTAAAAAAAGTGAGTATTATATTTAGATATGTGTAAAAAGTAAGTATTATTATCATGTATTTTTTTGCTATTTTTAGTAAAAGTAAAGTATAAAATACTTTGAGGAACGGACTAAAAAGGAAAGCGTGAAATACAACGAGGGACGGAGGGAGTAAAATATATTATGTGTGTTGGGTAGAAATGATAAAGTTGTAATTCAAATGTACTCCTAGGGGTGAGGATTTATGTGAATTTTTTTTTAGGGTGATGAATTTTAATGTGCGACGAATGAAAAGTGTAAAATTTAATTTGAAATTGAGAAAATATAAATTATTGATAAAATAGTTCACAACAACATGCTCCCTCCTTAAGTTGACACATTTTTCTTTTTTGTTTGTCCTATTAAAGTTGACACATTTCTTTTTTAATACATGAGACCCACACAAAAATAATTAATTTATTCTCATGGAGCCACATACACCTCAAATACAACTACCCACTACACATTAAATATTATTTCTCTCACTTCACTTTACATTAAATTATTACTCCCTCCGTCCCAGGTTAAGAGGGTCATTTTTCCATTTTGGTCGTCCCACCCAAAGAGTCCCCTTTCCTTTTTTATACACATGGGACCCACACACTCCCTCTAATACAATTAAATGTTGGGACCCACACTCCTACTAATACAACTACCCACTACACATTAAATAATAATACTCCTTAATTTACGTGCCAAAAAGCATTTGGCCCTCTTAAGGAGGGACGGAGGGAGTATACTCCTTAATCTCTGTGCAAAAAAAAAAGTGCTAACTTCACCGGAAAATGGAGGGAGTATTACTTACCATTATAAAAATTATTATTACTTCTTATTTATAAGTAATTATGGGAGACGATTTCACATGACCTTTTTTTTCATCACATCCCCTTCGTCACATCCGTGTTAAGACTGTACTAAAAGATTTTGTAATGTAGCCATATGCATGTAATATTAAGAGAGCAAAACAACAAAGCAGTGGCACATAAGACAACATGGAGTTGTAGAATTCGACGTAACGACAGTACCCTTAATCAAATTCATCGATCTTTGCTACAATGGATCTTCAACCATTTTCCTATTATAAAATCTCTCAAGATCAACTAGGGTTTTGCATTAAACATGCATCATCAGAGAAGATCAAGAGTGCCATGGTCAACCCTAGAGGACCAAAAGCTTCGAACCTATGTAACCATCCATGGAGATCATCATTGGGACGATGTGGCCCGAAACTTAGGTAATTCATTCACTCCTCCATTCCCGGCCCGGCCCGTTCTCCCTCTCATGCATCGTTGAATGTAGGTTTAGGGAGGAGCGGGAACAGCTGTAGGCTCAGGTGGGTTAACTATCTGTCGCCCCATATCCGACGTGGCAACTTCACTCATCACGAAATGCTTCTCATTCTCACACTCCATTTCGAGTTGGGCTCTCAGTAAGTATACATCTTTCTATGTATTTGATGAGTTGGTACCAATATTGTTTAAACAAAATTAATGCAGGTGGTCGAGGATCGCCCAGCACTTGCCTGGGCGGACTGACAACGACATCAAGAATTTTTGGAACACCAAAATGAAAAAGGAAGCTAAGCTTCTCAACATTGGTGATCTCCGAAGCCCGGAATTCTTGCACATCATGACGGAGAGGATCCAAGCCCGAGCTCCATCTGATTATGATGAGTATGTTCAAGAGTTGATGATGAGTGATGTTGAGTCTACATGGAGTGCACTTCCTCCTTTCGATGACTCAGCAGGCGGCGCCATGGCGGCATCATTGGTGGCTGCTTGCTCTTCCGATGACCACACTGGTACTGTTGATGTTGCAAATAATTCTCATGATGATCCTTCTAGTCCACCATTTGATATATATTTCTTGTCCTAAGTAATTGAACTTTGCATGATTAATAATTCTTAATTTCTAGGGCTAAATAATTTTGGGGTCAAGCAAAGGAGTTTGGAAGAATTAAGAAGAATAAAAAGTTCTTACACACACATGTGTGTGTATTGAATAAGGGACACTTGATCAGATAAGAAATTTTGATATTGTTGTCCTTAAAATTTAAGTTATGATGAATCTAAAAATATTTTCTATCATTTGTGTCATGCATATAATACTTATAATATATTATACGATATCATTTTATGTTTTTGGAGATTCGAGGAAAATGCACTTTTTATCTAATAACAAGTTTCGTTTAAAAAAAAAAATTGCATTTTTTCTGCCATATTAAAGATTTTGAGAAAAAAAAAGAAAAAGAAAAGTGTATTATTCCCAGGAGAATTACGTACATAGCCAGCCTCCCTATTAGCTAAGATCAATTTATCAAAACAAAAGACTCCTAATTAACAAACTCCATGGATATAGTCCATGAATTAGTTTTAATATTTATATACATTTTCAACTGAAAGTTAAGTTTTAATCTTTAAAATTATGAATCTAACCCATCAAAATATATATATACTTACTCTTTGTAGTTTTATACCGAAGAGTAATACTCTTATTTTATATAAAAGACTCATAAACCGGCCACGATAACTTATGTTGCTCCCAAAGACATAAATGATCTGCGTAACGTAGAATAAATGAATTATAAAATAAATAAATTAGAATGGTCGTGTGTGTGTATATCCAAAAGATAAAATAAATAGGCAATTCTTCTATTAAACTAATTTGCAGTGACTGGGCTTTCCTAATTTCCTAATTTATTGTCTAAGTTTGAATGTTTAGGAAATGGGCTTTATCTATTGCGTTAGTATCTTTTAGGTTGAAGATCCATTCGAACAACTATAAGAATACTAATTAATTTTTTAATTGTCAGCGATGAAGACTAATTTATCGAAGGATGTTAGTAACTTTTATGCTTTAATGACAGAGCAAAAAATAACTTTTATGCTTAAGGAAATTTAAATTTAAAGGTTTTTTTTTTCAATAGAGGGCCCGAAAGATATGTAAACTATCAATTAGGGACTCAAAAGATTTATTTTATCCATTGATCAGGACCTAAAAGATATAATTCTAACAATTCTGAACCTATAATCATAAAATCAATAAAAATTTAATAACATAATTATACAAAATTTTCATTATTTAGTATATTATTTTAATGATAATAAATTATTTATGTCTTTCAATCTTGAATGGATAAAAAAAATCTTCCTAAATTTAAATATCAAGGGTATTATATTTTGTATCGGATGAAATCATCTAAATCCTTGCATCTGAGTGTACAACAGATTTTGACTAATTGACTTAAGCTTGAAATTACTAGGCAAATTGATTGGTTGAGTTTATTTTGGGAAGACACGCAAGGATGATATAGCCTGATACCCCAAATTGAGGCGGTTCGGTTCTTCTGTTATATTTTGGTGTTACATTTTCAATTATATATCGTTGGATAATTGACACTCGTATAATAAAACATATACCCTAAAAGGAAAGTTTAAATCTTAGTGACAATGATTAAGATTTTCTTCTTCGCACGCGTGTCACTCATCTAAGTGCCTATAACATGAGATATAACACATAATGTAATAAAACATCCAAGATATCCAAATTAAGATGTCACGTGCAGTATATATGTGTGATTTGTCCCACCATTTTTAAAATGATAATGCTACACAATATTAATAATCACCTAATTTTTGCATTTGTTAATTAAAATTAACTTTATTCACCTCTTACTTATTGAATTAACTAAAGTACTACTCAATCTTACATTATTATACATTTATTACGTGTGACCGTATAATCTTTAAAAATACGGATTCGAAGAGAGTAACTTTGTAGGACCGATGTTGCATGAAAAAACTTTTTGTATGAAACTAATAATGATTTTAAATCTAAAAAGCGAATGAGAAATTATTTGTGAAGTACCTCTCATTAAGAAATTACTGGTATCATATCTTGTTTACAACTCTTTACTGATCCTTCATTGCCAATGAGCTGCCTCTGTAGAAAATTAAAAGAAAAGAAGTGGAAATTAATCTAACATATACTAAATGATTCTGATCGAATGCTAAAGTAGATCATCAGGGTTGTCGCCGGAATTTACAGTGCCGCCGCTGTCATCGGAAGGAATGCCATATCTTTTTACCTATCTTTCTTTCTTCTTTTTTTTTTTTTTCATACTTGGAAGCTAGATTCCTTTCTTCTTGTAGAATCAGCCCTTTTCATCACAGTTCATAGAGAAGGTATCCATGGTGTTATTTAAGGTGGTATTTCGATGACTGAGACACTTTAGGATTTTGGAAGTATTGGACTACAGTGGCTATTATTAAAATTTATTACATGCATCGAATTTTATGTGTTATTTTAGTTTATCATATTTTGTGTCAGACAATTGGATATATGACACGTAACAAAAGAGAAGAAAAATATAAAAGGGAACAGAATCCAGCCATCGTCCTAGGGCTTATACTTTCGTTTAGAGTATATATTTCTCTTCTCTTTCATGTTATCTAATATTACGACAACAAAAGATATTACATCAAAATTTATTAAAAAAAAATTCCTGATTGCAATGGCTCAAGAGACCGTGAATTGTGGGTTAGTTATACAGTAATTTATAGTATATATGCCTTTTATTTTCAACTTTGATAATATCTTAGAAATTTTAATTCTATCTTTTATCAAGTGAAACAATTTAAACTTTTTTTTTGAAGAGTACGAAATTGAATGAATATATTATTATTATTATTATAATAGAATGAAATGAAATGTATGTAAGAATAAAAAGAATAAAAAGTCTTGTATACTCTCTTATTTTTATTTCTTATTGAAAATCCTTTTGGGGACGTTCCTAAGAAAGAAAAAGCCCTTTGGGACAACTACAATACAAAATTCAAGAAAAAAACACTATATGGCTGTCCCTATTTTTGCCGAATTAAATAAGACAAGGATCCAGTTTCTTCATTGTCTCTACTCAAAGTACATCATGTCTCTACTGAAATACATTAATTACATAATTACATTATACAATATATATACGTAACCCATAATAGTTAAATTATATATAGACGTGACAATCTACGACCAATTTCTTATATATATTAATATACAAGTATTTGAGATGCCAAAGTTGATGGGCACATTAATTAACTGCTAGTAAACTTAGCTTTCCAATAGCACGTGGCATCCTATGTCGTGTAGACCAATGTTTTTCCCTAGTAGCCATCGTTATTCCTCATATAAATTAACATCATGTTATAAATACCATATCAAGAAGTTATCTTGATCACATTTCATAGAAAATCTTCCACTACAAATAAAACTTTGTTTCTAGCAACGGTTTTTACGAAATCCAATCTGTCGTTACTAATGGATTATTACCAACAAAACCTATATTTATTTTTTAATTTGTCTTTTAATAACATAATAATGTTAACGATTATTTCATTGCTATTTACAAACATAATTATTATATAATTATCAAACAGAGTTATTAGTAATGAATTATTAATGGAAATAAATTTTCCTTGGCTTAATTAATTATCAATACGTACTAACATTTGTCACTGCCTAAATACTTCATTTATTATCAGTTTTACACTACAGCGTAAATAATATAGTAGCTGTATAACTTTTCCAACACAACCTATCGAAATAGAATCAGGCCGTTCGTATATTAGATGACATGACTGAATTATTAAACCAAAAAAACGTAGGGCCCATTTTCTTATTCCTCACTTCATGAATGATTAATATGAACTAAAAAATATATTAAAAAATAAATATACGAAATATTATAAGAAATGATTAATATATATATATATATATATATATATTAATAAAAAAATAAATATAAAAAATATATTTATTAAAAACACATATATATTATTAAATAAAAATTAATATACAAATAACGCTCTAATATCAACACTAATGCAAATAAAAGGAGGTGGACTATAATTTCCTTATACTTGATTTGCTCAAAGGTAAAACGAGGTGGACTATAATTAATTTGTTCAAGGTAATTTTTGCGTGTTTATAACTATGATAATTATATGAAGACGATGTTAAATCGAAATGAAGTGCAATTGGGCCGTATGATAAATAATTTGCTTCTATTTGGGAGGGGGAGGGGGGTCATTCTTTTGGAACATGCCAAGGATTTGAGTGAGACCGTCTCACGTAAACCCTTACGTGAGACGGATAAAAAGTGATAATATTAATAACGAAAACTGATACTCAATCGATGAAAAGTGATAATAGTGCAATGAATTATTTCATAAACAATTTATATTATAAATAAAAATTAGTTATAACATTTTATAGCGAAAGTGATAAAATTTTATCATTTTTTATCCGTCTCACATAATGACTTATGTGAGACGATCTCACACCAAAACCTACCCTTGAAAGTTAATGATATATACACACATATGAAATTGTCCTTCAAATTTGTTGTTTCTAGAGCATCAACTTAGGTTGTATAATTCAATGTTACATTACACCCTACCTAGTATCCACCAATGTTTCCATCCTAGTATCTAACGTTGTTCTAAGTATAAAGTCAAGAATTAATCCATCTTCTCAGAAATTTTAGCCAACACTTTTAGGACACCATCTATCCACACCTGTTCTGGTGCATGGAATATATTCCTTGCGCATTTTATCCAACTGCTCCACAGCATACTCCAACTTCTTGCATTTTTCGTCAAACATATTTAAATATATCACTCTCAATCACTATAATTTTTAACTCTAGAAATGACCGCGACCATATATTCTGTTACATTTTAGTGTGACACGCATTAGATGCACTGACTAGCAAGTATACGGGAGGATTAGGGTTTATATTTTTTCTTTTAGAGTATAACTTTTATATATTTCTCTCCTGCACGTCATCCATCCAGCGGTTCGAAACAAGAGATGTAACTCTACAAAAAAAACTCTTTTGTAGCAATGTAATTTACCAACGAAATTCAATCAGTTGGTAATTACCAAGGGATTGTCAACAAATATTGCATTTTACTTTTAGCAACGTAATGTCAACAGATTTATTCTATTTTTACCAACATAAAAACTCCGTTGTTATTTACCACGGATTACCAACGAAATCATTATCGTTGTTCTTTATCATGGATTGTCAACGAAATCATTATATAAATTACCAACGAATTTCGATGTTAATCTGTTATTTATCACGGATTACCAACGAAATCATTATATAAATCTGTTGTTTACCACGGATTACCAACGAAATCATTATCGTTGTTATTTCTCATGGATTGTCAACGAAATCATTATATAAATTACCAACGAATGTCGTTGTTAATCTGTTGGTAAACCAATTTAACAATGAAATTAAGATTTTTACCAACAGAATATTTCATTAGTAAATTTTTTTTTAAGTATAACACCATTATGTAACAGGAGATCGGACCGCATATATATTTCGTCCATCTTTCATCACCAGTAATTAATAGGGTTCTAAAGTTGATGATTTTTTCAAAATTCACTCTCAATGTTTCTGTTCACTTTATTTGAACATTCATTTGAGAATTAATTTGGAATAATTAATTTTTAAAAAAAATCAACTTTAAAACCCTAAAATTTGAGAATTCCGTTGGTTTAACGATTCTTTCAAAGAAGGAATTAAATATGCTTAAAATGAATCAACCAGAACCAGATGAATGAATAAAATCTGTTTTTCTTGTAATTAAGATTGTAAGCTTACAATAAATGGGTGCACTATCTTTATACTCAATCAATAAAAAGTGATAATGGTGCAATGAACTATTTCATAAACAATTTATAATATATAAATAAAAATGATAATATTTTATAGCGAAAGTAATAATAATGTTATCACTTTTTATCCATGTCACGGTCTCACGCAAGTCTTTACCCAGAGGATAAGATGCGATCGAATATGGAATATCCATATGGAATCATGAGTTAGTAGTGCATGGAATTAAGTATACGGACTTCATCGATAAAATCCTCAGGAAATTGTTTGCCGGCTAATCAATAGCGAAAGTTTAACTTGTAGTTGTCTGTTCAACCACTTTCCAGTGGTGTCTCCCTTTTTGTGTACGTGTATATATATCCACACATTTTAGGAGAAGACTCTTTCTCTCTCCACCATTTTAGCAAGATAGGGTTTGTTGGAGCTGGCAAATATGAAGAAGCGGGAGGTTAAAAGGAGAAGACCATGGACGAGAGACGAAGACGACAAGCTCTCCAACTATGTCGATATGCATGGAAATGGTCATTGGAACACTGTGGCCGGAGAACTAGGTAAGTATTACTTGGAATTCTTGAACCCTCCGTACGTAGGTTTTGATGTAATAAAATGTAGGGTTGGGAAGAAGCGGAAATAGCTGCAGGCTGAGATGGATGAACTATTTGTCGCCCACCATTCGAAGGGGGAGTTTCACTCATCAAGAAGTTCTTCTCATTCTCAAACATCATTTTCAAATGGGCAATAAGTTAGTAATAACTTTCTTTACTGGTTTTCTTGTCTCATAATATTGTTACACCACCCTAAACAAATTAACAAAAGAATTGCTTGAATTTAATAAACTAAAACCCTACTTTAATTTCGAAATTGACTTCACAAACACATTCATTATTATCCAATTATTATGCCCACAAAAAGTGGTATGTTAAAAGATAAAAACTCTACTTCTTCCGATGAAGGGTTGATAGTATATTTTAACAGGGAAATGTTTTTTAAAAAAAATTATTTTTTATTGACTTAGTAAAAACTTTAATTTTATTATTAAATATATTTACCAACGGATAACAACAGAATTTGTTGGTAATTTTCCGTTGTTAAAGTGGTAGTTGCTGAATTTTTAGCAACGAAAATTCAATTCCGTTTATAATATACTGTAAGCTAATAATTCTGCAATTTATATAATAATTTAGTTAGTAATCCTTTGTAAGTAGCAACGGATTTTGTTCCGTTAGTAAATACATAAGAAAATCCGGTTGTATTCTATTGGTATAAAAAATGTAAATTTGTTAGCAATCCATGGGTAATTATCAACTGATTGAATTTCGTTGGTAAATTTCAATTTTATTTTTTTTAAAGTGAAATACATGTATATTTGCAAAAAGGTGCTATGCACATATAAGATGACATACTCGGATATAAATTCCTGAACATCATGTGGTTATGAGTTATGATGATGAGTTCACAATCAAAATGTGTAAAGGTGGTCGAAAATTGCAAAGCATTTGCCTGGACGAACAGACAATCAAATCAAGAATTTTTGGAACACCAAAATCAGGAAGCAAGCAAAGCTACTCAACATCCAAGACCTCAAAAGTCTTGAATTTCTGCAGATCATGACGTCCAAATATCAACCGCCTCCACCACCACCCGCTGTAGCTACCAATGGAGGCGGCAGTTTCTCCTCCTCCACCGGCAATCCCGATATTGCTGGTGGCGTTCCCGAATTGAGTTGCAATATTTATCTTGGTTCTACTCATTGGACTAGTGCAATCTCTGCTCATCTGGATGATGATCAGTTTGCTTCTATTTGGACTCTTGATCAACCTCCATCATTCGGAACATGGTGATAACTGAGTGACACGTAAGAGTGATTGAGTGACACGTAAGAGAGAAAAAATTTAAACCCTTTTCTTAAGTATGTTTGTTATGTACTTTTTTTCAACCAAATTAATGATAAATAATAATCTATGTGTGTTTTGAATAATTTTTGCATTTTCTTTTAAATTTATATATCAACAATGTGGAATAGAAAATCATCAATCATATTCGCACAGGAAATTTACATGGTTAAAAATCCACGTGCATGGCCTTTTTATTAGTTGATGCTTCTCTTTTTCTTACCTGCAATGATATATAAACTTTTGTTTAAACTAATAAAATTTGTTAGAGTGACTCAATTAAGTATTAAACGATCTACCTCTCTATCAGCTTAAGCTTTTAGATTATCAGCTTAAGCTTTTAGATGAGGTGATCATTTAACAAAATAATACACAACTTACTCATCTAACGATGTGATACAGAAAATGTTATATCGAAATAATACGAGAAACCCGAGCAGGACTCCATCTGTATACTTTGAGAGCTAGCTGTAACCTTAAAAGTCATTATTACTATTTTAATTTGATACATAAGAGTATTGAAGATTTCATGATGAAAATGAGTCCAACATATTATCTATGTTGTGACAATTTATAGGTTTCATGTAATATTCTTAAAATTAATATAGTTGTAACAATAAATTTTGTATTTATGATGAAATAAATACAAGAGAATTACAATAATTATTCGGTCGGATTGAGCTTGATAATTTAGGAAACAATCTCTATCTATCCTCTGATTCTTCTCTCGAACCAATTTGAACTTTGACTTTGACTTTGACTTGTTGTGTTGACCGCGCTGACTGTGTTGACTGCGCTAACTTCGTGTGTTGAGTCGGATCTTCAGTTGAAGCTTGTCCGGACTTGAATTTAAAGTGTATAACGTTAATTTGGAGGGATCGAACCTTTGTTTGGATTAAAACGCTATTCTTGAATTTTATAACATTAATCCGGAGGGGTTGAGCCTTTGTTCGGATTAAAACATTATTCTTGAAGCTTTCCGTGAAGAATGCTGAAGAACTTGAGTTAAATAACACCGGATCAGAGGGTGGCACCTTGATCTTCAATTGGTGGCTATTACTTTTGAAGAACGCCGGATCGAAGGAGTTTAGAACCTTACTCTTTGATTTGGTGGTTATTACTTTTGACGAACGCCGGATCGAAGGGATTTAGAACCTAACTCTTCGATTTGGCGGCTGTTCTTCGCTTGAAGATGCTTGAAGTATTCAAGGGAACACTGCTCGTATTCTTGATCTCTTCAAATTAGAAATTTGAAAACTCAATTTTTGTACGTTGCTGAACTTGTTAGCTTTCTGTAGCCACTTGAAACGTCTCAATCTGATTTTTCTACAATTAGTTATGATTCTTCCCGTAAACTGCCGCTAGGTAATTCGCAGCTACTGTTCGAACTACTTTTGACATAGCTATTGCTCTCAAAAATTTACAAAATCAATTTTTTTATGTAGCTGAACTTGTGAGCTTTCTGTAGCCACTTGAAACGCCTCAATCTGATTTTTCTACAATTAGTTATGATTTTTCTCGTAAACTACCGCTAGCTGAAAATTTTCAGAATTTTTATGTCGAATTCAAATTTATTTCCTATCATTTCGTTTAAGTGATGAATTGAACGGGTTATGTGAGATTGGGAACTGATGTTGAGGAGTTACATGCTGCTTTTATTTAATATCTGTTCGCTCGAGCTTAATTAAGATTTGTTTTTAACAATGAAAGACGATGTTACCTCTAATAGTTAATTATGTATATTTGATTTGTATTTAATTGCTCATCTTCTTTCTAGGTAAAGAACCATTGATGAAGGGCAAGGGACTGACTTCAGATTTCAGAGAGAGTTAGTCACTTTCTTATGAGTTGATAATTTGGGAATGCCTTCTCTTGTGGGAAGTGTGGATCCTCGATAAATTTGCATTCATTTTATTTTTAGTTAATTGATAAGAAAATTGTTTGATAATGTGTTATGTGGTAAAGAGCCTGATTGGCTCGATTGTTCTGGTTAGAGTCTGATTGGCCTAATATGGTCCATTGATTATCTTATATTATTTCATATGGGTATTGTTGATTTTTAACTTATGT
Organism: Pogostemon cablin; assembly: GCA_023678885.1. NCBI lineage: Eukaryota > Viridiplantae > Streptophyta > Magnoliopsida > Lamiales > Lamiaceae > Pogostemon > Pogostemon cablin. Next base: position 1,773,511 of record CM042989.1, read on the forward strand.
TGAAGAGCCTTGCCGGCTCGATATCTGATAGCCTTTATTGTGAATTATTTGCGAATTGATTTCTAGTTATTCTTGTGACTTGTGTGCCAATTAAGACTATGACTTGAGTTGTTATTCGTCTCATGATGCATATGTATACCTGGTGTAGGCACCTGAATTTTATTGCCTATTAAATAAAATATGTGGCAAATTAATGCAATAATTATCAATTAATTATTTATTTATTAAGGAATTTAAATAAATTAATTCCTAAAATAAATGAGTAAATAATTGATAATTAAGCCTTATCCAGTCCAGCAGGCTTAATTAAAGGAAAAAAGCCCAACATATCTTTTAAAGGAGAAAATATCTCTCAAGTGGTTATTTTCTCTACATATAAATAAGGGCCTTCAGTCCTCATTCCAGACACACCAAAAACATCTGAAGACGCGCTTCTGAAGAGATCAAGAATACGAGCAGTGCTCCCTTGAGATCTTCAAGCATCTTCAAGTCAAGACTTGAGATCTTCAAGTCAAGAACGGTCTGCAATCAGAGATCAAGCTGCCAAGCCCTCTGATCCGGCGTTATTCCAGCCAACCGCCTCCGATCAGAGATCAAGCTGCCAAGCCCTCCGATCCGGCGTTCTTCCAGTCATTCGCCTCTGGTCAGAGATCAAGGTGCCAAGCCCCTCCGATCCGGCGATCTTTCAGTCAACAACCTTCTTCCACATAAAAGTCTTCAAGTCAACGTTCAATCTGAACAAAGGCTCGACGTCTCCGGGTCAACGTCAAGACTACATAGTCAGAGCTCGGACAAGCTTCATCTGAAGATCCGGCTCCGAAAGTTGATAAAGTCAAGAAGTCAACTCAAGAGAGGAATCAGAGGACAAATAGAAGTTGTTTACCTTAATTCTCAAGTTCAATCCATATTGGATTTTCTTTGTAATTTATTTTGTATTTTAATAAATACAAAATTTGTTGTTACAAATTTTGGCACGCCCAGTGGGACAGTTTCGACCTCTCATCTCTTCTCTTTAAAAGTTCAAAGATACAAAGTATGGCTCCTCTCAGAATTGCAATAAGAAGGTCTCCTGTCTTAAAGCCTTCAGAGCTGCAGACTGTGAAGATTCAAATGACAACTCCAATCAAGATTGCAATAAGAAGATCTACTGCCTCAAAGCTTTCAGAGTTGCAGGCTAAAGATGTCGAAGTCGTTACAAGAAGTATATCTGAAGGCTCCTCTATGACAAACCTTGTGGAGGAGATCTTTCTCGATAAGCCAATGCACAACGACAAAGATAGTGAAGGTGACTCTAACATCCAAACTCTTCAATCCATAGAAAATTCAGCGTATGACTCACCCATAGCCTCTGCCATGGCAACAAATGCTTCGTCTGTCGAAGAACAACTGGCAAGTTTGACTCAGCCCGTTGCTGCACTCACTAAACAAAGCCAAGAACAAGGTCTGTTGATATCCAAATTGATGGAAAAGATGGACATAGCACAGACAAGCCATGCAGATGATAAGCAAGTTGAAGGTAAAGACGAGGAGGAAGACTCTTCGAAACATCATCTTTCTGAAAAGAAGCCAGTTGAAGAACATATACAAATTTCTGCTGACAGAATGCTCCCTATGAACCAATTGAAGAGCATCGTACTAGAGACAATAAAAGACAAATTTAAAGAAAGCTCAAATTCTTCTGTTGCCTATAAAAAGCCATATACAAAGAGAGTTGACAGTTTGAAGATGCCAATTGACTACCAACCTCCTAACTTTCAACAATTCGATGGCAGAGGCAATCCAAGGTAACATATAACGCATTTCGTCGAGACATGCAACGATGCTGGAACCTTTGATGATCATATGCTCAAACAATTTGTCCGTTCGCTGAAAGGAAATGCCTTTGATTGGTATATCGAATTGGAAGCTAACTCCATCGACAGTTGGGGGCAAATGGAAAAAGAGTTTCTCAATAGCTTCTACAGCACTCGAAGGACTGTTAGTATGATCGAATTGACTAACACTTGCCAGTGGAAAGAAGAGCCAGTAATCGATTATATTAATCGATGGATAAATCTAAGCTTGAATTGCAAAGATCAATTGTCTGAAGTCTTTGCCATCAATATTTGCATTCAAGGGATGCAATGGAGTCTGCGATACATCCTTCAAGGGATTCAACCAAAGACTTTTGAAGAACTAGCTACAAGAGCTCATGATATGGAGTTAAGTATGACATCAAGTCATTTCGAATTGCCAAGCAACAACTCTTATGAATTTGAAGACATTTCACTTGATGAACCTCTCGAGGAGGAATCACATTCAAAGAAGTCGGTGTCAATAAAGATTCAAAGAAATAAAGTTAAAGTAAGAGAAAGTAATGCACCCGATGATTGGGGGCAATGAACTATTAACAAAGTCAATGCTCCTCGACACGAGCATAAACTGTCCACATGTTATACTCCTTGATACAAGTTAAAACTATCTAAAATTTCTCAAGCAATGCTCCTCAACACGAGCATAAACTGTCCACATGTTATACTCCTTGATACGAGTTAAAACTATCTAAAATTTCTCAAGCAATGCTCCTCGACACGAGCATAAACTGTCCACATGTTATACTCCTTGATACGAGTTAAAACTATCTAAAATTTCTCAAGCAATGCTCCTCGACACGAGCATAAACTGTCCACATGTTATACTCCTTGATACGAGTTAAAACTATCTAAAATATCTCAAGCAATGCTCCTCGACACGAGCATAAACTGTCCACATGTTATACTCCTTGATACGAGTTAAAACTATCTAAAATTTCTCAAGCAATGCTTCCCGACAAGAGCAAAAGCTGTCCACATTATGCTCCTTGATATGAGTTAAAACTATCTAGCTTAAATCAAATCTCCTTGAGAAGAGACGAAACTCTCTGCATGTTATGCTCTTTTGATACGAGCCTAAACTATCAAACTCAAATCAAATCTCCTTGAGAAGAGACGAAACTCTCTATATTTTACGCTCCTTGATACGAGTCTAAACTATCAAACTCAAATCAAATCTCCTTGAGAAGAGACGAAACTCTCTATATGTCATGCTCCTTGATACGAGCTTAAACTATCCCACTTAAATCAAATTTTCTTGAGAAGAGATGGAACTCTCTACATGTTACACTCCTTGATACGAGATTAAACTTTCCAACTCAAGTTCAAGACTCCTTGAGAAGAGTATAAACTGTCTACAAATCAAATTGAAGACTCATTGACACGAGTATAAATTGTCAGCAAATTCAAGTTCAAAGCTCTTTAACGCACGAGCATAAACTGCATGTTACTCCTGGCCCGCACGAGTATAAACTGTGTACGGCACCCCCTATTCAAACCAAATCATGTCCTTTTGAACTACGTTATGACTTGATTCTCTGTGAAGAGGTACGTAGCCGCTTAGCACTTCACTAAGTTCAGTCATAATTCAGGCTATTCGTATCAAGTTGCTGAGACAAGCAATAAAATTCAGTCATGTTGATCAATAATGGAGTGTCGCAATTTGTTCACTTCAACACAAAGGCGTCCGTGAACAAAGTGCGAGGGGGCATTTGTAGGCACCTGAATTTTATTGCCTATTAAATAAAATATGTGGCAAATTAATGCAATAATTATCAATTAATTATTTATTTATTAAGGAATTTAAATAAATTAATTCCTAAAATAAATGAGTAAATAATTGATAATTAAGCCTTATCCAGTCCAGCAGGCTTAATTAAAGGAAAAAAGCCCAACATATCTTTTAAAGGAGAAAATATCTCTCAAGTGGTTATTTTCTCTACATATAAATAAGGGCCTTCAGTCCTCATTCCAGACACACCAAAAACATCTGAAGACGCGCTTCTGAAGAGATCAAGAATACGAGCAGTGCTCCCTTGAGATCTTCAAGCATCTTCAAGTCAAGATTTGAGATCTTCAAGTCAAGAACGGTCTGCAATCAGAGATCAAGCTGCCAAGCCCTCTGATCCGGCGTTATTCCAGCCAACCGCCTCCGATCAGAGATCAAGATGCCAAGCCCTCCGATCCGGCGTTCTTCCAGTCATTCGTCTCTGGTCAGAGATCAAGGTGCCAAGCCCCTCCGATCCGGCGATCTTTCAGTCAACAACCTTCTTCCACAGAAAAGTCTTCAAGTCAACGTTCAATCCGAACAAAGGCTCGACGTCTCCGGGTCAACGTCAAGACTACATAGTCAGAGCTCGGACAAGCTTCATCCGAAGATCCGGCTCCGAAAGTTGATAAAGTCAAGAAGTCAACTCAAGAGAGGAATCAGAGGACAAATAGAAGTTGTTTACCTTAATTCTCAAGTTCAATCCATATTGGATTTTCTTTGTAATTTATTTTGTATTTTAATAAATACAAAATTTGTTGTTACACCTGGTACCAAGGTTAAGTAGCCCGAACTGATCACGGTTCGGGTGAGTTGGAGCGATATTGATTAAGTAGCCCAAATTGTCGTGGTTCAGGTGAGGTAGAGTGACAATCAAGTCGCCCGTGGCTTGGCAAACCTGGGTGAGTTAGATTTAACGGGGCACCTGTCCATTTGCCAAATATTGATACTCTAGAGGGTAATCGTTAGATGGATCAGTCTATTATAGGCTCAGTCAACGTCACCAGTGTGGGACATGCATGTCATATATGTTTATATGTTTGATCATTTCAGGGATTATATCGATATTGAATTGTGAACTTTAGCACTTGGTGTGCGTTGAGAAAGAACATTAACATGTATTTTATCAAGAGTAATGGTGACGGGCTCGAACTGACTCTCGACGGAGAGCTCAGTTCGAGAAGGATATTGGCTACCCACACCTCTTTTATATGATAACATGTTGTTTGAACTAATTGTGTTATTCGTAAATACGCACATAGGTTTTATTTTTGTTAATGTGTATACTGAGTGAGAAATAATTATTGTGGAATGAAAGGTTGGATTTTATGTTATGAGCCGCAAGCGTGAGTACATGCTTCGTATAAGGGTTGGGGTGATCGGCTTATCACCTCACTGAGCTAGTGGCTTTGCTCACCCCCCATCAATTCTTTCATTTTCAGGCTGTTGATATCGTTTTGGTTGGAGGTTTGCCTATCGTTTGCTCGTCATCCGATCAGTGTTTTGGGTACTCTCTCTTTTGTGTAAATTGACGGATCTATTGGCGAGATTGTATACTTTATATTTGGTGACCCCCTTGATGTTCTTTTTGTACTTTCGCGATGTTATATCGCTCATGTACATTTTCTTCAGACTGAGTTACATCGTTGTATCTTGTACCTTTGTAAATCCTTGTTGATATGTTATGAAGTGATATTGTCCTCGGATTGTAACCGTTGTTATCAGTTGTTCAGTTCTACAGGTACTTGATAGCATGCCTTACGTTTTTTATAAATTTTTGGGGAGTGGAGTGCACCAATTCTGCAAAATTTATGGTTAACGTGGCGATTGTCGCATTCCATCTGCGGTGGGGGCGTGACATAATCAATAACTATTTTTGAATTAAAGTAAGATAAAGACTTGTGTGAAACTGTCTCAAGTAAGAACTTAAGTGAGACGAATACAAAATGACAATTTTTACGATGAAAAGTGATACAGAGTATTTAATTAATAATAAAAAGTGATACTACTATTTAATGAACCATTTATAATATAAATAAAAAATTATAACATTTTATAATGAAAGTGATAACATTTTATAAAAAAAATAATAATAATTATTTTAAAAAGTGTAAATGGTATCACGTGAGACTATCTCATGTAAGATTTACTCCAAAAGTAAAATAATTAAAATTTAAAAAAATAAATATAATTATATCCTAGAAGGTAAGGAAGGTGCACGGTTAATCGATGCACGACCGAATAACACCAAAATATAACCCAACCATCTTTTATATAGCACCAAAATTCAACCCAACCATTTTTAAATTTGTACATTAAGAAGCCTAGCTAACTATAGATTTTTTTTTTTTAATTAATTCAATTTCATTCTAGCTGGTTGGGCATGTTCCGTAACGAATATTCTTTTCTTTGAAAAAAAAATGGTTGGGCATTTCGTAGTGATCACTGAGATGGATATATATATATAAATAAGAGAGATTTATTATTATTTTTTAATGAATTTTTTATTTATTACTTTAATCAATTTGATCAAACATTGAATATTATGTATATAAAGAATAAAATTGGAGGGGGGAAAAATGATTTTGAAATACGATAAATTAAATTTTACACGTCATGGATAAATGACACTTAAAAAAATTAGTTAATATTATGTGCATCCTAATTATTTCGCCTCACTTAAATTTAATGGATTGACATGAAATGCAATAAACCCTTCAGATAAACAATAAGCTCTAAACTATAACAATAAAATTATCGCAATCCCACACGTACACTTGGAATCATTTATAAATTACAAATGAAAATACGATAAAAATTATAGTATATCACAAAGTTAAAAGGATATTTTCGTGGGCACGACTCAGTAATAACATTTTATCAAAAAGTGATACATGATCGGTAAAAAAAAATAACTTTTGTATTATAAATAAAAAGTGATAACAATATGAAGAATGAAAAATAGCTAGTGTGATGAAAAATGAAATATCGTAATGTAGCAGAAAATTAAATTGGAGAAAATAAAAATTACAGAAATTAATGAGTTAAATTCATTTTTTTGCCCTATAACTAAGCAAAATTTCGATTTTTGCCCTAAAAAAGACAGGTTGTTCAATTTTGCTCAGTAACTAACGAAAAATTTTAATTTTTGCCCAATTTTCGCTGAAAAATGCAAATTTCGCCGAAATCCGTCACGTCATGCTTCAATTTGGGGGTTTCTGGCTAGTCGACGTGACAATTTTGACTTTTTTTTACACTAGAGTTAAATCATTTTTTGCCCTGTAACTAATCAAAACTTCGATTTTTGCCCTAAAAAAGATAAGTGGTTCAATTTTACCCTATAACTAACGAGTTATTTCAATTTTTGCCCAATTGCATGACCTTCTCTTATTTTTTTAATTTAATCACGAATTTCTATTTTTATCACAAATTTTAATTTTTATTCTTTTAAATTAATTTTTTTTTATTTTAATTTAATTACAAATTCTTCTATTAATAAAATATATGGCTATCTTAATTAATAAATAATGATATAAAATATTAAATATTTAAAATAAAATAAATTAATTAAATATATTAAATATTAAAATTATAAAAAAATTCCCGACAAAAAAAAATGGGAGTGAAAGTTATTACGTATATTTTTGAAGGAAAAAAAATAGTGTGTCTATCAACTAACAAAATTTAAATATGAATATAAGAAAAAATTAAAAAAAATTATTTTCAACAAAAATGGGATGAGAATAATTTATTACGCATTTATAAATCTTTTATATTATATATAATTTATGGGTTATAATTTAAACATTATTATATTTTAAATATTATTATGTTTTAAATTTTGAATATATTAAATGTGTATTGGTTTTTATTCATACGCAAAAACTTGTGTGCACCCGGGTACATGGGGCACACACCGTGCTCCTTTATAATTTTGTGTTAAATTGTATACCCTTTAGTATAAAGATGTGTACCCCTTATTTTCTAAAGAAAAATAAAAAATATTAATGAAAAGTGTATACCCTTTAAAACAAAATGGTGTACCCTTATAAATTAAAGTATATACCCTTTAGAACAAAACAATGTACGTTTACCAATAATACTAAATTCTAAAGGCGCACGGTATGCCCGAGGGCACATTAGGAATATATTTTTAATTTTATCAATTTATTTATTAAAAGGTTAATTACAATAAAATACATGACCTTTACTAATTTTCTCAATTTAATCACAAACTATTTTATTTTAAAAAAATACATGACCTTTTCATTTTATGTCAATATATCACAAACTTTTCTTTTATATCATTTAAATATATGACTTTAATTTATTTTCTTAATTTAATACATGATTTTTATCCAATTAAATATATGTTTCTTTTTCACAATTTGATCACATTAATACATTATCTTTTATTAATTAAATATATTCCTAATGTGCCCAGGGCACACCGTGCGCCTTTAAAATTTAGTATTTTGGGTAAGGGTATATTGTTTTGTTCTAAAGGGTGTACACTTTAATTTATAAGGGTACACCATTTGGTTATAAAGGGTATACACTTTTCATTAATATTTTTTATTTTTCTTTAGAAAATAAGGGGTACACATCTTTATATTAAAGGGTATACAATTTAATACAAAATTGTAAAGGCGCACGGTGTGTGCCCCATGTGCTCGGGTGGACACAAGTTTTTACCTATGAATAAAAACCAATACACATTTAACATATTCAAAATTTAAAATATATGTAATAACTATCACTCCCATTTATTTTTTTTGTCGGGAAATTTTTTTAAATAAATTTTAATATTTAATATATTTAATTAATTTATTTTATTTTAAATATTTAATATTTTATATTATTATTTATTAATTAAGATAGTCATATATTTTATTAATAGAAGAATTTTTAATTACACTAAAACACAAAAAAATTAATTTAAAAGAATAGAAATTAAAATTCGTGATAAAAATAGAAATTCGCGATTCAATTAAAAAATAAGAGAATGTCATGTAATTGGACAAAAATTGAAATGATTCGTTAGTTATAGGGCAAAATTGAACCACTTATCTTTTTTATGGCAAAAATCGAAGTTTTGATTAGTTACAGGGCAAAAAATGATTTAACTCTAGTGTAAAAAAAGTCAAAATTGTCACATCGGATTGACCAGGCGGAAACCCCCAAATTGAAGCATGACGTGGCGGATTCCGGCGAAATTTGCATTTTTCGGCAAAAATTGGACTAAAATTGAAATTTTTTGTTAGTTACAGGGCAAAATTGAACCACTTATCTTTTTTAGGGCAAAAATCGAAGTTTTGTTTAGTTATAAGGCAAAAAATGAATTTGGTTGCACTATGCTTTATTCAACCATCCCCAAGGAGCGAAACATCAATGTTGTCTTGTGCTATATAACCACATGCCAATTAGTGTCACTCCTGCATATATCTACTGACATTATAATTATAATGAGCGAAGCAGGAAGAAGAAAGTATTGGTCAAGCCAAGAGGATGAGGAGCTGATTGGAATTGTGAATTGATTTGATGATAAGCGTCTTCCATGGAAGGAAATTGCCAGACTTTTAGGTGGTGGGAGGAGTGGAAACAGCTGCAGTCAAAGATACAGTGACCATTTGGCCCCTAATGTTGCAAAGGGAGACTTCACTCATGAAGAAAAGTGTGGTATTATACAACTCCATTTTAAACATCCCAAAAAGTAAGTAAAGTAAAGTAAACATGAGTCGACATTAATTAATGTGTACTCATATCATATGTTCCGTTTGTGTATAGGTGGGCACTTATAGCTCGGATAATGGCTGGAGAGAGAAGAGACGGAATGTGGCGAACGCCTAACCGGATCAAGAATTTCTGGAATGGTCACATCACTGACCAAGCTGGTCTGGATGTCAATGGGGAGGAATTCCTACACAGAATGCATAACCCTAATTTCTTTCATACTACTCTGGATCAACCACCCTACTTAATGCCAGATTTTGGTGATCACCCACCCTATTATTACTCCTCTCCATTAATGCCAGAAACATTTTTCTTCACCACTACTGCCACTGCCCCTCATGATCTACAACTGGATGATACCATTGATATTGATCTTTGGAATTAATCATTTTTATTAATGCTTCTGTTCTCAGTGATTAGTTCTAGTGATCATTAAATATAGTCTCACCTTCACACAAGGCATAACTCAAGTGGTAGAGGGGAGGGTGATGAGCTTGGTTGCTGCAGGGTGGGGTTCGAATCCTGCCTTTGGTATGGATTTGACCCCTTGCAAGCACAAGTTTAACAGCGAGCCCTCTCTATAAGCCACTTAAGGCACATCTTGCGATTTACCTCCTCCACCAATCACCAGGGCAGGGGCGGTGGAGACCCCTAATGGTGGGGTACACCATCTTTTTATCCCACAGATATATTATTAGTATTCAGAGGTTGCATCACCACACCAGAAGCAGCTACTTCAGGGTTCGATTCAACCATTGTTACGTTGCTGAATCATTATCAACACATGATATATATGTACGCTTCTTATATTATAACTACATTTTTGAGTTACTACAAAATTGCGTGTTCATCTAATCTTATTTATATTTCCATGTTATTCGTTTCAAAACAAAACTATAATTGTGAGATAATAATGAATTAGTAGCAAATTAAGTATATAACAAGTTAATTCAATAAATAAAATAGGGAATGAATTAGTAACAAATTAAGTAAGAGATGGTAGCTAGGGTTTGTGTGGAATGGAAAGATTTAGGACAATTCCCAACATAGTAATACAATAATCATTCAACTTCTTCAGTTGGTCGGTCATACCTACTTGCAAATTGCAATAAACTGGGCACTTGTATTCTTCTTCTAATGGGCCTGTTACCTCTTAAGGCCCATTTATAATTTGGGCCCGACTTTGTTTTTTCCTCCGTATCGTCTAAAGCAATATATGGACTCTTCTATTTTCCTCATAATCTATACACAAAATTATTTCTCTTCTGCTTACTGCTATATTCCATTCTATTTTTTTAGTACGTTGGCGTAAGTCGCAGCATAATTATGGAATTAAAATTTAAAAAATTATAATAATAATAATAATAATAATAATAATAAATGCTAAACATTCAGCTCTCCGTCCAAATTTCATTTTCATATTTGCTCTTTGCACGAATATTAATAAAAATCACTTTTTGATTTAATTACTTTTAGGGTAGTTTAATATTTTTTATAATAAATAAATTATAACATATGTGTATTAAAAATATGTTGATAATTTTGAAATTAAACTATGCTGGAAAGATATTAATTAAGTTCATTTTTAGAAGTGTGAGGTACGAAATTGGGACGAAAATATTTGTGAACAATATTTTAAACTCGTTTTATAAACTAATAGAGTTTGATATAACTTTTTTATTAATATCTCATGAACAAACTCGTTAATATAGTATTTTATTAATTTATTATTATATAATAATATAAATAATTATTTAAATATTTATATACTATATCATTTTAAATTTTATTATGTTAATTCATTATTAACTGGTTTGTTTATTTAATATTTATTATTATGTGTTATGAGGAAATATTCATTTATTGTTTACAAATAAAATACTATTTACATATCCATAAAGAAGTGTGCACGAACATATTATGAAGCATATTTAAATATTTTTAACAATCGAGGCTCAAATTCGGCTATACCGGCTCGGTTACAGTTACACCTTGCTACTTATTACTCCATTATTTACTAATTGCATAAAGTTTGAAATTCAATTTAAACAGTCTTCCCTTAAAATTCCTCATACACCCACATATTTTTTCATAAAACTTTTTTGTTATATGCTTTGTTCTCATTTGTAAAAACTAGTAAGAAAATCATAATTAATATAATTATTAAAACACATTCATATCCTAATTCCTGACTCCAAGTCAAGAAATCTCTGCTCTCTCACTTCCCAGAATGAAGCTTCCCTCCACATTCAGATGATGAGAAAATTTTAAAGGAAAAAAAAAATTTAAAATAGTGGGGATAATAAAGATGTAGTGCAAAGTAGATTATACGTACAGAAATGAGTAATGGCGAAGAAGACAACTCCGTCGGTGTTAAAGCTTAGTTCTGTTAGAACAATAAATCATATCAAAGTAGTAGGAGTATTTCATTTGATAATTACATGAAATGGAGTAGTAAATAAGAGTTGATGTTGTCGAATGTTTCTTCCAACCTTTTTTACTTGTAAATGGACAGTAAGAGTTGGGTCGTGTTTGGGCAAATGAATTTGCCTTGAAATTTCCATCTTCTTGACTTTGGATTGCCTACTCTTCCCAGGGCCCCCTGAAATTATGAAAATATTTAGTATATACATATATAGTAAATATTTTTGAGTCACGAGGTGGTACAGTGGTTTGGTGGTTTTGCTTCAAGTTGCTAATTTAAAAGGTCGCGTGTTCGATTGCAGCTTTGTGCGCGTTATTAGATTTTAATTTTTTTTCTTTTTCTTTTGTTTGTTTTTATAATTTTTTTTCCTTTCCTCTTCTTTATTTCTATTTTATAAAAATTGTCTTTACTCTTTGTAGTTTTACGAGTACATGGATTTTGAAAAGTACATTCTTTTAAATAAATAATATAAGAAAAAATAAGATAATTTGGATAATTTAAAGACAAAAATAAATAAAGTTTTTGAATTTACTAAGTATAAAAAGTTTTTATAATATTTTAATTCTTTAAGAATATTAGTAATGTGTAGTCTTTTGTTTGTTTTTATAATTTTTTTCCTTTCCTCTTCTTTATTTCTATTTTATAAAATTGCCTTTACTCTTTGTAGTTTTACGACTACATGAGTACATGGATTTTGAAAAGTACATTCTTTTAAATGAATAATATAAGAAAAAAATAAGATAATTTGAATAATTTAAAGACAAAAATAAATAAAGTTTTTGAATTTACTAAGTATAAAAAGTTTTTATAATATTTTAATTCTTTAAGAATATTAGTAATGTGTAGTGTTGCTATTATTGAAAACGTGGTAATAACGTAGTGGAATGGACGAAATGAAAAATTACAAAAATACAAGGGACGGATGAAATGCATTATACTCCATATAGAATTTGGGCCCTCGATACGAAATGAAAAATTACAAAAATACAAGGGACGGATGAAATGCATTATACTCCATATAGAATTTGGGCCCTCGATAAAAATCTTGCGTCCGCCACTGCTTCCCAGTTATGTACTGTGTGGTGCAAATGTTATTCTAAATTTCGAGGCAGTTTCGACCTAATCTTTTACTTCTTCTCAAACATGTTTCTAAAGTCTACTCGGATATTTGGGGCAACCCCACACGGTTAATAATTTATGTTTCTTTTAAGTTTTGTCTGTGACACCAAATAACGTATCTGAAAGGCGTGTTGAGTTAGTTGATAAAATGGTAAATAATAGTTGAGCTAAATATATGTTCATTTTTTAATTAATTAAAATGAATTAACTATCAATTTAGAAAGAATGCAATCATAAACAATGTAGTTTTGGTTCATATATAAAATTAATATTAAAATTGTTATGCGGACTTATTTTTCCTTTTTAAGTGAGAAGCCTTAATAATACAACCTAAAAAAAGGTGTGTTACAATATCACTTCACATGACCCTAATGAAAAATTTAATGGAATACTTAAGTTCACATACGTACTACATTTAACTCTTTATAAAAATTTTGGGTTATCTTGTAATGCACCGATGCATCTGAGAATTTATAGGATAATTGGGGTAGAATGCGAGTGGTTATTGTTTTTATTTTTAATTACTTTATTTTATTTAGTGATTTAAATTAAATATATAAATATGATCTAATGACTTAGATTATTTAGGAACATCCTGCGCCTTTATTCTAAATTTTATTAGCCATATATATAAATTTGATGGACAAAAACAGATAATTCCTAAACTACAAGTGGAAAAAATAAGTCTTAATGGAGTGATAAAATTACACTTTTATACTATATGTCAAATAATTTAATTATGAACGGTTTCATTATAATAATCATAAATAAAAATATATAGTAACCTTATAGTTAATAACAAAAATTATAAATTAAAATGATAATATAGCACTTGAGTAAATTAACTTGCACCAAGTATATGGAGTAATATTTTGCCAAAAAAAGTATGTTTAATACTTTTCGCGTCCACCAAAACTAATATATATATTTTCTATTTTGAACATTAACTCCTAATATATTTATTTCCTCTAATTTGAAAGACGCATAATTCATTAACACATGATTTATCAGTTATAAAATAATAACACTTCTTGATGTAGCATAAACCTCTATTTTGAAAGAGAGCATAACACATGATTTATCATGTCACTCTAACATGATCAAAATTTATAGTTTCTAATGATATTTCTTAATATAATTAAAAAATAAATGAACATGTCTACATTAATGCGTAGTATATAATTGAAATAGTAGCATAAATGTGTGAATAAAATATTGAGTAAATTATCAAAAATCTTTTTGAGATTTGTCCAAACTATCAAATAAATTTCATGGTTTGAAAATTATCAATTACTCCTTTTGACTTGTTTTTATTTGAACATTAATAAAAGAGTATTGTTAAATACACACTCCTTTTTATTAAAAATACACACCTTTCATTTAATACACTCCTTTTAATTTTTTATTTTTTAATTTTACTGTATACACCCCCTTAAAATTACAAAACTATCCTCTAAAACATACACCCCAACGTAAACATTTACTAGTGCCATGAAAGCTTGATTTCACAGTTCGATCGAGAGTTTATGTTCTGGGAAAGCTGGTGAAGCCTAAGTTCTACAAAAAATCAAAAAAAAAATCGAGTGTCGATCGTATTCAAATCTACCAAACTGAATGTAAACCGTATTCTTTGCCCCCTCTATATTCTATAGTTATGAGCATATAATGTGTCCTACGAACATTTCTTTGAAACTTAAATTGGTATATAATGTGCCGTCGATTATGTTGTGATGGATGGGGGAGAAGAAGTAGAAGAGAAGAGATGGAGCTCTGGCAGAGATGATGAAGAAGACTGTGGAAGGATGAGGGGTGCGTATTTAATAAATTAAGGGTATTTTGGATTTTTTTAAAAATTTATAATTTAATAAAATAATAGTGGGTGTGTATTTAATAAAAGAGGAGTGTGTATTTAGTCTGACCCCTAATAAAAATACCCATTTTTAAAATAAAAAGATATGAAAGTGACATCAAATCCACGTATGTAACATTGTATTTTTAAATTTCACTATATTTTTTTTAAAAATGTACCAAACAAGGGTTAGAGGAATTTTTTTATAATTTTTTAACACGAAAATGACATCAATATCCATATATTTAACATTATATTTTTAAATTTCACTATTTTATTTATTTATTTATTTATTAAATTTCAATATCTAGGGATTAGAAGGCTTTTTTTTTGAAAAAATAAAAAAAAATCCTCGAAAAAAAATTCCCTCTAATCCCAGTTTCTACATTTAAAAAAATTAAAATAAATAAAATAGTAGTAAAATTTAAAAATACAATGTTAAATATATGGTATTAATGTCATTTCATTTTCTCTTTATTTAAAAAATTAGGTATTTTTATCAATATTCAAATCAAATACAAGTCAAAAAATATAATTGGTAATTTTTCAAATCATAAAATTTATTAAGGGATTTTTGATAATTTATCCTAAAATATTTTTGGTCGATTGATTCATAATGTGATTTGTGTGAAAGCGGTCTTTGTTCTTATTTTATTTTTGTTGCAATAAATTCCTTTCAAATTAAACATTTAATGAATAATAACCCTCTAGAATATACTCTTTTCATCACCAGAGGGTCTTTTTTTTATTTCAGGCGTCCCACCCAAAGAATCTCATTTTATTTTTTATACATATGGAACACACACACATTCACTAATATAATTAAAATATTAGTCTCACACTCCCACTAATATAACTACCCACTAAATATTAAATAATAATACTCTTTAATTCACGTACAAAAAGTAAAAGACCCTCTTGCTATGGGATGGAGGGAGTAAGAAATATAGTAAACTTCCATAGCAAATCCTTATATACTAATAAAAAAAGATAAAGTCTCTTGTTAGACGGGTTATTTGTGAGACAGGTGTGAGATGGGTCGATCCATCATTAAAGTATGCTTATTGTATATTGTATAGATAAAGTATGTTTAATATGATTGTTAAAATATGTTTTTTAAAGTTTGCTTGATTATGCATTAAAAATTTTTTTTTGATGCACCGGTATCCGATCAGTAGATCGACTATAATATTAATTTTACGAATATAATTATAATTAATTCTTGGTTTTGTAATTCTCTCCCTGAAAATTAATAATGCAACCCGATCAATTCCCCTTTTTTCTTTAGTTATTAATGATGATGATAATAACAATAGAATACTAACAAACATAATAATATTAAAAATATTTTTTTTTTAAAAATAATCCATTGCGTAACCGATCGACCTTGACGTGCTTAACTGCTCATACTCTACTAGTAAAATTTAAAACTTTTTTTAAGACCACTTCACTAACTACCCTAAGTCAATGATGTTACAAAAATAGAAATTTCCTTTTTAATTGTTGTCAAATTATTAATTATATTTATGAGAAACATTAGGTTGGCCGCGGTCCCATTATTTATTCATTTATTTGTTTTTATTTTAATTATAATGGAAAATAATTACTCACTCTATCCCTTCATAAGGATATCATTTATCATTTTTATGTAGATTAAGGTGCATTATTATTTAATTATGTATGTAGTTGTGTTAGTCGTGTCTGAATATCATATTTTAGTTGTATTAATTATAGTATATGTAGATCTTATATATATAAAATAAGAAAAAAAATTGTATCCTTTAGAGATAGAGTGTATTCATGATATATTTTTCACTAAGTTCATAACTTATAGTATTATGCATTTAATTAATTTTTAAAGTATAATTGTAATTCGTTGTTTATTGTGTTTACTCATGGAATTTATATCTATCTTAAGTAATTCTTATGACATAGTTATAATTTCACTTTTGTGGTTTATAATGTATTTTATCTCAATGGTTCATGTCATATTTCAATTTAGGGTTTATGATTTGTTATTAGGATTTAATATTAATTTTAAGAATATAATCATAATTTAATTATCATAAACATTAAATTTGAACAAAATAGGTTATAATTTTTTTTTTTAAAAGATAAAATAAAAAATATTTGCCCAAAATAATATTGTTCACTACGTGCTCAGCTCATCTTCATACTTCTACCCTCAATTCATCTTCATAGCCCCCATAAAAGGAAACAATAATAAAACCAATAACCTTATAGTACAATTTAATTTTTAATTTATCATTGACGCCTTACACACATAATATATTTTACAATTTATTTATTATCAAAAGATACTAAACTATGTAAGTTAAAAAAATATTTTTTTAACATACTCCATAAAAGTCAAAATATGAAGATAAATTGGAAAATGAAGGAATACTGTATTGAGGGGAAATCGGTTCACCACACCCTAGTCTCCCTCTTTATAGATATATATTTACAAAAGAATAAGTTTCTTGTGAAACGGTGCTTATATGAGACATTTTAAAGTATGTTTATGAAGTATGTTTATGAGTAGTTAAAGTATACCTGAGTATTTTTAAAGTAAGATAAATTATGCATTAAAATATAATTTTAAAGTACTCATTCCGTCTCATCGAAAGGTGTCAATTTTACTATATTGGGTGTTCACTTCAAAGGTCCCCATTTACCTTTTTAAGTAAAATGACCCTATATGTGGTCCACCACTCACTACTAATACAATTATCCATTACACATAAAATAATAATATTTCTTAATTCACGCGCAAAAAGCAAATGAGGACCTTTACCCGAGACGGAGGGAGTATTATAATACTTCCTCCGTCCCGTTTCAGCTTTCATATTTACTATTTCATGTTGTTTAAGAAAAATTATTTTTTATCAACTTTATTGAGTTTTAATGGTATTGTATGTGATAGGTGGTCAACGCTCAAGTCACCACTCCTCCTCTTCCATGACAAGGCTAAAGTCCCCCCAGGTCTGCCTTGCCAAAGGTAAGCTCTGCCTTGGCAAACTATCCATGCCAAAGGTGAGCTTTGCCTTGCCAAGCACTATGCCAAAGGTGAGCCCTGCCATGCCAAGCTCTCCATGGGTAAGCTCTCCCCTGCCAAGCTCTTCCCCCGCCAAGGAGGTCCGAGGTCAGTCCCGCCAAGGTGGTCCGAGGCCATCCGACCGAGTCCAAGTCTGTCTTGCCGAGTCCGAGGTCATTCGGACGAGTCCAGATCTGCCATGCCGAGTCCGAGTTCATCCGGCCGAGTCCAAATCTGCCCTGCTGAGTCTGAGTTCATCCGGCCAAGTCCAAGTCTGCCCTACCGGGTCCGAGGTCATCCGGCCGAGTCCAGGTCTGCCTTACCGAGTCCAAACTCTCCATGCCAGAGGAGAGTTGGCCTCCTCTCCAAGCCTTCCACGCCAGAGGTGAGTCGGCCTCCTCTCCAAGCTCTCCATGCCGCCAGAGGTGAGCTCGGCTTCCCCAAGCTCTCCACGCGCTCGGCCTTTCCAAGCTCTCATTTCCAAAGTCGAGTCCTGTCTTGCCGAGGTCTTCCAGAGCTGAAGTCTTTCCCATCTCCCAAAGCAACCTTTCACAACCCCAAAGGTCAAGAGCCAAGATTCGCATCTCCCGCATTTAATGTTCACTTGCTACTAGCCCATAGCATCTATTGCTAGAATAGTAGGCTCACCCCACTTGTATAAGAGGGAAGCCGCATCAATTCCATCTTCATCTTCAACATCATCACTGAAAAAGGAGAATTATCTCCCACAACAACAATAAAAAAAACACAGAGAGAAATAAATTCTCTACTTTAAACTCCCACAAACGTGGGAGGAATTCTTGTGTTCTTCTTCTTCTATTCTTCCTTCATATTATGTTAGACCAATTAAATTATATAACAGCCACATTAAACACTCACCTCACCCAATAAAAATTGACTATCTACATTTGGCGCTAGAGGAAGGGGGTCATCCCCTCTGCAACTCCAAGAAATCATGGCGTCCAACTTTCTCCAAACCAGCTCACGTCCAAAGGCTTCCAAGTCTAAGAAGAAGCAAGCAACTCGCAGCAGAGGTCATGCCCACAAAATGGCTTTAATGGAAGCAATGAATGAAGAAATCATAGCCTTGAAAAGAAGGCTAGATGAGGTAGAGAAGGGACAACAGTCTGGGGTGAATGAGTCACCCCTGGGCGAAAACACATTCACACCAAATCTCACCTCTCAACCATACCAACCAGATGTGAGGGTCCCCAAATTTGCACATATGATGAAAGATCTGACCCCATGGTGCACCTAAAGAAATTCACGACGTGGATAATCGCCCAAGGGAGCTCAGAAGCTACCAAGTGCCGACTATTCCCGTTAACTCTCGGGGACACGGCCTACACATGGTACAGTTTACTCCCCCCAGCCTCTATTGATAGTTGGGATGAACTTTCCAAACCCTTCCTATCTCAACTTGCCTACCTAGTCCAAGTAAATGACTCCAAGCTGAAGCTAGCTTACATAAAACAAGGCCCTGAAGAGTCCCTCCAAAGCTTTCTAAGAAGGTTCAATGACCAAAAGGCAACAGGAGAAAAGATGAATGATGAGACATACACCGTGCTAGCTACTGCCGCCTTACGGCCAGGGTCTGACATGTGGTTGGCCATTCAACGGAACCCTCCACCATCTTACAAAGCATTCATGGCAATGACACACCCCTTCATCCGGCTAGAACAAGCTTGGGAGGGAGATAAAGAGCATTCGTCTACTCATGAATAAAGATCCAACATAAAGAAAATTCAATCCACATGAAGGCGGATTCAATCCACTTAACAGATTCGACTGAGAGTAGACCAGCTCGTGGGTAGATCCAACATGTCCAAAGACAGATCTGACTTATTCACAGGCAGATCCGACAGAGTGAACCATTTTATGGACAGATCCGACAAGTCCAAAAGATAGAGCCGGCCTACCGAAGGCAAAGCTGACCTATTCGAAGGAAGAAACTCTCTGGACTCCCGGTCCTACATGGACCTACAAGATAAGCCGCCATGAGGATATTCGAGAGCGTGGAGTCTCAAAAATTATCCTAAGCCCAAAAGCCCCCGAACAGCCAAGGCACACGCCCAAAAAAGGCTAAGCTCGGGGGCTAAGGCCCAATAGCCGAGGGGGTAAGCTCAAGAAGCCATATCAAACCCCAGGTGAAGGCTTCAATAGCTAAGGCAAAGCCCAAAAGAAACTCAAGGAGACTCTTATCCAAGGCGTAAGCCCAGATAGCTAAAGCACGAGCTCATGGAAGTTCCCACATGAGGCTTGAACCTTGCAAGATGCAAGCCAAAGAAAGGCCAACGCACAAGTCCGAAAAGGCCCTCACAGGAGGTTCACACCTTGCGAGCTCACTAAAGGATGAGCCACAACTCGCAAAAATATCATCGAGCCCCTAGGAGACGGCGAGCCCTAGCGCCCGAGCTCCATAATCCAAATGGCTAAAGATAACTCAAGGGACAGTAGAACTTTTGATAAATCTCAAATAATTTAAGCCTTCATATATTTTATTTGGCAATACAGTGCATTAACTAATATGCTTATCTCTGTAGTCACCTCCTCCTTTGTCTGGGACCGCAATCAAATTTTGGAGCATCACAATATGAGCCAAGTCGGATCCGACCAACATAGTCGATCGCCAAGTCATAGCATGAACCCGGAGCAAGAGTGAGAGTCCTAGAAAGGTGTCCTACATGACAGAAGCCGGGGGCTCACACTTTCGAAATTGAGTCCTCTGGATGAGCTACCACATAATTGAAGTGAGCAGTAGAGCTATATTCAAGATGCTCGACCCACCGACGGGTTGGTACTCTTTTTCCCTGCCTGCGATTTTTTCCACCAGGTTTTTCCGTAGGGAGGTTTTTTAATGAGGCCAACAGAGAGTCATCTGTAGCCGAGAGACTAATCACTTCAGTACGAGGTTACTCCTTGCAATTCCATTACAAGCAGCAACCTCGGGGGCTAATGTGATAGGTGGTCAACGCTCAAGTCACCACTCTTCCTCTTCCATGACAAGGCTAAAGTCCCCCAGGTCTGCCTTGCCAAAGGTGAGCTCTGCCTTGGCAAACTCTCCATGCCAAAGGTGAGCTTTGCCTTACCAAGCACTATGCCAAAGGTGAGCCCTGCCATGCTAAGCTCTCCATGGGTAAGCTCTCCCCTACCAAGCTCTTCCTCCGCCAAGGAGGTCCGAGGTCAGTCCCGCCAAGGTGGTCCAACGTCATCCGACCGAGTCCAAGTCTGCCCTGCCGAGTCCGAGGTCATTCGGATGAGTCCAGGTCTGCCATGCCGAGTCCGAGTTCATCCGGCCGAGTCCAGGTCTGCCCTGCCGAGTCCAAGTTCATTCGGTCGAGTCCAAGTTTACCCTACCGAGTCCGAAGTCATCCGGCCGAGTCCAGGTCTGCCTTACCGAGTCCAAACTCTCCATGCCAGATGAGAGTCGGCCTCCTCTCCAAGCCTTCCACGCCAGAAGTGAGTCGGCCTCCTCTCCAAGCTCTCCATGCCGCCAGAGGTGAGCTCGGCTTCCCCAAGCTCTCCACGCGCTCGGCCTTTCCAAGCTCTCCTTTCCAAAGCAGAGTCATGTCTTGCCGAGGTCTTCCAGAGCTGAAGTCTTTTCCATATCCCAAAGCAACCTTTCACAACCCCAAAGGTCAAGAGCCAAAATTCATATCTCCCGCATTTAATGCTCACTTGCTACTAGCCCATAGCATCTATTGCTAGAATAGTAGACTCACCCCACTTGTATAAGAGGGGAGCCACATCAATTCCATCTTCATCTTTAACATTATCACTGAAAAAGGAGAATTATCTCCCACAACAACAACAAAAAAAAAACACAGAGAGAAACAAACTCTCTACTTTAAACTCCCACAAACGTGGGAGGAATTCTTGTGTTCTGCTTCTTCTATTCTTCCTCCATATTATAGTCATATAACAGCCACATTAAACACTCATCTCACCCAATAAAAATCGACTATCTACATTGTAGTCAAGGACGGAGGCATGTACGGGTCAAGGGGGGCACTAGGCTCCCCTCAACTTTTAAAAATAATTAGTTTATATATATGAAGATTATTTATGTTATATGCCTTGTCCTAGTGGTTTTAGTGCTATTCTTGATTCTGATAGGTTTGAGTTCGATCCCCCAGGATTTAGTTTTTATTCATTTTCTAGTATTTTTAATGCATTATTTCTAGAATATATTTTTTCTTTTTCCTAATTCCTTTGTAGAATATATTTTTTCTGTTTCCTAGTATTTATTTTATATATTATTTTTTTGTATATTTTGTATGTATATATATTTTTATTATTGTTTTTTAATATTTCATGTATGAATTTTACAATGTATTTTGGGCCCCCTCGACTCGGATCCTGGCTCCGTTATTGAATTTGTAGTGTTTTTAGGTAATAAATAAAATGTAAAGTAATGTTATGAGAGTGAAAAATGAGTGACAAATTTGAAATTAAAGTGACTTTTGAGGTGTTGGATAAAATGATTTTTTTTTTTTTGTATAAAAGTTATTGTTTGACAAACTTTGAAAGTTATTATGGGATGGAGCGAGGGTAATTTATTACCAATATACTTTTAACTATCTAAGTACTCCCCCGTCTCATTTCAATGTTTACATATTTCTATTTGTGGCGTTCCATTTCAATGTTTACGTTGCATTTTTTGGAATATATGACTCACCTAAAACAATTATTATACACCATGGTCCCCACATCCAACACTAATACACATATCCATTTTACATTAAATATTATATTTTTTCATCCACTATCTATTAAAATAATATACTATTATTTAATCAACGTGCAAAAAACAAATCTAAATATTGAAATGAAACGGGGAGTATATCACTTATTCACTTCGTCCCAGAAAAATGCGTAATTGGCATAATTACTATTTACAAGAGAATGTCACTTACAAAAATAATAATGCATTAATAACAGCCTGATGTATGGCGCTAAATTCAGAAATTATTATTTTTCCACCTTTTTAACGATGAATTAAAAAAAAAACCCAAAATCGCAATAAAATTTACATGGAAGGGATTCTAGCCTCCTCCCCCAGGACACACCCAATCATACGCTGATGAATTACGCCACATAATTTGATGCACCCGCATAACTGCATACCAATTGATTGAAGGCTGCAAAAATTTGGGATAATTAATCTTGCTGGTTTTCTATGTAATTGGGAATGGCGGGCCGCGAAGGGGGGTACGTGGTTCCGGCGGATCCTCCGAATTCCGTCGGCGGGTTGAAGAAGAAGGGTGGCGGGCCGCGGAGTTGGATTTTGATGGATTTTTCCGGTCAAGAAATTATACTTGATGTGGATAAATACGCGATCATGCATCGCGTGCAGATACACGCACGTGATCTTCGGATTCTCGACCCCCTTTTGTCTTACCCCTCCACCATCCTCGGCCGTGAGAGAGCCATTGTTCTCAATTTAGAGGTTAGAATTTCAGTTTTCAGGGTTTCTGTTTTTCTTGTTTTTATTATTATTTTTATTTTTAGGGTGTCTTTCACAAGTTATTGGAATTTATCTTTTCTTATTTTCTATTTTCATAATGTCATCTGCGTTGACCCTTTTCTTAATAAGAGTCTGAAAGAGTGTATCTTTCTGATTTCTGAGTATTACAGGTTTGAAATTTGAAGACTTTGTTGGAATTTGAGTTGAATCTTCTTTTTTATTGATTTGTTAATTAGTTTTCTTTTCCTTGTTAATTTATCATGACGCCTTTGAAGTTTATATGATTTTAATTCATTCATTAATTAGTTGATTAAATGATGAAAGAACGGGTCTTGTGATGAAAAATTCAAGGCCTTTTGTTTGATGACAGGAATTCTTCTTTATGTGCTCTGAACCTTTTGAATATCTTGGCTCTAATAAATTAAAAAAACTATTTTAAGTTTGATTGATACATACCTATGGCCAGTTCATATGTATATGTATTTGTGAGAAATAATGCTGAAATGGAGTATAGTATTTTTAGTTGTTTTTATTGATTCAGCTTATTTGTTGACTTTTTTATGGGTGTATGCAGCATATCAAGGCTATTATAACATCTGAAGAGGTGAGTTTCTTTTCATTTACTATATTTTTGTGTTGTATTTTCATTTGTCAAAATGTTAATTACTAAAAGTGTACAGCATTACTGACTCTTCCAAATTTGAGATTTGTGCTTAATCACCTCAATCTGGTTTTGCTAACTTATTATCGATAAGTGGAGAAGAAGTAATTGTTAGTACATGAAAGGATTTTCAAAGTTCTAATCATACCTAAGGCCAGGCTTCATTTCTTTAAGTAATTATTTCTTTCATAGGTGTTGCTTCGGGACCCATTGGATGATAATGTCGTTCCTATAGTAGAGGACCTTAGACGACGACTGAAACCAGTTAATGGAAATCGCGAAACGAATGGAGATGCTCAGAATGACGTTGAGGCTGGTGAAGAAGATGGTATTCTTA
The DNA here is from genome assembly GCA_023678885.1 of Pogostemon cablin. Taxonomy (NCBI): domain Eukaryota; kingdom Viridiplantae; phylum Streptophyta; class Magnoliopsida; order Lamiales; family Lamiaceae; genus Pogostemon; species Pogostemon cablin. The sequence goes on from CM042989.1 coordinate 1,797,757, forward strand.
CTAAACTATTTTCTGCTTAACTGGAGAGTGCAGTATTCTCTGTGGCTTTGGTGAGCCAGCAGTAGAACTGCTTCAATCTACTTAATCTGGCTGGATATCTTTCCTCTTTGTAGCTTTTGAAAACTATGCAGTTCCATAAAAATTTATTTAGCGCATCATTTTAAGAGACTTTGTGAATTGCAGATTCTCCGTTTGAGTTCCGTGCACTCGAGGTAGCATTAGAAGCTATCTGTAGTTACCTTTCTGCCCGCACCATCGAATTGGAGACTGCAGTGTACCCAGCTCTAGATATGCTCACTTCGAAGGTTCATTTCTTTTAATGTTCGTCTATATCCTAAAAAGAATAGGTCTCATTTTAGATGGTGTGGTTCCTGATTTTCATCATTATACATAATGTTGTTCTTGCATTCTGTGTGATCTTAGACGTGCAATGGATTTAATCTTCTTCTGTGCCACTGTGCCTTCTATTAAGTTGCTTTTGTTGCATTTTACAGCTTACTGATATCAACAGGGCCAGAAATTTCCTAATTTATATTGAATGTTATGGATTCTTTGAGATCATGTCAGCTCGTTTATTGTATTTATTTTGTAACAATTTTCATGTAATCTTTTTGAAGCTGAACTACAAGGATTCCTCCTCGATGAAACTGATGAACTACCTTGATAATCTTGTTTTTCTGCTTTGACTTTTTTGCAACTTGTTTGCAGATTAGTAGCCGTAATTTAGATCGTGTGCGGAAATTAAAGAGTCAAATGACCCGGTTGACTGCTCGCGTACAAAAGGTAGAGCCTGCCAGCTACTTGTGTTTGTGTGTGCTTCGTGAAAAAGATCATGACCACTAATCAATTCAAAACTGTATTCGATCTTTTGCTATATTGATCTCTTCAGCTGTCTTTGTGCAAACCTTGTTATTCTCTTGATAGAGCATCATTCAACTTATTAGCAATAGACTATTCTTTTGCCAATCTTTGCAGGTGAGGGATGAGCTTGAGCAACTTTTGGATGATGACGATGATATGGCGGATCTGTACTTGTCTAGGAAGTTGGCCGGTGCATCACCAGTGAGCGGTTCAGGTGCTGCCAGTTGGTTCCTCGCATCCCCCACAATAGGCTCCAAGATATCTAAAGCCAGTAGGGCCAGTATTGCAACAGTCCGTGGAGATGAGAATGATGTGGAGGAACTTGAAATGCTCCTTGAGGTACTTGGTCTGATCATACAGCATTCGAGTTCTCTAAGAATAAATAGAAGTTTTAAAATCTATAGAATGTGTGTTCACATTGCAGGCCTACTTTATGCAAATTGATGGAACCTTCAACAAATTAACCACGGTAAGCAGATCATCGCCTTTATTCTCTGAAAGCATCACCTAAAAAATTTACTAATATGCACAAAGCTGAATCTTCTTCTAACAAGTCACCACACGTTTGCATGTGTTGTTCAATCATGATACGTGTAATATCCCTGTGCTATGTTTTTTTGCAGCTTCGTGAATACATTGACAACACAGAAGACTACATCAATATCCAGGTAAATTAATGTGTTTTGCACACCAACCCCCCCTCTTCGGGTCATTGATGTTTAACAATCCATCTTACCCCATTTTCCCTCTTACTTCAGCTTGATAATCATCGTAATCAGCTCATTCAGGTACATCATATCAGATTTAAACAAAATGGTTATCTTCTATTACATCATTAAAAATGCTTCTTTTTTTTTTTATAAATTTTCATCTTTGTATCGACTGCAGTTAGAGCTATTTCTCAGTGCTGGAACCGTATGTTTATCTATTTACTCATTGGTAGCTGGGATTTTTGGTATGAACATACCATACACATGGAACAACGATTATGGATTCATGTTCAAATGGGTATAGCACCGAACATTCAATTTGCCTACACTTTATTTGTTGGCCATGCATCTGTTGTCTGAGACAATCCAATCTATGTTTTCTGATCCTAGGTGGTCATCGTCACAGGGGTTTTCTGTATTGCCCTCTTCTTACTCATAATTTCTTATGCACGGAAGAAGGGGCTCGTCGGATCTTGAAACCATATCATCAGCAGATTTCAGATGATCCAACATCATTATTTCATCCATTTGCAGTCTACTTACACCTTCATAATGTTTTTTTACTTACTCTCTTGATGAGAAAATTTTCATCTCACCAAGATGTACACTAGTTGTTAGGTTTTGTACCTGTATTACAATCAGTTCAATTCAAAGTAAATGTTCTCTGATATTTGCATCTCTCAACTTATTTCTGGAAAATTTTAATGCCGCCTCATTAAGCCCATTTAATGGAGTATGTATCGAATTATGCAAGTTTAATGAATTTGTAAAGAATTCTATATAAGATGGGCAAAATAACATACCAAAGAAGGGGTGGGGTGGGGTGCCTGCAGCTAAAAATCCTAATTTTGCAGAAGTAGAATCATTACATGTACAAGAGGGGGATGAACTGTTGAGCTTGGGTTAATTCAGATCAAGAAACTCTGATAGCCTACGCCTATTTCATGATTCTCCCAACTGTCTCTCGACAATTATCTGCCCGAGTTTCCTGTATAAAACGCGCTGCTCCTCAAACGTAAGGTTCATCAATATCTACGACACAGCAAAAGCTTCAATAAGTATTGGCATATATGCATCTAGCGAAGGAAATGGATGGATTCAGCGGACGATTTCTTTTACCTGGTCTATAATCATCTCGAGTGATAAGTTCTGTGGTACAACAAATGACTGGTGATATATGTAGGCAAATACAGCCATCACCATCTGCAAATAGGTCACCATTGATCGTAGTAAAGTTTTAACAATACGATGAATAAATAAGCCAATTTGAATGGAAGCATAGGTCTATATAGATGAAGAAGAGAGCAATTTCAACCTATCCTAGTGTGTAAAAATATAGGTTACATCCAGATCCAAGGGTATAGATTAAAACTCCATGTCAAATCATATCTCAAAACAAATCCCTCGATCCACATTGGTAAATTTGAAGGAGATTTAAGATGATAGTGAGAACGTAATAATCTCATTGACTTATTTGAAACTTACCTGGCAATCCATTCTATCTGTGATCCCACCATGTCCAGGAATGCTATCACCAAAATCCTACCAAGAAATAATATTATAATCTATATATATAATGACGAATATAAACCACTCAGAAAGTAATTCAAATTGTGGGAACTTAGTGTTGTCGAACCTTGATATTGAATGCTCGTTTAAAGCCACTGGCAAAAAAGCCTCCGAAAGGTGCTATAATTGATGCAAATAAACCAAGACACAGAGCATGCCATTGTACAGGTAGAATGGAAATCTCTCCCCAAGGGAACTGAAAAGAGTTGAAGTATAGCAGCTCATAAGTGGGCGAAAAATATATTAAATAAAACAAGAATTTTAGTCATGATCTTGGCAGATGTTTCTTCCTTTTTCATGTCAGTGAAACAATTAGAGAATGTCACTTGTTGGGGGGAGGGCGCACACTTACCCATTCATGAAACCACCCAGGAATGGTATAACTCTCTGGTTTAAACAGAGGACCGGGATCACATTGAAGCCAGCCAGTTGATAAATCCTACATATATAAAAAGTAATGAGAGAGTTTATGTTTTATTTCACATTCAATTCAGTTATGTCGAGAGCATTGTATTGGAAGAAATTATTTGTTGTGAAATTAGGAAATGCACAAAAAATATGTTGCAAGTTTTGTGGGAAAATGAAATTTTTTTAGTTGTGGTTATATTACCCATGTTGTTATATTATGGAAAGTAGAAGCACTTTTCAAACATCATGTATATGTACTTGTTTCAAGTTAAAAAAAATATAGTAGTATAATAATCACTTAACCTTTACGATAATGAATAATCTTATAGTTGCAGAAGAAAATCATGTATAGCCTATTCGAGAGAAGAACATATAAAACTGAAAATCGATCAAACAAAGAGTGAACGTCTTCATTGATAGTAGGAACCTAAATAAAGAAGAGAGGGCGTAAAGCTAACAATTACCTTTCTCGGGCATGTCAACCATGGAAAACGACCCATTACATTAGCAAGCTGGTAACAAATGACACAATTTCATTATGAATACCTTTATAATGTGAAGTTCCTCCTCATTTTCCAAAAGAATCAAATGAATAAAAAGGACAAAAGTAGACCTTGGTCCAAAATATCACAAGATTCATTATTTCAGTTTATTCCCTAATAAAAGGATTCTTACCAAAAAGGCTGAAATCACAGTAGCAACCGATGCTCCAATAAAGCCCTCCCATGTTTTCTTTGGTGATAGCTTTATTAAAGGAGTTTTCCCAAAGAAAAAGCCAAAAATATAAGCAGCAATGTCATTGATGATGATGAGTGATGCTGGAAGAAGGAACCTGCATTATCGTAAACCTGTGTTTGAATTTATATATACAAGTTCAATTTTATAAGGTAATCATCATATTCTTTTGCAAGGTCTATTGAATAATTTGTCGATTGGCATTCTCTTCTGGTTCAGTAGCATTTCGTTACCTATAATCTACACTAACCAAGCCACACAAGTCACAATCCATACACAGAGAGACAGCAGAGTAAATCATTAAGATACACACGAATTTCAAGAAGTTGAATCAAGAGTACTTGATGACAAACAAAATTAAAGAGCACAAAGGTATTAAGCATAGCATATGTTGGACAGAAAATGCCAAAAAGGGAATGAAATTCCTTTTACCAAAAGATTCCTTCAAAGATATTTGCCACAGTAAATGACGACTGCGTGAACACCACAATCAGAATCATATGCGTCCATGCAAATTGGCCAAATTGATATTTGTACATCTTCTTCTTCAGCGTGAGAATGAACCACATGAAGCCTGAACTCACCAATAAAATACTATTCAGTTCCACATTCAATTAAAATGTATTGGAACTCAAGAGAAAAATCGTAAGACTGCTACCAAATAGATGAAAGAATAGAACTATTCACAATCCAGTATTAAAAAACCCTGAATTTATGAGTCTGCAATCTGAAGGACACTAACAATGAAATACCTCATAATCGTCTAAAATTCTAAAACTAATAGAAACAGATGGAACCAACCATATTTACCAACCTGCGATGTACAAGAAATAACAGGTAACCATATGATACTTGATAAATCTGCTCACAAGCTTATACAAAACCTTGTCTGTAGCAACTGTATTCATGAGCCTTTGACTGAGAATGCGACCATACACAAATAGCATTGCTGTGAAGAAAAAGTGCCTGAAACATTTGAAGTATAAGATAAAAATAGGAATATACCACAATAGCCAGAAAAGCCTCTGTGACCAATAAAAAAAATCATATTTTACAAGCAACAAAACAAGAAATAAAAGGAAAGAATTTAAGAGGATTCGTATATTTAAGAGTCTGACAAGAAAGTGAGAAACTAAGTTGCATACCAATTTAAGAGTCTGAATCCTGGGAGGCGCCTGTCTTCATGTGCCCTCCTAAGCAAATTGAACAACTCCTTGGCCATAAAAATCTGGATAACTACTACCATGGCCCAGATATATAGGTGCCCCATGTATATTATGAAGGCAAATCCTCCAATCATCCAAACAGTTGAGTATGCACGGATTATCATTGACTTGTACTTGTTACGATCATTAACAAGCAAAGGGTTGCCGTTAGCTTTATCAACTTCCGGAGGGACCTAGAGTTTAAAGAAATAAGGAACCAAAAAAGGGAATTTTAAAAAAACCATATGTAGTAAAAATCTAAAATATTTTAAATTGATGATCTATAGTGCTTGACTTTGTAAACATGAAAGGCTTAAATGAATGTTCTGCTTATAAGGTAACATTAAGCATAAACTTTCATAGAAGAGGCACTCTATAGTCAGTTGATTGATATAGCACACTCTTCCACAACAGAAGTAAACTGCTGAACTAAATATGTGGTAGACCATTAATTGTTTCTGAAATCCTACAACATAAGAATCACATCGCAATATACTCCATACTTCGGAATAGACGAGATCGGGAAGTATTAATGGTATAATTCATAAAGAATGACTTTGACTCTGAAAATGATAACTAACCTCATTAGAGCCTTTACGTCGACGTAGCCGTGCAATAGGCCCAGTATTTGTCGATGGGCCTGAAGAACCAGGATCCTTTTGCATTATTTCTCTAAGCCTTAACAACCTCAAAAGAATCCGTCCAATTGCAAGAAACCAAGAGGAAACTTTGAAACGAGTAAATCTTTAGCACTACTTGTCTCTTATTTCTTTCCTGAAAAAGGTTTGGCAGAATTGAGAGAAGTTTCTGAAGAAGGATGAATAATATTCAATTACACTGATGAACTACATTATATTGCTCCTGATTTTCTTTTATCCATGGATCACGGGCATAAAACTCCCTGTTCTCATTTAGTAACCAAAAAGTCATAAAATCAAAATACAAACATAAAAATGAAAACAAAACAACTTCAAGATATGTTTCCAAGCAATATAAACACATCAAAATCTGCCATTTATAATCCCAGTTCCAAAGGATAACAACCCGGATAAATCAATACATTTTTCCTCAACTCACCGCTGACGCAAAAGAAGAAGGATGATAGAAACAAAACAACAGTAGCAAAATGGGATTACCCTTAGTCACATAAAATAGCTTTTAGCTATATACAGAGCATAACTTAGACAGTGAACTGCAAAGCACAAAAGAGTAACAACCTAAACATTCGCGAATTCACCATAATCTTTAAACCTCCAGAAACCAATACTGAAGCGTAAAAAACATCTAAGTAAACCCAATATTAGTATTTAAAAATTACAATACCTAAAGAACGCATATTGACAAGAAAAAACTAAAACCCTACTGAATTAAATTGACCGCCAGAAAAGATTAGTTAATAAATACATTTATTCACACGTTCTGAGCACAAGAATTGACCACCTACGAAATTGTCTACGTGCTGCCTTATATAAACAACAAATTATACATAGGTCAGACGGAATTCAGCAGATGAGAATAAACAAGCTAGAAACTGGAGTAACGCAAGAAACAACGAATAACTAAAAGATTGAAACGAAGAGAGGATTCTCACTCTTTTCAAGCTAGAGAAGTGTGTAGACGTAAAAACTGAATGCAATGGTGTGTTTTGATTCTTTTGAATCCATTGATGAAAATGGTGGGAAGGAATATGTGATTAACAAAAAGGGAAGAGTCTTTTTTAGAAAGTAATAGGACATTCTTTTTCTTTTTCTTTTTTTTTTTTTCCTCTCATAATAATATGGTTCATGGAATATGTTATTTCGTTTAGTTACATTTATGAGCGCGTGAAAGAACACATTCTGATTCGTTTTTACAATTGAAGTTTGGAAATTAAATCTAACAAGCCCTAATCTTTAATTACTTGGAAATTAAATCTAACAAGTCCTAATCTTTAATTACTTGCATTCTTTAATTCAGTTAACCTAGCCCTAACTACCGATTTGCTAATTGAATCATACCCTAAATATTAGAAGGACTTTGCTAATTCTAATTCAACTTCACTATTAGCTAATATTAATAAAAGTTTTTTTTGTTAATATTTATTTTTTAGTGTAATACTCTTTCCGTCCCACTAAATCGTTCACATTTACTGTACCACGAATATTAAGAAAATGTTATTTTTTGACTAACTTTTGGGAATAATTTGTTATTTTTAGGTAAATAAATAAAGTACTCTATCCGTCTCCTTTCAGATGACACACAATTAGGCTGATCATGAGTTCCAGTAGAGACGAAACATGGGTAAAATTTGTGTTAACATAGTAGCTGCATGAATCAAAGAGGATATTGGGGTGGGACCCTCCTACCTATCCCGATAGGACCCTATAAAAGAATGGGAGCTGTTGAGAGGTTCCATATTCTATTGCCGAGAAGTCAGAATAGAGTAGCAGGTCTACCTTAATATTACCTTTCGCTCCTACTATTCATTCTTAAGGAATAGAGTTAGGAGCACCAATCTTGTAGCTAATGAGTCCACCAATTCCTTGTTTAGGAATTGGTATCATTTTGGGTTGTCCCACAAAAGTTTGCACATTCCAAAAAAAACAAAAAGTAAAAAACAATCACCCTTTCCCATACACCTTATTTACAAAAAATTCATCTCTACTTAACATATTTTATCATTTATTTATTACAAAAAAATACCATTATACCCCTAAAAGTTATCACTTTCTTAATCTTGGTGCCGGAAAGGTGGGCGCAAACTTTTCCGGAATGGAGGAAGTATAAAATATGTTATGTGTGAAAAGAAATGATGACATTTTTTAAATTAAAATGTACTTTTATGGTGTTAGATTATAATGATATTTCATTTTTTTTGGTGGTGCACAATTATGTGGGATGATCAAATGAGAAAAATATTAAACGAACAAATGAAGAGATAGTGAATGATTTTCAGTTACGAAGGGAGGGAGTATAACTTTTTAGATGATAAACCAACCATAAATTATATTCTATGTATAGATGTCGATTTTGAAAACCAACTATAAATCATATTCTATCGATTTTGAAATTAAAATGTAACTAACGAAGTTATTAAACAGGTGATTATATCATGGTAGTGTGACACCTTAGAGTAAGAGGTGTATGGAGTATTTCATTAGACATTCAAACCATTTCTGTAAAAAGAATGTACAGTGTAGTACTCCATAGTCCATATCATTTTGCAACAGAAATCCAAACAACTACATCAGTCGTGAGTACAACAACAGCTGTCTTCACTTGAAGCAGAAAACACCAACATAACCAAATTGACAATCTTTTCTGTGGAACACATGTTACCTCAGCTGCCATAGCCATGAACTTGACACATCGTATGACACAGAGATTTGAATCCACCGGTTCGTCGTTCATTTCAAGATTTACACGGAGCAGCGATGCAGGTAGTAACCATGTGGTTGCAAAAGCTAGTATTTTGTGTAATGTAACAAAGGGAAGTATGACTAAAAACCTAAACTTCTTCGGTTGTTGAATATTGAGTTCAGCTCGTCTAACGAAGGAATCTTGCAACCTCTGTCTATGGTACTGCACCACCAAGCTTTGATCTCATCCTGGAAAAAGAAGCATACAAGTTTCAGTTTGGATTTTGGTGCTCATTCAGGTTCAGTTTCCAAGTAAAATCTTAAGGAAAACGAACGAATAAGCGAATCAACCTCTAGGAAATCATGGTTTGAGACATGCTGACAAGTAATGGAAGATTTGATCCCTCCAACATCGACCAAGATATTCTTTGACGTGCAACCTTTAAGTTCTCTAGCTTCTCCTGTTATTCAAACATTGATAACATAACTGAGAAAATTGGAGACAATGATTAACACTTATGTTGTTATGGCCATTCAGATAATTATCTTACCTGTTATGCAAGCAACGCAGTAACTAGCACCGTCTGGTCCACCTTCCAACTTTCGGAGCCTCAAACGCAAGAAAAAACCACATAGTTTCGATGCAGAGACGTTAGAATTTATCAATCTGAGATTGGAGTGTAAAAGAAGATCAGTAACTAGTAGAAGCAATAGCGATCAAAATATAATGACAATTACTATAGCCATTTTGGCAATATTCACAAAATTAGTTGAAGAAGATGTATTTTACCTGAGAATATCAGCACGACAGAGACGCAAACTCCTTACTGCATGAAATACATCAGACAGAGAAGATGAATTCTGTTCAGACACAATATCAAATAGATGTGATCTCTGGAAGTCCATTACGTTGTTTTCGGATGGAACAATGTGCCTTAGAGCATCCAACCGCCTTGCAAACACAGAAGACATTGCCTCTGAACCTCCAAATCTATGAGAAAGCAGATTACCTTTGGAATTGAGATCAAATGAAACCTCAACACTAGAAGTCGACTTCAGACTCTCCTTAAAAGTAGCATGAACCCGAGAGTCTCCTGGTTCATTTCTAGTTTCCGGACCTTTCTGATCAATAGAAAAAACAGCATTTTGATCAAGATCAAGTTTTGGGCGGGAAGTGGAACACCCAATGGTTCCCTGAATAATGTCTTGGCATTTTTCAGAACTAGGATTTTTGGTACAAAACCGAGCAATCCACAAACTGTTGTGGAAATCTCCTTTATCAGGCTCACAGGCGGCCACTGGGATTTCTGGAGATATACTTTCTGCAGCCTTATTCATCTGTTCAGGTAAAGCTTCGACTTCCATTACCTCATCTTTTGCTCGATTAGGTAACCGGAACTCTGCAGCCTCATTTTTTTTGAAATTGCTCTTAAAAGGATAAGGAGAGCAATCTATATCCGCAGCGAGTATATTACTCGGCTGGACAACACTGTGTGGATTAACTTCTCTATCACATACAATAATCTGTTTTGCAGAACCATCATTTTTATCATCTTTGAAGAGACTTACAAGTGACTTCTTGTCATCCACCATAAGATCTCTTGATTCGTCAATGGAGTCATTTGCCTTCTCTACTCCAGTATTCAATAAATTCATGTCTTGACTACACAAGGACTGAAATACTGTTTGAAATCCCATATTTAGGCTTGGAGGATCTTGCACATTAACACCGAAGGAACAAGCAAGGGGCAGAGGAATGGACGAAGCATCTTCTCCATTAGAATTCGAGAAACCCTTCACCATGTTCGACATCCATTTTACAAAGGAGTTATCGGGTGGAATGCATGTCAATCCAGGAATTTCATTTTTGAACCTTTTGCTTAAATGCATCACATCCTCACCGCAGCTCCATCTCTTTACACCTCTCGAGAGTAATCCAGCACTATGACAACTTTCAACACTCTCATGGATGTTGTCCTCATCATCTACTGATCTCCCATGGATATCTCCATCTGATATTGCAATCTTTTTTCCCTTTTTCTTATACATAGAAATCCTGCTCTTTGTTCCGGAGCCTTCGACAGGAGGAGAATTCCTACTAGGAGATTTCTTTCCTCCTAAACTGCATACATCTTTCTCAGTCAGATTACGCAAATCATTCTCATGGGAAGCCTCAAGATTAATAAGTGGGGCTGCAAGAATAGAAGATGTAGCATGTTAGTTCATTCTCATTCACAGCACCAACCGCTGAAGTTACTTTATCATCGGGTAATTTATGAGGTCGCAAATCTGAAAGACAAAAACAAGAGTTCAGATAGCTTGTTTAGATGACCCCAAAACGATTGGCACGTCTAACCCAAAAAAAATCACTGCTACTACCATTAATTTCATTGTTACTATTTTGGCAGCATTCAATTTTCTAATTAACTCACTGAGGAAAAAACCCCTTTTTGAATTTCAATATCACAACTACTTATCTCATTAGACAATAATATCAACGAGTCCATCAAATATATTTAGCAAGCAAAAAAAGAAAACAACTGAAGTATTAGCACTAAGTATCAGTAATTTGGACACTCTGTTGTAGATAATAATAATAATAATATCAAGGATTCCATCAAATATACGTAGAAAGCAAAATAAGTTAATAACTGAAATATTAGCAGTATGTACCTGCATTTTGGACACTCTGTAGATGGCAGAAATCCTCCTTTCGATCATCACTGCGGTTTTCTCCCTCCAGATTAGCATCTTTAGCTTCAGCTTTCTCCTCAATTTTGTCATTGCTTTCCACTGCGAACAGATCAGTGGAATTTATATTAATTTTTATAAAGATGAGTGCATCAGCTAAATATACAAGATATGACTTTCTGTTATCACAATCACCATGACAATTTTCTTTACGCCTAAGGAAGGTATCCTTATCAACAAACATGTCATCAGCATGAAGCAACATTCCTGATATAGTCGTGTTTCCCTGATCAACATCTCGACTCCCCTCGTGTCCGATAAGCTGTGAAGTCGAAGGACTCTTATTGCTTGGTCCTACAACGTTCCACAGGAGAAAGGGCTTCTTCTCTGCTATTCTTGTATTAGCATGTTTTAGACCCAAACCACTTCGTGGAGACCAGACCAACTCGACTACGGAATCGGATGCAGCAAATGCTCTGTCCATTCTTGAGTCTGCATTTACACCTGCACCCGTACTATCAATCTCCCTTCCTCGGATGCTGTAAGTTGTAGAACTCACTGTATGTCCTAAATCAACATCTCCTTCATTCAGGTTCATCATTTTGTGCATCACAAATCCGGAAGTTACCTAAACATCATGCAAAGGGAACATTCTCGACAGCTGCAAAACAACATTACGAAACAATAATTGACTCAAATAACGAGGGTAGGATAATCGGATAAGGCTTGATTCAAGACATAATCATGTTAAGTTGTGCGTAATTTGTGTATATATGCTTTTGAGATTGGTTGTATTTCTACAGAGCAGAGCCCAAGGAAAGGATTAATACAAACATATGTGTAGATGGGTAGGTTAATCCATGTTTAATCTATATCAAAAACACTATCAGGCCATGCAAACATTCCATTGCTATAAAAAAAACAGCTGAATCATCAAGCAGAAACAAAACTGATCCATCAAAAAAACCCATAATTTCGATCACTCGCCACTCCTCTGAAATCCATTACATAACTCGCAGAATAGATGAAATTGAAGCAATAATTCTCTTAATAAGGCATATAATGAACAAATTCGCCCAGTCTGAAAAACAATAAAACCATACATATTCCCCCAATTTACAACACTCCGAAAATCTAGCGTTTCGCAAGCAAAAAATCAGACTACAGTTAAAACTAATTAATGAATCCACACCAAAAACAGGCCATTAAATAATTTAAACTAATCATAATACGAGCATACATCAATAAATGATACTATAATCGGACCCCATTAAAATTCAACAAAATTAAGAAATGCCCATACCTTCTCACCCCACAATCGACTACGCTGAATATGACATTTAGTGATTCCGCTTCGTTCGTATGCAAATCAAATCAGAAGAATCATCTACATAGATACACGATTACTTTAGAGAAATCAAGAGGAGAGAGAGGGAGAGATGAGCAACGAACACGCGTACGACGCGAGGGTAGAGCCCCTGGGCGGCAGGGTTGCAGAAGCTCATGCAGTAATGGCTGAGCTGCTGCCACGTAGGCTCCGCTGCATGCGACTCAAATCCCAAGGTACCACTACCACCCACCTCTTTTCATTTCTGCTTATATTCATTCACCCTCCTCTTAGTCTTCTATTCAATTTAATTTAATTTTAATATAATATACTCCACTAATCTATTTTTGGATTTCTCTTTATTTATTTTGTTAATACGAAAGTATATTTCCAACTCCACTTTTAGTAATTTGTGGTACCACGTTATCAATGGCCAAATAGTAGTATTTCTATTATTTGGAACAAAATATTTCCTCATATATTCCAATTTTGTTTCTTTCTAAATATATGATCTAAATAACACCCACCAATAATGTTTTCTCGAGAATGAAAAAAAAAAAAAGAGTTGTATTATTGTTTGATCTTATCTATACAGTTATTCAGAATGAAAGCATCGCAATTCACATATTCATACGTGAGATAAGAGTTTTGTAAACTGAATAAGAAATTACTCTTGACGCAATATATAAGAATAATTACTAATAAAAAGATATTAAAATGAACTTAAATGTGAGGTTATAAATTTATGTGAAATTGATGAATTTAATGAAATTAATAAAAAAAAATTATAACACTTCTAAATAAACTTATTAATTACTCAGTAAATGATAAACTTTCACACTCAAAATTTGTTTAGGTCTGAACTATGATGACCACAATAATAATCGTACTAATTGTATTCAACTTAACGACTAATTTTATGAAATTTGTCGTAGCAATCAACATTAGAGTTGTCTAATTTAAACTTGATCAAATAAATAAATTTAAAAAAAAAACATTTTTAGTGAGTAAAAAATTGTAAAAGTGAGCAAAATGAATTAAGATTGGAATTTCTAGGAATTGACTTAAAAATAGGGTCACTTTCAATCTTGTCCAGCCGAGTATTGTGACAGCCCACGACACATCGACCATCCATTAATGTTGTCCTAATAATTCCACAACTTTGGTTGCTTTCTCAATAAAGGCTTGACAAATATGGATTTTAATTGCTTCATTACCCAATTACTCTTTTTCTAAATATTCTCATAACCTTCTACTTAGTTTTTAGGAGTTTAAAAATACTATTGTTTTATTAAAATATTTTAATGTCTTTTAACCGATAAAATGGTATTTTGGGATATAAATTTATTGATTTTAATGAATAAAATCATATTTTTAGACATACAAAAATAATAATAGTAAATAAAGTATTTCATTTCATATGTTAATAGAAGTACCAAATTATAAAAGTACCACATGATAGAGATCATACCGACTTTTATTCATGACTCATGAGTTCACTTGATTATAATCTTTTCACGTATAGTAATTTATAAGCTAGAATATTTTTATTAAGTACTCCTATATAATTATTATACTTATTAACTATACAATATTAAATTGAATAAATTTGTTAGGGTAAGATTAATCGAATTTTAAGTTTCAATAAAGTTTCATTGGAACTTGAAAAATGTTGAAACATAAAAAATTAATGTGATTGCAAACTTTGGATTGGAGTCGAAGATACCATGAATTATTGAGTCGGTCTACTGCTCTTAAAAAAAAAAGTGGAAGTCCGAATTTGGGCCGCTAATTATAAAGCCCAAATTGGAATTGGTTCCAGAGTGAGCCCAGTAAGAAATAGCAATTTCTTCGTCCATAAAACAGAATTCTTTTACGGGCTGATTGAAAACATAATAATATCTAGTAAATTAATTTTGCATGTTTAGATCAAATTTATGGGTGATTCTTTACCATGGCAACTAGGGTTTATGTGTTTAAATAAGGGTGTAGTAATTAGGAGTTCAAATAGGGTGCATCAGGTGCACCGGTACACGATCTAAACCGTTAGATTAAGTTTTAGTTTAATCTATACTATTAAATAAAATAAAATAATTAATTTTTTAAATATTAAAACTACCCATATCCTAATTTTAAACCTAGTTTTTAGGGTTGCACCGATGCATCCCACAATTATCCAGTAATTATTTAATTTTAAATTTATTTATTTTTTACTATTTATTAGTAGAAATTAAATTAAAATTTAATTTAATGGTTTACATCATCCTAGTTACACTCCAAATTTATGATCCGGGGTGTATTCTTATAATATACTAGTTGTTATTAACATTTAACTTTAGAATAAAAAAAAATTAATTTTAGGAAAATGATAACTACCAATTGCATCATGAAATGAAATCAACTAAAAAACAATAGCAACTACAATAAACAATAGGTGC
Organism: Pogostemon cablin; assembly: GCA_023678885.1. NCBI lineage: Eukaryota > Viridiplantae > Streptophyta > Magnoliopsida > Lamiales > Lamiaceae > Pogostemon > Pogostemon cablin. Next base: position 1,813,039 of record CM042989.1, read on the forward strand.
AATGATCCCAAATTTAATTGGCATATAAAAGAAATAGAATTGGCAGGTAATAGGGAAGGAGAGAGTGAGAAGAAAGTATGGTAGCATTTGAAACAGAAACAGGGCTGATATTGTTCAACACAAACAAAATGAGATTTATAAATCTATATATATATATATATAGAGACACTAATCATTCTATATCATAAACCTTCCTTTGATATTACATTCAACTTTCAAATAAATCAAAATCAAAGAGTTATGATCATCACATCTTCCCCATATATTTTTTAGCAGTAGCAATGCAATAACATTCCTCTGATCAAACATTAGAGAAACAACAACTTCATGTCATATGTTACCTTTAGTTCGTTACTCGATCCTCATTTGTTAAACAACACAACTTGTCATCATCGCCTTGGATTGCCTTGTCTCCTAGCAATCCTATGCCCTGCTCCGATCAACAAAGCTTTTCCTACCAGACCTGTCCGGAGTCCGCAAACAAGGGCAACAGTTCCACCAATAGCCAACCATTTCCAGTCAATTCCACCACCATCTCTTTGTCTATTTGTCGCTGCTAACTCGCTTTGTTCACCCTCATTGGCTACTTGCTCCTTAGAATCAGTCCCTTCATCATAAGAGCCTTTGGTGGTGATTCTTGCCATGAGAGCACACCTGGTTAGTGATGTCTCGAGTTTTCTAGCATTTTGATACGCTCTAAACCCGGCATGTAACTTCTTGACCGTTCCCCACATCCCATGTCGAACGCCTAACTTGGCAACATCCTTTGGGATTCCCATGTCTTCGTAGTGAACAAGTGTGACCTCACATGCAGACTGGCCATCCCCCTTGCGTGATTGCACTGTACAATAGTACTGTCTTCCATTATCATCGGAGAGATAGAAAAATACATATTAATAGCAAGAAAGGAAAAACAGATAGTTACCTGGATTGATAACCCAGCTTGAAAAATAAAGATCGACACGCCTAGGTTTGTCACGCCTTGGTAAAGTTGGATATGGCACGCCCTGCAGCCATATGTTTGAAGATAAAAAGTAAATCCAATGAAAAGGAGTGTGGTGGAACATGTTAAGTAATTCAGATTTGAGGGGTTATTAATACCTCAAAATAGTACATTAAGTTCATAAGTATTGAGTACTGAAAAATAAAAAAAATGCCACAGGGCAATAAACAAATACAGTACCTTTGTCACACAGTAAAAAGTTTTTCCTCCTTCCCATATCCTCCTTCGAATAATATATTCTCGATCGCTACAGAAGAAAGGAAACTGCATAAACAGGAATAATCAAAACGTCACTGATTAAAAAGCAGAAAATAAAAGCAAAATGTAGGGATTGAAAGCTCTGGAATAAATGGTGCATAGCTTCTGTAAAACAAACCTTCTTAATCCAGTGGACAACCATCATCCCTGTATTTGGGCATTCTTCAAGTATTTTGACATGTGCAAGCATAGGGTCCCATTTAGGCCGAAACTCATCATCCCAGAAAAAATCTCTGACCAGCTCAGGAGTTGCTTCCTCAAAAATGGTTTTGCTGTGGTACACTGTTGGACCAACCTTTGATGAAAACATTCTAAAAGATCAGTATGCATGCTTTCAGTGGCAAGAACAAGAACAGAGAACTGGAAAGTAGCCGGAGTCCAAGAGTTTCAGAGACAATCCTCATGAGAGATTCCCAAAGCGTATAATACACATCAAATATAAAAAAATCATCAAGGATGATGAATAAGGCTGTCAACTGTATAGCAAGTGTGCACTGACAATTTATAAGCATGCATTGACCATACAAGTTATTGATGTTTGTCGTTAGCATTATCACCAACACAGTATAGGTTTGCTGCTGGAACGTTATTTAAAACTGCGACACCAATATATCAATGGAACCACATGTTCTAACCTCAGGCTCGTGGCGCCAAGCTTGGTATGCCATATTTGATGTGGTGCGCTCCATCATACTTTGCCATGCCACTTCCTTAGAATTAAGAAGATATAACAGGTGTTCAAGGTCTTTTTCTGTGACATTACTAGATTCTCCATCAGGAGCTCCAGTAACAGGGCTACAGAAGGGAGCAGAACTGATAATCAACAACATATATTTTGAAGGAAAATTGCAGCTGATCTAATCAAAGTAATGTTGTGTAAAAGTTCAAACTCACAAGAATATGACTGAAAAAGGAATAATTAATAACCAGTAATATGAATAACATGATTAAAATTAGTCATTTATATCAAAATCTTTTAGAGAAAAGGTCTTATTAATTTACGATGAATAACCCTGAAATACGAAGGGTCTAAGAGAGAGTTCAATGCATGAATAATGCGTCCAATGTCAGAAAAGGATGTCCTATCATGGAAATGGAACTGCAATCACAACTGGAGTCAATTATTCAACAATTTACATACTCCATCATTAATCTTCTGTTAAAATTGATTGACAGTACACTTCCTATTATGAAGTACTGATATTTCTGAAAGATGCATGCAAGCTGCACCATTTCCATAGTTTTTCTTAAGAAGCTATCTCTCCACTCCCTCCCACCAGAATACACATACATGAAGAACAGCTTAACAAGTCTGACATACTAATCTTTGTATGCCCAAAATATTATAAATATATTGTACAACGCAAGGTCTCTCAGAGCTTTCATAATTACATATTAACCATCAAAGACACAGACTTCGGTTAAGCAATGTCAACAAGATTACTCATTGGCAGAATGTATGTGCTTGATATTAATTCTAAATTCTGAACCAAGCAGATCCCCCCAAGTACCCCAGAAATTCTGCATCCTTTAAATCCTCAAATCCTATCATCAGGGCCATTATTTTTTGTATGGCATTTCCCTAGCTCAAATTAACACCACGATCATATAGTAACTCTCAGTGAAATTCATTATTATATACATAATCATATGCATTTAATTCACATTAGCAAATTGATACGCTCCTTTGTGATTAATTAAATTGGCAGGAATCAAAATATTCAAAACAGACATAACAAATCCCTCTATTCATAGTTAATTAATCAAATAATAATTATATACATACAGATAAAATACATACTTGATGTCTCCACGGCTAGCATCATCAAGAGTTACCGACCCCTGAGCCGAGGCAGCCGGCTGAGGAGCCAATTTTGAATCCACCAGGTCCTGAGCCGACGAGGACTTCTCCAGCTTACGGCTGATGCCACGGGAGCGAAACCAAAGCCCTCGACAAATCGAAAACGCCGAGAGCGCCGTGAACGCAAGCCAGAACCTCCGCGCACCGAGCCCCGGCGGTAAGGTCCAAATAAAACGGAGCTTGGATCGGAGCCCGAGGAAAACCAACCCGGACCACCTCGGCCGCCATGACCATCCGATTAGCAATCCGATCATAACAGCCACCCAAATCGGCACCGCGCAGACCAATATGTCGACGAATGTTTCCATCAACGTGGTGCTGTTGAAGAATCCTAACGCACCATCGTTGAATCCGATCCATCCCCCATCCATTTCTTCAATTGTGCGGAAATATTGAGGGGCTACTGTTTCAAGGAAATTTCAACGAGCTCATCCGGGGCTACACGGATTGGATATGGACTTTGGATTTTGTTGCCATGAGAGAGAGGCCGAGGAGAGGAGAGAGGGAGCGAATGCGGTGGAATCAAACCCAATTTAACAGGAATTAGATAAAATTAGTTTTTACAGTTTTGTGCAGTTAAAATTGAACGTTTCTACCGTTTTGTTTTTTTATTAATTAATTCATTAATTTATTTAACTTTTTTTCTATAAAAGCGGTATTAGTTGGAACCGTATCGAACCGCAGAGAGGTGAACAGAAGAAAAGTGGATGATTGGTGGGTGGCTAAGAATTGGATAATCTGACTATCTGGCAGTCGTAGGATGCTTATTTTATTATTATTATTTTTTTTTTTTTTTTAATCACATTACGATAAGATCCCTTCATTACCACCAAAAATAAAATACTCGTATATTTCAAGAATCAAACTCTGACAACGGTCACTTCTTTACCACCAAATAAAAAACACTCCGATATTTCATTTGCAATAATCAAAACTCCAAGAACACTCCCTCCTTCCCTCTTATGAACAATGGCCTTGAGTCCAGCACTTTCGAATTTCTCAATTTGCTATTCAAGAACCCGAAATTTGCTTTTCTTGAACTCAAGATCAAGATTTCATGAGAATAATTTTCCAAGAAAAGACAATTTTTGTGGAAAGAGGAGAGTAGGAGGGCAATTGGTGATGGCATGTGTGAAATTGGAAGAAACAATGGCATCAGAAACTGGAAAAGAATGGGGGAAGGTTTCTGCTGTTTTGTTTGATATGGATGGAGTGCTTTGTAACAGCGAGGAGTTGTCAAGATTGGCTGCAGTTGACGTTTTTGAGGAGATGGGAGTTCAAGTCACAGTTCAAGATTTTGTTCCTTTCATGGGAACAGGTGCGTGTAAACTTTCTTTGTGTGAATGATTTTTGTTTTAATCTTGATTTATAATCTGTTATTTGTTAATCATCCCTCTTATTCCTTAGATTGCCCATTCTCCTTAACTCTGCGTGTGAGTATACTTTGGTACTACACTTCAGAATTTGATGCTACTTAGATGTTCACTGTAGGTACTTTAGGCTAATCAATGAATGTGGGTATAAACTATCTCTGTTCTATTATTATGTTATTGAAGATTGGAGGTTTTTCATAAGAACTTATTGTGTAGGTATGAATTCTGGTTTTCTTGAAATCTTCTGAGTTTGCTCGTTCTCTTGTTTGTGCATTCCATATTCTTCTTCACTCAAGAATCTTTTGTTAATCCTCCACTAATAGCTTTCATCAAAGTGACGAGTATAATTATATATCCAGACTTCTTTTTTTCAGCTTTTTTTTAATCTGTTTCATCCTCTGAATTCATATAATCTTGACTGTAAAACAGGAGAAGCCAACTTTTTAGGAGGTGTTGCTTCTGTAAAGGGTGTGAAGGGATTTAATCCCGAGGCGGCGAAGAAAAGATTTTTTGAGATATATTTAGATAAGGTAGTTTAATCTGTTTTTTTTTTTTTTTCCTTATCTATGTCTTAAGTTAAAATAAATAAAAAAGAAGAAATTTGAGACTATTTGAACATATTTCACTTCTTGTAGTATGCGAAGCCAAATTCTGGCATAGGTTTCCCTGGTGCCTATGAACTTATAGTACAGGTATGCAAGCAAGAAGATACTTTATTTGTTTTTATTTTTTTTGAGAATTTTATTCTCTATTGATTTGGTTCTGGTGAACCACAGTGTAAAAACAAAGGTCTCAAAGTTGCTGTTGCATCTAGTGCTGACCGCATCAAGGTTGATGCCAATTTAGCAGCTGCTGGCTTACAATTGTCAATGTCAGTTAATTGATTACCTATGTTGAAATCAAAATTTTACTATTATTCATGTCCTGAGATATTTTATGGTTATATGATTGATGAAGTACTTTTCATCTACTCGACTCCTTCACATTTTGTTTATGGAAACTCACTCTTCTACAAAGTTATGCAACTCATTTGGCAAATAGAAGACCTTGAACCTGTATTGGTTAGTCCTATTAAGTTTTACCATTTCTGTTCATCCATTCTGCCTCCTATGTCAAATTTTCACAATTCATGTGCTTATGTAAGAGCTTTTAACCCATAATTTTGAAGTGTGATGTTCTTGATACATGATGTATATGTGTGGAGAATAAATCCAAAAAAAGATGAATATAATTTGTTTGTTTTTTATTTCTTACAATATTAAAAACATATATCTAGACTTTTCTTCATGATTCTCGTATTTAATCTAGTGCATCTTTGAGGATAAAACGAGTTACTTGATTGCATGGGCTACCTTTTCTTAGTCTTGCTTAATCTAGGCAAATCTTAGAAGCTAAAGACAAAAATAGTTCCAGCTCATTAAATGATACTCCATATTTTTCTTAACTTTTTTTTTTCCCAGTATTCATAATTCTTTTCCTGTGGTATTCTTTAATGTCAACAGGTTTGATGCTATTGTCTCTGCGGATGCATTTGAAAACTTAAAACCTGCTCCTGACATTTTCTTAGCAGCATCAAAAAATTTGGATGTGCACCCTGATGAGGTAATCTTTTAGTTAATGTGACTTTTGGCTGATGTTACTCTTGTAATTTTTTTTCGGTTCTTGTTTTTATTTATTCATTAAGGCACAAGTGCTGATTATTGTCTGATGGCCTGACGTAATGAGGCTTCCTGGCATGGTAGATCTGGAAAATCTATTATATTTGTTTCTTTTTGTGCCTTTATCTAGTTGGAATTGCTAGCTTTAAAACAGTGATATTTGATGGCTTAATGGGAAATTCAGGTTTCTAATGCAAAAGGTTATGCTTGAAATGAGCACTTGAAAGCTAATTTTATGCTTCTATATTCATTCAGTGCATTGTGATTGAAGATGCATTAGCTGGAGTACAAGCTGCCAAATCAGCTGGTATGAGGTACTGATTCTGAACATTCTTTCACTTGAATTGTGTAAGTTCTATTCCAAGTCCTCTCTGAAGTAATTGTATTCAAATTTCTCTTAGTTGCATGTCTGTTATTTTACTTTAGTTAGCATCTCTTGGTTCTGGTTAATTGTTGAATTTTCTTGAAGTTTCCAACGAAAAATCTCTGTTTTTTGTGCTGTCTATCTCTTTTACTTCTTCTATTTCGTGATACTTTCTATATGTCACGTTGATACTTGCTGCCTATGAAATGAATCATGGGTCTGGTCTAATGCCTTTTTCTCACGAATTTTATCTTTGGTGCAAATTCTATGAAAATAGAACATCCTGTAGTTATGTATATGCATTGCGCTGTGCCCTTTTTTCTCTTTATCTTAGAACATGGACTGTCATTTCCTTCCTCTTCTTTATCTCTATTATGATGATGGCATAGGTTTATTCAGACTATTTGGTGTGCTTGCAGATGCATAGCTGTAACTACGACGCTAACAGAAGATACTATGAAGGCAGAGGGTCCAGCACTTATCAGGAAGGACATAGGAGATATTTCCATTGATGATATTCTCAATGGTGGCTCTGGTTATCAGAGTATGTAGTTTTGGGAGTACATTTACAGCTAATTTTTCATCTTATAACCTACCCAGTACAGATAACTATTGTGTAAGATCTAAAAGAGAGAACTTAAGGCCTATTTCTTGTATTAAATCTATGTACTGAAACATTATACCCATTTTGATGAATTAAAATTTATTTTCCTTTTATTTTTTGCTGTAGCTTCTGACTTTATTCTGAAAACAAGAGTAAAATCTCTTAGCTTCATGTTGATGGATTCTGATATTAAATTGGTACCTAATATAAGAAACTCTTGCAGATCCCAAGAGTCAGCCCTCTGAAAATTTTAGTGCTTCTGCCCAAAGTCTGCCCAATTCATACAGTAAAGAAATTAGTTCATTTAATGATAAAGACTCTGTGAGCAACCCAATATTCTCAATTAGAGGGTAAGGATGGTTCATATATCATGAAACCCTTCAACTTAAAATTTTTGGAGGTTTTGTGTAGTTACTCTGAATTCTGATATCACTACGTATGTACACCTAAGTCTAAGTTTATTGTTGCCAAACTTCTTATTTCTCCACTCAGTATGTATATTTAAAATTATTTGGCCATACATTAGTATATATGTATGTATGTTTACAGTGAAGTTGTTGCAGAAGTAAGAGCTACTTTATATGTCCAAGGAAAAGTTAAATAAATGTATAACCATTTAATGTAGAAGCTTGTTAGATATATAAGAAATTATCAAGCAAATTATAATTTATAAAATCAGTGGAGGCTTTTTCTCACAGCGACCATTTAATGTATGTATGTATGTTTAATATTATTTGGCCATACATTATTTTATAAATTTATCTCTGGTTCTACTTTATCCCTATTGTAGGTACAGGTGAAGTTTCTTGCAGAAGTAAGAATTACTTTATATATCCAAGGAAAAGTTAAATAGATGTATAATCATTTGATGTAGAACCTTGTCACAGATATAAGTTCTGAAATAATCAAATGAGCTAATGTGTAACATCAGTGGAGGCTATTTTGTTATAAAAACCTAATTCAATGAGAGTTATAAAAATAGGTGATGTATGGAACTTATGAAGTAAAAATTAAGCCACAGCACGTTACTGTGTTGAGATATTGGTGTAGTTTACATACATTATGTAAGTGCTTTCAATAGCGTTATTAGAATATTCTGTCCAGTACTACTTGAATTGCAGAATTGACTTATTCACAGGTTTCAGGGTTCTCGGCGTGATATTTTGAGATATGGAAGTTTGGGAATTGCCCTTTCTTGCCTTCTCTTCACTGTTCAGAACTTGAAGGTACACTTATCTTCATGAAAATTCTGCTTTGGGACTTCATTTACCTTTTGCTTCATTAAGGTTAACTATGAATGTATCCATGGAAGCTTTCATGCCTTTTCAGGCCATGCAGTATACATCTCCAAAGGCCATCTTGAATTTGTTTCTTGGGGTTAGCAGTCCTTTTGGACCAAAAGAAGGTTTATATCAACAACAATTCTCTGTTAATTATCAATAGCAACTATTTTTATATCTTCTTTCTTCTCCTGTATCTTTTTTGCAATTTCATTTCTCATAGCTCTGTATTCTGAAGCAAAAACTCTACCAAATATTATTGCATGTGCGTTTTTTTTTTCTCTCTCTTTTTTGCTGTTAATCAGGAGATGAAGAATACAATATATTCACCTGTTATGGTTGCAGAAAACTCTCGTAATGAGAGAATACAACAATTTGTTGACTACATGTCTGATCTGGATAAAAGGTATGTATCATTTATTCTTTCTTGCTTCATTATGACATAGTTTCTAATAAAGATACATGAACAAAAAGCTAAATAAGATGTCTGCTACATTATGTAAATTGAGGGGAACTGCAACTACAGTACCGGATTTTCCATCCAAGCTTGACTGGCTAAACACAGCTCCTCTTCAGTTCAGGAGGGTAATTCCGAGGTTTAATAATTTTGTTGCTATCTTATTTTCTTTGCTGTCACCATAATTTCTTACCAGCATATCCACTGCACTGCTGTGACTGTACTGTCTTTATGTAAAATCGTGGGTCTAATTCATCTAGACTTTAGTTCAGATTTCTTTTGGAGGGTGTCTGAGTGAAAGTGAAATTCAGGAATATTATCTAGAAAATAATTTGAAATAATGTTCCTATATAAATCTGCTGACTTTATTTCAATTGTGTTACTTTAGGTTGCTCGTCTATTGAGCATGCGGTATCGATTAAGTCCAAGAAGGATTTTGTTTAAACAAATCTTTCTTGGTTCTTAAGTTTATTTAAATGTGTCCATGCATCTTCTTAAATAGTAGTAACATCATAAGGTCGATATATTATGCAAATTGACGTAATCCTTTAATTGGACAGGATTTACAAGGAAAAGTGGTTCTTCTAGATTTCTGGACGTATTGTTGTATAAACTGCATGCATGTCTTACCAGACCTGGAGTTCCTTGAGAAGAAGTATAAGGATATGCCAGTAAGATCCTTATTTGCTGATGCCAATTTTTTTAATTATTCTGACAAGTTGTCATCGGTAGTACCTTCAAATGTACATTTATCTGTTTCCATTGGTCAAATACATTCGTTCTATGTTGCTCTTTTAAATGCTGTACTATTTATTTGATCTCAGTCTATTGGTCTAGGCATTCTACTACATTAACATGTATAATATAATAGATGGAATTCAAGAAATAACACAGAAAATAACTACTCTATAGGGTTGATTGCATATTTCAATATCTTGGAGTGTTTAGGGCAGGGCAGCTGTAAATATTTGCAGTTAAAGTGAGACGTGGAGCAAAAAGTTTTAAAGTATGTTGAATTTGATGTGAAGAAGTGAACAGCAGAAGATAGAATATATAATGAGAAATAGCAAAGAATGTAACTATTTTGCTTCTAACTTGAACTGGGCATGTGCATTCTAATTATTTCAAGTAATGTTTTTTGTTTTAGTTTGTTGTGGTAGGAGTGCATTCTGCAAAGTTTGATAACGAGAAAGACTTGGAGGCAATTCGAAATGCAGTTTTACGCTATGGAATCAGTCATCCAGTATGTACTTTCGTTCTAATGTTGGATACATATTTTGATGGTGTGGATCAACCATATTTATAGGGAAAGTATTTTTTTATTTTTTTATTTTATAATTTTTTTTTTATTTGAGAGGATATAAGGGATCTTCATTGCTTGAGGAATGTTGAGGCATGTATTACGAGTAGTACTAAATAAATAGATTGAGAGATATTCTGCAGAGGTGGATTTCTTGCAAAATTATGAATTGGTTAATAATTAGCAGTTAAAGCACTTGATTATGAAACAGTTCCATCAATTTCAGAAAAGAATTTACATTGATTTGGAATTGTACGAATGGGTACTAAATTCTCACAACAAATTTTATGACATCAAATACTCTTGGTTTTGCTTTGCCTTAACATAACTCAGTTGTAAATTTTACTCGCCCGCGTACATGTACTACGTACATGTATTATGTATGTGAAAATTTTCAATTTGGATGTGTTTTTGTTGTTGATGCTTTATCAGAAGGACAACAACTTATGGTAATGCTAATACTATTTGTTTGAAACTTCAACACAGGTTGTCAACGATGGGGATATGTATTTATGGCGAGAATTGGGCATTAGTTCATGGCCTACCTTTGCACTTGTTGGACCAAATGGAAAGCTAATAGCACAAGTATCAGGTGAAGGTCACCGTAAGGTCAGCAGATTTCTTTTAAGATATAGTATCTTCTTTCTCTTTTACTATGGTGGTATGGCTTTCATATTTATCTTCGCGTGTCTTCATAGTAATGTGCTAGTAAATATATCATGATGCTAGAAATTCTGAATCACTCTTGAAATTATGATTTCAGTAGTTAGATTCCAGTTTAGTATACTTGTTCAGTCAAACTTTCTTTTTGCTTTATTTCCTGATTTAATGTTATTTTGGTTTACCTTTATCTGTATATTTACTTCCTATAGATTATGCTTGCCACCTCTTGAACATCTTGTACTAATTAACCATTTATGATTTATCACATAAAATAATCACTTCTTTTGTTTGAGGCAAATTGTTACCTTTATTCCTTTAGCTTTATATTTTTCAGGATGTCTCTGATTCTAGCTGAACTTATGTAAACTAGCTATTATGCAAAATAAGATATGTGGATCTGCAAATGTTAACTACTGAAGTAATTTCTTTGTGCAATTCTTCCCAAGGATCTTGATGACTTAGTTGAGGCTGCCTTATTGTATTATGGTGGTAAGAAATTATTGGACAACACCCCTATTCCCTTGAATTTGGAGAAAGACAACGACCCTCGACTTTTGACATCTCCGTTGAAATTTCCTGGTAAGCTGGAGGTTGACGTCCTCAACAACCGGCTCTTCATTTCTGACAGCAACCACAACCGCATAGTAAGTTATGTGTGTGTGTGTATATATGTGCATGTGTGAATTGTGATACATATATTCTCATTCTTCCTCTTATCTTGTTAAAGCATATTTCTGTGTTCTTAATTTTTCAATCAATAACACTATGTTTGCATTTGTCACTGGTTTTGGAGGCTGCATAAGATAATTGTACTTTTAAATTAATTAATCTTGAAACATGATGCTGTTAGTTTTAGCAGTGCTGCTTTTTATTGTCAACAGAGTATATGATACCTTTTAGAACTCGTAGCAACATTCATATCTCTATTATCTATGATGCTCCAGTCACTCTATTTATTTTCATTTACATTGTATTATTCCATTAATGGAAGCAAATGCTTGTCAATTGTATAGATACAAACCGTGACCATTTAAGTAATTGATATATGTTAGGTTGTAACTGACCTCGACGGTAACTTCAAAATGCAAATTGGTAGCACTGGAGAAGAAGGTTTACGTGATGGTAACTTTGATGATGCCATGTTCAACCGCCCACAGGTACTGGTTTTGTTACTCTATCGATCACATATATTTTTCTAGTTATATTGCTTAATGTACTTTCTGTTTTTTCTCCTGGCTGAATTCATTTTCTCTTCAATACATCATGAATGTATTTTATAAATTTAGGGACTTGCTTACAATGCGAAGAAGAACCTCCTATACGTAGCTGACACCGAAAACCATGCTCTAAGGTAGCAGTGGTCCGGAGACAAGTGATTTTTCTTTTCACATTCTTATTGTTTTTCTTGTTTTTTTGTCATTCTAATTTACTGTGTGCATTGAATTTTGGAGTGTTCTATGAGTGTAATATTTCCAAGTAAATTGAGCAGTCGCCTTGTCCATTCAAGGTGAAAATTAGGTAACCATAATGGAGATTACTAACTCAGGTAAACTTTGGTTTTTCTTCCCTTAAACTGGGGAAGGTGGAGGAGGGTATTGGAAGTAATGAACTGCCTCTGTAAATATGTAATTAAATAGGAACATACGTTGATAGATTTACCAAGAAATAAACTGTCCTTTTTCACCCTACCTTTTCTTCCCTTCCCTAAGATGGTGATGGCTACCTTATTACGCTTTAGTTCAAAGAATATTGACAAGATAAATAGGTGAACTTATAGCATTCATATTGTTTATTATAAGCTTCTTGTTCTCTAGGGTGGTTGATTTTGTCAACGACACTGTGCAAACACTTGCTGGGAATGGAACCAAAGGTTCTGACTACCAAGGAGGGGGATCAGGAACAACACAGGCAAGGTTTTATAGCCAAAACACAGTATTTTTGGACAGTAAAATCATGGATGTGAAGCTAATTTGAATGTTATGTTGTGTAATTGGTAATTCATTATAAAAGAATTTATAGTCTTTTTTTTTTTTTTTGGTTTTTTTGGTAATCCCAATATTATAATAGTGTGGACACCTTGTCTCCTATGTACTTCTGTTATCTGGATAAGAGCCATTATTTAACTCGAAATGCTCTCATTTTCAGCTCCTCAATTCCCCTTGGGATGTCTGCTTTGAACCTGTAAACGAAATTGTTTACATTGCAATGGCTGGCCAACATCAGATTTGGAAACATAATACCCTAGATGGAACCACTAAAGCTTTCAGTGGTGATGGCTTTGAACGAAATTTGAATGGTGCCAGGTAATTGGAGTACTACAGTTACTAATCTGCATGTCATTTGATGTGGGTGTAACATCTTTTCAGTCAGAGATTTTGGTTTTTTTCAAGTTCGCAAAACATTTTTAGGATCATTTTTACATTTACAATGTATAATTTACATTGTTTCTTGTTGTGTTAGACAAAGATAAAAAAGCTACCAACTCTTCGTATATTATAACACATTAGATTGAGTGGTCACTGTCTGGTTTTCTTGTGTCTGATTACTCTTACGTTATTCATATGTAGAGCTACTATTTTTTGGCTCAATTAACTGTTCGAAAACATCTGTAGTTTCTACATTTGGACCTTAGCTTACAGTTTGTACAGCTTCTAACTTTTTCCTTTTCTTTATTCATGGGACTTGGTTACAGTTCTACAAGCACTTCATTTGCTCAACCTTCTGGAATTTCATTGTCACCTGGTATGATAAGTTTAAACAAACTAGTTGCGTTTAACTACAGCGATCTGCTTATTGGCAATTGTATTTAATTTTGGCAGATTTCAAGGAAGCATACATTGCTGATAGTGAGAGTAGCTCAATTCGAGCACTTGATTTAAGAACAGGAGGATCTAGACTACTAGCCGGTGGCGATCCATTTTTCGCTGACAATTTGTTCAAGGTCTTTCTGCTGTCAATTTGAAATTTATCCATGTTGCATTTGTTGGCCATCAAAAATATTTGCGTAACTCGAGTTTTCTTTTTGTTGCAGTTTGGAGACCATGATGGAGTAGGTTCTGAAGTGCTTCTTCAGCATCCTTTAGGTGTCTTTTGCGGAGTTAATGGTCAAATTTATTTTGCAGATTCATACAATCACAAGGTACTTCACATAAAACATAATGAACAAGAGTCGTGAAGGAATTAATTCGTGCTGTCTATGATAATTTAAATTTGTCTATGGGATCAAATGTACCTAGCTGGGTAGTATTGAATTCGACTCATTCTAGTATCATAAAAATAACAATCTTTCTTGTTTTATTTTAACTGTCTGATTAAATGTTTCTAAAATTTAAATCACATTTCAGATTAAGAAGTTGGATTTAGCCAGTAGGAGAGTCAGTACCGTAGCGGGTACTGGAAAAGCTGGATTTAAGGAAGGATCAGCCTTGGAAGCCCAGGTAGAACAAGAAACATGTCTACATATTTTTTCTTAGAATTACTCGTTTGCTTCGCCTCTTACCACTTGCATTCGATTGTGAGCTCATGAGTAATCGCATTTTTTAAATTTCTATATGTTCATGAAGAACGTCGTCATCTGCATTATCCCACATGTGTCTTTGTTGTATATTTTAGTAAATTGAACCCGATGTTTTTATCTGCAGCTTTCAGAGCCTTCCGGTCTTGTCGAAGCCAGTGATGGTAATTGCTTGCCACAAACCTCAACCTCATTGTGCTTATGTGTGAACTGCAATGTGTCTGAACAATCATACATGCACCTTGCCATAATTCACTCATTCGGGCGATACAAGTCTTTCTACTACTGTTTAATCTTAAAATGAATCATTTAAGCTTCTTTACAACAAAATGTCTATGTTGTGTAGCTGTTAATACCACGAACCATGCATAAGAAACAAATTCTTGCATGAGACTGTTTAAACCTCTAATGTTTGAACTAATGGATTTTCAGGAAAACTATTGATAGCTGATACAAATAACAGCATAATACGGTATTTGGATGTGAACCAGAGAGAACCAATACTTGGTACATTGGAGCTGAAAGGCGTCCAACCTCCACAACCAAAATCGAAGTCATTAAGGCGCCTCAGAAGGCGATCTGCAGCTGACGTGGAGACCGTAGCCATTGATGGTGGTTCCACCACTGAGGGCAAACTATTTCTGAATATATCAGTACTAGAAGGGTACCATTTCTCAAAGGTTCTCTCTCTCACTGCCCTTGCTTACTTGCTACTGCACTCAGACACTAAACATTTGACATTTCTTGATGTGATTTTCTGCTGTTTTTTTCATCGTATCGAATGTCCCGTGTATAGGAAGCTCAAAGTAAGTTCAGTGTGGAAGTAGAACCAGAAAATGCAGCATTGGTTGATCCAACTGATGGTAATATCAGCCCTGATGGATCAGCTGTTGTTCAGTTCAAGAGATCCTCCCCATTACCATCTAAAACAAGAATTTACTGCAAGGTATGTTTTCATCCCTTGTTTGATCATTTGATTTAGGTTCTATGTTCTTCATCACACCCTTCTCTTTCTGAAGGTGTACTATTGCAAGGAAGATGAGGTGTGTTTGTATCAGCCATTAATGTTTGAGGTCTCATTTAAAGAGGGAATGCCAGATATACCCTCTGCTCAGATATCTCTACCATATCTTGTCAAGCCTAAATCATCCCCCACTCCACTTCCTCGCTGACGTGTAACGTCCATTATGTAAATGCACATTTTAAAAAAAAAAATCATATTTAACAGTTGCAAATTACAATAAAATTGATTAATATTAAATAATAATAAATAAATAACTCATTCCATCCGTAGTTGACAGTTGCATTTGCTGAAAGATTTTATAATAATAAAAAAAATGTTTAAACGGGCCTTCGGGTGCTATATCGGGCCCAAGAATCACTATTTTCCTTATATAACGCGTAGCCGGTAGGCCCATTTGCCATTTTTATGTTATTGTATGAGTTTAATTATTTTTTATTTTTTTTCCTATGTATTTATTTTATATTTATGATTTAACCAATAAACTAAGAATAACGTACTAGTATGTCTCCGTGTACTATTTTACTATGTTAATCAACAATCATGAATATAATTATATTAAATTAGATTAGATAATTTTATATTTTTTCTTATATTATTTTATGGAAATATTGTACTAATCTATCTATTTTCATATATAAAAATAAATTTTTAATCTTAATCGTCCATTTAATGTTTTGATCTAATATATTTAGCTAATTATTAATCAAAATTAATATAATTTAATTTATATATTTTGGTAAATTTTTTTCTTATATTCAACTAATTTATTTAAATTATTTAATTTTAGAGATAATTTTTAATCTTAATAAATAACATTACTCTTACTACAAATATTACTCATTCTTATTCTAATCCTAGGTCTAATTCCTAAACTTAAACTTGTTAGATGACAAGGAATAAATAAAAAGGACGAGAAATATAAACTAAATTGTTTATGAAATAGTTAATTATGTCATTATTACTTTTTATTAATTTTAAATTGAAACCAGGCTTTCAAATTGATAGACTTCTCTAATCTTTTAAATAATAATAATAAAAAGAATATAAAATCATGGTTCTTCATTTTGTGATCCCCTTATTTTACGGTGATACAACTTTTTCCATTCAACATACTCAAGTTGTCCCTTTTTCTTTTTGACTCATATATTATGAATCTCACAATTACAAAATTATTGGCACTTATATCAACAATTATGTGATATATTTTTGTTATGCGTAAGAACTCAGGTGTTGTTTTTTTTTTAGAAAAAATTATTCTTTAAAAATATGGAGTATTACTATTTATGAATTATAATGCTAAGTGTTCTTCTTGAAAAAAAATAGTACTGTACATAGAAAGAACGGTCTGTTATAATATATATATATATATATATATATATATATATATATATATATATATATATATATATATATATATATATATATATATATAATAATAATAATAATAATAATAATAACTTTGTTTCAAACCAAATATAATAATATTGAAATTTCAGAAGATAAAAGTTAAATGTAAAAATTTGCCACTCAAACTGGAAAAGACAAGAACTTTTCTTTTCTTTCCAAAATTCAAGGCGATGGTAGAATTCCATCATCAATGTATTATTAATTTGATGGGTTAGGTATCTTCTATCTTTATACTGAGGAAGTCAATTCATTTGAGGAGTTAAATGATTACGTTTTATTTCATGCAACATAATAAAGAAAATTAATTTTCTATATAAACACATTCATAAATTTATGGTTTGCAATATATAGATGGATAATTATACTTATGAAACAGTTTTACTATAATTTTTTTCATGATACATCCTTCTATATACTATATTATGTGTATGTATATATTCTTTGTTTCTGTGTGCAAGTTAAGTAAAACGTAGAAACTAGAAAGCTTCAAACTGGAAAAGATACTCTTTGTTTTTCTTTTTCTTTCTTTTTTTTTCCCCCTCTCTTTCCAGAGATTTGGTCGCATTTTCACACACACACTGCGTGAGAGAGAGTAGCTTTTCACTTAATTCAATATCAATCAACCAAGGCAGGTACAAACTCATCTTTCACAATCACCAAACTCAACATTCCAAATTTTGTGTATCTCAAAAAATGCAGTACAACACTATGCTGACATAATTATTACACACCATCAAAGGTGCAAATTGAGATTGCAAGAAATCAGTGCCTTCTTTTGCCATTCAAATGGCAGAGAAATGCTGATAAGCCTCAGAAAAGGAAGAATAAACTAACTCTCTTCAAGATTTCAATGAGAAAAATATTTTACCTAAAATGGTTCATCGTCACGCCTTGCCTGGACCATGATTAGTCACCGGCTGAGGGGAATGAAGCCTGGTCCGGGATCATTCGATAGATGCTGTAGGCACCTAAATTTTATTGCCTAAATATAAATGCAAAAGAAGATATATTAAATATTGATTAAATATTTATTTATTAAGGAATTTAAATAAATTAATTCCTAAAATAAGTAAATAAATAATTGATAATCAATTTAATTATTTGAGCCCAAATCCAAGCCAAGTGGGCTCAATTTAAATTAAATTGGTCAAATCCAAGCCAAATGGGCTCAATTTAAATTAATTGGGTTTAATCCAAGGCAAATGGGCCTGATTTAAGTCAACAAATCCAGCAAGTTTAAATCCAGAAGGCCTAATTAAATTAAATAGGCCCAAGTCAAAGCCTAATTAAATAGGCCCAAGTCAAAGCCTAATTAAATTAAATAGGCCCAAATCAAATCCAGCAGGCTTATTTAAATTAAATAGGCCCGTATCCAGTCCAGCAGGCTTAATTAAAGGAGGAAGCCCAACATATCTTTTGAAGGAGAAAATATCTCTCAAGTGGTTATTTTCTCTACCTATAAATAAGGACCTTCAGTCCTCATTCCAGAGACATTCAAGCACCCGAAGACAAGACGCTCTTGAAGAAATCAAGAACATTCGAGGAGCTTCAAATCTTCAAATCTTCAAGCTCAAGGCCTTCGAGGATCTTCAAATCTTCGAATCTTCAAGCTCCAGATCTTCAAATCTTCGAATCTTCAAGCTCAAGAACACTCGAGGATCTTCAAATCTTCGAATCTTCAAGCTCAAGACCTTCGAGGATCTTCAAATCTTCGAATCTTCAAGCTCCAGATCTTCAAATCTTCAAAGCTTCAAATCGAAGACTTCAAGCCAGTCTTCAAGCAGCTTCAAAGTAACTTCAAGTCAAGAACTGCCTCCGATCAAGGATCAAGGTGCTAAACCTCTCCGATCCGGCGTTCTTCATCCAGTAAAAATCGTGGGGTCAACGGTGTTCTACCAAATTGAACGACGTTCTTCACAGCAAATCTTCAAGTCAACGTTCGATCCGAACAAAGGCTCGACGCCTCCGGATAAACGTTTTCAAGCTTCAAGCCCTGAACCCGAGCTCGGACAAGCTTTATCCAAAGATCCGACTCAGAAAGTTGATAAAGTCAAGAAAGTCAACTCAAGAGAGGAATCAGAGGATAAATAGAAGCTGTCTACTTCAATTTTCAAGTTTAATCCACATCGGATTTTCGTTGTAATTCCTTTTGTGTTTATTATTTAATAAATACAAAATTTCTTGTTACAAATTTTGGCACGCCCAGTGGGACCGTTTCTACCTCTCATCTCCTCTTCGAGCAAAGTAAGATGGTTCCGCTAAGAATCAAAGTCAACAGATCAGCTTCTGTCTTCAAGTCTTCAGAATTACAAGTGGAAGACGTTAATGTAACAACTAGAAGCATGTCAAAGATGGCACGATCTGAAGCCTCTTCAGAGATAAATTCTTCAGTTGGAGTTACCTCTGGAGTGATACCATATGATGATAAAGATGAAAAAAACGACTCAGCTAACTCAACCCCTATACTTGAAGAAAGCTCATCGTCTGATTCATCCATAGCCTCGACAATGGCAATAAACACTTCGTCTGTCGAAGAACAGTTGGCAAGCTTAACTGAATCCGTTGCTGCACTTGCCAAACAGAACCAAGAACAAAGTACTTTGATTTTCAAACTGATGGAGAAAATGGCTGGTGCTGAAACTAGCCGTGCAAACGAAAAGCAAGAAGAAGATGCTGAAAATGAAGTAGATGAGTCTGCGAAGCATCAGACGATGGGGAAAAGGGTGATTGAAGAAGAATTGAACATCTCCCATGATGGAATGGTTCCTATCAGCCAGTTAAAAAGCATTATACTTGGCACAATGAAGGACCAATTCGAAGAGAGCTCTAAACCTTCATTCGCTTATGCTAAGCCTTATACTAGGAGGGTTGGCAACTTGAGGATGCCACCTAACTATCAACCCCCCAAGTTCCAACAGTTTGATGGCAAAGGTAATCCAAGGCAACATATAGCACATTTCATAGAAACGTGCAATGATGCTGGCACTCACGGAGATCATATGGTGAGACAATTCGTTCGCTCTCTGAAGGGAAATGCTTTTGAATGGTACACCGACTTGGAGGCTGACTCTATAGACAGTTGGGATCAGATGGAATATCAATTCCTTAACCGTTTCTATAGTACTAGGAGGACAGTTAGCATGATAGAGTTGACGAACACCCGTCAGTTAAAAGAAGAGCCAGTAATTGAGTACATTAATCGATGGAGAAATTTGAGCCTAAACTGTAAAGATCGATTGTCTGAAGTTTCTGGCATTGAGATGTGCACAGCAGGAATGCAATGGAACCTTCGTTACATACTTCAAGGGATTAAGCCTAAAACCTTTGAAGACTTGGCCACAAGAGCTCACGACATGGAGCTAAGTATGGGGATAAGTGGAGTTGTAGAACCACCGATTCCTGGATCCTACAAGTATAAAGAAAAGCAAGAGGCAAGGAAAGGGGGCAAACCCTACAATAAATCTTCCGAAAAAGGATCTATGGCAACCAATGCATCAACTGTTAAGTTCCGAAGGAATGAGAATGAAAAAGATGATAAAGTGAAGAATGAGTCTCAAGAAAGGGGGCAAAGAAGATTGACCTTGAAAGAAATGCAAGAAAGGAAGTACCCATTCCTTGATTCAGATGTCCCAGGCATACTCGATGATCTACTCAAAGATAAACTTATCGAGCTTCCTGAAATGAAGCGACCAGAAGAAGCGGGACAAACGGACAATCCAAAATACTGCAAGTATCATAGACTAGTGGGACATTCTATCAAAGATTGCTTTGTCTTTAAAGACAAAGTTATGCGATTGGTTGAGCAAGGGAAGATCTTTCTAGATGAAGATGCAACTGCAAACTCTACTTCTGCAGATGGTGGAATTAATTATTCATGCCATATGGCAGGCGAAGCTGTTGTGCCTAAAGTTGAAAGCAAGGCCCATGCTATGAAGATTACCTTCACTGAGGAAGACTTACTGCTCGGTTCACAATCTCACAACCGACCCTTGTTCGTAGCTGGTTGCACTCAAGAGCAAAGGGTGAATCGAATACTGATTGATGGAGGTTCAGCGGTCAATATCCTACCCCTAATAACGTTGAAAAAATTAGGAATTTCAACAGATGAACTTGGCAGTAGCCGATTAACGATTCATGGGTTCAATCAAGAGGGCCAGAGAACACTTGGTACGATAGTCATGAACTTGATAATAGATGAGATGGCCTCAACAGTTCTGTTTCATGTCATTGATGCTAAAACATCATACAACATGCTCTTGGGGCGCCCATGGTTGCATGAAAATGGAGTGATTCCTTCTACGCTGCATCAGTGCTTCAAATACTGCGATGGAGGTAACATAAAAAAGGTACTCGGTGATGAAAAGCCATTTACAGAAGCAGAATCATACTTCGCAGACGCCAGATATTTTCTGAAAATTATCAAGGCCGATAAGCAGGAAGGAACTTCATCACAAGATAAAGGTGATGATAAACAAGAAAAAGAGAATGCAGATGATGTTTCATCCACACATTCTAATAAAAGTAAACAGTTGATCAAAACTGTAGAAGGGTTGACACTACCCCTGACTAAGGTTGACGCTGAGAGGCCCTCTCCCCCTCCACTCAAAGGATTCACTCGCCCAACACAAGCGGCTAAAACTGAGCATGGAGATGTATTTGAGGCGGCAGTTTCCAAATCGTATAGCCCACAAGCTTACAAACTTCTTGTGAAAGCTGGTTATGACCCTCAAGAAAAATGTGCGGCAAATGAACTGTCTCATAAGATTCCTAGTGGAACCACCCAAGAGAAATTGAAGAGTAATGGCCGTACTTCCAAGTGTATTAGAACAGGCATAGGATATGTTCCGCAAAAACCTGTTCGCATTGCGATAAAGAGGGCAAACACAAACTACATCACTGAAGATGAAATTCTCTCTGAAGAAGAGGAGTCTCATGAGAAAGATAGAAAGACAGAAAGAATCTCAGTATTAGAGAGACTCAAACCAGCTGGGGCTAAAAGGACCACTAAGTTCCCAAGTTTCCCAAAGATACATAGTCGGATCCCATCTCGCATGAAAAGACGACATTTCCTGACTATATCATGTGGTACAATGTTGAAAGCTAAAAAACGAACAATAATCTTCACCCGAAGTGAAGAAGATGATCGTGAAAGTGTAGGCTCATCAGATGTTGTTCATTCCATCATCATGCAAACAGATCTACAAAGTGCAGAAAGAGATCTACAAAGCAAGATCGTCAAGATGAGGAGAGATGGCTATGAAGTGGGGAGCATTGTTAAAGTGGGAGAGAATGAACAAGTTAGGTCCAACCCACGTTTTCAAAGGCAAGAATTCTTGGAACAAGTTGCCACGGTGAATCATGTCACTATACGAGAGGAGACCTCAACCGAAGAGGAAGATGCTGATGATGCTCCTCCAGAATTTGAAGAGGGTGTCAAATCTACTGTTGATCAATTGAAGGAGATTAATTTGGGTGTTGATAACGATCCACGGCCAACCTATATAAGTGCTTTGTTAACAGCCGATGAAGAAAAAGTTTACATTGAGCTTCTTCAAGAGTTTAGAGACGTGTTTGCATGGTCATTCAAAGAAATGCCCGGATTAGATCCAAAGGTGGCAGTTCATCATTTAGCAATAAAAGAAGGAGCCAAGCCAGTTAAGCAGATGCAGCGTCGATTTCGACCAGAGCTGGTTCCCTTGATTGAGGCTGAAGTTAATAAGCTCCTTGAGACGAAAAAAATAAGAGAAGTGAAGTATCCCACTTGGCTCTCTAACATTGTGCCAGTAAGAAAGGCAAACGGACAGCTTAGAGTGTGTGTTGACTTCCGGGATTTGAACTTGGCATGCCCAAAAGATGACTTTCCATTGCCAATTACTGAGCTCATGATTGATGCAACAACTAGCCATGAAGTCCTTTCATTTATGGACGGATCGTCTGGTTATAATCAAATTAGCCTGGCCCCAGAAGACCAAGAGAAAACAGCCTTCCGCACTCCTAAAGGAATATATTGCTACAATGTTATGCCATTTGGCTTGAAGAATGCCGGTGCCACTTATCAACGAGCCATGCAAAAGATATTTGATGACATGCTCCATAAGAATGTCGAATGCTATGTTGATGACATCGTGGTGAAATCAAAGAAGAAAAAGGATCATCTCCAAGATTTAAGACAAATATTTGAGTGTCTTAGAAAATTCCAACTCAAGATGAATCCACTTAAATGCGCATTTGGAGTTTCTTCTGGAAAGTTCCTTGGATTCATTGTCCGACATCGTGGTATTGAAATTGACAGAGCAAAGATTGATGCAATTATGAAGATGCAGGTACCCCAAAACATACATGAGCTCAAGAGTTTGCAAGGTAAGCTGGCATACTTAAGAAGATTCATATCAAATTTGGCCGGCCGATGCCAACCATTCAGCCATCTTATGAAAAAGGGCAGCCCATTTGAATGGGATGAATCTTGCACTAATGCCTTTAACAGTATTAAATCATATTTGATGAAGCCGCCAGTATTGGTTGCTCCAATAGCCGGACGTCCATTGATTCTCTACATATCTGCTCAAGAAAGATCAGTTGGAGCCCTGCTTGCACAAAATAATGATGAGGGAAAGGAGTGTGCCTTGTACTATTTGAGTAGGACGATGACCCCAAATGAGTTAAAATACTCACCAATTGAAAAGATATGTCTTTCTCTCATCTTTGCAATTCAGAAATTAAGACACTACTTTCAAGCTCATACTGTTTACTTGGTCTCAAGGGCTAACCCATTAAAGTTTGTTATGTCAAAGCCAGTGCTCTCTGATAGGCTTGCAAGGTGGTATCTTCAATTGCAGCAATTCGAGATTATATATGTCCCTCAAAAGGCAGTGAAAGGGCAAGTATTGGCGGATTTCTTAGCTGATCATCCCATGCCTGCAGAATGGGAGTTATCTGATGATCTCCCCGATGAAGATATATTGGCTATTGAAATCACTCCTCCTTGGAAGATGTATTTCGATGGAGCTGCTCACAGAGAAGGAGCCGGCGCAGGAGTGGTATTTGTGACCTCAGATGGAGAAGTTCTGCCATACTCCTTCAATCTAACTGAAAATTGCTCTAACAATGTAGCTGAATATCAAGCTCTTATACTTGGTCTGGAGATGGCAGTAGATGTAAAGCAACGACACCTGAAGGTATATGGAGATTCATTGTTAATAATCAACCAGCTGCTTGGTTTATATGAGGTTAAGAAACCCGAGCTACGTCCGTATTATGACTATGCTCAAAGGCTTATGAATTGGCTTGGAGATGTAGAGATTGAACATCTTCCAAGGAGTAAGAACAAACAAGCCGATGCTTTGGCAAAGCTAGCATCAACCATAGCAATGCCTGAAGCACATTTCCAAGTTCCGATCTGCAAAAGTTGGGTGGTACCTCCCTTCTTCGAAAAGGAAGATGATGAAGAAGTTGGGTATTGTGCCATAGAAGTGTTCGATATTGGGAAGGAAGATTGGCGACAACCGTTCGTGGATTACTTGAAGTATGATAAGCTCCCCAATGATCCACACCTAAGGATTGATGTTCGGCGTAGAGCACCACGATTCTTCTATTACAAAGATATACTTTATAGAAGATCGTTTGATGGTATTCTCTTAAGATGCTTAAGTGATGAAGAAGCTCTTCAAGCTATGGAGGAAGCTCATTCTGGAATATGTGGCGCCCACCAGTCTGGACCCAAGTTACATTTCAGAATCAAGAGGATGGGATATTACTGGCCTTCTATGGTAAAAGATTGCATAGACTATGCACAAAAGTGTCAGCCATGTCAGTTTCATGCAAATCTCATTCATCAGCCTCCGGAGCCATTACATCCAACCGTTTCTTCATGGCCATTTGATGCATGGGGCTTAGATGTGGTGGGGCCGTTAACAAAGTCTTCTGGAGGCCATCTTTATATTCTGGCTGCCACTGATTACTTTTCTAAGTGGGCGGAAGTTGTACCCTTGAGAGAAGTAAAGAAGGAAAATGTTGCTGATTTCATCCGCATCAACATCATATATAGATATGGAGTGCCTCGATACATCATCACGGATAATGGGAGGCCGTTCAGTAATTCTTTGATTGATAGGCTTTGTGAGAAGTTTGACTTCAAGCAAAGGAAGTCTTCTATGTATAATGCAGCAGCTAATGGGCTTGCCGAAGCCTTCAACAAAACACTGTGTAATCTGTTGAAGAAGGTAGTCTCCAAGTCAAAGCGAGACTGGCATGAAAGGATTCATGAAGCTTTATGGGCGTATCGAACTACTTATAGAACGCCTACTCAAGCTACTCCATACTCCCTTGTGTATGGGGTTGAAGCTGTGGTGCCCCTTGAAAAGCAAATACCATCTTTGAGAATTGCCATACAAGAAGGTTTGACTGAAGAAGAGAACACACGACTGCGTCTTGAAGAATTAGAGGCACTTGATGAAAAGAGGTTAGAAGCACAACAGAGACTTGAGTGCTATCAAGCTCGCCTCTCTAGAACGTTTAACAAAAAAGTGAAGATACGTTCCTTTCAAGTCGGAGACTTAGTCCTTGCTGTGAGAAGGCCTATTGTCATCACTCACCGAGTGGGAAATAAATTCTTGCCCAAGTGGGATGGCCCATATGTCGTGAAAGAAGTATATACAAATGGTGCATACAAGTTGATATCTGAAGATGAGTAGGAATTGGCCCCATAAATGGCAAATTCTTGAAACGCTACTACGCGTAATCCAGTCAAACCTAAGGAACGCTCCATGACGCACGAGCCTAAACTGCATGTTACTCCTGGTCCGCATGAGTATAAATTGTGCACGACACCCACCAAAGGTAATTATACGTGGCTAAACTATTCACCCCACTCAGGTATTTTAAGTGGTTAAAGCATTAAATACCCTACTTTGTCTAAAGTGGTTAAAGAATAGTCACTCCTGGCCCGCACGAGTATAAACTGTGTACGGCACCCCCCATTCAAACCAAATTATGTTCCTTTGAACTACGTTATGACTTGATCCTCTTCAAAGAGGTACGTAGGCAGCTTAGTATCCTGCTAAGTTCAGTCATGTTCCGACTTATTCACATCAAGTCTGTGAGGCAAGCAACAAATTGATATTGAAGGAGCGGAGAAGTTAAAAGTTGACAAGAAGAAGACAGTGGGTGGTACAAATTCGGGTAAAGAAATACGAAAGTTTTAGTGATTGGAAAATTCGAATGTCGAAGGAAATCTGAAATATTCTGATAATCACTGCCATAAAAAGAAGACGAAGAAGGGATTGGATTATTTTAAACTGTTAAATTAAGAATTGTTGATTGAATTATTATTTAATTCACTCATAAATTCTCTTAATTTAGCTTAGAATGATAAGCTTATTTTGTTGGGTATAAATTAATGTGATCATGAGCTAATTGGACCCAAGTTCAAAGCAATGTAAGCCCAAAATGGGTTATTCAAAGCAATGGGCTCGAATTGAATTAAAATTTGTTGGTCTAGGTGGGAATCAAAATTAAGCCCATTAAAGAGGTCAAAATTGAAAAGGGGTGAGTCAAAATTGATGAAGAGGGTCTTCTCTCGTCCAAAGCAGAAAGCTCTCTGCCCCATCGCCACTTTGCTGCCGCCGCCTTCTCTCAGCCGCCGTACGCCAAGAGCAGCCTCACCGTCGCCGCTGCTGTTACCACCACGCGTCGGAAACACAACACCTGCGCATCCCATCGCCGGATCTCTCATCGCCAGCCTTGAATTGCGCGCCACTGCAAACCACCCGCACAGCCGGAAGCGAGAGCGCCCACCGATCGCCATTGCTGCTGGGAGTTGCTTGCACGCCATCCGCCCTCGACTGGAACAAGCTTGGAGCGCTCGCCACTTGCCGCTTAGCCCAAGCGCCGATCCGCCGCTGAAATCGCGTGCCCCGCCGCCGGATCCGCTCCCTGTCGCCCAGTCGTAATCAGCCCCTTCTCTACGTCCAGTATCGTGTGACTAGACCGCCGACGGCTGCTGGATCTCCGACCATCGCTTGATTCGCCCGCTTCCTGCGTCTGTGATCGTCGATTGCTCGTTCAGCCACCACTACACCGACGGGATTGCGAAGCCGCCGCGGATGATCTGATGCCTCGCCAACAGCCGATCCCGATCACACCGCCGCTCAGCTGCGTCTTCACCGGAACAGCCGCTACCATGGATCGCGACACCATCCCCATCCACTGCTGCAAATCGCCACCACGGGATCCGCTCCCTGTCGCCAAGAATATTGCCGAGCCCAGTCTCAATCGGCATCTGCTGCTTGCCGACCACCACCATCCACGGGTGTCGATCGCCGCCCTCGCCACTTGCCGCTTAGCCGCGCCCTCGAGTGCGTTGCCTCTGGAATTGTTCTTCCAGCCTTTGCCCTTCAATCGTGGACTGTTCTTCAACACTTCACGTCGGAGATCCACTACGCAAGCTTGCCGGAGGAGTTGCCGACCGTCAGCCACTGCAACAGCCCCCTGCCGTAGAAATCACGAGCTTGCTGCACTTATCGAGGATGGCTACCAGGTTCCGTCGTTGCTTACCGACGATCTGCGCTGAACCACCACCAATGACGCTAACAGCAGCTATGGATGAGATCCCGAAACAACGTTGCCATTGCGGGCTGTCGCTGTGGAAAATCAAAGGTTTGACGCATGGCGTCTCCTCTCTTTCCCAACACCCGACAGTCCCGCTGCAATCGAAGAAGTAAATTGCCACAAATAATGCTTGATGTTTGGTGCAAACATTGGACTCGCCGCGACCTCCGACTAGGATAAAATCCTTAGTCGCCAGGAATGCGCGACGTTTGTCACAACTGCCCGTTTCATCTTCAATTGGTTCGAATCTCTTCTGTTCTTCGTGTGAAAAAAAAAACAAGAAAAGGAACGGAAGAGATGAAGAAGTAAATATAAGAATATAATTGGTGAAGCTTACCTTGGTGATAATGTGAAGACAAGTAGTTCAATCAGAAAAAGAGAGAAAGCGAAGCGTGATGAAAAGAAAATACGCAAGGAGAGAGGAAGAGAGAGAGAACTATATGTTGCTGTAATTTGATTTCTTACGTGTGTATTGTTGCTGATCCAACCCCGCAGCTTGCATGAAAAGGAAAGAATAAGAGCCTACAAAGGAAAAGTAACGTCGATTAGATACTCATGAATTATGATATGGGAAAGTATCGAGGCCGGAGTCCTTATGTAGTGTTGAAAATTTTTAAGGATAATTCTTAGTGAATCTTTGGTGTTTATCATGAAGGATTTTATTTGGGGTTATCTACTCAAAATCCGAAGTGTTGAGCAGTGAAATATGAGTAAAGATATGATGGTTATAAGGAGATGTCTTGCAATATAAATATGGATAAGTAGTTGAGAATTATATGAATATTTTTTTGGATACACTTCTGTATTTATCCATGAATTTGAAGCATGTTGATCGATTAAAATCTTGAGTTGATTTGCAGCAGATATGAAATATATGGAAATAGTCGTATTTTCTTCAAATAGCAGATGTGGGATATATGGCAGTAGTTAGATTTTTCTTCAAGTATCAGATATGAGTGTGCGAGTTACTGTAACTAATATGGAAAAAAAAGTAGAGCAATAAAAGAAAATGAGAGCCCAAATCAAAAGGTGAATAAAGTGAGGAAAATGATAACTAGGGATGAGTATGGGCCGCACCATTCTTTTATTTTTGAGCCTGTCATTCAAAATTAATGGGTCAAATAAAATGAATACAAGAAGCAAGAAATTGAATTGTTGCAATTTGTCCACTTTAAATTTTTTTTTTTAGTGAACAAAATGCAAGGGGGCATTTGTAGGCACCTAAATTTTATTGCCTAAATATAAATGCAAAAGAAGATATATTAAATATTGATTAAATATTTATTTATTAAGGAATTTAAATAAATTAATTCCTAAAATAAGTAAATAAATAATTGATAATCAATTTAATTATTTGAGCCCAAATCCAAGCCAAGTGGGCTCAATTTAAATTAAATTGGTCAAATCCAAGCCAAATGGGCTCAATTTAAATTAATTGGGTTTAATCCAAGGCAAATGGGCCTGATTTAAGTCAACAAATCCAGCAAGTTTAAATCCAGAAGGCCTAATTAAATTAAATAGGCTCAAGTCAAAGCCTAATTAAATAGGCCCAAGTCAAAGCCTAATTAAATTAAATAGGCCCAAATCAAATCCAGCAGGCTTATTTAAATTAAATAGGCCCGTATCCAGTCCAGCAGGCTTAATTAAAGGAGGAAGCCCAACATATCTTTTGAAGGAGAAAATATCTCTCAAGTGGTTATTTTCTCTACCTATAAATAAGGACCTTCAGTCCTCATTCCAGAGACATTCAAGCACCCGAAGACAAGACGCTCTTGAAGAAATCAAGAACATTCGAGGAGCTTCAAATCTTCAAATCTTCAAGCTCAAGGCCTTCGAGGATCTTCAAATCTTCGAATCTTCAAGCTCCAGATCTTCAAATCTTCGAATCTTCAAGCTCAAGAACACTCGAGGATCTTCAAATCTTCGAATCTTCAAGCTCAAGACCTTCGAGGATCTTCAAATCTTCGAATCTTCAAGCTCCAGATCTTCAAATCTTCAAAGCTTCAAATCGAAGACTTCAAGCCAGTCTTCAAGCAGCTTCAAAGTAACTTCAAGTCAAGAACTGCCTCCGATCAAGGATCAAGGTGCTAAACCTCTCCGATCCGGCGTTCTTCATCCAGTAAAAATCGTGGGGTCAACGGTGTTCTACCAAATTGAACGACGTTCTTCACAGCAAATCTTCAAGTCAACGTTCGATCCGAACAAAGGCTCGACGCCTCCGGATAAACGTTTTCAAGCTTCAAGCCCTGAACCCGAGCTCGGACAAGCTTTATCCAAAGATCCGACTCAGAAAGTTGATAAAGTCAAGAAAGTCAACTCAAGAGAGGAATCAGAGGATAAATAGAAGCTGTCTACTTCAATTTTCAAGTTTAATCCACATCGGATTTTCGTTGTAATTCCTTTTGTGTTTATTATTTAATAAATACAAAATTTCTTGTTACAGATGCATCTCCCTGCATCCAAGAATGGTATCGAACCAGACAACATCCCCCTCAACTGTTTGCCACAGGGTGGCAAGTGTCTTCTTTGGAATTCATGAATGTATGTTGAGGAGATGGGGTGGGGTGGGTGGGGATGCAGAAGACTGCTTAGGTTTGATATGGCCATGCATTGATTTTCATATATACCTGAGGTTGTTGAAGGGCTCTCTTTTTGACAAGTGGTTACACTTTCCAAACATCCATTCACACATAATGATTCTTTAACACATTGGGATTATGATATTAACTAACTGTTTCAAAAAAGTGGTTATTTAATCTTTTTTTCCTTTGTAACAATTTAAGAGAGTAAAGAAGACAGAGAAGTGGGCAAAGGGGACAAAAAAGTTACTAGGGAGATGAAAAAGGTGAACTAGCTAGTGATCTTAACTGTGTAAAACAAAACTATGCCCAACTTAGCTTTAATTCCAATTTTTATCAAAGCTAATCCACTTGGAACTTTGAAAAGACTGAGGTACTCAATGGTTTGATGTAACTTTCATGATTAACCACTTAGGTTCTGTTAAGATGTCCAAAGCAATGGTCATCTAGTTGTGTAAGCATGAGCATCATACAATACCATAAAAAGGGCCTCCTTAAAAAGTGTTCAAGTTGGTGGAGCAGGTGAGCAAGTGATTGAAGGTTGCAAGTTCGAACTTTATTCATGCACTTCCTCGGTCGAGCTAGCCATAGAGGGCTAGTCCAATGTGGCTTGCAAACTATCGTATGATAATGAAATTGATCTTTTTGGCTCTTTGAATAGCATCTACAATCATACTAGGTGCGCATCCACTACTGCGTTACCCCAAACGAAACCATCATGATTCATGAGATGAGGAGGCTCATACTATCTTATTTAGTCCTTATAACTTCAAAACTTACGTGAAGAGACTATGTAATTTATTATTTCATCTTTAAAGCATTTAAACTATCGAAACCCTTAGTCGAACCACTGAATTTTAGCCTCTCAAAAAGGAATTGGGGCAAAGTGAATCATATGATCATCAAAAAACTCAGACAAGGGAAATGCATCTAAGTGATAAACATGAAAATATCGATTTGTCCTTAGAAGCATATACTGCACATTATGTGCTCACAAGAATTGTCTGATGAATTGAAATGACAACTCAGGAGTTATTCATAAGGCATTATTCTTGTATGAAAACATCAAAAGGGGTCTATATGCTCAGAAAGTCGCCCTTTACATGTTATAAGCAAAAAACACTTGAATGGAAGGCACTTTATATCCTTTAGGCATCTTTATTTTGATTTCACATACTTTTCATGATATCAGTTACCACTATTAAACAAACCAAAGTTTCAGCCCCACAAAAAGAACCCTAACATGGGGCCTTATGCCGGTAGCTTTGGGTCCTTGAGTGAATCATGGGCACAGAAATCACAAACATCTAATTTTTCTTATGAATAGAAACCTTCATCACTGACTATAATATTGCACAAGAGAAAAGACAGCCTTTTGTTTTGGATTATCCCATGTATAAAATGTCTTCAGATAATCTGAAGCACTGAAAAGGAACTAGCACTTTGGTTTACATCAGAAAAATATAGCAGTTTTTACAAAGTCATCAGAATAAGTTACAGAAAAATTTACACTTCACACATTAATTTAAAAACAAACCACTCAAATGGGGTTTCGAACATAGCAGTCACAATGCACAAGAGAGACAGAGAGAGAGAAAGATTTATCTCTCAATAAATTAAAGTTGTTCCAACGTCAATTAGATAACTTACAGCAGTTCATCAAGAATGAACAGCAATATCCATCTGTCTCTCTCCAATTAGCTTAGATGTATATGATTTTTCAATCTCTTCTCCTTGGTGACCTTGATCTCTATGTTTCCAGGAAGCAATACCATTTTGCATATTCATCTCAACTTTCCTGTTTACAGTAGCCATGGAGTGGCTGTCACTGAAAATGGAAAAGCTGTTGCGAGTTTCGTGGGCTCTCCTATCAAAACCCTTTGCATCACTGCAGCTCTTCCTTCGGCCTAACTTTGGTGATTTTGCACGAGTTGGAGGTGCCTGATATTTAAAAATATTAAATTGACAAGCTGGACACAGGACACATCCACAGACATTAATCAAAGCAAACAGGGATTTCTTTTATAAAAACCATTCTGAACCATAAGATTGTATTTCAGGAAGTATGAGCTAAATATTATCAAATCTGAACATATTTTATTTTATTAAGATAATTCGTGCAGTAGAACAGCAGCACCTTTTTCAATTCAATTTTTTGTGGCGGTCCGTCGTGGTAGAAGCTTGGCATTGGGCTTGCCTTAAACATCAAACTCTTCCTTAGTTGCTTGATTGCCGCTTCAGACTCTTCCTACAAATTTGGAGATGTAAGAGAAGTTGTAATAAGATGGATATCATTACAGAACGCAACATTGCATGAGAGTGAGAAATTACCTTAGTCCTTGCCTCACATTGACTTTTCTCAGCCTCCAGAGCTTGATGTTTCTCCTCTAATTTTGAGTAGAACTAAAAATAAGAGTCTCAGTAAAATAAAAAGACAAGAGTCGTAGATTTTACTTATGATTTATAAGGAACAACAATGGCATGATAGTTCATGGATAATACCTCCTTCCTTCTTTCAGCACGTACACTGCTCTTAAATACTGGAGCTGAGGCAATAGTTGTCTTGAACTTTCTTGTGGGTGTCACAGTTCTTCAAATAGTTAAAGGGAAATCAGAATAACCAGTCACGATAAAAAAGCAAAACGAAGAAACAAGAACCTTATAAAAGAACTAGGGTTTTGAAAGGATATGATGAGGCAACAGAACAATTATCTTCATCAACATGCTTCTTGTTATCCAGCTGTAATGGCTTCCTCGGGACAATAGGTGGGACTTCCTGCACCAAGATGGTCTTAAGTTAACATCAGTTCTTTGACAGCTGCTAATCCTGGATGCTCAAAGAGTCATTTTACAAGTACTGCTCTCGCATCAAAGAAAATCAACACAAGAAAAAGCAAGACACTGTGATAGTAGAAGCAAGCACATGTTATAACCTTAGGGGTACTCAGATTGAAGATGTCAATTCACATATACAATAGCTTAAAAATGCCTCCCCATCACATAGTCTAGATAATTAGAACTTCAAAATATAAGCATGAACCAAAATCAAATTCCTATGATTAATTTATTCAGGAAAAAAATAAGCAAGAATTTGAAATCAGTTTAATTACTTGATTCTGCTTCACAGAGCTTGGATGTTGCACGGCACGAACATTTGATGATTTGTCCCCAGCAGTGCTATTGTCAGACTCTGCACCATGCGGACGAGATCCAGATAGAGCACGCTTTTCAGTTGCCAAAGCAAATGGCAGCGGCACTGTGCATTTTGTTCTACAGTTTCCAACAGCTATCCTGGTAGGTTTTTTGCCACAAACTCGTCTCTTCTTGTTGTCAACTGTTACCTTTAGACCTTCAGGTTTTGCTTCATCCTTGTCAGCTTCACTATTGAAGCCAGGTAGATTCTTCTCAATTGTCTCATCTTGACAAAGTTTAGTGACCTGAGGTGTGTTGTCATTATTG
This sequence comes from Pogostemon cablin, assembly GCA_023678885.1. NCBI lineage: Eukaryota > Viridiplantae > Streptophyta > Magnoliopsida > Lamiales > Lamiaceae > Pogostemon > Pogostemon cablin. Next base: position 1,846,448 of record CM042989.1, read on the forward strand.
CATTCCTTTACTTCGCAATCCTGTGCTTCAGCACCCTCATCAAATATATCAACAAGCTGTGGATCAATATTGATAAGATCAGGCAACTGTGACACATCTCCCTGGCTAGCATTTCCATAATTCGAATCATGGGTAATGCCATTTGCATATATAATGACACCATCCGGCTCCTTGTCAACATGAACAATGCTGCCTTCCATCACCATAACACTGGGATGATGAACAAAAAGCACTATTTTCAGGTCCTTCAAATAAAGCAAGTACCAAAATTAAGATAATAACACATTAACAACCAGATAACTAAAAAGAGATTTAACTCTGTTGTTTCAGTAAAAAGCATTTTCGTGTTTTAAGTATGGCATGAACAGAAAAGCTGCTTTCTACACTTAGAACTTGCTGTTAACATAAAACCATGATACTGGCTGCTCATTATATATCCTTATGAACTTCAGCAATCAAGGTGAGAATCATGGATAAGAAAGAATTTCATCTAATAAAAAAAGGATCAAATTTTTGGGACTAGTCTAATCCATGTGATGTGCACGTAAACATGTAAAAACTCTCTCAGCTTACTGGAGCTGTATTATTAAAATAATGGTATTAATTCCGGCATGGAGTATCTTGCACATCTTTGATTCTACTTCGCGATTTACCCAACAAGATTGACCTTATATTGCTTTAATCAGCCAGTATTCAATCTCATGCTGTTCGAAGCACAAAAAAAAAAATGAAGAACAAAATTGCCTTTATACTAAAAGACACTTTGAACAACTGCAGTGAAAAGGTAAAAGTTGTCTTTAACTTTTTTGAACAAGGAAGTATCTGGTGTATACATCTGACATCATTGGAAGTACTTCCAACATTTCACAGAATACTCCTCACCTTGCATTAGAATTTTCATTCTAAAGTTCTGATGTGTGTAGATATTCATGATTTATCCTCATAGGCCTTCTAAGTTTTATCTGGGAAGTGTGTTTTTTAAGAAAAAATTATATCATACTTGATAATTACTTAACCAAGCTTCTTGTGGATAGCCTGTTATAATCCTTTTTCACAAGCATATACATAAACATATTGTAATTAAATATTCACCCCGCTACATAATATACATGTGGAACTAAGGATGATATTGTCAGAACTCTTGAGGCACAAGATGGTGAAACTAACGAAATCTACAAAAGAGTGAGAAAATTGTGCCATCTTATTTTATCAACCTTGGAGGAAGTGGAAAAAGAAAAAAGTTAAGATTATATCTACCTAGTACTTCTAGTACAGACCTGATCACATTATGTGACACCCTCCTGTATAATATAAAAGAATTTGACTGTTTTTATCATAAAAAAACATATTAACAAAACTAATAAAAATCAATACCATCCACATCAATGGAGTTGGAACAAGTTGTGAAGGTATTCTCCACATTAAATGGTGGAAAATTAGTTGACCACAAAAATAAAATACAAGCTTTGAAAATCAAACCAACTAAACAAGCATGATTGGAACTTATCATGGAACCCAATATCAACCAAATAAGTGATTCCATTTCCGTACGCTTAAAACCATTCATGGAAGAAAACAAGAAACTGATCATTGATTATCCAGCCACAAACTTCAAAAGGGAAGGTACAACTTTTGGTGCACAAGGTACTGTTCTAAAGTGAAATACATTAAGTAATCTGAAGATGGAATTACCAACCCAATAAATCCTAAACTTGACGAAAACACCAATAAACTTCAATTTTGAGAAATTCGGCTAAGTTTCAGAAAAATGAAATGTAAACAGTGAATTTCAAGAAGCCTAACATTCCAATAGAAATTAGATCCAGTTAAGAAACCCTCATAATTCAGAAATAAACAGAAAATAAAACAAAACAAAACAAAAAGAAATTTGATCAAGCAACAATGGCATGTAACACATAAACAACAACACAAATAAATAAAGGATAACTTTGAAAATGTAGGAAATTCTCTTACGGATATGTAAAATCCCTAATCCTTGTGCTTAGATTGGCTTCAGCGTTTCCCTTATCGCGAGCTTTAGAGCTCTGAGTGTGTGCGATGTGTGTGTGACGGTGTGCTTGTCATTGTTCTGTTGCAGATAGTTTATAGAGGGGATGGAATAAAATAACGGCGTTAGTTGACGGCGGTTGAGAATTTTGAAATGGAGTGGACAAGAATTTTGAGATTAAATTAATGAAAAGTGGTGAGTAATTGACAGTTTGGCCCCTGAGTTGGAGGTAAAAAATTTGAATACGGATTATTATATTTCAAGATCATTTTATTTTAATGTGTTTCCTTTTTTTCCTTGATTTGGTGGTCCAAAATCTTGATGCTTCAATTTATTATTCATATATGTATATATAGTATAGATTTGTATATATTCCCCCATCAAAATACCAATAAAGTTTTTATTAAAAAGATTATCATGTATACTATATAAATTAAAATTCGAATAACTTAAACAACCCTGCATATTGTAACAAGTCCAATGTATTAGTACGAGTGAGTGTGAATGAAAACTGTTTTTTCAAAATTATTCTTATACATGAAAAAATTATTTTTTAGAAAAATAAATTAGTATTACTTTTTTGAGTAAAAGAAATGTCTTCTCAAATTTTGTTCAACAAAATATAAAAAATAATTATATATCAAAATTTAAAGAGTAATATTTTCATTAAAAAAATGTAATAGTTTATCTTTTCAAAAGAGTAAATTTTCATATTATATTATAATAAAGTAATTGTTAATACAAAATTTTAATCAAAAGAGTAATATTTTTCATTCAAAAAATTCAAATACATTTTTAAAGATTATTTTTCATATAAAAAAAAGTAATTCGTAAATTAGAGTCATACTTGAATTCGGTTTGTGTTTGTTATTAATATATGACTAACCTTGAAAGAAATTAAATTAAAATTACAGCTTAATACCATAACTTTGCTTTAACTCAAAGTATGGCTAAGTAATTAATATATATACATGGTGAATTCACATTTTTATTTAATGATTTAAAATCCAGAGAAAAATTATATATATATATATATCATTAGGACTAGTATTATTTATGATTCTTATAAAATTAATTAATCATATGCTTAATTAAGAATGTACTACAGCTAGTGATAATTTTGACAGTCTATCTTATTAAGGGTTAGATTGTCATAACGACGTTTAAGTCTCATCTTTCCGACAAATTGTGATTACGATAAGCAACTTGGGACCCCATAATTATTGATTAGTGTTAGGGCTGGGACCCACCGCTTTGATTACTATTGTTAAGCCTTTTTGATAAACCTATTATACCATTTTTATTATTTATTCTTTTTAATTCTGCCAAATCCATTCTAATCTTTAATCCATATTTTATTCATCTTTAGATATTGTTTTCTTTTTCCAGCCTCTATTTGTTTAAATATTTAAATGGACTTATAGTACTTAAAATTCCTTTTATCATTTTATTTTATAATAAAATACCATTTTTTTTCTAAATAAATGTGATTTTAATTTTAACCGATTAATTGTTAATTTAGATGGTCAAAACATCATGAAAAATATACTTCATCATTATCAAGATTATCTTCACTCTTTAGTACTCTTTACCTATTTGTCTATGATAATTTGCAATATCATAATAATGAAATAAAAGATAATATAGCAATTATATAACTTCAAAATATATTTAATTTTAAAATTATCACATTAATTACCGCATATAATATTCTTTATAATGTATTTATTATTTTATAGAAAAGACTACATTACTAATACTTGAGAAAGGGAGAATTGTTAAGTTTTTCAAATATAGTAATTAATTGTACTATTAATTTACTATATCAATTGACCATTGAAACAAAATAATTAGTTACTTGATCATATTTCTCAATTATTTTCTAAAAATCCCTAATTAGTTATTGATTAATCCTTAATTTTGCAGCAATTAATGTTATTGGTATATGACAATGAAATTAGAACTAAAACTGGACCATATATACAAACATACTAATGGACGTGAGATGATTTTATTATCTCATTATTAATTTTATATATCCATCTAATTTTATTTTATTTTAAATTATCAGTCCATATATATTACTCCACGTATCTAGCTTATTTTTTAATTATTTTATTTTTTATTTTATACCAACACCAATACATAGCTAGTGGAGAATGAAATATAATTATTTCATTATGAAATATATAAAATATTTAAAAGTTTTGATTTCGAGTATAATAAATATTTAAATTAACATGTTAGAATCCTAAATTAAATACTATACCAAAGGAATCTGACAAACATTAACAGAATTGGAGTAGCTGTGTTTTATATTTTCTTATAAATTAATTACACGTGTGTGCTTTAGATTTATCTTAATGAACCTTAAAAAAAATTGTCACCAACTATTAATTAACTAATTATTATGTTTATTTAATTTGATCATATGGAGTGGTTATCAAAAGGAAATTTGTATTTCTTACCAAACCCCATCTATAATCAGTAATATATAGTTAGTGTGATTTCTGGTATGATTTAATAATTGATTATATAATTAAATATATTATTATATATATTAATGGATATATTTGTTGAGAGATTCTTTTTTCCCTCAATAATTGTTTCATTATTGGACATAATTAAGTAGTTATTTAATATCATCCAACCACAGGCTTGTATTTTCATCAACACATATATGCTCTCAAATATACAAACAACGTTATAAAAATAATACTATATTTTAGAATTGCATGCAATGAATAGTTAACAAACTATACAAAAATTAAAAATAATAATAAATAATAATGATGTGAATGAATTTGAATAATATTGATGCATACATATATTATGTTGACGTAATTATTGCATTTTCATCCAACCCCCATGAAAATTAGAATAATTAATTGACATTAATTATGTTAGACTCCTATTTATGGGAAATCCTGTCTTACTCGATCGGAAACGTCTAAATTTGTCCACTTTTAATTTGCAAAAATTAAATCTTATGTGATTGTTTATATATGGTTAGTCAAAATTAATTGTCATGTTTGTAATAATAAACAAATTAATTAGGATGCGAAAGTGATCAAAGATTCAAACATGCAATTATCTTTTACTATATTTGGTTGTACTTTAATTATAGAGTCTATATGCAACCTAATGTCTACCCCTCCGTCCCACAAAAGATTGCATCCCCAATTCCGGCACGGAGATTAAAAAAGTGGTAACTTTTAGGGGTATAATGGTATTTTTTGTAATAAATAAATGATAAAGTATGTTAGGTATGTATGGTTTTTTGATAAAGAAAGTGTATGGGGAATGGTGATTGTTTTTTACTTTTTGCTTTTTTTGAAATGTGCAAACTTTTGTGGGACAACCCAAAATGGAAAGTGTGATATATGAAAGGAGACGAGTATATGAAAATTCAAATTGATATTAAAAACTTAAAAGTACAATTTTTCTTTATTTTTTTTTATTTTTCACTAAAAAATTAAGGTCCACCCACTTATCTCTATTTGAACATAATAATGTTATAAATACTTTTGTATACACGTCAAAGTAATTTGCTAATGCATAAAACCTAAAATATCATGAACTATGATTAACAAATTAAAGACGTGGGATGCAATTAACAATGAAATTAAGCAATATAATCCTCTATACTTAGTGGAGTATGATTAACAAATTAAGGACGTGGGATGCAATTAACAATGAAATTAAGCACTATTATACCCCTCAATACAATACTTAATCGTGTGTTTTATTTAATGTAGCTATAATGGAATCTTCAACCCTAAGTGAAGCATCATAGGCCCCAATTTCCATTACACAATTTTAATTAACATGCCTTATTATCAAAATGTCACGACATGCTGCCCATCATGCTTTTCTCACACACACATGTAAAAGTGTTTACTTAATAAGAAAGATGGTTAAATATGTATTATTAAAAAATAGCTTAATTATTTTATGAAAACAAATAAAGGAAATTTTTTTTAAATCCTCTATAGTTTACTATATGTTTTGTTTTTTCGCTCGATTAATATTTCAATTTTGATTTTTCTTCTGTTAGTTTAATTTTTTCAACTATTTCGTGGTGTTACCTGTTATGATAATATCACGGTTCAAATTTCATCACGAGCAAATTTTAGTTCAAATAATCAACAAGTTGAATCTTTACTAGCAAATAATTGTAACTATCATTTCAGAAATGCCTATTGAAAATATATATATATATATATTCTCTGTTTCAAAATTAAGTTCATCATTTACAAAGTTCACAAAACAATCTTTTAATCCAAAACTACACTTTAATTTTAAAATAATTACTTTATAATAACACATAATCATATTTGATACTCTTTTGTCCCAACTTAATATTAATAGTTATAGTAGAAAAAGTTGTATTTTAATCAACTTTATTAACTTTTGAAGAGTAATATATTTTATGTAATTAATAAATTATGTTATGTATATAGTATATGGAATGGGAGTAATAAAATTATAATTAAGATGCACTTTTAGAAGTAGTGATATTTACATTTTTTAGTGTTGAAGTTTTATATGGAACTAATGAAAACAAAAAGTGTGAAATTTAGTTTAGGATTGAAGGAGTACATTATTTATTATTTTTATTTTTTAGTATCATATTACCCTCAATAATCAAAAAATATTTTTTTCTTACACATTTTGGAACGGTAAAGGTGAATATTAAAAAAATAAAATAAAAAATCTTACACATTTTGGAACAGTGAAGGTGAATTTGAATGATGGAGTAAATAATAACTTGCTCATAATTTCTTGAAATTACAGACAATAGGTATCGCCAAAAAATGGCCTTTTCTCATCACTTTGCGCATCAAACTCGTGATTCATGAATTATCCTTTCTGTGCAAATATCAAAAGAACGTTGTATAATGAAATCAAGCTAATGACAACACAAACCAACCATTAAAAAATCAACTTAAACTTTATTCTTAATGAATTCCTAATATGTGCTTAGGCCCTGTTCCATGGATCAAGAGATGCTCCAAAATGTCCCTCCGGGCCGTCCGGTTTTCATCGGTGCAGACGATTTGGAGACAGCCCCCGACTTCACCAACGGATGTTTATTCTTCTTTCCCATTCCGTTCGCAAGCAACCAACGAGACCCAGACTGTTGTTGATTCGCCGAACCCCATAACTTCTTTTTACTCTGTTCTGCCTTCAAACCAGCAACATGGACCTCTGCTATTTTGAATTGGTGGATCACTTCTTCTTGACTGATCTCTTCTTTGGGCTCTTCAACAATGTTGTCCTTAGTGGTGGCACTTATGGTCACTTCCCCATTATCATCTTTATCAGAGTTCCCTACTGCACAGACCGTGGCGTAGATTTTAGGCTTAGGTGGGACGAACACCCTCTCTACTTGTATGAGAGCCAGCATTGGAGTACCAACTGGCTCATAGTTACGCAGAGGGTCACGTAGCTGCACCATTAAAGCAACAGTGAAGTTATTACCCAACAAACCATACTTCCTACTACCTCGTCTCTTTTCCCCCTTTGATCTTCCACAAAACTGGTCTAGTGAAGTGGCGTGATGAGCCGCCAGTATTTTGGAGGTGCGTTCGTTTGCAAGATCATCCTCATCAATATCACCAGAATCCAGTTTCATCCATTCATCAAGTGTCAGTGATAAACCCATTAGTCCATCAACATCTTCACCATTGGCTTTCACATCCATAAGCTGCAGTCCACAAGTTCCATCAAGACCTATGGACCCACCAACGTCAACTGTCTTCCCCTTTAAAGCTGAAAATTCACCAATCGATTGTGCAATAATATTTGAAGGTGCATCCTCATCTGACATGCCAGATTGTATTCTCAAGCCCTCAATTGAAAGAGCCTCAATTTTATCCATGGCAAGAGGAGCAAGATCTTCTAAAGACACATATTCTGCTTCACTCCTAAGGGAACTCGAATTAGACTTACTTGCCCGAGGAACATGGGATATTCCCTTAACACCCTTCTGCTCACTATGTATACTCTGCCTTGTTTCAGATTCTTGATGCAACAAATCTTGCCTGAAAAATCAAAACCCATTTGTCAGGAAGGCATGAATATGTAAGAAAAAACCCTGGCAATGTTCAAGTAATAAGTTAACAACAACTAACCTTTCAGGGCCATCAAGACTGGGCCATGCTATTTGTTGCATTGTCTTCCCAGTCACATCTTCCAAGGGCATTAATTTTTTAGCCTGCATAGAGAGCTTCTCGATTCCGACAGAAGCAAGACCCTGGAGTATGTCCATAACACTAGAGCCCATTTCTGCAGGCACCACCACAGGATTGGATACCTGCATAATTAAACTCCCTCCACTTTTGGCGTTCCTGAAAATTTCGGGATTCATAGAGCGCAGAAATCCTCCATCTTTTGTCTGAACTAAGGGGCCCAATCCTTCTGCCAAGGGAGGCAACGACTGTGGATCCTCAGGAGTTGCGTCTATTGGACTGCCAAAACCAACAGAACCACGAGGGGAATGTTGAAATGCCCTCTCGTTGAAGCCCCACTCATGCATCAAAGCTTCAGTTTCCAAATCTTCCAACCTGGAGGCACTTGTTTTTTGGTAGAATGCATCAGTCTCTGTCTGTGACTTCTCATCGAAAGATTCGGATGTTGATGGATAATGGACGTCTTCAGAGGTTGTTTCCCAGAAAACATGTTCTGTTGACTCAGTGTCGAAATCAAAGTTGAGTGAACCTCCGTTGGCAAGAGTGTCTTTCTCAAATTGCCTGAGTAGGCGCTCTCTTGGAGAGTCGGGCTCACTTTCAGAACTGAAGCCAAATGGACTGTCCTCTATTCCCAGCATATTCAAGAAATCATTAGCAACTGAGTCAGAAACATCATCCAAACTGAGTGATTTCCCCTTTCTATGATCTCTGTATATAGAATTAACCTCCAAGTAGTTTTCAAAGGGTAAATCATCAGTCTCATTGTTTTGAAAGTCTAATTTTTCCTCCACCAGATCCGTGGTACAATTTAGAGGGAATTCCAGGTGTTGAGATTCGTTGAAGTACGTGTCCGTTTCATTCTCTCTATCATTGAATGTGTATGTTGATAGCTCATCACTTTGAGGAGAAACACCCACAGTTGAGGGATGCAGAGGTGCAGCTGAATCAGGGGTTACCCCAACAACATAGTCAGCTTCAATACCATCTCCAGATGCTTGCGCAATGTCCGGCATCTCATCTTCTGGTAACACATTATCTTCAGTCAACCCTTCAATTCCTTCGTCTGTGAGAAAATCAGACATTCCACATTCAGTTCCGTTCTCATTATGAGGAATTACATCTGCAGCTGAGGCAGCAGAATCACGGGTCACTTGATCAACATGGTTAGCTACAAGACCATCTCCAGATGATAGAGCAATCATTGGCATCTCATCTTCTGGCGTCACATTCTCCTTGGTCAACACTTCCATCCCTTTGTCTATGACTGAAAAATCAGAGAAGTCAAATTCAGTTCCATAGTTCTTTTCAACAGCATCAGGATATCCGGACAATCTCTCTCTATGAGGGTTAGTTGATGAAGACAAAGAATCAGCATCAATTTCATTTTCAGTGGAAGAATTAGACATCTCATCAAATTTCTGATATAGTATTTTCACCGAGTCGCGCAGTTTTGAGCTTGGCATTGGCAAGACTTCATGGAGATCCTTTATATCTTCCATGGACTGTTTAGAGGCAGACAACCTTACTGGGAGACTTCCTGCTCGATAAATATTTGGCTCATTCATACGATCAGAAGGCCCTGGGAGCTGTTCCGTCCTTGCACTAGTCTTCTGCGAGCCCAAGATCTCAACATCATTATTCTCTATAACATATCCAAAACTGACATTAATTGTAGCACTTCTCGCTTTTCCCGATAATCTGAAACTAGTTGTCCACTTCCCTGAGCTCTTCTCCTCATCCAGCTCCTCCAATGTTATAGGAAGCAATCTAGTCAAATCAATTCGATGCTTCCCCAAATCAAGCTCAGGAGCATCATAAACCGAAACATATAACAACGAGTGCTTGGCTTCATACTTAGCCGAATGGTGAGGACCACTTCTACTGCCATAAACAGAACACGAATGAGTCAACTGTTCCTCAAATTCAGCTATTCCTTCACAAACACGAACCGGCTTGGTCATCTGATCGCCATCCCGCCTCTTCCAATGCACAACCAGACAAACATCATCAAACAAAGCAGGCAAGCCACTTATGGAATGGACTTGAAGTGAGAAGCAACAACTAAATCTACGGTTTCGGACATGGGTCAATGCCTTGAGACCCTTCCAACTCCAAATAGATGACTTCTTATCATCCGACTTCGATTTCGATTCCTGAACATGAGGTTTTGCGGCAGACTTGGCTCGACTACTGGCTGTAGAACTAGCAAGCCTCGACATCGTTCTATCCCCATTGAGGGCTTTAGTTAGGGTTTCAAGGTCTCTTAAAAGCGTCCCATTTCCTGAAACCCTACCGCCATTCTTTCTGCTATCACCTCTAGACAACATTATCTCCTCCAAAACTACATAATTAACCACAAATTACAACAATTTAAAATCCTTAGAGAGAAGAACCTCAACACAATCATATACATATATGATCCATGATTCCATTCTAAAACCCCCAAATATCAACCATGTACTTCAACAACACACCCAAAGAAAATAAATCAACAGCAACAACATTCATTTATCATCGGATTAAAAAAAACCATAGCTGAGTAGATGAGATCAAAGAATCTTACCGATAAGATCATCCGATGGTTGCTTCCTCCGCCGTAAATTTTGTGTGTGAGGACTCTCTCTTCTATTTCTCTCTCTATTCAAATATGTTCAAATTTTCAATTCAATTCAATTCAATTCAATTCATTTCATTTCAAAGTTTGGAAGCTGACATTACAAGGAAAATTTTAATAATTTGGGTTCATAGTGCCCCTGATGGTACGTCATGTTATAAATGCTAGTGCAAATTTTGTAATTTGACCTTCAAACTGTGACATTACAATGAAATTATTTAATATACTAATTAATAATTGTAACTTGTGGGTGAAACTGTTCATAAACTTTTTATTTTAAAAATTAATGGTTAAAGAGAGAGAGAGAGAGTAACGTTAATATATTGTAAGAAATGAGTGTGAAATGTATACTTGAATAGTAACAATTAATTTTGTTATTTATTAAAATAATTAATTGAATGATTATGAATTTAAAAATTAGAAATAATTTTATTGTAATGTAAAAATATAAATTACACTATTTATTTTACTATTAATAGGCATGAGGCATGTAACATGTTGTAACATGATCCATTAAAAAAAGAAAAAAAAATGAAAGAATTTTCTGAGAAACAATAGTCCATTTTGGTTTGGGCTTTGAAGAGCCCTTTACAAATTGTTGGGCCTAAGAAAATTATGATGGATGTATATTTCATATTAGTTTTTTAATAAGAGAAAGGGAAATAAAAAAATACTACTACAGAACTTAATTCATTTCCACTTCTACATAAATTTTAAGAGAGACCGTAAAGATCAAGACCCACAATTATACTTCCTTTTAACTATGTAAAGTTTCACGCTTTTCACGCTTTCTATTTTTGTAATTTTGTTCTTCACTCAAGTAAAAATTTAATATTATATCCATCTTCAACCTTAAAAATACATTTCAATTATAAGTTTATCACTCCTACTTAGCAACAAACTTACCAATTTATTTAATACTTAAAAATATTATATTATCCTCCAAAATTAATAAAATTAATTTTTAAACTCTATATCTACGGTACAAAAATAATGTGAGACGAAGTGAATATTACTTATGTATAATATAAGATTTGTTTTTTAGTTAATAGCTTAAATGTCCACCTATCTTACATAATTTTACTCATGTTTAGCCTTATGTCGGATTGAAAGTTGTTCTTGAATGGATCTAGACATAAAAACTCTCGATTAGAGAGGCTTGGCGTCTTGATCTTGAATCAAACACGATTCTTCCCACAAAAATGAATGATGTAGCAATGCAAACGCTACAAATGTGAACTAAGCTCCCATATTAGGTGGAAACACAAGTTTTTTTCTTTCAGAAACGTTTGTTTCCATGCAAAAAAGGCCATAATGAAAATACTAACTCTGAATGAATGGAAAGAGAGTGTAGAATGTAGCCATGCCTTTTTAATCACCAAGAGATGAGCAATAAGATGATGTTTATTGTCCTAAGAAAGTTCATGCAAGAGGGATGACATGCTAGAAAGACGAGCACTAGGAACGAGAGAGCTTAGCGAGCGTTAGTGCCAGTACTCTTACCCCGTTTGCAACGTGTTGAGGGGCCGTGAATTCTTCAGGCTTATGGCTGTACCCTACTCGCAGGAAAAACGAAGAGATCACGTGTTAGTATCCGTGGTGTTAGAATGTAGGTTTTAAAGGGAAGATTGAATGATTACCTTTATAACATGGGATGAAGATCATCCCCATTGGTGATATTCTGCAAGATTCATAGCCAAGATTATATATAGCCTGTTGCATGGATCGAACTGCTAAGAACGATTAACGAAGACTTTATTTCTTCAAGAATTACCTGGCCATGAACAGGGAATCATGATATGCTCTGCTGATCATCTTCTTGTAAGATAGGTTCAGTTCTTGACAAGCTGATTCTGTTGCTTTGGTGATTGACTCCTCGGAGAGTGCAGGTGGATCTTGATTCACAATCTTGAACTCCGAGAGCTTCACACTGCGAGCTTTGGAAATGCTCTGAGCAGAGTGGAGGATTTTCTCGATTACTAGATTTCTCCTCTTTTCATCTATGTCACGAGTATCTGTAACAGATGAAATACGACATGGAGATTTCATCTATGAATAGAGACAGTTAGAATACGTTGATATAACTCCAAAACGTCGTACCAATCTCCACGTGTGACTTGCTTGGAATGCTGTTGATTGCTCCTGGATGCAGCTCCAAAATACCTTTATATAAAACATCATCACGAGTTTATGAGAACTTAGTCATGGAAAAGCAGTGAAATGTCACACATCTCATTGAGGGCAATCTGCCTCAAGCATTTGAAAACATGTCACTAGTACGAAAATTTGGACGAAAGTGGTACTTACCAACTGTCCCAACAGTGTCGATTGAACCTGATTCTAACACATGTTTCTCCACAGCTAGTGCTAGCTCTGCAGCCGCCAGTCCTGCGTCGTTTCTGTTCCAAATCAATTATGTATGAGTGGAGTTCGATAGAATCCCAGAAATCATTCCAAAACTATATATACAACACCTCTTTGGCATTAGAACAGCTCCAGCATGTCCTCCATTGCCTTCAAAATCCACTTTGATGCTTGCTGGAGCAGCAATGGCAGTGACGACACCAATTGATATTTCTACATATGAACAGAACAGATAAACAATAAGTGTTATAAGTTTAAACTCTGTTAACTTATTTTTATCACAATGATCAATAAGTTACATGTTTGAACTATCTAACCTTCCTCTTCTAGGATGGGACCTTGCTCAATGTGCAATTCAATGAAAGCAGAATAGCTTCCTTTTTTTAGAATCACACTTGATAAATCCTCATTGTTTGCATATCCAGCAAATTTGGCAGCATCAGAGAAAGATATATTCTGACCATCCACTGTCGTCTTAAGAATTTCTGAAAGTTCTTGACTTCCGGCTAATAAACGGCTGTGAAGTTCAAATGAAATTGAAAAATGTATATCAATTATTTAATAGAGTGAAAGAAATGAAAAGAAAAATTGGCAAGAAGGATTGTGATAAGAGGTTCTAACCTTCCCAAGCAGCTAATTCCGAATCTCGTAGGCTCTTCTGAAGTAAACATGATCACCTCCAGAGATCTCTTAGGCTTAAAGCCATACCTGTCCAAAAGATATGTTATTGAATAAATTAGGGTGTGCACAATGTATAAAATTCATAAAGAAGCAAAAGTACCAATATTTCTATATATTCACATATGTGTAACGGAACAAGCATACCTCTTGAGTACATTAATGGCTTCGATGGCACCCAAAACGCCAACAACACCATCATATTTCCCAGAGTATGGTATAGCGTCTATATGAGAGCCTGTAGAAACCGGAGCCAGCTCAGGCTCAGAGCCAACCCTGCATAATGTTGAATCAGAATCGGAATCAAGGTGAAACACCGAATTGGCATAAAGAGTAAATCGAGTTTGCAACTCACCATCTACAAAAAATGTTACCAACAGCATCCTCTCTGACAGACAGACCAGAAAGGCCCATTAAGTTTTTTATGTATCTGCATTTCAGTGCAGTAAATATGAATTTAGTCTTACAGGCTACACAATGCATCAACAAATAAGCGAATGCACGATGCATAAAGCCTCAGCATAAATCAGTTAAGTCCAGACATTACCTCCTTGCCAGTACATCTTTTTCACTGTAAAGGACCCTTGAAACTGAAGGTGCGGGTGTATCAGAGAACGTCGATAGCTCATCAATCTAAAACATTAGAAAACACGGATTTCATATAACTCAGTCAATCTAGATTGAAACATTCAAAAGTTTTTCAATGATCATGTATCCATTATTATCGAGGCAATAGTCTGGATAGACACTAAACGAACGACTAACGCTTGAAATCCAAAACCCCACACCATAAAAACAGTCATTTATAAGGCTCTTTACAATGAAGGATTTGTTGTTACTTGTCATTCACAAGTACTAAGATCACAGGTAAGATATTGTAGATATGCTCTACAACGAATCATCATAAACTCAATTTCACAGTCTTAACTGATCATATAGTATACTAATCTTGAAATAAGTTCCATCATAAATTTAGTGCCATTATATCTCAATCTTATACTAGTATTATTTTAAACTGATTTACAGCATACCATCAATCAGTTGAATAAAGGGGAACAATCAAAGAAGTAAAAAAACCTACTCATAGATAAAATTAAAAAATAGAATCTGAAAACCTGATGTCAATTCATAAAATGGTGTACCCCATAAATGACCAATAATTCCGCATAAAGATAAATAGCCCACTTCACAGTTGATGGAAACCATCAAAATCATACGATTAAACAATACCCCAGTTCAGATTTCAGTTCCAATAATCAACAAGATCGAACCTTGAAAAGCAAAATATGAAATTACCTGTTTCTGCAAAGTTTCAATGTCTACTGAAAGAGAAGATAAGGAATCCTGTAAGTTGGGTTCATGAATTTGGTACCCTGAAAACTCTTCCATGGTTTTGATATATTCATCCTTCTGAGATGATATAACAACCAAAGAAGATGTTAGGCAAAGAGATAGAATGAGAAGAGAGATTCTGATAGCCATTTTCTGCTCTGTTGTCTTCCCAAGTTTTTGGTACTAATTTTGGTGCTCAGGTTTAATAATAATAATAATATAGGAGTATTATTTCTTTTTTTAAGTGTGTGTTTTGGGTGGGAATATGTGTGTGATGAGTCAGCTCTACAGAGTCACGGTTGTCACTTGGCGACAAAAAAAACTCAAAAAGTGTCACGAATTATTTACCAAACATTTATTATCTTATAAAAACATAAATCAATTGAATTTAAAGAAAAATTCTTATTTGATTATGAAAATATTAATTGATTTATATTCATCCATAACTTGATCAATATTAGAAAATCTAATTTGCTTTTATGCAGTTAAATTAGAGAATTCACACGATGCTCCTTTTGTTTAAAAATATTTTATATTTTAACAAATTAATGAAATTTATTTCAAATTACTTAACATTTTAAATTTTTAAGAATTCAAAATCAGTAATATATATAGAGCTACAAAAAGGAAAGAAAGAAAAATAATACTTCATGCAATCAATATAGATTTGAATTAAGAAGGAAAAGAATTCATTTTATACCACTTTTCAATTAAAACAAAAGGGTAACTTAATTTTCTATTTGTTTGGGTGAATGATGAATTTGAATGTGGGAGGAAAAAAATCATCTAATTAAAGATTAATTCAAGTTTTCCATGATAAAATTTTTTTTTATAGAGCTACAAATTTAGATTTCTAGCTATGTATAATTACATAGTAAAAAATTACCATTGTATGTAATTAAAATATACACAAATTTAGAAATAAAAGATATTTCAACCTGATAAAATCATTAGATCACAGATGGGGCAAAATTAACAATCATTTAGTCCCCATAATTGTCATTAATACAGTCTTCACAAAAGAAGAAGACCAACAAACCTCACATTATGAACATTAATCCCACTAAATTGAGGGGGAAAAAAACAGAGATTCAAGATTTAGAGAAATTGGTGGCAATGGGGATTATGACAAGAACAATGAGTGCAAGTAGAAGAATGATCCCAATACACAAACACCTTCTGCTACTCTTCTGATGCTGTTTAGCAATCTTCAGATTCTTAGTTCCATCCATGGTGTACTGAGCTGCACTCATCACATGGTGTTCAATGTCGTCCATCTGCTCCCCCTGCGCCTCCACCATCACCGCCATGTCAAGAAATATCTGGTGCAGCTCCAGCAGACTCTTCTCTATCTCCTTCGCCGCCTCCCGCCGGTCCTGTATCTCCACCACCGTCTCCGCCACCCTCCCCTGCCCATTCCCCTGTATTGCCCTGGATAACAGCTCTTCGCCGCCGTCGCCGGAGGAGATGATCTTCTCGATCACCTCCTCGTCGGGATGTTCTCCGGTGACCGTGAAATACCTCCTCCCGACGGTCTCCTTATGCTCCGCCATCATCTTCTGCCTTAGCGCCTGAAACTCCATCATCAGCTCTTTCAGCTTTTTCCTCAGACCGTTTGTAACAGCGGACCGGGTCCGGTCCACGGGAGTGCCGGTTTTGCAACCCGATAGTCTCCGGTTCGCGGCGTTGGACCGGTCCATGTCCTCCAGCTTGGACCGTATGGCCCGGGCCCGTTTTAGGACGGAGAGGATGTCGGAGTTGACGCGGGTGCGGAGTGATTTGAGGGCTTCGGGCTTGTGGAGGGCTTTTCCCTCTTCGTTGGAGTCGTGTAATCGGGCCAAGATTTCTCGGATTGAATTCATTTCTTGCTTCACCTCTTCGGCTTCGTGGAGGAATGCGGTGAGGTTTTGGTCGATTTGGGTCATGCCCAGTTCGAGATCCGGACCCGATTCCAGATCTTTCATGGCTTCTTTCTTTAGATCGATATAGCTGGTGAAAGATTTTGTCATTAGATCGTTCATCTTGATTTGTTGTTGGGTTTTGGTGAAGAGTGCGTGAGAGTGAGGGAGTGAGTATGGAAATTTGATATGAAATGTGTTGAGAGAGAGAGAGAGAGAGGGATGAGTGAGAAATGAGAGTTTAGAAAGAAGGGGTTTTGTAAGAGAATCAGATCTAAATGTCGATTAATAGCCGTTGGATCTGATTTGGAGATTTATTACGATTAGTAGCCGTTGCACTTTTCTCCAACGGCTAGTCTTTCTTCCTTCTCCTTTTGTACACTGGATATCTTGGAGTTATTTGCAGTAACACCCCCGGAGGTTTATTTATTTCCACAGAGCACCCAACTACTTAGCAACTTTTGGAGAAGCCACCCACGAATTTTATGAATAGCTGTAACATTCTTAAGTGGTGGGTATTTTCGTTCATAACTTATAAAATCAGATTTCAATGTATACCCCTCCCATACTTGAGAAGTTATCACTTTTTTTTAAGAAAAAATTGAAATAGTAGTAAACAAAATTCAATATCCAAAATCTTAACCAAAACTTATTTTTGTTTATTATCTTTTTTTAGTTTTTTTGTACTTTTTTAAACTCTTTTACCCTTACTATTAAACCTAATAGCCAATGTATCACATGTGTTGGTTCTGGTGTAGGTAATCAATACGTGTCTGTACCGACATCAATTCCGATGTAGGTTCAAATGTCGGTTTCGATGTAGGTAATTAACACTGGTCCATACCGACATCGGTTCCAGCGTAGGTGAGGCGGCGGCGACGGCCAAATATGGTAGCAAGCGGCAGGGTGATTGGTGTTGGTAATAAAAATTATTTTAATTTTGTGGGGAAGGGTATAATGGTCTTTTCATGAGGGGTTTTTGAATTAGAAAATAAATAATGTATTTGGAATGTTGGTAAAGATTTTTGCATTGTGGTATTAGCTACTTTTGCCTATTGACACTTTCCTATCACCTTCTTTTAATCACGCTGATTAAAAAGTACTCCCTCCGTCCGCTTCTAAGGTAATCATTTGCTTTTTGTACGTGGACAGTTCAAGGTCTTTATTTACTTTTTGAATGTGGATTAAGGAGTATTATTACTATAGATAAAGTGGGTAGTTATATTAGAGGGAAGTGGTGGATCATATTATGTACTTTTTTTTCTAAATAGAGGAAATTGATACCTTTGAAGCGGCCGCCAGGAATAGTGAAATGGATACCTTAGAAGCGGACGGAGGGAGTATAATAATTTAATGTGTAGTGGTTTAGCTACTGAGGGATATAAGTATTTGTATTTATAAAGTGAGTATATACCCTTTTTTATAATTGAGAGACAATGTACCGTGGCGGATCCAGGACAATATAATGGGGTTGACTGATTAAAATGAAAGGACTTCAATAGTTTATGAAAAAATATACGGGATATGCATAAAAATTGGTATTTTAAAAAATTTACTTTTATAAAATTGTTGGGATATACTCCATCCGTCCCGGATAAAGAGATGCATTTGATTTTTGCACGTAGATTAAGGAGTATTATTATTTTATGTAAAGTGGGTAGGTGTATTAGAGAGATGTGATGGGTAGTGGTGGGGCATTAGTGGGCCTTTTTTACTAAAAGAGAAAATGATGCAATTTGGATGAGACGTCCAATATAGTAAAATGATGTTATTTGGGCGGGATAGAAGGAGTATGTAAAAAGTGAATATTATTGAAATGTGGAGTATTTTTTTTCTTTTTCAGAAATATGCCTAAGTGTGGGGATGAAAAAAAAATTCATTTTTATTATAATTGAACTAAGAAATATATAAATGGGAAAGCTTCATTTATTGTTAACTTTCTTTTTTTTTTTTGGGGGGGGGGGGGGGGGCTTAATAATTTTTTGACTTGGTTTCGTTAAGAAAATTAAAATTGCACATATATATTATAATGGGCTCTTAATGGGCAATATTAGGCTTGAGCTCGGGGCTGCCATTGAGATGGTCCTTCTTGACCATGTAAAAATTATAATCAAAGACTTGAGTGAGACTGTATCATGAAATGATTTTTGTGAGATGGATAAAAAATGTCAATATTTTAATAAAAAGTAATAATAGTATAATGAACTATTTCATAAATAATTTATATTATAAATAAAAAATTACTCCCTCCGTCCGCCCCAATATGTATACATTTACTTTTTGCACGTGAATTAAGGCGTATTATTATTTAATATGTAGTAGATAGTTGTATTGGTGAGGTGTGTGAGATCCATATATTATATGTATTAGTGATGTGTGTGAGTCTCATGTGTTTAAAAAGGAAAATGTATACATTTGATGTGGATGTCCAAAATAACAAAATATATACATATCCGACGGACGGAAGGAGTATAATTTTTTTTAAAAAAAAAGTGACAATTAATTAATTAAGTGTAAAATAATAAACACAAAAATAGCCCAATCAACTAGTATTGCAAATTGTTATATAATCAAATTTCTATAAATAGAAATATTTACTTAACAATTGTTTATTAATTCAACCGGAAAAATGCTCCATCAAGTATGAAATGGACAATTCGACATGATAATATTCGTAATTGTGCAATTCACATTAGCATGCAACTCAAGCTATAATTCTTCTTGCTAGCTTTATTAGTACAAAACTTTCCAATGGCGATGAATTTCTCATCTTACAAACTAGGGGTGATCATGGTGCGATTTTGACGATTTTTCGACAAAATTTAAATTGTCTTGCTATGGGCGATTCGATTTTAAGTTTAGTTTAAAATCGCGGTTTTTCAATTATAATTCATCGATCGATTTTTTACGGTTTGGCGGTCGGTTTTGGAGGTTTAGCCGTTTTAATAATAAGATTGAATACAACAATATAAATAATATGAAACTTAAATATAGATAAATATACATATTTTAATAAATACACTTTAGTAACCCATGATAACAATTACAATTGTATAATTCTAAACTAGACTAAAATATCAATTTCTTGATAGTAAGAACTCATTTTTTATTTTAAATTTATTGTATCTCATTCTAATCATGAATTTAAATGTCTCTATAGATTTTAAATAATAAATTATCATGAATGTTTTTTTTTAAAGTTATCATCATTTGTTAGAAAATTTAATGATTATAAATTTTGACAATAGCAAAGGTTTATAAATGTATAACAAGTTGAGATACTAATATTTAAATTAGTTTAAATCTCATACATATAGTTTACATGTACATAATATATGTAGGCGGTGCGGTGCAGTGCAATTTTAAGAAAAAATTGAAATTGCACCGTTATGGCGGTGCGGTTTTCTCAAATAAAAATAAACTGCGGTTTATGTAATTATATCGTGAGTGGCGGTGCGGTTCGAGCGGTTCGAGCGGTTTTGAAAAAATTATGCTCACCCCTATTACAAACTAACAATAGGGTACAAGTATAACTGCGTGAAGTATAACAGTCAATTCAAAGTTGAAAAACGACGTCATTTTGTTGAAGATTCAGATTTCAGAGATTATTTGCAGTCCGGCAATGGCGCACCACACAAGCACCTGTTGTGAAAGTAGGAGGTGATATCCATTTCTTGCAGCCTCCCACCTACCGGAATCCGGCCACACAGCCGGTTGTAGCTCACATTCACGAACAGAAAATCCAGCTCCGTCAGCCCCTCCGGCAGCCTTCCGGTTATACCATTATGGTTCAAATCCAGCGTTCTCAAGGTCGCCGGAAAATCCACTTCCGACAGATCAAACTCAGAGCGTTTCTCGACAGGTCCACAATCTGAATCGTCTTATTCTTCCCGAACAGAAACGACACATCCCCTTCGATCCTGTTCCGCTGCAGCTCAATCGAGGTCAGATTCAGACCAATTAGGGATCTCGGCACCGTTCCCGATAGCCGATTGTGCGACAGCCACAGGTACTGGAAACTCGGGCCGAACTCCCCGAACGAGTCGGGTATGGGTCCAGTGAGTCGGTTCCGATCCAGCCTCAACGAGTAGAGGTTTCCGAGTTCGGAGAGCGACGGCGGGATGCCGCCGGTAAAACCGTTGAACGACAGGTCGAGGAAAGTGAGGTTTTTGACCTGGCTGAGGAAGGCGGGGACCTCGCCGGAGATGTTGGTCCAGCTGACGGTGAGTGATCGGAGAAGAGTGAGTTTGGTAATGGAGGGTGGGATGGTGCCGGTGAGATTGGTAATTTTATGGAAGGTTAGGGTTTGGAGGTAGGGGAGGTCGCCGATGGGGGGGGGGAATTTTTGGCCGGAGAAGAGGTGGAACTGATAGATATAAAAGAATGGGATTGATTGATTTTTATTACACAGCAACAGTGCCATATTTACAATTGATGATGGAGATATATAAGGATATATACAATCAATCAAATAATTTAAAATATTCACATAACAACTTTCCTATTTTGGAGGATCCTTAATACACCCCGCAAAATGGGAGTTCCATCGGCAACGGACATTTTGGAGCGCAGTAGAGTGAATCTCGTGCGGTGAAGTGGTTTTGTTAGTATATCCGCTAGTTGATCCAACGTGTTGACATGAGCAACAGATAGAAGCCCCTTGGAGGTGAGGTCCCGAACAAAATGGATGTCAATAGTGATGTGTTTCAACCGAGAGTGTAGGACTGGGTGAAGAGCAAGTCTTGTAGCGATGATATTATCACAGAGAACTCGAGGAGGCTGTGGCAACTTAATCCCCAGATCACAAAAGAGATGTGTTATCCAGCAAATTTCTGACGCAGAGGAAGCCAGTGCCCTATACTCGGCTTCAGTAGAGGAGCGTGCAACACCTATTTGCTTGCGAGAACGCCAGGAGATTGGATTTGGCCCGAGAAACACGAGATACGCAGAGGTGGATTTACCATCAATCACACTGCCCCCGTAGTCGGAATCGGAATAAGCTAGGAGTGATAGGGACTTAGGGCGACGAAGAAGAAGCCCATGATGAAGTGTTCCCTTTAAGTAACGAAATAACCTTTTGACAGCAGCCCAAGCCGAAGAATCAGGATTTGACATGGATTGAGCAAGCCGATTAACAGCAAAAGCAATATCAGGCCTTGTTAGTGTGAGATATTGTAGTCCCCCTATTGCCCGACGAAAGTCGCTAGGATCCACCGACCCAGAAGAAGACAATGCTGGTTTAGCAGAAATGGGTGTGGCAAGAGGTTTTGCAGCGTCCATTTGATGTCGGCGTAGCAAATCAACAGTGTACTTGTGTTGAGACAAAAAGAGCCCATCAGTACAAGATGCAACCTCGACACCCAAAAAGTAAGTAAGCGGGCCAAGATCTTTAACTGCAAAGCGAGACTCTAGATGAGACAAAACTGTGGACACAATAGTTGGGTGAGAACCAGTGACAATGAGGTCATCGACATAGACAAGAAGGAAGATATGGACATCGCCCTTGTGATAAGTGAATAGGGAGGTATCAACTTTCGACTGCACGAATCCAAAATCAAGTAGTGCATTGCTAAGAGCAAGATACCATGCACGTGGTGCTTGGCGAAGACCATAAAGAGATTTTTGTAATCGGCACACATGTGTTGGCCGTGTATGGTCAATGAAGCCTGGTGGTTGGATCATGTAAACAGGTTTGGAGAGTGAGCCATGTAAGAAGGCATTATTGATGTCCAATTGCCGCAGAGGCCAATGATACATAAGAGCTACGAAAAGCACAGTCCGAATTGTTACAGGTTTTACAACTGGACTGAAAGTCTCATCGTAGTCAATACCGGGTTGTTGATGAAAACCTTTGGCTACTAGACGTGCTTTGAATCTATCAATAGAACCATCAGGCTTCCGTTTGATACGAAAGACCCATTTACACCCAATAATATTTGCCGCAGGCGGAGGTGGTACGAGATCCTATGTACCATGTCGAGAGAGTGCTGTAAATTCTTCAGACATGGCTTGTCTCCATTGAGGATCAGCAAGAGCAACACTAACAGAAGTAGGTTCGATATCGGTTGGTAGTGCATGTTTAGAAACGGCATGAAATTGCTTGGGCTTGAAGATATCCCTTTGACTTCGGGTGACCATATGATGCTGTCTAAATGTGTCCTCCGGTGCTGAAGAAGTTGATGATTGTAGATGCTGATCACAACTAATAGGAGAAGAAGTCCGATCAACACTAAGAGAGGGTTGTTGTTCTGGTCGATGTGCAGATGGCACAGGAGGATTCTTCGAAGTAGATGGTGGCATTGGCGGAGAAGGCACTACACGTGTGGAGGAAGGAGAGGATGACGGAACAGGCCCCACTAAAGTAGAATCCAAGAGAGATGGAAAACGGTCTTCAAGAAATCACACATGGCGCGAAACAACAACTTTACCGGAGGAAGTATTCAAGCACTTGTAGGCACTCTGATTCAACGAGTAGCCAATGAAGACACAGGGTGTCGAAGTGGGCTCCAATTTGTTGGTCATGCGATGTCGTAATAGCGGATAGCATAGGCATCCGAAAGTGCGCAGTCGACCATAATTAGGCTTGCGATTGAATAAGATCTCGAACGGACTACAATTCTGGAGAACAGGTGTAGGTAGCCTGTTGATGAGATAGACAGCTGTCTCCAAGGCATAAGGCCAAAGCGATAAAGGAAGTCCGGAGTGATGCAACAAAGTGCGGCCCGTTT
This sequence comes from Pogostemon cablin, assembly GCA_023678885.1. Classification (NCBI taxonomy): domain Eukaryota; kingdom Viridiplantae; phylum Streptophyta; class Magnoliopsida; order Lamiales; family Lamiaceae; genus Pogostemon; species Pogostemon cablin. Next base: position 1,870,264 of record CM042989.1, read on the forward strand.
CAACAATATGTCGATGTCGTCTCTCAGCTGTTCCATTTTGCTCGGGAGTGTACGGAGCAGTTGTCAACCAGCTAATGCCGTTGGAGGTGAGAAAGGGACGAAGGGCAGTGAATTCTCCACCATTATCAGTGTATAAATTCTTAATTACTTGGCCAAATTGCTTTTCAACCAGCAATTTAAATTGCACAAATATAGCGTGGACATCAGACTTTGCATACATTGGAAATAGCCAGCAGTACTTAGTAAAATGATCAACCAACAAAAGATAAAACCGATAGCCTGCAAATGAGACAATAGTGGGACCCCAAACATCACAGTACAAGTATTCCAAAGGATGCACTGAATTTAAAGAAGTCTCAGCTAAAGATAAGCAGTGTGATTTGCAAGCAGAACAAGATTCACATGTGAGCATAGTATCAAATTTATTGGCCAAAACAGGCAAACCAAAGGTGTTTATGATAAAATTACTAGTACGAGTAGCTGGGTGTCCAAGTCTTGAATGCCAAGTAGCTCGTGATGTGCGGTCCCCAATCTGTGCAAGATAAGCAAAACACTGTTGTTGTTGAGAGAGTGGCGGAATCATGTAGACACCATTACGGCATGGGCCTCGAGCCAGAGGCGCCCCCGTGGTTCGATCCTTCACAACAAAGTAATGTGGATAAAATTCGATAGAGACGTGATTGTCCGTAGTAAAGCGATGGACAGATATAAGATTTTTCTGAGCATGTGGAACACATAACACATCAGATATTGTGAAACTATTTTTATTCATGCAAAGTTTAGTGGTACCAGTGTGAGAAATTGGTAGACCAGTGCCATCGGTCAGCTGAACAGATTTGGTGCCATCATACTCAGAATGGATTGAAAGATTGTTGAGATCAGATGTAATATTGTGAGATGCCCCAGAGTCTAGAAGCCAAGTAGGAGACTGATTATTACGAGCCGGAGATTGAGCCGCATTAGCTTGTACAGTATATTGGCGATAGTACATCGCCGTGTGATCAGAAAGCCCACATAATTGACATGAAATTCCAGGACGACTGGAGTAGTTTCCACCACGATGATTAGGATTATTCTGATATGGGCGTTGGCCATGTCGTCCCGAATAGTTAGCACCTCGCTGTCCTCGTCCGCCACGAGGAGAGAAGGTGCAAGGAGAGAATTGTCTCTGATGTAAATTGAAACGGCCACGATTGTGTGAGACGTTGTTGGCTGTTGCAATTAGATTAGTGTGTTGGGCCTCTATACTGTTTAGATAGTGATCATGAGCAACAAGTGTGTCACGAAGCTCGGCAAATGGGAGAGGGTTCTCACGGGCCCGAATAGATGCGGCGATTTCACGAAAGCGCGGCCCCAATCCATGAAGCACATTTAACGTTAAATCATCGTCAAAAACTGGGATATCGATGATCGATAACTCATCTGCTTTCACTTTGATGTACTGCAAAAACTCATCAACAGAACGTGTTCCAATGGAGGCATGAGCAAGTTCATCTTTGAGTTGTAATACCCGAGATCGAGATTTGCTTGCATAAAGTCGGGCGAGGAGTGACCAGGCATCAGCGGCGGTTGAAGCAGATGAAACAAAAGGGACAATGGCTTCTGTGAGCGAGCAGATGATTGCTGCCAAGATCAACTGGTCCTGCTGGAACCAATTTTGGTAGACGTCAGTCGTGGTAGAAGAATTTGATGCTGGAGCTTTGGTGCTGCCGTCGACATAGCCAAAAAGTCGATGACCATGAAGGACAGCGGAGAATTGTGCCCTCCAAGAAGGGTAGTTTGTGGCAGTAAGTTTAATTAGCAGTGGATGACCACCGTTGAGAGTGATCGGAGAAGTAAGGGATTTGGTGGAGGATGACATAGTTTCAGTGATTTCAGACATGGTGTGGTGGTGGTAGAAGATTGGCCGAGAGGGTTTGGGCGTGTAGCAGGAGGGATCAGATCTCGTTAGAGATTGACACTCTTGATACCATATAAAAGAATGGGATTGATTGATTTTTATTACACAGCAACAGTGCCATATATACAATTGATGATGGAGATATATAAGGATATATACAATCAATCAAATAATTTAAAATATTCACATAACAACTTTTCTATTTTGGAGGATCCTTAATAATAGATCCGGTGGGTAATCGGGTCGCATTCGACGACGTACCAAGCGCAGCAGTCGGTGGTGGGGTCCCATGAGGCTACGTGGTAAGGGTTGTTGAAGGCTTGTTTGATCTTGAGGAGAACCTTCTTATCTTGTGGGTTGCATCTTGTAGTTTTGCAGAGTGGGAGGAGGATGTGAGAGAAATGTTAGGAGAGAGAGAGTGAACACTAGTGTGAGTGTGATCTTCATGGTGGATGGATGGATGGTTTTCTTGAAGATTTTGTAATTGTGGTTATTTATAGCAAATTAGGTCAATGTTAATAATTTGAATTTTTAAAAGAAATTTAAAATATGATTAGGGTTATGCATGGTGTTGTTTGACAATTTTTTCTATATAATTTACACTTAGTTGTCTTGTGCAATTCTACTTAATTAGTAATCATATTTAAACTGAGACTATTTAGGTATCATTTATTATGCGCGGTTTTAAAATATTTTAGTTGATTTTAGGCTATTTAACGATTTTAATGATGTGTATTAACCTATATAAATATATAGTTAATAATCTTTAGTCCTGTAGGAATGTTTGTAATCAGTTCATTAGGTGAGAGGTTAGACTAATTGATCAGTTGAAAATCGGATCAATAACTCTTCGTATAGTGAAGTAACAAGAAAGTGAGTTGATATGGTGAAATAGTGAGAAGCAACTATTCATGGCTTTGAAGAGAAATGAAAAAGATAGGAAGTAGAATTAAATCAAGAATGAAGGTAAGGAAAATAACATTAATAGAGTTTCTTCTTTATTGGAGTAAATGAATGACTAAATTACATTAATCCTACTAACATGTATGAATGTAATACTATAAATTATTTCTACCTCACAATAACTTGCACTGTTGTCCGTACAAGAAAAGTTTATCTAATTAAAATTTTTGCGATTTTTTTTTTCTCCAGCCTTAGTGGGGAAGTGGATTTAGAGATTAGAGAGTGGGCATAATTGACTTGTTTTTTTTTTCATTTGATTTCGTTGACTTTCAACGCCATATCACGGGAATGTGTCACAGCTAATTGCGGCTCATCTTATCTTCGGTTTATTCTATTTTATTTTATATTATCTTGTCTTTAGATTAATATAAATTTAAAGGTTATAGATAATTAGGTTTTCTTCTTTCAAAATTATTCGAGTAAATTAGGGCCGTCAATATAGATTTAAAACAAAAAAAGAGTGTCAATATAGATTTCTAAGTGAATAAGTAGTTTAAATTATAATTATTTATAGATAATTAGTGTTTTATTTCATTTTGCTCTATTTTACCGTACGGAATGGAACTATACTAAGTGTTCCGTAATATAGAGTTGCAGCACACTCTTTGAGATTGTTATGGAATGGGATTCTATCCAAAATTAGGACAAACAATACACAATGATATATCGGAACAGCGAAAATACAATAAATCCCAAATTATATCAATGCACAAATCTTTCCACTCAAATATTACAAAAACCACAAACCAAATAAATATGCAGACAAAATATAGGCAGAATCAACACCAGGAATTTTAACGTGAAAAACCCTCTCAACCTAAGGGTAAAAACAACGGGACCTCTCGTCCAGGAAACAATTAACTAATGCATAATAAAGTACACAGTTCAAACTCTCTATCACAAGTAAAGGAATACAACTCCCTATATCACAAGTAGGGGAATACCATCCCTATCACAAGTAGTGGAATACAACACAAAATCACCAGAATAGCTTCAAAAGAATCACTCTTAGAATACAAGACAACAATGAAGAAGAGAGAATAAAATAGTAAAAATAGAATACGAATCACTCGATTCTCATTTGCACCCCTCGCAGATGTTTCTTCGAAATCCACTCCGATCAATGTGTAGAGAATGTCGCCATGAACTCCTCCTTCAAATTTGAAGTGAAATGGTGAAGAAACGGACACCCAAAGTTAATGGCTTCTACCAAACCCTACTCTCTCTCTTCTTCCCCTGTTTCTCCCTCTCTACTCTGTTCCTTGCTTCTCTTTCTTTTCTGGACAACTGCACGACCAGCAGCTATTTAATCAACCCAAATTGGGTTCTTTGGGCCTATTATTAATTAACATTAATAATAGATCAATTGGGCTTGTTTTTAATAATAATAATAGATGGCCTTCTATTATTATTTTTTTGGGCCAACTAATATTGGGATAAGCCCAATAGAGATGGCATAAAACGCTGCATTTTGCAGCTGCTATAGTATGTGCTATATTTTTTTTCCTTTTTTCTAATTTTTTTTATTTAAATAATATGTATGTGTATGTGTTATTTAAAAAATTAGTATGTGCATGTTTTGTTTAAATAATTTAAAATAATATTAAAAAAGAGGATATATTTTTATTTTAATTTTTGGAGTGAAAAAATTGAGCATGATACTGGAGATGAACTATTAAGAAGTAAATTTTAGAGTTGAATGTTCTGATGAAGATAGCCTAAACGTGACACTTTAATTACAATAATAATTATTTTAAATAAATATTACTAATATTAAGTATGATATTATATAGATAACCACATTTATGTAAGATGAAACATGAATTCATAACATTTTAATAAGAAGTGATATACAATTTAATGAAAAGTGATAATAATACGGTATTATAAAGTATTTCATAAATAATTTATTTATAATATAAATGAAAAGTGATGATATTTTAAAAGAAAAGTTATAATATTTTATAATAAAAAATGATAATTAACTATAAAAGTATAAAATAATCTAATAGTGAGACGTTTCCTGTGCGATTTCTTATCTTGTTTAGGAGTTCTATTGTCAGTTTATTAATTTAAACATTAAACTGATTACTTCTAATGTATAGAGATATGATATTACTACTTTACTCCATATTATGATTTATCTCCTTAGATTTTTATTATCGATTCCTTCAAAACTGAAATGGATCAACCTTATATATCCGTACACTTTGGTGTGCAATAGACTCACCTAATTCTTGGCCCAAATTTTTTTTATTAATTTTCTCAAATCTGGCCTGCAAATAGTTTTGGAACCATAAAGAGCGAGTCAAAAACTACCAAATCCATATGTCGGTTTTATTTAATTTATTTATCATGTAATAATAATCACAAGCCGGCCACCTTAATAATTACTAATATATGCTAAATATTATAAAAATCCAATATTTACTATAAAAACCTACGTTCCATCATCAAGAAATTAATCACACAGCAAAACAAGGTATAACAGGTAGCAAATAAGAGAATATTTCATCAACAATGGATAGTTGTTATGGTAAGATTAATGATCCTTTCATAATTAGTGTCAAGATTTCTAACTTTATTACGAGAAGTGATGATTATGTTTGATGACGAACGAAGGTAAGAAGTGAATTGGTGGGGTCATACGGAGAAGCAGCTGCAGTGTTGATCGAGAGGGAGAACAAGCGAGTGAAAGCCACCATTGTTGAAGATGGAAGCTTCCTGACTGGCGATTTTCAATGCGATCGTGTTCGTGTTTGGATTAATAAGCAGGGAGTCGTCACTCATGTGCCTAAGATTGGATGATCAGATCTTCATTGCTATATATATCATCATCATGCACTCAATTTAATCACAGTTTATGCTTCACTTTTTCTTTTTCTTTTTAGGTTCATTTTCTCGTGTGTGTTGTTGTTAAAAAGTTTTTTTTTTTAACTATTTAAAACTTTAAATTCTATTAAAAAAAATATTTGTATAACTATAAATTTACTTTCAATTTTGCTCAATTTATGTCGAAAATCTAGTTTTTTGTCAAAAAAGGTCATGTGCATTGCACATGACCATTCAATTTGGAGGAATTCAGCGGACCTTTGCTGAAGTGGCTATCCAAATAAAATTGGACCAATCATTCTGACATGTCACACTTTAATTTTATAAATTATTTTATACACAATTTATAATATAAATAAAAAATATTAATATTTTCAAGATAACATCTTTACTGGTAATTAATTAAGAATAAATAAAACAATCTCATTATTTTTTTATTATATTTGAATGGTTTGATTTCGAAATAAATTATTTTCATTTTGAAATTGCTTAAAAAAATGGTTGATGGTGGTTTGTTGTTGACGTGGCCCATTATCAACTAGTTGGGCCCTTTTACTTGGGTGATAGACTGATATTTGGGCTCAGCTCATGTCACTATTGTCACCCGAAGTATTACTTAAGGCACTTATATTGACGACGAAAGATATGTGAAATATCATTTATAGTCCTACACTATTTTAAAAACCCCAACCCATTTATTAATTAAAAAATAAAATAAATTTTTTTGCTTTGCACACCCAACACCCAAAACACAAACTAAAAATACACACTCACACACAATACACCAAAAACATACACTGATCACACACACATCACACGCTGATGAACGAAGATGAAGAATAGAGAAGAATGAAGAGAAAAGATTTTGAAGGAACTAACACTAAATCTCATTCATTCCCATAATCTTTGCAAACTTATTGAGTTGGTATAAGTATACAAAATTTTAGCTTATTCTCAAAAGATTTATTTTCATCCCATCAAGGATAATGTGATTCATGATTTATATTTTGAAAGCACCAGCTTTTTATTTAGGGATTGAAAGAGATTATTTCTTAGCAATATGGAGCATGAAGATGATTACCCACTAGAAATGGTAAGTTTTAGACTATTTTATACTAAAAAAATTGTGAAATATGCAATTTTTAAGTTTTCTTCCCAGTTCATTTTTTCTGAAAATCGCAAAGAAAATTCATCTCTGGTTGACTGAAAAAGTTTATAAATTTCGGCCAGTAGTGACTGAAATTTTTGCTAATAAATTCGGCTGGTACTATATGAAATATATCGTAAAATTTCGGCAACAGGTGATCGAATTTTGTGAAAAAATTTGGTCACTGTTGATTGAAATTTTTACAGCTGCAATCAAATTTTTATTTTTACTAGCTTTGGTGTTTATTCATCCCCTTATACATTAAATTATTCTTTTCAAGAAGATAAGATGAAAATAAAACAATCTGCTAATTGTGCATCTCCTTTGAATGAGATGGTGATGGATAAGGGAGGTAAAGAATCCAATCACCACACCACTTCTTGAGCCCCAACCTATTACATCTACCCGTGGTCGCCCTAAGGTGGGTTTACCGAAGAGCTTGAAAAGTACAAAACGAGATCCAAGTGCATTCGAGTATGAAGAGAATATGTGTGTTGGTACATGTTCGCCTATGCCGAGCCAAAGAAATATTTACGAGAGGAGTTCAACAACTTGCAAACCCATATTTTCTACAAATAAAAGACAAAAGATCCCAGTATGTACCTATTATATTCGTGTATCATATCATTGATCAGTTTTTATCTATTTAATATTAATGTCTATTTATTTTGCAGAAGCAAACTAGGTTCAAGAAACCTCGTGTACAGTCAAAGACACTTGAGTCTCATGACTTTGTGGCCTCGTTACCACTAAAATGGGCACCCTGGGTATCTAGCATGAAAAACATCGCTGGCGATGGTCATTGTGGATTTCGTGCAATTGCAGATATGATGGGTTTTGATGAAAGCTCTTGGGGTAGAGTTCGTAGGGAGACGTAGAGAGTTGACATCAAATGTTGAGATGCACGCTTGGGTGTTTCTCATAGATGGTCGAGTTGACATGGTCATAGAAAAATTAGAATATTTTGATTATGTTGCGCCTAAGGACAAGTGGTTTGTTCTGCCTGACATGGATTACTTAGTTACAAGTGCATACAATATGGTTTTAATGGCATTGACTCCCAAACAGAGCCTCACATTCTTACCGCTAAGGACGAACCCACCCAAGCAGACGAAGAAGATATGCATGGCTCTTGTGAACGACAACCACTTCATCACAATTAATCTTCAGAATTAACACCCACACCCACCAGTTGCAGTGCAATGGCATAAGTTTCATCATCCAATAGCAGATCCATGGATAAGATTCTCACAAGAGTACATGTCTTCCACCAAGCCTATAGCTGAAACTATAATACTATGAACGGCTCTACTTAACATTTCAAGTATATTAGAATTTTGACAAAATATTGCTGAAATCTTACAAATATTTTAGAATTATATTTTTTACATCATAAAGCCATACTCCAGTAATTAGTTTGTTATTTTCAAATGAATATTCTCTCTTTGTAGCCTTATGTGTTGGCTAAGATGGAGTCATGGAAATACAACCCTAAATTTAAAGTTAACCTAATTAGAAAAAAATTGTGGGATAACAGAATCATAATATGTTGCATTAAAAGAGGAAACAAAACCTCCAAAGTTAACTAATATAACCATAATTAAGTTGAGAAAATTAGCAACAGTACACTTGTGAAAACAGATAACTGACATTGCTTCAATGCCCAACATCAAAAATTCTGCATGAATTCTAATCTCCTGCTGGAAGACGGCCCGACATTGTTTCTATGCCTCAGCATACTAGTAAATGCACCCATGTCACTCTGATGATCACTACCTCTTGGTTGCGCTTCAGGAGCCATGTCACATCGAATAATAGCACGTACATTGCTCAATGCTTGCATAGCCTCCTCCAATCGGACCGTAGGGTCACCCACCTCCCATCAGTATAATATAGGATCTATCACAGCTCTGATTTGACTAAGTTGGTCATACGGTTGAGTAGTATGATCACTTTGAAACTCGATTACCCCCGAATATGACTTGCGACTTGGCTTTTTCACTATTAGCCAAGAGTTTTTAACAAACCAAACCATATAATCATCACTCACTTGCGAGGGTGGTTTGTCCCTTTGCTCGAACATCTCATTTGGTAAAATGTGAGTCTTCCAGTGCAAGAAGTGGCGAGCCATGTCAATAATCACCCTCTTCATCCGCATAGCCGAATAACCCTATCTACTGATATACTCTCCCAAAGGCTCTTTCACATGTCAATAATCACTATCTTTCCCTCCTCTTTCACAACCAAGGCATAAACGGCCCTTGTATTTATTATTCCCTACATCAGACCTAATAACAACAATAACCATCTCATTTTCCTTTAGTGAAGAGATCCGTAAAATCCATCACAATCTCATTCAAAGGAGATGCACCATTAGCAGATTATTTTACCATCTTATCTTCTTGAAAAGAATAATTTAATGTATAAGGGGATGAATAAACACCAAAGCTAGTAAAAATGAAAATTTAATTGCAGGTGTAAAATTTTCAATCAACAGTGGCCGAAATTTTTTACAAAATTCGATCACCTGTTGCCGAAATTTTACGATATATTTCATATAGTACCAGCTGAATTTATTAGCCAAAATTTCGGTCACCACTGGCCGAAATTTATAAACTTTTTCAGCCAACCAGAGATGAATTTTCTTTGCGATTTTCAGAAAAATGAACTGGAAAGAAAACGTAAAAATTGCATAATACACAATTTGTTTAGTATAAAATAGACTAAAACTTACCATTTCCAGTGGGTAATCATCTTCATGCTCTATATTGCTAAGAAATAATCTCTTTCAATCCCTAAATCAAAAACTAGGGCTTTCAAAATATAAATCATGAATCACATTATCCTTGATGGGATGAAAACAAATCTTTTGAGAATAAGCTAAAATTTTGTATACTTGTACTAACTCAATAAGTTTGCAAAGATTATGTGAATAAATGAGATTTAGTGCTAGTTCCTTCAAAATCTTTTCTCTTCATTCTTCTCTATTCTTCATCTTCGTTCATCAGCGTGTGATGTGTGTGTGATCAATGTGTGTTTTTGGTGTATTGTGTGTGAGTGTATATTTTAGTTTGTGTTTTGGGTGTTGGGTGTGCAAAGTAAAAAAATTTATTTTATTTTTTTATTTAATAAATGGGTTGGGGTTTTTAAAATAGTGTAGGGCTATAAATGATATTTCACATGTCTTTCGACTTCAATACGAGTGCCTTAAATAATACTTCGGATGGCAATAATCCCGCCCTTTAATATTAATAAGCGTGGCCTGTAATTTTGTAAGCTTGTGGGCTAGTTTGTAGCAACATTTAATAATATCAAAATAACAACAATTTATGTTTCGGATTTATATAATTTACATTTTCAAAGTCAAAATTATTACAATCAATAAATTACAGTACTTCCAGCTCCATCCTAACTCAAAAGTCCTTATAAAAAAATATTCATACCACAACACCAGAATTAATATTTACAATTACTCCAATTTTAACATTAATTATCATTTAATGTTATACTTTTTCTTTGACCCTAGCTAATTCTTGGCCCTAAAAACTTTTGGTTTCCACTTTCTTGTCACTAATAATTTCCCAAATCTGGCCTAATAGTTTTGGAACCATAAAGACTAAATCCACACCATGAATGTAATATTTAATATGTTGGTAATTTTATTTAATTATCATGTAATAATATTCACAAGCCGGCCAACTTACTAATTACTACTATATGCTAATTATTATAAAAATTCAAATTTTTTTTTTTACTATAAAAACCTACGTTCCACCATCAAGAAATAATGATCCTTTCATAATTAATATATATCAAGATTTCTAACCTTTTTACAAGATGATGTTTAATGACGAATTAAGGTAAGAAGACGTGGCTGGAATTGGTGGGGTCGTACGGTGAAGCAGCAGTAGTGGTGATCGAGAGGGAGAACACGACAGTGAAAGCTTTCATTGTTGAAGATGGATTATACGTGACTCAGGATTTTCGATGCGATCGTGTTCGTGTTAGGACTAATAAGGATGGATTCGTCACTAAAGTGCCTAAGATTGGATGATCATATCTTCCATTGATATATATATATCATCATGCACTCAATTTAAAGAAATAATATGCTTCGCTATTTTTATTTTTATTTTTGGGTTAAGTCGTTTCTGGTGTGTGTTGTTACTTGTTAATCGTAATAAATGGATTTATGGTTTACATGCAGCCATAATTTTTTATTTTATTTATTTATTTGGTGGCATTAATCTTAATTAGCGTTGTGGCGTTAAGTTTTTTTTTTTTCCCCAAAGGTTATTACATTTTTTGTAGGGTTTTATGGTGATTTCCTTCATAATTAATATGATCAATTTCAAATTCATTGCATGAAGATATTACTATTTTACCTAATATATCACAACTAATTTTTTAAAAGTCACTCCTATGTAAAATCTTCAACTCGCCCACCTTCGGTAGTATATATTTATCTTTTTTTTAATCTTTTCTCGAGCATTTCAATAAATATTATTTTACATATATCACATGTATAATATATTGCATATGTTAAAATTTAGTTAATAATACTCTATATAAACTTTAAAATTTTATTAAAATAAAAAATTTACACAGTAATTGTATTTAAGCAGAATTAAGCCCATTATTTAAGGGAACCATTGGATCACAAACTAAAGAAGAGATAGTTATAATATTCCGTAAAATTAATAAATAAATTAAATCAATTATTATACACATTCCTTCATCGGAATTTTTAAGCTTATTAATCTAATGATTTTAATGAATCAAATATTAAAAAATGTTGTACCAAAATCTAAAACAAGTTCATGGTTTTAAATAAACATAATCTTATACTCCATATTAGTTCATGGTTTTTTCTATGTCGTACTTTAAAAAAAAAATTACCTCAATTTAATTAAAAATAAATTATCAACCCAAATGTACAGAATTATGAATATCAGTGGACTAACTAGACACTAACTCGTAAATATATATAAATAATAGTAGAATCGAACTAGAAAAATCTCAAATCGATAAAATCAACAAGAAAAGTCCACTTAGGAAGTATCCGAGCTTGTAGGAAAAGTAATTAATCTGTTGAACAAATTTTCAATTTCTATTCCAATCCAGTGATTAATCTTTGATCATTCATGACAAAATGTAAATGTTCGAACTAATTAAGGAATTAATTAAGTACATTAAAATTAATTAATTCGTTAAAAGCGCCATCAAATATCGCGTATATATGCATTAATGTAAAATAAATTAATAAATAAATAAACAAATAGATAAATAAATACCATCTTTAATTTAGTACGTAGAATTAACTTATTTTTATATGTAATTGTTAACTTTGCACATTATCACGAATCATATATCGAAGAGAGAAAGAGATATTTTCTCATATATTCTGAATATAGAAGAGTACAACTATTTATAGCATGAAGAAAATATCAGGAACAAAATATCAGCCAGTTGGCACTTAACAAACGTGGTAACCGTCTCAACTCACAGCTGACATGTTCTGTGTAACCGCCTCCAACAGCTGGCAAAGCATTGCCACGTGTAATACACTTTCAATACCTCCAATACCCCCTCCTCAAGTTGGAGAATGAGGAAACGACTTCATTCCCAACTTGCAGATGAATTTAGCAAATTGAGAACCATTCAAGATCTTGGTAAAACCATCAGCAGTCTGCAAAGAAGAAGGAACAAAGCAAGGATCAACAAAACCTTCTTTGAATTTATCCCGAACCAAATGACAATCGATCTCAAGATGTTTGGTGCGCTCATGAAATACGGGATTGGCCGTGATGTGAAGCGCTGCCTTGTTATCACAATGAAGCGGAATCGGAAGAGCAACAGAGTGACGTAGATCTTGCAAAAGATAATAAATCCATTGAAGCTCACAAACAGTAGACCCCAGAGCCCTATATTCTGCCTCTGTAGACGATCTAGAAATGATGGATTGTTTCTTACTCTTAAAAGAAATCAGAGAACCCCCAAAAAATATGGAATAACCAGTGATGAACCGTCGACTATCTTTGCATGCTGCCCAATCAGCATCGCAATAAGCTTCCAGAGTTATATCATGGCAAGACGGATAGAATAAACCAAGAGAAGTCATAGCTTTTAGATATCGAAGAACATGCATGGCAGAATTCCAATGTGTTGAAGTAGGAGAAGTGACGAATTGACTAAGTTGTTGCACACAATATGTGATATCCGGCCTCGTCATGTTGAGATAAAGAAGTCTGCCTACCAACCTACGATATTGATCAGGGTTATCAAGAGGCAGTCCATCCGTGGCGGTAAGATGAAGACCAGATGGGGGAGGGGTGGCAGCCGGTTTACAGTCAAGCATACCTGTATCAGCCAGAACATCCAAGACATACTTTCTTTGGCAAAGAAAGATGCCATCTGTATTTCTAGAAATTTCAACACCAAGAAATATTGTGTCAATCCAAGGTCTTTAATAGTATACGTTTGATGAAGAAAACGTTTAAGAGCAGAAATCATTTCAACATCAGAACCTGTGACCAAGATGTCATCAACATACACCAACATAGCCAAAAACAAACCATCTCTATGCATGGTGAACTGACAGTGATCATGTGGAGACTGTATCAACCCAAAAACAGAAAGCCTTTTACACAATTCAACATTCCACTCTCTTGAAGCTTGTTTCAAGCCGTAAAGGCTCTTAACCAACTTACAAACTTGGCCAGGCTTAGCTTTTGCATATCCTTGAGGCGGTTGCATATATACTTCTTCACTAAGATGCCCATGGAGAAAGGCATTATTAACATCCAACTGATGTAACTCCCAACCATTCATAGATGCAATAGAAAGAAGAAGTCTTACCGTTACAAGTTTAGCCACAGGGGAGAACACTTCGAAGTAATCCACACCTTCTTGTTGAGTGTACCCCTTTGCCACTAGCCTAGCCTTGTACCTATCTATGGTCCCATCTTGTTTTCGTTTAATTTTATACACCCATTTGCATCCAATAGCTCCCTTCCCCGGAGGCAAATCAGTGAGGATCCAGGTATGATTGCTTTCAAGTGCCTTCAACTCAAGATCCATTGCCTCAACCCAAATTTTCTCTCTTGCAGCCTGTGTATAGAAAGAAGGATCCTTATCAAGATAAAGATTAGCTAGGAAGGCCGAGGAAGTGGATATACCAGAACAGATAAAATCTTTAGTCCATGAGGGTGGCTGAACAACTCGACCACTTCGTCGAGAAACCACAACAGGGGGTGCAACGTCCGAAGAAGAAATCGTGTGTGATGGTTGAGGTATCACATAATCAGATATAGAGGGTTGAGAAATAGTACAAGGATCATCGAAAGCTCTATCGATATCAAGAGAGCAAGGTAGGCGTGATGATAAAGGTTGTGGTGGAGAAGAAGAATAAGGAAATATGTGTTCTTTAAAAACAACATCTCGTGAAACAAGAAACTGATCATGCTCCAAATCATAAAGCTTGTAACCTTTAGTCCCTGGTTCATAACCAATGAAGATGCACTTTAAGGACCTTGGGGTAAACTTCCCCCTTTGTGGACATGGGACCGCAGCATACACTAAGCAACCAATAGGCTTCAGTCTTGTAAAATCAGGAAGCCTGCCATGAAGTTTCTCAAAAGGAGTGCACTAATCCAAAATAGCTGATGGAATCCTATTAATAATATGTGCAGCAGCGAGAACACAAAAGGGCCAAAAAACAAGTGGCAGGTTTGCTTGAAATAAAAACCCTCTAGCTATTTCCAATAAATGCCTATGCTTTCTTTCCACTACTCCATTCTGCTGTGGAGTATACACACATGATTTTTCATGTAATATTCCTTTAGAAGCAAAAAAACTTTGAACTTCTCTTCCCAAAAATTCCACTCCATTATCACTTCTAACCTTTTTAACTTTCTGATTGAACTGTCTCTCCACCATAGTAATAAATCTCTGTAGAACACCGGCAACATCTGATTTTACTTTCAACAAATACACCCAAGTACATCTACTAAAGTCATCAACCATGGTTAAAAAATATGGAGTGTTAGTATAACATGCATCCTTGCATGGCCCCCAGATATCAATGTGTATGAGATCAAAGCAACAAGTGGTATGTATCGAACTCTTTGCAAAAGGTAAACGATGTTGCTTAGCTTTATAACAAGTTTCACAAGAAGTAACAACGTCTGATGCAGAAGAGTGACAAATAGGTTACAAAAAATTCAAATGATTTAAGGTACTAAGAGAAGCATGACCAAGTCCAAGAGTTCTATGCCAAGTTTCCAAGGAAACGCTGCAAGCATGAGCCTCAATAAACTGATTCTGCAGAAAATATAGATTCCCTCTCAGTTGTCCCTCCACTATTGTAGCATTACTCCGAAGGTCCTGAAAGAAACACATGGAGACAAGAAAAACAACCTTCAAACCTGAATCTCTGCAAAGTTGTGTTACTGATAACAGGTTATACTTAAAACTCGGAATGTATAGGACCTCCTTCAATGTGATATTCGGAGAAAGAACCACCTCTCCCACAAAACTTACTTCTGTGATACTCCCATCAGGAAGATAAACTGTGGTTCTACTTTGCACCGAAACTAGATGACTCATCAAATTTAATTGAGTACACATATGTTTGCTTACACCAGTATCTATAATCCAACCCTCAGAACAACCAATATCAACAGATGATAAAGCATATTGAATGTTAGAAAAATCAGTACCTGCATAATCTGCAAATTGTGCAAAATGTATTCCCTTCCCTTCCTTGTTATGTCCTTCCATGAAGGTAGTCATTTGTTTCATGAAGCTTTGGAAATCAGAAGAAAATCCCTCTGCGACATGTGTTTCCTTAGGAACAGTACGCTCACCGAGAGTAGCAGTGTGAGCAAAATTCTTATTCTTCTTCTCTTTAAGCTCTTTATACCAAGTAGGCATCCCATGTATCTTGAAGCATGTGGCCATTTCATGCCCAGGCATCCCACAATGGTCACAAACTAATCTCGCCTTTTCTTCTTTTGTATATCGAGGAGAGTGTCCACCCCTGCCTCCGGTCCATCCCGTAGCTTGTGATCCACCATTCTTAAAATTGTTACCTCGGCCAAATTTATTAGAGGATTTTTCCACCATAGCCACTGTATCCACCTCAGAGATCGCTACATGGACAGAACGTTGTCTCTCAGCAGCAAGCAAGAGAGAGAAAACCTTATCAACAGAGGGTAGAGGATCCATGAGCATCATCTGATTAATCAAAGAATCATAACTGTCATTGAGCCCCATCAGAAATTGCATGAGCTTACCATCCTGATATCGTTGAGAGAGAACTTTTCCTGCAACACAAGTACAATTCACCTCTGGCTCCAGAGTACACAGTTCATCCCACAACTTGCACAACCTATTGAAATATTCAATGATAGTGTCATTTCCTTGCATAACAGAACTAATATCTCTTTTCACCTTGTAAATCAATGGACCATTACTTGCTCCGTAACGCCGTTCAATCGCATCCCAGAGCTCCTTCGCAGATTTGGCATAAACAAATGTGTCACTCAATTCCTTAGACAAAGTGTTCAAAATCCACGATAAAACTGTCCAATCCACCCTTCTCCATGAATCGTACATAGCATCACCTTTAGCCGGCATCTGTAGATCACCATTGATGAAGTGCAGTTTTGATTTCGCACCGAGCGCAACTTCCATGGCTCGTCTCCACGGAAAGTAATTGGATCCCGTAAGCTGATGAGGAATCAAAATAAGACCAGGATGATCCGCACCATGTAGAAAGAGAGCACCATCAACAGAAACGACGGTAGTTGAAGAACTTGAAGCCATCGTTGAAATCGCCGTTGAAGCCACCGTGGATGCCGTCAGCAACGGCCAATTGTTATTCCAAGCAGTGTTACGAGAATCCATCCCAAAAAAAATATACACTCAGATCAATCTAGAACCTGCTCTGATACCATGTTAACTTTGCACATTATCACGAATCATATATCGAAGAGAGAAAGAGATATTTTCTCATATATTCTGAATATAGAAGAGTACAACTATTTATAGCATGAAGAAAATATCAGGAACAAAATATCAGCCAGTTGGCACTTAACAAACGTGGTAACCGTCTCAACTCACAGCTGGCATGTTCTGTGTAACCGCCTCCAACAGCTGGCAAAGCATTGCCACGTGTAATACACTTTCAATACCTCCAATAGTAATTTTCAAATTTCTCCCTTTTTCGTCATTACAACTCTTGACCACACAATTTGTTCAACCACGAAAAGTGACCAAAATCTGATAAAAAAAAACATTATGTTGAATTTATTGCCCACCAATGTTTAACTATACAAGTATATATTATTTACAATAATTTTCCAGTCAAAGATCATATCCACGTTTTAAATTAAAATCTGTGATCATATATAAAGGACAAAATGATAACAACTAGACAAAGTCAATAGGATTGAAATTCCCATTAACAGCTTAATTTCCATGAAATTACCAGATTTAATGATTAAAGTTTAAACTATACCTATAAATAATCATCCACCCTTACTATTTCTCATTCACATTGATCATTATTTGTTTTCTAGGAGGAATTGAAGTTAATTAATGAGCATGGTTTCCTATAAGCTTAGATTGTTTCTTATTTTTCACATTTTATTCTTCATTTCAATCTCGATAAACGCATCAAATGCGCGAATTTTACGCATGGATGTGTGGTTAAAGGGTTCATTGCTCGAAGAATCTCTACGAGGTACAGTGCCACCCTCCGGTGGTTCTTCATGCACAAACATCCCCGGAGAGAGTGGCGGCCCATGCGCGTTGAAGGAAAAGCACTTTGCCGGTGGTGGCGCCGCCCATGCACCACCACTAGCTTCTTCATATAACTAGGGAGAAGAGTTTATCTTCATGTATATAATTCTACTTCCATTTTTTCATTCCATGCAACGAGAATTTTACATCTCGATTGGATATTCTTTTATTTTTGCATTTTTTTTTAAATATATGTGGTGCGTAATATATATATGTACGTAAAACAATATCGTACATGTTTATTGTTATGTATTTTTAAATGACACTCTGTATTCTGAATTGAGAATCAAACTAATAAATCTCTTCGTTTTTCTTTTTTTTCTTTTCATCCTTTTTTGAAGAAATTCACCATTAAAGCTTCGAATTTGATTATTTCAACTTATAAGACTTTGGAACAATTAGAAAAATTACAAAAATACTTCTGCTTCTATTGTAACACAAGATTCCCCTTTTCTGTGGGAAAGATCCGTATCAATAATTATGATTTTATGCATGGACAATTCCTCAATATCTTGTTGTGAATTTATGTGAAAAAAGTTAATAAGTTGAAGTTCTGTGTATTTAAATTTCCATACAATTTATCTGACATGGTAAATAAAGTTTAATTACTTTTTTTTTTATCAGTAAATGTTAATTGTTAGTATTGTTAGAAGTTAGTTCACCAAGCACTGTAATTTCGCTTCTCCAAGCCTCCTTATATCTTCCCTCCTAAGTCGTTCCCAATAGGATCGAACTTGGGTCTCTCTTCCCAATGAAATCGAACATGGGTCTCTCACTTAAGTGAGAAAGCTACTAGGTGGGCTAGCCCACCAATTTACATTTTTTTTTTACATTTCTTATACTATGAAAAAGGAGCTATATTTATAGGCAAATACGTAATAACTATTTCATGAATAATTTATAGTGTAAATGAAAGATCTAAAATGACCTACGGTCTCATCAAGACTGTTACAGGGGTGGGTTTGAATCAGTCATAGAATTCATAATCTGGGTCAAATATGTTGCCACAATCTTGAAATATGTCCAGTTGGGTCAAAGTTGTAATTCTCATTATTTTAATTCATCTTTGCAATGCTTCACAAACCCATGCATGACAACTGAAATCTTGCAATTAATACATGTTTTAATTATACCATAAATTATACACACACTAATTTCACATTGCAATTTTGGTGAGACAGAGAAATGATACTATATTTTAGATAGCGGATGTCAACACAAAAAGAAGCCTTAATTCATTAAAAAAAAAGTGAGAGAGAGTGAGAGAAGGTAAAAGTGAGACGATGATTATCCAGCAAATTAATCAAGAAGCCTCAAGATTAAAGAAAGTAATAAAAAGAAAGGAAAAAAAAGTAGAACCCTTTACAAGATGTAATCTTAAACGATAAAGGAAGGTTACAACCTCAACTTGAAATCTAAACACCAATAATTCCCCCTCTTGGATAATTATTACAACCAACCATCATATTTCCTGTAACAAACCCCCCACACCTATTAAATGTTTGTTTCTGTAAACCTTTTCAAAGTCCATTTGAAGGTCTGAACACAGTATTATAACCATTGATGCCCACACCGACGTTGGGGTACTCCGGCATATGGTACGGGCGATACCCATCGTTCGTTTCCATATTCCGGATACCCAACAAAGATGTTTCAGCACCCATTTGCCACTGATTCGGAATGAAACCATCCACCTGCCCGTTCATATACGCCCGTGAACTAGACCCGGGAATCATATCCCTAATCGAATCATAAGTTCTCCCAGACGTACCATAACCATGTTGAAACCCATCGTCATGGTAGCTTCGTGTCCTATCAAACCCACATGAGCTCACTGATGGGCCAGGGTCCCCAGGGAATGTATATTGTCTGTTGATGTGTGGCGCACCGGTACTGCTGAACCTTTGGTAATAATCGGAGTGTACTCTGGCCACCATTCCAACTCCATGCTCATCATCGAGCAAGTCATTGATGATGTCCAGGTGTGGAAAGTCGTCTGGCAATGCATGGTTCACGCGCCCAGATGTGCAGGCTGGAAACTCGGAAGGGAGGTGATCCTGAGATCTGCTCTGCATCAGATCAAGACTCTGCATCTCATTAACCAGGGGGTTATGATCAGTGTGTAAATTCCTACTGTCACTCCTTTGAGGGCGCTCCATCCATATGGTCCCATTCTGCAACATATCGTGATGGTTCATCATTCCAAACGAAAGACTCGGCTTGATTGGATTAGGATCCATTCTATCAGATGCGCGTGGTGAAAACTGTGGAGCAGATACAAGGGCAGGTGCCTGAGAGTAAGAATGCGATTCATTTACCACTGAACTAGAGGAGTGATTCTGAGAGTAAGCAGATGAACTTCCAGCGACAGGACCGCCCATCATTGCATTTCGATACGACTGTGGCACATAACTAGGGGATGCATAGGCTGAAGTTTCAGGGCCCAGCCGACCAGCTGCACTTACTGATCGGGCCAATGCAGGTGCTGTTTGGACCACGGAGACAACGGGAACAGCAGGCCTAGGGCCAGGTACCAAAGGAGCACTCAATGGTCTTGACACAACAGGAGGTACAGGGGTGACTGAGGGCTTATCACTCATCACTGGAGCTTCCTGTGATGGGAGCTTCTCACTCCCAACGTGTTTTTGATGTCCAGAGGACTTTTCAGCAGGTTTTGAAGATACAAGTTTCTGTTGGCCAGCTTCAATCACTCCCTGTGTGGGAACACTTGAAACTTGCCTTTGATTTCCAGAAGGCATTTCAGCAGGTTTAGAAGTAGCAAACTTCTGGGGAACAGGTTTCGAAATGGAATTGTGTTCTGATGAATTTGTTGAGTTATCAGCTAGTTTACGACTGTCTGAAGATTTTTTAACAAGGATTGTACCACTTGCAGAACTACTCTTTGATTCCAACTTCAGCAAAGGAATGCCATTTGAAGGGCTCCTTGGTGAGGACGCTTCCACCTCCACAGAAACTTTACCACTAAAATTTCTGCTTGTGAAACGAGCTTCTTCCTCCTATAACCAAATAAAAGATTAAAAATAGAAGATTAATCATTCAATAAAGAGGCGTGGATATAGTGCAAATTAACGTGCCCCAAAATGGTGATCAATTTTTCCAAATGAGTATAGAATCATTTATTGATGCATAAATCTGAAACACCTGAATTTAAATTTAGAAGATGGCTCTAGGCTAGCAAAACATGAAGAAACCTTAAGAGTGGAACAGCTAGAGACGTGAAACAATGCATGGTTAGTATCATAAGACTGCAAATAGTCTATCTACTGAGATGGAGTGGATCTGGTTTGGGTAATTCGTGAATAATGGAAACTTAAAAGTTGAATTTGAAACAGAAGCAAAATGATACAACTAACCACGTTCACATCGCAACCTATACATGTAATTTTATTGCCACTCCCTTGAAATGAAATATCATCATTATGGAAAAAGATAAGCACCTTTTTCCCCACTTTCTGCTCGGACCCGTTTACCACTTTATCCTGCAAAGGCTGAGCAGACAGAGATGGAAATTCAGCTCTGATGGAACTACGAGATGCATCATTTGAGTGCCTATCATCTAGAACAGCTTCCAATGGTCGCCTAGGTTCTTCATTAGCCCAATCAGAAGTACCAGATGTCACCTTGACTTGATGGTTCCTCCCTCTGGAAAATTGATCAGAAAAGATGTCAAATCCACCACTGTCATAGCAGTCAATACTGAGACAGTAGGGAGAAAATATGCCACCTGCTAGGAGATTTTTGCTTATGATGATAAGGAGAATTGCCTTTGAGAGGCACACCTCTAACAGAAGGAACCGAGTCAGAGGAACAAGTTGATGAGCTATCATCCACTGCAGATGGAACTCTTCCTTCAGTACCATTTTGAACACCTGAAAGCCCAGTAATTCCAGTGCCACTAGCTTCCATAAGAGGTTGGACTTCAGAAGTATCTGTATCCCAATTGATAGAACTCACAGTTCTGTCTTCATCCGGCAGGATCATTTCAGGAACACCATCTACAGAATCAGACACATCAGAGACATCTTCAATAGGCCCAGACTTTTCAAGTACAAGTTTCAGATTGGCAGCCATCTCTCCTCTTTCAGCAGTAGGACTATCTTCCTCAATCTTGTCCTGAACAGTGCTGCTAGCTTTATCATCCCTTCCTTTATCCTTTCCTTTGCTTTTATTATTTTTCTGTTTACCCTGACATTGTGTAGATAAAACACAGAGATAAATTCGATAGCTATAGCAGAAAGAGTTCATCATGACATTCTTACTTCCCTTCTCCACTATCAACCAATTAAGCACAAAGAAACAGAAAAAGAAAATTTAGGAACAAGCAATTCCCTCTACAATAACTGAAAAGAAAGATGCTGTGCTGATAGAGAACACATGATATATATACACCAAGAAAATGAAAATGCCATAAAATCTAAGTCATAAATAAGAATCATATGAAGCTTCACCACCGTTCTTTAATTACCAACAAACAATAAATAGCATTTACAACTATTGAATTAAATAAATGATAACCCCAAGCACAAAAGTCGAACGTCTCTATTTCTTTGAATGAAAATTGCTTAGATTTTACCATGTAGAATGGAAATCTATCAAACCTGCTTTTTTTTGGACTTCTTTTCCTTGTCTAATATTCCACGTCTTGCTTTTTGCTCAATCTCAGCAAGCCAAGCTGCCTCCTCTTCGCGGATGAGTTCCTCTTGTTTCTTCAAAGCAACAGCCTCTTGGTATGCATTTTCAATTTTACTGTTGTACAAAAACAAAACTAAGAACTCTATAATAAAAGGATAATATTGGTGAATCATAAAATCCAGATATATAATTTACATAAAACATTATGATAGAACAAATTGAAACGGAAAATTTTAAAAACAAAGTAATGAAGGAAATACATTTGAAATAGAATCCAGGTTCAACCTTCAACGTAACACAGTTATTATTAATAAAAAAAACCATCTTTTCCACCTAATTAGTTCACATTCCCACCAAGACAAAAAAATGGGTGTGAGCGAGCGTGTGTTAACCAACACTACCATGATCCAGGTAAGAAAAAGAAGTGTGCTGCTGAAAACTCCATTGATGTAACATGAAGACGTCTCTAAATTCATGAAGCAAGGCTAAAGCATTAACCGTTTTGCTAATGCAAACAGGAACAAAATTAGAATCAAACAAAATACTCTCTAATTTTCTGAAAATTTTTCCTACATACTCCATTGCATGGCGAGTTCAAGCAAAAACAGCAAATATACTAAGGAACGTTGCAAATACCATATTGACCACAAATAGCAAAACCAAGATTGCTTGCCCTATTTAATATGAAATATAACTAAAACCTGAATATGTGAGCTAAGACAAAAAGCTCAACAGTCCGGCGACCCAATTCAGTAAGTCGCCTCTCATCGCGTTCAATAAAATCTTTGTTGAACTCCTCTCCAGCAGTCCCATCCTAAAATTTGGGTTAAAGAAAAATCACAGAATCAGCAAACAAGAAGGTACAAAAAATAAGATGATCTAAAACTACGCAAATACAGGGTGGAAGTCAAAGAAAGATAGAAATTATCATGCTTACAAGAATGAGGCCTATTCTCGCTTTCAAAACAATCAAGCTATTAATAGAGTAAATTTCATTTCAAATATAGGGCAGTACCTTTGTAACAACAGTTACAAACCTTAACAAAAGATTCTCTGATAATAGGAATCCAACATGTAATGTAGCAGACCAAAAGAGAATAGAATAAAGCAACTGACCTTTGTACGGTTTTGAGGTGGACCCTTCTCATCCTTTGGTGGCAAAGGTTCTATAGCAGCGCGCTCAAGCAGTATCAACACATCATCCAACAAAATGAATGTGTCCTTCTCGATACTAACGATAGGAATTGGTAATTCTTCTGTATCCAGACACTTACCCCTGTTCTTCTTAACCTTATTCTGGCCTTCAAGAGACTTCAGACCACTGTACAATGAATCCATGACAAGGGTGGATGTCACTTCCTTTTCTATAAAAAAATGCTTCACAACAACTTTGAGAATTGACTCTGTCTTCTCACGAGACATGCGACGCTGGGAATTTTGGTCCATTCCAAGCCAGAAAGCACAGAAGCTGGAAAATAATCACAAGGCAAATATATAATCAAGATAAAATAACTAGCTATATTCTCTACTTTAGGATGGTTAAGTAGGAATATATACATACAGCATAAATAGCAACAAATGGTTGTAGAAGGAAATGAACAACCCAGCCACTTTACTATAAAACCTTGATTTACATTAATTAAAAACATTAGATTCAGGAACATGCATAAAATACCTAGACCATCTAGCTTTATCCTCTAATAGCTTTGCAAGTTTGGTTCTACGTTCCTCCACAAAACGGCGGCAAATTTGTTCCACATTTGTCAAATACACTCGTACAAGTTCCCTCCGATATTGACAATCAAGACATCGAAAAGGTCGATCTGCTCTCTCCCTGCATATTAAAAATTAAATTTTAAACTGAAAATGAAGCAATCAATGTAATTTATACGTGCTCTTCCGAGGTATTATTTTAAAACATATCGTTCTCTACTAAGCCTGTTTTCTTAAAAGTAATCATATTGATACGCCTTAAAGAAGTATTTATATTGCTATTCCGTTTGGAAATCAGTTAAGAAACTAGCATAAAAAGAACACAGAAAATGCCAACCATACAAAATATGCAAATGTGAAGGATATTTCTCCAAAAAAGTAAATTCAGCTCTTCTTTTAGTACAATCGGAAACCAAAACAGCAGAATAAAATTTGACAAACAGGATGTACAGATGTACCTAATTACTTGGACTTGAGCTTTAATTTTTAAAGAATCTGCATCAATGAACCCATCATCCACCTTTGATAGCTCCATGAATTTCTTCCATCCCCAGTCATGCTCCTTCTTCCAAAAACGGTGTAACGTATCTAGCAGCATTATAAGAGCATGTCAAAGTTGGTTCTATAGGAGTGTATAAACTATAGATGACATCGATAATAATTGAACTACCAGAATATTTGGACTTTTTAGGATCTTTATTCACAACAGCAATAGTAAACTGTGCGAAATGACTCCACCCTGTTTATAAACAAAACCTCATTATACTGCAAATCAACATGAAGGCTTTAACTCAAATCATCATCCACTGTCTCATACCTGGAAGAAGCTTGTCATGATTTGCAACACAAAGAAACAAAGAGAGGTGATTGCAGACGTCACAGCCTTGAGGATAAATCAAAATATACCTATCACCCGAAGTAAAAACTGATTACTTGTAATCAGGTTACAAATTATATCCGTCCATTGTTTTTCATATGCCATAAACCCTATAACAGCCCATTATATTGACTTAAATTAAGACTTCAAAAAACATCGAGCCACTAGATTGATATTCGAATAAGAGAAATTTTACATGATGAATTAATGCAAACTAAATGTGGTGATCATGGAAAGATTAAAATCACTGAAAACAAAAATATTTGAATTAAATTACTTATGCACATATACTTAATAAACAGAAGAGGCATTACCGATGTTAAAAGCCAAACCCAAACTCATATCTGCCAAAGCCTCTGGAAACACATTTAAACTCTCAAAAAGGAGTTCAAATTAAAATAAACAAAGGAACGAACGGCATGCCATCAAACTGAAGCATGTTATTTTAACTTCAATTTCACGCAATTACCTATATTCACAAAGATACACACATGTATATTTGGATTTGAGTTCTACATATTCATCAAGAAAGAACCAAGAACCCCTTAATTAAATTAATAGAGAACAGTATTTCATTTTCTAATTATTAGCATGACAGGTTATAATACAATTGATGTCCAGATCAGATATAAGAAATACATCATAAAACTTTATTACTTATGTATAATAATAATAACAACAACAACAACAACAATAATAATAATAATTCTCGAAATCAAGACATCTGAGAATACTGCCAACTGGATATCTTCAAACAGAATGATAGCCAGAAAGAGAACTGATATAGCTCGTACCATTTGTAGCCCCCAACTTCAAAAGCATTGCTCCGAAGTTCTCTTTTATTTATCGTAGAAAATTTCTCAATATTCCATGTATACTTTCCATACAAGTCCGAAGGTTTTGGTCCTGCAACACAATGAGAGCCAAAAAGAGCAATGAAAACCACATTTACATGCATACACTACATAATATAACTTTCCTGCAGGAATATGAGAAATTCAAAAGCTTAAGAAATCAACTGTTTGAAGCAAGCCACTCTCAGAATCCAAAAAGAATATCACGCAACTCTTGTCATCAGATTAGATGGTCCAGTTAAATATAGAATGAGAAAGTTTTATGAAGTGAAAAAAGAAGTAATACTTAGCTTAACTCATAGAGTCGCAGATTTTGACTTGATTACCGCATTTGTAATAGACATTCCAGATTCAATAAGGAGAATTATTCTACTCCAACAAATGGAAACATAAACAAAAATTGATATACTTTACCATTTTCTTTTACGAGTGGCTAGGCATGAAACAGGATGTGTAAATCAAATTAACAATCATCTTGTAAATATGTTTGATTTCACTTCTTAACTACTGTTCATTCTCAAATAATGCCCCAAAAATATACAATATACACATTCTATAATACTTTTCCAACAAATATATCACATATTACCATTACATGTTACCTTAGCAAATACGGACTCCTTAGAAAATTCCATAAAATAACAAAATGAATGCAAGAGATCCTTTTAAAATTTAGAGCTACACCTTCATTCTTTTACGCTCTCAACTGCTCAACACTAGTTCAATCCTTTTTCCTCCTTGATCTACATTATTGATGTGCTCGACACAGTTATATATGATGAAGGCATAGAGTTTCTCTAGTGGACTAAATGCTAATATGTACTTCATAAACTAAGACACAATTAACAATATAAAGCAGACGAACAACTCCTAAAGTCCCAAACAATATATTTCAAGGAAAAACTTCAGTCACATCTCCAGTAGAATGCATTAGTTCAAATTTTCAAATTTGCATGAATGACATAAAAAAGCATATTATTGTACGGATCATTTAGCAAATAATATATGTATGTGGTGTGTGTGTTTAAGGGATTTAGAATCCACATCTCATTTAGAGTCAACCAGATATCTATTTTAGCAATACCAACATATACATCAAAAAAAAAATTAATTAAAAAAAATAAAAAATAAAAAAGGAGAGAGAACCCAGGCTACACCTAAAAAAAGGCAACACTCGCAATTGTAAGAATAGAATCCCCACTGGTGCACACCAAAACAACCAAGTTATAATATATCCCCGACCAAATGTATCAGACAGAATAATCACAACTCTGACGTAAACAAGGATGACTACCAATCGAAAAGCAACCACGCCAATGTTCTCTGATAATATTACTACAATATATTCTGCCTCATGAACAGCCTTCTCCTAGTGTTGACTTTGGTGATGATGTAATCAAAGGCCATATTCATCATAGTTCCTTTTAGTGGGATGAAGATAATAAAGGCCTTGAAACTTCAAAATGCACAAGTTCGCAGAGGACAATAAGAACAAGCTTCTCATGAGCGTAACACACACACTTTTGTATGATTTCCTTGTGCTACTTTTACTTCGATATTCATTACAATGCACACATCAGTTAAATTGATTTTAAACTTCTAAAATAAGAAACAAAATATATGGAGAAGATATTGCAGAGTGATGTCGAATATGATAGGCAATCTTTAATCACTCTCACGTCAAAAGCAACACATCAACTAAAATGATCACATAACAATTTAACAAATCCCAATAGCCAAGCCAAGTAATATACAGAGGAGAAATGACACACCTCCATCATCATCATCTTCGTCGCTGTCCCAATAAGGGGGGGAAGTAGATGAACTTCCATTTTCAACCTGTTCCGAGGACCTCCATTCTGCTAATGCTTCCCCAGATTGGCAGCGCTGCTGTTGCTGCCCAGTTGAGACACCTTCATATGACCTTCCAGCTCCAGTCTCTTCGGTACCGACCCCAGCCATTTTCCCCACTCTAACTCTCAGCACAATTTTATCTGCTTTACCTACTTCAACACGAAGTAAACCTCAATTAAAAAACATTACATATGACAGGGCATCTCAGCAGTATCCAATTGTGAAGATACATTACATTTATAGACATGTAATCTATTGATAAGAGGGAACAAAAACAATCCGTTGAAGGCGGCAGATTAGAAATACAATAAGCTCACCAAATAAATACTAAAACATAAAAGTAAAATACTAAGTAAATTCAATTAAAGATTACTCAACAAATCGCATCCCCAAATGTCTTCAAAAACAAAATGACCCACATAAGAGAAAAAAATCCATTAAACCCTAATTACATATAATCCAAAACCAACATAAACCATCATCGGGAAACATGAGACTCGTTCTAAATCCTTCGAACAATAGCATTTATACAAGGCCGAACCATTTGAACTAATCCAAAAAAAATATCCAGCAATTAAAGACTCCAAACTGAAAACCCATAAACTCGCAACCCACCTGATGATTCTAATAACATCCGAAAATACCCATATCAATACCCCAAACCCTAATTAAAAAAACCCAAACCCAATATGAATACCGAATCAAACCGAGTAAAACACGCGAAATAGGATAATAGAATAGGAGTAATTCAGATCGAAATACATAACCAGACCTTCTGCAATATTGAACGATGCTTTATTCAATAATTAGGCAAATGAGTACTCAAGAGAGATTAGAGAGGTCGGAGGAAAACGAAAAAGTAACAGCAGAATATGAGCAGAAGCGGAGAAAATAAAATTTCAGACAAATTTATTATACTTATTTATATAATAATTTCATGCGTGTGTTGTATGTATTATAGTGTAGGGTTTCCTTTTCCAATATATATACAGAGATACATATTTATTTATATATATATATATATATATATATAACTGATCAATTTTAGGAAAGCCCATGCTGTGGGAGCAACCTCATCACCTCCTTCACATGCTGTGGGAGCAACCAACCTCTTAACCTCCTTCACATGCTGTGGGAGCAACCTCTTCACATGCTGTGGAAGCAACCTCTTAATCAAGAGGGGCTCCTTGTGTGGTGGTTAAAAGGTCTAACCCTTGTTGATCTGTTGAGTTATCATGATTAACCTCCTTCACATGCTGTCGGGCCGGCGTAAGAGGGTCTCCTTGTGTGGTGGTTAAAAGGTCTAACCCTTGTTGATCTGTTGAGTTACCATGATTAACCTCCTTCACATGCTGTCGGGCCGGCGTCGACGTGCGGGGGCGCCTGGGGTGGGCGAACCACCTTTATGTACAATGATCGATTTTAGGAAAGACGAGACATTTATAATTGGTTAATTATATATATATATATATATATATATATATATATATATATATATTACCAGTAATATACAAAAGAATTTCATTTTATTAAACATTTTACAAAAATAAATTTACCCCTCACTCCCTCCCCCTCTCTATTGCCGTAACATTTCTTTTACTAATTTCTTTTTAATTACCGTTGCATTTGAGGGAGGGATAAAAAAAAATTAATCTTCAAAGTTTGAACCTTTTGTTTTTATTTAAAACTTGAATCACTAATATTTGGCAAACAATCGCATTAACCAACCAACGAAAATAATAGGCAAATCGCAATTGAATTTTATTATCTATTTAAATGAAAAAAGATGTGTATGTGGCAAAAGTATATTGTGAGACGCTATTTATGTGAAACCGTTTGAGACGTGTTAAAATATTCATATTATATAGATAAAGTACTTCATTTAATGGTTGTTAAAGTATGTTTTGTAATGTATGTGATAAATTAAAGTATGATTTTAGGATATTACACCGTAAGTCTTATGCAAGATGGCAATAACATTATTTGAATTTTTTCATAAATAACTTATAGATACATAAAAATAATTGATTATCATTTTTAATAAAAAAAATTATAATAAAATAATTGATTATCATTTTTAATAAAAAAAATTATAATAAAAAATATATATAACGCTCTCACATGAGTGTTCTTAATACTAGTATTGATTAATTTATATTTCATCGTCCCATAATTATTTTCATATTTTTATATTTGTATTTCTCACACTTATTTTTCCCACTAAAAAAACACCACATCAACTCATAATCTCAAAAAAATCATCTTAATTTAAAAAATAACACTTCCAAATAATACACATAGCATAAATATTTATTTATTACCTAAAAATATCATAAATACTCATAAAAAATAAATAAAATTGATCAAAAAGTTATTCTTTTTAAATTGAAGTTAAAGTATGAAATTTGAGAGAGTAATAAAATACTCCCTCTGTCTCCTTTAAATAGAGAGTTTTTTTTATTTTGAGTGTTTCACCCAAAGAGTTCATTTTTTTTTTTACACACATGGGACTCACACATCCCCTCTAATACAACTAAAATATGGGGTTCACACTCCATTAATACAACTACTCACTGCATATTAAATAATAATACTCCTTAATCCACGTGCCAAAAAGCAAAAGACTTTCTTAGTGAGGGACGGAGGAAGTAATAATAAAAAAAAATGTAGAAATAAAACCAATAAACTAATTACTTTGTTTCATATCACTCTTCACGTTTACTGTTATTTAAGAAAAATATTTTATTAATTTTATTATTTTTAGATAATAAATAAAATATTATATAATGATATTATATGAGTGTAAAAAAGAAGTTGCAAATCTAAAAGAAAAGCAATTTTTGAGTTTGTTGAATAAAGTTTTTTTTGGTCTGGAGTATGAAAACTTGTACAAGACAAATGGAAGATTTAAAGAGTTTTGTGGTAAAAAAAATTACAATACATTGATAAAATAAGGAAAATTTGAATAGCTTAATGGATGTGGTAATCAATATTTCATTTTCATATCAAACTGAATCATTTGACTGCATAAAGCTCTTATAAAAACTACACTAAATGCATCTTTTTGCTTGGGACGGAGGAAGTATTCATTACATCCATAATTCAATGGTTTGATTTTAATAATATTTCATTTTCAACTAAAAAAAGATAATACTAGCATAAAAATATATAACCATAATGGAAACTATACCACTTTTACCATATTACCAGTTACAATAACATGGAGTATTTAT
Organism: Pogostemon cablin; assembly: GCA_023678885.1. NCBI lineage: Eukaryota > Viridiplantae > Streptophyta > Magnoliopsida > Lamiales > Lamiaceae > Pogostemon > Pogostemon cablin. Next base: position 1,901,096 of record CM042989.1, read on the forward strand.
TATGAGAAGTACGGCTGCATTTTTTTTAACTTAAAATGGGAATATTGTTACTTTTATAAAGGAATGGGGCTTTTTTAGGGTTTTTTAATTTATAATTAATTTTATTATTTTGGTTTGTGTTATCTTTTGACTGGTTAGTGGGGCTCACATTTGGGGTTTAAGTGTCCAGGCTTTGTCTCAAATTTTAATTTTAAAACAATACTCATATATTTCCTCTATTAAACTGTGAAAGAGTTAATAGTATTTTGTAATTACGATTTTAAAATAAATACAAAGTCTCTTGCGGTACAAATTATTTGTGAGACGAATGTGAGACGGGTTAATCCATTATTAAAATATGTTTATTGTATAAATAAAGTATGTTAATAGTTGTTAAAAGTATGTTTTCTAAATTATGCTTATTATGCATTAAAGTATGATTTTAGCGTGCTATAATATGATTTATTATTAATATACTTTAACTACAAATAATTATACTTTATCTATATAATAAGTATATTTTAATGATTGATCGATCTGTCTCACAAATAACATATGTCACAATAGAGCTTCTCTAAAATAAAATAGCACTCCATATTTCGAGTTAATTACTGTAAACATATTAATTTTTATATAGAGTTTATATTTAGTTTTTGTTTTGATTTTATTAATACTAACATTTATCTTACATTATTTATTTTATACACGAGTTTTGCACAATAAAGTATATAATAATAATAAATATATGAAATATAATTAAACTAAAGATTCTTTTACTAATAAAAGGACTCAAGGATAGATTTGTTGTGTGTGTGTGTTTTTTAATAATGAATTTCAATATAGAAGTTATGGGGAGTAAATTGTAAGTTAGCAGTAGAAGCGTTAATGGGCCTTGTTGGTTCTTAGGAGAATGAGAGTTAGTGCGGTTTAGAGGAGTTTTAAGACAAAAGTCTAATATATGTTTAGAATTACACAAACCACTCATATTTTTCTCAAAACTAAATGTAGACACAATTTTTTTTTTGACAGCTATAAGATTGATATTGGTATGATTTTGAAAGATGATACAAAAAACTTTGTTGTATGTTGTTCACTAGTAATATCTGCATACTTTCGAGTGGATGAAAGAGAGATTATATGTGTGCATGAAACACTTTCATGGTTATTGACTTGGGATTGGATTGAATTATTATAAAATTAGATGCAAAGATTGTGGATAATGATACTCTATAAGCCCCAATTGTGAAAGACTCGATATTTTGGAATTATATGGCAGGTTGTAAACAAATTTTTACTTCAATCCCATTATTTTCAATTCATCATGTTAATGGTGTTGCAAATAATATAGCACACAAAATTGCAAGGATTTTTCGGGATTTTTCAAACCTTTATTTATAGATTGAGCCTCCAAACTTCATGAATGACATACTCTATCATTGTCGTGTTATTAATTTATAATATACCTATTTTATTTTAAAAGAAAAGGAAAGAAATGGTAAAATTATCAAATCAAAAATTAAAATCGTAAATTGCTTAAAAATAATTCAACAAAGCTACATAAATTTTCATACGTTAATTTTAAAATACTCTCCATTCAAAACTTGAAAACAGGTTAATTCAGATTCCGAATTAACAATTTATCCATTTTTTAGTGCGTAATGCGATAAAACTCATTTTTAGAATTATCTTAAAATGATTATAAATCTTGAATGGATAACTATTTGTTTTTAATTTGATTTTGACTGAGAAAAAAAAAAAAAAAACTCTCAACTGATGGTATCTTTCATTACATTGACTACGAGTATTTAATTTTACAGGTAGAACAGATAGTATACCTCTCAACTCTCGCATACACTTCTTTCATTTCAAAGGTATTCGTCTTCTGTTCTCTCCCCCACCCTCTCTCTCTCTAGAATATTAGCTCATACGCAGAGAGGAATTTGAAAGAAGAGAGAGAAAGCGCGCAAAGGAAGAAAATGGGTTTCTTTTAATTTCTTGGAAGAGTGCTCTTTGCTTCCATCTTCATTCTCTCTGCATGGCAAATGTTAAAATCTGCCTTTTCTTTATTAAATTATCAATTTAGTAGTAATCAAATCTGTTGCAAAATTATGTTTATGCATCCTAACTTGTTGGCAGAATTAAACTCTTGTGCAGTTTCAGATCTAGCTCTGTATGTTTAGCTTAGAATTTCTCACTTATATTTTGGATTTAAGAGTTATTTCCTCCCAAAAGAAAGTACCTTCTGCTGGATAGGTGTTTGAAAAATTTGAGTTGGTTTTCTACTTCTGTTGCTTCTTGATTGCCATGGGAATTTGTGATTGTAGTGAGATTAAAGAAGTGATTTTTATTTTTATTTGACATGCTTCAACTACTGTTGTTTCTCTATGGTGGGCAATTTGTTTTTATGTTTATGATATTCATCTTGTTTTGAGCTTCCCTTAAGATTTATTTTTGAAAAATGTATGTTTGGATGGGTTTGAATGAAGAATTTGAAAGGAAGTAGAAAGATGCATTGATTGATTGAAGAACAACTGTGTGTATGTTTTCAGTATATTATCGTTTTGGAGTGGGAAATGAGTATGATTGCAAGAAATTGGAAGGCACCAATTTGACCAAAAGTGCAGTTTAACTCTTCTGGTTGTGTAATGTATGGCAAATTTGATAAGTGGAAATCACTAAAGTTAACATATGAGCTCAATGGATTTGAAATGTAGTTTTAATTTCTTTTGATTTGAATGCTTTCCTTCTCATGGCCGCTTGATCGATTACTCGACTGATGGAGAGTAAGAACAAGAATTAGTTGTGCATTGTCCCTAAGATAATGAACTCTGAAACATGAAAAATTGATTCTTGAGAATCTGTTTCTAATTGTAGAAGTTGTCCATATTTCTCATTTCCTTACGTGTTGATCTGTTTTAGGTTCAATGAATTCGGAGAGGATGGCGGCCCTGCTGCAGAAGAATGGATACCCAAACTGGCACTTTTCAAGAAGTCTGTCGATGGAATCATTGTAAAGAACAATCTCCACATTGATGTAGTGGCTTTAATATCATACAATCATATTCTATTTCCTTACTAGTTACTAAGTTGATAATATCATTTCTAACATCTATTTATTACAGTCTAGAACTGTTGTTGCTGCCTGTATTTCAATGAAGGGCTTAGGGGGTCTTCTTTTTGTTCTTGGCAGTGGATTTGGTGCTTTTCTTCTGGTCAGAAACTTCCTACTCAACTCAACCTCATTATCCATTCCTACATTTTACACTAATTGATGAGCTTGTTTTTCTAACTCCATGTAGATAAGTTGCTTGATATTGACTGCTCCCTTGTTGTACGACTTCTACAACTACAACGTTGGCGATGCTGCGTTCTACAAACTCTTACACGAGTTCATTCAGGTAACAAAACATAGCAAGCACACTACTTTTTTTCGATCAATTTTACTAATTCTACTCGAATCGTCGCAGTGTGTGGCACTCGTTGGCGCGTTGCTCTTCTTTCTCGGAATGAAGAACTCCATTTCAAGAAAACAAGCGAAGAAAACGAGTCCTAAACCGAAGACATCTTGAAACGAAAGAAAGAGCTTAAGATAGTTTGACATTGTTGTTTAGAAAAACTTAGGAAGTTTATGTTTGTTTGTTTATGATAAATTTGAACAATTGGGATTGGCCTTAGTTTACTTATAGTATTATTAATATTTATTTTTAGAAAGGAAAAAAAAAATGGAGCTTAGATGGCGAAGTTGTCCCACATCGACTTGATGAGATGAGAGGGAGTTGAAGGGGTGGAATAAAGTTGGGCTGTAGTACTCATTTACAATTTAAAAGGGTGGGCTGGCTAAATATGCCACGTTAGCCCAATTATGGGGTTAATGCTGTATGGCTATCAAGACATATGGCCCACATAATTTGTGGAATGTCTAAAGGGTTGGCTCGTGGGCCCACCCTCCATATCTTATCTAAAATTTATTGGATCCCGAACTCAAGGCCCAGATTTAAGTTAAAGGTTTGGCTCGTGGGCTGACCCTCCATATCATGTCTAAAATTTGCTGGATCCCCAAGTCAAGGCCCAAATTGAAGTCAATCTTGTAGATAATATGTTTTAGTTAAACAAAAATAAGAGTAAATGCCTTTTGAAATAATATTATAATAAAACATGCTACTTTTTGATCTCTAAATTGATGAAACAGTTTAAATTCCTATTTACGTGAAAGATTATTATTATTATTTTTTAATCTTCTTTGGAGTTGAAATCCCAATAATTTAAATTAATTAAAGTTCTTGAATGATTTTTTTTATTTTATTATTTTGTTATAAATCATTTTACTAATGGTTAATTGAAAAAAAAATAAAATTCATGAATTTTACTACTATTGTAAATTAATTCCTACCTTTGAAAATTTGTAAAAAAAACAATCACCTCTAAATATTATTGCAAAACGCACCCAATTTGTAATTTCTCAAAGGTGTGGATTAATTTGTAATAAGAGTAAAGTTCATATATTTTTTTTTTGACAATTAACCCTTTTAATAATGTTTTAAATATATATATAAATTTTAAAGAAATTTAAAATTCAATTAATTAGAAGAGTGAACTGCTATATAATAACCGATATATTTAGGGAGTGCATATTTGAGGAAATTTTTGTTTATCCTATTTCTAATTTAAGATTAAAAAAATATTTTATGTAGCCAATCCTAATTAGTCCCTTCCAATTTAACTTTTTTCTTTTTTTAAATTATTATTTTGCACTTAAATCTATACTTTACAAATTTCTTAAAATTAAGTAAATATAGATCAAATTATTTTTAGATTAGATCAAATTATTTTTAAACCATTAAATATTTTTTTTGGATTGAAGAGTTATCTATATAGCAAGTTAGACTAACCCAGATCACACATGACCTAGCCATTAGATTACATAAAATTATTTTTAACCATTAAATATTTTTTTGGATTAATGAGTTACCCTATAACAGGTTGAAAGAAAATGGGTTATCACGTTTGATGAAGGAGTCAAATATTACAATAAATGCTTCTTCTTACCCATCTTAGTATGTCCAATCATATCATTTTTTTAAAAAATTTATATATTATTCATAAATATATTTTTGTCAAGAAGATTTAAATATTTATAATTCTTTTATTATAAATATATTATTAATAAAAATTACATCACACAAGAATTTAGTACTGGTTACCCATCTTTAATTTGGTATCCACGTTCTTTTCATAATCTTTAATTTGATATCCACGTCAATTATTATTCACATCAATTATATAACAATATTTGAAAATATACACATCTTTTTTATAATATTTAATTTGATATCCACATTAATTATATAATAAATATTTGAAATATATAAGTAATTTATTACTGTAAAATTTGATTCGGGGATTATTCACAAATTTATTATATTGATTATATAAATCTTATGTAATAATATATTGGGAATATATAAAATTATTTTATATAAAAAAATAATAAAAGATGGATGTAGTGGATGAGAATAAGAATTAAAAGTGTCTAAAGTATTTAAATATTAAAATATGAGAAGATGGATGTAGCGGATGAGAATAAGAATTAAAAACTTAGTGCATAGTTTATTCACTTTAAAAAAAACTTATACATTTATATATTAATGAATAAAAATGTACATATTTTATTAATTTTTTTTGTTAATTTTTTAACGAAAAAGTAAATGTATAAAAAAAACAAAAAAAAAAGTTACATTTACATTTACTCACTTCGATATGGAGCTTTTATCATGGAAGAACACAACAATTACTTGGGATTTCGGTGCGAAGTTGGGATATCAAAAAAACTGTGAGCTGTACCTAGTCGCAAGGAGACGTAGTATTAAATTATTAGTAATGCTTATTTTAACTTTTTATTAGGAATATATTTTTATCATTTTAATAAAACTTCTTTTAATTATAATTATAATTATACAGTTAAAATAATATATTTTATTGAAAGTAATAAAAAAATATAAACATATAAAGATATTATAATATAATCATTTAGTATCGGTAAAACTAAAAAAAAAAATCCTTATAATATTTTAAATAAAACATCCATTTTTTAAATAACTTTTAAATTCAACATTCATATATATATATAAAATATTTTTTGATATTTTCTAAAACATACAATAATTTGAGTGTATTATATAAATTTGAATATATCCAATCATTATATAAAATATTTTTTGACATTTCTAAAAGGGGCTAGCTATTTGCATCCCAAAAATTACTGAACGTACCCCATAAATATTTAAATTGATATAATTATTCTTATAAATTTTATTATGTTCGGTTGCTACAGCCGAACAAATAAGATATAAGAATTCTTTATTCTGTTCGGTTGCTGCAACCGAACAGTTATCCTTATAAAATTTATATCTATTCGGTTGCAACAACCGAACAGTTAAAGAATTCTTATATCCGAACAGAATAAAGAATTCATCCATATCTTATATGTTCGGTTGCAGCAACCGAACTGAACAAGATTTATGATTTTTTTAATTCATATATATCCGAATAGATAAGATAACATATAAGTTTCATGACATTATCAATTGCTGCAAACGAACAAATAATAGATGAATTCTTTGTTCTGCTCGATTGTTGAAACCAAACAGTTTGTTAAAAAATCACAGAACATCACAGAACAGATAACATATACTCCCTCCGTCCCAGGTAATGAGGCCCTCATTACCTGGGACCCTCATTACCTGGGACGGAGGGAGTAAGTTTCATAATTTAAAAAAATCACAAATCTTGTTCTGTGCGGTTGCTGCAACCGAACATTTAAAATGAATGAATTCTTTGTTCTATTGGAACGCTGCAACCGAACAGATAATAGATGAATTCTTTGTTCTGTTCGATTGTTGCAACCCAACAGTTTGTTAGATGACTGTTCGGTTGTTGTATATAAATTTTTAAGGGTAATTATGTCAATTTAAATATTTTTGGGGTACGTTCAGTAATTTTGGGGTGCAAATAGTCGCTCCCTTCTAAAATATACAAAAATTTGAGTGTATTATATATAAATTTGAATATTTCCAATCTTATCACAATCTCTAAGGTACAAGTATTTGTGGTATTGGTGGCAGATTAATAAATCTTATTCAGATTACAATTGCTCATGGAGATTCGAACATGTTTTGTAACCATATCAAAGAACATATCAAATAGATACTCTTGTTAACTCTATTCAAAGTAACATCTGTTGTTTTATTTTTTTATTTTTTTAAATAATTATAAATCTTTATTATTGATATTATTATTTTTAAATTTGCTAAATATTTTAGCAACACCACCACACCGCTCCTATTTAAAAGTCAAGTTGTCAGACTCAAAATAATAATAATAATAATAATAATAATAATAATAATAATAATAATAATAATAATAATAATAATAATAATAATAATAATAATAATAATAATAATAATAATAATAATAATAATAATAAAAGCAAGCCTCTCGAGAAACATTGAGTTAAAATTTTCTTTTTCCAAAATTGTTTAAAATTTTAGATTTTGTCCCAAAAAAGATATTTGTACGATTTTGTCTTATAACTATGAGTTTTATTTTAATTTTGCCCAATTTTTGCCGGAAACCTCAATTTTCACCGGAAATTGGTGATTGATGAATTTATGGGTTCCGGTGAAAATCAAGGGTTTTAGCGAAAATTGACAAAATTGAAACAAAACTCATAATTATGGGACAAAATTGATACAAATATCATTTTTGGGACAAAATTTATAATTTTAAAAAGTTATGGGACAAAAAAAAACTTTTAACCCTGCAAAATTATGTGTGATTTGTCTGATGTTAGCTTGTGATGTTTATTTCTCTATTTTAATTCTTTGGTCCATTGCAAATCTTATCCTCACAGATAATATTTTGTTTTATGATTTATGAAGCTATTAAAAATAGTTAAAAAGGATATTTTGATTTTGTAGGTTAAAAATTTTTTTGTCCTATAACTTTTTAAAATAAAACTCATAGTTGTGGGACAAAATCGATATAAATATATTTTTTTTGATAAAATCTAAAGTTTTAAATAGTTATGGGACAAAAAAACTTTTAACTCATAAACATTTATTCCCATTCCTACATATAATTTTTTTTCTTGAAGTACTCACCGAGAAGGAGATCGGTCGTGCTCGACGACTTGGAGAGAAAATTCTATGTCATCATACCCGAGAAGGAGATCGGTCCCGAGAAGGAGATCGATCGAGAACGACATGTCATCATACCCAAGAAGGAGATCGGTCGTGCTCGACGACATGTATCATACCCGAGAAAGAGATCGATCGTGCTCGACGACTTGGAGAGAAGATTCTATGTCATCATACCCGAGAAGGAGATCGGCCGTGCTCGACGACATGTCATCATACCCGAGAAGGAGATCGGTCGTGCTCGACGACTTGAAAAGAAGATTCCATGTCATCATACCCGAGGAGATCGGTCGTCGAGATCGGTCGTGCTCGACGACTTGGAGAGAAGATTCAGAGAAGATTCTATGTCATCATATCCGAGAAGGAGATCAGTCATGCTCGACGACTTGGAGAGAAGATTCTATGTCATCATACCCGAGAAGGAGATCAGTCGTGCTCGACGACTTGGAGAGAAGATTCTATGTCATCATACCTTGGAGAGAAGATTCTATGTCATCATACCCGAGAAGGAGATCAGTCGTGCTCGACGACTTGGAGAGAAGATTCTATGTAGTGCTCGACGACTTGGAGAGAAGATTCTATGTCATCATACCCGAGATGGAGATCGGTCATCGAGATCGGTCGTGCTCGACGACTTGGAGAGAAGATTCTATGTCAACATACCCGAAAAGGAGATCGGTCGTGCTCGACGAGTTGAAGAGAAGATTCTATATCATCATACCCGAGAAGGAGATCTTGGAGAGAAGATTCTATGTCATCATACCCGAGAAGGAGATCAGTCGTGCTCGACGACTTGGAGAGAAGATTCTATGTCATCATACCCGAGAAGGAGATCAGTCGTTGGAGTTCAGTCGTGCTCGACGACTTGAACAGAAGATTCTATATCATCATATCTTGGAGAGAAGATTCTATGTCATCATACCCGAGAAGGAGATCAGTCGTGCTCGACGACTTGGAGAGAAGATTCTATGTAGTGCTCGACGACTTGGAGAGAAGATCAGTCGTGTGTAATTGCTGACTATTAATGACTCTAGCCAATCTCTTAAGTTTCTTGAGGAAATTAATTCGGTATAAAATGATGGTAATTACATATTCAGGAGTTTAATAAGTTGATTTTAAAGTGAAAATAATCAATCCCATGTTAATTAAATATGTTTATTATACATTTGTGATATATACACAACATAATGTACGTACTATAATAATGCAATCGACGTAATTCATATATAATATAGTTGGCAATTTGTGCATAAAAATAGAGCTGTAAATTAATCTATCTCAAATCTCAAACTATTTGAATAGTTTCAAAACTTAACCAACAAAAATAATAGTTACTCTTTTGTTGTGTTTCAAAACAATTCTATTCACTTTATTTCCCTTTTTCATGGAGAACTTTACTTATTTAATGTATTTGAAACATCGATCATTTATTTTTGCCTACATTTTCATCAGATGTACAAATTCTTTGAATCAGTTCATAATTTTTTTAAAAAATTATTTTCAATAGAGTGTTGAAATCTTCTTCTAAATTTGGTTTATACATGTTGAGAACATTACAACTAGATAAAGAAAATTAAGCACATAAGGAAGCACAAAATCAGATCACTCACCTCATTATAAGGAATACATTATGTGAAAGAAAACTAGGGTAGACTTTACAGTTCCAACTCCGAATGTTATTTCAAATTTTCAATTAGATTTATCAAAGCCTTGATTCCTACTAATTATAAAGGTATGGAAAACATGGCATTATTCATTGTTGAATAATTGGGGCTCACAAACTATGCATTCTTGGTAAAATTTCACCACATTGTCTGTTGTTAAAAAAGAGAAGTGCTCAATCATGTTGTTAAGGAACTTGAATCGAGCAAATCAACCTTGCAATGGAAGCCCGTTAATTTTTCAAAGTTTCATCAAGCATTAAATACGGGCAAGTTAATTTTCTATAGTTTCAATAAGCATTTAATACAAGCTGAAATTGAGATCGAGGAACACATTGGGAAAAAAATATTAGTAAAAAAAAAACGCAAAAAAATTAGTATATCATAAAGTACGACGTGCATGCGACATGTATTGCACATCTTGAAAACTAGTAATTAAAGAAGTGGGTATTACAACTTTCTAACTATATAAAATAAAGAGTTCATATAAAATGTTTTAAATGTATACTACACTAATTAATAAGTGTAGGGAACCATTATACTTATCTCAATGGCTCAAGAAGACCTTCAACTTTCCTTTAATACATGTAAGCCCTTTTCATTCTTTAAAAGATCAAATTTAACCCTTTTTTTCATAATAACAATATCAAATATGTCCATCCTCTATACAGTAACCATATAAACCACTCACACCCATTTTACATTTTTAATAGCCCCTCCCTCATTTTTAGTAAGATGATGAGCTTTTTAATGAATCTTTTTTCTTTAATTAAAAGAAAAGGGGGTTATTTGCTCTTATTAAAATAGATGAAGTGCATCAATGAACAAAAATATGAGATAGAGCCTCCTCTCATGTACTAAGATTAGGGTCTAAGATTAACCTTTTGCTATTTTTTCATTGAAAAGACATATTGAAATATAAATAATATAAACGTTTGATTAAAAAAATTATTTTTTTCCAAAAAAATAAATGATATAGGCTTTTATACTAAAAGATATAAGGAATATTTAACATTAAAAGGTACAATTTCTGAAAACTATGTGATTTGGGGAAACCAAGACAAGCAAATTTAGTAAATTGAGAAACATGAAAATATTTAGATACGATTCTGTCTAAAATGATGATTTTAATGAATAGATGTTCAAAATCTGTAATGAAATTATGTAATACTCCCTCCATCCGCCGGAAAGGTATACATTTTGATATTTTAGACGTCCACACTAAAGGTATACATTTTTCTTTTTAAACATATGTGACCCACACACATCACTAATACATTTAATATATGGGTCCTACACACCCCACTAATATAACTACCTATTACACATTAAATAATAATACTTTTTAATTCAGGTGCAAAAAACAAATGTATATCTATTGAGTAGACGGAGGGAGTAGATGAATGGAGAGAGTGTATGATGAGAACTCCACCAACACATCAAGTCTTCTGAAACATGACAGGTACCAAAATGTGTCTCTCACTCTCAATACCGATATGTGGCCACACTTAGAGGTATTATTGTCAGTATACTTAAAAAGTGAGCAGTTTAGATGTAATGTAAATATATGGGCAATTTAAATGGAATAATTCTGAATTGGATAATAAAGAAGTTGAGAGATATGTTAACTATTTATTAGGAACTTGAAATATATTTTTTTATCAATTCAGAACTTGAAAGATATGAAACTATCAATACAACACTTAAAACCATAAAATTAGTTTAAATTTAATAATATAAAATTTTCATTAATTAGTATGTTATTTTAATGAGATAAAATTTTTCTGGTCTTAATTGATAATTAACCTATCTTAAAAGTTGAAAAAACTCCAAAATTAGAATTAGTGTATTGTTTGGATGAATTATGTATTTATGAAAGGAGGAATAAACAAATAAATTAGAATTAAGGGGTGGTTGTAATCATGAATGAAATTTAAATAAAGGAGGAATAGACAAATTAGAATTAATTAAAATTGAGGGGTGGTGGATCTGATAGAGACGTAACAAAATTTTAAAAAGAAATTAAAAAAGAAAAAAAAAAGAAAAAAAGAGTTCCATTAACAATGTAGAAATTACATGTTTAAAAGAAAAAATTTACTCATTTTTTTTTATAATCTGCATTGGAGTTGAAACCCAAGAATTAAGATGACAATGTAAAACAGTAGATTTCATTAGTCATATCTACATTTGAGCTTTGCATTATTTCTTGATATAATCTTGCTTAATTTGAACAGAAGAGATCAATTTTATAGCAACCCTGGAATCAAAACAAAATGAGTAACAGATAAGTCCTGAATTGAAAGCACGCACAAAATTTAGATCTTTAACTAAAAATTAGTTCACATTGAACTCTTGTAAAGTTTCTTCATTCTGATTCTAATGATAAGGATAGTCGCGTTGGCGGGGCACTCTTCTAACAGGGGATCCGAGTCGGAGGGGGAGTCGACGAGCTATCATCGACTGCAGTTTTTTTCTATTTCCCCTGAAAATGAGATGATAATACCAGAGAGCTATTAGAAGAGTGTATCTTTACATTCCTACAACACTTCACCACTATCAACTAGTCTAATAAAAAGGTTCATTGTTTGCACTAAATAAGAACTACTTAGATTTTATCAAACCTGCTTTTTTAAGACTTCTTTTCCTTGTCCGTTGTTCCGTGTCTCGCTTTTTGCTCACTCGCCGCCTCCTCTTCGTGAATGAGTTCCTCTTGTTTCTTAAAACAAGCATCTTTATCGTACTCAACTTCAAATTTACTGTAGTACGAACAAGAAAGCTAAGAAGCTTATAACAAAATGATAATAATCCTCTACAATGCAGACAGAAAAATTAGGACAGCATAAACTGAAGTAGAAAAAGAGTAATGAAGGAAATGCATTGGAATTAGAATCCTGGTTTAACCTTCCACTAATGTGTTTTTTGTCACACAGAAAGTGTTCATTTTTCCTCCCAAAGACGGGTGTATGTGTGAGTGCATGTAGTGACAACTGTGGAGACAAACACACAAGAAAAAGATATGAAATCCACCACAGATACAACACGAAGACAGCTCATATCGAGTTAAGAAGAAAGGAAGAAGCAATTAAAATTTGCTAATGTTGACAAGTCAGGCTAGAACAAAAATAGCCCTCGTATCACAGTGTACTAACACAGAAAATGCAGCTAACGAAGAAAACCAAGAAAGGTAGCTCTGTTTAATATGAAAAATGACCAAAACCTGAATATTTGAGCTAAGACAAAAAGCTCAATGATCCAGCAAGCCGATTTAGTAAGTCGCATCTGAAAACGTTCAATAGAATCTTTGTCGGACACCCCTCCAGCATTCCTGCCCTAAAAATAGGATTAAAGAAAATTACAGAATCAGCATACAGATAGGGGAAACAAATGCTGATCTGAAACTACACAAATTCAAGGTGGACCACTTTGCTCAAAATTAGCAGTTGCAGTCTTGCAGAATAACACAAAAGCTCCGGACCTCTGTACGGTTTTTTGAACCCGTCTAATCCTTAGGTGGCAAAGGTTCTATAGCAGCTCGCTCGAGCAGTACCAACATATCGTCCAACAAAAAAAATTTGCCCTTCTCAATGCTAACAATAGGAACCGGTAATTTTTCTGCCTCTAGATATTTATCCCTGCTCTTAAGCTTATTCTGGCCTTCAAGAAACTTCAGACCACTACACAATGACTCCATGATAAGTGAAGATGTCGATTCCTTTTCATTGAAAAAATGTTTCAAAACTAATTTGAGAATGAACTCAGTTTTCTCACTAGACATAAGGTGCCGGTAACTTGGGTCCATTCCAAGCCAGAAAGTGCGGAGGCTGAAAAATAATCACACGAGGCAAATATATAATTGAGATCATTTCTAGCTATACACTCTACTTGAGGACAGTTAGAATAAGAATAAAATATTAGGATTCAAAGTACAGAATAAATGCCAAAAAATGGTCGGAAATATTATTAAGTTTTGTTTTCACAAATACATAAATAGGGGACAATAGCAGTTTCTTTAGATCTTAAAATACAGTTATATTATCTGTACTTGCAAACCCAAAGTTTCAAATGTAATTGCATCTGAATATGAAAGATCATCTCAGCTGGATATTTTGGTAGGGTGTACCTTTCTCATCCTTTAACTCAAAGAAAAGGAGGAAAAAAAAGGCATTATCTTTTTCGTCTTCTCAAGCGGGTTGACAAGTAATCTCGAGCAAAGTTTAGAAAATTTAAATAAGATCTAACATAGTTTCCAACAACATATTCCCACAAATGTCCAATGCAGATACAGGAAGATCAATTAAAAAAGTAAATGGACATGAGACCTATCGCCCCTGGACCCGGATTACAGTTTTCTACCTCATGAATGCCTTCCTTCTCCTCCAGTGTTGATTTTGGTGATAATGCAATCAAAGGCCATATTCATAAAATTTTATTCTTGGGAGGATTGAGGCAACAAAGTGCTTAATATCAAAGTTCACAGTTAACAATATGGACATCAGCAAGCTTCTCAGGATACACTTTAGTATTTTTATTATGCTACTTTTGATTCAATATTCATTATTTTTCTAAAGAACTGGCCTACAATATCATTCTATTGCCTGTGACTCATTAAATCAGAAATTAGACTTTCAAAACAAGAAACAAAATATATAGTTATACTGAAGAGAAATGTCAAATATATTAGACAAAATTTGATGAATGTTGTGTCACATGCAACACATCAACTAACATGATCACATAACAAAAGTTCAATTGCCATGAAATCTACAGAGGAGATGACAAACCTCCATCTTCGTCGCCATCATCGTCCCAGTAAAGGGGTGAATCAGATGAACTCCCATTTTCAACCTGCCCCGAGGACCTCAATTCTTCCAACGCAGATCGGCATCCTTGCTGTTGTTGCCCAGTTGAGACAATTTCATATGACCTAACTGCTTCAGTCTTCTCGGTAGAGACCGCAGCCATTTTCCACTCTGTAACTCTGCTTCAGTACAAACTAAAACCCTATCAAAATATATACTAATGTGTTACATAATTCATATGCATGTATTCTAATTCTTCTTGATCCAAATGTGGCACATTAAAAATACAATAAGCTGATCAAAACTAAAACATGATACTAGTAAAATACTGAGTAAATTCAATCAAATATTGCAGTGGTAGGCAATCCCCTAATATCATTAGAATATCAATAAACCACCAGGAGAAAATCCAATAAACCTAATTCATCTGAAACATGAGACCCATTCTAAAAGTTTCAACAATAGACATTATTTAAGGGAAAACATTTTGAAGTAATAAAAAATAATAAAAAAAAACCAGCAATTCTCGACTCCAAACTAGATACACACAAACTCAGCAACCCACCACATCATGATACCAACACATAATCAGAATGTATGCAATATAGAACAAAACAAAGCTTTATTCAATGAGTGAGGCTCCTGTGCACCCGGGCGCACGGAGCAAATTCCGTGCGCCTTTACAATTTTCATGTCCCTTTACAATTTAAACCCCTACCAATACATAGGTTTAAATATGATTGGAGGAGAGACTGTGTTCACACGGGGACACGGAAGGCGGGGACACGGAAGGGAGAGGCTGTGTTCACACGGGGACACGGAGCATCTTTCCGTGTCCCCGGGCGCACAGGAGCTTTTGACTCATTCAATTGATTAATCAAGAAAAGTTGGAAAAGGGTAGAGTACCGGGAGCAGAGGCCAGGGTTGAAATTTTCCCAACTTTATTACATCATTATATACATTATGAAAAAAAAAGTACATTTTCAATTTAAGATTAGAGTTTCCATAAATTCTTATGTTTTTTTGGGAAAAATATTAGGGTTTTCATTAGAGACGTTAAGATGGGCTTTCGATATTAGTTCGATATTAATTAGGATAAAACAGACATTAATAATTGTATTCTAGCCCTAATCCAACCTCGATACGAGTTTATGGTTATTTTCTCTTACAAATTATAAAATTTTTTTTTGGAACTTTTATTTATAAAATAATAATAATAAAGTGCAATTTTTATTGTTGTTATTATTTTAAAATGTGCTTATTTTATCAGAATAATGAATAATAAGTAGTATTTTCTCAAAATTTTAAATTAAAATTCTAAATTAAAGAAATAAATAAAACTTCAAATTTTTCACCCATACCATCAAGATGTATATGTCCATAAATTTGAAGTGTTTATATTATCACTATCAAACACGTATGGCCCACATATGTATGTTTTGATTATGGAGTATAAGGTTTACTAATCATTTTTATTAATGTACTAGGTTACCAGTCCATTAATATATTCTATTATTAGTATATACTAATCTAATTATTATTGTATATTCCCTCCGTCCCAAAAATACATTTGTCCTTTCCATTTTGGTCCGTCCCAAGAATACATTCGTCCCTTAAAAATGAAAACAATACACAATATCAATAACCTTACAATACTACAATATTACAAAAATGTCACATTCTTTTTACACATAATTTAGTCAAAGTCAATTATATCATACACTTTATTCTACTCAATTACCCAAAATACTCATTCTCTTTCTTACATCACACCACCAAAAAGTTACTTTTCTTAAACTCCGTGCCCAATAATACGCGAATGTATTCTTGGGACGGAGGGAGTAGTATAATACAAATAAATCTTTAATATACTAAAGGAGAGTTTAATTTTGATGAGGTGTCGTTACTAGAATTAATCTCAATTATTTTAATTTTTAATTAAAATTAAAAATTTTAATATAGATAAATACATATATTATTTTAAGATTTGATATGATATTATCCAATCACTATTTATTAAAAAATAAGAGTGTATATTGGGTGCACCCATATGTGTATGTTTTTTTATTCTATTTTGTATACATATTATTCTATTTTGTATACGTGTTTTGTAATAATTGTATACTTTTTTCACATTAAGTTTTCATTAAAAAAACTAACATCCATATGTGTATAACTTTTTATTGAATATTATATACAAATTTTCATTAAAAAAATTAATAATTAAATTGTATACATTTTTACTCTTAATTGTATATGTTTTGTTTATATTTGTATATGGGTGCACACTATAAATTGCCAAAAAACAATATAGATAAATACATATATTTACTACTCCTATAAGATTTTGAAAATTTATACTCTCTCCACCTAAAAATAAGACTCTTTATTCATTCGTTCTACACATAATTTATTCGTTACGAAAAATTAAAGCATTCTTCAAATTTTAAAGTAAGGTATCCATTTATTATTATTATTTATTATTTTTTATGTTTCTTTTATAATTTTTAATTAATTAATTAATTTATTTTACTTTTTTTTAATTGTTAGCATGTAATTTTATAATCTTTTGATTTTTGTACTTAATTTAATTATTTTTTCATGGCTATTTTTATAAATTTTTAATTAATTTTTTTATTATTTCACTTTTGATTATATTTTACTTATTGTTTCTTTTATGTTTTTTATTTTCTCCTTTGATTAAGTTTTTATTTATTTATTTTTGTTTTAGTTCAATTTTTTTAATGGTTAATATGTAACACTTTGATTATTTTTTTTATTTAATTAAATTTTTTGGTTTTAATTCATTTTTATTATTAGTATGAAACTTTTTTAATTTTTTTACATTATTAATTTCATTTTTTTCAAATTTAAGTAATTAATTTTGTTATGATTTCTTTTTATTTTCTTATTTATTCGAATTTATTTATAATAAGTTTATTTTAAATTTTTTATTTTTTAAAAATATATATTAATTTTATTATAATTTTTCTTTTATATTTTTCTAATTTTTTTTAATTATCGTATGTTTTCTTTTAAATTTTATTTGTTTAAATTTTTTGATTTTTTTAAATATATTTTCACCGAACATTAAAATTTAATAATATATATATATATATATAATTTTTTCTTCTTTCATATATTTTTAAAATTCTCTTTTGATTAACTTTTGTTTTTATTATTTTTTCTTTAAATTCTTTTATGTTGTTTTAAATTTTTAAGTAGTATGTAATTTTTAAATCTTTTATTTTTTTTTACGTTAATAATTTTTTTCTTGGTTAGTTTTATTGTTTTTTTTAACTAAATTTTTTTTATGATTTCTCCTTAGATTATTTTTCTATTTACTTAATTTTTTTTGGTTTTAATTCGGATTTTTATTATTATTAGTAATTTTTAATCTTTGATTTTTTAACGTTATTAATTTTTTTTCAAAATTAAATTACAAAAAATTTTAAATTCTAATGATGTATCGTCATCTGAATTCATTTTAATTTTAATAATTACTAATTAATATTCAGTGATAAATACATAAATTTTTTTTAAGATTCGAATATTTATATGATTAGATCAAATAAAAATAAAATCAAATTTTATTTATAAATATAAAAAAAATTAAAAGAAAAATTCAACCCTCTCCACCTAATTAGTTCACATAAATTTTTTATATAGATAAACAAAAATTATCTTCACTTTTTAAAGTAAGTTTTCCATTTCTTTTGTTTTTTTATTTTTTATTGATTATTTTTATGTTCCTTATATATTTTAAATACTCTTTAATTATTTTTTGTTTTTATTTAAACTTTTTTATTGATTTTTATTTTTTTATTTTTTTTTCTTTGGAGTTTTTCATGTGAATTTTTGTGTAAATAATATACTCTGCACCTATAAATAAAATTCTTCATTCATTCATTATACACACGTAATGAACAAAAGTTTTCTACAAATACTATTAAAATTCTGAATAAAGGTATCCATTATTATTATTATTATTAATTTAATTTTCTATTAATTAATTTTATGGATATTATTCATTATACACACGTAATGAACAAAAATTTTCTACAAATACTATTAAAATTCTGAATAAAGGTATCCATTATTATTATTATTAATTTATTTTCTATTAATTAATTTTATGGATATTATTTTATATTTTTCAAACTTTTTTTTAATTATTTATTTTTTAAAAATTATTTAATTCTTTTTTCTTTTAATTTTTTATTATATTTTAATCTTTTTATTTCTTTATGTTATTAATTTTTTTTCAAGGTTAATATTATAATTCTTTTAAACTAATTTTGTTAATTTTTTTATTTCATCGAATTGATTAATATTGAATTTATTTTTTTATTTCTCATTAATTAACTTTATTATGAATTTTTTCTTCAATGATTAAATTAACATATTAAAATTTTTTTTATAAATTAAATTCTATAACAACATAACAAATTTTGAAAAATCAATTTAATATTTTTTTTTAAAAATTTAGTAAATCAATTTAACAACGAAATTAAGATTGTACCAACGTAAGTAAATTCACATTTGAGTGTATATAAATTGAATTTTATATTTCAATTTAAATTATTATTAGATTATAATTGAATAGATAGTTATATTAAACTTGAATTATATTTTTTAAAATTGTAACTTTAAACCCGTGTAATACACGGTATCCATACTAGTAAATAAATAAAAGAGTACTGGATAGTGTAGGTCTTTATATTCTGTATTCAACATAGTACAGGCTAAATAGAGCAATTATTTAAAAATAGGAGTACTACATTTGAAAGGGATATACATATAGGGTGTATTAGTGTTTATACCCAAACAGAGGAAAATAAAATACTCCCTCCGTCCCACGTATTTTTACCCACTTTCCATTTTGGGGTGTCCCACGTATTTTTACCCATTCCATTTTTGGCAAAAATACATAATATTTTATTACCTACTTTTTACAATCCCAACAACTTTAATTACTTTTTTACACTTTATTCATCATTCTCAATAACTTTATTCACTTTTTCTTTTTAAATTACTAATTTATCCCTACTTTCTCTTACATTATATATTAAAAAAATAAAACGTCTTAATCTCCGTGCCCGTACAAACGGGTAAAAATACCCGGGACGGAGGGAGTAAAAATTTAGTATGTTCGTATTATTGTTAATACATAGTATATTTTGTTAATTAAGTATATTTGTTATATTCAATCAAAATATGGTTATGAAAAAGTGTGGTATATAATTTCCTAAATTGTTGTAATCTTTAATTTATTTCATCACATTTGTTGTTGTAACGCGATAATATTTCACACGAAATGTTTTATATTTTAAAAATAAAAAAGTATTTCACACTTTTCTAAAGTTTTTAAATTTTACTTTTTCAAAAAATAGTAAAAATTACACTATAATAATAATTACTCAAAACTGAAAATAATAAACAACATCAACACCCATACATATACTCCATTATTACAAAAATATAATTTTTTTTTACATCAAATCTAATCAAAATCAACTACTGCATCATACACTTTATTCAATTAAATTATTCTAAAACCCCTATTTTTTGTGCAAATATTCCCAGAACAAAAGAGTAATTTTTACAAGTACAACTTTATTCAATTTATTTTTTTTATTTTTTATTTTTAATTTATAAGGAGTACATGAAAAAAGTGAATTTTTTCTTGAACTCGACTATTTATTCTTTTTTAGTTTTTTTGCTTTATATATAAAAAATAAGAATACGTTACAAAAAAGGGAGTATTTATTTATTGTATTGAATTAATCCCAGAGAATGTGTCAACTGTCAAAGCTTAGAAGGAAACACAGCCTTATCTTTCAATCCCAACAACCCACAAGCTTCCGGATACAAAGACTTCCTAATTTCCGCATACGCTTCCCCGCTCCACCTCTTTCCGGCCACTTCCTCCGCCTTCCGCTCCGCCGCAGCCACCACCTCCTCCGCCGACGCATATGCCAAATCAACGATTCCCATCCTCACCGCCGCCTCCGCCCCAACCTTCTCCGCCCTCAGCAGAAGGTCCCGCCGAGCCGCGCTAGATCCAATTTTCCCCCTAATCAAAGCCGAGAAGTAGTCCGGCAAACTCATACCTATATCCAGCTCACTCATGTACAGCACTCCCCTTGATGACGTCATCACCACGTAATCGTGGCTCATGGCAAACAGCAGCCCCGCGGCGGCCGCGTGTCCGGTGACGGCCGCTACGGTCGGCATGGGGAGGGAGAGCAGATCCGCGACGATTCCGCGTAAGAGATCCACCAATCGACGGACCTCCGCCATCGCGGCGTCGGCGGAGCCGGCCTTTGCGCCGACGGCCTGCGCGTGGCGCAGGTCCAAGCCGTTGGAGAAGAATCTGCCCTCGGCTAGGGTGAGCAGAGCGGAGCCGTCGACGGCTTGCGATCTGACGTCGGCTAAGGCGGCGCGGATGGCGGCGATCAGCGGCGGGTTAAAGCGGTGCTCCTGAGTTTGTTTGGTGTCGCCTCTCAAGGTGAGGACGAAGAGGCTGCCGCGCTTCTCTAACGTGCACATGGTGCGCTCGATAAGGATGAAGATGATATGGAATAACGAGGGAGAGAGAATTAAATAGGTATACAGATAAAATAATATAATAATACTAATATATTTAGAATTTAGAAGTCAGCTGCTTTATTTCAGACGGAATATACAATAATATTATTAAAATAAAATATAAATTTAAAACTGGCTCTACAGTGCTACGTGTACATCATTGTAAATTTGTAACAACCCACCCTATAAATAAAGCACAAAGGATGAAATTAAAATGAATGGTACTAAATAAATACTCCATCCGTCTCTGAAAAGTTTGCGTTTGTGCCCATCTTTTCAGCACGGAGATTAAGAAAGTGATGATTTTTAAGGATATGATAATATTTTTTATAATAAATAAATGGTAAAGTATATTAAGTAGAGATGATTTTTTTTGTAAATAAAGTATATAGGAAAGAGCTATAGTTTTTTATTTTTTGATTTTTTTGGAAGGGGCTTAGGCATTTCTGCCCACTGCAGAAAATATTTAAGCAAATATGTCCGCTTCGTTTGACAAACACCAAAAGTGCCCACTTTTAGAAGCAAAAGACCAAAATGACCCTAATATGACGTTAGGACCTTCGACTACTTTTGACTGTCTAGAAAAATAACCCCACCTTTTGTCCCCTTTCTCTCTCCACTTATCTCCCTCTCTCTCCTCTCAGCATTGCCCGAGCATCATGCGAGGAGAAAATTTGATTGTTGGTAGAAATTAAAATTGTAAAAGGCCGCAGTGAAAGCCCGAATAGAATAATGCAAACATAATTATTTAACTGAATAGAACAAACATTAACAAACCTGAATTTATTTATTTATTTAATGCACTATTCAACTATTGAATTGTATGTGATCTTATTATATAAATTATATTTATCCAAATACATTAAATCATATTTTGCACATAATGATTTAAATTGCTAAAATCATTAAATTAATTCATCAAATGGGGTTAATCCGAATAGGTTTAATTGATCGAATATGTTTAGGATTGAGGTTTATTTGAACAAATTAACATCGCCCTACCCAATAATTAATATACATAATATTATAGATAATTTAAATAGATTATTATTATTTATTTGGAATAAATGTTAAATATTTCTAATTAATTATATACACTAAAAACATTATATTTTATAAACGGAATTTACCAACAGATTAGCAACAAAAATGACATTTTTCTTTTAGCAACGGAATGTCAATAAATTTATTCTTTATTTTACCAATTAAATTTAATCTGTTTGTAATTACCAACAGATTACCAACAAAATTTAATTTTTGTTGCTAAAAATTTACCAACCACCAGTTTACCAACATATTTTATTTTTAATCCATTCATAAATCAATTTAACAATGGAATTGAGATTTTACCAACAAAATATTTTGTTGGTAAATTTTTTTTTTGTAGTAATAATGATAATTCTATTTCCATTAATTCAGAAAGATTAATGTAAAATATAATTAAAGTTAGATTTATCGGTGATCATGAGCGTGGTGGTGAACCGATGCGCCATAGAGTTAATGAGTTAAAAATAGGGTATGAGTAGTTATTATTTTTTCTAAATTTTTAATTATTTTATTTAATTTAATAATAGAGATGAAATTAAAATTCAATCAGTGAAGATTGAATATTAATAAATTATAAATAAAGTTAAATTTACACATAATAAATTTCTAAAACTCCGTTATATAGTATATATACTTAAAATTATTATAATTAACCATTATTCGGACAAATTATTAACACTATTCCGTCAAATAATTTTAACTATTATTCGGATAAATAATTCAAACTTTTATTAATAAATACAACTTTTTAACAACGTGTATTATTAATGGAATATTCCGTCAAATTTATTACTCCCTCCGTCCTGGGTATTTTTACCCGTTTGTATGGGCACGGAGATTAAGTCGTTTTATTTTTTAATATATAATATAAGAGAAAGTATGGATAAATTAGTAATTTAAAAAGAAAAAATGAATAAAGTTATTGGGAATGATGAATAAAGTGTAAAAAAATAATTAAAGTTGTTGGAATTGTAAAAAGTATGTAATAAAATATTATTTATTTTTGCCAAAAATGGAATAGGTAAAAATACGTGGGACATCCCAAAATAAAAAGTGGGTAAAAATACGTGGGACGGAGGGAGTATTATTATTATTATTTTAATTTGATATGACAACCATACAAAAATGTGGCTGCAGTCAATTGTTAAGGGTATATATGTCAATTTAATTAGAAGTGGGCAGTTTTGCCTTATTTTAGTCAAAGTGGGCTTTTTTGAAGATGTGATATTCAAAGTGGGCAGCAGGTCCAAATTCCTCTTTTTAGAATGTGCAAAATTTTGTGGGACAGTCCCAAATGAAAAGTGTGTCATTTGAAAGGAGACGGGGGGAGTAATAGTAAATATATTACTCCCTCCGTCCCGGGTATTTTTACCCATTTGTACGGGCACGAAGATTAAGACTTTTTATTTTTTAATATATAATGTAAGAGAAAATAGGGATAAATTAGTAATTTAAAAAGAAAAAGTGAATAAAGTTATTGAGAATGATGAATAAAATGTAAAAAAGTAATTAAAGTTGTTGGGATTGTAAAAAGTAGATAATAAAATATTATGTATTTTTGCCAAAAATGAAATGAGTAAAAATACGTGGGTCATCCCAAAATAAAAAAATAGATAAAAATACGTGAGACGGAGGGAGTATTAGTATTTCAAAACATTCCCGTGAATTATGCTTTGATATCATTACGGTAGGGCCAATCATGTTGTTGCGTTAGGCTAATAAAATTTATTTAATTAATTTCAATTTCAGACATTTTCTAATGGACCCTTGTAGTCGTGGAATCAAAATCATCACAAATGCGAGATGCCATAATCTTTCGAATAGAACAATAATTTCATAAGATAGTTTTGTTTATGAAATTTGATTAGCAGACCAAAATTTTGTATCAGTTTACACTTAGAATATTAATAAATTACACCAACACAATTTTGCTTAAAAAAATGGTGATACAAAACATTTGTAAGTGTACATTAGACTTTAATAATAGTTTTATTTGTTTTGTTTTTTTCGGTAATATATTTATCTGATCTACAGTACAATATACGTTAGCTTATATCCCTTCTGTCTCCAAGATTGAAAACCTTTATAATTATACCACAAATAATAAGAAAAAGTTATTTTGAATACTTTATTGATTTTTTTGAGTAATTAATATATACTCCTATTTTTGAAGTATTATTATATAAGAAAGATTTTTTTTTTGAGGGGGTGTAACAATTATGCGGTTGAACCTCAACCAATTAAGAAATTGTGTAATTACCATCTCCTACATGCATAGACCTCCTATAAATGTAAAATAATAATAAATGAAGTAATAATAATAAAAGAGAGAGAAAATCTTTAAGCATTAATTGATAAATATATTTATTATTAATTTAATGAAAACTTGTGTGGGTTTCAGAGGATGAAAGTTTACTTTGAAAAATACTTAATAGGGTCATGTTCGGTTGTTCCGTCCAAAAATTAAAGCTATCTAATAGATATCGTGAAGAATGAAATATCTATTTTTTCATTATATGTATATTTATATAAGTATATTTTATTTATTTATGTATGTTTATATATATTTGATCGTAATGTATCATTTATTTTTTATGCAAAAGTGTATAATTACTAAATTAGCCTCCTAATGTCATGTTTCTATTGGGCCACTACTTAAGTGGGCCTGTGGACCGGGATACTAAACCTAACCATTGTCATCACTGAGTGCATTAATCTATTTAATTCAAGGTAATGATATATTTAATTTAATAAAATGAAATCACATTTCAATATTACATCTTTTATTTTAAATTATTAATACATATAAATAATTTATATGTTTCTCGAAACTCTTTTGTGAGATAACCCTTTCGTAAATAGTATTAGAAAAATTAATAATCTTTTTAGTATATATTTTAAGAATATTGAAAAGTATAATTTGTTCCGTCAAATAAATAGTTTGGACCTTTAAATTGTACATTTGTAGATATTTTATTTCAGAAAAACTTATAGTCTTCGTATGACATCGGATTGATTAGAGAAATATTAATATTTAATCAATATTAATTGTCCATAATTTTTAATGTGCCGATGTACAATTTAATAATCGATTAATTGGCACGATCACTATCTTTTGTTCTGAACTTTAGGTACTCAATTGTGACTTAAACCACGTTATATATAACAAATTTGGGGCCATTCGATTTGTAAAAAATAATGGAAGAAAAAAAAAGTTAATGATAATTGTGATCATAAATAATAATGAAAATGTTCATAAAAAAGTATGTTATTTAGTGGGTAGATGAAAAGATTATTACGCCTATTATAAATTATAAATATCATTAATTTTGTTTGGCCACCTAATTTTTTTTAGGAAATTAATATCCTTTGATTGTTTTCTCTTTAATCTTTGATTTTAAGTTGAGGAAACTATATATGTGTATTAATTGAGTGATCCGATATTTTATTTCAACAAGGCGATATCATAGTTTGTAACGGGGCATTGTTCGACATTTCTTAGTTTGTAACAATTTAAAATGTAATACACACATTTCATGATATTTTCTCATTTACTTATTTTAAATACTTTCATCACATTCTACAATTAGAAAAACACTCAAGATGCAAAAACAATCAATATATTTTACTTAGAAAATTTTGAGTACTATCTAACACGAATAACTTTTCATATTTTTATACCCGTATAATACTTAAAAAAAAAATTATACTACCGTCCAAACAAAAAAAAAAAAAACAGATATTTCATTTAAACAATATGAAACAATATTTGGTAAAGCTCAAATAAAATTGAGAGTGTAACATTTTTAATAAAAAAGTGATAAACAACATTGATAATGATAAATGAAAAGTAAAATGGTAAAATAAATGTAATTAAATCTAGTGAGATAAAATAAATATTTATCTTATTTAAATAAAAACAAGAATAGATTAACAGTTTTCATTAGATTTATATTCACCATTAATATTATTTCTACGTAAAACTCAAAATAAACATCATCTAATTTAATGAAGTTCAACTTGTGTTCGTCGTTATTAAAACTAGACTCGATTATATATTAAAAAATAAATTAAAATGTACTTAAAAATTCAATAATATTTCAGATCACCACTTCGTTGGATTCGACTAAACCGATTTGGGCCCTTCGTTGGTGATAAAAAGATAGAGATGGATATTATTATGTATTAAAAATAAAATGTTCACGAAAGGTCGAGAAGTTGCCACGTATAGAAATTTCAACGGTTGTCGATGAGACGTTGACGGCACCACTTGACGTCGTTTCATTTTCTGTGTGCACAAACAGAAACAGGTAGCGACGTTGTGTACGTGGGCGAATATTCCGTTTGGAAGATAACGTCAGAAGATTTAGTTCTGGTCAAAGAAATTCCAGCCTTTCCATTGGAAAGTAGCTGTGCTTGGTCGGATACTAATGTTAGTGGACTGGATTCCTCATTTCTCGGCTCGGCTCGGATCGGCTGCTTTAGCTGAGCTGATTATTAAAGAAGAAATATTTTCCTCCAATTTACAATAAATGGAGTAAATAATTAGGTCAATTTCTTTTTACTGTTTCAACAATATTCACCCACCAGTTCTCTTCAAAATGGTTGAAACTTGAATATAGGCGTTGAATCATGAATGGCCGGTTTATTAGTTTGTTTTTTAAAAATTAATTTCCCAAATAGTATTATCAGACTTATTCAGGGCAATTATAATTATTAAAAGAGAAATAAGAAAGAATATTCCAGTCGTGTTCTTTAAAAAATAAAATAAAATCAGGAATATGTCAAATGATATCTTATATTTGAAAATTAATTGAGTTCGACCTTTCTTTTCCTTTAGAAGCTTTTATAACAATATATTTTTTAAATAATAAGACAAGTCATATTTTTTATTTAAACTGATCAAGTGAATTCAATCAATTAAATTTTCAACATTACTCTAAGCAAATTGAGCGAGTACCTATGGAATTAATTTGATGTGAAACCTTTTTCACTATATTTTTAGATTAATTATGGTTATTATTATACCATAAAATTAATACTAAATTTTAGAGGTTGATATAAAATGATCAAGATATAGATAAGAATAGAAATATTCCAATGTGATGAAACTCAATTATTAAAAAATAATAATGATGCAGTGTGATATTTTATAAATAATTTATATTATAAATAAAAAATAATACTCCATTCGTATCATAGTTATGTTCACCGTTATCGTTATCGTTACAGTGGATATATAGTTTAAGAAATTTTTTTTTACCAATTTTATTGATTTTTTAGGGATATTAGGGTATTTTTAAATTATAAATAAATTATAAAGTATGTTATGTGTGTTAGGTGAGAGTGTTATTTTTGAAATTAAGATAACTTTTGAAATGGTTGAAAATGTGAATTTTTTTTATATGGTAAAAATAAATGTGGAACTGGCAAAAACGAAAAATGTGAATATAAGTGTAAACAAAGAGAGTAACTAGTTACGTAGATGTGAAATTGTCTCACACGGATATGACTCATATAAAATTCTATAGCAAAATAAATTATAAATCACTTAAAAAAACAAAATAAGAAAATGACAAAAAAATAAATAAATAAAATTTAATCTATTAATTAGAATAATTTTCCAAGTAAATATAGTTAATTGATTTTAGAATGATCTTAAAAGATACTTTTCCTTTTTAATTTTGTCAAATGGGCTATTGTTTAACAAAATTCCTTATCAAGATTATTTTAATTTTAATATTGAAGATTTTTTATTTATAAAGCCGACTAGCTGAGCCGAGTGACCAAACCCAAAATAGGTAAAGAAAAAAAAATCCCCATTTAATAATAACCTTCGACCACTGATACTTTTCTGTTTCCAGAAAGCGTGCAACCCACGTGCCCAGTATTTATACCCAATCTGCCCCATTTCACCCTTCACCTTGTTCACACCATTCTCATCATTGCCTTCCAAATCTCATCTTTTGCCCTCCACAATTTCCACCTCACTCCAATCCACACGCGCCGCCGAATGGATAACAGAGGCTTCTCCGGCAGACGGCAGTCCAGCCGGTTGCAGAGCAGAGCGCCGGCGTCCATAAAAATAAATCCGGTAACAGATTGGAATGTCGCGATACCGCTGCTGTCGCCGTTGGTTCAGTCTCCGAACAATCAATCGGCGGAGATCAAGTCTATTTCGAGTAGTAAGAAGGAATCGGCGGCCGCCGGTGAGAAGCCGGTTGTGGTTATGAAGAAGTGGCAGCATCCGGCGGCGCCGTTCTGTTATGAACCGGCGCCGTTTTTGCCTTTCGTTTGTACAGGAAACTTAGATAGATGATCCTTTCTCTCTCTATCTTTTTTTTTCTTCCATTTTTTGGGGAGATTATTGTTAATTATACGAGATATGATATTTACCTTCCTGTTACATAAATCTGATCAAATTACCAATCATTATTCATCAATTGAAATGTTTGCTTATAATTCATTAATTTTAATTCAGGAAACTAATTCAAACTAGGTACCCGGGACTCGGGAGCACAGCTTTTGCCTTGTCAATAGTGGATTTCGGTCTATCAATAAATAATACTCCAGTAACTAGTACTTCCTTACTCTACACAAGTTTTAAGAAAGTGATTTTTTTAATACTCCCTCCGTCCCGGGTATTTTTACCCGTTTGTACGGGCACGGAGATTAAGACGTTTTATTTTTTTAATATATAATGTAAGAAAAAGTAGGGATAAATTAGTAATTTAAAAAGAAAATGTGAATAAAGTTGTTGGGAATGATGAATAAAGTGTAAAAAAGTAGTTAAAGTTGTTGGGATTGTAAAAAGTAGGTAATAAAATATTATGTATTTTTGCCAAAAATGGAATGGGTAAAAATACGTGGGACACCCCAAAATGGAAAGTGGGTAAAAATACGTGGGACGGAGGGAGTACTTTTATTGAATATGAATATTGAGATAATGCAGTATTTTTAAGACATTAATAAAGTTGAGTTGATATTAGGTGTAAGGGTACTCATGTGTGTATAACTTTTTATTCTATTTTGTATATATATTATTTTATTTTGTATACATGTTTCTTAATAATTGTATTTTTTCACACTTAAGTTTTTTATTAAAAAAATCAGTATATAATTTTTTATTCAATAGTGTATACATGTTTTTTAATAATTGTATAGTATTTTTTTTACACTCAATTTTTCATTAAAAAACTAATAATTAAATTGTATACATTTTTTTTCATAATTGTATATGTTTTTTGTTTATATTTGTATATGTTTTTTAAAGTGGGTGCACCCTATGTTAGGGTGCATCCTAGTGCACATTATAATTAGGCAATAAAGTTTGTTTATTGTTGCTCTATAATTTAAGTTTTTAAAACGTGATATTCTTAATATCTTTATTGAATTTTGAAATTATGCAGGAGTAATTTTAAATACGGTAAAATGAGGCAAAATAGATGTCATAATAAAGTAACACAAGACATATATACCCTAAATGATATGTGCATTTATTTAATTATTATACAATTCCTCCTTTATTCGGGTCTTTAAATTTTTTTTGAAGAGGATACTATTCTGGGATATTTAAAATTAAGAGAATTATTAGGGCGTAAAATTAAAATAGTAATCGTTTATGACCAAACACCATATATGCCTTTATTTTCTAGTTATTGGGCTTCTTTATGGTTGGATCAATATCTCAATTGGGCTGAATCTTGGGAATTCTAAAAAAAGGGGAAAGCCCATATAGAAACTTATTTTAAAAATAAGTCTGGTCCATCTAATTAAATAAACTTGGGTTATTTTTCTCTTTAGAAGAATAATTGTTTATTGATCAACATTATACATTTAAATACTACTTTAAATCACTAAAAAATCTCACACAATATTTTGTTTTATGGAAATCATTGAGGTTCTCTCTTCACTTCATCATCAGTGTGTGTATATATATTTTACATGGTACTCATTAGTAATAATAATAAAAGGTACGTAAAAGAAAAATAAATATTTATACTTTATTACTTTGTGTACATGGTAATAATCTTTGCTTCTCGTATACTTTTTCTTTTGGGGTTTAAAAGAAATAGATTCTTCTATTCTTTGACAGTAAAAAGTTTGAAAAATTCTTGAAAAACGTGGGAAATAAAGTTAAAGTTAATTATTCCTACAAAAAATATAGTACAAAGACTTATAATTGGGTGGATCACCTTTACTTAATAAATTTAATTACTTTAATCTTAGATGTAAAAAGCGCATTCGTGCACATTTTATGCGCTAATTAGGATTGAAAACAGCTAATTAAATTTTTTACGTATTTAATGAGATAAGATTATCATTATTATTATAAGCGTATACTTCAATTTCAATCGTTATAAAACTGTCCAATTTGAAGAGATTTGGCAAAGTTATTTTAGATTGCCTGTAATAGAATCTTGTTTTTCTTGCTTTATTAATATTACTAATTTTAAAGACTTTATTTCGTTTTCATTGAGTTCTTTAGCTTTCCTCTTTCTTTCTTTCTTTTATTTTATTTTATTTTATTTTTATATTTTTATTTTTTATTTAAGTAATTTGTGGTTGCAGGTGAGATTGTAAAACTAAAATTATCTATATGATTTAAATATATTTTAAAAATAATTATAAATAGTATATCTTCAAATTGTATAGGAAATTTTAAAGTGTTTAACATAATAATTTTTTAAAAAAAAATTGAAGTATCTTTTAAATTAAAATTTCTACTCATAAAATATGTATTTTTAATTCGTACTAAGCGTATTTTAAAGAATAACATTGCTCAATATAAACATTTACATCTATAGAAGTAGAATTTCATATAAAAACACTCCAACCATTTAGGGAATGTCAGTCAAATAATATCTTAATGATTGTTAGAATTTGGGGTTGCAGATCTTGAAAAACAGTTGATCTAATTCCACTTAATTAACTAAAATTTCAAAGTAGAGAAGTTTAAGTCAAAGATGTTCTTCCCTTTTGTCATTTGCTCTTGTTTTGGGATTTTATTTGTCACATTTTTGTCCTTTTTTAAATGAACTTAGTCACCAACTCCAATCACTATTTAGCTACTTTTTGACAAGCTGATCCACATTGTAGACAAGTTTTCATATGCAATTTGTCTTCTTCTTGCATTAAAACCAACCACTAATGCAATCTAATCCATAATCATCTCACCATATGCTTTATTATTTTGATATTATTGATTTGGTATTTTATTTTACTAATCCCAACACAACATGATGTAGTTTTATTGTTATTTTTCATTGGATCTTTCGAATTCGAAATTTATATTTTAGAAATTTAATAAACTTAATTTAGATTTTTAAAGTTTGAATTTTAAAAATTCAATAAATTTGATCACACACATTACCTTAAAAGTATTAAACATCCATTATATTTATTTAACATAAAAATTTAATCACAACCTACCCAAAAACTGCAACACAATATGTTTTGAGTGAGTGGAATCACGAGATCTTTATTAATTAGCTAAATTATTGAAATAATTGATTATTTGAGTAATTATATCTCCAAAATTTCAAAGACAATAATTATAAAATACAAACAAAAAAATTAGAATAGAGAAAAGTACAATCATCATGGTCCTGAAACTGAGCAGGTTGGCTCATGATGAACTTGCTTTGTATCTAAAGTAAACATGTTTGACTTTTAAACTTTTCAGTATATTATTTAATATATTTATTTTAGACTTTCAATGTTTAATCATAACTTTGTCTTATTCTTTCTTCATGATCAGACTTCTGTGTTATATGAAAAAAAGAATTGAATTTGATGGTAGTCGGTTACAAAGAAAAAAAAAACTCAAACATTTAAAATTTGATTAGTTAAGATAGACTAGATTTATGTAATTTAAAAAATAAAAATATAAAGGACTCAATTTGGAAATTTGATAAGTTAAAGATAGAAAGATTTATGTAATTTGATCAAAATGATTTAGATCAGCTAAAAATTAGCCCATAAAAATGTCAAATTCAGTTATCATTTTCAGAAAAAACTCGATTAAAAATTTGATTTGATTAGTTAAGATAGACTTAGACTTTGTAATTAAAAAAAAAATCAATTTAAAATTTGATTAGTTAAGATAGACGAGCTAGATTTATGTAATTTGATCAAAATAATTTAGGAGTTGGCTGTGTTATCGGGTACACACCGTGCCCCATGAGAGCACAAGAATAATTAGTACTCCCTCTGACCCGGTCAAACAGCTACGTTTGACTGCATAAAGCTCTCACAAAAATTACAGTAAATGCATCTTTTTGCCCGGGACGGAGGGAGTAATGTTCCTATTGGGGCATGATGTGCATCGGGAGACATAAATTTTTGCCATGATTTAGATCAGCAAAATTTAACTCATAAAAATGTCAAAAAAACAATTTATATCATTAAAAAATAAATTAAAATATCCAAAAAATTAATAAATAATAGAAATGTTTTTTTAAAAAATATTGCAACTACATTAAATGTAAGTTAAAAATCGGAATAAACACACACAAAAAAAAAAGATTAAATAAAGAAACCCTCAAATCAAGGGTATCCTCTCTGCTCTGTTTCAGCATGTGTTCATCAATGCACACCAGTACACACTGTACCCTCCATTGTTATTTATTTACAGGCAAGTTTTGACCCTCTTCAAATCATTGTGTGGCAAGAAATGAAATAAGGTCAAAAGGGCATCTAATTTTCAAACAAATTACACAAATCACAATTAAAAGAAATTAACAATTTAGGGCAAACAAGAAAATAAAAAAATCAGAAAAAGTCTAAAACCTAGGGAAATATGGAAAGTTGCAGACATCATAACTGAGAAGTACTGAGGGCAATCTCCTTCAAACCTGCCCTCTTCCCCCTTTTTCAAAAAAGGCACTACAAATCTCCCACAAACACACACGCACTCACACAGTAACAGAGCATTGGAACCCCCCCAACATCAAAATCAAATCCCCTTCTTCTGCCTTTCCCTCCCATTCTTTCTTTCTTTCTTTCTCCACTCTTCTCATGTTTTGCCTATCAATTTCACTTCTTTTCTTGAATGAGGTTTGAGCAGCCCTTTGCCTTTTCTGTGTTTATTATGCTGCTATGTTTGGAATTCCATGCTAAAAATACATTCTTGGCAATGAGTGTTGGTGTGTTTTTGAAGTGGAATTGCTGACCAGATCTGAGGTGGGGTTCCTGTAATTGTGAATCTTCATTGGTGAAGAAGGTGGAGAGAGAGAGAGATGGTGGCTGAGGCTTGGATTTTGAAAATGGGGAATCAGGTGAGTAGCAACTTAAAGCATGCTTTTTATCTTGATAATTCCACTAAATCATCAAATAAGAAACAGTGTTCACAAGTTGGGCAAGTTATTGGTATACTGTCTTTTGAAGTTGCTAATGTGATGTCCAAGATTATGAATTTGCACAAATCATTGAGTGCCCATGAGAAATTTAAGCTCAAGAATGAGATCTTGAGTTCTGAGGGCATAACCACCCTCATTTCTAGTGATGAAAAACAGCTTCTAGAGCTGGCCCTTGTGGAGAAACTTGATGATTTGGATAGAATTGCTGGTGCTGTGTCTAGATTAGGTAAGAAATGCACTGTGCCAGCACTGCAGGGGTTTGAGCATGTGTATGGTGACATGGTGTCTGGAGTGATTGATGTTAAGGAGTTGGGGTTTTTGGTGAAGGATATGGATAGTATGATGAGAAAAATGGAGAAGTATGTGAATTCTACTGTGAACTTGTATGCTGAGATGGAGGTTATGAATGAGTTGGAGATAGCCACCAAGAAGTTTCAGCAGAATCAGCTTGAGGAGAGCAGGAAGGCTTTTGAGCAGAAGCTGATGTGGCAGAAACAAGATGTTAGGCATTTGAAGGATGTTTCACTTTGGAATCAGACATATGATAAGGTTGTAGAGGGGTTGGTGAGGACAGTATGTACAGTTTATGCTCGAATACACAACGTGTTTGGAGATTGCCAGCCGTTTTCTAGGTCTCTGAGGCGTGCGAGGCAAGAGCCGGTGGAGAAATCCGGCCATTGGATCGTAGTTAGCAAGATTCAGAAGGATAATAGGTTGTCAAAGTCTCTTTCAGCTAAGAGCAATGGTTGTTCTCCATCCGGGCCGTATATTAATGAGGGGTTGGAGAAGAGGACCATCGGTTTTAGGCCGAACGTGGGATTGGAGAGGAACGGGGGAGGGTTGTTTGGTCCCCACAATTTCAACTTCGCATGCGGTGTAGGGCCAGGGAGGCTGTTCATGGAGTGTTTGAGCTTGAGTAGTTCTGCTGCCTCCAAGATGGGTGTTGATGATGATGATGATCGAAGTAGTCGAATATCCGGTGCTTTTAGTGTTGCTAAGAGTGATAATTCCACTACTCTTGTTGGTAGTTTTCCTCGTCCCATCATTGATGGCAGTGTCAACGGACTGCAGAGTCCGTTGGATGCCAGCTCAATGAATGGGACGAGGCTTCACCCCAAGAGTAGGCTGCTCGTCCGGGCGCCTCCAAACACCGTTGGAGGCTCGGCCCTAGCCTTGCACTATGCAAATGTGATCATTGTCATTGAGAAATTACTAAGGTACCCTCATTTGGTTGGAGATGAAGCTAGAGATGATCTATATCAGATGCTCCCAACAACCCTAAGAAAGACACTCAAGGCCAAGTTGAGGCCTTACTCAAAAAACCTAGCAATCTACGACGCCCCTCTGGCTCACGATTGGAGGGAGAGGCTCGAAGGGATGCTCAAGTGGCTCGCCCCATTGGCACACAACATGATCCGGTGGCAAAGTGAACGCAACTTTGAACAGCAACAGATCACGACTAGAACGAACATTCTACTGCTCCAGACGCTCTACTTTGCTGATCGGGACAAGACAGAGGAAGCCATATGTGAGCTCCTCGTCGGTCTGAACTATATATGCAGATATGAGCAGCAACATAACGCGTTGTTGGACTGCGCGAGCAGCTTCGACTACGAAGACTGCATGGAGTGGCAGCTGCAGGCTCGTTCTTCGTTCCATCCCTAGTGACAATGGTTTCTTATGTTGTTTGATAGATTGTAGGAATTGTGATGTGAATATGAGGAGTTTGGAGATTGACAGATGATTCATTCTTCTGCAAATTGACTTGATTTGAAGTCATTTGTCTTGTGTAGATTCATTTCTTGGAATAGAAATTAAATGACAACTGAATTTCATTTTCTATGTTGCTTGTAATTGTGAAAGATCTGAATATTTAATCATTTTATTTTCAGTTTGAATGAAGAAATTGTGTTTTATCATTGTTTCATTTCATAAGTAGAATAGTTTACAACTTTGTAGTAAGGTAGAAAATATTTTAAGAAGCGTGTTTTCCAATTCTTATTTTGCTTATATATATCACACTTAAAATTAGAGACAAATAATTTTCCTCAATTTTTTGTTCAAAGATCAGGATATATATATATATGATACGGAATGTGAAATTGGTGACCATTATTCATAGTTTATATAGTATTTTATTATTAATTAATCCATATAAAATGAAACTACACTACATTTAATTAAATTAAATTAAATGATAAAAATAATTTAATTTAATAAAAAATAAAACAAAATAATTAGTGGGTATTGTATAGGAAAAAAAAAAGTTAAAAATGGTAGTCGCCGACGAATTAACTAAAATTACATGTATGCAGAAACAGCGAAGTGAACGCGTTCCATAATTCTAGAAACCGCATCCAAAATCTGAAATCAAATTAGCGGATTGGTGATTTGTCTGCTAACACTTGATTAGATCTGCGATTTTCGCCGCTTTTACCATTTTTCGATTTCGCCCTGATTGATTTGCTGTAATCTAAGCTGTAAATCATGAGCTACCGGAGGTTAGTGTGATCTTTACGTATATATGCGATTGCTACTTGTGCATTTCGCAATTATTCGTTAATTGAATCGAACAATTTTTAGCATATAGATTCAGTTTGAGCCTTGACTTGTGCAAGAAAATTCTGCGATGATGGGTGTTTGATTATCAAAAAAATGAGAATTTTTTTATTGACAAATTCTTCAAGATCTCTTATAATTAGTTAACAATGCATGATTATATCCTTAACTGGAGCTCAATTGTCCTCGATATTCCATGAGCCATTGCTGTTATTGTTTGCAAATTCACTGAAGCTTTTGATATCATTATCTAAGATTTCATGGGGATTTTACCTCTCTAAGGTTCTAAATGACTTCGACCGGTTTGTTTTGCCAGAATTGTTGTCTTGGTCCTTTAATTGCCTAACTACTACGTTGATATTGGCACAAACTTTTGGGTTTAAGAGGAAATAATGCAGTGGAATAGAGCCTTTTTCAAACTCATGTGAATGCCATCAGTAATTTGTTTTGATTTAGTCTAGAGCAGTAGAGCTTGTGGTGGTTGGATTAAAAGATTGTAGAAGTAGACATGCTAACTTAACTTATAATAAACTAGTGAATAGATATTGAGAGGCATTCATGCAACCAAAAATATACTGCCACTGAATACTGTTTTCGAAATTTTTGTCCATTGGTGAATACTCTCTGGTAAATCTCACTTTCCATGTGATCAAATTTATACAATATGATGGATTTCATCTTTCATTTCTGATTTTGACAAAAAAATTCTCAGCCAATTAGAGACCATGTTGTAAGGGATTGGAAGAACCTACTTGCTGAAACCAATATGGAGCAGATGCTTTTATATATACCACATGATCATGCAATAAATTTATAAAATTATGACGTATGGTGTATATGCGTAATCTATTGTCATGAAGTTCTGGTGACAGGGATCATCGATCCTCAAGGTCTGCACTCTTTGATAACATGGATAGCCTTGAAGAGGGTGGAATTAGGTCATCTTCTTCATATCCAAGTGGAATGGATGAACAAGAAAACGATAAATCTATAGACAGTTTGCATGACAGAGTCAGCTTTCTGAAAAGAGTGAGACCTTCTCTCTGAAAAATACGAGAACGTTTCTTTCTCTGCCTCTAACTTGCAAATTTTGACTTGTCTCAACTCTGTTTTGGAAAAAAATTCACCATCCATCATTTCAGTATTGCATTTTTTCTCCTTGAAGATTTATTATTGGCTTCTTCCTTCTGTTACTCTTCCTCCTACACCTGTTTCAACTTTCATGTATATTTATATGTTAACATTTGAACATTCAATGCATCGGTGATGAAATCAAGCTGAGAGATTATTGATCCAACTCCCTGTAGTTATCTGATAATTTTAGAAGTCATACTGTGTAGCCTTTTGCTAGGATCCTTATGTACTTTATCATAAATGCAACTGTAGTTTAAAGTCATATCACATGACATTTAAACTCTGTATAGTCAGTTAAAAATCTGTTGAAAGTCGGGAAGATCTAGGGGGATGTAGTGTATAACTGCTTTTACGTGGATATTTTCATATGAAGACTGGGAAAACTGGTTGTGGCTGTGTAATGTTTTTGGTTTAATTGGGTGAAGGTGGCTTCTTTTGAGATTTGGTTCATATTTTTGTTTAGCTGAAATAAATCAATTAAACTTTTGATAAGAGAACTAAAGAATGTGAGAAAGACGTGTGATAGTTTTACATGATTTATAATGGCAGAGTCAAAAGTTATTTTGGATCTTCAGTTAAACCCCCCCAATATGGCAATTTTAATTCTTGGGAGGGCTAGGGTTCCGCAGTTGACCTGAGTTGCTACCTCTGCTTCATTTATTAAATTAATATATGATCAGAAAGCCTTTTATATTGAAAAGTAAAATTACAGCTACCACTTCATTGAAGGCTTTGTGATTTTGCCTGCATGATGTTTTGAAATGTAATATCATACAAGCACTTCAGTGAATTTTTAGGTGCATGAGGACACTATCTCATTATCAATTTATCAAATTGGCAGAGGATTAAATATTCTACCCTCATTAATCGTTAACATGTCCTGGATTTATATGTACCTTGTGAAGCTTATTATGTCTTTATTTGTGTTTGTGGCAGTTGACCGGAGACATACATGAGGAGGTGGAGAGTCACAACCGTGTGCTAGATCGAATGGTAAGTTAGCCCAAGGTTTCAGTTAGTTATGAAGACTATAAACACCTTTTTGTTGAAATTTTTGTACATGCTATTGATTGTATTTATATTAAGTAGGGAAATGAGATGGATGCATCTAGAGGAATTATGTCAGGAACGATGGATCGTTTCAAAATGGTAAGCTAGACCAATGCTTCATATTTCTTTTTTGTTGCTCAAAATTTCTTCTTTTAACTTTATTTACGTGATCTTTTTTAGGTGTTTGAGAAGAAATCAAATAGGAGAACCTGCAAACTTGCAGGATACCTTGTGATTGCTTTCTTTGTGCTATACTATTTGGTCAGGTGAGCATCTGTTTCTGTATTCTACCATTTCTTTCATCCTAAAAATATCACACACACACACACACACACACACACCCACACATATTGTAATGTTGTGGATACGTCCTCTTCATATTGAGTCATTCAAATTAAAGGATTTTGTAGGATCATACTTGTATTTCATGTATGTATACCTCTTTAATTTTGCAGGATTCTCTTGTATTTCGTGTATGGTTGAAGTTCAATCTCATTTGCAGTATCCATTTACCAGACATTCTTTGTATTTGAAGACGAATTCAGAGCCATATCATCATCATAATTACAAGCAATCAGGCCTTAAAACTGTGTTTGCTATATCATCTTTTGTTCGTAAAGTGTTGTAAACTTACGAAGCATTGCATAACTTCATCCTTAGGGGCAAATTCTTATGATCACAGAATACAGAGAGTACTATAGATGTTCTTTTGTCACAGACTACTAGTAAATATACTATTCGATTTTTGAGCATTCGATCCAGAGTGGCGTTTTGGTTGTCGATGCTCTCGACACTCTTGGGTTTTCTTATCATCATGTTTTATTGAGTATCATGGCTCGGGGGCGGGAGACATTTCTGTTTTTAAAAAATGGAGAATGCATGTTTTATTCTTGGAATTTAATGATAATTTGGTAGTGCTACTTTATCAACCTGATGCAATTCTTTCCCCAAAACTAGAAAAATTTATCTAGGGAGAACGAATAAATTATCATGTAATTATCGTTGATGATTTTTATATGCGAGTAATATAAAATTTTAGATTGAGAGTTTAGACATGATGTTCTTTAACACAATTGATGTTATATTTTGCAGATGAATGATGACGATTAACTGTATTTAATTGGTTATAGTTAGTTGATTAATTTGATGTGTTATTAATTATTTATTGATTGATGATGTATTATAATGGACCATATTTGCGATGAGACACAAAATCCGATTCCTTTTCTAAAAGACTAAAAGTACAGTCAATTGAGTTTATGTGGACCTGTTGGGAGCTTTGTGATAGCAATGGTAATAATTTGCTATGATTGGATTAAAGGCAAAATATTATCTGCATTACAAAAATATTGTTTGGGATTTTATAATTTATGGATAAAACTGGTGCACCATTCGCCCATATTCGACTACCTCAAAAAGTTGTACTTTTAGTATTAAATGTCGTGTTATTCATTATAAAAAAAATAGAAAAAAAACCTTATTCATATATTAATATTATTCATATTTCAACTTACTCTCTTTATTTGAAGAAATAATACTCTTATGAATTAAAGTGTTTTTAACAAAATGTCCTTGAACGCGGTTCGAGCGCACTAGAAATCAACTCAGACCATATATAGGTAAAACTTTTGTGCCCCAGGCGTATTGTGTTTCCAAATTTGATAGCCTCATAAAGTTTTTTCTTTTTAGTATTAAATGTCGTATCTCTTGATATACCCTTAATTTTTTGATTTTT
Source organism: Pogostemon cablin (assembly GCA_023678885.1). Lineage (NCBI taxonomy): Eukaryota > Viridiplantae > Streptophyta > Magnoliopsida > Lamiales > Lamiaceae > Pogostemon > Pogostemon cablin. Next base: position 1,941,206 of record CM042989.1, read on the forward strand.
TTATTTAAATATTAATATCTTTCATATTTCAACAAAATTTTTTTATCGAAGAATAATATCTTTATTAGTGTAATTATATACCATTTAAAACAAAATGTTATACTTTATAATGCTCAATGCACATTTTAGTATTTATTTCATTGTGTACCCAGGATCTCATGATTTAAATTTAATATTTATAAATTAAAATTCATTATATTATTTATTTATTTAAAATTTTCATACACCATCCATTCAGAATTAAATAGATGATAATAAATCAGTACTCCCACCACATAAATTAAACGATCTTATTACAAATATAAAATACACAAATCAATTGGGCTCCCTTCACTTAATCATTAGCTGTCTTTCCTAATTTTGTTTTTGCATGCTAATCGTTTGTTTGTTATGTCTTTTCTGTTTTGGAATTCTTGCCACTGATTTAACTAAGTGAATAAAAGTAAAACAAGTCCACAGCAATATTTATTTTAAAAAATATCCTTTAAAACAATTAAGACAGACTTCAATTTTTAAAATTATTTTGACTAGAGATCTTTCCAGCAACCTCATATAGGTGTTACGTACGTACTCCTATAAAATATCGTTATTTAGAATATAAAGTGTTATTCTTGTACTATTATTATTATTTTTGTTATCAGAGTTAAAAAAAAAAAAACTATATGTTCAATTCTGAAAAATAATACTCCACGCTTATTTGCCAAGAGAAAAAACAAGTAGGAGTATTTGCCAAATTATTTTTATAATGTACACAAGTTTAATTTCAACTACCCCTAACGAGCTTATTATTTGGATTTGAAATTTGACCATTTGTATAACTTTTTTATATTAATATATTTAGTTAAAAAAAAAAACTTTTTCTAAACTTCATATCCACAATAACAATGATGAAAAGTTATCCGAAAGTATAATTTTTTATTTATATATATTATAAATTTATCTTCATAAAATAACTTATTTAAATGGAATTATTTTTCATTAATTATTATTAATCATTTTTTATTAATATGTTATCACATGTTAGTGAAAACATAACCTATTTCTTGAAATAGTACTCTTAGTAAAAAAACCGAAAAAGTCTAACATGAATTAGTTTTACTCAAAACAAAATATGATAACTTCAATAATAGCATAAAGTATGTGTTTAGTACAATTGTAGAGGTAATAAAATGCATGTTTGGCCGGATTGTAGTGCAGTAGACAGTTGATAGTTAATGACTAGATTAAATTAAAGATGCGGTGAGTTTAATTAAAATATATCTTTAATATATTTGATGAGGTGCGCCACCAAAATTAATATCAATTATTTTCATTTTTTATTAAAATTAAAATTTTCAATTATTTTAATTATTAATTAAAATTTTATGTAATTAAATACATATATTATTTTAAGATTTAATATGATATTATCAAATCACTATTAATTAAAAAAATATAGATAATTACATATATTTACTATAAGATTTAGAAAATTTATCCCCTCTCCACCTATAAATAAGATTATTTATTCATTCGTTCTACCTATATAATTTATTCATCACGACGAACAAAAGCTTTCTTCAAATTTTAAAGAAAGGTATCCATTTTTTTTCTTTTATAGTTTTAAAATTATTTATTTATTATATTGGTTTTATTTCTATTTTTTTATTTTTTCGGAAAATTATTAGCACCTAATTTTATAATTTTTTGGTTTTTTTTTTACGTTATTAACTTAGTCTTTCATGGTTACTTTTACAATTTTTTAATTAATTTTTTTATGATTTCTTTGATTATATTTTACTTAGTTTTTTTTTATATATTTTTTATATTCTCCTTGATTATTATTATTATTTTTGTTTTAAGTATGTAATACTTTTGATTATATTTTTTATTTAATTATTATTTTTTTGTTTTTAATTCTTTTTTTTATTATTATTAGTATGCAATTTTTTTAATTTTTTTATGTTATTAATTTCATTTTTCATGATTTTGCAAATTTATTTAATTAATTTGGTTATGATTTCTTTTTATTTTCTTATTTCTTCGAATTTATTTATAATAATTTTATTTTTATTTTTATTTTTTTAAAATATATATTAATTTTATTATAATTTTTAATTCTTTTATTTTTTTCTAAAGTTTTTATTAATTATCTTTATTTTTTTAATTTTATTTTTTTTAATTTTTTTTAATTACATTTTCACCATAATTAAAATTTAATGATATATAAATAAGTTTATTCTAAGATTGAATATGAATGTGATATATATATATATATATATATATATATATATATATATATATATATATATATATATATATATATATTGCTTTTTTTTATATTTTTTATTTTATTTTTGGAAAAGTTACTATTAAATACACACTTTGTACCCCTAATTACAATTAGATACATTGATTTAAAATAATTACTATCACATACAAAATATTAAAGTAAAATATCAAATATAACCCTAAATCCATACACTTTTAAATAGTGATTAGAAAACCGGATCGGAGGACAAATCGATGGCCCTAACGATTCACAGTCGGATCGATCGGGCCGGGCGGTTCAACCAGAAAAAAATACATATTTTTAATTATATTTTATATTAACCATTAATATATATATATAATAATAAATAAAATTATTTGATAAAATTGAGAGTATAGCCCACTTTCATAAGAAGCCCACCAAGTTTAACTTGCATTTCTTACGGCCCACCTAACATTTATTATTTGAATGTCAAAATTAGATTGCAAAATATAATGTCAAAAGCAGTAAAGCACTAGGGTTGCTCCATTAAGACGCAACCCCCTCTCTCTATACCTATCTGCTCCCCTCTCTCTCCCTACCAACTTCAAAAGTCTATTCTTATTTTTTAATTTCATTCTATTTTTTCTTCAATCCAAACATAAATTGCTATTTGGTGGAGTAGTGGAGTATTGGATATTAAATCATAACGTGAACAGTAGTGTAGAAGTTTGCAATGGAGACGATTTGGGGGAGTAATGACTGCTTTCGCCTGTTTCTGGAAGAAGAAGGATATTTTTAACGTGTTCTTGATCTTTTAGATCTGTGTAATGGGAGAGGGAATAATGCAAGTTTGTATGATTATTATTATTATTTATTTCTGTAACTGCTTCTTCAACTATGCATATACAATTTATGATTTTTGGTAATGAGATATTTGAAATTTTGGATACGTTTCGAATTTAGAAATAAAACCCGGCATTTTTCGATTGAACCGGTTTTATCAATTTTTTGGTTCTGATCGGTTCAATCCGATTTAATTAAAAAAATGGTTATAGTATTGTTCCGGACCGGTTCTGGCTACGGTTTCGATTCCCGATTTAACCAGTTCAGCCGATCGCCGGAAAATTGCCTCCCGCCGTCGAAAATCTATTTCGCCGGAGGACTGCCGGACCGCCGGCCGGCTGTCGAAAAAGTTGTCGAACTGCTACCGGAGCTCTGCCGGAGCACCACACTTTTTTGCTGCACACATTTTTTTACTGCACACACTTTGCTGCACACGAACTTTTGCTGCACACAACATTTATGTGCAATACATTGTAGGGGTAATATTGTAATATCACTATATATTTTTGTAATTAGTATGTAATTTTTAATCTTTTATTATTTTACGTTAATAAATTTTTTCAGTTACTTTTATTATTTTTTTAATTAATTTTTTTTTATGATTTCTCTTTATATTATTTTTTATTTTAATTCGCATTTTTATTATTATTAGTAATGTTTAATTTTTTATTTTTTAACGTTACTAAATTTTTTTCATGATTAAATTTATAAAAAATTTTAAATTCCAATGATGTGACGTCACCTAAATTAATTTTAATAATTACTAATTAATATTTAGTGATAAATACATAAATTTTCTTAAGATTTGAATATTTATATGATTAGATCAAATAAAAATCAAATAAAAATCTTATTTATAAACATTTAAAAAAAATTATCCCTCTCCACCTATATAATAAGACTCTTTATTAATTAGTTCACATAAATTATTTACCAAGACGTACAAAAACAATCTTAACTTTTCAAAGAAAAATTTTCATTTCTTTTGTTATTTTTATTTTATTTATTGATTATTTTGTTGTTCCTTTTATATTTTTTAAATTCTCTTCTTTTTTTATTTAAACTTTTTTATTAATTTTTTTTAATTTTTTCATGTGAATTTTTATGCAAATAATATACAATGTACCTATAAATAAAACTCTTTATTCATTCAATATACATATATACGTAAAGAGCAAAAGTTTTCTTCTAAGTTCCATTAAAGTTATGAAGAAAGGTATCCATTTTTTTTTTAAGTTTCTAATGATAAATTTTATGGATATTCTTTTATATTCCCTCCGTCCCAGGCTAAGAGGATCATTTTTCCATTTTGGTAGTCCCACCCAAAGAGTCTCATTTTCTTTTTTATACACATGGGACCCATATACCCCTCTAATACAATTAAATGTTGGGACCCACACTCTTACTAATACAACTACCCACTACACATTAAATAATAATACTCCTTAATCTACGTACCAAAAAGCAAATGGTCCTCTTAATGAGGGACGGAGGGAGTATTTTTCAAACTTACTTTTAATTATTTATTTTTTTAAATTTATTTTAATTCTATTCTCTTTTAAATTTTTTATTATATTTTAATCATTTTATTTTTTTACGTTATTAATTTTTTTTCAAGGTTAACATAATTTTTTAAACTAATTTTATAAATTTTTTTATTTTATCAAAATGATTTATATTAATTTTTTTTATCATTTATTAATTAACTTTATTTAAATTTTTTTTGATTAATTAAATTTTACAACAACATAACAAAATTCGAAAATCAATATAAGATTTTTTTTAAATTTTTTTAGTAAATTAATTTAACAACGAAATTAAGCTTTTACCACGCAAGCAAATTCACATTTGAGAGTATATAAATTGAATTTTAATTTTCAATTTAAATTATAGTATTAGATTATAATTGAATAGATAGTTATTTTAAACTTGAATTATATTTTAAAATTATTGAATAAATAGTTATATTTAACTTGAATTATATTTTTTAAAATTAAAACGTTAAAACCTGTGTAATACACGGGATCCATACTAATATATATATATATATATATAACACATAGTATCACGACTCATTTTAATAATGTAATTATTATATAAATAAAATATGTTTATATTTAGTTAAAGTATGTCTTTATAATATTTTATAATTATACTTTAATATATAATAGGTTAATTAAAAAAAACCAAGAACTTCACTCTTATTGAAAAATTTGAAATATATTCCCACTTTTGAAAAATTAAAAAAAAAAAAACCAACTTTAAGTACTGTTGCAAAAAGTGGTGTTCTTTTTTGCACTTTCTCAAAAGTGAAGATTAATTTACAATAAAAGTAAATTTCGTGTTTTTTTAACTAACCCATGTGTATGCACTTAAATTTTATTGCCTATTAAAGGTAAATATGTGATAAATTAATGCAACAATTATCAATTAATTATTTATTTATTAAGGGATTTAAATAAATCTATTCCTAAAATAAATGAGTAAATAATTGATAATTAGGCCAGATCCAGTCAAATAAGTCTGACTTAAAGCCTAAGCAAGTGAAAGGCACAAGCCCGCAGAATTAGGTCAAATCAGCCCTGGACCAATCAGACTGCGAGTTATATATGGGGCGTCCTCACCCTTCACCTATATAAGGAGCCCTCCTCCATTCATTCCAGACACACTAAAATATCTGAAGACAAAAGCTCTAATGAGATCAAGAATACGAGCAGTGCTCCCTTGAGATCTTCAAGCATCTTCAAGCCAAGAATGACCTCCAATCCGAGATCAAGGTCCCAAGCCCCTCCGATCCGGCGTTCTTCAAGTCAAGCAAAGATCAGAGATCAAGATCAAGCGAAGGTCAAGATCCAAGTCAAGTGAAGATCAAGATCAAGCGAAGGTCAAGATCCAAGTCAAGTGAAGATCCAAATCAAGCGAAGATCAAGATCCAAGTTAAGTGAAGATCAAGATCTAAGTGAAGATACAAGTCAAGTGAAGATCAAAATTCAAGTTCAAGATCTTCAAGTCAAGAACACTCAAGACCTTCAAGTCAAGTTCAAGTTATATTCAAGTCAAGAACAACAGCCGATCAAAGATCAAGGTGCTAAGCTTCTTTGATCCGACGTTCTTCATATCAAGCACGTTTAATCCAAATAAAGGCTCGATGCTTCTGGATTAACGTTATAAGATCCCAAATTCGAGTTCGGACAAGCTTCAACTGAAGATCCGACTCAACACACACAGAGTCAACACGGTCAACACAACAAGTCAAGTTAAGGCCAAATTGGTTCGAGAGAAGAATCAGATGATAGATAGAGATTGTTTCCTAAATTATCAAGTTTAATCCTTTGGGTTATTATTGTAATTCTTTTGTGTTTATTTTATTATAAATACAAATTTTGTTGTTACAAATTTTGGCACGCCCAGTGAGACAGTCTCTATCTCTCATCTCTTCTCTCTACAAGCTCGAAGATACAAAGCATGACTCCTCACAGGATTGCAATAAGAAGACCTTCTACCTTGAAGCATTTAGAGCTGCAAACTGAAGAGATTCAAAAGATAACTCCACTCAAGATTGCGATACGAAGGCCTGCTGCATCAAAGCCTCCAGAGTTGCAAACTAAATAAGTTGGAGTCGGTACAAGAAGTATTCTCAAAGGCTCCATAGAGGCAAACCATATGGTGGGAATTATTCTCAATAAGCCATTGCAGGGCAATAAAGATGGTGATGATGACTCTGATTGCTCAACTCCTCGCTCCACGCCAAACTCACCACCTGTCTCAACTGAAGCTGCAGTGATGATGACAAATGTTATAACCATTGAGGATCAACTCGCAAGTATGATGAGAGCCATTGAAGAACTCAACAAACATATGGAAGCTCAAGATTTAAAGATCTCCCAACTTATGAAGAAAATGGATAATGCTGAGACAAGTCATGCAAATAAGAAATAAGTCGAGGATGAACACGAGGAGGAGGACTCTGCAAAACATCATCCATCTGAAGAAAAGCTAGCTGAGGATAAGATACAAGTCTCAACTGACTGAACGCTTCCAATCAATCAACTAAAGAACATCGTCATAGAGACAATAAAAGATAATTTTGAAGGGAACTCCAAATCTTTTTCAACCTATGCCAAGCTATATACAAAGAGGATTGACAACTTGAGGATGCCAACTGATTATCAACCTCCCAAGTTTCAACAATTCGACGGCGTGCCAAAATTTGTAATAACTAAATTTGTATTTATAATGAAATAAATACAAATGAATTAAAATAATAATCCAGCTGGATTGAACTTGAGAATATAGGGAAACAATCTCTATCTATCCTCTGATTCTTCTCTCGAACCAATTTGGCTTTGACTTCGACTTGTGTGTGTTGATTGCGCTGACTATGTTGACTGCGTATGTCGAGTTGAGCTAGATCTTCGAACAAAGCTTGTCTGAGCTCGAGTGTGTAGTCTTGAACGTTGATCTGGAGGCGTTGAACCTTTGTTCGGATTGAACGTTGACTTAAATTTGTTGTGAAGTATGCCGCTCAATTTGGTAGAACGTTGACTTCATGGATAATAAATTTGATTTGAAGAACGCAGGATCGAAGAGGCTTAGCACCTTGATCTTTGATCTGCTGTTGTTCTTGACTTGAATATAACTTGAACTTGACTTGAAGGTCTTGAGTGTTCTTGACTTGAAGATCTTGAACTTGGATCTTGATCTTCACTTGACTTGTATCTTCACTTAGATCTTGATCTTCACTTAACTTGGATCTTGATCTTCGCTTGACTTGGATCTTGGCCTTCGCTTGATCTTGATCTTCACTTGACTTGGATCTTGACCGTCTCTACCTCTCATCTCTTCTCTCTACAAGCTCGAAGATATAAAATGACTCCTGTCAAGATTACTATAGGAAGGACTACTGCTTCTAAGCTCTCAGAGTCATTAAATGAATATGTTGCTGTTGTTACGAGGAGCATGTCAGAGAAAGCTCATTTGGAAGTCTCATCTGGATCCAACCCCTGAGGAGGCTTGGAGAAAACAACTACCTATGAAAGAGGATAGTAATGAAGATTTCGCATCTTCAAGCTCTTCATCTGACTCAGTTGCAGCTCCAGTAATGATGGCAGGCGCCACGACTATTGAGGAACAACTGGCAAACATGATGAAAGCTATCGAAGGGCTCACAAAACACACATTAAAAGACCTGAAGACACAAACGCTCTGAAGAGATCAAGAACACGAGCAGTTCTCCCTTGAAATCTTCAAGCATCTTCAAGTCAAGAACGACAAGTGATTCGGGATTAAGGTGCGGAGCCCCCCAAATCAAGCGTTCTTCATAAACTAAGTTCTTCGGTGTTCTTCGCGCCAAGAACGGCATACGACCTGGGATTAAGGTACTAAGCCCCCCAGGTCGAGTGTTCTTCAGATCAAGCACGTTTAATCCAAACAAAGGCTCGACGCTTCTGGATTAACGTTATAAGATCCCAAATTCGAGTTCGGACAAGCTTCAACTGAAGATCCGACTCAACACACACACAGTCAGTGCAGTCAACGCGCTCAACACAATAAGTCAAGTCAAGGCCAAATTGGTTCGAAAGAAGAATCAGAGGATAGATAAAGATTATTTCCTAAATTATCAAGTTTAATTCTTTGGATTATTATTGTAATTCTTTTGTGTTTATTTTATTATAAATACAAATTTTGTTGTTACACCATGTACTCCCTCCGTCCCGGAAAAGATTGTGCCCCTCTTTTCGGCACGGAGATTAAGAAAGTGATGACTTTTAGGGGTATAATGGTATTTTATTGTAATAAATAAAAGATAAAGTATGTTAGGTAGAGATATTTTTTTGTAAATAAAGTGCATGGGGAAGAGTGATTGTTTTTTACTTTTTGCTTTTTTTGGAATGTGCAAACTTTTGTGGGACAGCCCAAAATGGAAAGTGTACCATCTGAAAGGAGACGGAGGGAGTATAATTTATCATACTTAAAAAAATATACTTTAATTAACAAAAATCATACTTCATTTAATATGTAATACTTTAACACGTATCACATGAACACCATCTCACAAGAGATTTTGTCAGAAACTCTCTTAATTACAAAATTTGAAATTGTAAAGATAACTATACTCTTAAAATATTTTAAATTTTAAAAATAAATATTAAAAATTAAAAGTAAATATAGTAGAACATAAAATATTGGTGGAGTTCACATAATTGTTGACACGAGTTTTCCGAATTAGGTAAACATTCAGATAAAGAATTTATATGCAACTAGGTAGTCAGTGTTTTTATTCATTCATGGAGGTGTCATTGCCCTATAATTTAATGCTTGCCACTAGAAACTTACTTATTTAAAACATATATATTCGTCATTATTCGACATCGTATGCAAAGATTAACCCATATTATTAATATTCCACCTAATTTAATTGAAAGCGTACCACATAGGACAAATTTAAAAGAGTGTATATTAGGTGCACCCGGGTGCACCTTGCACTCATATTTGTATAATTTTTTATTCTATTTTGTATACATGTTATTCTCTTTTGTATACGTGTTTTGTGATAATTGTATATTTTTTTCACACTAAGTTTTTCATTAAAAAAACAAGCATTCATATGTGTATAACTTTTTATTCAATAGTGTATACATGTATTTTAATAATTGTACATTTTTTACACTCAATTTTTTATTAAAAAAATTAACAATTAAATTGTATACATTTTTACTCATAATTGTATATGTTTTTGCTTATATTTGTACGTGGGTGCACACGAAGCTTCGTGTGCACCCGGGTGCACACTATATTTAACCAATTTAAAATATACGAACGCGCACCCACAATTTTTGGGATACTCATCCTGATTTTAAGGGAGTTTGGACATTTAAACATAAATATAGGAACACTCGAGTGAAATTGCGTTTAGAATTGATGAAATAATTTATTATATCCCTGTCGCTTTTTATAAAATATATTATCACTTATTATTTATCTTGTTATGTGAATTTAGTTTTCTCCCTCTCTCATATGTTTTAGTGAAGCAAATTCATAAAAAAATAATTAATTAGAAAAATATTATTTATAGCTAGGCATACATCCATGTATACAACCTCTCTGGCTTAGGATGGTATCTTTGTCGAGGGGAATTTTCTCACATGATTTTGTTTTGAAGCATCTTACTATCCACAATATATACCTATTGTGGAACATTTGATTGGGTTTAGGGTGAATCTTGAAACTAATTACTACTCCATCCGTTCCAAAATTAATTGCACACTTTCCACATTTATCTGTCCCAAAATAGATTGCACCTTCCAAAAATAGCAAAAACAAATTACCAATTTATCCTCCACTTTTTAAACATTTATAAAAATGCATGGACAATTTTAAACCTAAACCAAAATGCATGGACAATTTTACCCCTCAAAGTTGAGTTGAAAAGTCAATAAAGTAACATTTCTTAAACTCCGTATCTACAGTAACGGTGCAATCAATTTTGGGACGGAGGGAGTATATAGTATAGTAAAATTTAGTGGATTTTGAAAACTTAGTCCACCTTTTAATACTTAAAAAAATTCTATCCCATTAATTATAGATAGAGTTTAATATTAAAATTCTCTCATATAAATTTATTTTATTTAAAATAATTTAAAAAAATTAGTTTCTTCAAAATTGTCTCATAACTTTTAAATTTTCATACAAATTTATTCTACTTAAAATATTTAATTTTTTTAATTACATTATATAGGATAAAACTGAATCGATACTTTTATAAAGTTATAAAACGAAATTAGTGAAAAATATATACGTACTTGTACTATCTTTTATACACCTTAAAAGAATCTTAATTTTCACACAAATAATACATGCATTAGGATGGATGAAGTATACAATAATTCGAAAATTTAAATTATCAAAAGAGAATTAGAAAAAATGTGAGATCTTTTCAATTATAAAAAAAATAAATTAATGTGTGATTATATTCAAACCACAAGATATAAAATATACTTGATTTTAATCAAAATCATAGGAATAAAAATAAATTATATTTGGCATCAAACTAGAAGAATTTTAAGATTCACCGAAGGATAAGAAGATGGAAGCAACGGTGGTAAGTTAGGTGATGTTTGGCTTGGGGTTATGTGGGGTTTGAAAACCATGAATAGTGTGTTCTATGTTTGTTTTGAGTTTTGAGTACGGTAGGTTTTAACTTTATGTCAAATCAATATATTAATTTATTTAAAAAGTTAAATGAGAGAGGAGAGATAAAGTGAGAAAGTGTATTAATTGAGGAGAGAGCGGATGTAATAAAAATATATAGGGATGATTTTTAAAATTTGAATGTGGATTTTGAAAACCAAAACCTAGATTTAAAAACTGTAAACAAACATTGCCTTAAGTAGTGAATATAAGGGGTGATTCGGTTCATAAATGGCGGTAGTACTATTCGGTTCATAAGGGGCGACAAGAATTTTTTTTAAAACTATTTTGAGAGTAAAATCAAATTTTACTATGTTAGAATTTTTATTATCAATAATTAATTAAAACTAAATATGATTGGTAAATTGGTGCAGCCAAGCACATATAAGTGTTGTGGTTCCATACTCAATCTAATATGTTGGAACAAGAGATAACACGTGCTCACCACCTCCCAACTTGCACAAGACCCCACATCTAATTCTAAACCCTAATTTCTTTGGAGACTCATTAAAACACACACTCACACACCATTTGATTATTGATATACATACATAATACATACATATATAGTGAGAGTGAGAGTGAGAGAGAGAAAATCAGTGGTGTATAGAGAGAGACAAAAGAGTTCTATAAAATATGGAAGAAACTTCAGCTCCCCAAATCAATACCATCAAAACAAAGGGAAGAAAAGACATCCTTCATTTTTAGCTACTTTACATTTTCTCTCTGCTATATGAGTGAGTTCATAGTATTTTATTACAACCATTAATATATACTATATACCCATGATTTCTTTCAATTATCTATTCCCTTCTTTCTCTCTCATCTCCTTTGTTCATCATACTTGATTCTCTATAACTTTTTTCTCTCTTTTCTTTTCTTATTATTTGTCTTAGCTCTCTTCATCATTAGATCACTAGTATAATTATCATAGTTTTTTTAATTTTTTTTTTAATTTTTACGTGTATCTCATCTTCTTCTTCTTCTCTCTCTATAATACTCTAATTATATCCTTGCTTGGTTCCACGAACTTCATACCTAATTTTCTTGAATATTTTTATAAAGAATATTTTATTGGTTTCTTAAATTTTTTCTAGGGTTCAAGAAAATCAAGACTAGGTTTTGATTTCTGAATTTTCTTTTCTTTTTCTTAGTATTAGAAAGTTTAGCATAGATCAACATAATTAATCTTACGATTCTCATCAGGGTTTTATAAATTCAAAGAAGTAGAGAGAGATTTTAGGGTTTGACATCAAGATCAAGTGTTTTGTTTTCTCTCTGATCAGAATCGAACCGGTCAACAAAAACCCGCAGTTCTGGCGAACCGGTGGTGGGCTGGCGTTCATGGCGGTTTGCCGGGTACTGAACCGGCATCCCTAATGAGCAACAAGCCGGAAATGGAGCTATCCATCAACGAGAAGAGCGGCGGAGGAAGCAGCAGCCGCGGCGACGACGACGACGACCGAGACGGCGGAGGCGACGAGCCGAAAGAAGGCGCCGTAGAAGTGGTCAACCGGCGACCAAGAGGCAGACCCGCCGGTTCAAAGAACAAACCCAAACCGCCGATTTTCGTGACCCGGGATAGCCCTAACGCCCTACGCAGCCACGTGATGGAAATCGCCGGCGGCACCGACGTGGCGGAGAGCATAGCTCAGTTCGCCCGCCGCCGCCAGCGCGGTGTCTGTGTCCTCAGCGGCAGCGGCTCCGTCGCCAACGTCACCATACGCCAACCGGCCGCCCCCGGCGCCGCGGTCGTGTTACAAGGCCGGTTCGACATTCTTTCCTTAACCGGGGCGTTTCTTCCCGGTCCATCTCCGCCGGGAGCAACCGGATTAACGGTTTATCTGGCCGGTGGCCAGGGTCAGGTGGTCGGCGGCAGTGTGGTGGGGCCACTGGTGGCGGCAGGGCCGGTTATGGTGATTGCAGCCACTTTTGCTAATGCAACTTATGAAAGATTGCCCCTTGAGGAGGAGGAAGAGGCGGGTGGCTCGGCTCAAGGAGTTTCCGGTGGCGGCGGAGGGGCCGACTCGCCCCCTGGAATGGGACATCCGGCGCACCATGGGATGGCTGACCCCTCATCTTTGCCTATTTACAATTTGACCCCAAATTTGTTGGCAAATGGAGGAAATTTGAATCATGATGCATATGCTTGGTCTCATCCAAGACCATCATATTGAAGGTAAAGAGAATTATTATTATATATCATGTGTGTGTGTTTGTTTAATAATATTTAGGACAACTCTAATTATATTTTCTTGGATATTTCTCTATGTATTATTTTTAAAATTTCAGTTTTATTTTGGTTCTATTTGCTATAATAAAACTATGGTTTGCAATTGTGCATGTTTTAATTTCCTTTTTAATTCTGTCTACTTGCATTAACAATGAGCTATACTCCATTCCAATTTGATGCTTTATTATATATTATGTGCATTTGAAATAATACTATAATATGATTCCATACATAAATATTGTAGCTTAATGATTTCAAGATTATTGAATAGGAGTATATAATAATGGGGAAAGGAAGATGATTAAACGAGTACTACTTTTTATTTCTTGAGTGGTTTTAAATCAATAGAACAACTTGAGTTAATGCTTAATTAATTATTTATTTATTTAATTTGTCGTTTTTGACCTAGATTTCACCATGTGACCCACCCCAGCTATCGGCAGAAGTGCATCATTTTATATATAAATGCTTTTCTTGAATTTATACAAGATCATGAATTTGATGAAAATCTCATGATGAACCCCAATTTTTGAATTATTATTTTATATATAAACATGCTGTCTTAAATATTGAAATATTAATTTCTGTCTCTAAATATCGGATCTACACATACATATATAAAATTGCAGCTCACTGTCCTTCAATTCTGATCTCTTGTTATTATATAATATATATCTATAATAATTAATTAATGGAATCGTATTGTTAATTAATCAGTTATCTAACTTTAAACCAGTAAAGAAATGCAAATAACTGGACAGCTGATATAGACCTAGCTATCTCTCACCATAATATAATAAGTATGTATGTATACAGAGTTTAAAATAAAAAATAATTTCATACAAATTTATTTTATTTTATTCAAAATAGTAACAATAAATTAGTTTCTCCGAAATGGTCCTATAACTTTAAAATTCTCACTAAAATGATCCTTCTTATTTAAAAATGTTTAATTTTTTTAATTTTATGGGATGAGACTGAATTTGTGTCTTTACAAAATTTATGAGACGAAATTGATAAAAAAATGTTGTTTTGGACGAAATCAAAACAAAACTGAAAAGTTTGGGACAAAATTGAATGTCCTAACTATTTTAGAATTTTTTCGAAAATATGGGAATGTTTTAAACTCTACATAAATATATGTATGTGTATGATGTTCCAAAATCATTCACTCTAAATATTATTGTGCTAAATATATAAAATGATGAGTACATGATGATTATTGTGAATTTTTGCATTATTATAAGAAGAGTGGATGGTTTTGCATTATTTGGCTAATTAATTAGTAATATATGGTTACGAATTAAGGGTAAAAAAAAGCATTGTACTTTGTAGATAGTTTTTTATATAAATTGAAGGGTCTTGAACAACAAACATTAATTAATACAAAAATCACTTTCTGTACAATGCTACATTAATTATTAAAAAGGAGCTAGATATTGAAGCTTACACATTAATTTATATTATCCCCAAACACACTGTAAGGAACAAAGCTTTTTTACAATCATAAATTATGATGGCAAAATCATCTACTACGTGCAAATTGGATGCAATTATTTTTATTTCAAATAATGTATTTGTGCCTATAAATATTAGTTGCAAAAGTATTTGAGAATTTTACATGAGCATTATAATCAAAATTTTACAGTTCCTCCATCTATCCGTCTTAAAAGGTAGGAGTATCGTTTACAGTGGCGGATGTACCAAGGTGGTAGGGGGCACTGGCTCCCCTGAACTTCTAAAAATTACTAGTATAGATATATAAATTTTCTTGAAATACCTTTGTGTCCAGGTGGTGAAGTGAGGATGTTTTAGTTTTAAAGGTCCCGTGTTCAATTCATGCAACACTGTTATTTTTTCCCCTCTTCCATTTCTTTTGTTTATTTATTTTCCCTCTAAATAACATATTTATTTAATAATTTTAATGACTTTAGTTTCAAAATTGTTACTCTTACATAATACAATTAAAAATACTAAAACATCTTTAGAAAAATATTAGTAAAAGTTGGTAAATAAAATAATTCTTCTTAAATTTGTAGAACAAAAAACACGAACTATTGTATGAGAAAAGTTGGGCACCCCTCGACGGAAATCCTGCGTCCGACACTGATCGTTTACATTTCTTTTCAAAATAGTAAGTATTTTTATTTGGAGTTATATAACTGGATTTTATTTAAAAAATAAGGAATGTAATTATAAATATAATTGTTTGAGCAACTATTTTTTATAGTCACAAAAGAATTGATCCAATAATGATTGGACTATTTATATGATATCAGAATTATATATCCTATTTAAAGTGATCTTAAGAATAAAACTTAATATAGATGTGTAGTGCTTTCGTGTTGATTATTTATTTAATTAATATATTTAGGAATTAGATTCGCTAGCGTCCAAGTACTTAGTGTTTTGCACTACGTCATATATTTTTTTGATACTGTTTATGAGATATATCCTAAATAAATAGAATATTTATATTTAATGAATTAATGAAATCACTCTTGAGGATATGTCAGTTTAGTAGTTGATGGAATTCCGTACGAAACATTAAAAAATCTCAGTAAAAAAATGTTGATACTATGAGAATCGTAATTTTACATTGTGAATCTTTTTGTAATACTTTAAACAAAACATTAGTTATCTTCCTTAAATTTAATTATTATGATGTTTTGAGTGGGGCCTCAACAACAAATTAACTAACGAATTCTTAAAATTGGGTCTTCCAATTTATAATGTGTAGTTGACAGTTGTATTAATATATTTAATTGATTTATTTTATTTTAAATATTTAATATTTTATATTATTATTTATTAATTAAGATAGTCATATATTTTATTAATAGAAGAATTTTTAATTAAACTAAAACACAAAAAAAATAATTTAAAAGAATAAAAATTAAAATTCGTGATAAAAATAGAAATTCGCGATTCAATTAATAAAAATAAGAGAAGGTCATGTAATTGGGCAAAAATTGAAATAATTCGTTAGTTATAGGGCAAAATTGAACCACTTATCTTTTTTAGGGCAAAAATCGAAGTTTTGATTAGTTATAGGGCAAAAAATGATTTAACTCTAGTGTAAAAAAAATCAAAATTGTCACGTCGGATTGACTAGCCGGAAACTCCCAAATTGAAGCATGACGTGGCGAATTTCGGCGAAATTTGCATTTTCCGGCAAAAATCGGGCAAAAATTAAAATTTTTCGTTAGTTACAGGACAAAATTAAATCACTTATATTTTTTAGGGCAAAAATCGAAGTTTTGCTTAGTTATAGGGCAAAAAATGAATTTAACCCATTAAAATAACATCAACCAACTTTCAAAATAAATATGATGGTAATATTGATTAATGTAATATATATTAATACTACAAATAATTATTAAAACATTAATTAATTAATTAATTATATTATTTATTTAAGATAAATATTAAAATTTTCATAATTAAATTAAAAAATTCTTATAAATTTTAAATTCTCAATCTATAAATAAACTTAGCGCTTATTGCTCGACACAGACTCTAGCGCTATATTAACAAATAATTATTAAAACATTAATTAATTAATTAATTTTATTATTTATTTAAGATAAATATTAAAATTTACATAATTAAATTAAAAAATTCTTATAAATTTTAAATTCTCAAGCTATAAATGATATCTAAATATATTATTTATTTATAGATAAAAAATAAGTTAATTTGCATTAAAATAAATAACATTCTCCTAATTTCACAATTTAATTCTCTTGTTAGAAAATACATAATCTTTATATTTTTCTTAATTCAATCATAAACTTTATTTTTATCAATTAAATACACGATTTTTTTTAATTAATCATCAACTTTCCTTTATATATATATATATATATATATATATATATATATATATATATATATATATATATATATATATATATATATATATATATATATATTATATATATACTAATTACGAATACGTTGCTATAAATAACTTTTTAAAAGTATGAATTGTTGTAATGTGGTTAAATTTCGTATATTTTTTATTTTTTGTTTTAATATTACATATATAATCTTTCTACTTTTATTTATTTATTATTATTATTATTATTATTATTATTATTATTATTCAGGTATATATATTTAAATCATGTATATCTATAAATTAAAATCACCTCTAATCATATTTTTTTATTGGTTAAGGAATAGATAATCAATAAAATATATCCAACTTATTAATATTATTATTCATGTACATCTTCAAATTAAATACCACATTTAATCATATTTTTTATTGAAAATAGATAATTAAGTCAATCAATAAAAATATATCCAACTAATAATTTATCTTTTATTTTTATTCTTTCTTGGTTACAAATACATAATTAAACCAATCAATAAAAGCATATATATCTTAAAAAAAACTATATAAATAGAGCAAATATTAATTAATATACATAAACCACGCATACTAATTCTTTAGAGCTATTCATGTTTATCTTCAAATTAATTACCAACTTTAATCATATTTTTTATTAGTTAGAATAGTACTTTTATTTATTATTATTATTATTATTATTATTATTATTATTATTATTATTATTATTATTATTATTATTCATGTATATTTTTAAATTATGTATATCTATAAAATTAAATACCATATTTAATTATATTTTTTTGATTGGTTATAATAATTCATCCGCGTATTATGCGGGAATCTGTACTCATATATATATATAATCTTAAAAATTTTATTATTTAATTACAAATTCTATTAAAAAATATATGACTATATTATTTAATAAAAATCAAGACACATTAAATTATAACAATTCATACAACTCATTACCGTTTAAAATTAAAGTGACTCTATTCTCATAATTATTTTGATTTTAAAATTAACATTACTATATACATCACAATATATTCAATTATTCAAAGTAAATAAATTCATAATAAATATTAAAAGAATAATAATTTCTTTAAAAAATCTCTATTCTCATTATTATTTTGATTTTAAAATTAATATTACTATATACAATACAGTATATTTAATTATTTAAATTTAAATAAATTGATAATAAATATTAAAAAATAATAATTTCTTAAAAAAAAGAAGTAACTCTGTTCTTATAATTATTTTAATTTTAAAATTAATATTATTATATACAACAATACAATATATTCAATTATTTAAGTTTAAATAAATTCACAATACATATTAAAAGAATAATAATTTCCTAAAAAAACATGTAAGTTTAACCTTTTGTTTTATATAATTAAATTAAATAGCATAATGTACATGTGTAACGAGCAAGTACAATTTTAATAATTTTTTTAAATTGTAAATTGTAACGAACAAATTTCATCACAAAATTCGTCACGAATGAGACCCTTTACATTGTGACCACATTTTTCCATCACTAATTAAAAAAATAAAAATAAAATCTTTTTGTGACGGAAAAAAGTCCGTCACAAATGCCGTCACAAATATCAGAAATGCCGAAATTTTAAACAGTTAACTATTAACCGTCACTATTTTCAAAATGCCATCATAAAGTCCGTCACAATTGTGACGGTAAATTTTTCGTCACAAAAATCCGTTACTTTCAAGCAACTTTTTTGTAATGTAAAAGAAACACTTTAACACACGTGTCATCAGCATAAGTGTGGAGACGTTATGGATTTATAATTATATAAATTAATAAAGTTTCCTAATGGAACCATAATTTACTAAGCCACCAATTTCACCTCATTTATAATTTGACTTAAAAGACATTAATTCTTAATGTCACGGAATAAATTTCGTGAAACGTATTAATTAAAAGTTATATTTAATTAATAAAAAATAATATTTTAATTAAAAGTAATATTCAATTAATAAAAAAATAAAAATGATGTAATGTAATATTTTATAAATAATTTATAGTGAAAATAAAAATTGACAATATTTTTAAGGAAAAGTAATAAATTCTTAATAAAAAGTAATACTATGTACTTAAGAAATTTAAAATGATTTCACCGTAAATTACTTGATGAACTTAAGTAATTAATTAGCTTAATTAATCGGGTACACGTAAGTTTAGGTCTAAGATATTGATTAACTTATAATAAACTAATTAATATGATAAATTAGATATGAGACATAGTGAAATTATGAATAACTATTTCAATTCGTGTTTCATTTCAAAATTTTACTTAATATGAAGTAAATATACACAATTTTTTTTTGGAAAATATAAACCCTTTAAGGTAATTAGGGTCTAGAATTTCTCCCCCTTTAAGCCTAAACGACTAGTGAAGAGTAGCTAAACGACAAAACAAAAAAGTAACAAGAAGTTTGGGAATTTAATAGTATTAATTTTCAAGACATTGCATTTTCAATTTTATATTTTTTAACTTAATTAGTATACTCATATATGCTTAATTAGAATTTGAGATTAAATCTTATGATTTTATCATCGTTTATGTTCACCTGATCTTTTAGCTAAATCTGTCGCATATCTGCATATTGTACACAAAACTAACTCTATATATTATGCATATGTCTTGTTGAAATTTAATCGATAATAATTAATTAGAAATCAATATTATTTAAACGATTGAATTTCCAATCTAATTATTCGTCTCACAAGCCGGTAATAAACTTGTATAGAAGTTGGTTCTTGTTATTGCCCTAATAGTTTTTCTAAATAAGGAAGAGTTGAGTACCCTTTATATTATACTCAATTTTGCTGTTATAAAATATATATATTAAGCTTTCCCTAAACTCATCTATTTATTTAAATAAAAAGAATTTTTAAATCAAAGGTGACAAAGTGGGCCCTATTACACATGAATTCACGTGTTAGGGTTAATTAATCTCAATTAATAATGGTAATTAGCAGCTTTCCGGCACAAAACACTATTGAATATGCCCTCATATTAACATAATTAACACGAATAATTACTACCTTATATAAACCTTAGTTTAAGGCCAAATAATTAATATTAATACATGTCAAAATCTCTCATTACTTTACTATTTTAGCTATGTGTAAGTAACACCCTCATATTATTCTTATAATTTATTTGTATTTTTTTTATAGGAGTTTTATCTTCAAAATAATTTATTTTATGTTTACGGATAATGTCTTATCATAAACTTTTAAGCGTTATTACAATATAGTTTTCTTATAGTTAATACTCTTTATCTATACAATATTTTTTTTATACATCATTAAAATATGATTATTATATAATTAAAATATAATTATTGAGAGTTAAAATATATGAAATGATTCTTTGTAACTTTTGTACACATTTGGCTTTCCAAATGTCAGATATATGCAAACTCTACCTTGCAAACACTAAATAGCCAACTAAAAAAGTCTACCATCATCTTGAAAGAGAATCCACTAACCCCCTCTAATTAATTAGTTAATGAAATTAAGACCACCCATTATCGCCGAAACATTAATAATTATTCGTCCTAATTTATAATAAAGTAATCTTGTGGGGACTAGTTTCGAATTATTTACTATTATTTTATGTTTGTAGGGATAATTAGTTTAGAACCCTACAAATATTTTGTGCTTTTCTTTTAGTCCATGCTGATGATAAGAAAGATACAATGTCTTTATCGTGGAGTACATCTCATTTTTGGTTTAATACAATGAACATAACACACTTAGCCTAATTATTGACTTTTTTTTTCAAACAGTGAAATTTAATGTTAACATCTAACTATTATTTTTTAAAAAAATTGGAATTGTTATGTCTATTCGAATACATATACATTGTTTAAATACTTTTGTTTGTGTCAATTTTATTTAGAAAAGAAGAAGGAATATTTCGAATAGGAATTAAAAAAAAAAAAACCGTAATTATAGTTAAATTAGCAAACAGAAATTTCAAAAAAAAAAAAAAAACCATGACATTAGAATTAGAATTTTAAAAAATCATTGTAGTTATAAGATAGAATTTTCGATCTTTTTCAAAATGAATTTTAAAATAAAATAAGAAAAAAAATAAAATTTGCACCAGCCGGGAATCGAACCCGGGTCTGTACCGTGGCAGGGTACTATTCTACCACTAGACCACTGGTGCCTTTTGGTACAAGACATTTTTTATAATATTTAAATAAGTTTCTACTTAAATGGGTCAGATTGGTCTATTTATTAATTACTTATTTATTTTCTTAACCTTGGATAGGGTTGGAACTTAGTTCATTAATTAATAATAAAAAAACACTTAAATTAATTAATATTACGATAATTTCATAATTTATAGATCATACAAAGAAAAAAAAAGGAAAAGAATTTTTTTTTATATGTATGTTCGATCATGAAATTTGTACATAGCCTACCAAATTATTACCTTGACCAAAATCTGTAATCAGCTCCAAATAAATTAAGTTGATTTATAATCAATTAAAAATAATCTGTCATGCTAGTTTAGAATCAAGATTCAAGGCCCACATAATTTTAAATTTTAAGCACATGTTTTGATTAGTAACTTTGTAAATAGTTTCGGATTGGGCCTGGCCGGATATCTGATTCAAGGCCCAATAACTTGGGCCTGATTAATCATAAATTTACTTAAATTTTGTAATGTTGGAGTATTTCCCTTTCATATCTAATCCCTAAACCGACTAATTCAGAAGGGATATTAGAAACCATAGTCCACTAGTGGGGATCCAACCCTACTTTATTCATATTAATCAAAATATATATTCATAATTATTTGATTATATAAAATCGATATTAAATTTGCAGCCATCAAATGTAACACTATTCTGATGAAGATTTTATGAAGAATCTAGACACTAAATATTGGGTGATGCCAAACAATTGAAAGTTTCAAGTAAATTTGTCAAAAAAATTATTATGGTGGATAAAAATATAAGGCCCAAATTAATTTTAATATTACCGTAGTCCATTAAGAAAATATTCAGACCTTTATAGCCCATTAATGACAATATAGGTTGCCCATAGGAGATATTTAGGAACATATAAAAAAACATTTAAAATGTATATTTTTAAATAATCAATTTTATTTCCTAATAGGTCAAACAGTTAATAAGTAGAAACACACCATCTCTCTTCATTTATTTAATTTTTATTTTTTTAGAAAATGAGATATTTTATATTTAATTTAGTAAATATCATCACTTAATCAACTATGTTTGGAGCGGATCAATCAAAATTTGAAGATGTGTTGTCAAGACAGATTTAAACTGAGAATAAAACAACACAGCAGACATAATAATTAGGTCAAGTCTCGAGTGATATCTTGACTGAATAATCAAGATTCCAAAATAAACCAATAATTTTTTAATAAAAATTTTATATAAAAACATTAATCTTATATCCTGATAATCAACCCCTTCATAAATTGGAGGTCTTTGCCAATATATCATCCTTTCAACCTAAATTCACTTTCAAGGAGCAATAGATTAATTGTGTTTGCATTGTAGCCACCACCACTATATGGTTTTGTTAATTACTCTTTTGGCTCCACTTTAATAATTTAATGACTTATAATTCCACCTAAGTTTTATAAATTATGACACACACTATATTTTGTTTGATCTCACAAGATAAATAATTATTCATTAATTAATTACATGAGAATAAATAAATTAAAATTAATGCCCAATTTTATGAGTCAACTTTTTCCCCTAGTCGTCGTCGTCTTTATTTTTTTTTTTTTTTTCAAATTTTATTTTATTATATTTTATTGACAATTTGATTATATTTATTATTCCAACATGAATGTAGATCTTTCCAATAATTACTAGTCAAATGCAGAGCCTTTGGACAAATCCATATTATCGATGCAGCCATGAAAAAGTTCAAAACATTGCATCTTTTGTGGATTGAATATAAAGAATATAATATTTGTAGTACATGATAATATCCAATTTTACACATAATTGTTATATATACCCAAATCACTATCAAGTTGTTTTAATTAAAGCACAAGTTGCATGTATAAAAGTAGTTTTTGTGCCTTAAAAAGGTGCTAATCATTATTTTAATTTCAAATGCAGATCCCTTGGAATATGAAGTTTTTCTCATGTAATTATTTTATTATTAAGAGTCCCAACTTTTCTTCATTAGATAACCCTATTTATCAGTTTCCTTTTTCCAACATATTTCTTGCTATCCTTCCAAAATCCAGAAGACGATTCTCATGTTTCTTTCATTTTAACTTTTATTTAACAAGGAAAAAAAACTCCTATTAAAAAATAGGCAAGTTTTGTGTGTCTTGCTTGGCACCATCCTGTGGACCATTTTACACTTTTTAAAAGAGTAATACGACGTACGATAAACGACCCTAAAGAAAATCGAGCATGTAACAAGACGAGTCGTCTACGTTCACGATCCTTCTACTCGGCAAAAAACAATAACTTAGAGCTGTTCTACAGGAATCATATAGTTTTTCAAAACATGAAGAGTTCCCTGTAAACGTATTCCATTGCTGATCCAAATAATAAACCTATTATCAGCTCGAATGCAATGGATGGCAAGAAAATTTAGAGCACGTGTAATGAAAAAATGCCAGAGAAGCTGAGATTTCTATACCATTTCGACTGTCATTGTTGTGTATGTAACATTTCTATGCTAAATAATCTTGTTCGAGGTTTACTTACAGCGGTACACTGCGCTGCTTTGTTTAAATCTAACGTTCGAGGCGTACCGTGCGTGTTCAGGCGATAATTCTATTCGTCTGCAGCAGGATCCGCTTAAGCTCCATAGAGATCTCCTGAAGTGTACCCGGTTTTTGGATAACACCATTCATTCCGATTTGCAAACATCTATCCCTCGTTTCTCCATCGTCGTTTGAGGTCAGGGCGACGATCAGCAGCCAGTTGTGGCTTCTAAACTTCCGGATCCTCATAGTGACTTCAAAACCATCTAAATCGGGCAAGTGAAGATCCAGCAGTACGATTTCACAAGAAGACACGGCAGGACCTAGTGCACTAAGGCATTCGTATCCAGATGAGACGGTGGAGACGATGCATCCTAGCTTTTCAAGCAACTTCCGGGTTACAGCTCTGTTCATGTCATCTGTGTCGGCTAAGAGAACTTTCAGGCCACTGAAAAGTGCAATGGGAAGGACACGGTCTGAAAATTCCTCGTGCTCTGAAATGCCCGCGATAATGGACTGTCGGACTTGAAATTGCAAAACAAGAGCCATGCTTTGGTCAAAACCTTCAGGATTAGGTATCACCCAGATATCTCCTTGCATTAACTGCACATTGACAATGATGTAAAGGAATTGCCATGAATACATAGAATTACATGAAAAGAGAATTAGGAATATACTTTATATACGATATAACAGGATTAAGAAATTCTCGTGTTTGAAAAAAGAAATCAATGTAGCAGCAACGTCAACAAACATGACAGGACATTAACGCGTTCACATGAAACAGGGTTCACAGGAAACTCTCAAGAAATGGTACTATAGGAAATGCCAAATGGACAACTTTTCTGAAATGTCAAAACGTTATTTACTGTCAAAGAAAGAAGCTAAAGATTAGAAAAGTAATGTAATGCCACTATCTCAGTAAGTGACTACTAACTAGAGGTTTAAGATATTGACAATTTGATGTACCTGAACTAGTTTTCTGCATGCACTAAAGCTCAAACTCTCTTCTACACCATAAACTCTGTGACCGTCGTATGGTATAATGGGAATTACATCCTCCAACTGAGACCCGATATGGCTAATCCCGACTTCAAACCTAGTGAAAATATATCCTTCAGATGTGCTTGACCTCCATGGGCCACTTCGTTTCTGACTCCATCCCTGACTTCTACTGGCTGAATATACTCGTAACGTTACACATCCCCCTCCTTTGCTTCCATTCAACAGATTCCTAACCATATGCAAAACAACCTGAAACACTCGTCTTTCATCACCCATGACAAAGTTTGGTAGCGACTTATCAACCTCGGTCACAAAATCGTAACCCCAATAAGAAGAAAGGCACTTAGAGAGGCAAGCAGCTTCCTTAATCAAAGAGTGTAACTGAAAATACTTCATCTCCAGAATGAACCTTCCGCTATCCTTTCCAGAAGTATCCATTACATCAGTTATTAAGGTAGAAAGAACATTACTAGTCTTAACCATTGTGTCGACAAGAAGCCTTTGTTCGTTACTCAACTTTTCATCCTGCATTATGGATAACAGGCCAAGAATTGAGTGCATAGGTCTTCTTAACCCGTTACTCATTACCATCTGAAATGCATTCCGCGCTTGACTCGCCATTAGTGCATCTTGTTTTGCTTGTTGTAGTGCTCGATTTTGTTCCACTAATTTATCTCTCATGAGTTGAGACTCTTCAAGCACTGAAGCATGGGAAAGAGCCACAGCAACCTGGTCAGCCACGACCTCTACTATGTCAAGCTCCTGGTTGCTCCACGATCTATCCTGTTCGCTTGGAAGAACCAAAACAAGGATGGCATAGCAGGCTGGAACCATCTCAGGTGTTCCACCTTTGAAATTACTAACTCTCAGCATTGGCATCCTGATAGCAGCCACGGGTCCAGGCTCACTCGGGCCACAACTGCTTGCCATGGCAAGGGCTGACGCAGGGTCAAGTATCTTCACTCCATCATTTCCCTTGATCTCTCGCACATCAGGGTCACTGGTAGGGATAGCTGAGCTGGAAATATTTGAGTAGTTTCTTCCCTTCAATTCGTGAGTTAAGTTCATTTCTGTTTTGCCAGTATTTGGCATCCAAATGGCACAGTTCTGCAAATCTAGTGCTTTTGATAGCTCAACCAGTGTAGTCTCTAATATAGTATGCCGATCTAGGGACTTCCGAATCTCTTGTGTCAGCATTCTAACATACCAACCAGCTTCTTTCTGCTTCTTAATAATTCCAACCTCGCGATCGAGATCCCAGGTCTTCTTCCACAGCATAAGTTCTCTCACTTTGATTTTGAGCAACAGAGGGATTAGTGTAATAAGGGTTATAGCAGTGGCAAAAGAAACCAGCGCCGTGAGGAATTTGAAAATGGTGAGAGCAAGCATTAGCTGAAAAGTATGAGGCCCGTAGGTCCAACCATTTAGCAAATGAGTCATTCCACAGAGAATAATGAACAAAATGAACTGAAAAAGCACCCATTTAAATGGTATGTTGGAACAGCTAACAAAATAAAGTAGCTCAATAGGGATGGAGAAGTAGGCCACAGCAATCAAGAAATCACTAACTCTTTGGCACTCCATGATAGTTTCAATGCTCCAAAATCCCTCATCATCACAATTACAGCGTGGGAACTCATTATCAGCAGCTGATATGGACAGAAATAATGATAGAATCAACAACAAAGATGTCAATGCCTTTGACATTGCATCCAACTCAAGGAATATTCAATCCATTTCCTAAGGTTTGGCTATTTATCTTAACTAACGTTCAAAAAGCAGCCAAGCACACAGATGCATACTGATCTTTGTATCATGACCTCGTTATAGAACCAGCTCTTCCGTTTCTGTTTAAAAAGATATTAAATCAGATTAAACCAAAAATTCAGTAAAAGAAGACTTTGCTTCTCATATGTTAGACAACAGACACATACTTAAAAATATCTGATCAGCCAGTCAAAAAAATTCAAAGGATGGCAATATACATATGTATTAGAACACACCACTGAGATCTTAAAAAAGTAAAGATCACAGAGAAATTTTTCACTCCTCTGTTCAGCAATACTACACGGCTAAAACTTCCAAATTAAGTAACAAACAAATTACCTAATTGAAACCGATTAATTAAAAAAAAAACGCGACAAAGTTGAGAAAAGAAAGGATTGGGGAAACCATAAAAGAGTTTCAAACAATGATGGAAAAGAGAGTACCTCATAGAAATGCAGAGTTTCTAATGTGTAGATCTTTTATCTCTGCATTTCATGAAAAAATAAATTAAAAAAAAATTGGATCTTCACCTGAATCTATGACTGGATTGTTATCACCGACCAATAGAAAAGCCGAGCATCAATGATAAACCCAATCAAATTGAAAAATCCCATAAAATCATCCATGTAGATCCAAAAAGAAGACCTGAGCTTTATCGATTCCCCAATCCATACAGCTAGTTACTCAATCTTCAAACCGTTCTACAACACCAAATACCACATACTAATCCAGAATTGCATTTGCATCTATTCGTAGACTCGACGACGAAGAAATTTATCAGGTCACGAACAACAGTAAATTCCTTTTCGAATCTTCCTAAACCGTCTCCCACACTCTAACAATCATCCAGAAACTCCTACATACGCATTCGCATTTATACACGCACTCCACAACGGATAAAACTATCAGGATTTGCGAACAATTGTACACTCCGTTCCGTTTCTTCCACCTCCGCCTACCTCACTCTCATAATCCGTGCAAATTTCAAAATGGAATCTTCTTCAAGAAAGAACAGTCGAAAAATAACCGCATACAGAAGATTAAACAGAGATGAATCGGACAGGGATTAGCGAAGGGGTGAAAAATCGGGTGAAAATTGGAACAAGAGGAGAGAGAAAGGGAGAGTCTTGTTGCATCGAGTGTAGAGAGAGAAAGGGGGTGTTGGAGAAGGGGAAATCTGAGGGCGTAGGTGGGTCCCACGGGGTTTTACATGAAGAGAACTTGGACGCACTTTTGATATTTGCGAGTATTTTTCTAAATATTAAATTAAATGAAAATAAATAAAAATCTTCCGCTATCAGTCAAGCATTCTTAGTTTCTCGACACTATAAATTACTCGATCCGTTTATTTTCTTAAGAAAGTAAATGAGAAAGTCTCTCGTGAAAGCTAATTAGGTGACAAGCTGCGTGAGACGTGTTAAAATATATTTATTGTTTAGATAGAATATGTTTAATAGTTATTAAAGTATGTTTTCTAAAGTGTCTTAAATTACGTATTAAAATATGATTTTAGTGTGTTATAATTTAATTTATTATTGACATACTTTAACTACAAATAAACATATTTTATCTATACAATAAGCATACTTTAATGGTGGGTCGACCCATCTCACAAATTACTCGTCTCACAAGAGAGTGTCTCAAAGTAAAAATGCCAAAATAACAGTTATCCTCTTACACTTTATTTATAAAAAAATTACTCCCCCGTCAGGTTTTAAGATATTTGTTTGCTTTTTGAAGGTGGATTAAGAAGTATTATTATTATACTCTTTCGTCCGCTTCTAAGGTATTCATTTTACTATTTTTTTTTGCGTCTGGTTCAAAAGTATTAATTTTTCCTATTTAATAACAGACACCTTAGAACCAAACGGATGGAGTATGTAAAGTGGATAATAGTATTAGAGAGAAATGGTGGGTCATGTGTACTTTTTTACTAAATAGGGGAAATGATTAAGGCGTATTATTATTATATATGTAAAGTGGATAGTTGTATTAGAGGAAAGTGGCGTGTCATATTGTGTACTTGTTTACTAGAT
This sequence comes from Pogostemon cablin, assembly GCA_023678885.1. Taxonomy (NCBI): domain Eukaryota; kingdom Viridiplantae; phylum Streptophyta; class Magnoliopsida; order Lamiales; family Lamiaceae; genus Pogostemon; species Pogostemon cablin. The sequence goes on from CM042989.1 coordinate 1,970,130, forward strand.
AGGAAAAATTGATATCTTTGAACCAGATCACAAAAATGGTAAAATTGACACATTAGAAGCAAATGGAGGAAGTATTACATTACCCTTAATGTGAAGGGACAGTTTTGTATGAAATCGACTTATGATAAAATCATTTTACATCTTCGTATTTTATTAAAGATGTTATTATTATTTTAAATATAATTATTTCTGATTTATATTAATAAATTATTTATAAAATTAGACGTTTCCTTATGAGACGGGTTATTTGTGAGACGGATCGATCCATCACTAAGGTATGCTTATTGTATAGATAAAGTATGTTTATTTGCAGTTAAAGTATGTCAATAATAAATCAAATTATAGCACATTAAAATCATACTTTAGAAAACATATTTTAACCATCATTAAACATATCTTATCTAAATAATAGACATACTTTAACACGTCTCACAAATCGTCTCACATAATTAATGTCTCACAAGAGACTCTGTCTTATAAAATAATTTCCATTATCTTTATTACTTTTAATCAATGAATATCATTTTTTAATATAAAAAAGGATTGATCTAAAATGGAATAGAGTGTATGAATAATGAACAAGAATATGACTCATAATAGATATTTAATATATGGCAAAAACTTGTGTGCATTAGGGCACACGGACCACACTCCATGCGGCTTTAGAATTTTATGTTAAATTGTATATCATTTAGTATAAAGATGTGTACCCTTTATTTTCTAAAGAAAAATAAAAAATATTAATTAAAAGTGTATACCTTTTACAACAAAATGATATACCCTTATTAATTAAAGTGTATATCCTTTAAAACAAAATAATATATCATTATCCATAATACTAAATTCCAAAGGTACACGGTGTGCTCCAGGCACAAGAGCCTCATTCTCATATATATATATATATATATATATATATATATATATATATATATATATAATCTCACATCCATATATAAGTGTTGCAAGACCGACTTTGAAACTCATTCACAATGTGTCATGTTATTAAAAAGACCACACATACATATCTCACTAAGTTGAGGCAAGAAATTTGAAAAGTTCCACAAGATATATAATCTTAAGAAGAAAATGATCACTAATAAAATATTTGTCATTTACATTGATTGAATAATGCATGCTTTAGTTGATTAATTAATTTTGACCTTAAATTTGATTTGTGATAACCACTAATGACACAATATCTTTGTCATGTACGTACTTATTTGAATTAACATATTTTAAAATGAAAAAATATCATAAATATTACATGTACCCCGTCAACATAATATTAACAAAGGATGCATTCTAAATCATAATATAAAATCTTATATTTTAAAATTTAAAACTATTTTAATAAATAAATGTAAAATTATGGATCGTCCAAAGAAGAGATTGTAGAACGTGATGCACATGGGCACCCATTTGGACTCGTGGTGGGCCCAATTGTGGGGTGGTGAATTAGGGCCCAACCCCCCCCCCCCCCCCCCCCCCCACCTTTTATGGAAAATTCTCACCATATTATTTCCGACCCCATACAAAACAAATATAATAATATTAGGTACATTTCTTTAATTGGAATAAAATAATTTTGAAATGTCCAAAAGGTTGATCATTAAATCGAGGGTGTCATCTTTCGACAACCATACCCTTCGACAATTGGCCAACTTTTGACATTTATCACACCCTTTTAATTCTAGTATTTTTAATTATTTCTTGCAACGAAGGTATTTGAATATAGAATTATATCAGTAGTTTGAATAAAAAATCGGAGAAGGTATTTGAATATATTAAATTAGTAGTTTGAATAAAAATCGGAGTTTTGATATACTCCGTGTGCAACCTCGTGTTGATTTTGTTATGTTATATATTCCGTACATTGTAATTTTATGATGATTGAATAATTATACACACATGTAAAATTGTACTCCCTCCGTCCCGGGTATTTTTACCCGTTTGTACAGGGACAGAGATTAAGACATTTTATTTTTTTAATATATAATGTAAGAGAAAGTATGGATAAATTGATAATTTAAAAAGAAAAAATGAATAAAGTTATTGAGAATGATGAATAAAGTGTAAAAAAAAATAATTAAAGTTTTTAGGATTATAAAAAGTAAGTAATAAAATATTATGTATTTTTGCCAAAAATGGAATGGGTGTTCTTTTATGTGAAATTGAGTGTGTTTTACAACAATACTTAAAAATATTGTTATTTTTTACAAATTTTCACCTAATTTGTAATATAAGAAAAGTTAGTGATTTTTTTTATTACTAAGCCAAAAGAAAACTCTGAAAAAATAAAAATAAAAAACCTTCTAAATTATAAAGAGATGTACAAAATACATTGAGAGTATTTTCTCAAAGATAAGTACTAGCTAATTAATGAGATGAAGTTAGATAAATTTATGTGTCAAGATTAATGCAGGATTTTGGTTTGATTAATGCAGGATTTTGGTTTGTGATATGCTGTCGTGGGCGTACCAAAATATAATTTATATTTCCAACTCACACTTATAGGTAGTATAGTAGTAAGTAGGGTCGAACCCATGAGAGTATAATGAATCCTAATTAAATTAAAGTGTTACTAACATATGAAATAAATAAAAGGGGGGTTTTGTTTGTGAAAAATTGATAAATACTCAAATAATAAATCAACTCAATATTTAAATAACAAAGTAGATGAAAATTAATATAAAATTAACCAAGCGATTAAAGCCTAGTTTAGGATGTCGATCCCCTCCCGCTTACTAAATTAATTAATCATACGAATTAAACATCTAGCCTAGTGCACAAACTCAAATTCCTAGATTGACGGTACGACCAATCAACCCGAATGTTCTTACGTTCATCAACTAGGGTACGACCACTAAATTGAACTATCTACGAGTGACCCTATGGATTCGAACTCGTAGATGCATTAAAACTCTAAACATAGGATTACTAGGCTACGAAATCCGGCTAGGTATCATACAACCTAGATTTTATTACACCTAGAGGGAATTATCTCTATTTGTTACTTAATCCAATTCCTACAACAATTACGGATTGTAGTTCATAGAATAACAGTAAGCAATTAAATAATTAATCTAGTTGATCAGGCCAAAATAATTATTAAATTACTATAGGAACATCAACGCATGTAATAAAATAAACTTGCACACAAGATTCAACATAAAAATCCTAAATAATTAAATTAATAATTCAACGGGAGATTCACGAATCCTAAACTAGAAAAGGGGATTAGCCCCGCATGTTCATAACAAAAAAGAGATTAAAATATAAAATTAAAGAACCGATTGATGTCTTGATTATTCTTCAGCTTCACGCCAAAAATCTGCCTTCGAGTTCCTCACGTTAATCTCCCTCTTATTCTCACGTTAATCTGCTCCTTCAAAATAGCGTGTAACTCCTCCCAAAAATAATGAATAATATCCCATAAATATCTCTATCTTGATCCCCAAGTAATTTTGTTTGATCCCTTTCCTTACTTATCTCTTCCTAAAATATCTCCAGGATATTTTCTTTTCTTGTTGACTAATCTATCGTGCCTTCTCCACAATATGGGCCTGACTTGGGCTGATCTCTTTGCTGGAATCGTGTGAGAAAATATAAGAATATGTCCAACAACACTTTCCTTATTAATGCTGAATTTCCGCAGTCCCTTCTGACACTGAGGGGGTCAGTGTCAGTCAATTTGGCAGCACGAATTTCCTGCATAAAAACAGCCCATTTCGCATCAATTTATAACATTAAATCCTCAATTAATCAAAGACAAGATAAGTCAATTTAGCATCCAAATAAGCACATAAGTTAATCAAATAAACATGAATTTCAACTAAATAATTATGCTAGAATATGACTTATCAAATCTCCCCACAACAAATGAAAGTTACACACTTCAAGAGACAAGCAACCAATGAACTTTCAGAACTAAATGAAACATGACTCTTCACTAAAAGTTTGCAACTTTCATGGCATCAAATGTTTCAAAATTCCATGGCCTCACCAAGATTCACTCAATATCACTCAAAAATATGATCTAGGTAGCAAGTCACTCAAAAATTGAAAAGAAAAGCCATTACCATAAGCTTGCAAATCAATTCTCCACCAACTTTAGACGGATTAAGTGCAATAATCAAAGGGTCTTCGAGTGGGTTGTAATGGGGCTTTAGGTCAGGGTAAGGTACATAAAGAGATAAGAATGGCTAAATGCATCACTTCACAACATGTGATCTCCTATAAATCAAAACGTTCATTATCCTCACATTTTCCTTTTCACAACACCCTTTTTCTTACACTAAAAATCTCCCCACACCTGTCCCTTTCATAGACTAGGAACAGCAGGTGTCACACTTACAAGAATCACTGTTTCTTAGATAATTAACAACTCAACTCAAACAATTTCAGCAACTCCTTTTTCCTTTTCTCTTTTTTTCAAGAATTTTCCTTTTCTTTTGATTTTCCAAGAAATTTGCTTTCTCTTATTTTTTTCTCAACATTTCATGTCTCTTTTCCTTTTTTTTTAATTCCCTCCTTCCTTTTCTTTTCAATTTTTTTCTTCTTCTCTTTCTTCTTCAATTTTTATCAACTCCCCTTCATATTTAATCCAACCATAAAGTATTTCCTCAAGTTCACACATTGCAAAATGATGAAGGGTTCAAGTGGAGAAGTTTAAGAAAGAAATGGGAATTCAAGGTTTATTTTATGTGCTTACGATCCAAAGAAAAGGCTCAGGCTCAACGTGGCTTCCCTAAAATTTATCATACTCAGGTGGGACAATATAAGCCAAGAGGGTTAAACCTAAGTGCCCTTATCATTTTATCACACACAACCAATCACATGATCTCGAAATACATTCAAAAGAGCAAGTTCTAGAATGAACAATTCAAATTCAATGCACTCAAGAAAGAAGTTCAGTAGAGCTTATAGATGATAGCTCGTTAAGGCTCAAAAGCTCACAAAAATTGGGTATATTTGCCATGAAATTCTGAAAGAAAATTAGCTACTACAATCACAAAAATTTTGCAAAGAATATCACACTCCAACAGTTCCTAAACATCACTGCTACCCTCTCAATTATGCGTCGCCTCTTTGCCTATCAAGATTCTATTCCTCAATTTCCAACTCCACATCAATATAGAATTACGAGGATAACAAAACTAAACAAGACACAAGACATTGAGCAACTTTATACCACTTTTCTACCCCAATTATCATATAAAATCCCTCCCCACACCTGAACGTTTGCTTGTCCCCAAGCAAAACACAGTATAAGAAAGACTAAACATGTAATTGGGTAGAGTACACCTGATTCAATTTTGGGTAGAGCTTTGACCACGATCAACCCTTGCAATTCGTATCACAGCTGTTAATCACAACAGAAAATTAAGATTGAACAATCAGACAATTTATTAAAAATAAAATAAATAAAAATAAAAATAAAGCGAGAAAATTGGGTTGCCTCCCAATCAGCGCCTTTGTTTATTGTCGTTGGCTCGACTTAGGTAAGGTATATCTTTCAAGTATGTGAAATTTCGTTCCACTCCATTCGATCAACCTCAACAGTGCGAAACCCCTTATGATATTCCTTGAGTTCATGGTTCGGCCTCAAGATCGAGGACTTCAAGTGTTCGGGGAATATTTTCAACTCTAGCTTAGGCACTTCACCAAGCTTTTCTTTCTTCAATTTATTTTCATGCACTATCATGCTTCCATTCGCAATAATGGTGCCAAAGTTATCCCTGCGAGTTAGTTCAAAACAATCCTGCACCAAAGGCTCAACAACATTCAAAGAAAAAACTGAATTAACGTCTGTAGGAGACTTCACAGGCAATTTAACAGAAGCTACATCTGAGGTGCTTGGACTCTGAGAAGAACCATGCAAAGCATTGACGTAGTGATTCAGCTCTTCATGATCACATCTTTTAGCATCCTCCTTCATGATTCCATGATCAATTACTGTGTCTAATGCATCCTTACTGGTGAGTTCAACGTGTTCCTGGACAATAGGGTCAATAGTACTCACAACAGAAAGCAGGTTAGCATCATCAGGATATTTCATAGTATCATATATGTTAAATTTGATGATCTGCCCATCAAATTCCATCGTTAGAGTACCTTCACTCACATCTATCTTAGTGCAAGACGTGTTGAGGAATGGTCTCCCTAACAAAATAGGAGTGGGATTTGATGGGTGGTCATTCATTTCTAACACATAAAAATCAGCAGAGAATATTAGTTTATCTACCTGAACAAGAACATCCTCAATGACTCAATCTGGGTATGCCTGGCTTTGATCAGCAAGTTGGATGACAACTCCAGTATTCTTCAACTCTCCCACACCCAGCTTCTCAAACACTGATCGAGGCATCACATTGATGGATGCTCCAAGGTCCAACATGGCTCTTTCCACTTTACAACTCCCAATCTGACAAGGAATTATAAACATGCCAGGATCCTTGCGCTTCTGAGGTAACGTTTGCTGGAAGACAGCTGAAACGTTTTCTCCCATCACCACTTTTTCATCTACTTTCAAATTCTTCTTATTGGTGCACAAATTCTTCAAGAACTTGGCGTATCTTGGAATCTGCTTAATTGCCTCAAGGAGAGGTAAATTGATCTGTACTTTTCGAAATACTTCAAGTAGCTGTATATCCTTCTCAGTGGTGTCTGGTTTCCTTATTCTGCTTGGAAAAGGTAAACGGTTAATATCAAAAGGAATAGGGTCAGAATTTTTATCCTGATTTTTTTTCGACCTTCTGACACTGATGGGGTCAGTGTCAGTGTTTCATTTCTGCACGTCAGATTTTTCAGCCCCAAACTGATCAGATTGATCCTCCACTGTTCCAGAAGGTTTTTCATCATCTTTTTCCATGTCTTGGTCAGGCTTTTTGGTCGGTGCAACTTCCTCCAACTGTTTCCCACTCCGCAGTGTAATAGCACTCACATTCTTAGGATTAACCTCCGTTTGTGAGGGCGACTTTCCACTGTTTTGAGCTTGTATTTGGCCTACAGTTGTAGCCAATTGGGTTACTTGATTTTCCAAGTTCCGGATTGACGATTGAGTTGTCATCTTCAAGTCCTGAAAAGATGACTGTGTCATCTCTTGAAATTTAAGATTGCTGGCAGCCAACTCTTTCATCATTTGCTCAAATGAAGCTCCGGAACTTGAACCACCTTGTTGGCGATTTCCATCATCTTGAGGGTAATTCTGTTGCCTATTTGCCACTCTCTGCTCTTGAAACTGTTGTGGCCCCCTATTTCCTCCTTGTCCATTTCCATACCTCAGATTGGGGTGATCTCTCCAACCTTGATTGTAGGTTTGAGAAAAGGGATCATATCGCCCCATGGCGTTTACTTGTTCATCACTAGGTGTAATCCTGCAATCAAGAGTAGAGTGGTCGTTAGTTAAACAATATTGACAGGATGGTGGGTTTACCTCTTTTCCTTTAGCAAGATTCTCCACAGCAAGTGTCAACTTATTCAAAGTTTCTTCCAACTTAAAGTCATGGACCTCCTTCACTTCTCTAACTGATGGATCACGTGTGCCAAACTGTTGAGTGTTGGCAGCCATGCTAGCAATCAAGTCTCTAGCAGCAGTAGGTGTTTTCATCATGAATGCTCCACCGCTAGCCGCATCAAGCATGTTTCGATCCATGATCGACAACCCCTCATAGAAGTACTGCAACAGCAACTGATCGCTTATCTGATGCTGGGGGCATGCTGATGTGAGGCGTTTAAACCTCTCCCAATACTCATGCAGACTTTCCCCTTGCATCTGACGAGCTCCAGATATCTCCTTACGCAATACAGCAACTCTAGTGGCTGGGAAGTACATTTGGAGAAAAAAGCTTCTCCATTTCGGCCCACGTATTAATCGATCCAGGAGGGAGGTAATACAACCAATCCTTCGCCATGTCCTTCACTGCAAAGGGAAATGCCCTAAGCTTGACCATCTCCTCCGTCACTCCGGTTGGTTTCATGCTCATGCATACCACTGAGAACTCCTTCAAGAACTTGTGAGGATTTTCACCTGAAAGACCATGGAAAGTAGGAAGTAAGTGAATCAATCCTGATTTCAATTCAAATACCGTATTATCAGTGATCGCTGGAAAGTTAATGCATAACGGCTGATGGACTATGTCCGAATTTGCCAATTCATTCAAGGTTTTTTCCTCATTATTTCCAGCCATATTTTCCTCTCCTGACTCAGATCCTACAGTATCCTCCTCCTCTAGATTAGAAAAATCAGAATTCTCCTCTTCAAGATGAAGTGGACCAGCTGCAAGTTCGGACTCGGTAAGGTTTTCTGCGGTTTCGCCAATGGACGAACTTGTTTCCTTCTTCTTCCGGGACTCCTTTCTCAACCTCCGGGCAGTTCTCTCAATTTCAGATATGTATTCAAGTTGTTTTTGACCTGAAGATCGAGTAATCATCCACAGAAAAAGAAATTTCGAAAACAGGGCCTTCTGACACTGATGGGGTCAGTGTCAGTGTAACTGGAAATTTTGAAAATTCCAGAAAAATTCGAAAAAATTCCAGAACCTGTAACAATGCAAAATAATGTCAGAAACACAAAAAATTTAACAAAATTCAATTTTACTCCCCGGCAGCGGCGCCAAATTTGATATGTTGTCGCGGGCGTACCAAAATATAATTTATATTTCCAACTCACACTTATAGGTAGTATAGTAGTAAGTAGGGTCGAACCCAAGAGAGTATAATGAATCCTAATTAAATTAAAGTGTTACTAACATATGAAATAAATAAAAAGGGGGTTTTGTTTGTGAAAAATTGATAAATACTCAAATAATAAATCAACTCAATATTTAAATAACAAAGTAGATGAAAATTAATATAAAATTAACCAAGCGATTAAAGCCTAGTTTAGGATGTCGATCCCCTCCCGCTTACTAAATTAATTAATCATACGAATTAAACATCTAGCCTAGTGCACAAACTCAAATCCCTAGATTGACGGTACGACCAATCAACCCGAATGTTCTTACGTTCATCAACTAGGGTACGACCACTAAATTGAACTATCTACGAGTGACCCTATGGATTCGAACTCGTACATGCATTAAAACTCTAAACATAGGATTACTAGGCTACGAAATCCGGCTAGGTATCATACAACCTAGATTTTATTACACCTAGAGGGAATTATCTCTATTTGCTACTTAATCCAATTCCTACAACAATTACGGATTGTAGTTCATAGAATAACAGTAAGCAATTAAATAATTAATCTAGTTGATCAGGCCAAAATAATTATTAAATTACTATAGGAACATCAACGCATGTAATAAAATAAACTTGCACACAAGATTCAACATAAAAATCCTAAATAATTAAATTAATAATTCAACGGGAGATTCACGAATCCTAAACTAGAAAAGGGGATTAGCCCCGCATGTTCATAACAAAAACGAGATTAAAATATAAAATTAAAGGACCGATTGATGTCTTGATTATTCTTCAGCTTCACGCCAAAAATCTGCCTTCGAGTTCCTCACGTTAATCTCCCTCTTATTCTCACGTTAATCTGCTCCTTCAAAATAGCGTGTATCTCCTCCCAAAAATAATGAATAATATCCCATAAATATCTCTATCTTGATCCCCAAGTAATCTTGTTTGATCCCTTTCCTTACTTATCTCTTCCTAAAATATCTCCAGGATCTTTTCTTTTCTTGTTGACTAATCTATCGTGCCTTCTCCACAATATGGGCCTGACTTGGGCTGATCTCTTCGCTGGAATCGTGTGAGAAAATATAAGAATATGTCCAACAACACTTTCCTTATTAATGCTGAATTTTCGCAGTCCCTTCTGACACTGAGGGAGTCAGTGTCAGTCAATTTGGCAGCACGAATTTCCTGCATAAAAACAGCCCATTTCGCATCAATTTATAACATTAAATCCTCAATTAATCAAAGACAAGATAAGTCAATTTAGCATCCAAATAAGCACATAAGTTAATCAAATAAACATGAATTTCAACTAAATAATTATGCTAGAATATGACTTATCAGTTTGCTAGCTAATTAATGAAATGGTAAATAAACATACTCATTAGAAATGTTGGAATTTGCTAGGCATGTAGATTTTTTTTTTTTTACCATCTCTTATAATGATTGCATGATTAATACAAAAGTGATGGAGTAATAAAATTTGGAATGATTATAGAGTGCAATATGTATACGGTGCATTTGGGATTAGGTTTAAAATAGATCTAGTTGAGTAATTTTTTTAAAAAAAAAATTAATTTAATTTAATTGTGAAGATCAAATTAAAACGCAATCTAATATAATTAAGATTATAAGTGCATTTGCGCGAATCTGTAAAATTGAACCATTATTCCAAAATTTATGTTTCTTCTCTTTCTTTGGCGAGTCACAATAAAGTCATGCATACAAAATTAAAATGATACATAAAATTAGGAGGAATAACTAAAATTGTTTTTAAAACAATGGGTTTCAAAACCTGATGGATCAAAGAATTCTTCCCATGGTTTTTGACTTTTTGGTCACATATTGTCTCAATCACTCATTAATCCCATCATAAATCTTGCGGGTGGAATTCATTTTGGACCATGTAATTTATTTCATCCTAATTTTGTCACACAGGATATGTATTGCTGATATATACTCCCTCCGTCCCGATCAAACTGCATCATTTGACTGCATAAAGCTCTCATAAAATCTATAATATATGATGTAATATGGTCGGGACGGAAGGAGCATATAGTGGAGTATAGTGCATCACATCATTTTCATTCAAATAGTTCCTGTGTTTGAATTTCCAGGGCATGTCATTAGACCGCCATTGAAAATTAGTGATTCCGACTTTATAACACATAATTTATTTTATTTTTTATTCAAAATTGTCAAGTGTATGTAATCGAATCGAGTCGAGTCGAACATTACTAGGTTTGAGGATCGTTTGTTAAGAAATTATCGAACTCGAGCCCGAGCTCGAACTCGTCAAGAAAAAAAAGTATCGAACTCGAGCTCGAACTCAAACTATTTGTTAAGACTCGCGAACATGTTCACGAACACATAAAGTAACTTGTTTATGAATATATTTTCATGAACATTTAAATAATTTTGTGCCTGGATATTAAAAGAATGTTTCGTTTATAAATATTTAATGTTACTCGTAATATTAAATAAACAAACTAACAAAATATAATAATAAACGGTAAAAAATATTTAAATATTTAAATAATCACTTAAGTTATTATCATATTTATGTGGTTTAATATGAAATATTTAATTATTGAATATTAATAAATAAATAATAATATATAATTCTATAGAATAACTATAAAATTTACGAATACGTTTGCGAGCCATTAGCGAGCCTATAAACGAATATGTTCGCGAGCTTTCGAGTCGAACACCCTTAGGCTTGAGTTTGGTTTGATAAACTATCCGAACCCAAAATTCAAGTTTGGTTTAGCTCGTTAAGGTTAATGAACGAGTTCGAACGAACATTTAATCAAACCGAGACTCGAATAGTTCGCGAACGGTTTGGTTTGGTTACATTCCTAAGTGTAACCTCCTTTTGTAATCTTACGCAAAATTATATACTCCCTCCGTCCCACACTTATGTTCACACTTTCCGTTTTTCATCTATTCCACACTTATGTTCACCACCCAAAAAATGAAATTTCACATTAACCAAAAACCTCAAAAGTTATTTTAATTTCAAAAATATCACTCTCACCTAACACACATAACATACTTTATAATTTATTTATCATCTAAAAATACCACAATACCCTAAAAAGTCAATAAAGTTGGTCAAAAAATAACTTTTCTTAAACTCCGTATCTACAATGTCGGTGAACTTAACTATGAGATGGAGGGAGTATATGATTGTATAAAGATTAAAACTTGTGCGTCCGGGATCGGATATCGTACTCTCAAATCTCACATCGAAAGTGTATACTTTTGAAAGAAAAAATTTAATTATTTTAATAAAACATTTATACTATTCATATTTCAATTATCTTTTCAATAAAAAAATTATACTCTTATTAATTAAAGTGTATATTCTTTAAAATAAAATATGGCAAAAACTTCTGTGCACCCGGGCGCACGGACCACATTCTGTGCGCCTTTAGAATTTTGTGTTAAATTGTATACCCTTTAGTATAAAGATGTGTACCCTTTATTTTCTAAAGAAAATTATTGTGTGTATCTGGGCGCATTGACAATACTATGTGCGCCTTTAAAATTTTGTGTTAAATTGTATATCATTTAGTATAAAATGTGTACCCTTTATTTTCCAAAGAAAAAATATATTAATGAAAAGTGTATACCTTTTATAACAAAATAATATACATTTTATTAATTAAAATGTATACCACTTTAGACCAAAGTGATATACCCTTACCCATAATACTAAATTTCTAAATGCTCGCAGCCTCACTCATAAAATATTACCATCTTTTATATCTTATTCCTTACTGGATAACAAAAGAGACCAACCTCATGATCACGGAGTAATAAAAAAATTTCCAATACTTAGAATGGATAAACTCTATAAACTAAATAATACTCCAGAAAATACTTTTTTTCTTTATGTTTTTTAAAATAATTCTGGGTATCTGCCCGTCAAATCCCAAGTTGTAATGAACAAGTCAGATGATTGCAAGTATAGTATAATGTTGAGGGAGTTCCCCAAGTTGTGATCAACAAAACAGGTGTCGTAGCTAAATCCGATACAGGCTGATAAGAATTGTGCATAATTTTTTTGATTGATTTTGATTAGTGGATTTGATTCGTAAATTCTTTGTATAAATATAGGTCTTTTTTTGCAATCTTAAATATTTTTAGTGCATTATCATAACATTTTTTTGTTCAATTGCCCAATCATAACATTTTTTTGTCAATCCCATTGAACAAGATTTTTGAAGATGTCGTTCGTCAATCCTCCAACATGCACATGTCTGATTTCAAATAATGGAGATCCACCAACCCCATCGAACAAGATTTTTGAAGATGTCGTTTCCACCAACATCCAGATGTCTGATTTCAGAGAATGGAGAATAGAACTATGTAGTTAAAGCCAGATCCTAACCAGTTAAAGCCAGAATCCTAACCATGAACAATCCTCTCATCTTAGGCACAGTTTGGACATCCATTCCAAAGAAGACTAGAGCAGTATTGCTTAGTGAAAGCAAACATTTGATACAGATTTGAAACTTCCATGTTCGACCTCAAGATTCTTCAATGTATCTTCTGATATATATAGTACAACATGACTTTTACTTTTGTTACTTTTATAGCTAAGTTTTAATTCATTCTGCCTTGACAGTTAATTTGTTAATATCTGTATATCACGTCTTTTTTTAATTTGTTAATATCTGTATATCACGTCTTTTTTAATATTATAAAATAAAATGTAATAATGGCCGTAATTAAAGAGTTAAATCATTAATTTTCTTGAGATAATTACTCTGTACAATGTGCCTGATTTCATGTGCCAGCCCAATAACTAATGGGCTATGTAGATTTGGGCCATTTTTCTTTTAGAATATCCGCAAGCCCAATCATAGCAACTCAAATATAATAGGACATATAAATTAAGAGCAATTTGGCTAACATATTTACTTATTTTTTATTTTTTTCCAATTGATCAATTTATTTATTCACTCACCTAATCACTCATTAATTATATATTTATTAAATAATTGAAAAGTTTAACTTACAATCCAAAAATTGAAAATTAGTCCTTTACAAAATGAAAAAGTCGCAAATTGATGACGCATTTAAATTGGAGCTAAATAACTTATAAATTAATCGATTATGGACTTATTAATATTAAAAAGTATTTTAATTTGAAGTGTCTTACCAACGATTCTTTTTTTTTAATGATAAATAATTGTTTTCCAAATAAAAGCAACTACTAAACCAACTTAGTATATTATAAGTTTGCAATTAATTCGATGATAATAATAAATCATCCTAATTACTTTACTTAAATGATTTAAATTATCAAATAGCCTCCAAATGGATCATTTATTAACAAACGCTACACCAATAGACAGCTGCTTTGCGAAGCTGTAAAATTTTTTATAACGCAATTAATATATATATATATATTATTTATTTATTTACTTACTTTGATTAGTTTCATACTTAACTAGACAACCAATTGTTGAATCATTTATTAGTTTGCTGGAGGCAGCAACAAGAAAGACACACTTACATTGTTTCATTATATATATATATATATATATATATATATATATATATATATATATATATATATACCTTGGCATGGATTTGACCCCTTGCAAGCATAAGTTTAAGAGTGAGCCCTCTTTATAAGCCACTTGAGACACATCCTGCGATTTACCTCCTCCACCAACCCCCAGGGCAGGGGCGGTGGGGACCCCTAATGGTGGGGTACACCATTATATATATATATATATATATATATATATATATATATATATATATATATATATATATATATATATATGTGGTCATTTATAGTATGCACCCGGGTGCACCCATATACAAATATAAACAAAACATATACAATTAAGAGTAAAAGTGTATAGAATTTAATTGTTAATTTTTTTAATGAAAAATTGTATATAATATTGAATAAAATGTTATACACATATGGATGTTAGTTTTTTTAATGAAAACTTAATGTGAAAAAAAGTATACAATTATTACAAATCACGTATACAAAATAAAATAACATATATACAAAATAGAATAAAAAGGCATACACATATGGGTGCAAGATGCACCCGGGTGCACCCAATATACACTTTATATATATATATATATTTTCCTTTAATTGATAGGTGTAATGTATAATTTAGAATTATTTTTTAATTGGTAATTAGCGAGTACAATGTTTAATTAGCTAGATCGGTAATTGTGAAGAAATTGAACTCTGAAAACATTATTTAATTTATTTTTTCTTAATATATATATATATATGCATTATTATATTATGAAGTTACTGTATAAAAATTGTACTCTTTATTTTTTAGGGGAAAAAAAAAATATTTTCAACCATTAATATCATTAATATTTTAATAGACTCTTAATTGAAGAAATAATATTTTTATAAATTAAAATGTATATAATTTATAATAAAATATTACTACACTCTTAAACATCTTGTGCGTTCAGACTTTTTTTTTAAGATTCAGTGCCATTTAAGGATAAAATTATAATTTTATTCTTATAATTAATGTCTTAATCTATTTAAGTTATACTAGTTTCTAAAGTATAATTATATTATTAATCCATAATTAATATTAAGATTATTTATCTAAATCAGTTGCACACATTAATACATTCTCTTTATTAAAATAAACACTCTCCATTTTTATTTTATTTTTTATGGATATTAAGAAATATTCCCTCATCCAACTAAACTTTTCACATTAATTTATTTTATATTTAGAAATAAAATGTGAAAATTTTTGAAAAAATATAATATTTTGATGTGCAGTTAAATTTTACTTTTACTCTCAATTTTAATATATAAATGAATGACAAATTGTATAATATTGTAAAACATATTAATTAATAAAATATATTGCCCACACATATTAAAAGAAAAATGTAAACTGAGAGGCCTAAAATGATAATTTTCTTAAATTTTCAAAGTAGGATAAATTTGGAAGCCGGCCAAGAGAGATAATTTTAAAAAAAATCTGTAATTAAATAATTAAAATATTAAGACAACTAACGACTTCATTACATCAACCCTAGAAACACATAAATTCTTCTTCTTCCATCACATACTCAACATGGAGCAACAAAACAAACACACCTCTGAAATCTGGCAGCCGGAGAAACACAACTCCGGCGGCAGATCGTTCGACTGCACCTTCTGCAAGCGTGGCTTCACGAACGCTCAAGCTTTAGGAGGGCACATGAACATACACAGAAAAGAAAAACCCTACTCAAGATCAAAGAAGAAGAAGGATCCATTGATTCACACCTCCAAATCCTATGGAAGCTTCCAGAACCCTACCCTCTACTTGCCCACTTCATCATCGAATCATCCGATGAATTATAATTTTTTTGTCTGGAGTCAGGCCCTGCTGCAGATCATTTGATGGAGGATCCAAATAGAATGATCAGGTTGTGTCGAGATGACGGGAAGGAGCTCGATCTGGAGCTTCGTCTCGGGCATTACCCGTACCCGTGAACATATCAATGCAATATGGTGTAAAGAAAGTAAGTTCATGTTATGTATGTATGTGTGTATGCTTTTTGTTGTTGTTTATTTAAGATTTATGGATTAATTCTTTGGCATTTTATTAATCATGACCAAATTTGTAGTTAATTGGATTGGTTAATTATGACTACCTCTAGCTAGGGTTATGGGGATTACTTGCAGAGAGAATTGACAAGTTAATTACCAAAATATGTGTAAACCCTTTTTGAAATTAAAAATTAAGATCATGTAGATCATCTAATAAACTTTATTAATGTTTTAAAATATGATTTGCAATTTAACAATCTTAAGTTCTTTTTGTTTGCATTAATTCTTGATAATACCGTTATACTTTTGGCATAATTTGTTGCTCAATATTGCCAAGTTCTTATTGGCATTAAATTTTTCTAAATATATTTGTCTTCATGCTCCAATATTTTCATCTCTGATCCTAATTTTATTTGCTTAAATATTATGCTTTCTCCATTCTAAAAAGATAAGTTCAGTTAAAATTCACACAAATTAAATGAAGTAATACACATTCATTGCTATATTTTGTATTGTAAGTTTGCCCTGAATCTTCCTTTTTATGTTAAAATTAATTTATATGTTTTAAACTAGAAATATTGAATATGGTCAATTTAATAAATTACTTAATGTATAATAAAAGGAAATTAATAAATTTATATACTTCCCTCCCTCCCACCACAATCCCTTTTTGATAGATGAGACACACACGAAACAATCGCTTTATCTTTTGGGGTCCCACACAACACTAATACACCTACCCAACATACATTAAAATATAATATTTCTCAACCAACTACACATTAAAATACAATATTCCTTAATTTCCATGCAAATAGTAAATGTAACTCTTTTCATAGGGAGAAAGTATTAATTAGTGCAATAAAGATGGAATCGCTCATGGCCGTCCGACAGTTTTGTGGGTTAATTTGGAAGTAGGATTAATTTTCAGTCCAAATAATATACACCTTGTTATTTGTACCATGAGAAAATAAATTTAAAAAAAAAAGTTTACTCATGTATATTAAGCGGAATATTAACACTAAATGACAAGTGAAACTGGAGTGTCATTCTACTCACAAATTTTATATACAAATTTATTTATCTATTTAAACCAAGGGAATTTACCGGTGGGAAATTTCTAACTTCCTAGCTAAGTTAAAGGAAATTTAGGGTTTAGGGTTTCCTAACTTCTAGGAAATTTCTTTCTTTCCTTTTTTTTATTTACTTGATTTTAATTTTAATCTGATTCATTCCGAAATTAATTTTAAATAAAATTGCACATTGTATTGTATGAGCACACGTTGAAATTGAGGCTTATAATTAGATTTGAGATCCATCACATATTTATATCACACTACTTACTAAGTTGAAAATTTAAATATTGAAGTATGGAATATGGCGCTTACATTCAATAGTTTACAAAGTACATAATATATCAATTTTCTATTAAAATCGAATTTTGTGAGACAGTAGATTTGCATTTAATAATAAAAATAATACAATCATATTTTGATAACAAAATATATATTATAAATATAAAAATTAATTTCAACACAACTATACATAAACTCTACACACATCATGATAAAATGTAATAGTTGGGGTTGCCCCCAGGGCATAGCTCAAGTGGTAGAGGGGAGGGTGGAAAGGCCTTCCAGCTGAGCTTGGTTGCTGCAGGGTGGGGGTTCGAATCCTGCCTTTGGCATGGATTTGGCTCCTTGCAAGCACAAGTTTAACAGTGAGCCCTCCCTATAAGCCACTTGAGGCACATCCTGCGATTTACCTCTTCCACCAATTCCCAGGGCAGGGGCGGTGGGGGCCCCTAATGGTGGGGTACACCATTTTTTTTTTTTCATGTAATAGTTGGGGTACACAAATGGGATGGAGAAAAGAAATCCTAGCTAGCTACATGCCCATCTATTAATGGTAAAGATAGAAAATTGAATGCAAAATTATTTATTTGTATTTATTCATTAAATTTCAATTAGAAAGATATTATTTGATGAGGATCACAACTTGTGCCATCATCTCATCAATTGAACACCTATATAGCTAGTCTTGAAATGTATAAATCTTGTCTAATAATTGACACAGTTGAAAATGTAAGAAGTGCATTGAAGAAGAAGATTGGAAAGAAAAAAAATCTTGATTTTATAAGAATTATCTCAACATGAAGTTAACATAAACAAGAATATATGACAAGAAGAAAGTAGTACTAAGTTACTCATTAGAAAGCTGAAACTTAAGAAACTCCAATTCCATCTCCATATCATGCCTTTTCTTCTTCTCATTCTCCAGTTCAATCCTGAGCTTCTCTATCACCTGCATCAGCTGTTCTTCTCGGCTCGTCTCCGACGACGTTTCTTGGCCGGTCACTAATGCTATCACCTGCGAGACCCTCAGCTTTTGATCATCCAAACTATTCTTCAGAAACATCAGTGTTCCCAACACATCAACTGTATTAGTACCCACTTTTTCATCACAGCCCTCATTAGATGAACACCCAACTTTAGACTCATGTACTGAATCATCATGATCAACTTCTTTCTGATGATCAGATGGAAAAACAGGATCCAATCGAAACCCTTCTTCGTTAAAGTTCCAACCGCTGATCCTTCTCTGTTTGATCACATTAAGGATGGGAGACGAAACTTCCTCGTCTTCATCGTCACTACGTTGAATCTTGACTCCCTTTAGCCTCTGCTCAACTGCAGGCAATCCCTGCAAAACATTCTTAACCAAGAAATCAGGGCCCTTGCAGTTCTTGAAAAAAGTATGCTTCAATAACTTGTCTGCATTCGGCCTCTTCGACGGATCATGATCAAGGCAGAGAGCAACCATGTCCTTGAAACCCTTCGAGAACTTCTTGTTCTTGCTGTCCTTGCTCTTATCATAATGGTCGGAGAATCGGAAACGCTTCGTGATCTTAATCATCAAGGATTTGGAAGGGGGTAGGTGGGATAGGGGGGGTCTCCCATGAGCCAACTCCAGAGCAGTGATCCCAAAAGACCAGATATCAGCCTTGAAACCATACCCTGTATGTGAATGTATCACCTCCGGTGCCATCCAGTATGGCGTCCCGGTTATGTCCGTAAACAAACGGGACGATGAAGACGAAGATCCAGCAAGTCCACACGACAGATTCGGCTCGTAAATTGAAGCAGAAACACCAAAATCCGCCAACTTCACCGACCCATTGGAGTCTATAAGAATGTTGCCAGCTTTGATGTCTCTGTGAAGATGCCCCTGTCCATGAAGGTAAGACAAAGCCCTCAAGATTTCTTTGAGCACAGTAGCGATGCATGCTTCCGACAGGCCATCAGGGTACGAGGAAGCAATGATGGACTGTAAGGAACCTCCGGACATAAAGGGCATGACCACCCAGAGAGAGCTTTCCACAGTGAAGGAGCAGTGGGCTCTGAGGATGTTGGGGTGGCAGAGGAGCATCATCGTCTTGGCTTCACGTCGCACGTTGTCGAAATCGGCCCTTGATTTCTCGAGATCAATGGCCTTGATGGCCACCACAGAGGAGTCCATGGGAATGCAGATGGCCTTGTATACAATGGCGCTCACACCTCGTCCGATTTCTTCAAGAATCTTGTAGCATTTGGAGTCCAAAGGGTAGTGATCAACAGCCTTTCTTGAATTATCTTCTTCTCTCTCTTCCAGAGCCATCAAGGATAGATATGGAATTAGTTCTTTTTTCTGAGAGAGGAAAGAAATTTGGGTGTCTGTGAGATGTAGTTCTTTTGAAGGGACGACAGAGAAAAGTGGGCTAAAGCAGTTTTCTTGTGAAAGAGAGATTAGTGAAGCGGTGGTGAGAGTGAAAGTTTGGTTCATGTGAATTTCAACTGTATTTTGAATGAATCTGATATAGCCATATAGGGATGGTAATTAATGACTTGTGATACATTAATAGACATGTATATACTCATTCACACACATTGCTGATCTTTTCAAAGAATAGTGAGATGGGCTAGCATAAAAATTCCTCTCTCTCTCTATCCCATAAGCAAATTTGCACATTCCTAGTTTATTTATCACAAAACTATCATCGTATTCCATAAAAAGAAATACTACATTCAATCCAATAATCTCATCATACATTTTAATTTTAAAATTGACATCTCATCTTAATACACAACAAATTATTTATTCTGAAGAGAAAAAACAAAAAAAACTCTAAAAGTCAGCCAAGGAAGGAGAGAGTTCATACTAGGTGATCTAAACAAAAAGAAAAGAAACTATCTTTGTACCAAAAGGGCATTGTGTGATGCAAAAGAAAACTAAGTTTAGTGCAGAGTTTACTTTACCAGTTAAAGGACACTCAATGGAGTGAAAGCATTCAACTGTCCTTAAAATTTGATTTAAAATGGACTTTTGGACATTTTTTACGATGAATGAAAAGAAGAAGAGGTAAGTAACTCTAAGTACAGTGATAAATCCATATCATAACAAAAAAGTTAATCACTCATTTGTTAAAATATAATATAACTATCAACTGTAAATGGTAGAATCTTACTTATCTTTTAAATAAGATTTAAAAGAAAAAAAAGACAACAATCATAGTACATTTGTGTGACCAAATTAATGGATGATGGTGATATAGTGGGGAATCTGGAAAGTAATTTAGGTACATTTTACTTTGCAGGAATCAAGACATAACAACTTAATTGTATCAACAATTTCTGAACTTTAAATAAGATTATATTGACAGTTATTAAGAATTCACACTTCATAAATTCTTTTGAGTGAGGCGCAAGAGCTTTTGCCAATTCTTTTCTTTAGATTTAGGAATAATCCGAGTAAGTCTGCAACTCTCTATTTTTTGTGTAATAGATAACGAAATCTATCAAAGAGGGTTACCTCAAAATTCAAAATAATACTCCAAATCCAAAATCCGAAATAGTCATAGCAATATACTCGAAATCAAACAGGTAGAAATAAATAAATTGAAACAGGAAACAAATTAAACATACTTAGGTAGAAACAGGGAATTTAGTGATGATGGCGGTTCAGGGGCGCGCCAAAGTTATTCCACTTCACCCAGTCGTAAACACAGCGTGGAGGAGTGGCGTGTCCACATGGAAGGATAGAAAACTGCGTGGCAACAGCAAATTTGCCCTGGCAAACACAACACCCCATCCCACTCTCCTCTTCCACCCTCTTCTTCGGCAGATACATCAAAAACTGATCATAATCGAACAACGGCGTCATCGACAGATCCTCGAATTTCCCCCCGGGAACTCTGAAATACCACAAAGGCCCTAAAGGAATCAACCGATCTGCCCTAATTGCTCTCTCATACGCCCTCTCAAAGCTTTCCCCCTCCTGCTGCACCGTCACAACATCCACCGCCACAACCACCGTAATCGGAAGCGCCACCCCCTTCGCTGGATCTGCTCTTCCGGCATCCAGTAATCATCATTCAACCTCATTGTATGTCTTGCCAGGAACTGCACTTCCTTCTCACCCTCAACCTCATCTTCCTCTTTCATCTGAAATTTTATCGTCCACGAACCGAACCTCTCTTCCCCTAACGCCATCTTTTCATTGATTCCTCTCAGTTTCAGATTTGCTCTCATCTCGAACAGGTACCTATCCGACCCGATTTCCTTAAACCCGTCCATTAATTCGTACTCCGGAATGACAGAGTCGTCTAACCAGAACTTATACGAGTACTCGCACCCTTTTCTGCCCTCCATATCTCTCCCCCTCTCTCTCGACTCCATTTCACCCCTTCACTATGTGCCGCTTTATATATACGCAAATCCGCCACCTGTTTCGGGATTCTCTGTTCCTCCTATATTTATAAAATCAAAATTTCAGATTAGGATCAATTACAGAAGGTAAACATATATATATTCGAATTTTTTTGCTTATTTTTCGATGGACCGGCCAATATAAATTTATGGCAAATATTCTGTAACATCTACTATGATTTTTTATTTTATTTTTTTCATCTTCTTTTTGTTTATTATTTCTTATATGTCCCTTAAGACGTTTAAATAGGATTAATATTTACCAACGGGATTGTATTGACAATTTCAAGAACTATAATTAATCTAAATGACTAGGATGTCAATCTAGAGTTCTACCTCACCAGAGAACTAAATACACAATTAATCTAAATGATTAGAATGTGAATCTAGAGTTCTACCAATCTACCTCACCAGAAAGCCTCCGATGATGTTCATCTCTTTTCTAGACTTTGGTCACTTCACTCATGGCCTTTGAATTTTTCTGTTGAATCACATAATTGTGGAATCTCTCGGCCGTTAGCCTCATCTCAGCAATCTTGGCCTCTGTTTCTTCAATGATCTGTTGAGGAAGATAAACTTCCAAGAAATCAAACCATTCTCCCATACTCGTTGTCTCCAAATCCACCGAAATCTTTTCTTTACCAGTGTTGACATTGCTTTGTCTAACCCCAGATGTTCTTTCCAATCCAGCAGCTTCATCTTCTTTCCCTCTGTTCTTATCCTCTGGAATAGTCTCCACAGGTTTCTTATTCCTGCCTTCAATCGAGCTCAAATCAATGGCAGTTTCCACTGAATCTCCTTTATTGTTTTCTTGAATATTTCCTTTACCAGTGTTGATATTGCTTTCTTTAACCCCAGATGTGCTTTCCAATCCAGCAGCTTCAGTGTTCATATCCTCTCCCACCTTCTCTGTTTCTTCTGGAATAGACTCCACGGGTCTCTTTTTTCTACCTCTTGTTTTCCTACCTTCAATCAAATTCAAATCCATGGCAGTGTCAACTGCATCTCCTTCCTTTGTTGAATTTCTGGTCCTCCTCGTATTCGCTTCTTGCGATTTTCTAACTGCATTTAACCCCAAATACTTGCTCTCATCTGCTTTCAGATCCTTCAGTCCACTCTGATTATTTCGTGAACTTCTTGCCCTCCTAGTGTTTACATTGCCCTCTTGCTTTACCTCAACTTCAGCAACAACATCAGTTTTAATCTCATCTTCTTCATCTCCTAACCCTAATTCAGAAAATTCATCTATTGCCATCAAATCCCTAGTTTTACCCCTCCCCCCTTTCCTGGCATTCCTCCTCGTGCTTGCAGAACTAACCTCGTTTTCGACCACGTTGCCACCAAATTCAACTCTAATCGACGTCTCCTCACCGATTTTGATAATATCGCCGTCGGAGAGAACAACCGTCGACTCAAGGCTCTCATCATTCAAAATCGTACCGTTTGAGGACCCTAGGTCGGTGATGGTCCAGCGACGGTCACCGGAAGCCGCCTTCGCTTCGACTTGGATCAGCAGGTGTTTGGTGGAGACTCCAGCGTCCATTAGAGCCAGAGAGTTGCCACGAGCTGTTCGACCGAGGCGTATTACACATCTGGGCGAGAAACCAAATGTTTGGCCCGATAACGGGCCCTTTTCCATGATCAGTTTCAGCTCGGGTAGCCGATCATCTTCTCCGGCGGCCTTAGCCTTTCTCGGAGCCATTTTACCGGTCAATTTGAATTGTCGGGTAGGGTTAGATGCTGGGTTGGGTGGGGGATGTGGAATTTGAAATTTGAGTTTTGAGGGTCAGAGAAACGGAATGGGTTATTTTATTTGGGCGGGAAACGAATTTATTTGAACTTTGAACACCACCTAGTAAATCTTTGTGGATACACGTGTACAGCTCATTTTATTATCAGATTGTCCCCAAAAAACTCGCAATTTACATTCTGACCACAAACTTATCCAATCTTCCTAATAATTTTGCATAATTTTCAATTTTAACACAAAGTATAAAATTTATTCATTATTAAAATTATTAAAATATGTTTATTACTCTCACAATCTCAAATTCATCTTTATAATTAACGTATGGATATTAATAAAAATTACTCTTTTATTTATTTTTAGGAAGATTTAGTTTTTTTTAATGAATAGTAAATGATAAAATATTTTATGTGTGTTGCTAATGTAATAACAAATTAAAGTGTGTTAGAGGAATATTAGTTAGTTTTTTTTAAGGAAGTGTGAAATTGAAATTAAGACAAATCAAAACAGAATGTGTGAAGTTGAAATTGTGACTGAATGAGTATAAAAATAAAGTGTATTTATTCGCAGGTAAAATATAGTAGTAGTATATTTTTAAAGTATAATATTTCACTAAAACATACTCTCTCCATCCCATCTTTATAATTACGTTTGTATTTTAATGTAAAATTAGTAAGTGTATTAGTGGGATGTGTGGTCCCATAAGAAGAGAAGTAATTAATTTGTGTAGGTACATATGCTAAAAATGAAAATTTAACCATTAAAATTAGACACCAAAAATAAAAATATATAACCATAAGATGGGATGGAGAGAGCAATTTAATCATTAAACATCAATTACATGTATATAATATAGATTGATCTGTTTCATAATTTGCCTCACAAATATTCGTCTTCAAAGTTACAACATATAAGTAGAATTTAAAATTTTAAATAAAAAAGAAAATGATTTAATATGATCCATATATATCACGCTCTCTCAAAGACGTAGATTACACTTGCTTTTGTAGGCAGACACGCAGAAGCCATACACATCACTCACGCTTTCTGATTGGCTGCTTCGACGTAGTCCCACATGCACAACACAGCGAGTACTTCCCATTTATTACTGGCCAATCGGATTTATTTCTCCTTTTCATTTAATTTTTCTCATAATAATTTCTCTCTATTTATTTATTTATTTATTCTAATTTTCCCGAATTTTATCTATAAAAATTTTCCTCCGTCCCACAAAAGATTGCACCCCAATTTCGGCACGGAGATTAAAAAAGTAATAACTTTTAGGGTGTATAATGATATTTTTATGTAATAAATAAATGATAAAGTATGTTAGGTAGATATTATTTTTTTGTAAATAAAGTGTATCGGGGAAGGATGGTTGTTTTTTACTTTTAGTTTTTTTGGAATGTGCAATTTTTTGTAGGAAAATGTGACATCTAAAAGAAGACGCAAGGAGTATTTATTAAGGCAAAAGCTCCTGAGTCCCGGGGACACGAGTCTGTGTTCTCATGTGAACACAACTCTTCCCCTCCCAATTCTATTTAAACATATATACTGCTAGGGAGTTTAAATTGCAAAGAGGCACGGTGTCCCCGGGGCACAAGAGTCTCATTCATTTATTAATGTTCTAGCTGTTGTAATGATTAATTTTTTTTTTTATAAAAATTTAATATTTTAATGTATAATAAATTTAAAATATATTTATATTTTAATATATAAAAATACAGTATTAATTAATTTGGATGGATCTTATTTAAAAAATAAAATATAACCATTGACGAGGAATGCTAGTAATATGCAAATATTATGACAAGACGAGGTAGTATGTACTACGTTTTAATGATCCTTTTTTTTAAAAGCACTTGTATTAATGTGCAATATTGAGTATCAATTAATCATTGAAAAATTATTTTTTACTCCATAAAACGAGATATCATTCAATCTCTTCTTGCCATTGTAAAGCGACCTAGGATATATGTTGAGGTATGATTCGTTCATTCATGGTTTTGTTAATGTTTTTTTATTAGAAGTCTAAATGTCAAGGATTTCCCCTTCATGCGTATTGCCGTTTCTGTTATCTTTGCAAGCAAAATTGGATATTAATGGCTCATTTATGCATATTCAAATCCTTCAAAATGTTAATACTCTTCTTCTAATATTAATTTGCAAGGGTGTTTTTTGGACACATTGTTCCCACAACTATGTTGAGCATGCCCTAACATCCAATGCTAAATGTAATGCTCGCTTGAAATACATTGATTCAATATTTCGAACTTTCTTTGCCAATCAATATTGTTTTGTTTTTAAAAAAATATATTGAGGGAGCAATAATTTATTTAAATAAAATAAAAAATGTTAAAAAATTGAAATCAGTACCCTATTCCCATTAAGGATGTAATCGAATCGAATCGAGTTGAATACTACTAGGTTTGAGTATCGTTTGTTAATGAATTATCGAACTCGAGCCCGAACTCGAACTCGTCAAGAAAAAAAATATCGAACTCGAGCTCGAACTCAAATTGTTTGTTAAGACATACGAGTTCACGAACACATAAAGTAACTTTTTTATGCACATTTTTTCATGAACATTAAATATTTTTGTTCGTAAATATTAAAAGAACATTTAGTTTATAAACATATGATGTTATTCATAATATTAAATAAACTAACTAACAAAATATAATTATAAATGTTACAAAAATATTTAAATATTTAAATAATAACTTAAGTTTTTATCATATTTGTGTGGTTTAATATAAAATATTTAATTATTGAATATAAATAAATAAATAATAATACTAAAAAATAATTATAAAATTTACGAACATGTTTGCGAGCCATTAACGAGCTCATTAACGAATATTTTAACAAATCGAGATCCGAATAGTTCGCGAACAATTTGATTCGCTTACCTCTCTAATTCCGCCCCCAAGAATCTCTCCTCCACCTTCACTTCCCCACTCCTCAAAACAAACGCTCCTTTGAATCTTTGTCCTTTTGTAGTTTTTGCTTACTTCCCCAAAACATACGAGAAACAGAGAGAGAGAGAGAGAATGGCGTTCTTTTCTTTCCTCGGAAGGCTCCTCTTCGTCTCTGTCTTCGTTCTCTCTGCTTACCAAGAGTAATACTTCTATCTCCCTCTTAGATCTGCGCTTCTCTTCTCTCTGCTATTCTTTAGCTTTTTCTACATCTTCAGATTGCTTTCTGTGCTATTGGATCTGCTGAATTTACCTATCACTCTTCATTAATAACTGAATTTATTGGATGTCGTTGATAGTAAAGCAACGTTTCCGACTTGGATATGGCGTTCATTGCACGATTGGGGGTTGATTCACTTATTTACTGTGGCTATGTCAAATGAATGCGAGACTGCGAGCATTTGAAATTGATATTGTCAAGAGTGTGATCAGATCTTGCATCTGAACTCTGGCATTAAGCAAGCTTCTGCTACTTCAATTTCATGATTTTTTTTAGGGTTGATAGGATTGAAGCTATTAGTCTGTTACTGGCCTTTACTGTACTAGTGTTGCTTTGAAGCTACTCTGACTCTCTTTTTCGAACTTAATTATTAAAAAGGAAAAGAAATACTATCTGTTGTGTTTGATGGATTTGAGTTCGAGTATGCAAAAAGATTTTTGATCTAAAAAAACAAATTGCCGCTTCGTTTTAGCATTGCTACTTGTGGTCTCTTGAGAAAGTTTATTGGCTTTGACTTTTGTGGCCTTTAGTTATGGGTTGTTGGATCAGGTTGCAGAATGATGATTGTTGGTATGAGTATTAAAATCATCCTTGAATCCTGTATAGTACTCTTGTACTTGTATTGTATGGCAATATGGATTGAACTTTTGACATTCCTATCAGAAAACATAATTGTTTACCACTGTTTGTTGTACCCAAAGAATGCAGTTTGGTTAGCATATTGCTGGTTGTTAGTATGTTGATCTTTGGATTATAATTTCTGTAATGGTTCTTCTATAATGTAAATTACAATTTGCTATCTATTAGTACTTGATATTGTTGTCTGCAACTGTGTAGAGCTATTATTTGTGGGTGGTGCAATGTTCTTGATTATGTTTGGTGATGCTGATTATATGTAAAGCATTGTTTAGTTTTTTACGTCTGCAATTTGCACTTCAATCTATGAACGCGTTTTTATATGTGAAGCACCTTCTTATGCAACCTATGATAAACTTGTTTAGGTTCAATGAATTCGGAGAGGATGGTGGGCTGGCTGCAAAGAATTTACGTCCAAAGTTCAACATTTTCTCAAATCATGTGGCGACCCATACTGGAATTCAAGTGCCACATGTAGAAGTATGGAGAACATTCCATTTATTTCTTCGTTTCCTCTTTTCTAATAGCAAATCAGCTTTCTCTCGTTATATTTGGACCTACTATGTTAATAACTTGGGAAATTGATATTCTCAGATGAAACATTTGATATTGGGAGCCATCATCATGAAGGCAGTTGGGAGCTTCTTGTTTGTTTTCGGGAGCTCTTTCGGAGCTTTTATTCTGGTATCAATATTAAAACAAACCTTGTTTTTTAGTTGTGATTTAAATTCACTTAACCATATTCACCAAGAATAAACATCTTATCTGCAGTTTCTGCATCAAGCAATTTCAGCACCCATCCTGTATGACTTCTACAATTACGATGCTGACAAAAAGGAATTCGCGCAGCTTTTCGTTAAGTTCACCCAGGTGCGTACAATGTATTTGATCTTAAAACAGTGTTACTCATATTCCATTATTATCAAATTATCTAGCTGAGATGCTCAACCCTCGTTCAACTTTTCGAGCAGAGCTTGGCGTTGCTTGGAGCACTGCTCTTCTTCATCGGCATGAAGAACTCAATGCCACGGAGATCATTAAAGAGGAAGGCTCCCAAAGCAAAAACTAGCTAGAGACGAAACAACAGTGATCGGTTCTTGGTTGGTAAAAAAATCAGCATGAGATTCAGTTTTGTTAAGGTTGTATGATCAAAAGCAGCAGAGTATCTGCATTTTGCGTTTGCCTTCTTTTCTTCAACCATATGTTCTTGGCTATGATACCTTTTGCAACAATACATGAATTTATTCATTATCAAACACAAACACATTAGGAATTGACTTCTTGATCTATCATGTCAATGAATTTGAGATACATTTATGTCCTAATTGGACACATTCTTGATTCTAGAAAGCTTTGCTTCTAATTTTTATTATTATTTCACCTAGATTAGGACGAGTAAAATTGGGAGGTATCTATACACATCAACATTTTTTTTTTAAGCTGCAGCTTCTTGTCATTATTTTCAAAAAATTAAAATGATGTTGTTTCTTACTTTCTTATAATTATTCTGAGACATTTTCTAACTTATGAATTACGATTAAAAGATCTCGATCACGTATGAAATTCTGAAAAACAATAAAAATATTTTTTTCTATTTATATGTATGATTTTTAATTTTCTAAAATTATTTTCATTATTATTTTTTGATTTTCTAAAATTATTTTCATTATTTTAAAAATAATATATATGAAAAAGGCGGCCCTGTTTGGAGAACTAAATTAAATTAAAATAGTAGTAAGAGTTATCAACTCATCCTTATTCGAAGAAGAGCTCATGTCTCTCTCTTACGGTGGGTCTTGTTGAAGATCACTTAATTACAGCAAAATTCGAAAATTTCCATCAAATGACCTTAAATAATATTTTTATTATTACTTTATTTTGATGGTATTATTTTATATTAAGAATATTATTATTATTTTATTTATCTATTGTTCATATAATAATTTAATTAAATGAACATATTATCACTTTTTATCTGTTCTATTAATTATTCATGAAATAGTTCAATTGATCAGTTATTATTTTTTTTGTATCACTTTTATTAGAAATATTATCTCATTTTATAAATTCTATAAATTCACTCTCATAATTATTTATCACTTTTTATTAAAGATATTATCATTTTTTTTAAATATTATCAATTTTCATTTATAATATAAACTGTTCATGAAATAGTTCAAATCACTTTTCATCCATTGAGTATCACTTTTCTTTATAAAAGTTATTACTTTTTATCTTTCTTACGAAAAATATCATTCGTAAGACATACTCACATGAGTCTTTAATATTATAAATTATTTATAACATAATTCAAATGAAAAGTTATCACTTTTACGTTATCAGTATTATTTTAATAATTGATCGGTATAATTGATTTAATTCACGAACTATTAGTAAAAAGTGATTGCATTTTTAATAAAAAGTGATATATAAATAAAGAAAAAGTGATAACCGTTTAATTAAACTATTTTGTAAATAATACTTAGGATGAATAAAAAGTGATATAATTTTTAATATAAAGTGATATCTAATTAAAATAAAGTGATAACAAAATCGTTGAATTATCTAATGAACAATTAATAACAATAATAAATAAATACATCATTATTTTTATTAAAATTGAAAAAAATTAAAACTGAAAAAAATATATTTTAATGGATGAAGGGAAGTTAATTAGGTCACAATTATTTATTTTTCATGCCACTAAATCAAGTAATATTATTCGAATTTAAAAATTAGTAAATCAATTTAAAAAATTCTGAAATTTGGTGAACTAATTTAAAAATTAAAAAATAGATCTAGGGTAAATTAAAATTTCATATTCCCTACTCTATATTTTTGCATCTTTATTTCATTTCAAAAGAGAACAAATTTCAGGCATAAACTGAGCTCTTAACTCATTCCCTCCATCTCAGTTGATGGCGTGAAAAAATTATGTAGCTGTCGTGAAACCCTACTGCCAAAACTTCCCAAATTTCAAATTCGAGGTCGCTCTTGCATATAATTGCTCCAAGTTTCTGTTTATTCGTCGAATTGAATTCGCATTATATGTACATTCATAACGTTTTGTCCAGAAATTTATTGTTTTATGCTTATCTTTTGACATTAACCTGCTTGATTTTGTGAAGCTGGTGACCTAATTGGACTCGTTTATGTTTGTACTTTGTGTAGTTTTGGTGTTTGAATGATGGATTATTTTATTGATTTGTTATATTTCAATTCCTACTTTTCTTGTTTGATTGTGTTTCAGATAACAGAAGGAAGATGACTCCCGTCTCATCTAAGCTTTACACAGGTCCTCTTTATCTCTCTCTGTGTATCTCCGGTGGGGTGGGGTGTTGGGTGGGGGGGTGGGGATATGATTCACTGCTCTTTAAGTATATGTTAGTGTCTCTATATCTGTCTTTACCTGACTTTTTGTATGATTCGTGATTTCATTAATCAGATGATGTGAGTTTGTTGATGGTATTAATTGACACAAATCCCTTCTTTTGGAATTCAATGAAATCCACTCTGCCCTTCTCTGAATTCCTCACCCATGTAACTTCCTTTCCTTTGTGAAATTCCACCCTCCCTGTTCATATGATGTAAGATTTATAATGGGGTATGTTGTGGCAGGTACTTGCATTTTTGAATTCCATTCTTTTGCTGAATCAGCTGAACCAAGTAGTTGTGATAGCAACGGGTCAAAATTCGTGTGATTACATATATGATTCCTCGAACTCACAGAGCCAAAACCAGCGCGCGGAGCATTTGCTTCAGAAACTAGAGGAGTTTCTGGACAAGGATGAGTCACTAGGTCGTGAGGAGTCGGTGGATGGCCCGGGTTTCTCACTTCTCTCTGGCTCCCTTTCAATGGCCCTATGCTGTATGCTCCTCATAAATGAGTCTTTTTGTCCTTTTTAATCGTTTTTAAGTTCATGTATGCTAGTCTTGGGTCTTTTTAAAGTTTATATAATTGTGACTTTTAATGGCTGAATAGATATACAGAGAGTTTTTCGATCAGTATCACTTCACCCCCAGCCTCGGGTGAGTTTTATCAGTGTCATTACTTGCAATTTAACAAGAAATACTTGGAAATAATCTACAATATATTGTTGCTTTTGCTGATTAAGTTGAGAAACAATTGCAGATTTTATGCTTGCATGGATCTCCAGATGGACCTGGACAGTATGCTGCTTTTTTTTCTTTTGTTTTTTGTTCCTCAAAAAGCAATCTTAAATTACTTTACATTGGTGTTTAAGGCTTTAAGCTGAACTATCTTTTCCTGTGCAGATATGTTGCAATCATGAATTCAATTTTCTCCGCTCAGCGCTCAATGGTTAATACTAGAACTTTTATTTCTCTTCCAACTTTTCACTTTATACTTGTATTCTTGGCTTTTGATTGTTTGTGCCGAATTCTTTCATCAGATAAATTTTTTATTTCTAATTTTGAATTATTCACCTGCTTAAGTGGCACTTAAGCTTATTCTAGCAGCTGAAACCACAAAGTTGGCTTCTTCCAATGCTCTTTTCTCTAAAATACTGCCGTGCAATGGTTTAAAGTAGTTCATAATTATCTTCGATTTTCAGCTACCTATAGATTCATGTGTAATTGGAGCTCATCACTCAGCCTTCTTGCAGCAGGTAGCATGTATATAAGATATTTAGAAATCTTGTCAAATTTTTTAAAATAGACTCATTTCTTGGCTTTTGGTTGTTTATGATGCATATTTCATGATAGGCTTCTTACATAACCGGTGGTGTATATCTGAAGCCTCAACAACTAGATGGTCTGTTTCAATATCTTGCGGTAAATACTGATCCATGTTAGCTATACGAAATGATTAATAACTTGACTGGTAGTCTGGTACAATGTATTACTGTCGTGATACACGTGAAATGGAATAGAGAAATTCTTGAGCATATTCTATAAGTTGATTTCTGTTTAACGAATTACTGTTCTCTGTGTGTCTTGATGATAGAGATCTCAGAGATTTTTTTGAAGTATCATATGTGTTCTTGCACTAATGTTTTATTATCATATGCAGACAGTTTTCGCTACTGATTTGCATTCTCGTTGCTTCTTACAACTTCCTAAGCCTGCAGGAGTCGATTTTCGTGCCTCGTAAGTTGCTTCAAGGATTTTCGTGCTTTGTTTCTTAAATGTAGCATGATCTTTCATTTCCAAATAAATTATCATCCGACAGTGTGGTCGATCACATTATTACCCTCTAAATCTGCAGGTGTTTTTGCCACAAAAACACAATTGATATGGGCTACATATGCTCTGTTTGTTTATCTATTTTCTGCAAGCATCAGAAGAAATGCTCTACCTGTGGGTGAGTTCCATTTCTCTCCTTCACAACTTCATGTGTGCTGTGTTTGTTTATTTCTTTTCACAAAATATGATACAATGTGCCCTTACACTCGTCTTATTTTGTCCCAACGAGTAGATCCGTGTTTGGGCAGGCGCAAGCGCAAGCGCAAGCGCAGGACTCCTTGACGCCTGACCGGAAGAGGAAAACTCCTGTAGACTAGAGTTGGTTTCTGTTACCTAATAATGGATTCAATACTACTCTCTACTTCTCAATGTTTATTTCTACCATTTTTTATTTCTCTTGAAGCGCACACTGTAAGGGAATTTTTTTTTTGATTCCATGATAAGTATATTTCAGGACATATAAAAACAACTCTCTTTCAGTATTCAACCTGTAAATATCACAGTGAGTTAAAAACTATATACTCCTCTTGAATAAGTTTACCCGTGCAATGGTCTCACGGAATGGAAATTAAAAAGATACTCCTATGTAAAATGTACTCTATTAAAAAATCAATACATTTTCAATGTAAATGATACTCTATCAAGAGAAGATGTCTAATCTAATTATTTTATGAATATATATTTTTAATGGTAGATTGAAATTGATAATCATAAAAAGTGATAATTAATTAAAAAAAAACCTATGTTCTGTAATTTGGTCTCACATAATTTTTACTAGGTTTTGCTACGAGTCTTGGATTCCTGATAGGCATAACGAGCCGTGTCTGTTAATTTTTTTTTTTTATAATGAATATATATATGTACATAAAATCAAATCCAACACTCCATTAGCTAAGTATTTTGTATCAAATCTATTCTGCTAAAATAACCTCAAATATCAAGATTCATCATAACCCCACAACCACAATATGCTACCAGGGTTCTGAAACAGAGTCTGCTCTCCAAAATTCACCATTCTCTACGTTCCATATCAATTCATCTTCTTCCTCCAAATCATCCTCAGAACTACAATCCTCTATTTGGAATAAATCATCCAATCCATCTTCATATTCATATTCATAATAATACTCATCATCAACTCGACTGTCCAAAGCTTGAGCATCGGCATCAATGCTCACGCGTTCCATCCTCCTCTGTCGACGCAACCTCTTTCCTTCTCTTACAAGCTTCATCATCTCATCTTTTACTACCAGTGTTGCATCCTTCTCCACAAGCCTCCCCTTATCATTATACCCCTCTACCAGAAACACAGAGTCCCTTTGCCCCTTTAAGCTCACATAGAACATCTCAGGGTGCCTCACCAGCATCCCTCTCAGCTTGTTTGGCAAACCGAACTCCTTCCTGAAATGGGTTAAATGGTCAACCAATGTCCTCTTCTCTACTGTCATCCCTAGAATCTCCCTCACCACAGCACAAACTCTCTTCTCAGCCTCAATCGACACTTTCGACAAATCCTCTGGATTTGTACTGTATGGGCACACATCCGGGACATCCTTGAACTTCAAAAGATACTCATGATGTTGCCTCTTGATGTTTAGCCCCTTCCGCAGTTGTAAACGTCTGAATTTCAATGGTCTATCCACTATCAAACCACGAGGCTTTTCTTCATCATGGGAGGGTAGAACACAGGCCAAATCCGAATTCCATGAAACAAGCTCAAGTGCACGCCCATAGGAAGTGTCAATAATCTTGAATTTGTCCGGATGATCATTGCAGAGGCGCGACCGAAAGTTAATGGGGAGACCGAGGTCAGTACCTAAATGCGCAAGTTTTGATAACAAAAGCCTGTGATAAGGGGATGCAAGCATTAATAGCTTTTGGAGTTTACCAACCAAAGAGACAGTCATGGATTTCTTGAGATCACTTTCCTTCTCTGCCAGGGCAGCCGCAGCTGGTGTGAGGCGTACGCAGAGCTGGGATAGCGGCTCAGTGGCACGGTAGGGTGTAGGTGGAGTTGGGAGGGTAAAGAGCTCGAAAATGGTGGGGTAACGCCTGATCATTGTTAGGAGGGATCGAGGTTTGTGCACAGACAAGTAAGCTCTGCATTTGTAGAGAATTTGAATTGGCATGAAGTTCTTGGGTTTGGAAATGAGGAGAGTCTTGAGTTTCTGTACAAACCGAACTCTGTTCTGCTTTACGACATGCTTATCTAATCTAGGATCACGTACTGTTTTGTGTGGAGATGAAGAACATGATAACTTGCGTTGCGAGCAACTCTTCGGGAGAGTAGTGATTTTAAGTTTAGGAAAAGGGTGGATAAAGTGGGATACGAGTGAAACAGAAGGATGATCAATCTTCGATCGAGTATAAATGGGTGAAGCAAATAGTAGCGCCATTAATATCAACTTTTCTCACCTGCGCATTTTATCGAACAGGTGGAGTGCATCCAGAGGAAATATTTTGAACTTTTATCTGCTCTAGTTTTCAAATTTAAAGTATGTTCTTTAACATGAAGATGAATCTTTGGGCTGGAATTGGAAATGGAGGCGCAGATCAAGCAGTGGGAAGAAGAAGAAGGTAAAGGGAGGAGAGAGAAGAGGTGGGTGGGCGTGGGCGGGGGTGAGGGTGGGGGTGGGTGGGTGTAGAAATAGAAAAAAAAAAAAATTAAACAAGATTTTATAAAGATTGAGAATTACGTACATGTATTAACATGGGGTGGGGGTTGATTTCAGATGGGGCGGTGGCCCCCACCTGCTCCGCTAACTCCGGCAACGATGATGAAATTGGAATGCTTCATCAGTTGACTTTGCTAGTTATAGTGGATTGAAAAACCTCAGATTAATTGTTGCTTTCCTTTGACCTCATTCAACGTAATCTCTGTTTCCGAAGATCGCCATCATGGAAACTCCAACCCACATCGAACTCACTGATTCAGACGAGTCGAACTCGGTTAGGTTCAGCGAACTTCAGGCGTTCGACGAAACGAAAGCCGGAGTCAAAGGCCTAGTCGACGCTGGTACCACCAAAGTCCCCCGAATTTTCTTCTCTCCACCGGACGGCATCCACAGGTTCTCCGGCGATGAATCAGCCATTCCAGTTATAGATCTGGATGATATCAGCAATGACGTAATTCGTCGGAGGGACGCCGTCGAGAGAATCAGGCATGCGTCGGAGAATTGGGGGTTTTTCCAGGTGGCGAATCACGGAATTCCGATCAACATTTTGGATGAAATGCTGGAAGGCGTGAGGCGATTCTACGAGCAGGATTCTGAGGTGAAGAAAACGTGGTATACCAGAGATGGATCGAAAACCGTCGTGTATAACAGCAATTTCGATCTGTTTTCTGCAGCTTCTGCTAATTGGAGGGATACTACTTACTGTAATATGGCTCCTAATTCCCCCAAATCAGATGAATTGCCAGAAGCTTGCGGGTAAATTTAGGGTTTTCGATTACCCATCATTCAATTCTATTTGGATGATCATAGATTGACAATCTTCTAATAACTAACTTCCTGCAGAGAGATCATGATGGAGTACTCGAAGGAAGTGAAGAAGTTAGGCATACTCTTATTCGAGTTATTATCGGAGGCACTTGATTTGGACCGTAATCATCTCAACAAAATGGGATGCTCCGAGGGGCTTGCAGTGTTGTACCACTACTATCCGGTCTGTCCGGAACCCGGAAAAACGTTGGGAGCGACGAAGCACGCCGACTATGACTTCCTCACTGTGCTACTGCAGGACAACATTGGAGGATTACAGGTTCTTTATCAGAATCAGTGGGTGGACATTCCCCCTGTTTCTGGAGCTCTTGTGGTCAACATTGGTGACCTTTTACAGGCATGTTCTAACATCTACAGCATCATAAGATTGAAGTCAGCATTGTTGATTCACTTGAATTGTGTTGAATTTTTTTCAGCTGATATCTAATGACAAGTTCAAGAGCAGCCAACATAGAGTTCTATCAAACATTGATGGTCCGAGGGTATCGGTGGCATGTTTCTTTACGACTGGATTGATGCCATCGACGAAGCTCTTTGGACCTATTAAGGAGTTAATATCAGAAGACAATCCTCCTAAATACAGAGAAACTACTGTCACAGAATACTCACTACATTACAACGCGAAAGGGCTTGGTGGGAGTTCTGCTTTGATGGACTTTAGGCTCTAAAGAAAATCGACTTTGCAGCATAAATAATGGTATGCTGTCTGTATCAATGTTGTTGTGTTGTATAATACAATCTTTTTCGAAAAGTTTTCGTTTCGTGAGATGGGGCTCTTGCATTTTGTGTTCTTGATCTCATCTATAGCTTAGCCATTCGTCATGATTCTTGGCAATGTTTAGATCAACTGATCATCATCTGTATCGTGTAAGTTTGAAGGTAATCTTAGCTAGATTTGAATGCTAAGTTACAATATTTTGTTTCAATTTTATGGATTATTTGTCAGAGATGTTAAAAGGATGAAATTCAAGAAGATCAACACATTGATGACAATCTAACACCTTTTATTACAACAGCAGGTGAATCACTACATCATACACTTGCAATTTCTCACAGTTTAAAGTGCAGCAATGCAGAAGTACCGTCGAGACCCTTTGCCAGAAAGTACTCAGTATACTCAGTTGAGGTTATTGCCTTATACTTTGGTGGATTATCTTCCGACAACAGCTCGTTCATCGGTGCACACAAAATCGAGCTTGGACCAGAATTTCTTCCAAAGAAACTGGCAACAGAGATTCTTGGGCTGGCCTTGTTTGCCAACACTCTGTGCTCCACACTCTTGAACTTATCATTAGTTATCAGCTGCAATCCCAACAAAAACAAAACTCAATCACATTGTTATTGATTTAAATGAATTCATATCCTATATTTACTTATATTTATATATAACTTTGGTTGAACACTAAGAAAAGAGAGATTATATGAGAATAATTACATTGAATTGACTTCTCAAACCTTAAATATACCAACCTTTTATTTCAATCAAACTAGTCATTCATTCCTAAAAAAATGATCCGACGAAAATCTAATCATGCAGCTTAAAATGCAGCAATGCAGAAGTACCATCCAGACCCTTGTTTTGAAAGAACTCCTTGTACGCTCTAGCCGTGGTTGCTCTATACTTTGGTGGATTATCTGGCGGCAACAGCTCGCTCATCGGTGCATACACAATCGTGCCCTCGCCAGAATCAGCTCCAAAGAAGCTTGCAACTGAGATTCTTGGGCCGGTCTTGCTTGCTAACACGCGGTGCTCCAGGCTCTTGAACTTATCGTTTGTTATTAGCTGTAATCAAACAACACTCACATTGCTGATTCAAGTGTATATATATGTGCATGTGTAATAGGGGTTGAAAAGGTAATTACCTGAAGAAGATCTCCAATGTTGATGACTAAGGCTCCTGGAATAGGAGGAACGTCAACCCACTGGTCCTGATGTCGCAGTTGAAGCCCTCCCATGTTGTCCTGTAGAAGCACGGTTAGGAAGTCGTTGTCGGAATGTGTAGTCATGCCGAATGTGAGATGTGGCTACGGACATGCTGGGTAGTAATGGCAGAGAATATGACATGAGTCTGCACATTTCATCTCTATGAGGTGGCTTTTGTTAAGTCCAAGACTTTCCGACAGCAACTCAAGTAAACATCTCCCCAATTTCATCACTTCTTTCGAGTACTCCATCAAGATTTCCCTACAGCACCAGAATTACAAACTGAAGCATTGATCAACTAAAAGAAACATTGTTTGGATACAAGTTCCATGATGATCTTTCCAAAACAGACAAGATGGTTTGTATTCAGATTAATCCCATCATTTCGTATGCTCATTTCTCCAAACTAAATCTATTCCAATCTTCATTGCTCGAATATTACATAACTATATTCAATAGAGCTCCATAAAGAAGGACGATAAAACAGCAAAAATATAAACAGAAAACACCAAAATCATAGCAATTTTAGTCAAGACTTTTCACAAACAGGTTACCTGCAAACCGAAGGTAATTCCTCTGGGTGAGGTGGATCTGGAGCAGTCTGAACGATAAATGAATCTCTCCAGTTAGCAGCAGGTGAAGTAAACAAATCAAAGTTGGAGTTAAATCCAAACTTTCCAGTGACATCTCTCGAGTAATACTGCTTCTTAATCTCCGTTTCTTGCTCCATGAATCCACGAACTCCATCAAAAATCTCCTCCAGAATCCTAGCAAGAATTCCATGATTAACCACTTGAAAGAAACCCCATGTCTCTGCAGCTTCTCTTACCTTCTCAACGATCTTCCCACGAGAAATTGGATCTAGTTGGAGGTTGTCGAGATCAATTACTGGAATATCGAACTGGGTTGTGATCGGATTCCCAATATCTTTCAGATTTTCCGGTGGATGAATGAAGATTCTGGGCAACTTGGTGATCCCAGCGTCGACTAATCCTTTTTGTGATGATTTGATGCTATCACCAGTGATGGTGATAGTACAAAGAGTATGTATATATACAGTTTGAGTGTTACAATGCGATCCACAATTTGTGGAGCCAAAGTAGGAAAAGATACATACAATATTAACTCAAATTAAAATATCCTATAATTACGCTAATTACTCCTATTACCCCCGTCAAACATTGCGTGGGATGCAAGCACACGCATAGCTTGGATCTCAAAAGCTCAAAGGCCGGTCGAGGTAGACTCTTGGTGAAAATGTCTGCAAGCTGCAGTTGAGATGGAACAAATTGTGTCACCAACTTCCCAGAAGCAATCAACTCCCGGACAAAATGATAATCAATATCTATATGCTTGGCACGTTTGTGAGCAACAGGATTCTGACTTAGGAAAACAGCACTCTTGTTATCACAGAGAAGGACCGGACGAGAAATAGAGGGGACTCGAATTTCCCGAAGAAGATTTGTCACCCAAATGAGCTCCGCTGAAGCGTTCGCCATGGCTCGATACTCAGACTCGCAGCTGGAACGAGCAACTGTCGGTTGTTTCTTAGCGCTCCATGAAACAAGATTTCCACCGATGAAAATAGAATAACCATATGTTGAACGCCTCGTCTCAGGACAACGAGCCCAATCAGCATCAGAATATCCAACAATAGAGGAATCACGACGACGAGAGAATGAAAGACCGTAGTTTAGTGTTCCCTTAACATAGCGTAGAATACGCTTGACCGCCTGATAATGGTCAACAGTTGGTGCCTGTAAGAACTGACTGACAGAGCTTACTGCGTACGAAAGATCAGGACGAGTGATAGTTAAGTACTGAAGAGCCCCAACAAGAGATCTGTAGACAGTGGGATCAGAGAAAGGAACTCCATCACGAACAAACGACTCCCCCGCTGCTAGAGGAGTATAGACTGGTTTAGACTGGAGTAGGTCCGCCCTCTGAAGAATGTCATGAGCATACTTAGCTTGACCCACAAAAATACCATCCGCAGTATACGAGACTTCGAGACCTAGAAAGTAGCTTAGTTGACCAAGATCCTTAATAGCAAATTCATCATGCGTCCGGGTAATGAAGTGACGGAGTAGTGACGAATCATTTCCCGTAACCACAATGTCATCCACGTATAACAGGAGATAAAGCACAGCCGAGCCTTTGTGAAAATGAAATAAAGACGAGTCACATTTACTCTGAAGAAATCCCAAACCAGAGAGATACGTGCTGAATCGTTGATACCAGGCCAAAAGAGCCTGACGAAGGCCATAGAGGGCCTTCTTAAGTCGACAAACATGAGAAGGAAACCGAGTGTTGACAAACCCAGGAGGTTGCGCCATGAAGACAGACTTGTCAAGAACACCATTGAGGAAGGCATTCTTGACATCAAGCTGATGCAAAGGCCACCGAAACTGTACTGCAAGGGCCAGAATAATTCGAACTGTAGCTGCCTTGACCACAGGGCTGAAAGTATGGTGAAAGTCTGAACCCGGAATCTGGGTAAATCCTTGAGCCACCAAGCGCGCTTTATGGCGTTCAATAGAGCCATCAGAGTGAAATTTCGTGCGGAACACCCACTTCGAGCCAACAATATTAGTACCGGGAGGACGAGGTACAAGATCCCACGTATCATTAGATTGAAGAGCATCAAACTCCTCTTGCATGGCCGCAAGCCAGTGCGGATGTTTTGCAGCTGATTTAAACCCACGGGGCTCAGAGACGGCGACAAGAGATGTCAACAGAGACGTAGAAGCTAAATCAGCAGGATACAGTGGTTTGAAAATGCCAGCACGAGCTCGTGTAATCATGCGATGGTGTAGTCTAGCCGGTGGTGGCGGTGGCGGTGGTGGTGTGACAGTTTCAGGCTCAGCATCATGTAATACTGGCAGAGGTTCGTCATTACCAGGTGAAGGAGGCTCAGTAGCGACTGGTGCAAGAGGTGCTGGAACACTCATCTCGGCCGGGTCCTCTGGGATATGAGTGGAAACCGTAGGAAAGGTACTTGTAGGCCGTTCTGGTGTAGATGAAATTGAAGAAAAGTGCTCCAAAGCATCTAAGAAAGTAGACAATTCCATCTCCGAAGTATTCACTGAAGTAGAGGCCGTGGAGAATGGATACAAGTGCTCATCAAATTGAGCATGTCGTGTAGTGTATATCCGATTTGTGAGAGGATCTAAACACCGAAATCCCTTATGAACACTATCATACCCCAGAAAAATACGCGGACGACTCCGTGGGTCCAATTTATGTGCAGCATAATCACGAAGATAAGGAAATACACGACAACCAAATGGCTTAAATGTAGCATAAGCTGGAGCATAGCCAAATAACAATTCAAAAGGAGACTTATCATGCAGTACCGTCGAAGGGAGTCGATTTATTATGAAGGTGGCAGTGGCAAACGCATCAAACCAAAGAGAAGCAGGGGCATGTGCATGAAAGAGCATAGAAAGACCAGTTTCAGTGATGTGGCGATGCTTTCTTTCGGCTCTTCCATTCTGTTCAGGTGTGTACGGACAAGACAGGCGATGAAGAATGCCATTTTGAAGCATGAAATCTCGCACCTTTGAGTTTACAAATTCAGTGCCCCCATCACTCTGAAATATTTTAACCTGTCTTGAAAACTGATTGCATACAAAAGTGTGAAAACGAACCAAAGTATCAAGGAAATCAGACTTCCTGTATAAAGGATAAATCCAGGAAAATCTCGAGTAATCATCCACAAAGACAACATAGTAACGGAAACCAGTAGAAGTAGAAACTGGTGCAGGCCCCCACAAATCACAGTGAATTAAATCTAAAACATTCTCAGCACGTTTGTCGTTTAACTGAAAAACTTGTTTCTTACTCTTTGCCAGTTGACAAGAAGAGCAGAGATTAGGATTTGGTAAAACTGAAGTAACAGACATATGACCAAGTTTATTCAACAACGAAATTATTGAAAATGGGACATGCCCCAGACGTTGATGCCATAAATCAAAACTAGCTTTTAACTTCATTTCCCGCACAGCCGCAACCAAGGCAGGAATCCCCTTATCAAGCAGATATAAGCCATTCTCACATCTTCCCTGGCCCAGTATTTGCTTGGTCACTCGATTCTGAATTTCGAAATACTTATCAGAAAAAATAACATTAACAGGATAGTCGGATGTCAATTTACTGATAGAGAGTAGGTTCTTTGTAATATGTGGGACCACCAAGACATCCAGAAGCTTAATATCAGAAGATAAATGATACGAGCCAACATGCGAAATATTTAAAAAATTACCATCACCAACAACAACTTTACCATTTCCAGAGTAAGGGTCAGAAGAGTTCAGGGCAGCATGTTGATTAGTCATGTGAGCGGTAGCGCCTGAGTCAATGTACCAATCTGATGAAGGATTGGAAATGTTGCACGACGAGGTGAAAGCCTGTGCCAAATTTGCGGAAGACATCGCATTACGTGCATCAAGAAATTGGAGACATTTATCCGCGTAATGATCCCCGCGACAAATCTGACAACGGGGAGTGAAAGTCCGACGTCCGCTGTTATAGGTCGTGTTGCCGCTGGACGACCTACCACCTTGAGCGCCCCTACCACCGCGCTGGTCTCCCTGGAATTGGACGCGCCCAGCACCAGGCCCACGGCCACCCATACCTGATCGGCCATGCTGCTGTCCACGACCCCGATTCAGATGGGTGCCGCGCTGATCTGCGAAAAACGTGGCCTGTGGAGCGTCGCCCTCCATCGATTTGATCATGAGATCATATTGCTTAGCCTGGCTTAGCAAATCACGAAAACCTGGAACAGGATTTAGAGCCATTCTAGTATCAGCGAAGGTTGCAAATTGTAACCCTAATCCACGCAAAAAGAAGTGACTTTTATCGGCCTCATCAATCGGACGGCCGATAGCGTGAAGTTGATCACATAATCCCTTGAATTTGCGCCCGTATTCATCAACGGATGAATCACCGCGACGGAGTGACAGCAACTCCTCGCGAAGTTGGTGACGGCGAGAAGAAGAAGAATAAACCGATTCAAGAGTCGTCCAAGCGCCAAGGGATGTGGTGGCATCGATAACCTCCGAAGCAGCATCAGGAGAAAGGGATGTGTAGATGACACTCAACAATTTCATATCTTTCATCCGCCAAGCCGTGTACGCCGGATTAGGGCTTTCAACTCCAGCGTCGGTGGTGATAGTGAAAGAAGGGACCACCGTGTTCTTATCAAGAAGAGGGGCGAGATCAAAGCATTCCGCCATATGAGTTATTTGCCTGCGCCAAGACAGATAGTTTGTTGCATCCAATTTAATGGGTGTCATGTTGATCATAGTAGTGATGGGAAGGGGATCAACAACAGCCATTGAAGGAAGATGAAGAAAATAACAGAGAAAGAGGGGGTGGGGAAGAGGAGCAACGCAGCAGAAGAGAGGATTGAAGAGGAATGGATCAATGCTCTGATACCATGTGATGATTTGATGCTATCACCAGTGATGGTGATAGTACAAAGAGTATGTATATATACAGTTTGAGTGTTACAATGCGATCCACAATTTGTGGAGCCAAAGTAGGAAAAGATACATACAATATTAACTCAAATTAAAATATCCTATAATTACGCTAATTACTCCTATTATTTTCTCATAAATGGGTGACGGTGAGGTTTGAACCCTGGACCTTTGTTAACCATGGGCTCTGATACCATGTTAAACGATCACCTCATCTAAAAGCTTAAGCTGATAGAGAGTTGAATCGTTTAATACTTTGCACTCTAACATGCCCCCTCACATGCAGGCGGGGAATTTTTTGCCTCAAGCCTAGCATGTGGAATTTTCTCATAAATGGGTGACGGTGAAGTTTGAACCCTGGACCATTGTTAACCATGGGCTCTGATACCATGTTAAACGACCACATCATCTAAAAGCGCGTGTTAGAGTGTAACCTGATTAAGTATTAAACGATTCAACTCTCTATCAGCTTAAGCTTTTAGATGAGGTGGTCGTTTAACATGGTATCAGAGCCCATGGTTAACAGAGGTCCAGGGTTCAAACCTCACCGCCACCCATTTATGAGAAAAATTGCACATGCAAGGCTTGAGGCAAAATTTCCCGCCTGCATGTGAGGGGGCGTGTTAGAGTGTAACCTGATTAAGTATTAAACGATTCAACTCTCTATCAGCTTAAGCTTTTAGATGAGGTGGTCGTTTAACACTTTTACACCAGTTTTTGTGTCGTCAAAGGCCTGCAATTCGCTTCTTCGATCGTATGCTGCTTCTTCATTCTTGCTAGAATCTACCATGTTAACTCAGATTCCTATCAGTTTTGGAAGCTAATCTTAAATTTTCAAAATTATCAACGAATGTAAACAGTGACCACTTGTTTGTTAGAATAAGAGAGAGAGAGAGAGAGCCATGATAGATATTGATTGATGAAAGTAGAATAATTAACTACGTTTCTTAATAATATAAAAAAGTTTTTATTTTATTTTTTATATAGCAATATAATAAT
Organism: Pogostemon cablin; assembly: GCA_023678885.1. Classification (NCBI taxonomy): domain Eukaryota; kingdom Viridiplantae; phylum Streptophyta; class Magnoliopsida; order Lamiales; family Lamiaceae; genus Pogostemon; species Pogostemon cablin. The sequence goes on from CM042989.1 coordinate 2,014,821, forward strand.
CATTTTTGGACATTAAATTCATCAGCAAAAACCACTTTAATATATATAATAAATTTTATAAATTATGTTGAAAATTAGTACGTGAAAGTGCATGGATAAGAATAGCTAGAAATGATAATGGAGTAGATATTTATAGTATGTGCATTCTCCATCAGAAATTATTGTTTTTATCCCCATTCTTATATCCATTTCACATCCTATGGCATTTTTATACCCATTAAGGGTTGGGTGTTCATATTCTACCCCCATCAAAATGGATTAGGATTTAGGATGTTGGGTAAATCTCAAGTGATATTTTCCTTTTAAGTACAAATTTTATTAAATCCGTCAATTATCCAATAATTTACATTTTAAACAAAATAAAAGATGTAACACTAAAATATTATATTAAATTCGAACTGATCGGTGAGTTTGTAGTGTAAATTTGTTTCATGTAAACTTTTATATTTAAAATATTAAACTCTAAATATATAATAGAACGTGAACAAGCAGACGAGGTGGGATTCACAAAACTGAATAGTGATAGATACGACCTCATTTTTTGACAAATTCATACGACTTATGGAGTGGAAGCAATTAATTGAAGGGGTGCTATGACCTTATTTTATGCAACAATTTTGACAATTTCGAGTTCCTTTTTCTTTTTTTATTTATTAGTTGATCACGAATGCAATGAAGAGATAGATCAATCATTACACATTACACGTTGATATTCATCAAACAGACTTATTACATGAATTACAACATCGGAATTGGCTTCTCAATCCATACACACATCAACATTTGGAAGACAATTCAAACTACATATATTTATTTCTCATAATACCAAGATTTAGTTTTGAAGTTGAAAATGCGTCAATGCAGAAGTACCATCAAGACCCTTTGCCTGAAAGTAGTCAGTATACTCTCTGGCCGTTGTTGCCTTATACTTGGGTGGATTCTCTTCCGACAACAGCTCGTCGATCGGTGCATACGCGATCGAGCTCGGACCAGAGTTTCTTCCGAAGAAGCAGGCAACGGAGATTCTCGGCCCGGCCTTACTCGACAGCACTCTGTGTTCCACGCTCTTGAACTTATCATTCGTAATCAGCTGTAACCTTAAATGCATCAATCACACTGACAATACATAATACCTCATGATTCAAACAGTTACCTGAAAAAGATCTCCAATGTTGACTACTAAGGCTCCTTCAACAGGAGGAACATCAATCCACTGGTTCTGATGTCGAACTTGGAGCCCTCCTAAGCTGTCCTGCAGAAGCACGGTGAGGAAGTTGTTGTCCGAATGTCTCGTCGAGCCGAATGTGAGGTCGGGCTCTGGACATGCCGGATAGTAATGGCAGATGAGAAATAGTGATTCAGAACATTCCATTTCTATGAGGTGGTTCTTGCTTAGTCCTAGACTTTCAGACAGCAACTGAAATAAAGATCTACCCAACCCCATCACTTGATCTGTGCACTCCATCATGATCTCCCTACAACAGATCAATTGCCTAAGGTTTATTACAAGTATCAGATCAATCTTGTTTCTAGAAAACTGATGAATCATGATCTTTCCAAACAAGGCCACTTATTTACAAATTCTTTCTACTATCATTTATGCACAGAAAATACCAAAATCATGCAAATTTCAGTGAGGACTTTTCACAAACACCTTACCTGCACACAGAAGGCATTTCATCTTTGGGTGGATCAGGAATGATATCACATAAAAATGAGTCTCTCCAATTAGCAGCTGGTGAACTGAACAAATCGAAGTTGGAATTCCATCTCCACCTTCTGGTGGCATCTCGACTGTAATACTGCTTCTTAATCTCAGTTTCTTGCTCCATGAATCCACGAACACCATCCAAAACCTGCTCCAGAATTCTCACAGGAATCCCATGATTAACCACTTGAAAAAATCCCCATGTCTCCGCTGCTTCACGAACACTCTCGACGTTCTCCGCACGTGCGCTGGGATCATTCTCAAATCTCTCGAGATCTATAACAGGAATACTGAACTGGGATTCGATCCGATTCTCAATATCTTTCAGATTTTCCGGCGGGTGTATGAAGATTCGGGGCAACTTGGCAATTCCGGCGTCGACAAGACCTTTAACGCCGGCTTTCGTATCGTCAAACGCCTGCAATTCGGCTTTCCGATCGTATGTTGGTTTCTGGGTTTCTTCATTCTTGCTTGAAACTACCATTCTGATCTTCTTTCTGCAAATAACCGATCAAAGTAGAGGCTTTTCAAGGATTTCTTTCTTGATAGTTTGAATCAGACTACTGAGAAATGCTAAAATGGAAGTGTAGCCACGTGTTTGGAAAACCAGGATGACTGTTTTATTATTTATATTCTCATAATCTCATGCGGCAGCCAGCGAGGGCGAATTAAAATTTAAAGATAATAATACGAATAAATCCTATAATCCATACTTGAAAATAGACTTTTTGTTGATTCTTATATAATACCATAAAAAAGATATGAAAAAACTCTTATTTCATTAATCAAATTCAAATTCAACAATCGTATTATAATAAAATAAACGCCTATTTATATGTGATAATAAAATCTAATGTTATAATGATAATTATAAATAAAAAGAAATAAATCAAAACCTAATTATATTAATTATTCTATATTTTCATCAAATCTCCATTATTAATCTCCATCTTAGTCACTTTACAAATTATTTTTTAATGTTATTACTTATTAATGTACATAAGTTTGTTTATGCCTAGGTTGCAATTCATGGACGGACTAGTTTGTCTTAATTATTTGTCATATGAGAAAAGTCTATATACTCGTTAAAATAAATTCAATCCAATTTGGTAATGATGCTTATGTACCATGGTCCATGATTATGTCTTATACCATTAACTATATACTGATTTCTTTCTATAATAAATTTCATACTTTTTATTTTTGTTTGTTTCACAATAAATTTTATCATAAAAAACATCCGTCTTCGCTCCTAAAAATATATATTAATTAAAAATTTATAATTTCTATCTAACACACATAATCGTATCTACTGTAACAATAAAATTTATTATTTATCGGGGGAGTATTTGATTAACAAAGTAAAAGTATAGTATACTACATTTTAATTTATTTATAGTAAATGCAAAGAGCTTGATATGTCATCTGATCGGTGAGAGTAAGAATTCGTTATGGTAAATTCTAATTTATTACATTTTCTTCCTCTTCTCAAATTCTCAATACAAGGCAAACAAGTGCTATGTTTCAAAATTATCATTAAAAAATAATATTCATGACATACTTACATATTTTTTTAGAGTGTATATTGGGTGCATCCGGATACAAGGGTGCACTCATATGTGTATGTCTATTCTATTTTGTATACGTGTTTTGTAATAATTGTATATTTTTTTCACATTAAGTTTTCATTAAAAAAACTACGTTCATATATGTATAACTTTTTATTGAATATTATATACAAATTTTCATTAAAAAAATTAAAAAATAAATTGTATACATTTTTATTCTTAATTGTATATATTTTTGTTTATATTTGTATATGGATGCACCCTATCTTTGGGTGCACCCGGGTGCACACTATAAATTGTCTTTTAATATTAATCAAAATGGACCTCTGTAAATTGCCTTTGGGTGATATTAAACTTTTAAGTAGTTTAATTATTCAATAATTTATAATAGAAAATATAATATTATAATATAATAGGAAATTCAAACCGATCAACAATATGGATGAGTTTGTTGTGTAAACTTATTTCATGAAAATTTCTTTATTTAAAAAATTTAAAGACAAATTATACTTTTAAATATTTTACACACTAAATAAATATTAAAAATTTGATAATATAATAGAATATAAACCAAAAGCCGAGTTAGGATTCAAATAATTTGACTAGTGATAGATATACCGAATTTTTTGACATATTAATCCATACTAGTATATGACTTTAGTTACGGGGTGGAAGCAATTAATTGAAGAATGTGTATTATGTGACACCGTAAGCATCCTAATTCGTGAGAGGGTTATATATATATTAACTCAATTAACTATATTTTAAATTAAACTAAAAATAATTAAAAGGTAAAGAAGGGTCCTGTTTGGATTATGATTAATTATTAACCATTAAATCAAATTTGCGACCAAATTTTCGCTGTGTCGCCGAAATTGCAGATTAATTTAATTCTTTTTTCTTTGAGATCAGGTAATCATTTTAATAAATAAATATTATCAATTATTATTATTATTAATTATTATTAATAATTAAATAATTCAAATTTTCAAAGTGGAACCGGATCTTCAGCCCTGACACGTCATGTGAGCGGATCCTTCCCTCGATACGCGGACCCTCATCTCAGCACAGGTATTTTCTCTCTCCTCCTTTCTCATCCTGAGATATTTACTCTCTCCTCTTTTCTCACTATATCGGTTGCTTCACCTTCCTCTTCCCGCCCTTCTTCACCTTTCCGGCGACTTTCACGGTTGTCTCCGGCTTCTCCTCCGCCGCCACCGCCGCCTTCTTCTTCGGCGTTTGGCTTCTATTTAAGAAAATAAAGGCTTCCCTTCCGTCACTATTACACCTTTCCCTGAATTCCTTAAACCACCAGGCGCCGGCGTCGTCTCCACTACCTTCGTGCTGGACCACTCGCAGTAGGGCCTAGCGATCTCGTCATTCTCCGGCGGCGTCATGGGCAAGGAGTCGGAATCTTCGCCGGAGAATAGCAAATTCCGATTGAATAAAGGATAAGCAGTCCTGATCTGGCCGTTGCTGAAGGCTTCCTCTGCCTCTATATGGGTTGCTTCCTCCATTTTCCACTCTCTCTCATCGCCATTGTCTTCTCTTATAAATCAAGTACTACCTCAAGATTTCCGCAACCGTGCGCGGCGTCGGCCCAACACGTATGAGCGGTGGTGGTGGTGAAGCCCTAGATCCACTCTTAAGGAGTTGCTCAGCTTTGCACCTTGCCTGTTTGGCTGTTTGTGCCACCCCCATTCCCTCATCTCTCTCTCTCAGCTTTAATGAATGCAATTAGTCTCTCTTGTCACGTTCTAAATTTCTAACTATTTAAAAACATCATATTTAAATAAATAAATAATTTTTCAGCGGAAGTTTAAAGTAAAATTTCAATAAACCAAAATCCAACTTCTTAAGTTATAAAATCCAAATGTAAAACTTTTAATAAATTTCATAGGTCATTGAGTCTAGTAAAATTTTAGAAATAATAATAAAGTTTTAATAACAATGAAACTGTGCTAAGCATCATCCTTATGTTCCACCACGTCAGCTCCTCCACCTGAAATGTTAAAATATTTGGGGTGAGCAAAACCACAAGCTCAGTGGAGAAACATACTTGCCAACATTAAATACCACATGTAAATACCAAATAAGCAACATGAATCATGTAGATGTAAATATAAATGTACTGAATAAGATTTCTCAATTATTCAAGTAGTAAATGCCTCGTTTATAAAGGTCAGGAGACCTATATGTACATGCATGAACTCATAGATATAACATAATAGCAGTTAATAGAGTCAAGTAAGAATTTTCCCTCCTTAAAAATGAAATTGAGTTGGCTATAAATCAAATATTGATGCAGTAGAACGTCTATCTCTCGAACTCCTTGTCGCCTATTATCATATAAAAACATAAATTAAACTAATGCCTAATTTAATAAATAAATATAGACTAATAAAAATTAAAATACTAATGAGGTAGCTGTCTACATACACATTCGAAACCTCAAAACCAAAATTGGAATATTCAATCACTTATACTATCCCCTTACTACATTACTACTAAACTAAACTAATAATATCCTAACAAAATAATCAATAATAACCCCAAATGCCTAGAAAAATAACACTAAGGCATTATTGTTATTAATCTAAAAATATTAAGTATTAAAGAATTTTCTTAAAATGTAATTAAATAATAATAAAACTAATGAAATCGGGTACGAAATAAATTAATATATATGTTCTAACCTATAGACTTAATATTCTGACGCATAATGAAGCCTCAAATCACAAACCATCTTAACAATATTTAATAAAATATATTAATAAAATATGATTAGTATATGCATTAATCCCTAAGGTAAGATCAGATATGTGTGTATAACTTCTAAAGAAATAAGTGAATAACTTATTATTAGGCTTGGGAACAGGGCGCTACATGCTGCAAGAGAGTGATTGGTCAAAGCAAAACATAGAATTTGACTAATGATTAATCATGTATGTTAATCCAAACAAAACCTATTTATGCATACGTGTGGATTCTGAAGGTTTAAAACTTACACTTCGATGGACTTAGGAGAAGACAATCGATGACCCCTTTGAAAATAACAACGTCGATGCTTCAACGATCACACCAATTAAGACCTTGACTTATTGTTTTACTCTCTATTAAAAGAACGTTGACTATCACGTTGGGATTTTTCTGAGTTTGTACGATGTGAAGAAAGACTCCTCTAACTTAACAGGAAGAGACGTATGATACATGTGGTTGGGAATGGGATTTTATGTATACGTAGAAAATTAGTTCCTACTTTTAAGGGATTAGGGATGACTACTTGAGAGAAAAGTGGAAAAGGATATCTATCTTCTAAATATGATATTAAAAATAATAAATAAATAATGATCATAAATAATTGGGTCGTTACACTCTCCCTCAAGATTCATCTTTTGGGCAAAGATCTCTCTTTTACATACAAGATTTCTCTGTCCTACGCAGTGGAATTTTGTTCTTGTCTTTGCTTGTACCCAACACAATGAACAAGCTAGATATGCTGAAGATTCAGGTATTTTATCCCCTGTTGATGAAGATTCAGGTATTTTATCCCCTGTTTTTTTGTTTTGAAGAAGTTACAGAAGGTCGAAGATTTATATGTTTGATTTTTTTTGTGAGGTGGGGTGGGTTGAAATAATCACTGTTCTTGGTGGCACCTTTATAATTTCTTCATAATTTCAGGAGTTTGTGAGGTGAGTATAGATATGGAGAAGGGAAGGTGACTATTTCTAAAAATGTTGATCCATCTCTGCTCATTAACAAGCTTAAGAAAGCAGGGAAACATGCTGAGTTATGGGGCCCAAAGAAGGGCTATTGGAAATAGATATTTTCGTCCGTTAACTTTCACTCATTTTGAAATTAGTCAATTAAGTTTTTCAATTTTGAAATTAGTCCGTTAATTTTATAACAATTTTGAAATTAGTCCATTAACTTCATAAAATTCAACATTTTGGTTATTTGACCTGCTACGGCAGGTCATTTGAATATTTTCACTCCAATTAATTTATATCATATTTTTTTTAACCAATTTTATCTCACTTTTCATTTTTCACTTCCGTATACCAAACAAATAATATTAATCTCAATACTAAAGTGGAGCAAATTTAACTAAATATTGATACTTCCTCTATCCGCTCGCAAGAGGGTTTTTTTTCCATTTTGATCGTCCATTTCAAAGAGGGTCACTTCATTTTTTATACAAATGGGATCCACACACCCACTAATACAATTAAAATATGGGGTCCACACTCCCACTAATACAATTACCCACTACATATTAAATTACAATACTTCTTAATCAACGTGCACAAAAGCAAAATGTCCTCTTTCGGATGGACGGAGACCCGAATTGACGAAAATACCCTTTACTCGAATATATTAGAGTAATGTAATTTTCGAGTAATATGAGTGAGTAATGTAACTTTTCGAGTAATGTGAATAATGTGAGTGAGTAATGCAATTTCGAGTAACATGAGTGAGCGAAATGAAATTCGAGTAACATGAAGAGCGAGTAATGCAATTTCGAGTAACATGAATGAGCGAGTAATGAAATTTTGAGTAACATGAGGAGCGAGTAACACAATTTCGAGTAACATGAGCGAGCGAGTAATGCAATTTCGAGTAACATGAGTGAGCGAGTAACACAATTTTGAGTAACATGAGTGAGCGAGTAATGCAATTTCGAGTAACATGAGTGAGCGAGTAATGAAATTTCGAGTAATATAAAGAGCTAGTAACGCAATTTCGAGTAACATGAGGAGTGAGTAATGCAATTTCGAGTAACATAAGTGAGCGAGTAATGAAATTTCGAGTAACATGAGGAGCGAGTAATGCAATTTCGAGTGACATGAGTGAGTGGGTAATGTATTCGAGTAAAAGTGTTGTATTCAAGTAATACATTTCGAGTAATGTTTTTTTTTATGTTTTTTCACTTTTATTGTTTTACTCGAATATATTACTCGAATATTCGAGTAAAGGGTATTTTGGTCAATTCGGGTATACAAAGAGTTTGTGTTATATTTATTTAGGATAGAATAGAAAATTGGTATTTAAATTAGGGTAAAGTGATTTTTTACCCCTCAAGAAATGCTTGCTTGAGACAATATCAAAGAAGTTCCTAACCCTATTAAACTTTTTTAGGATGATGTGTGACCCAAAATGAGTTTAGAAGTAAGACATAATGGAAAGTATCCATCTCATTCAAGTGCTAAATAGATGACTCAAATCAAGTTTCTAGAAACCCTCATTCTCTATAGTTATATGTCATTTTCTCAAGCTTTATATTTTCCTCAGTTGACAAAGAAAGAATGTGAATAAAACAAGTTTATTTATTTATTTATTATTATTATTATTATTGACTTACCATTTTATCCTTCATATAAAACTTTAATGTTTTGAAATATTATTGTTAAAAGGAATATTCAAAATTGAAACTCGAATATTATACTCACCTAACTGTTCAATATTCAATTAATATATTTAAATTAAATTTATATAAGATTTATATTTTGATAATTTATTTTTTCTTAATATTCAAATAATCTATTTAATTAAACTATTTAATTTTAGAATTCAAAATTTTTGTTGAATTTATTTTAATTTATTATATACTTTTAATTTAATAGTATTATAAATAATTGAAGGCAAAAACTTGTGTGTACCCGGGCGCACGGACCACACTCCGTGCGTCTTTAGAATTTTGTGTTAAATTGTATACCCTAAATGATAAAGATGTGTACCATTTATTTTCTAAAGAAAAATAAAAAATATTAATAAAAAATGTATACCATTTACAACAAAATGGTGTACCCTTATTAATTAAAGTGTATACCCTTTAAAACAAAACAATATACCCTTACCCATAATACTAAATTCTAAAGGCGCACGGTGTGTCATCGGGGTAATAAAGTGTATACCCTTTAGAACAAAACAATATACCCTTATCTATTATACTAAATTCTAAAGGCGCACGGTGTGCCTCGGGGTACAAGAGTCTCACTCATTGTTAAATTAATTTAAATTAATCACAATTTAACACGTCGTTATTATTATTATTTTTTTGAAGATGAATAATTGAATTGTACACTACACAAATAAGAAAAGGCAAATTATTATGTGCACTCGAATGCACGGTGCATCCACCATCAGAAATATATACACTAATAAATAAATATAGGCTAATACTCATGTGGGGTAACCCACGATACGGTGCACCCAAAAAACAAGTATACAATTATGAACAAAAATGTATACACTTTGTTAGCGAATTTTCTACTCTCTCTGTCCGGCTCTAAGGTAACCATTTGCTTTTTGCGCGTGAACACTTCTAAGGTCTTTATTTGCTTTTTGCACGTGGATTAAGGAGTATCATTATTATAGATAAAGTGGGTAATTGTATTAGGGGAAAGTGGTGAGTCATATTGTGTACTTTTTTTAATAAATAGAGAAAATTGATACCTTTGAAGCGAACGCCAGGAATAGTGAAATGGATACCTTAGAAGCGGACGGAGGGAGTATTAGTTTTGTTAGTTTTTTTAATGAAAATTTGAGTGTAAAAAAATATACAATTATTAAAAAATATGTATACACTATTGAATAAAAAGTTATACACATATGAAGCCTAGATTTTTTAATGAAAAACTGAATGTGAAAAAGTAAATTATACAATTATTAAGAAACACATACTCCCTCCGTCTTGTATTAACGTTTATGTTTACTTTTTGCATGTAGTTTAAGAGTATAATATTTTAATATATAGTTAAGTGAGTAAAAAAATTAGTGTTGTGTGTGGGCCTACATAAGATAATTAATTATTTTATGTGGATTTAATTTAACCAAAAAAAATAAGGGTAGGTCTTGCATGTGACCGTCTCACGTGAGACCATTTTTCACTTTTAAAAATAGTTATCACTTTCGCTATAAATCGTTATCACTTTCGCTATAAAATGTTATCACTTTTTATTTACACTATAATTGTTCATGAAAGAGCATTTTCACTTTTCATAATTTATTATCACTTTCCTTCATAAAAGTTATCACTTTTTGGCCGTCTCACGTCAGTTTCCTGTAAGCCCTTACGTGAGACGGTCTCACACAAGTTTTTTCCAAAAAATAAATGTTAAACTTAACTTGCAAACCAAATGGAAAATGTAATGTGGGACGAATGAAGTATATATTATTATTAAATTAAATAAATTAAAAGTAATACATGCATACGTATGATTGTACATGGTATCAACTAAAAATCTCAATTAATATATTATGAAAATGCTCTAATTTTACAGAATTTTCATTAATATTATTTTAATCGAACTTTAATATTCTTCGAATTCCAAACCATATACACCATAATTTAATTAGCAAACTTAATATTGCCTCAATTTTGTTGGCAAAAATATCGGGCATGGAGATCCGAAAAGTGAAAAAGCACACTGCACACAAGTGTCATTAATTCCATTTTTCCAGGGTAATTCAGGAAAACAAATTTCCAAGGCGGCCCACAGGATTACACCACAAAACACGTGCCCTTTTTCTTGGCTGGGCGTCCACCTCACGCGCTGGCTCTTAGCCATACATCGTTGACGACAGTCCTTTTTACTTGTTGGGTCCAGTTTAGCGTTCCACTTAAGCACCATTATTTACATTATTTTATATATATATATATATATATATATATATATATATATATATATATATATATATATATATATATATATATATAAAAGCAGAATAAATCAAATCCTGGTCATTTATTTTAAAATAAATCTCAACCACCCATTAAAATAATTAAATAAATATAATTATGACCTTTTCAAATTAGGAAATAAGATTTTATTTATTAAAATATTAATAATATTAAATAGACCAATCAAATCAAATTATATAAAAGTAGAATAAATTCAATCATGGCAATTTATTTTTAAAACAAATCTCAACCACCCATTAAAATAATTAAATAATTATAATTATGACCTTTTCAAATTAGAAAATAAGATTTTATTTATTAAAAATTAATACTCCCTCCGTCCCACGTATTTTTACTCACTTTCCATTTTGGGGTGTCCCACGTATTTTTACCCATTCCATTTTTGGCAAAAATACATAATATTTTATTACCTACTTTTTACAATCTCAACAACTTTAATTACTTTTTACACTTTATTCATCATTCCCAATAACTTTATTCACTTTTCCTTTTTAAATTATTAATTTATCCCTACTTTCTCTTACCTTATATATTAAAAAAATAAAACGTCTTAATCTCCGTGCCCGTACAAATGGGTAAAAATATCCGGGACGGAGGGAGTAATATTAAATAGACCAATCAAATCAAATCAAATTAAATTATATAAAAGCAGAATAATAAAAAATAATCAAATCAAATCAAATCAAATTATATAAAAGCAGAATAAATCCAATCCTGGCCATCTATTTTTAAAACAAATTTCAGCCACCCATTAAAATAATTAAATTAAATAATTATAATTATGACATTTTCAAATTAGGAAATAAGATTTTATTTATTAAAAAAAATTAATAATATTAAATAGACCAATCAAATTGTAGAGATGGAAAGACCCAAGCCCACAGAATTAAGTCAAATAATTCATTGACCAATCAGCCCAAGCCCACAGAATTAGGTCAAATAATCCATTGATCAATCAAATTGCGAGTTACTCACTCCGTCCCCTTGAAAGGTGCTCATTTGCTGTTTGCACGTGGACGGTTCTAAGATCTTTATTTGTTTTTTCCACGTAAATTAAGGAGTATTATTATTATAGATAAGGTGGGTAATTGTATTAGAGGGAAGTGGTGAGTCATATTGTGTATTTTCTTTATTAAATAGAGGAAATTGATGCTTTTGAAGCAGATGTTAGGAATAGTGAAATTGATACCTTTCAAGGGGACGGAGGGAGTATATATGGGGTTTCATCACCCTTCACCTATATAAGGAGCCCTCCTTCATTCATTTCAAACACATCGAAAACGATTCTCTAAGAAGATCAAAGACTTCAGAATTGTCTGAATAGTTCTTTGAATTCTTCAACGAGAATCAACTCAAGAACGGAATACATCTGGGATTCAGGTTCTAAACCGCCTGGATCAAGTGTTCTACAGTCAAAAATTGAACAGCAGTCAAAAATTTGAACAACCTATACAGTCAAAAATTTGAACAGCAGTAAAAAATTTGAACAACCTAAAATTTGAACAACATATAATCTGGTTTTAAACCGTCTATATATATATAAAAGCAGAATAAATCCAATCCTGACCATTTATTTTTAAAACAAATCTCAGCCATCCATTAAAATAATTAAATAATTATAATTATGACATTTTCAAATTAGGAAATAAGATTTTATTTATTAAAAAATTAATAATATTAAATAGACCAATCAAATCAAATCAAATCAAATCAATTTATATAAAAGCAGAATAAATCCAATCCTGGCCATCTATTTTTAAAACAAATCTTAGCCACCCATTAAAATAATTAAATTAAATAATTATAATTATGACCTTTTCAAATTAGAAAATAAGATTTTATTTATTAAAAAATTAATAATATTAAATAGACCAATCAAATTGCAGTGATGGAAAGGCCCAAGCCCAAACAGAATAAATCCAATCCTGGCCATCTATTTTTAAAACAAATCTCAGCCACCCATTAAAATAATTAAATAATTATAATTATGACCTTTTCAAATTAGGAAATAAGATTTTATTTATTAAAAAATAATCAAATCAAATCAAATCAAATTATATAAAAGCAAAATAAATCCAATCCTGGCCATCTATTTTTAAAACAAATCTCAGCCACCCATTAAAATAATTAAATTAAATAATTATAATTATGACATTTTCAAATTAGGAAATAAGATTTTATTTATTAAAAAATTAATAATATTAAATAGACCAATCAAATTATAGGGATGGAAAGGCCCAAGCCCACAGAATTAAGTCAAATAATCCATTGACCAATCAGCCCAAGCCCACAGAATTAGGTCAATTAATCCATTGATCAATCAAATTGCGAGTTATATATGGGGTTTCATCACCCTTCACCTACATAAGGAGCACTCCTCCATTCATTTCAAACACATCGAAAATAATTCTCTAAGAAGATCAAAGACTTCAGAATTGTCTGAATAGTTCTTTGAATTCTTCAACGAGAATCAACTCAAGAACAGAATACATCTGGGATTCAGGTTCTAAACCGCCTGGATCAAGTGTTCTACAGTCAAAAATTTGAACAACAGTCAAAATTTGAACAACCTAAAATTTGAACAACCTATAATCTGATTTTAAACAGTCCGAATTAAGCGTTCTATAGTAAAAAAATTTGAACGGCCTATAATCTGGGATATTAAAATAATTAAATAATTATAATTATGACTTTTTCAAATTTCATGATAATCATATAATTTTATCATATTATATATTATTTTAATGCTAATAAATTATTAAAAAAATAGGAGTACTTAAAAACAAATATGAAGTTTAACACATTTGTAATTATATTTTTTAAATATGTTATTATTTACAACATTGAATTAACAGTTTTGCAAAAAAAATAATTTAAACTCCAAATTAATACGTTTTTTTTTTTTGAATTGATGTTTATTACATAAAAAACTATTATTTATATTAAATAAAACGTGTATAATAAAAATATATTAAAATATAAAGTATTAAATTATTAGTGATAAAAGCAAAATAAATCCAATCATAATCTTTACCTTATATAATAGCAATATACACGAAAAATTAAAAAATAAATATATGCAATTTTATAAAATATTGTTAAATCTTTAATTAATATAGCCACAATAAACATAAAATACCCAATATGGTATCATTAAAAAGGAAAAAAAATTAGAATAAAAATATATACAATTTTGTAAAATATTGTTAAATCTTTAACTAATATAACAACTACAAAAATCTGCAGAATAAATCCAATCCTGGCCATCCAATTTTAAAATAAATCTCAGCCACCCGTTAAAATATATTCAAATATATTCAAATTAGGAAAGAATAAATCCAGCAGAATAAATACAATCCTGACCATCTATTTCTCAAATAAATCTCATCCACCCATTAAAATAATTTAGTCCAAATCCTGATCATCTATAAATTTTTTAAATAAATATAAGGGTTTAGGGTCTTAGGGTTTATGGTTTATGGGTTTTAGGGTTTAGGGGTTTTAGGGTTTAGAGAATAAATCCAATCCTGACCATCTATTTTAAAAACAAATTTCAGCCGCCCATTAAAATAATTTATAATTATAATTATGACATTTTCAAATTTCAAATTAGGAAATAATTTAGTATCTAAAATAAATTTTAGTCACCAATTATAATAATTAAATAATTATAATTATGACATTTTCAAATTAGGAAATAAGATTTTATTTATTAAAAATTAATAATATTCATTGACCAATCAAATTGCGAGTTATATATGAAGCTTACTCACCCTTCACCTATATAAGGAGCCCTCCTCCATTCATTTCAAACACACCGAGAATGATTCTCTAAGAAGATCAAAGACTTCAGAATTGTCTGAATAGTTCTTCGAATTCTTCAATGAGAATCAACTCAAGAATGGAATACATTTGGGATTCAGGTTCTAAACCGCCTAGATCAAGTGTTCTACAGTCAAAAATTTGAACAGCAGTTAAAAATTTGAACAGCTTATAATCTGGTTTTAAACCGTCCGGATTATAATTATGACTTTTTCAAATTTCATGATAATCATATAATTTTATCATATTATATATTATTTTAATGCTAATAAATTATTAAAAAAATAGGAGTACTTAAAAACATATATGAAGTTTAACACATTTGTAATTATATTTTTTAAATATGTTATTATTTACAACATTGAATTAACATTTTTGCAAAAAAATAATTTAAACTCCAAATTAATACGTTTTTTTTTGGAATTGATGTTTATTACATAAAAAACTATTATTTATGTTAAATAAAATGTGTATAATAAAAATATATTAAAATATAAAGTATTAAATTATTAGTGATAAAAGCAAAATAAATCCAATCATAATATTTACCTTATATAATAGCAATATACACGAAAAAATTAAAAAATAAATATATGCAATTTTGTAAAATATTGTTAAATCTTTAATTAATATAGCCACAATAAACATAAAATACCCAATATGGTATCATTAAAAACGAAAAAAAAATAGAATAAAAATATATACAATTTTGTAAAATATTGTTAAATCTTTAACTAATATAGCAACTACAAAAAAAATCTGCAGAATAAATCCAATCATGGCCATCCAATTTTAGAATAAATCTCAGACTCCCGTTAAAATATATTCAAATATATTCAAATTAGGAAAGAATAAATCCAGCAGAATAAATACAATCATGACCATCTATTTCTCAAATGGGTAGGTCTTGCATGAGACCATCTCACATGAGACCATTTTTCACTTTTTAAAATAGTTATCACTTTCGCTATAAATCGTTATCACTTTCGCTATAAAATGTTATCACTTTTTATTTACACTATAAATTGTTCATGAAAGAGCATTTTTACTTTTCATAATTTATTATCACTTTCCTTCATAAAAGTTATCACTTTCTGGCCGTCTCACGTCACTTTCCTGTAAGCCCTTACGTGAGACGGTCTCACACAAGTCTTTGCCTTCTCAAATAAATCTCATCCACCCATTAAAATAATTTAGTTCAAATCCTGATCATCTATAAATTTTTTAAATAAATATAAGGGTTTAGGGTCTTAGGGTTTAGGGTTTTAGGGTTTATGGGTTTTAGGGTTTAGTGGTTTTAGGGTTTAGAGAATAAATCCAATCAAAAAAATAATACGACAAAAAAATTCAAAGCACATCAAAACCAAATGAGAGAAGCTCAAACAAATCTTAGCCACCCATTAAAATAATTAAATAATTATATTTATAAATTTAGGGCAGAATAAATCCAACCCATTTCTTAACAAATCTCAGCCACCCATTAAAATAATTAAATAATTATAGTTATGAATTTAGAGTTTAGGGTTTTATGGGTTTAGGGTTTATGATTTTTCTGGTTTAGGGTTTTAGGGTTTAGGGTTTAGGGTTTAGAGTTTAAGGTTTAGGGTTTTAGGGTTTATGGTCATCTATTTCTCAAACAGATCTCAGTCACTCACTAAAATAATTAAATATTTATAATTATGACTTTTCAAATTAGGAAATAAGATATTATTTATTAAAAGCTTAATGATATTAATCCATCTCAGTCACCCATTAAAATAATTAAATAATTATATTTATGACTTTTTTTATATTTAAATATTAGGTTTGATATAATTCAAATAAATATTATTCGGTTCAAACATCATAAAATTAAGTGAAGCTATTACCCTAAAAATAAAACATCTCATGCAACGCACAATATTAATCCAATCCTGACCATCTATCAGCTACCCATTAAAATAATTATTTAATTTAATGTTTCCAAATGGTTTAGGATTTAGGGTTTAGGGATTTAGGGTTTTAATTTGTTATATTAGTAGACCTTAATATTAAAACATTAACTTAGATAAAATACAAAGAAATATTATTCGATTCAAATATAATAAAATCAAATGAAGTTGTCACCCTAAAACTAACACAATTAGGATTTTTTTTTCGGGTTCTTGCGATTTGAAAAGGGCAAAAGGTCACCTAGACCCTCCACCTTATATCACGGGATCAAGTAAGCCCCTGATTTTTTATTTTCTTCATTTAAACCCTTCTGGTTTTTAAATGGGATCAATGAAGCCCTTCTTATTTTTTAAATAAAACCGAAACCCTTCCGTTAAAAAATTATGCAACGACGTTAGATACGTGAAAACTCAATTTTTTTCTCTTTTCTTCTCTTTCAGTTTTTTCGTTTTTATGTTCGGAGCTGCAATCGCCGCCAATTTTGCTGATGGTTCTCATACTCGGAATCCACAGCAGTCGTTGGAAGTAGCTGGAAAGGCAGATTGATCCGCGAGTTTCGGATTGAATTCAGTTTTCTGCGTAAGGTCACCGTAGTCTCCACCAAGTTCCGCCACCTTGAACTGGAGGAAGCCACCGACAAATTCTGATCTCTCTTAGGCCGCGGAGGATCCGGCGCTGTCTACAAAGGAATATTGAGAGACTGGCGGTGAAGCAGATCGACATCGGAGAAGAGAGGGGCGAGAAGATCTTCAAATCCGAAGTTGCGGCTATAGCGAGTCTCCAGCACGTGAACCTCGTTCGACTTCTAGGGTATTGCATTGCGTCATCATTAGCAATGGTTGTTCAGCTGAAGAAATACATCACATCTGATGAGCTGATGAAGCACAATCAGGTTGGTGATATATGGGTTTCGAACAGGGAAAAGTTTATAATATTACAGATTGGGCTAAGATTCGTCCCAGCGGAGAAATCCCACTATTGAATTTGGATGTTCTGGATGCGTTCATTGCGTATCATCAATTTTCGGGAACTAAAAGAAGGAAAGAGGATGGAAATCGTGGATGACAGATTCACTATTCTAACACCATTACATCAATTTTAAGCATATAGGTTTCGTTGTTTTATTTAAAAAAGAAGAAGGGTTTATTTGATCCCATTTAAAAACAAAAAGGGTATAAATGAACAAAATAAAAGATCAAGGGCTTACTTGATCTCGTGATATAAGGTGGAGGGTCTATGTGACCTTTTGCCCATTTGAAAACTAACTCCCACCGTATTATAACCGCAGTCATTGTTTCACGTTGTTTAATTTAATTTATTTTTTTTATATAATTTTATTGCCCTTGATGATATTTTAGTATTTTTAGGTAATAAATAAAATATAAAGTATTATTATGAGTGTGAAAAAGACAAATAAAGAAAGTGTGAAAGCTGTTATGGAACGAAAAGAGTAATACTCTCCCAATCCACCTCAACGGGTATATTGCCTTTGAATTGAATAATGTAGTAGTATTTTAATTTATAGTGAATAGTTTATGTTGTGTGTGGTTCATTGAGATATATGAATTGATTTGTGTGAGTCTTATCTTATTTACCTAAAAGAAAAATAATCACTTTATATTTGGTTCATTGAGAGATGTGAATTGATTTGTATGAGTCTTATTTACCTAAAAAGAAAAATAATCACTTTATATATTAGATTGAATAAAAATAGCAAGTACATAGAGAGTAGTATACTTTATCCCATCCTACGTCATATATAGTGGTTACATATTACTCCTTTGGTCTCACTTAAAAGAATTACACTTCTTTTGTATGACCCTTTCACTCTTCCACAGATTGATATATGTATCGAATGCTCATATAGGAAAGTGGACTCCTGGGTCTGGTTGCTCTGATAAATCCTTTCTTTCTCGTCCACTAAAGGGGGTGCGAGCACACTTGCGCGGATTACAGGTGACAATTACAACAATAGCGGGGAAGTTAACAGTACCCGACGACATTCAAGGATGGATGTAGACCTATCGGGCAGGAATAATCATTTCGGTCCTGGGAGGTGGTGACCATTCTCAAGAATAAAAGGTGATGTTTGGTTTGAGATTATGTGGGATTTGAAAACAATGAATAGTGTGTTCTATGTTTGTTTTGGATTTAGAGTATGATAGGTTTTAACTTTACGTCAAATCAATGTATTAATTTATTTAAAAAGTTAAATGAGAGATGATAGATAAAGAGAGGAAGTATATTAATTGAAGAGAGAGAATGTAGTAGGTATATATATGGGAGATTTTTTAAATTTGAATGTGGGTTTTGAAAAACCAAAACCTAAATTTAAAATCCGAAAACAAACATAACCAAAAAGACTAAGCTGGCTGAAACCCAATGAGTCATTGAAACAACGATACGAGAGCTTTAAATCTATTTACAAAGGAAGTGTAACTCTTTAAGCGGGAACAAAGGGAGTATTATTTTTAGCTTTCCACGTGAATGGTTAGATTTTGATAAACTTATTTTCAACATCTAAAACAAACATAGTTAAAAGTTTTACTATATGCACTTAAGGTATCAATATACTTACAATATTTCAATTGTTTGATTTTAAAATAATTAATATCTACCTCTATATTATAGTATTATTATATGGTTAAATAGATATTTTTAAAATATAATAATTATAATTTTATATTCGTAGTTTAGTTTAATATTTTTTTTGGGAGGAAAAATAGAGATATTCATATTACATATACTCTTACTAAATATAAATATAAATATATATATATATATATATATATATATATATATATATATTAATGTGAAAATATTGTTATGAAAGTCAATCTTGCATATTTATTTGAGCATAGTACTTTTTTGTTTTTATTTTCGAAAAAGAAAAAATAAAATAAAATTGCAACATTAGTGAAACCCTTAAAAACTTGCGAAGTTCTAGAAACATAAGAGAGAAGTTTCTTTGGGAGAAAGAAATCCAATTTCAATTCCACAAATTCAACAAAACAAAAAGCAGAAGCACGAAAGGAAACTACCCGTCTGCTATATATTCGACTTCACAATTCTTCTCTCTCCTCTGCCCTTCGTTCAAATATTTTTTCTGGAACCTAGAATACTACCGCCAGCGCCTCTGTTTCTGCTTCAATTCCGAATTCCTGCTTATCTGAGTGTGTTCACGGAATAATCTTAGGCAGGAAAGATGCATTCGAATCACTTGCTGCTCGAAGAGCCAATCCGGATGGCAACCATTCTAGAACCTTCTAAAGCGGTGAGTTTTTATGCTTTTCGCCGGAATTTCATCGTTTTCTTCAGATCTAGTTTCAATGGTGTTCGCGTTTGCATGACTGTTTTGATCGGTTGGGATTTTGGGCGTGTGAGTAATCTGGTGCGTGCTTGTGCAGAGTTTTTCTGCTATGACGAAGATCGTTGGAACGCTCGGTCCACGCTCTCGATCCGTCGAGGTTATTTCTTCTTGCCTTAAGGTTGGAATGACCGGTAATACAATCAACTTTTTTTTTTTTTTAACTTTTTTTTCTTTTTTGGTATGTTTTATTTGATCATGCTGTTCTTATTATGTTCTCCTTTCTTGGGACGTTTCAGTGGCAAGATTTGATTTTTCTTGGGGTGACGCGGAGAATCACCAGGAGACTCTGGAGAATTTGAAGACTGCTATTAAGAGCACCAAGAAACTTTGTGCTGTAAGTATTATTGATTTATTATGTTGGACCACTTTGATAATTGACTCGTGTTTTTGGCTTTTTGTGTCCCTATCAACGTTTAAAGAATTGCATTCGTTAGAGAGACGTGAAGGCATGCTTTCTGTTTTCCGTTACTAGTTTGAGGGTTATTTGATGGCACTCCTGGTGAACAGAAGCACTGTTAGAAAACATTCTCATTCACTTGCATATATTGTTGAAATTTACTGTGGTAATCCTGGTTTTAAAAGGGAAAATGAGTAGAATTGTAGGACTCTCTGTAACTTCTGACTGTAATGTCCTGGGGTTTATCACTACTTACCATTAATTTCTTAGCAAATTTATTCATGTTGTTTTCCATGTTTTTACAGGTTATGCTGGATACGGTTGGAGCTGAAATGCAAGTTGTTAATAAAAGTGAGACTGCTATAACCCTTAAGGCGGATGACAAGGTCATTCTGACCCCTGATCAAGGTCAAGAAGCAACTTCAGAAGTTCTGCCGATCAATTTTGCTGGCCTGGCCAAGGTTCTCTGTCTAATTGCTTTGCAGATTTTATATTTGACAGATACATTATGCGTTATCCTTGCTAGTCGTGCTGCCAAGTCTGTGTTTTGTAAAGTAGCAAGTTAGTATACTATGTATGGTTGCATGATTTATTATTTTGTTACCGTTTTGTTATATGTTCCAGGGCGACATCTAACTAATCATGACTATATCTTTCATTAATTGTTAGGTATTGTACCTAACAAAAGTTGTTATTTGCAGGCTGTGAAAGCTGGTGACACCATTTTTGTTGGGCAATATCTATTTACAGGAAGTGAAACCACTTCTGTTTGGCTCGAGGTATGTCGTGGATTTTATATTGGTTTCTATTTGTTGCATTGTTTCAGTCTTTCAGATGTGTTGCTCTTTACAGTTTTCTATCCATCATTCTCACTTGGTTTGTTCCTTTCACTAATTTGAGTTCTTCCTTCTTAGTATTTATTCTTATTTGAGTTCTCCAGCAGTTTTCAAATAAAAACTAGCTATTTCCTTGTCATAGAAGTAATCATGAGCATGTGAACAGAATTTATGGGGTTTGCCTTGCAATCTATGCATTTGGTTATTTGTCACAGTTGTTAATTAGTTGGAATTGGTTTATTTGGCTGGCAGGTAGTTGAAGTAAAAGGTAATGACGTGGTTTGTGATATAAAGAATTCTGCAACATTGGCAGGATCATTGTTTACATTGCATGCTTCTCAAATCCGGATTGATCTGCCTACTCTGACTGAAAAAGACAAGGAGGTAAGTGGCTCACCAAATTGGTTGTGTAATATTACATGCTCTTCTCTTGCATATTAGGGAGATTTAATATATAAATGTCAACATAAAGTCATTTGCCTGATAGTAAAACACTGAACTCCATATTTTTTAGCGCACGTTAGGCTAACGCCATTTCATGTTGTTAAGATATTTCTTGCATGATGTGCAAACCTTATTGCCTAAACATATCTCGAGTTAAATCCTCAAATATTGTGCCTAAGTCTGTAAGTCATTATTCGTTTGCATTATCATATTAAGACGTTTTTGCCTTTGTCGATGCTTAAAAGCAATTAATATTCTGCCTTATTTTTCATTTATTTTGCTTTGTTAGTGCTGTAGTGTTCAAATCAATTTCCTTTTGGTTCAGGTTATCAGTTCATGGGGTGTAAAGAATAAAATTGATTTTCTGTCATTGTCTTACACACGCCATGCAGAGGATGTTCGTGAGGTATTAAGACAAATGGAGAACCAGTTAATTAAAATTTTTAATTGAAGTATTGTAAACTTAACCTATTATGTTTTGCTTTGCAGGCCCGCGAATTTTTATCTAAGCTCGGTGATTTAAGTCAAACTCAAATTTTTGCTAAAATTGAAAACGTAGAGGTGACTCAAGTCTACATTAAATCTATCATTTAGGTATGGTGGGTAATTTTTTTAAGTCCAACTGCTAACTATGTTTAACTTTTATTTGCAGGGCTTAACCCATTTTGATGAGATCCTACAAGAGGCCGATGGTATCATCCTATCACGAGGAAATCTCGGCATAGATCTCCCACCTGAGAAGGTGAGTTCTTGTTGATAAAGGGAGAAAACTGAGATGTCCATGCAACTTCTTTGTCTTTCAATTTTTGAAATAGTCACGTAGATGCATTATCCACTTGTGCATGCTGGTATCTTTCCAATCTGGTTGGTGGGTGATGCATACTTGATTCTGTTTGATATTTAATCTTGAATAGCATTATCCCTCTTTCCCTCAGTTCGGTTGGGACAACTCATTTCAACCATCTTAAAAGTTGCTGTGAACTTTGTTGGCTGCTTAATGTGTGTGTGTCTAAATAAACTACTAACCATATGGGCCCTGAATTTTTTTTTAGAATATTATGAAAGGCTATTAAGTCAAAAATTATAAGGTATTAAAATGCCAGTAACAGCCACTGTCCATATATTGGATTTCCTAACCATTGAATCCCATAAAACATCACAATGATGCAATCAATTTGTCTAGCCTCAGAGTTTTCCTTTACCCCTCTCTTTTTCCTAGGGGCTATTTATCACTCCTAGTTAAAAATAGGGAAACTGGTCTGATAGCCACCTTCCCCTCCCACCACCTGGAAGTAATGTAGTGAAGTAAATGACCTCAAACTTTCTTATAATATTCTCTTTCTCAAATCAATGTGATGTGAATGCAGTTCCTGGTATATTACTATCACTTTGACCAAATTTAGTAATCACCTCAGCCAATAAGCTCCACTGATATCTAACGATGCTTAATTTGATTATATGTTACTGTTGTCATTTATTTTTTAGTGTACCCAACTTTTGAGAATGGATCCTAATTAGCTCTCTTCTACATTCACAGGTTTTCTTGTTTCAGAAGTCCGCTGTTTACAAATGTAACATGGCTGGAAAGCCTGCAGTGGTGACCCGTGTTGTTGATAGTATGACTGACAATTTAAGGCCTACCCGTGCTGAGGCAACTGATGTTGCTAATGCTGTTTTGGATGGTGGGTTATTATCACAATGCACTTGCTTTATGTAATCATCATGTTTGCTAATAATTTGCAGCTCAGCTTTGTACTGGTTACTTCATGTAATTTATTCTGCAAGTCCTTGACATATTCTTTTTCGATAAGATTAATAAATGTGATTTCATATATTTCTTAGGATGTGATGCCATTCTTCTTGGTGCTGAGACCTTACGTGGATTGTACCCTGTTGAAACAATTTCTACAGTTGGGAAAATCTGTGCTGAGGTAATTCATCTTTCACCGAAGTACATTTAACTGGTTCTGCAATGGTTAACTTCATTCCTATGAATTCTGGTTGGGATTTAGAGGTGTGTCCGAGTTTGGACCTCTTCAGTTTTAGTTCAGTTCCAAAAGGTTCTCCAGTTTTTTTTTTTGTGCTATTGATTACCATATGTTGGAATATGCACAAGGGAGTATATGATACTGTAAAATGCTTCTAAATTCCAATTTCTAATCTATCTTGGTCATCGCTCAACTTTCTCATCTATATTGCTTGATTTTGACTGCAACTTCTCCTTTATTTCCACAGGCTGAGAAGGTCTTCAATCAAGACCAATACTTCAAGAGGACTGTAAAATTTGTTGGTGAACCCATGACTCACTTGGAATCCATCGCCTCCTCCGCGGTATGTTTGCATGATAGGAGAAGTGGCAACGAAAGAAATCTGATGACAAACTTTTATTCATTTTTGTGCTTGAGTTTTTTTGTCATAATATTAAATTACGCCATACCTCTATGAATTTATTCTATAGGTTCGAGCAGCCCTTAAAGTGAAGGCATCTGTAATCATATGCTTTACCTCATCAGGGAGAGCTGCAAGGTCCTGTATCTTTCTCCATATTGTCGTGATTGTTAATTAAAGATCATCTCTCATTCCTGGTTCTCCTTTAAATGCAGATTGATAGCAAAGTATAGGCCAACAATGCCCGTTTTATCTGTTGTCATCCCTCGCCTGAAGACAAATCAATTGAAGTGGAGTTTCAGTGGTGCATTCGAGGTAGGTTTATATAAAAATCATCTTACCCCCAACTTCAGCATCCCATGGTTGGTAGTGGATCTATCTTCGTTTTCCCTTAAACAGTAGAGCTTTCATGCAATGACAGAATAGTCGATAGTTGCATACGGAATTACATTTGTAGTGGCAGTAATTCTGTAGTCGATTTCAGAAGGAGCTTATGGTCTTTTCTATGCATGTTTTCAGGCTAGGCAATCACTGATAGTACGGGGTCTTTTCCCATTGCTTGCTGATCCTCGGCATCCAGTGAGTACCTTACAATCCTGTCATCATACGTTTGCACGTATTATTGTGAAATTCTGATGAATGTTGGTTTTACACAGGCTGAGTCTACGAATGCAACAAATGAGTCGGTTCTGAAGGTTGCACTTGATCATGGAAAAGCTTCCGGAGTGATCAAGTCTCATGACCGGGTAGTCGTGTGCCAGAAAGTCGGAGATGCGTCCGTTGTAAAGATTATCGAGCTCGAAGATTAATCGAGGAAGTGAGTCTTGTGTTTTGATCAACCCCACCCTGCCATCCCCTTAAGTTTGATGAACAGTTATTAGTGACTCATCTGCAAGTTGTTGTGATAACTTGCGATTTTGCTGTTTTCGATTCATGGCTGTAGCACTATTACGTAATTTAGTTTTGAATAATTTAAGGTTTTCGAATTATTTTGTTTTTGTTTTTGCTTTCTTTCCTACAAAAAATCTCTTTAAATTAGCTTTAGGTTTCAGTGAGTACGATTTGTTATGGCTGCAGAACGACTCTACTTACAGTATGAATTCTAACCATATATTGGCTAATAAATAAAAGTAATTTGAAATAATAATAATAATAAAAAAGGATAAATATGAAAGGATGAAATGTATGAACTAAACTTAAATCATTTTGCTTGCGCTATCTCGAGCTTTGATAACACCTGTATGACAATATATTGAATCCATTAATATTCACTAATTCCAAAAACAGTTCACATCTTTTCTTATTCGTCTCCCATAATAATCTTTAGCATCGATAGAGAAACTGATATTTAATATTCTCAAAAATTACCTTATTTTCAAAAATTTCACTCAACTAAATGTGAATTTTTTCTTGTTACAAATTTTTTCTTGTTACAAAGAGAGTATAAAAAAATTGCAATTATAATAGATTTAAGTAGGGTGGGAGTGAGTAGTTGTTTTATTTAATGTAGCTGTAGTGATTAATTTAAAATGTAGTTTAACGACTTGAATCATTCAGGTGAATTGGTGTTATAGGAACACTTTAATCGGAATCCAAATTTATTACTCCTATGTTATAATTGATCTTTCATGTCAATTAGTTTTATTAAATTTAAATAATTTATATATTTTAAATATTAAAATTTGTTAACATCAGCGCCCATGGCCTAATGGATAAGGCGTCTGACTTCTAATCAGGCGATTGTGGGTTCGAGTCCCACTGGGCGTGTTTCTTTTTTTTATTTTTTATTTTTCCTTTTTATTGGGCTAACTCGCCAAGCCCATTTCATGTGGCCCGCTTAATGAGGCCGACACCAGCTTCGGCCCATTTCGCATATATACAGAATATATTTTGTTCACCTTTTGTATGGGCGTGTTTCTTTCTTTTATTTTTTATTTTTCCTTTTTATTGGGCTAACTCGCCAAGCCCATTTCATGTGGCCCGATTAATGGGGCCGACACCAGCTTCGGCCCCTTTTGCATATATACAGTATATATTTTGTTCACCTTTTGTATTGCGTAAGGTTGGGCTTCATACAATTGTGTTCATGTTTATCAATTGTATTTTTATTATTTTATATATAGTGTATAATTACACGGTAAATTTACTCTTATTTCATACAACAAAATTTCTTTGACTCAAATATCATATTTCGTTGGAATATTATCACTATTTTAGTTGAAAGTCTTTATACAAAGTCTAATATGATGCACGCAAAATTTTCGAAATTCTAGATGTTGGTGGGGGAAGGTAATATAGTGTAAAAATTCACGTGGTTGAAAGTTTGTTAGGTGCGGTGGAGAATATAACTGGGGTAGGTTAACTATTTCACTTTTAACTTGTACTCCCCGTCCCATATTTGTCTTCGCACCTACGGTAGACACGGAGTTTAAGAAAAGTTATTTTTTGACCAACTTTATTGACTTTTGAAGGGTATTGTTGTATTTTTAAGTAATAAATAAATTGTAAAGTATGTTATGTGTGTTAGGTGAGAGTGATATTTTTAAAATTAAGGTAACTTTTGAGGTTGTTGGTTAGTGTGAATTTTCCTTTTTTGGTATATATATATATATTACTCACAATGCATTAAATAAAAGTATATCATTTTAATTCATAATAATATCATTTTTTTCAATAAAATATGAATGGTATTAATATTTTAATAAGATTTTCTTTTTTCCAAAAATAAAGGATACAACTTTTTGTAGGTAGAAGTACAATATTTAATACTAAAGAATACTCCCTCCGCCCCTCTAATATGTATCCGTTTACTTTATTCACGTAGATTAAGGAGTATAATATTTTAATGTGTAATGAGGTGAGAGAAATAATATTTTAATATGTAGTGGATAGTTGTATTAGTATTGAGTGTGAATCCCTTGTGTGTCACATCAACCCAAAAAATGAAATGGATACTTTATATTGAGATGAACCAAAATGACAAAATAGATATGTATAAAGGGGTGGAGGGAGTACAAATTTGAACATAGGATTTGAATGCACAATGCATATAGGACACACAAAATTTATCCTTTAAATTGTAGTAGTAGATTTTAAAGGTTACTTCACCTATTTGCACTCATCTTTTGATTTAAAGATAGGAGCAATATATTAAGTTATTTTGAAAATCTTTTTAGAGTATTATTATTGAATGTATGATATATTAAGTAAAATAAATATACTGTAATAAAAAGTCGAGGCATCTCATGAGTAGTATGTTACTACAAACAATAGGTGTCATATACTACTATTTTGATGAAATTTGAAAAGGAGAACATATTACATCACACGTGATTTGTGAGAATAATAATTAATTAAAGTGGCTTTCATCATGCTAAATAGTTGGTCAAATCCTAACTAATTTTATTAATTAAGATTACTAAATTAACTTTTGTCGATTAATGTTTCCACTTTCCACTTTGAC
Organism: Pogostemon cablin; assembly: GCA_023678885.1. Classification (NCBI taxonomy): domain Eukaryota; kingdom Viridiplantae; phylum Streptophyta; class Magnoliopsida; order Lamiales; family Lamiaceae; genus Pogostemon; species Pogostemon cablin. The sequence continues at coordinate 2,042,454 of CM042989.1, forward strand.
TCAATAAAATATCATTTAGGATTTTTTACTTGTGTGAAAAATCAAAGCTTATAATACGTGTCAACATATGCAGTTCACACATCAGCAATCTATATTATTCCACCTTAATTATTATTATTATTAATTAATTATATATATATATATATATATATATATATATATATATATATATATATATATATATATATATATATATATATATATATATATATATATATATATATATATTCTTAACTAAGGTTTTGATTAAATGAAATGGGACAGAGACAACCGCCCCATAATTCTCATTAAAATACTTCACATAAAAAATTTGTAATAAAAAATATAATTTCGATCGATAATAATAATAAAAAAAAATTAATATATATATATTAATTATTTAATAGATTTAGTGCCGTTAATAATATGATTAACACGTAAGCGACGAAGAAAATTCAACCATGGCTCTAGTTTATGTTTTAATATAGTTTTCCCTTATTATTCGCCCAATATTATAATATAAAAAATGTTACGTTAAAATGATACAATAATTCGTACTGTATCAACAACATAAGAAATGATGCTATCATTATAGAAACAGAACACAATTTTTAAACATTAATATTATACCTCACAACTAAAAAATGCCATCGACTGATAAAAATAATATTTCAAGATTCAATCAATTAGTTTCAAATCCTAATTCAAAGTGACAGTCACTATGAGTTCATGCATCCATGGATTATCATCTCTAGGCTACAATTCATGAAGAGTATAAATTACTTAGTTGACTCTTTTTTTTTTAAAAAAATTCTCCCCCTCATATTCTTTAACACCTAACACCAATGTTACATTATCAATAATAACTGGGTAAAATTTTTATATACCAAAATTGAATTAACAATTTTTTTAATGTCACTTATTAAAATGCTTTAAATGATAAAAATACATTTGATTCGATTTGTGATTCAATTTAAAAGTTTTAAGCGAATTAAAATATATACAATCGAGTAACAATATGTATAATCAAATTATCAAAATATTTTTTATCCGAGTAATTATTTTTTACAATCAAATCATAAATATATACAATCGAGTTATTTATTTCACATCTTTTCATTCATTTGTCCCTAGGCCTGTTACACGAGCCGAGCGAGCTCGAGTATCACATACTCGAGCTCGGCTCGAGTAGTTATCGAGCCGAGCTCGAGCTTGGCTCGATTAGGAAATGAGCTATATTACGAGCTCGAGCTCGAGCTCGAACGAGTAATTCTCGAATCGAGCTCGAGCGGCTCAACTCGTTAAGCAAAACGAGTCGAGTTTTTTGAGTTTTTTCGAGCCTATTGAGCTTTATTTAATTAATTTTTATTATATTTAATAATAATTAATGTAATATAATTAAATTATACTTATTATTATTATTAATTTATTAATTATTATTATTTTATCGGGCCTAAACGAGCCGAGCCGAGCTCGGCTCATTAAGGAAACGAGTATATGGGCGAGCTCGAACTCGAGCTCGAGTAGTCATCGAGCCGAGCCGAGCCGAGCTCTCGAGCGGCTCGGTTCGTTTAACAGCTCTATTTGTCCCATAATAATATGCATTTAAAAGGAAAATGATGCTTTTATCCAATAATCTAAAATTATTTTCAAAATTTTCTCTCATACCTAATATACAAAACATTACTTTACATTTTATTTATTTATTACTAAAAATAACTACTCATACACCCAAAAAAGTTAATAAAACTGTACAAAAACTTTTTTAAACAAAGCAGAATAATAAACATGAATCCTTTAGTGATATGAAGAGAGCATAAAAAAATTGCAATTACTAATATACTTTAAATTTACTCTATCAATCATTAAGTGCATCGATGTGCCAATATATTCCAAAATCAATCTCTAACAAAATTTATTTAAATAGGTAGCAGTGGTAGTTATTTTAGTTAAATTTTACTAATTTTATTTAATATAGTGATGGAAATTAATTTAAAACTTAATCTAATTGTTAAAATAATTTAGATGCATTCTACGGACTCCAAATTTATTACTCCTATGTTATGCTTGATTTGATTTAATTAGTTGTATTAATAATTAATATATTTTACAATATTTTAAATATTAAAATATATTAAGAATGGCGTCCATGGTCTAATGGATAAGGCGTCTGACTTCTAATTAGGCGTCGAGTCCCACTGGGCGTGCTTTTTTTATTTTTATTTTATTTTATTTTATTTATTTATTTATTTTTTTGTTATAGTTTTTTTGCAAAAAACTAAAAATAAGAATATGTACTCCACCATTATTTCTTTAATATTTAATCTATTTTATTTGTTATATTTTTTATTTTTTTATTTTATTTGTTATATTTTTTTTATTTGTTATATTTTTTGCACAATTAAAAAAAATAAGAATATAATCTTGTTATATTCTTTATTTTTATTTTTATTTTATTTTATTTGTTATATTTTTTGCACAATTAAAAAATTAAGAATATAATCCATAATCATGTCTCTACTATTTAATCTCTTAGTGGTTTTTTTCTTTTCTTTTTTTTCTGGTTATAGTTTTTTGCAAAAACTAAAAATAAGAATATGTACTCCATAGTCATTTCTTTAATATTTAACCTATTTTATTTGTTATATTTTTTGCACAATTAAAAAATAAATAAGAATATGTAGTCTATAGTCATTTCTCTAATATTTAATCTCTTACCCACTTTACTCATTTGAAAAATAATTAGATATTGATATTTTTCTTTAAAAGACACACTGTTAATGGCGCTCATGCCCTAATGGATAAGGTGTCTGACTTCTAATCAAGCGATTGTGGGTTTGAGTCACAGTGGCGCCCATGTCCTAAGATTAGTGTATAAGGCGTCTGACTTCTAATCAAGTGATTGTGGTTCGAGTTACAGTGGCGCCCATGACCTAATGGGTTTTCTTTTTTTTGTTTTTTTTGCAAAAACTAAAAGTAAGAGTATGTACTCATAGTCATTTCTCTAATATTTAATCTTTTATCCACTTTACTCATTTGTAAAATAATAACATATTGTTATTTTTCTTTAATAGCATTAGATTTCAATTAATGTATATTTATTTGATAGTTTGCGTTTTAATTTTTTTTTTTTTTTTTTTGCAAAAACTAAAAGTAAGAGTACGTACTCATAGTCATTTCTCTATATTTAATCTTTTATCCACTTTACTCATTTGTAAAATAATAACATATTGTTATTTTTCTTTAATAGCATTAGATTTCAATTAATGTATATTTATTTGATAGTTTGCGTTTTAATTTTATTTTATTTGTTATATTTTTTGCATTATTCAAAAAATAAGAATATAATCCATAATCGTGTCTCTAGTATTTAATCTCTTAGTGGTTTTTTTTGGTTAATTAAGAATATAATCCATAATCATGCCTTTGATATTTAATCTCTTAGTGGTTTTTTTTTAAATGTTTTGGAATATTACTCGGTACATGTGGGTTAAAAAAAAAAAAAAGATACCTTTGACATCTAAAATGAATATCGATTAATGTAAATTATTAAGCAAACACATTGTAGTGCATTTGAAATTTATTTTTAAAATAATGAATTTGGAGTGTTATTCTTCGGAATAACATACCAACATTCAATTTTTTAGCAGATTTTTACTCTCTTTTTTTTATCTAAGATAAATAATGGAGTAATATATATATATATATATATATTACTATTTTAAGAATAAAATTAGATGTGAATTCAATATATATATATATATATATATATATATATATATATATATATATATATATATATATATATATATAGTTTAAGATTTTTACTCTCTTTTTTTTATCTAAGATAAATAATGGAGTAATATATATATATATATATATATATTACTATTTTAAGAATAAAATTAGATGTGAATTCAATATATATATATATATATATATATATAGTTTAAGAGGGTGATAATTTACTATTTTAAGAATAAAATTAGATGTGAATTCTCATAAGATAAAGTTCATTAATTAAATATGTTAATTAAACTATTATGCTTACATTTATAAGTTTAGAGTTACTTGGCTGGCCGTGCTCAGCTAAGAATTGGTCATAGGTTTATAACCCATTTAATATACTCCGATTGTTTAACTTTCACATACTATTTGAATATAAAATTCAAGAGAAACATTTTTGCGATACAAATTATATATATTTTTAAAAAAAATAGATATTACTTTTTATAAAAAGATATTATATTTTTAACTATGATTGTAATTATTTTTTATTAATAAATTATTTATAAATTTTTTTTGCAACATCATCATTTTTTATTTATTTAAATATTACTATATTTTATTAAAATATTACTCACTCCATCCCACTAAACTCTTCACCGTTACTGTAAATACGGAGTTTTAAAAAAATTATTTTTTTTACCAATTTTATTGATTTTTAGGGGTATTATGATATTTTTAAGTATTAAATAAATAATGAAATAAGTATTGTGAGTTGGGTGAGAGTGACTTTTTGAAAATGCTATGATGTAGTGAGATGTTATTTACTCCCTCCATCCCATGCAAAGGATTGTTTTTTTTTTTTGCTTTTTGCACGTGAATTAAGGAATATTATTATTTAATGTGTAATAGGTAGTTGTATTAGTGGGAATGTAAGCCCTATAATTTAATTGTATTAGTGGGTATGTGTAGGTCTCGTGTATGTAAAAAAAAGAAAGGTGACTCTTTTGGATGAGATGCTCAAAATGAAAAGAAAAAAAATGAACTCTTTGAGTGAAACTATGTGAATATTTTAAAATTTTTACTATTTTTGAAGAGTGAAAAATGTGGTGAAAAAAAAAAAAGTAAGCTTGGACAGAGGGAATATCACCTTTTTCTCTACTCAAGTGGTAGAGGGGATGGTGGAAAGACTTTCCAACTGAGCTTGGTTGCTGTAGGGTGGGGGTTCGAATCCTGCCTTTGGCATGAATTTTGCCCCTTGCAAGCACAAGTTAAACAGTGAGCCTTCTATATAAGCCACTTGAGGAACATCTTAAACAGTGAGCCTTCTATATAAGCCACTTGAGGAACATCTTAAACAGTGAGCCTTCTATATAAGCCACTTGAGGAACATCCTGCGATTTATCTCCTCCACCAATCCCCAAAGGCAGAGACGATGAACCCCTAATGGTGGGGTACAACATTTTAAAAAAAGTCCTTACATAAAATGATATCACACAAATATTTAGGGGTGTGCACGGTGCGGTTTGACGGTTTTTTTTGAATAATTCAAATTGCATTGTTATGTGCGGTTTGGTTTAGTAATGAAGTGTAAACCGCGGTAATTCAAATGATATTACTTATGCGGTTTTGAACGGTTTTTTGCGGTTTGACGGTTTTACATATAGATTAGTTTAAATAATAAGGTTATGCTATTAATTTTGATGGCTAACGAAAATTCATAAGGCAATTTAATCATAATTAACAAAAATGCTTTAGCGAAAAATTAGTTATTTAGTAAGAAATATAAGCAATGCTAAAGAAAAAGTGAAATGATGCATTTAAATTTTATAAATTATTGAAGAAATGTACTCCCTCCGTCCCGGAAGTATTGACACATTTTTTTTGGGCACGGAGATTAAGGAGTATAATAATTTAATATAAAGTGAAGTGAGAGAAATAATATTTAATGTGTAGTTGGTAGTTGTATTAGTGGTGAGTGTGATGGGTGTGTGGGTCCATGTAAATAAATAAATTATTTTTGTGTGGGTCCCATGTTCTTAAAAAGGAAATATGTCAATTTCAGTGGGACAACCCAAAAAGGAAAGTGTGTCAATATCTTTGGGACGGAGGGAGTAGTAAGTTGAGTATTTGGTAATTGGTAGAGTTTCTTTATGACATTTATAGGGTAGTGACACGTGAATGACTAAAATACCTTATATACTAACAATAGTCCAACACATATAATAGACTTATTATATAATTATTATATATAGTATTATAGCTAATATATGCGGTGCGGTTGTTGCGGTTTCCATTGCGAAAATAAAATTGCACCGCAAAGTGCGGTGCGGTTTTGCTTTAAAAAATAAATTGCGGTTTATACAAATAATTGCATATCGCGGTGCAGTGCAATGCGGTTCGATCGGTTTTTGCGGTTTAGAAATTTTTTTGCCCACCCCTACAAATATTTGTAAAATTCTAGATGTTGGTGGGGGAAGGTAATATATAGTGCAAGAAATCACGTGGAAGAAAGTTTTATAGGTGCGGTGGAGAATATAACTGGGGTAGGTTAACTATTTCACTTTTAACTCCTATATCTATATGCATGCTCTATCATATATATATATATATATATATATATATATATATATATATATATATATATATATATATATATATATATATATATATATATATACTTATTCCGTCTCGGACATAGAGGTGAATTTATTTTTTGCACATAAATTAAGGAGTATTATTATTTTATGTAAAGTGGATATGTGTATTAGAGAAATGTGATGGATAGTGGTGGACCCTTTTTACTAAAAGAGAAAAATTGTGCAATTTGGATGAGAAGTCCAATATAGTAAAATTGTGTTATTTGGGTGGGACGGAGAGAATATACATTAGTATAAAACCCGCGTACAATTCGGGATCATTTAATTATTATTTTTATTTTTTATAATAAATAATTTGTGTTATATAACGTAACAACATTAATTAAGATAATTTTTTTCTTATAGTTAGACAATTTCTTTCATTAATGTAAATAATTTACAACAAATTATAACATTTAAATTTTGATAATGTAACGTATAATTAAATTATGTAAAAAGTTAATATATATATACACATTATATTCTAAGTATTTGAAAGAATCTTTAACTTGTATTTTTTTTAAATGTTACTTTATAACATAATACAATTGAAAACTATTTATTACTCTTCATGTCTCTCTAAAAAAATGTGCAACCACACAGGGACAATTTTGTCTATTTGTTGTATATTTATGTAATTGTTAGTATTTCATTTTTTTCATTGTATTTAAGTGCAATTATGATCAAAGTATGTAACTCTTAGTAATAAATCCTTAATTTTACTATTTGTCTAAAATAAATATAAATTATATATAAAAAAAAGAGTGAGGCTTGCGTGCGCCCGGGCGCACGGGAACACATTCCGTGCGCCTTTAGAAATTTAGTATTATGGGTAAGGGTACATTACTTTGGTATAAAGGGTATACACTTTAATTAGTAAAAGGTACACCATTTTGTTCTAAAAGGTATACACTTTTCATTAATATTTTTTTTTCTTTAGAAAATAAAGGGTATACATTTTTATACTAAAGGGTATACAATTTAACACAAAATTCTAAAGGCGCACGGAGTGTTGTTCATGCGTCCAGATACACACAATAATTTTCTTTAGAAAATAAATGGTACACATCTATATACTAAAGTGTATACAATTTAACACAAAATTCTAAAGGCACACGGAATGTGTTCCGTACGCCCGGGTGCACAGGAGTTTTTGCCAAAAAAATCTCATTTTTTTCTATACATGATTTGATTTGATACTAATTAATTTATTTGTATCGAATGATTTATTTATTAATTAAAATTAATGATATTAAAGTAAATAAGTCATAATAAGTGCATAGAAAAAATAAATAAATAAATAGTAAGACTATAAAAAAAGACTTTTCTATAACTAATATTTAAATGGAGTATTACTTTTTACTCACGATTATGATTTAGTATTTCTTAATTAACTATATAATAATAATTTTATTTTTATTAATTGTTATTTTTAAGAAACTAATGTAACATATATATATATATATATATATATATATATATATATAATATAAATAAAATTAATTTATATATAATATTCTTTTAAATATTTATAAATTTGTAATGAATATATTAATTTTATTTTTTTATTTAATTTTATTAGTTTTAAATTATATAAACAATTAAAGAAAAAAATCATATATCATAATTGAATAATTAAGATATATGTAAATAAATAAATATTAATATACTAAATTTAAAAAATTAACAAATATTTACAAACTCAATTTTAATGTTATTTGATATGAAATAATGATTTAATTTAAAGAACTTAAGCTTTCAATTCTATACATGAATTAGTTTTTCAACCTCTTATTCTTTAGAGGTCAATCGATTCAAGAGTACTTGAATCGTCGATCCTCTTAAAGAATACTTGAATCAATACTTTAAAGGTAGATCTTAAAGAATACTTGAATCGATTCTTAAGAGGTAATACTTGAATTAATTTTTTTCCTCTTGAAGAATCAATTCTTAAGATGTAAATCGATTCAAGAATACTTTAATCGGTCATTTTACTCTTGAAATTTTGATTTTTAAGATGTAAATCTATTTAAGAATACTTGAATCGATTATCAACCTCTTGAAGAATCGATTCTTAAGAGGTATATCGATTCAAAAATACTTAAATCAGTTCTCTTCCTCTTGAATAATATTTGAATCGATTTTTTAGAGGTAGATCAAATCTCTACTTGATTATTTCTAGCGAAATAAATTTTTATACTTTCATAAATCAATTCCCTAGAGGAACTTGAAGAAATCACATTTTTTTGATTGGACAAAGTTAGTTGTTAGTAGTTAGTTTCACCAAGCTGTCTCCATACACCCTTATTCTCCAAGCTCACTTGTGTGAGGAGCCCGGTGGCCAAGGGAGCTAGCCTACCTTGTTAGAAAGCTCATATTCCTCTTAGAGAATCGAATGTATGTATTTAGAACGAATAACCAAAAAGTTTTATTTATAGTTGGGGTGAGAGAGAATATTATATGGAATATTTTTTCCCTTTATATATATGATTTAATTGTATATTAATTTATTTATTTATTGCATTAAAAGATTTAGTAATTAATTAATGATATCCAAATAAATAAATAAAATATTAAAAATTTAATCATTATTAAAAATAAGAAACACATTATTTAAAAATATATATATTAAATAAGGAAGTTAATTAAAAGTAAATAAGGAAAATATTAAAAAAATATTAAAAAATTCAAAAAATTGAGAAAATTACACTTCACATTGGAGTGCTCTGGAAACAATACGCAAGAAAAGTTTCTGTTATAATATACTTAAGATATATATATATATATATATATATATATTTAATTCTCCAATAATTTAACTAATATAATTAATTTGGAGTTGGATTTTTTTTTTGTGTATAGGACACACAAAGCTTTTAACCGTGGATGAGGTGTCAAGTTATTATTGATGGAGGTCACAATTAAAATAAATTAAAAAATTTGAGAAATTAAGAACAGAGAAGATCTGAATCATAACGTATTAAGTAAAATAAACATACTGTAATAAAAAGTGTAGCCATCTCACAACCAAAGCCATATGCAGTGGCGGATGCATGTAGGGGCAGCCCCGGGCTCAAGCCCAGGGCTGCCCCACAAAAACTCATTATATTATATGTAAATACTTTTTAAATAATTTGTATTGTTAAGTTTAGTCCACTCCAAAAATATTTTAAGCACACCCAAATGAAGCTAAAATATAAATATATCTCCTTAAAATTATATACTTCTATGAGTACATTACAATAAATATTAAAATTTAGTTCATCTTTCGTCCCTTTCGAGAAGGTAATTCGTATGTGAATATATATATATATATATATATATATATATATATATATATATATATTATTTTTTAATTATTATTATTATTTATTTATTTTAATAAACTTAGCACACCCCATCGCAATTTTCTGGATCCGCCACTGGCCATATGTTACTACAAATAATAAGGTATGATCATATACTATTTTGATGAAATTTGAAAAGGAGAACATATTACGTTACACGTGAATTGTGAGGATAATTAAAGTGGCTTTCATCGTGCTACATAGTTGGTCAAATCCTAACGAATTTTTTTTATTTATGATTAATAAATTAACTTTTGTCGATTAGTGTTTCCACTTTGACTCATTAAAAGATCATCTAGGATTTTTCACTTGTGTGTGTGAAAAATCAAAGCTTCATAATACGTGTCGACATATTCAGTTCACACGTCAGCTTTTATTTCAACTTAATTATTATATAATTAAGTTGGAATAAAAGCTGTGAACTGTATATATATTCTTACTTAATGTTTTGATTAAATGAAATGAAATTCTATATTATGAGGGGACAGAGACAACCGCCCCATAATTCTCATTATAATACTTGTCACATGGAGTATAAAAATTGTACTAAAAAAGTATCATCTCGATCGATAATAAAAAATAAAATAAAATAAAAATAAAATTAATACAGATGTATTTTTTATTAATTATTTAATAGGTTTAGAGTGTCTCATGCATATAATTGATTGTATGTAAAATTTACTAAATTCTAAAAATAAAAATTAAACTTTAAAAATGAATAATTATGCATATCATAAACATAAAACATGCTTTAAACTATATAAAATTAAAAATATAATTATACTTTAAGAATCACCATTATTATGTAATCAATTAGAATTACTTCGTTAGAGAATTATTTGGAGGTGGGATACAATGCTTGATTTTTAAAAGATAGTAATCAATAAAAAAAAGTAATCCAATGTGCGCAATCCGGTTTAATTAATGTTTGATTATGAAAATGGTCAATTTAGAGGAAGTTCAAAATAAATAATTTTAGTGGGACCATTTTTTATTTTTCCTTTATTGTGTATTCAAAGTATAAACTCAAAATTCGGTAAAAAAAATAAAAATTATGATGTTTTGTGTTTAGGTTGAAAAATGAGAAATCTGAATTTAGATTAGTGGATTTAATAAATAATATTCCCTTAGTTCAGTATTGAAGTTTACGTTTGTATTTTGGATTAATCTATATTTATATTAGAAAATTAGGTTTTCGTTGGAGATTATCCATCCCCATTTGCTTTAATATATTTATGTTTATAGTTGTGACATGATTTTGCAAAATGGTGTATCACTTAGGGGCCCACCATCCCTGCAGGATGAAGGAGGTAAATCGCAGGATATGTCTAAAGTGGCTTACAGAGAGGGCTCACTGTTTAACTTGTACTTGCAGGGATGTACCTATGAGTAATTAATCCTAATATATTTAATATTATTTAAATTTTAGTAAATAATATTTTATTTTCTGATTTGAAAAAGTCATAACTATAATTATTTAATTATTTTTGTTTAACTTGTGCTTGCAAGGGATGTACCTATGAGTAATTAATCATAATATATTTAATATTATTTAAATTTTAGTAAATAATATCTTATTTTCTGATTTGAAAAAGTCATAACTATAATTATTTAATTATTTTAATGGGTGACAAGGAATGTACCTATGAGTAATTAATCATAATATATTTAATATTATTTAAATTTTAGTAAATAATATCTTATTTTCTGATTTGAAAAAGTCATAACTATAATTATTTAATTATTTTTGTTTAACTTGTGCTTGCAAGGGATGTACCTATGAGTAATTAATCATAATATATTTAATATTATTTAAATTTTAGTAAATAATATCTTATTTTCTGATTTGAAAAGTCATAACTATAATTATTTAATTATTTTAATGGGTGACAAGGGATGTACCTATGAGTAATTAATCATAATATATTTAATATTATTTAAATTTTAGTAAATAATATCTTATTTTCTGATTTGAAAAAGTCATAACTATAATTATTTAATTATTTTAATGGGTGACTGCGATTTGTTTGAGAAATAAATGGTTATGATTTGTACTAAATTATTTCCTGATTTGACCAAATCGATGCTAAATGTAGGATTCGAACCCTCACCTTATAACAACCAAGCTCAGTTGGAAGATCTTTCCACCCTCCCCTCTACCACTTGAGTTATGCTCTGAGAGCCATGATTTTGCAGTATACTCCTTAGGTTAGCTTAAATGGACTTCATTCCACAATTTATGTCGTTTAAAGTCAAACTTTCACAATATTTTGTAATTTGTTGGAAGGAAACCAATTAGAGTGAGTCTCTTGTGCGTCCGGACACACGGATTTAGATTCGTGTCACTTTGCAATTTTCGTGCCCATTTACAATTTAAACTCCCTAGCAATACATAGATTTAAATAGAATAGGGAGGGGAAGTGTTGTGTTCACATGAGGACACATATCGTATCCCTATGTCCCCGGGAGCCCCGGGAGCACAGAAACTTTTGACGTACTACTTCATATGACTTATGAGATCTGTCCCATTTACAGTGACATGTAGATATTAATTTTTATGAATATTGAAGGTGGTAAAATAAATCATTTTATGAATATCGAATATGATCAATTAAGCGGAAGTCCAAAACAGATAATTTTAGTGGAACCCATTTTTTAATTTTCTTTATTAATTATTCAAAATACAAATTAAAAGATCCGGCAAAAATAAAAATTAAAGAAAGGAATACACACTATATTAATTTATTTATTTATTGAGAGGAAAGAAAAATTCCCATAATAAAAAAGAAAGGAGTGATCTACGAAAAGGAGAGCGGTGTAGGTTGTAGCGTAGCACCACTTTAACGATATTACTATAAAATATACTAATTTTCTAATTAAAAATTAAATTAAAATTGCAGCTAAGTATGGAGAAATGGAAAATAGAAATGGCGGAGCTCTACTGCACTTAGAACAACCAATTTCTCCTCTTCCCTCTCCTCTCGCCTCCCCCGCGGCGTCGCCGCCGGGATCCTCTGCCCTAGGCTATCACGCCGTGTTGTATCTGTACGTATATATGGGGGCATCATTGTCCAATTTGGGCGAAAACGGGTCGGGCAGCGGCGGACTGGGTCTGGGTGACATCCCGGAGAGCTGCGTCGCCTGCGTCTTCCTCTACCTTACGCCACCCGAGATATGCAACTTGGCTCGTCTCAACCGCGCCTTCCGCGGCGCTGCTTCATCCGACGCCGTTTGGGAGGCCAAGCTTCCCTCCAATTACCACCATCTTCTCAATCTCCTCTCTCATCCCGATGTCTATGAAAGCCTCTCCAAAAAGGACATTTTTGCCCTCATCTCTCGCCCTCTCCCCTTTGAAGACGACAACAAGGCACGTTTTTCAATGTTTAATTCGAGTGTTGTTCGTTATGGATATCGGGATAATTTTGTTTTGTGAAATATTTTGCTGATTATCTGATTTTTACGTCTTTTACTCTATCAATCAATTCCTTTTTCTGCTGCTGCAATTGAGTCGTTCGCGCTGTTTTATTTCTTGGAGTGATTTTGATTACGTCTTTTTTCTGCGCACATTAATCAGGTTTCTCGACTGCGTCCAAATTGTATTTTGGGGATTTGAAATTGTGTAGATATAGTGTTATTTCAATTTCGGATAAGGGTGAATTGAAGTTGTTCGTTTTCTTCTATGCTTATGCTTATACGAAGTTTAATTATTTTTCTTCAAGAAATAATCCTAAGTTGTTTTGATTTGGACGTGCTATTACTAGTTTTCAAAGAATATCATTTGTTTCGTTCACTCTGTGTTACTCGATTACTTGCACTATGATTGGAACTCTATTGATGTTGAGATTGTATAGTTGTTAAATATCTGTGCCATCCTTTTCTTTCAGATTCTTTTTAAGTTTCCAAGGTTGTTTACTCTTTAAGATTAATGGAATTATACTGATTACTTATGGAATTATACTGATTACTTCAATCTCTTTTCCTCTGTGGAGTGGCGAAATGAGAACTAAGTTTAGCATTTTCTGATCTTGATTTGACTAACTTTTTCATAAACGTCTTATTTCACATGGGGCAAGTGCAGGTAGTGTGGGTGGATAGATTTACTGGGAGAGTTTGCATGTCGATATCAGCCAAGGGATTGGCCATAACAGGCATTGAGGATAGGAGATATTGGAACTGGCTTCCAACAGATGAATCTAGGTCAGTACACTTTATTTTCTTATAACCTCTACTAGATAATCTCAATTATTTGATGATGTTAAGTTTTAGCTGATTTTAGATATGATCTATCTTACATGATCTTAGTTGCATTGTATAGCAAGTATAGACTTTAGCCAAAAATGGCATGTAGTATTTCAAGTTCGTGTTTGGGCATGAGCTGTGCAGTTCAATTACCATGTTGTACAGGTCAGTTATATACATTGGCTTATATTTCCTTACAATAATATGGACTTCCGTCCTTCAAGAATGAGTTCTTGGATAAGTTACTTCTTCAGTTGATATGACCTAAAATCTTTTTCTCATTTATGAGGGCTCCTGTACATTACTTATGTGTTGGACTTTTTTTACTGCTTTTCAAAGAATCACAAGCAGTTGATATATGAGGCTTCAGATTCTCTCCATATAATTTTGTTTGATGTTTAATAGTGAGAAAGAAGCCCAAATGAACTGTTGGAATTTTTTTTAAATGTAAATATTATTTTACTGTACATAAAGTAGTATGACAAAAGGCAGTCTGAGAAAACAAAACTACAATTACAAGTTATTAAAAACATGCACATGTTTGCCACTCACAAAAGAAAATAAAAGGATGGAAGTAAAGCTAATTAGAAGCTTTATATTCCCAGATTCACTTATATTGGACAATTATTCAAGCAATCTTGAGTCATATTGGAGCTTTGGTCAACCAATCATTAGAGTGGTCTCTGACAGTTTTAGGTTGAGATTTTTTTATTTATTTTATTATATATATATATATATATATATATATAGCTTTTGTGTGTGTGTGTGTAGTATTCCTTGTTATTGAGCAGTTTGGAGATTACTAATATCTTTGAGGGGGACTATTCAGTTAGAGGCAAAACATTCTTTTGATGCATCAAATTTATTATTTGGAAGTAGTCAGTTACTGGTTGTAGTTTTTTGATATTGGTGAATCATCAACTACATTATTCATGACTCAATCTCTTCCCTGGTTGCAGTTACAGATCTTCCCCTGATATATTCATCATGATTTCTGATAGATATATGCATCTTCAAAAAAAGTTGCAAAATTGGAGTTGGTTTAGCTGTATCATACTAGATCTGACCATTAATTTTTTTTATATTCTCAGCTTCTGTATTGTTATTAAATCCATTATCTATGGGCCTTTTGTCCCTACTATGTGAATTCAGTGGTCTGAGTTCAAGCATTCATCCTCAGATTGATAATCCCTACAGCATGATAGGAAACAAAATCTCACTGGCCAAATAGTAGAGCTTGTATGATATAACAACATTGTGGGATTTGTTTGTATTTAGTAATTGAATATTTCTTCTTATGGCTGTTACTTGAAATCAGATGAATCCAAAGGTGTTTCTTATACTTCCCTAGAAATTTTAGATCATGAAAGGTCAATGCGTGTATCTATCTCCTTGTCTATCATGTAGTTATGACTATGCCCGTGGTATACATCTAGAATGTGAATCTATCTCTTTGTCTCTTAGTTGTGAAACATATTTGAACAAACATAAGTTTTTGGACAAAATTTTTGTTTCCCATTTCATATGGCTTCAATGCTCTGCTTTTTGTGAAGTCAGGCATTGAGGTGTGCACAACATTTGAAACTTCTACATATTTGTTAATCATCTTGCAGTCTATATTAGAGCTCAGAAGCCGTTGGTAGTGAATTGCTGATGTTGAATTTGGCATCACTCCCTTATATTACTTCGTTCTTGCAGATTTAATGTTGTGGCGTATTTACAGCAAATATGGTGGTTCGAAGTTGATGGCACGGTCAAGTTCCCTTTCCCGCCCGATATATATACCGTCTCATTCCGGATTCACCTTGGAAAATTTTCTAGAAGACTGGGACGTCGTGTTTCAAATTTTGAGCATACTCATGGATGGGATATTAAGCCAGTGAGATTCGAATTGTCAACTTCAGATGGCCAACAAGCATCGAGTGAGTGCTTTTTAGATGATACACAACACGATGATGCTAATGGAAGTTACAAGCGTGGTTGCTGGATAGACTACAAGGTGGGTGAATTCGTTGTCGCCAAATCAGATCCTCCAACTGAAGTGAGATTTTCAATGAAACAAATCGACTGCACGCATTCCAAAGGCGGACTTTGTGTTGATTCTGTATCCATCACGCCCATTGAGTTGAAAGAACGTCGAAGAAGAGGGCTTTAAAGTAATTGTGCTGTGTATGTTCCTTTGTTTGTCATACGCATTACACTTCAGAAAAGCATCAGTACGTGGAGGATACCATCTAGTTTGTTTTTTCTGTTGGTATGTGTCCTCTATCACCACCCCCTTCGATTGTACACTGGGATGAACTGCACCCAGCATTTTTTTTACTGTGTGTATATATTTTGTTATGATTCTGCACCTACGGTTGGGTCAATTACCCTGTTCTTCTGTCGATTTACTCTTTCCATCAAAATTCCAATTGACGCCGTTTTATTTCTGTACAGGTTTCTGCAGAAGATATGTGATTTTGTCACCAATGAAAGCTGAGTCTGTTTTTTCTTCAGTGAGATGCAAAGTAAGGTAGCCAGGTAGGTACGAAATTGTACTCTGTATATTTTGGGACGCCCAATTATCAAATTTTACACTTGGTTCCATTGAAGATATTTCTGCCCTGTATTCCTTTCTTGCAATAATCTGACATGGTAATTTCTGAAGCTCTCATTCACTTTCTTGAATAAATAATTGCTGGATGTAGTTCAGTCATTTGATTTGGGGTGTCAGAAGTTGGAGAGATATTATTGCTGCCATAACTTGGATTTACATAATTGATTGAGCAGAGAGAGATGTGTCAACTGTCAATGTGATATCAATCCATTTTAAATTTATTGAAATATGTTGTCATTAATATGTGACTGTCACCACGTGCCAGGTGTTTAATATTATATAGTATGTCTGTATTGGTCATGCCTCATTCACCCTTTCATGCCATTGAATGAGGTTTAGTCAAGTTCACTGGAGATATCAATGCTCATTTACTCACCTATATTTACTAGGGAAAAATGCATGTATATGTCTAGCAAGAAGAAAGTAATACTTCCCTTTAGCTCCCTGCATTTTAAATCGAGCAAGCTTACAACCTTGATGAGATTAACATCTGTTTATATCGGTTGAATGAAAATACTCGATGTTGTTGGTATTTTCATGCATTGACATGAATGATTTAGGAGTAATGGGAGAAAGTAATTTACCTTCTTCTTGAAGTCTTGTGCACCTGGTATAGGGGTGTAAATGAGTCGAGTCGAGCCGAACGCAAAGTTGTTCAAGCTTGTATATATTATCAAGTTTCAAAATATATGTTTGAGTTTGTTTAATAAGAAATCGAAGTGAGCCTGAACGAGCTTTAATCGAGTCAAATACGAACCGAGTTCGAGTAATTTGAAAGTCTTACACTTACTTTACCTATTTTCCTGAATCGAGCTCGAGTCGAGCTTTTACTGTTATCTAATGCAAAAGCCCATTCAAGTTTGATATCTTTATCTAATTGAGCTCAAACGAGCTTTTATCAACGATCTCTAGTAGTTTGGTTTTATTTTCATCTCTATCTTACTCCCTTCCCTCTACTTAATTTTGACACTTAATGAACGGGATGAACAGCATGGGGTAAATAGGAATAATTTAAAGTAGGTAGGAATTGAAAGTGAGTGGCTCCCATTCTTGAATTTATGAGCAATGAATGTGTGTGTGTGTGTGTGTGAAATAAGGTTTGTTACATTTTGCTGATGTATATAGTAATAAATGGAGTTTGGTAGGAAGTTTAGTGAATTAAATGGAGTGGAAATGTGGATGGGCTGATTAGAGTAGGATAAAAAGATACAAGTTGAGAGGGTTGGTGAAGGTGTGAGTGAGCAAAGAAACAGATTGGATAATAACTGAAATCAATCGGTCTGTGATTGGGATGGGATTGTCGGACATCTGAAAAACTGATTCCCTCCCATCCCAAAGGAATGAATTGTTTTGTAGTTTATGTAATTATAATATTTTGTGATTAATGCCTTCCTTGTCTTTTTTAAATTTAAATCCAACCACTTTTATAATGAGGGAGGGATATGCAGTTTGGGTCTCTCTTTCTTTAATATTTATGACTAGGGTGTGACGGGTTATTTGCTTTCATTTCTCTGTGATATAGTAGTGTAATGGTAAGTAATATTCTCACTTTTACTTCCAAGAGTTTGATATCCCGGCTAATTTTCGTGCATCCTATCTGTATTAGTTTTATTTAGCACAAACACTCTTATAAATTCGGTTTACATAGCTTAGTATGTAAATCCTATGATCCCCTTCCAATCTTATATATTCTATGTATTGTTAGGAATTTAAATTAAAGGGGGTTTACATTGTGACTAACTCTTTATTTAGTAATGTATTTTATTAATGAATTTATTATTTTTTAATATTCAGCTGTTCATTAAAAAAAATAATTGGAAATTCGCTAAAAATTCAATGGCAAGCTTTCATTAGTGTATACAGTATGTTTTTATTAATAATTGCATGAATCGAATGTAGGTGCTCAAACGCTTAGGTGATGTTTGGTTTGAGATTATGTGGGATTTGAAAACCATGAATAGTGTATTCTATGTTTGTTTTGGGTTTTGAGTAGAGTAGATTTTAATTTTATGTCATATCAATGTATTAATTTATTTAAAAAGTTAAATGAAAAAGGTGAGATAAAGAGAGAAAATGTATTAATTGAAGAGAGAGAATGTAGTAGGTATATATATGGGGGGTTTTTAAATTTTGGATTTGAGTTTTCGAAAATCAAAACCTGGATTTAAAATCCGAAAACGAACATAACCTTAGTGTATACAATATGTTTTTATTAATAAATGGATGCACAGAGTGGCGTCTGTGCACTCAATGCACATGATATTTTGTCTAATCTCAATTAATTTTTTCTCGGTTTCAAATAATTTTATTTTATTTTAGGTTGTGTTTGAATTGAGTCATTTCAAATTTAATAGATTTGAAAATGAGTGAATTTTAAATTCCTTGGATTTTAAATCAATTCATTTGAATTCCACTGTTTGGATAAATTATATATTTATGAAAGGATTTCAAATTCATAATTCAACAATTATTTTTAAAATAGAATTTTATATATAATAAATAAAAATAATAAAATTTTATTATATTAAATATTAAAATCTAAAATTTTAATAAAAAAACATTTTTTTGAAACTCTACCCCCTTTCCCCCAACACAATTTTTTTTTATAAAATTTTAAATTTTAATATTTAAATAATAAAATATTACCACCCAACTCTACACCTATCTAAATCCCACCCACACCCCCCCACCACCTGCCAATTTTTTTTTTTTTAAAAAATTTATATTTTAATTAATATTTTAATTTTAATAATATAAACATTACCACTCATCCCTACCCCCTACCCCCTGCCAAAATTTAAAAAAAATTAACTTTAATATTAAATAATAAAAATATTACAACCCAACCCTACCCTATATCCACCCAACACCCCTCCCCCACCCGTCACCCATAATTTTTTTTTAAAAAAAAAATTAGATTTTAATATTTAAATAATAAAATCTAAATTTTTTTTGGGGGTTAATAGGGTGGGTGGGTAGGGAATAGCGCTGGGTGATAATATTTTTATTTATTATTTAAATATTGAAAATCTAAAATAATTTTTTTTTTTTTGCGGGGGTGGGGGGTGTGTGTGGGTGGGTGGATAGGGGTAAGGGCTGAGTGATAATATTTTTATTATTTAAATATTAAAATTTAAAGTTTTATAAAAAAAATTTGGTGGGGGTTGTTTGGGTGGGGGTGGGGGTGGGGTGGGTAGGGGTATATATTAATATCTCAATTACACAATGGAAGGATTTCAAATGATATGGTTTGAGTAAAAATTTGAAATCCATTTAAAAACAATTAAAAAAATTCAAAATCAAATCCATGATTTGAAATTTATTAATTTAAAATTTAAAATTTATAAATCAATTTATTTCAAATAGTATCCAAATATGAAGGAGGTTCGAGGGAGGGCATTCCATCCAAACACAATCTTACTTTATTTTATTTAAGATAAGGTCCCATGTCCCATGTTTTGCTGAACATGGACAATTTCTTGAATGAAAACGTCGTTGGGACTAAAAATACAAAGAATATATTCTCTCTATTTATTACATAATAAAATTTACACATTTTATTTTTTATTTTCCTTAACGTTCTAAAACAAATTTTACCACTCAAAAATAGAAATATTACATCAATATTATACTCTCGAAATATCTTAATTTTACAATTGTCATCTATCATGCATTAATCATACATAAAATGGGACTATTTTGAGGATGAGTGTGTCTTGTGGGTTGTGGCTGTGGGATCAAAATTATTAATTCCTCTAAAAATGGTCCAATATGATGCTATATGGTTCCACAGAACATCTTATGCGAGAATTGGTCCCAATAGTTTGTCTCAAACAATTTTCTCTATATATTTTGGTCCCAAAATTATTTTTTATATGAACTTTTATACAAAAAAATTCTCATGTTAAACAAAACATGATACCAATTTTGCAAAGACAATAATTGTTTAGGACCAACATTGCAATTACAAATTCGTTATGGACCAAAAGCACGAAGAAATATTCGTTTGAGACTAAAACAGATAATTTTTCTTATTTTTTATAAGAACAAAATCACCTTTTAATTATATATATATATATATATATATATATATATACTCCCTCAGTCCCAAAATTAATTGCACTGTTACGGTAGATACGGAGTTTAAAAAATGTTGACTTTTTAGGGGTATTGTGGTATTTTTAGATAATACTAAAATATAAAGTATGTTATGTGTGTTAGGTGAGTGTGGTAAAGTTGTAATTAAGATGAACTTTTAGGGGTGAGGATTGATGTGATATTTCCTTTTTCGAAAGGTGCAATCTATTTTGGGACGGATAAATGTGGAAAGTGTGCAATCAATTTTGGGACGGAGGGAGTATATATATATACCAAAATATAGCGTATCTTTTACGGTTTATTTTTTCTTCTCGAGTCGAATCAATTTAATTGCATGAATTTAAGATTCGCACGAATTTAACTTACTATATAAAATAAATAGAAGATGAATTTTTTCACCCAAAAAAAAAAAAAAAAGGTGTGAGAATGGAGTCACCAAACATTGTGGGATTATAAAAGGAGTATTTTATAGTCGGATTAACCTTGCACTTCGATAATTCATGTGATTAGAATATTTATGGATATAATTGTTTTTCAATTTATTTATAACTAGGGAGGATTTATCATACACCCTAATTTCCATAGAATAAATCGAAGCAAAATGAATAATAAATAAAAGCAGTTGTACACAACCGGGCCTAACTCAACTAGCCAACTCAATTTGGTTACACCTTAGCTGTATCAATCTTACGTCCAAATAATTTATTACTCCTACTTCATTTAATAAATATAATATAATAGTATATATATTGGAAATTATTAAATATCCAAATTTAGTTAAACCTTAGCTGTATGTATAATATAATTTAATTTCCTACAGGAAAATTATTAAATATGAATTCATCTAAATTCTCTCGGAAAAATTGCACTTGTGATTCTAAAATAGCAGTCTCATTTCATTTTGGTTAAAGGATCAAAATTGCAACTTTTGAGATAAAAAATGAAATGAGATTACTTGTATAGCAACAAAAATCAGATTTTCTATATATATATATATATATATATATATATATATATATATATATATATATATATATATATATATATATATACTGTGTTTACGATATAAGAAGTATGAAAAATATACTCCTCTCGTCCCATGAATTTAAACACGATTTCATTATAATTTACAAAGAAAGTGTGTATTGTAAAAAGTTGTGGAGTACTGTAAATAAGGGTGGCTGGATGGAATAGTTAGGAACGTTGGTGTGATGTGAAGAAACAGATGAAAAATTGAAGTGGTGGTTGGGAGATGGATTAGTATTAGTACTGCTACAAAATTAAAACATTTAGTGATGGCTGCGTTATTTATGAAATGGTTGGTTGTACTTCTATTCTACACTAACACTACCATACTGTCACGAGTTTAGAATTAAAATCGTCCCACAATTTTTTTTTTTTTTTTTTTAAATTAGTATCAAGAAACTTAATTTCTTTGAAATAGTCCAACAACTTTTAAATTCTCTTCAAAATGATAGTTTTTACTTAAAAATGTTCAATTTCTTTAATTACATGGGATGTGACTTAATCAGTCCTTTTACAAAGTTATGATGAATTTTTTACAAAATATTATTTTGGGACAAAATTTAAAAAAAATATATTATTTTGAAACGAAATCAAAGTAAAATTGAAAGGTTTAGGATAAAAATAAACATTTTAACTATTTTGGAACCTTTTAAGAAAAATAAAAAAATATGGGACGGTTTATGTTTTAAACCTATATACTATCACTCTCTGCTCCCGTTCTTAGATATATGAATTTTAACTAGGAGACTCTAGTCTCCTGTAAATATTGTTTCATATGAATCATGTTTGTTTAAAAATTGTAAAAACAACTATATCATTTAGTATTCCAAACTTTAAGAATAAAAATTAAACCCTAACTATGTGTTTGCCTTTTAACTAGTATAAATGACTAGTAGAGCTAATTTTCTTATATGTATATATTTAGTTGTATACTTCATATTAATAAAAAGTTAATATTTTGTAAACCGAGTTTACATCATAAACCATTGTACCTTGTAAAGTTTATGGTTCACCTTAATTTAAACATCTTAGCAATATATATAGTAGTATATCTGTATATAAGATTGGAAAGGGGACTACAATGTTAACACCGTGAACCCTATTTACACAAGTGTTGTGATAGAAACAAGAATACGCCATAAAATAAAATATTTATACGCATGTATATATATCAGTGTGCATTCTCGAGAGAAGAATAGAAAATACGCCATTAAATTGAATAACCCTGCTATGTACATTAGTATGAATTCTTGAATAGTCCATTTTTTTATTGTATATCACAGTTCCATTGTACAGTTTTGTGATTCATTTATTGTTTTACTTCTAAAATTTATTTTTTAGTCATAAGAGTATAAGTGTAATTTCACTTATGTAATATTTTACTATTTATGATTTATTTTATTTTTCAGAATTTATTGTTAATTCATATAAGACCATGGTCGCCTTTTCATCGTATATTATAAGTATGAAGAAAGTTTTCATGGTATATTTTTTTGTTTACTCGTGAATTCTATTTTTTAATTTTTTTAATACATAAAAAATTTTTACTTGAAAAGTAATAATTTTTATTTTGAAGAATAACACTTCATGTCTTTAAATAGTAATTTTTTTATATACCAAAGAGTAAAGAGGAATCAATAAATTAGGGTGTATAAGAATTTGATGAAAAAATTTTCATTTAAAAGAATAATTAAAAAGTGTTTTTTCATCTACTAAAATATAGTAATGATAAAAAACAAGGTTCACCTGCAAACCTAGTTAACACCTTTTATATTAATTCACTCCAATGAGTTGATCTCTTATGTTTTCGATGCACAAAGTTTATAAGGATATGATTTTTTTATTGAAAAAGTTGACTGAAATCTAAACAATATAAATGTTTAATTACAAAAATTTTCCAAAAAATTAGAGGTATATGTTATTATATTAAAGGGTATATCATTTAATATTAAATGATACAACTTTCAAAAATCATGAAATTTGGAGTATACAAGTTTTAACCTTGAATGGGAAAAGCTTGTGTGAGATCGTCTATTAGAATAATTTTTATGAGATGAATAAGAAGCTATAACCATTATCTCAATTGATAAAAAATTGATAATAACACAGTGAACTATTAATTCATCAACAATTTATAGTATAAATAAAAAGTTATAACAATATTATAAAAATAAATACTGATGTTTTTAATAAAAAGTAATACTCCACTCATTACCAACATGTAAAATGATTTCTCCGTAAAATAATTTCATACAATTATGTCCCATTTACTAAATAGAAAAGTGATAATTTTATTAATAGTCTATATATATACACACACGCAAATTAGTTGGTTGAAGGGAAAATGAATTACAAAGCCGAATTAAAATACTTCTTTAATTATGTTATAATTAACAAAATATTCTAATTAATAAAATAAAAGAAGGGAATTTCACCTATTTATTTATGACTAGGTAGGTGGAGGTGACGCCTATATATTTTTGGTTTTTGCCAAAAATATATGTGAATAAATAAATTAATGCATTTATTAGATTTACAACTCAGAATTAGGAAATTCAAAATAGAATGCAATTTTGAGTCGCACCATAAATATGAATGATAAATGATGTAACATTTAACTTGTATTAATTTACTGGTATATGAAAATTTGTTGGTGATGCTATTTATTGGTGTATCTGTATTTGGTTATCAACCACTTTCCTTCAAATCAAGGTTCCTTTTATTTATGATTCTCGGATAAAATTCGCGTGACCCCGGCCCATCGTGGTTCCTTTTTTCGTCTATTTTTAATCTATCAATTTTTTCTTTTAGATATATATGAAATATGATCTACACACCACTAATACAATTAAAATATAGAATTCATACATCTTACTAATACAACTACCCACTATACATAAAATACTAGTTTTATTTTTTAATCTACATGAAAAAACAAATTGATAGATTAACCATTGACAGAGAGATTATTAACTCAAACATTAATGTTTAATTTTTTTTATGGTCGTTTTAATTTAACTAGTTATACATACGTGCGTTGCACGTGGCATTCACGTTGCACTTGATGAGTTATTTTTTATTTTGTGTATTTATGTTATGTTTTTTTAAGTATGTAAATCGTAATTTCTCAAAATAATAATGATAAATTAAGCAAATTCTTTATATACAATGTTTTTCGTAAGACATTGCTCTTCTAATTTAATCAAAACTTTAGCATTTTTCATGGATATATTTAATCAAGACTTTTGCAATATTCTTTTAGAAAGAACAATTACAATTGTCAATGTGAGCATTATATATATATATATATATATATATATATATATATATATATATATTTTGTGAAAGATGTACTCTAACATTTTGTACTATCAGTCATTGCAAAACATAGTCTTACAATGCACTTTTTTTTCCTATAAAAAATAGAAACAAATATAAAAACAATTGTAGTATTACGTAAGTTTTGGTTAATAATGTACGTAGATATTATGATAAAATAACTTGTTAAGATCATTAAAAGAAAATTTGGTTATGTTTAAATACTTTTTATATTCTTAAAATTTATATTTTTCTTTTATAACATTTAAATCTCACATCAAATGCATATTACTTTGTAGTACAATCAATTTTTCCACTCTATATTGCTTTTTTATTTTTTTGGAAATGCATTTTTTATAATAGTTAAAAACGTCAATATGATTACACTTAATTTTTTTTTATAAATTCTTTGCAATATTTTTATAAAAGATTTAGTTTTTGTATTATAAATATATAATCAATCAATACAATAAAATTATTATCTTAATATTTTAAAATCAAATAATTATTATTTTACTAATTGAGTTGAAATTTAAAATATTTGAATACTTAGCACAAAAACAAAGAGGGTTAACGTTATGATCAATTAATTGTGATGAAATTTTTAAATTTAAAAAAAAAAGATTTCTCTTGTACTCTTATTGTCAATATTTTCTTTAACTACCATTCATTTTTATAAAGAAGTATCTCTTTAAAGTGTTTGTCTTATAGATTCATATCTACATAAATTTAAAATAAAAATTAATAGATAATCTATTGATGAGTAAAACAATTTTAACTATTGAGTTTAAATGAAGTAAAAGTACCTTTTAGTACTTCATGAGACAATTGCATGAAATTAGGGAAATTAATGGTTTCATGGTAAGGCGTTATGGATCCCAAGAGTTTTTTTATTATAAAACATTTAATGTTAAGAGTACGAAGAGTTTTTATTAATTAATTAATAAAAATTAAATGTTAACATTATTAATATAAAATAATTCAATAAAGAATATATGTATGATCGTATATGAAATAATAGATTTTAGGATGCAAAGGATGGAAATGTATTAAAGAGAAATGAGTGGAGACAAAAGTGTCTAAAATTGTTTTACAAGTGCAAGACACTTTTAATATATTAAATTATTATCTTAATATTTTAAAATCAAATAATTATTATTTTACTAATTGAGTTGAAATTTAAAATATTTGAATACTTAGCACAAAAACAAAGAGGGTTAACGTTATGATCAATTAATTGTGATGAAATTTTTAAATTTAAAAAAAAAAAGATTTCTCTTGTACTCTTATTGTCAATATTTTCTTTAACTACCATTCATTTTTATAAAGAAGTATCTCTTTAAAGTATTTGTCTTATAGATTCATATCTACATAAATTTAAAATAAAAATTAATAGATAATCTATTGATGAGTAAAACAATTTTAACTATTGAGTTTAAATGAAGTAAAAGTACCTTTTAGTACTTCATGAGACAATTGCATGAAATTCTAGTTCTTCCAATAATCAAAGCTACGTACTAGCCATATTTTTCTTCTAAAAATTCAAATTTTATAATTAACTAATAAAATATGACATCTTAACTATCAGTTATGGTTATATGGTATTAGCTATCATGAGAGTTAAGTTTATTTCAACAAATTTCTTAAGGTGGAAAACAAAAATACTGAAATCTAACTTTAAGGTTTTCTAGAATTAATTAAGAAAGGAAAATTATGCATGGCACATTTACTATCCATTAAAAAAAAAAAAAAAATCTTAGGTGTCCATTTATTTCAACAAAGAGGGAAATCATGATCTTTTCCTTAAAATGCCCTGCAGGCTATCCTTCAAGTTTGAGTCTCATCAAATAACTCACTCATATGATAAAAGAATTCAATTTAGCGCATTCAAGAAGAATCACTAAGCAATGAAGCATCACAGCTAATGCTATGAAAGATATTGGCTTATCATGTTAAACAAAATGTGTGCTCACCAGTGGATAGCTCTTTCATATTTGGCATGTTTCTTTATGAGGCTCTGTTACATAATTTGCATAATACGAATGCTGCTGAAATGTCTATCGGAACAACAATCTACTCGATGCGAGCCAATTTGTGTGTGTATTGATTATGGGATCCTGTATTGATCTAGTAAGAGCCGATCATCTACATTTCATCACTACAGCCACATCCACAATCAAGTAAGAACCAACCATCTACAAGACTACAACCCTAATATCAATGATTTTAAACTAATCAAAGAATCAATCCTATAATTTCTGCTATCACTATGATGAAAGGCAAACTTATACACCTTCTGAACTACATATAATAAATCTAGCAAATCAGTATCGCCAATATAAGTATGTGCTGTTTAGGAACCCACTGAAACTCAATGACTACATGCATGAGACGATAACAGGCTTCTCGTAGCTGCAGTTAGTAGAAGAATCCTTTTGATATATTCTCCTCTTCTTCTTCTTGACATCTATCTCGTTGAGTTTCCCCAACAATATTTCAAGCCCAGATTTAGAGAGCCTTTTTCGGATCTTCTCCTCGTTGAGAGTCTTTGTTTCCCTCTCAGACGCCCTCCCTGTTTTCTTTGTCACTTGCAACATAATGGTGATGCAGTGTTTGAAGGAGGGGGGAAGGGGTTGGTTGTGAAGAAGAAGAACTTCATTGCAGTTAGGTTCTGTGTTCAAGCCAGCCCTGAGGCTGTGAAGGAGGTTGTACGATTGTAAATTTCTGGAAGAAAAGTTCATAGTTGATTTGTGGAGTGACTTCAAAGTGCTGAGTCCAAATCTGCCTTTTTATTGCTAAGCTTTTTGTGGAGTGACTACAGTTTTTAAGTGTGTTTTGTGTGCAGTAGAATTTGAAGTGATCACACAATTAAGTGATTATAATTAAGGAAGATGCATTGAACGTTTTAAGGTAATTGTTGAGTGAATATAATTAAGGTTAATGCATTGAGCTTTTCAAGTTAATTATTCTAGGTGGCAAATATGTAGTTAAAAACATACATTAGGGACATAATTGTCTAAAAAAGTTTCTCAAATCCTTCACACTTTTAATATATTAAGATTTTGATTCTTGGGGTAATTTTTACTACTTGAAATTGATCCTATAAGTTTACTTAATTCGATTTTTTAATTTAATTTTTGGTTATGGGAGATCGCTAGCTGGTTGAGTAAATTACTGATCATAAGACCAAATTTTAAAATAAATAAAACTCCATGTGGCCAGTATGATTTCGTATAGTGAAAAGTTAAATTAATAATTAATTGACAAAAGAATTGTATGAGATTGTCTAAGGGTGAGACAAACCAAAAGTGATAATTTTTATAAATGAAAAAAATAATAAATTAATGAAAAGTAATAATGTTATTTTATAAAAAAATTATATTATAAATAAAAAGTTATAATATTTTATAATGAAAGTAATAATTATTTTTGAAAGTGAAAAATTGTCTCAATGTACCTCAATTAATTTGTAGCCCAATAAAAAAAATAGAAACAAAATCAAATAGGGACAATTTATTGAATTAAAAATCATAGTCCCTTAAAAATAATATAAGTAATTTAAATTTACGATTGGATGACCATATAAGTGAGTAATTAAAAGTTACTCCTATTATTTATTAGATTTTGTTTCAGTAAAGAATATCTTAATTAACTTTCCCATAGTTAATTTAGTAATCTCACTTAGATGGAGTTTATTTATAATAAAATTTCACGATCGTCTCACATTATTCATGATCGTGCAGGTAAAATAAAAAGTAATATAGAGTAATATTTTTAATAGAAATGATATTTGTTTTATGAGAGGTTACAGTTAGTCAATTAAATTATTTCATTAATAATTAATAAAATAAATAAAATGAAAATATTTTTAATGAAAAGAGTAATAGTATGATCTCATTCAAAACTTGTTCAAAATTAATAAACTAGTATAGATTTACGCATTTTTTCCTTATTATGGAATTAGAAAGACAATTATACAACTAATATGTCATGAATCCTAATGATAAAGTTTGTCATAAAATTAAAAAAATAAAAATAAAAAAATCATGAACTACTCCTATAAAAGTAGGACATGTCATTAACTCATAATTAAAGAGATTTCACTAAGTAAAATAATTTTTCTCAGAAATTTTACTTTAAAATAATTTTTTAAAACTATTATTTCCTCCTATGTGCCAACTTAAAACTTCACATATTCAATTTAGTTCATTCCAAATTTAAGTGTACATTTTTTTTTTCATAAAAGAAAATACATTCAATTAACAAATTGACATTTACTTTCAATGCGTAAACATACTTTATAATTTATAATTTATTATTATATTTGTTAAATTATTCAAAATAAGTAAAATAAGCTATGATGTTTATTTATTTATGTATTAATAATAGAGTTGATATCTCTAATTGCTTTCGAGATTTATTTAGTAATATATAATGTATTTCTTGATGAATGTATTATTTTTATATATATTCAGCTATTTGTATAAAATTGTACATATAAATTAAATTAAATGTGGGCACAAGAAAGTGATATATATATATATTTGGCTAATATTGATGTACAACAATTGTACCTTGACAACCGGGTTTAATCCTACACGTCTTTCAGATCCGACCCACCATATATAAAAAAAAACCCTAAAATCCTCATTTTCTCCTTCTGCTCCTCATGCACCAATCATTTCCTTCCAATTCTTTTCCTCCAATCTCCAGATCTACTCTTCTCTCATCTCGTCATCGTTTCTCCGATCTCCAGATCTACTCCTCTCATTTCACCGCCGCCTTCTCTGATCTCCAGATCTACCGCCGCCTTCTCTGATTTCCAAATCTACCGTCGCTCTCCTCACTTTCGTCTTTCATCTTGCCGCCATGTTCTACAAATTTTGAATAATTCTGCTCCGGTTGCTCTTTCAACGCAGCGGCGCCATTGCTCCGCTATTCTCTCCGCGACGATGGAAGGAGTTTTGTCGATGAAATCAACAATATTATGATGCTAGTGGTTGATGATTTCGTACACAATTCTAGATCCGGTGGTGGATGCAGTGAATTTTCATTTTTTTGTTTAATCGTATGATTCCTGGAGCTTATCTGGAATACTGTATAAGTTGTAATTTGTTAATGTATACGTTTTTCTTAGTTAATGTATATGAGTTTTTATTTTTTATTTTTTGTTGTAATAATCGTATGATTCCAGGAGCTTATCTGAATACTGTATAAATTGTAATTTTTTAATGTATACATTTTTCTTAATTAATGGAGCTTTATCTGAAATACTGTATAAGTTGTAATTTTCTAATGTATACTTTTTTCTTAATTAATGTATACGATATCTTTATTGATGAATTGACACGACCCACCTTACATAACTTATAATTCAAATAATAATTGACATAAACATCATCATTATAAAAATCTGCAAATTTTTTTTTCACACATAATATATTCATAACCAAAAGCATCACACTAGTTCAACATACGTAACTGGTTTCTGGAAATAATTCAGACTACCCAAACTTGTAACAATACTTATTATATTACATAACAAAATATCAGAGGAAACAAAATAAACCCACGGCCTAGCCCAACAGGTCATCATCTATGTACATCCGCTCAGAACCCTGTAGGAGCTCCACAGCTTGCACAACACCCCACATACTCAATCATCAACAGGCTCACCTACAACGCATAAACTAGTGAGACAAAATCTCAGTAAGTAGAAATCATGCATGTCTGTGCATGAAAATGCATTTTGTTCTCTATCGCCTATTTCCTAATTCTTCTAGTTTGTATTTTTTATTTTGAAAACTGTTCACGTTGCGGGATCCCCACGACACACTTATGATATGCACCCCATAAGAGCTCAATGGGGATGATTTTTCAAATCCCGAATAAAGTGCCGAGAACGATTTTTCCGAACCCTGGCAAAGTGGTGGGGACAATTTTTTCGAACCCCTAATAAAGTGTTGGGAATGCTTTTTCGAACCCTGACAGAGATGCATATATAGTGGCCGCACACACCATTAGTATCTTATTAATTTTATGGAAGACACTTTCTATGATTATGCATGGTATGCAACCAGGGCAATTAAATATGCATCATAAATCATTTACGACATTAATATCAACATTTAATCACAATAAAGCAATAACTTAACTTCAATTCACACAGATCTGAAATCACAACTTCACCCCAATCACATAGATCCATTTATAAAATAATTATTTCACCTTGGATCACACGGATCCCTTTTAGAATAACAACCTCATCTCGAATCACACAGATCTTATAACCAATATCTTCTCAAATCATACAGACATATATTCAACTGTTTCTGTTCACACAAATCTATATATGACAATGATATTATTTCAAATCACATAAATACACAACTTGTATTGCAAATTTATCACAAATAATTTACAAATAATATTGTTGACTATGAAACCTACTTTCCCCAAATCACATAAATTCGCAGCTTGTATTACAAATTAATCCCAAATAATTCATAACGTAATTAAACTAATCACAAATAATCCATAACATAATATTATCACATATTAATCACAAATAATTCACAAACAACATGTTTATGCATTGTAGTTTGACTTCTACTTACTTGGATTCCAACAGTAATATAAACCCCATAAAGAATTGTAACTAACTCCTTCCTGTTCCGGCACACTCCCTCCTTCTCTCTTCCTCTCTCTCTCTCTCTCCACTCCTCTCTTCTCTCTCTCTTATTTTTTTTTTTTTCGAATTGATCTGCAGGATTGAGGGTTATCAACCCTTATGTATATACGACATTGGGTGAGTCGGTTTAATCCACTGCTCACCCAACCAATTAATTTTTTTATAATAATAATAATAATAATAATTATTATTATCCATTCTTGATTTACGTGCAATACTTAATAGCTAAGATATAATACATTTACAAAGTAATATACATACGTGTACCATTTCTTACCACTATTATTATTACAAGAACACGTGTGATACTTAATAATTACGAAATAGTGTATTTATACACATAAAATAACTTAATTATATATATCCAAATAATTGCACGTAAATATTTATGCACATATATATTCACATATTGTCACAATTATTATCACAATGTCTCAAATAAAATACAATGACAATTAAAATGTATAAACAATTGTCACATAATTACCACATAATTGCCACATAATTATCACATAATTATAAAATACACATAATACAAATTAAATTATATTGGCACATGAGTGGTGAGAAGCTCGGGTATCACATGTATACTATATCTATTTTGCACAGATTCAATAGTATTTAATTAATTGTAACTATATTGTATAAGTTTTTTTTTTAATTAATGTATACATTTTTCTTAATAAATGTATTACTTTTAAGAAAACATATATTGAAATATAAATATGTTCATTTATATATCCATTTATTTTTAGTTTCATAATTTAGTGTATAAAATAGTTATACATTTTCATATATAAATCTATACAATAACACATAAAAATATGCAAATAATACAATTATCAAAAAAGTCATCAAATATTTATACTAAGAAGCATATAAAATTATTTATAATAACTAATACAGTGTTATAAGAAAAATAATACACTATAATACATGAACAAAATCCAGACTTATTCTACTAATCCAATTCCACATCACCAAATCTCAGATCCATTCCATCGACAATTCCATGTAATCTCCACCAAATTCCAGAATTGTTGCATTGATCCTAAAATCTATCTAATCAATCGCTAGGTTAAGATCTGAGGGGCGAAGCAATATACGACGAACAAAAGTTGAGATCTGAGGGATGAAGACGGCGCTGTAGAGCAGACGATGGACGGAGGTTGAGATCTGAGGAAACGGAGGCTGTGCGAGATCTGATGAGACAGGCCGACGAAGGCGCGCGGAGGTAGAGGCATGAACGATATGAAGAGAAGAGGAGATGCGGTGGAAGTAGAGCAAGAAAGAAGCGTAGCCGATGGGGAGAGAAGAGAGAGAAAGAACACAGTGAGAAGAAGAGAGAAGAGAGAGAAAGAACACAGTGAGAGGAAGAAGTGGTGAGAGGAAGGAGAGAGGAGGCGATCGATAATGAGAAGAAAAAATAATCCATTTGGGCATTTTAGAATAATATATATGACCCGTTTCTAAAATGTGGATCCTGTTATTAGTGTACATCAATTGTACAATAGATCAACTCTATATATTTTACTTAAAATATTATTACCATATAAATACTTAAAATATTATTACCATATAAATTAAGACAAAGTCTCTTGTGAGACGTTATTATGTGAGATCATTTGTGAGACGTATTAAAGTATGTCTATTATATAAATAAAGTAGGTTTAATGGTTGTTAAAGTATGTTTTGTAAAGTATGATGGATGATGAATTAAAGTATGATTTTAAGATGTTATAATATGATTCATTATTGACATACTTTAAATACAAATAAACATACTTTACCTATATGATAAGCATACTTTAATAATAAGTCAACCCGTCTAAAAAAAACAAGTGTCACAAAAAAGTTTCTCATAAATTAATAGTATAGATTACGAGTCCAAGATCGTAATTTCGGTCTCACGAAAGAGAATGTGGAGGTATTTTTCAAATTTCAATCAATTAAGTATGGGTAGGTCTTGCATGAGACCGTCTCGCGTGAGACCATTTTTCACTTTTTAAAATAGTTATCACTTTCGCTATAAATCGTTATCACTTTCGCTATAAAATGTTATCACTTTTTATTTACACTATAAATTGTTCATGAAATAGCATTTTCACTTTTCATAATTTATTATCACTTTTCTTCATAAAAGTTATCACTTTCTGGCCGTCTCACGTCACTTTCCTGTAAGCCCTTACGTGAGACGGTCTCACACAAGTCTTTGCCATTAAGTATTAACAAATTAATTTAGGAAAAGACTTGTGTGAGACCGTCTCACATAAGGGCTTACAGAAAGTGACGTGAGACGGTCAGAAAGTGATAACTTTTATGAAGGAAAGTGATAATAAATTATGAAAAGTGAAAATGCTCTTTCATGAACAATTTATAGTGTAAATAAAAAGTGATAACATTTTATAGCGAAAGTGATAACGATTTATAGCGAAAGTGATAACTATTTTAAAAAGTGAAAAATGGTCTCACGTGAGACGGTCTCATGCAAGACCTACCCATTAATTTATATTCTGTATAAATAAATCGTGGGCCCATGTATAAATTCGTCTGCATTGATAGTTTACCTATATTGGATAGATATAGATTAAAATGAGATCCTAATAATTGACTCCATCTTTAATGCTAATTATGGCTCTCTTTTTTCTTTTTCTTTTTTAATTAAATTTCTTAACACAAGATAACCTGTATTAATAACTATATATAGACGATTACGTATATTGTTATTATACTAAAAAATCATCAGAAGAAGGTTTTTATATTTTAGTACTCTTTAATGAATACATTTGTGTAGTCACTTACGTTTTTTTTTTTTTTTTTTTTATATATCAATTGAAGAACAATTATGATTGCTTGCAAAAAATACATATGCAAACTAACAATTCTCAATAATTAATTAGATGAAAACACATTTATTTATATATATATATATATTTTTTTTTTTTTTAAATTTTTTTTAAGGTATCATACGAATCAAATATTATGAGTTGCAGAGTTCCAAAATGATCATCCATTTTCAACTAAAGAAATGAAATAAATTCTAATTTAAATTATTTAATAAAATAATATTTAAATTATAGATCATCGATTTATTGTACTAGGTAAACTGATAATCTCAAAACATATACAATTTCCATTTTTAGGTTCAATCATAGATACTTCAGTTAGTAAGTACGCCATATATATATACTAGTATTATTTAATTTGCAGGTTTGGGCAAATGATCAAATATGACCCTAAACTTATATTTTGGGACCAACTAAGTCCTCCAACTTTTATTTTGGTAATTTAAGCCCTTCATCTTTTAAAAGGAGGTCAAATGCACCTCTAACTTTTGTAAATCAAACAAATGAGTATTTTGACTAATTCCTTCAAAATTTTAGAATATATTTCCAAACCAAGCTTTAATAACACATTAAGTAATTAATTATTTCTTATGTTATTTTTGGCAATAATCACAAATTAACATATTTTGACGTGGCTCTTAAAAAATTAAAAATAAATTGATACCAATAATATTTGAGGTGGTGAAAACAAAAAATATTAAATTAAATTAATTAATCAAGAATAAGATTTTAAATTACAACACACTTTTTACCACATGGCTTGTATACTTTATTTTTACTCAATTTTTGAAACGGAAGAAACAAATGAAATTTGGAGGAAATTTGAGTATATAGGTTAGGTAAAATAAAAATAAAATTTGGAAGTAGTAAAAGATGGGGAAAAAGGGATTTATTGTGGGTATATATAAGTTGAGAGTCCAATATGATCCTTTATTGGAAGATGAGGGGCTAGGATGAACAAAAATTTAGTTTAGGGGTTTAAATGATGTGGGGTGAAAAGGTAAAGATCTTAATTGACCCTTTTCCCTTCTTTATTTCTTCTTTATCGTATGACATGTCATGTTAAATTAAGTAATGTTTTCCTCTTCCATTTTATAATTTGTGTCCTGAAATCACGGATATATATATAGTATTGACCAAATTAATCAATATAAGAGTCTTAGCTGGAAAGTTTTTAATAATTTAGTGGACTACCCGGAAGTTAAGAAAATTTGAGTTAAAAAAAAAAAAAACTCTACACCTTTTTATTTTATTTGTAATGATAACACGAAAAAAAAAATCAATTTAGTTTCAAACCTTTTAAAACTGCATTAATTTAGTGAAATTTTAACTAAAATTTGATAAAGTTGTCCCATGCAATTTCGAAATGTTTGGGACTAATTTAATTTTTTTAAACATTTGTGATACAATTTGGAATAAAGTAAATAATTATGCCACAATGATATCACATCTAGTTAAAAAGTGATAGAGAATAGGGTAGAAAGACCTTCCAATTGAGCTTGTAGCTGCAGGGTGGGGGTTCGGATTCTGCCTTTGGCCCCTTGCAAGCACAAGTTAAACAGTTGATCCTCTCTATAAGGCACTTGAAGCACATCATGCGATTTACCTCCTTCACTGATCCTCAGGGCATGGAGAGTGGGGTCCCTTATGGTGGCGCACACCGTAATAATTGAAAAGTCCCAAAATTTTAGAACATGTGATGGACACGTGTAGAGGTGTTAAATTATTCGAGTTGATTGATAGGTCGACTCATTAATGCTCGAGTTTGATTTAATTCATAACTATTCAAACTTGTTTAATGCTCGCAAATTAATGAGTCTAGCATAGCTCGTTAAGACTTGATAATAATAGTAATTATTATTATTACTGTGTGGGACATTTTTTTGTTTTATACTAATATATATATATATATATATATATATATATATATATATATATATATATATATATATATATATATATATATCTTAAGTATACTATAGCATAAACTTTTCTTGTTGATGTGTCGTCTCCATAGCGCTACAATGTGACGTGCAATATTCTCAATTTTTTGGATTTTTCAATACCTTTTTAATATTTTCCTTATTTACTTTTAGTTAACTTCATTATTTAATATTTTTTTTAAATAATGTATTTCTTATTTTTAATGAGTTAGTCTCTTGTGAGACGGGTTATTGGTGAGACGGATGTGAGACGGGTCAACCCATCACTAAAGTATGCTTATTTGTGGTTAAAGTGTGTTTATTTGTGGTTAAAGTATCTCGATAATAAATCAAATTATAACACACTAACATCATACTTTAATACATAATCCAACATACTTTAAAAAACATACATTAACAACCATTTAACATACTTTATTTAAATAATCGACATACTTTAACACGTCTCACAAACCGTCTCATGAAGGTAGGGTCTCACAAGAGACTTTGTCATTTTTAATAATGATTATTATTAATATTTTATTTATTTATTTGGGTATCATTAATTAATTACTAAATCTTTTAATTCAATAAATAAACTAATATCAAATTAAATCATATATATAGGGAAAAAAGAATATTTCATATAATATTCTCTCTCACCCCACCTATTAATAAGTCTTTTTGGTTATTCATTCTAAATACTCACGTTAAATACTCACGTTCGATTCTCTAAGAGGAATATGAGATTTCTTCAAGTTCCTTTAGAGAATTGATTTACGAAAGTATAAAAATTTATTTCGATAGAGCGAATTAAGTAGAAATTCGATCTACCTCAAAAAAATATATTCAAGTATTCGAACCTCAAAAAAATCGATTCAAGTATTTTTCAAGAGGAAGATAACCGATTCAAGTATGCTTGATTGTTTTATCTCTTAAGAAAATCGATTCAAGTATTCTTCAAGAGGAAGATAACTGATTCAAGTATGCTTGAATCGTTTTACCTCTTAAGAATCGATTCTTTAGGAGGAAGAGAATCAATTTAAATATTCTTGAATAGATTTACATCTTAAAAATTGATTTTTTAAGAGTAAGAGGATCGATTCAAGTAAGAGAACTGATTCAAGTATGCTTGATCGTTTTATCTCTTAAGAAAATCGATTCAAGTATTCTTCAAGAGGAAGATAACTGATTCAAGTATGCTTGAATCGTTTTACCTCTTAAGAATCGATTCTTTAGGAGGAAGAGAATCAATTTAAGTATTCTTGAATAGATTTACATCTTAAAAATTGATTTTTAAGAGTAAGAGGATCGATTCAAGTATTCTTGAATCGATTTATATCTTAAGAAACGATTCTTAAGATATAAATCAATTAAAGTTTTTTTTTCCTCTTAAAGAATCGATTCTTTAAGAAGAAAAAAATTGATTCAAGTATTACCTCTTAAGAATCAATTCAATTATTCTTTAAGATCTACCTCTAAAGTATTGATTTAATCGATTTACCTCTAGAACATAAGAGGTTAAAAAACTAATTCAAGTAAATAAGAGGTTAAAAAACTAATTCATATATTAATGTAAATAAAAATATGTATTTTGTTAAAGATTTGAATGTGGATATAATCAATTCTCCCTTCATCTTATACATGACTCTTTCATTACATATGCACATAATTAAATTATTATACTAAACCTTTCTTTAAATTTTGAAGAATTGGTAGTTTTCGATTATTTATTTATTTTATTTGAATTTCTTTTAATTAATTTAGTTATATTTTATTTTTATTTTTATTTTTTGATCCATACGTATTTATTTCTTTTGAAAATTTTTTTATATATTACATGCATGATGTCCAATTTATATATTATTAATTAATTAATTTTTATTAATTTTTCTAAAAATTTTAATTTATTTTAATAATGTTAATTATTTTTATTTTCTTTAACATTATTATGATTTTTCTTGAGCTTTCAAATTTACCTTTTTTTTAAAAAAAAATTGTTAAAATCATCAAAAGAAAAATTAATTTGTTCATCGTACGGAAAGTATAACTTTTTTCTTCATAAAAATATGTAAATTCTTTTCTAAATTATTTGTACTAATATATAT
Organism: Pogostemon cablin; assembly: GCA_023678885.1. NCBI lineage: Eukaryota > Viridiplantae > Streptophyta > Magnoliopsida > Lamiales > Lamiaceae > Pogostemon > Pogostemon cablin. The sequence goes on from CM042989.1 coordinate 2,080,992, forward strand.
ATATATATATATATATATATATATATATATATATTAAGTTTTATTTTTATTAATATATGTTAATTTTATTATAATTCTTTTTTTAGTTATTAAATTTACATTTTTTAAAAAAAAATCGATTAATTTCATTTTGTTTCTTTCGATTAATTATATATTTTAATTTTTTTTCATTATGTTATTTTTTTTGTTTTTTACTATATTTTTTTCAATTTCCTTTTATTTATAGATATAAGTTTCATTATAATATTTTTTAAAAATAAATTATATTTTTCAATATTATAATTCTATGCCCGCATAATACGCGGGATTTGTACTAGTATATATATAAATAAAGGGCTCAAGAAAAATCATGAATTTTATTTAATTATAATCATTATTTTTGAAAAATCACAAAAAATACTCTCACTAAATTTATTATTTAAAAATACCAAATTACTCTAAAAAATCAATAAAATTAATATCACAATAAATTGAACATGATTCAACAACTTTGACTTATTAGTAAATTAAAAAAAAAAAATGCCGGGTTTGGTAGAGTGTTTCTTTTAAACGAATTAACTTCTCTTTTGGATTAATTGTAATTAACACAGCATATTCAGCGAGCCACTTATATTTTCTGTCACTTGTCAGACTACAATCTATGTATACTAATTTTGTTATTAACTTTTTAAGGCAAAAGCTAATGCGCCCCGGACACGCCGTGTCTCCATGTAAACACAACCCTCCTTTTTCATATTCTATTTAAACTTATGTTTTGTTGGGGGTTTAAATTACAAAAATACATGAAAGTTGCAAAGGGGAACGGTGTTCCGATGTACAAGAGCCTCACTCTTTTTTAATCACTCCATACATATATAATCCTCTTTCCTAAATTAAATTTCATACTTTACATTTTCGTTCATTCTATATTAAATTTTATCATAAAAAAAAAACACCACATCAATTCTCAACGCTCTAAAAATATATCTTAATTACAAATTTATCACTCTCACCTAACACACATAACATATTTTATAATTTATTTATTATTTAAAAATACTACATTACTCTCCAAAAATAAAAAAAAATTATAAAAAAAAAAATTTCTTAAACTCCGTTTTTACAGTAACATTGCAAGTATCTTGTAACTGTGGGAGTATTTATTTACTCCCTCCGTCTCTAAAAAGCTTGCACCCCTCTTTTCGGCACGAAAATTAAGAAAGTGATAACTTTTAGGGGTATAATGATATTTTTATGTAATATATAAATGATAAAGTATGATAGGTAGAGATGATTTTTTTGTAATTAAAGTGTATGGGGAAGGGTGATTGTTTTTTACTTTTTACTTTTTTTGGAATGTGCAAACTTTTGTGGGATAACCCAAAATAGAAAGTGTGTCATCTAAAGTGAGACGGATGGAGTACTTATTTACCGTACATACATAATTACACGCTATCAGTGTGAAAGTAATTTCCATCGGATTTCTATGTGGAAACGTCGTCGTCCTCGCTATTGGATTCCGTATATGTGGATTTCAGATTTTCTATTTTTGAATTATGTCTCATGAAACATAAGACAACACCAATTTCTTGCCACAATAATTTATTTATTTATATTTTACAAAATTATAAAAGTACATTTCTACCCAAGTTCCGTACACATTCTGAAGACTTGAATTATGAGGCTGAAAAGAGTGCAAATTAATCCAATTGTTATTAGGGTTTCTCGTTCCTTGTGTACGTACATGCCTCCTAACATAATTATCATTCCAAATTAGTCAAAAATCCTATATTAATTAATTAATCCATTTGGATAAATTAATAGCATCAAGTGTATGAGAAAAATGCTTATATATAGTTGGTTGGTATCCGATGTGCTAGTATGCAACCTTCTATTGATGGTAAATATCAAGATCATCTTTGATTGTCTTGAAACAAAAAATATAGTACACTCAGCCGCACGGACCATATTCCGTTCGTCTTTAGAATTTTGTGTTAAATTATATACCATTTAATATATAGCTGTGTACCCTTTATTTTCTAAAGAAAATTATTGTGTGTATCTGAGCGCATGGACAACACTCCGTGCGCCTTAGAATTTTGTGTTAAATTATATACCCTTTAGTATAAAAATATGTACCCTTTATTTTTTAAAGAAAAAAAATATTAATGAAAAGTGTATACCCTTTAGAACAAAATGGTGTACCTTTTATTAATTAAAGTGTATATCCTTTAGACCAAAGCAATGTACCCTTACCCATAATACTAAATTTCTAAAGGCGCATGGAATGTATTCCCGTGCTCCCGGACGCACGCAAGACTCACTCTTTTTTTATAATGTTGTAGCATTGCACTACATGATAGTCTTTATAAATTGCAAGGAATTTAAGTATATTTAAACACAAGGTAACTTTATTATACGCGAATATTTATTTTTAGAACTTAAAATATTTAAGAAGATAATTTTTTTTATAAGGAGGGTTAACATGAAATAGGATTTATGAAAGAGTTGGTCTCCTATGTTCTTAGGTGAATAAGGTGTGTAAGGATATATTCCTTCCGGCCAATGCAATGATATTTATTTTATTATTTTGGGCGTTCAATTCAAAGATATCCATATATTGAGTAGTTTTTTTGTGTACGTGGATTAAGGGTAGTTTTTTTATTTTGGGCACGTGGATTAAAGAGTATTATTATTTAATGTGTAGTGAGTAGTTGTATTAGTGGGAGTGTGGACCCTATATTTTAATTGTATTAGTAGGTGTGTGAGGGTCCCATGTGTGTAAAAAAGGAAAGTGGACTCTTTGGGTGGGACGTCCAAAATGGAAAAAAGAGACTCTTTAGATGAGACGGAGGGAGTACATCACATGACCCACCACTTCCCTCTAATACAACTACTCACTACACATATAATAATAATACTCTTTAATATATGCGTAATAAGCAAACGATTATCTTTGCATTGGCACTCATAATAATAATACTCCTTAATATACGTGTAAAAAGTAAACGATTACCTTTGCATTGGTCGGAGGGAGTAAGATTTTGTTCTAAAGAGTGTACTCCCCCGTCCCACAACTAGGTGTACATTTTTTATTTTGGTCCGTCCCAAAATAAAGTATACATTTCCCTTTCTGGTATATGAGACCCATACAAAGCAATTATTATATCCACATATGACTCACTTACTACACTAATACAACTACCCACTACACATTAAAATATTATTTCTCTCACTTCATTACACATTTAAATATTATACTCCTTAATCTACGTGCAAAAAGCAAACGTATACCTTGTTCCGGGACGAAGTGAGTACACTTTAATTAATAAGAGTATATTTTTTCATTTAAAAGATCGGTTGAAATATAAATAATATAAATATTTTTTCCGGCCACTTGAAAGGTAACCGTTTGTTGTTTGCATGTGGACAATTCTAAGGTCTTTATTTGCATTTTGCACGTGAATTAAGGAGTATTATTATTATAGGTAAAGTGGGCAGTTGTATTAGAGGGAGGTGGTGGGTCATATTGTGTACTTTCTTTACTAAATAGATGAAATTAATAATTTTGAAGCGGACGCCAGAAATAGTGAAACGAGTACCTTGTAAGTGGCCGGAGTGAGTATATCATTTAATAATAAAAAGTACAATCTTCCCAAAAATACACAATTTAGGGGCATGGTGTCCCGAAGCCACGCAGCTTTATCATAAAAAAAACTTTCACAAGAATTATTGGATATATATTTATCGGATGCAAGTGCCAATGAGGGAGCATAGTGGAAGATTAAACAAATTAAAAAAAAAAAAAAAAACACACACACTGGATATGCATGTAAATTAATAACCTAGTGCAACCTATTCAATATTGTGATCATCAGTAATTGCTATGGTTATGACATGGCTGTGTCTATTTGTACTCATTTTATGTTTCCATCTTATTAATAAGCTTAGCCCCTCTCATTAAATATTACATTACACACTGATTATAACGTGTGACAATCAATAGTATATAGTATTATTATCAACTAAATTATTCCGCTTTTTTTTTTCACACAATTAGTTGATATTAATAGAAGAGAAGATATTGCTTACGATCTGCCATACACTTTAAAAAAAGATAAATATAAGATGAAAAGATAATTATGTTTTTTTTAATATATAGTAGTATATTAATTAATTTTGGACGTAAATTATAGGGTGAAAATAAAATTTAAAGGTAAAATGGTATACCAACCATAGAGATGTTATAATGATTCCATATTGAGCCTTAGGTAAAAAATTCTATGGAATGGTTTCAAGAGTAATATTTGAGGTTTTAAAAATCATTTGATATTTTTGAAGAGTAATTTTCGAAAACGAATAGCTATACTCAATTTCACAAATTCATGCTCTATCTTTTAAGAATAATTTATATTTTTCTATGAATATATTTCAACTTCAAGCACTCTTACTTATTTTATTATTATTATTATTTTCATTGTTAAAAGAAAAAATCGTCTTCCATCTTGTAACTAGGGGTGTGCGGATCGGGATTCGGTACGGATTTTTAAAAAATCCATTCCAAATTTTCGGTACGGATTTTTTTAAAAAAAAATCCGATATTGAATCCATAAAGAAAAAATCCAATATTGAATCCGTACCAAACTTCGGTTTGGTTCGGAATGGATTTTCGGGAAAATGGATTTTGACGGATCGAAGCGGATCAGAGCGGATCAAATCGGATTTCTCATGATAAATGAATTTTTACACACATAAATACTTAGAAAAATATCAATTAAACAAAAAAAAAAACTAAATTTTCCAAATCCAAATAAGAATAAATAGACAACCAAAATATTCATCAAACAAATTCGAAGTTTTAACATAATCATAAAAGTGCAATATTGATGATTCATAAATCGTGATCATGGAGGTTTTGTTGATCTGACCATTGTCATCACGTAAACTTTCATCTACAAAATACAATTAAAATATCTTGCATTATGAATGAATATTATATATTCACTTAATTCTAAAACAATTAAGTGTAATAGTAATTTAAATTAAAATATGAAACATAAGTACCTAAAAAAATTTCAACAATCTAGTGAAGATCTGGAGAACACAGCTTCTTCAATTTGATTTTAAGAATTTTTTGTAATTGATCCTGCAGATGGAGGATTTTAATTTCTAAAATTGTTGAAGGGAACAAACACGATTTATTTTTAAAATAAAGAAACATGTTTTCTTCTTTCAAATTAATTTATTAAAAATATAATATAATATAATAATATATTAATATCATTGGAAATATGAATCTTTAATTTTCTCATCAAATATTGCATAATATTTTTAATACAAATATGTGGAAATATGAATCTTTAATTTTATAATTTTTTAAAATTTATTTCATATTTAATTAAAATAAAAAAATTACTGTCATATATTTAATGTTTAATTAATTTTAAAAATATCACAAATGTATAAGTAACAACATATTCTAATTATATATGTTGCTTCTAAATAAATTAATTAAGAGTAGCTGATTGGTCATAATATAGTGGGCATGACCAATTAAAGAAATTATCGAACCACAGGGAGGAAGGTACTAGAGTTTAAGCGATCTCAAGTTTATCGTGATTTCATAAGGACGACGGAAAGGAGCGGATAGGAGCAAATGAATGCAGTTATGCTAAAGCAAGAAATAAGGATAAAATGAATGCAAAGATAAGATGGTTCCAAATGATGCAAGGATGAGATTAACAACAATCATGGCATAGATAATTAAGTAATCATGCAATTAATTCTAATCTCTCATGGACAAGGTATAGAAGCGATCACTAATTCCACCTAAACTCTCTCTCGAGATGGATAGGATGTAGGCCCTCAACAAGGCTCCCAAACGCACATAGGATCGAGACAATAGCAAACACCTCCCACTAGGTACTAATTACTCTATGAGTTCCCTAATTAGGTACTAAATCATAAGCAATATTCCCTTTTAAGGTACTATGAATTCACTAATTGTTTGGGTCTCATCATTTAATCAACCAACCTCTCGATTAAGCTAATAAAATGTTCTATCAAAGGGTTCTAAATCTAGAAGGATATCTCTATCTCATTCTAAATTAATACACATGAAGTGTATGATGAAATGATTCAATGAACTATCCTAAACACATAATTGATTTCTCAATCTAATCACATGCCCATGACAATTAATCACACAAATCATCATATACATCAAGCAATCAACAATCAATGATAGAAATAACACAAAGCCCATTCAAGATTAAAATCAATTTGCATAAAAAAAACTAAATTATCCAACACCAATCATGGAGCTAATCTCACAAAGGAGATTAGCCTCTCATATCCATAAGAAAATTAACATAGACATTAAGATTCTTACAAAACATGATCAATCTATAAAGAAATGCACAAAAATTAGAATTAGATTCCCCCTTTGAAGTGCTCCAATGGAGATCTCCTTCTTCTTCTTGTGATCTCACTCTCCCTTGCTTCCTTGATCACTTGGATGGTGGATTTGATGGAGGGGATCAAGTGTAGATGGGTGGATGAAGAATGGATGAAGATGATGGTGGAAAATGGAAGAAATAGTGTGTGAGGTGTGTGTGGAAGTGGTGGAAATCGGATTTTTTTCATAAAATCTGAATGGAGGGGTATTTATACTCCTTGATAAGCTTCTAGAAGGATTCTGAATTTTTCTGATCCCTGACACGACACGAGTCGTGTGGCGCAACACGGCCATAAGGTGCCCGTGTTGCGTGAACTGATGCTCCCGCACGACCATCGCTTACAGGCCCGTGTTGGCTACACGGGTCGTGTGCTGCAACACGAGTCGAGCTCCACAACACGACCAAGTGGTGGTCGTGTTGGATAAATAGATGTCGCCGCACGGCCATTCTGGACAGGCCCGTGTTAGCAACACGAGTCGTGTGCTGCGACACGACTTGTGCTCCCGACACGGCCAGTCGTGTTGCTGCTGCCCTGTTTCCTTCACTGTTTTGGCTCGTTCTCCCTCGTTTCAACTCCAAATTGAGATCCGCTTTTTCCTACATCTTCCTTATCATATCTAGCATCCAATAAAAAGTGAAAATTATAGGTTTAAGGTCATTCACACACATTTCCATAAAAACACAAAACACAATCAAATAGTACATAAAATACGGGTAAAATAATACGAAAACACATATAAAAAGACACTAAAATCTAGGTGAAAATATCACTCATCAGTAGCGTTATATATATATATATATTAATAAAAGGTAATAATACTTTAAAAAGTAAAAAAAGACTTCTGTAATACTGATTCACAATTCACATTAAGAATTTCACTTTCATGAGACATATAAAAAGAGATAATATTTGAATAAAAAATTATACTCGAATTTTGATGAAAAATTTCTTAAATAATAATTGATGAAAGAATTTCACAAATATGGATTATCATTTAAATTTTGCATTTTATCTTCATTAAATAAATATAAACTATAATAACTATTTATTACGTGTACAATTGAATTTACACTTTAGAGATACCATTTACTTTTATTTATTATGTTCTCTTAAATAATACTTTGAACTTTGAACATATCATTTTAGTTATTTCGTATTTTTTTAGAAATTCATTTTACTTTATGAAATATTTTTTTAATATGCAGTAACAAATAAATATTGAGAGAATTAGATATAATTTTAAATTATTATTTGTAATTATATTATAATTAATTTTAATTAATTATTATAATATAAAGTAATCATAATTAATAAATTAAATTCATTAATTCATGACTTATAAAGTATAAACTATAAATAATAAGATAAATATATTATATATAATTTTAATGCATAATTTCAATTCGGTTTTTCGGTACGTTTTGGTTCGGTTATATCCAATGTTCAGTACGGAAAAACAAAAAAAAATCCAAGTCCGTACCAAACGAAAAATCGGTTCGGTTCGATTCAGAAAAAGTAAAAAAATCAACGGTTTTTTTCGGTTCGGGATTAATTCGGTGCGATTTCGGTTAAATCCAAAATCCGTGCACACCCCTACTTGTAACAGTATCCTTAATATTTTCCTCAATTAATTACTTCACTTAAAAAAAATTTAAAAATAAAAGAATTAATATATCTAATAATCTCTATATACACTTTAATTTTAAATTAATTTGTTATTCCTTTCTGACATACATAATATACTTTTCAATTTATTTATTATTATCCTATTATTCCATAATAGTGAATAAAATTAATAAAAAAAGACATAATTAAATAAAATAAATAATGGTGGTGTTCCAAAGAGAGACGGTGGGATTACTTTTCACTTGAAAGCTTTTTTTTTTCTTTTTTTTTCGTGCGATAATATTAATCACTTTTTGTGTTTATTTAGTGAGAAACAGATAATTTGGGCCCTTGACCCCTTAAAGTCTGTGACTAATGGGTGATTATTTGTTTTTGGCCCACAATAATATACTCCTCCACGAAATCCTCACATTTTTCTTATTTATTTATTTCACAAAATCTTTTACATTTTAAAAAAGAAATACTAATTTATCCAACAACCTCAAAAATTACTTTAATTTCAAACTTGTTATTAATTTTTTACACACATACCATTACATTATTTTATTTTATTTTATTATCTAAAAATACCCTTTAAAATTAATAAATTTGATAAAAAAAAATAATATATTTTTTTAAAACTATACGAAACAGTAAACTAAAAAATATATCTACAGAGAGAATAAGTGATGGAATCTTCTATATAATTTGTTATTTTCTTTTCTTGTTCATTCTATAATAATATTCACTTAGAAAGATGGAATAAAATTTAATTTAAAAATTGTCATTTATTTTTAATATAAATATAACTTATTTTATAAATTATTTACTATATAAAAAATATTAAATTATTTAAAAAATTAATAAAATAATTTAAATAATGATCTATTTTGTATTCTTGAAAAGTAAGTATGCACATATGTACCGGAAGGAAGTATGTTCGAATATATTGTGTAAGATATTGTGTTCCGTAAGATCGATAAAAATTGATAACATTATAATAATAATAGTAATACAGTCAATTATTTTGTGAACAATTTGTAATATAAATAAAAAGTTAATAACATTTTTAATAAAAAAATTATAATCTCCTTTTAGAAAGCAATATCACGAGAATGTGATTCGAGGAGAATTGGAAAGAATGGGGATTTATTAGGGGTGTAAACGGGTAGGGTAGGGTACGGGTACGCCAAATCCATACCCTACCCTATATCATATTTCCATCACCCTTACCCTACCATATTATCCTTAAATGTATCATCGGATAGGATACGGGTAATATCTATCGGATAATGAATAATCCGCGGATAAATGGTTATCCACATATTTTAAAATGGCCACCCTTGTTGTCTTCACTCTTCCCATTTATCCATGTGATGCCGACACCTCTCTTTATCTTATTCGCCTCAAATAAATACAAATGCTCAACATATAAATAAATCATCACTTTCAACCATACAAGAATCATGAGAAATCCCACTAATTTTCTCCACTAAATTTCAATAAACCAATGCAGAAATCACTTTACTTTACCAATCTAAGAAGCACAATTATACTAACAGCATTAAAAACCAAAGTAGCACAATTAAAACTCATCAAACTAATCTAACAATGTTTAATAGATCAACTTCAACTGCTGGATGGCTTCAAGTTTATACAGACTTGATAACTTCAAATGTAACAAAGATTTTCATAGTTCCATAATCTCAAATCAAATGTAACAAAGAAGACTATTAGGATTTTGAGTGAATAATAAAATGAACTATTAATTTAAGATGTTAAATGTAAATGTTGTACAGTGGTGTACTTACATATTTTTTATTAATATAAAGAAATATATATATTATTAGTATACGGGTAAACGGGTAGGGTAGATGAGTATTTTATAAAAATCATACCCTACCCCTACCCTTAGTATTTTAAACGGATGCGAGTACTACCCTACCCGATACCTGATTATACTTTACCCTACGTACCCTTGGCCGATAGGGTATTACCCGTCGGGTACCCGAACCCGCGGGTAAAATTGACAGCCCTAGAATTTATTGTTGGGATGTAATTTTTGTGTAAATGCGAAATTTGTGAGAGAATGGGAGTGAAATCCAATTTAGCGCTTTTCCCCGGGGAGTGAAATCCCGAAAGTAGGCATGTCGTAGGCAGTATAAGTAGGCGTAGGGATGGAGGGTATTTTGGGGAATGGGGGACCATGGATATTGGGCAGGGTGTTAGAAGGACCAGATTGCGACCTCTGATTGCCATTTCAGTCCCAACCAACGACACATCATTTAACTCTCTCTTATTCATTTACTTTTTTAACTGCATTTCTTCCTCTCTCATTACACACTCACACTTAGTTGTATTTATTAATATGGAGAGCCTTCTCAACTCATTATATTCTGAGTAATTTTCATCTTCCAAATATTCTTTTTAAAGCTTCCAAAACAGATACCAAATAACAAGTAACATTATTTACTCCCACCAAATAACAACAACACCTCTCTCTCTCTCTGTGGAGTAGTGGCCCTAGCTAGCTAGAGAGAGAGCAAAAAAATCCTAATAGTAATACATATATATATATATATATATATATCTTAGTTGTGGTAGTGTGATATTCTGGAAGTGAGAATGGATTGGAATGGGAATCACCTTAGACTGCCTTATGTTTCTCGCCCTCCTGACAACTCTTACAGTTTTCTCTACAACTACAATTATGATCAGTTTCCTGCAGGTATTATACATATGCATATCCTCCATTTTCTTGCTATTTTATGATGAAATGAAGCCCCCCGTGTTTCGTTTCATCAACGTTAAATTTGCGTTGTTGAAATGAAACATGAGATGGAATATTGTGTTTTTGTAAATGCTGCCTTATTCATGCATTCAAAATTATGAGTGTGAATCAAAGGTTTCTTTTCAAGTTTGGCAAAACAAAATCTTGGATCTTATGTTATACATTTTCCATATATATACATTGTAGTATTAATTAATGTATGTATTGGAAAAAGCTATGTACACATATTATATTTTATAAATACTTGATATTAAAAATTAAAAAAAAAATGGAACAACATCATACATTGTCCAAACGGCAATAGTCTATCAATCATGAAGTCATAATGAGATAGCCCTCTTCTTGTTGACGTTAAGAATCAAATCTTTTTTTTATTAATTTTTTTTTTTTCAAATTTGGCTAGCAAAAAAGATTAATAGATTTTAATTTGAAAGCTCCAAATTTTCCCAAAAGAAGAAGAAGAGGAAGTTCATTATTAGATTATGAGAACTTAAATTTTCCACCATTCTCATTCACTTCTTTTATCTTTGCATGCATTCAAACTCTAAACCCATCATTTCAAGTCCAAAATTCATTCCATAAAACGTATCTGAGACAGTCTCACTCAAGTTTTTGTAAAATGACGTGTAAATGATGAATTATTTTGGTAGTGGTAGAGATGAAGCAGGGTTCAATGGTACCCTCATTAATGGAGAAGAACATGAGCAACTACAGCCAAGATCCGAAGAAGAAACGTCTAAGCAACGAGCAACTGGAATTGCTCGAGAATAGTTTCCAAGAGGAGATCAAGCTGGACCCCGACCAGAAAATGAAGCTGGCCAAGGAACTCGGCCTCCAGCCTCGTCAGATCGCCGTCTGGTTTCAGAACCGGAGGGCCCGCTGGAAGGGTAAGCAGCTCGAGCGCCTCTACGATGCGCTCAAGCAGGAGTACGACACCGTCTCCAGAGATAAGCAGAAGCTGCAGCAAGAGGTAAACCCTTTTATATTTATTTTTTTTTTATTATTTATTATTGTTATTATTCTCCATGCATAATTATTTTATCATATGTTGTATAATTATATTACAACATTTATTGATTAACCTAGTTGTGTACTTCGTTTATATGTGGGCAACCCTTGCTATAACTTCTTGTATTTATCACAACACAGACAAAAACACACCAATTCTTTTATTCAAAACTTATTTTAAAAAAAAATTAAAAAAAAACTTGTGATTTAGGTTGTTAAAGATACAAAACCAAAACCATTACTTTGTTGTACTATCTATAAACAAACAAAAAGAATATATACTAAATAGTCTCTTTTTTTCTTTTCTTTAAATTGAAGAACCCTAAATTTATTTATTTTTAAATTTAAATATAACCCTAATTAAATTAAAAAATTCGGCGTGCCAGGTAATGGCATTGCGGACTATACTGAAGGAACAAGTGATGAAGAAGCAGGAGTCGACAGAGTTCAGTCGAAGATTTTCGTGAACCCTGTCGACCCTTGCTATAACTTCTTGTATTTATCACAATACAGAAAAAAACACACCAATTCTTTTATTCAAAACATATAAAAAAAACAAAAAAAAAAAATCTTGTGACTTAGGTTAAAGATTCATAACCGTTACTTTGTTGTACTATCTATAAACAAAAATAATATATACTACATAGCCCTTTTTATTTATTTATTTATTTTTAAGAACCCTAAATTTATTTATTTATTTTTAAAAAACCCTAAATAAATAAAAAAAATTCGACATGGCAGGTAATGGCATTGCGGACTATACTGAAGGATCAAGTGGCGAAGAAGCAGGTGTCGACAGGGTTCACGGAGATCTCCGGCGAAGAGACGGTGGAGAGCACGTCGATTCCGAGCTCCGGGCAGAAACAACCACAGCTTCATCAGATTGCAGAATGCAACTACCCAATGAACATGGATGACTACAATAATGCAGTGATGATGCCTCCCTATTGGGCTACTGCTATGCCTTAGCTTAATCCATATTAATTAATGCTGCTTAATTAGTTGTACGTTGTTTATATTTCTTTCATTTTTCAAACTTGAGTTGAGGCAGATCCATGGATGTTGTGCTAATGCTAAGATTTAATTTGTAGCTAGCTAGCTAGGTCAACATAACTAATTATTAATTTAGTTTGATCTGTTGAGGGTGATTTAATTTAATTAATTAGAGGATTGATTAATTCATTCATTTGTGTTGTTGTTTTTTTTTTTTTTATCTTGATTTGTATTGATTCTATATTTCATTTCATTATGTACACGTATATTACGAGAATAAGTGCGCTGCTCGTGATATGCGTGCAACAGTGAAATGAAATACAAGGTCCAATATTAGATATAAATAAATCGGGATGACTTAAATTGAAGGCTTGTTGCCTTCAATTTAATTTCTTGATGACTAATAATTTATTTATCTTTTCATAACCATGATGGTGATGCATGTTAAGGTTTTGTTGGAATCCTTATTTTCAATATAAGACCACATTTTTTCTTATTTTAATTGATGAGAAACTTGAAAAAATAATATTGAATGAAGAAACTACTCATTCCGTCCCACGTATTTTTACTCATTTTATTACCTACTTTTTACAATTCCAACAACTTTAATTACTTTTTTATATTTTATTCATTATTCCCAACAACTTTATTTACTTTTTCTTTTTAAATTACTAATTTATCCCTACTTTTTCTTGCATTATATATTAAAAAATAATACGTCTTACTCCGTGTCCGTACAAATGGGTAAAAATACCCGGGACGGAGGGAGTATTATTTTATTCAGAAGTTTAAATTCAGTTTAGAACGAATAGAATCAATAGTACAAGATTAACTTAATTGACAGAGATATATAGTGTTTGAGAGACTTTCTTGTGAGACGGGTCGATCCATCACTAAAATATTCTTATTGTATAGATAAAATATGTTTATTTGTAGTTAAAGTATGCGAATAATAAATTATATTATAACACACTAAATCATACTTTAATACATAATTCAGCATATTTTAGAAAACATAGTCTAACAATCATTAAACATATTTTATTTATACAATAAGCATACTTTAGTAATGGGTCGACCCGTCTCACAAGAGACTTTGTCATAGTGTTTTGATTTTTTTTTTAAAAAAATAAAGTATTTGTAATATGTATAATTTCAAGTTCAGAACATTGAAATTTTATGTGTTGGCTGCTCAAAGTTCACCTATCCCAAATTTATCACCAAATGTAAAATGGAGAAAAAGATAATAATACAATTAAGACAGAAGGTAATAATATTTTATCGGTTAACAAGATATAATGGGGTGTGTAAGAACTAAGAACTACAGAACCTTCTAAATGAACCACATATTTGGCCCAAATTATTTGGGCCAGATTTTAAGAGTGGCCCATCTATTTACGTTCCAACATCAAATTTGCTGAAAATACATACTATAAAAATAAAATAAAAATAAGTTACTTTTTTCTATACTTTATTATAGTTTATACTTCGTCGTCCTACAATTTCCATTATTAACATCTCACCATGAGGCTTGCATTTCAATTTATAGTAAATAATTTACACAAAATAATTTATATACTATAGGGCTCATAAACATGACACAACACTAATACAGCTACCAACTATACATTAAAATATTACTCCTCTTTCATCACACTAAAATATTATATTTCTAAAAAAACAACAACAAAAAATTTAAACCTTCGAACGGGACTGTGAGTGCAATCTCTATCTCTCCTTTCATTCAAATTTAAACCTTGGAACGGGAATGTGAGAGTACTCTCTATCTCTCCTTTCATTCATAATAAACAAATTTTACACTATGCATTTTTGTTTATCCTATTGGAAATTTCATCACCCAAAAATATAATATCACATCAAACTTATAATATCAAAACACAATTTAATTTGAAAAATATTATTTTTACGTAACACTCTTTAACATACTTTATATTTTACTATTACAATTGAGAGAGATTGAAAATTGTAGAAATATAAAGAAAGAGTATATTTCTTTTTCCATATAGAGAATTATTTTCCTTTACTCCCTCTTTTCATTTTGTGTATTTCTCGATCTTTAAACGTATGATGTGAGTTTGGAATAATTTAATAAGAAAATAAATAAAGCTATTAACTTCTTTTAAAGAAAACTAGAGAATTCCATCAGTGAATAATTTTTATATGAAACGAGTATATGCAAGAAAGATATATATGAAAGTATATTAAAACATACAGTATTTATTACATATATAAAGTATATTTATTTATTATTAAAACATATTTATTTTATATGTAAAACATATTTATAAGTAATTAAACTATATTTATAGTAAATCATATCATTAAACTTTATAATCATGTATTATTCATAAACTTAAAAAAAAACTTATTTTAACTACTAATAAACTCCATTTGGAGAAACTGATTTTATACTTTAACTATTAATTGGTTTTTTAAAATTCGTGTGGTGTTATCAAATAATGGATGTCGAGAACCTTGTAGATATCGGTCTACATGCCACATCCACACCTGTCAGCGTTAGGGGCTGCCCCTGCGTATTGTGACTGAGCAACGTCGTTGTTGGGTACTAGGCCTAGAGTTTCGGAATTTCTACGCTAATCAAGATCGATAAGGCCACTTCGGTCTGAATTCAGGCACGGCCTGCCCGTCTGCTGCTAGGTCCGGGAATGGCGCCAGGTGAGGTCGCCGCCATGCCCCAAACATGAATTGAATGGTCCTTCGACCTTCGTTTGATTCCCCCCTGGTGCACCCCATGATTTTGAGTATAAAGTGGGGGTAGAATGTAATATTTCTGTTTTGTGTCGATGTTAAGTAATGAAAGCATAATGTGACTATAATAACAGATAATGTGTGCATATTAACAGAAAAAATATAGGGATACAAGTCAGAATTCCCCTTATTGAAAATGGGATATCAATTTTGCCCACATATTAAAAAACCATCTAATTTGCCCACTTTTTCATTAATATTCCTGAGTTACCCCCACTGACACATATTAGACTTTTTTTATTGATTTTTGGGAGAGTGGGTGCTAATAGTTGACTGACTTTTTATCATGTTTAAAGTTTTATTTTTTAAAATTTTGAGGGCATCACGGCGGACACGAGTTTGTTCGGGGAATGTTATATATATATATATATATATATATATATATATATATATTTTTTTTTTTTTAATTTTTTTTTTGGTAGCGGACATCACTGTCTTAAAATAAAAATAAAAAAGAGAGAAAGTTTTGCATCGACATCACATGGGCGGACATTGATGAGAGTGGAAATTCATGTACTTTTGAGTCCAATTTGATACCTCTTTTAGTGTTTAATTACTATTATTTGCACAAATCTTTATACTTTGAATTATTATCGACTAAAAGGTGCATGAGATGTATTTTGTTGTGTTTTGTTAGGAAAAAGGATGAAGAATGCAAAGTTGGAATGAAGGATGAATTCGTGCTCCTTGCCATCAAACAGATGTCCAACTTCCATGATTTTTCTATATCTGTGTGGTTGTCCAAATTAGTCTTTTGATATATGGTTGGAAAGATACGGAAGAGAAGATCATTTTGGCTAGAAGAAACACCTCAATTGGATTTCAAACGAGGAAGTTATGATCAAAACGGTGACGTCGCACAAGCTGCTCCTGCTCAGCACGATGGTGCCACTTTGGATACCTTTTTATATCTTCAAATGTTATTGTTTATGTGTGTTATTTATATGCATAGAAAGCCAAGTAAGAGAGGATCGCGTGGGTGCAAAAATCACTCAATTTGGAGGCCGGATGAAGAAGTTATGCTAAAAACCGTGAAGTCGCGCAGGCTGCTGAAGCGCGCGCGGCGGCTGCACGAGCGGGCGTGCGTGAACAAGATGTTGCACGTTTTCCAACTGTGTGAAGCATATTTCCAGCCATGTGAGACTTCTTTCCAGCCGTGTGAGACTTCTTTCCATCCGTGTGTGAGATCTTGGCGCACGGTTGTTGCCGTGCGACAGGTCACGAGGCCGAGCGAGGCGAATTCGCGCACGGTTGTTGCCGTGCGAAGACACGAAGCCGTGCGAGATTACATGCAGCCATGTGAGAGCTGTGTGAAGGGAGCACGATGCCGTGCATGTTCCGTGCGATCGCCGTGCGACCCTCGCACGTGCAGTGCGCCAAAGTTGTGCCCAATCCTTGCACGACACGTCATTTATTTTGGCCCAGGCCCATTCCTCCATTATAAATACTCCAGTTCTGAATTCACGAGAGAACAAATCCTCACACACACCATATTCACGCATGATCCATAATTCACAGTGCCCTAATTCCTTCATTATTCACCACCTTCCATCTATCCACCGGAGAGACGATCAGAGTTGCTACTTAGATCGGAGACGGAGATTCCGACGGAGATCGTAATTGAAGAGACGGAGTCCTCCAAAAAGGGTTCTTTATCTTTAATTATTTTTCTTTGTTATTTTAGCACAATGGTTAGGGTTTATTACATCTTTGTGATTTGCCCTCGTAAATTCATGGGCTAAGTTTCTTTGTTGGTAATGTTAGGGCGCTAAAACAGATTTGACTATGTGATTTGATTGCCCTAGACTTGGATTTGATTATTCTGCAGATTGTTTATTTCCTTATTGAAGAGTATATTTTGAGACTTCATATTATTGTGTTTTTGGGTTTTGATTCCTTTAATTATTATTGACGGTATCACTGATTGATAGTTAATATGATTCTTTATTTCTGCATAATAATTTTTGTTTCCTGTGACAGTCTTAGGGGATTGGCCTATAATACCTAAGAGTGTTAGACAATCAATTTGGAATATTAATTACTTGGTAAAACATCATTATTAGGTAATTAATAAGGAGACAAAAGGATTAACAATCGCGTACCTAGAAAGGGAAGTCTAGTGCTCTAGCCTTAATTGAAATTTAGCATGAAGTACTTATAGAGGGAGAGGGAGTTAATTTCTTATTGATCATAGGATTTTCAGCTCATTATAACTGTTAGATCCTACCCGATCAAGGTGATTTAACTAGGCTTAGTGATCCTCTTATAAACGTCTGTAGGTAATTAATTTGGGTCTAGATAAATTAGTCACATAGTTAAACTATTTGCCCGAGCATTACCAATTCTCCATTCTTGAATTTCAAATCGTTTTCTCTGCTTGATTTATTTTATTTGCATTAGTTTAATTATTTACTTTTATTTTTTATTAGTTAATTAATTATCTTTTCCAAAAACCCCCGAATTTGTCTTGCATTTGAATTGTCATATAGAATTACTTGTTAAATTTGTAATTATCTCGTGGGAACAATATTTCACTTGGTCACGCGCACTACAATCCATCCCTTATACTTGAGGGTGAAAGAAAATAGCAATCAAGTTCATGGTGCCGCATGCCGGGGATAGTTTATAGATTTAAATTTAATTTTATTGTGATATATTTTCTTGTAGGACGTTAAACTTTACTTGCTTTATTTTATTTTATTTGTGATCCAAACAATTCTGATATTTTGAGTGAGAACAGGTGTATGATCACTAGGTCAAGTGGACGAGAAATCGAACCATTAAACCTAGAACTTGAAGCACTTGTTAGAGAGAACAGAAGAAAGAGAAAGCAGCCAGCCACACCTATTCCTAGCTCAGATTCGGAGAGTTTTTATTCGTCAGAAGAAGAGGAAGTTAAAAAGCTTTCACAGAAATTTGACGGAGTTGATTTAACTGAAGAGACTGAGACTAGGAAGATGGCTGAGGATCAGCAAGCTCCGATGCCTATGCGAGATCAATACAAACTGAAGCACACCACGAATGTTGGGTTGAATGGACCTGCGATCACCGCAGTGAATTTTGAGCTACCTTTCGGACTGATCCAAATGGTGGAGAGACAGCAGTTTGGTGGGACACCTTTGGAGAATCCTAGTGAGCATCTGTAGTTATTTGATGAATATGCAAGGATGCAGAAGCACAGGAATGTTCCGGAGGATACTATCAGGATGCGGCTTTTCCCATTCTCACTTACGGGGAAAGCCAAGGAGTGGTACAACAACCTTCCTCAAGGATGTTGTACTAATTGGGAATAATTGGCAGATAGGTTTCTGAATAAGTACTTCCCTCCATCCAAGAGTTTCTTGATTAAGAAAAGAATTACACAATTTAAACAAGGATCGTTGGAGAGTTTCTATGAGGCATGGGAGAGATTCAAAGAGCTGTTGCGGAGCTGTACCAAACATGAATTTTTAAAGGATACTTACTTAGGCTTCTTCTATCAAGGCCTAAGAAGAGACTCAAGAGTGTTGGTGGACGCGACAGCAGGTAGATCTATATTTAAGCAGTCTGCAGAGGCAGCTGAAGAGATATTCGAGGAGATGGCTGCTAACACTTATGATTGGCCAACAGAAAGAGCAGATGGAGAGGGTTCTTTTGATAAAGTGGCAAGGATTGAGATACAAGCCGGAAATAGTGAAGTGTCAGCTCTCCATGATCGACTCGATGATTTGAATAAGAAGATGGATCGCCTTACGAAAGGAAACAGAGAGGAGGTAGCAAAAGCTGGAGATGAGGAAGAATTCGAGGAGGCATATTATGCTATGGGGCAAAGCTTTCAAGGAGAGAACAGAAACAGACAGAGTTTCAGACAGAACAATCAGTTTGGGGGGAGGAATGACCAAGGGAACAACCGTCAGTATCAGCAGGGTTGGAACCAAGGAAATTCGAACTTCAACAATCAGAGAATGAGTGAAAATTTATCTTATTCTAATCCTAACAATGCAGTTGCACCACCTCCTGGAATTGATCCAGCTCAGAAACCTGTTGAAAGGAGGTCATCAATGGAAGATAAGATGGATTTGATGCTTAAAATGATGGTGACAAATCAAGAGACAACAGAGAAGTAGTAGAAAGAAACTGATCTTGCTATCAGTCAATTTAATGCTGCGGTTGGTAAGTTGCAACAACAAGGAAAACTTCCTGCACAAATTGAATTGAATCCGAGAGAACATCAATGATATGCTATTACTTTGAGAAGTGGCACGCAGTACGAAGGACCTAGGATGCCGGAATACAGTGAAGATTGGTCCGGGAACATGCATGGGTACAACCGTGTGCACCCGCACGCTGCCAAGTGGGTACCCGGACAGAACCGTGCGAGGACACACGACATCGAGCGTGAGGACTTGGCGCCCGGATAGCACCGTGCGAGAATTCCCATCGAGCACTAGGATGAGGAGCTCGACTACAACCGTACGCCATCACATTCGTCGCATGACATCTACACTGAAGAGAAATCACCTGGGAGTTCGCACGACAAAGATCGTGTGCAATCACGTCACTCGCACGACACGAACCGTGCGTCAGTACCTGGCGCCATGCATGGCGTCTTGCATGCGGAGGGAGATGTTGCACGCTCACTGCTGTGTGACCCTGTATCTGCTCCAGTAGACTCTGTCCCTCGTACCTTGGGATTTCAGAAGGACATTGATCATCCGATTGTTACAGAAAAGAAGTGGAAAAAAGCCAAGAGAGAAAGGAACAGAAAGGATGAACTTGAGAGAAACAGTTTGGGGATTCCAAAGATAAAATATCCTATTCCTTTTCCCTCGGTGCAGTTGAAAAAGGGTCTTGACGAGAAATTTCAGAAATTTGTGGAAGTATTTAAAAAGATCCACATCAACATGCCATTTGCTGAAGCACTTGAGCAGATGCCACACTATATGAAGTTTCTGAAGGATATCATGTCCAAGAAGCGGAGTTTAGTGGACAATGAGACTGTGAATTTGACTGAAGAGTGCAGTGCCATCATTCAGAGAAAATTGCCAGCCAAGGTAAAAGATCCGGGTAAGTTCACCATCCCAATCCAAATTGGAAAGAATGCTACTTGCAGAGCTTTGTGTGACTTGGGGGCTAGCATAAATCTTATGCCCCTAAGTGTATTCAAGAGTCTTGGTTTTGGAGAGATGAAGCCTACTTTGGTTACACTGCATCTAGCCGATAGGTCTATTACGCACCCTAGAGGAGTTGTTGAGGATGTACTTGTGAAGGTGGATAAGTTCTTCTTCCCTGTTGATTTTCTGGTGCTTGATATGGAAGAGGATAGCAATGTGCCTTTGATTTTGGGTAGGCCGTTTTTAGCTACTGCTAGAGCATTGATTGATGTTGAAGATGGAAAGTTGAAGCTTAGAGTGGGGGACGAAGAGATCGTGTTCTCACTTGATGCTTTGAAGCATTGTTCTGAAGAGTCCAGCTGCAAGTCTATTGATGTTGATGAGAGTGTAGAGGAGAAGCTGCCATTGATTCCGTCTAAGGATCAATTGAAAACCTGCATCAGCAATAGTCCTTTACCTAATCCTGCTACTAATATTGAATCTGATTTTTCATCTGATATTTTATCTAATGAACTTAAAGATTGTTTGAGTGCTATGAATGTTTGCAGGAAGGAGAAGAGAGAGATGTCGTGGACTGAAGAAGGAACATGGAAACAAATTCCACCAGTCCCTCCGGATATATGTGGCTCTTATTTGTCTGATCTTGTTGTTGATAGGAAGGAAGCATACAAAGATAGAGATCCAGATAAGTTGATCCTTGAGAGTAAGAAGGGAGAGATGGTTTGGATGGATCGAAAGAGGGCGAAACAACACTTCAAAGTAAAGATGAAAGATGAAGATGAAGTGTTGATGCATGAGTCCAAACATCTCTGAGTCTGCATTCCGTCGAGCTCCTCGACGTTAAACAAGAGCGCTTGGTGGGAGGCAACCCACCGTTTTATTGCTTTTATTTTGCTTTGTTGTGTCTTATGCTGGTGAATTATACTCAAGGTGCGTGCTTACACTTAAGGTAATAACATCCTTTTAAACTTAGATTTAACTGACGTTTTCATCTAAGTTTGGGGGGTGTGATGTCCTTCCCTTGTTCCATCCGCACCTAGGTATGTTTACTCTGCATTGTTTAGTGTCTGTGTGCTTGGAAGTCAATTTTTTTAGAATTTTCAAATTTTATTCGATCTTTGAATTTTTTTACGACTATCCAAGTGTCTTGTGTGTTTTTATATGTCTTTTGATTTTCTGTCATTGAATTTTGTCTTTTCGATATTTTTATTTCTCCTGTGATGATAAGTTTTGTGTTTGAGCTTTTATGATTGAGAAGGTATTAATGGTGATGAAGTGAACTTGCACGATGTGAAGGAGATTGAAATCAGGTTACTTTGTTCCTTATTCTAAATTTTTCTATGAGTTTTGAATTCTTATGAGTAAGGAGCATGAGCTGTAAATTTTATGACCTGAATTTCATGGTGATCTTTGAACTGTTAATTTCTGCCTAAGATGTTGATTATGATTAATAAGGGGAACATGCTTTAATTCCTAAGTATTTGAAGTTCTTGATATGCTTGTTATGATGTATGCGTAGCCTTGAAGAGTGCTCATTTATTCTATGAAAAAGTCAAGTGAGATTTGAGCCTTTAAATCATGATACATTGATGCATGATATTTTTATTCTTGAGCGTATCGTTCTTGTGCATGTATTCTAGAACTTGCCTTGAGTCTCCTTGAATATTCGAGAATAGTATAGTGGATTATGAAAATGATATTAGGTCATCTTTGATTTTTAGCCCATTTTTTTCCCTACACTTTACCTGAATTCATTAAATCCTTAGTCAACCCTTTGAGCCTTGAAAAATTCATTCTTTGAATAGCCCGTTGAGCTTAATCAGTATTTGATTTTTCCTTGTGTTACTTGGATCAATTGAGTAATTGTTGAAGCGGTTAGAAGAAGAATGTGAACATGTTGGAGTTGAAAAGGAAGATGAAGAAAGGAGGAAAAAAGGATATAAAAATCCTAATGGGTTGTTAAAGAGAAAAAATGGGAAAAGGAGTAAAAAAGAAAAAATAAAGGGAGATAAAGAAAAAATATTTGTGGGGTAGTACACATAACCTTAATGCTAAAAGAAAAGAAGAAAATGAATCTCTCATTATTGTGGTTGAAGAAAGAATTGAATAATTTGGAGTTAAGGAGGAGTTGAGCTTGAAAAGAAAGTGATGAGGAAGAATGAAAGATCGTGATGGACGGCCGCTTGATTGATCCGAGTTTGTATCACTTATCCATATTTTTCCTACCTTGTCCAAAGAGCCTATGTTACAACCAAATAAAAAGACATTTTTGATTCATGATTTGCTAGCTACAAGTAAAAGGAGAGTTGAGACAATAGGCAAGATTATGGTTACGCATGCACTTGAATTGAAATTGAGAGCACTTATATATACAACCCAATAGGTGTATACTTTATACACCATGATCGTGAGAGTTACATAATATATATATCATGTGAGCATAGGTGGATTGAGTACTTGAATTGGTGAAGTAATTATCTTAACTTGCATGTTTTGAATGAATTGAGTACTTTTGAATTTGAAGTTATGTTAACCAAGTTAAGATTAATTACATCTATGGAGGCTTAGTTGATGTTATGATCCTTGCCTTTGAACATGACTTTCCATCTCATTATTCTCTTGGTTTGTCATTTCGTTGTTCGAGGACGAACAACACCTTAAGTTTGGGGGGTTTGATGAGAGTGGAAATTCATGTATTTTTTAGTCCAATTTGATACCTCTTTCAGTGTTTAATTACTATTATTTGTACAAATCTTTATACTTTAGATTATTATCTACTAAAAGGTGCATGAGAGGTATTTTGTTGTGTTTTGATAGGAAAAAGGATGAAGAATGCAAAGTTGGAATGAAGGATGAATTCGTGCTCCTTGCCATCAAACAGACATCCAACTTCCATGATTTTTCTGTATCTGTGTGGTTGTCCAAATTAGTCTTGTGATATATGGTTAGAAAGATACAGAAGAGAATATCATTTTGGCCACAAGAAACACCTCAATTGGATTTCAAACGAGGAAGTTATGATCAAAACGGTGACATCGCGCAAGCTGCTCCTGCTCAGCACGATGGTGCCAATTTGCATGCCTTTTTATATCTTCAAATGTTATTTTTTCTGGTGTTCTTTATATGCATAGAAATCCAAGGAAGAGAGGATCGCGTGGGCATAAAAATCACTCAATTCGGAGGCCGGATGAAGAAGTTATGCTAAAAATCATGAAGTCGCGCAGGCTGCTGAAGCGCGCGCGGCGGCTGCACGAGCGGGGGCGTGCGTGAACAAGATGTTGCACGTTTTCCAACCATGTAAAGCATATTTCCAGCCGTGCGAGACTTCTTTCCAGCCGTGTGAGACTTCTTTCCATCCGTGTGTGAGATCTTGGCGCACGGTTGTTGCCGTGCGACAGGTCACGAGGCCGAGCAAGGCGAATTCGCGCACGGTTGCTGCCGTGTGAAGACACGAAGCCGTGCGAGATTACATGCAGCCGTGTGAGAGCCGTGTGAAGGGAGCACGATGCCGTGCATGTTCCGTGCGATCGCCGTGTGACCCTCGCACGTGCAGTGCGCCAAAGTTGTGCCCAATCCTTGCACGACACATCATTTATTTTGGCCCAGGCCCATTCCTCCATTATAAATACTCCAGTTCTGAATTCACGAGAGAACAGATCCTCAAACACACCATATTCACGCCTGCTCCATAATTCACAGTGCCCTAATTCCTCCATTATTCACCACCTTCCATCTATCCACCGGAGAGACGATCAGAGTTGCTACTTGGATTGGAGACGGAGATTCCGACGGAGATCGTAATTGAAGAGACGGAGTCCTCCAAAAAGGTTCTTTATCTTTAATTATTTTTCTTTGTTATTTTAGCACAATGGTTAGGGTTTATTACATCTTTATGATTTGCCCTCGTAAATCCATGGGCTAAGTTTCTTTGTTGGTAATGTTAGGGCGCTAAAACAGATTTGACTATGTGATTTGATTGCCCTATACTTGGATTTGATTATTCTGCAGATTGTTTATTTCATTATTGAAGAGTATATTTTGAGACTTCATATTATTGTGTTTTTGGGTTTTGATTCCTTTAATTATTATTAACGGTATCACTGATTGATAGTTAATAGGATTCTTTATTTCTGCATAATAATTGTTGTTTCATGTGACTTTCTTAGGGGATTGACCTATAATACCTAAGAGTGTTAGACAATTAATTTGGAATATTAATTACTTGGTAAAACATCATTATTATGTAATTAATAAGGAGATAAAAGGGTTAACAATCGCGTACCTAGAAAGCGAAGTCTAGTGCTCTAGCCTTAATTGGAATTTAGCATGAAGTACCTATAGAGGGAGAGTGAGTTAATTTCTTATTGATCCTAGGATTTTCAGCTCATTATAAGTGTTAGATCCTACCCGATCAAGGTGATTTAATTAGGCTTAGTGATCCTCTTATAAACGTCTGCAGGTAATTAATTTAGGTCTAAATAAATTAGTCACATAGTTAAACTGTTTGCCCGAGCATTACCAATTCTCCATTCTTGAATTTCAAATCGTTTTCTCTGCGTGATTTATTTTATTTGCATTAGTTTAATTATTTACTTTTACTTTTTATTAGTTAATTAATTATCTTTTCCAAAAACTCCCGAATTTGTCTTGCATTTGAATTGTCATATAGAATTACTTGTTAAATTTATAACTATCTCGTGAGAACGATATTTCACTTGGTCACGCGCACTACAATCGATCCCTTATACTTGAGGGTGAAAGAAAATAGCAATCAGACATAAATAAATAAATAAATATATATATATATATATATATATATATATATATATATATATATATATATATATATATATATATATATATATATATATATATATATATATATATATATATAATCAAGTGAACACTAAAAATACTAATCTAATCACTATCACTTTTTTTTTATTATTTTTTTTTTTTTTTTTTGGATTAACTACATGTTCGCCAATTGAACTTTTTTTGGGGGGTTAACTGCGTGTCCGCCAGTTGATTTTCTTCCTTTTTTTTTATATATTTTTTTTGGGATTAACTGCATGTCCGCCAATTGAACTTTTTTTTGGGGTTAACTTCTTTTTTTGTTTTTTTATCACCGAACGGGGGCGCGTCCGCCAATCCGATCTGTATTGATGGTTTGAGTTTTTTTTTTTTTAATATGTCTGTACATTTCAGTTTTATAATTATTTTTTTATATTTTTAGTTGGATAATAGTGATTAGATTACGTTACATATTTTTTTAGATATATCCCCAAATCCCAATCGGTGTCCCCTTATTTAAAATAAATTAAATTATTTTAATTAATGGCACCGGACATGTCCGCTTGAAAAAAAATCTCATATCTGCCGATAAAAATTGTTGCATGTTTGCTGACAACAATTATAAAAAATGCTGCATGAAAAAAAAACAAAGAAATTCATGTCCACCAATTAAAATTGGCATGTCCGGACAACAATTAAAAAAAATGCTGCATGCAAAAAAAAAAAAAATTCATGTCCTCCAATTAAAATTGACATGTCCGCTGACAACAATTAAAAAAAATGTTGCATGCAAATAAAAAGAAAGAAACTCATGTTCGCCAATAAAAATTGGCATGTCCGCTGACAATAATTTAAAAAAAAATGTTGCATGCAAAAAAAAGAAATTCATGTCCGCCAATAAAAATTGATATGTCCGCTGACAATAATTAAAAAAAAATGCTGCATGCAAAAAAAAAAATTCATGTCCGCCAATAAAAATTGATATATCCGCTGACAACAATTAAAAAAAATGCTGCATGCAAAAAAAAAAAAATTCATGTCCGCCAATAAAAATTGGCATGAGAAAATTATATCTGACTTATTTCAATATAAGTCAATTAACTCCTTTAATTTACTACTTTTCTAGATGTTTCTCATGCATCAATGTTCGCTAACAATAATTGAAAAAAAAAATACTGCATGTAAACAAAATAAAAAAATTTCATGTGCGCTAATAAAACTTGATGCATGTCCGATGACAATAATTGAAACAAAAAAACTGCATGTCAAAAAAAAACTCATGTCCGCTAATAAAAAATATTGCATGTCCGCTGATAACGAAAAAACATGCTGCATGTACAAAAAAAATCTCATATTCGTTGATAAAAAATGTTGCATGTCCGCTGACAACAATTAAAACAAAAAATACTGCATGTCCACTTACAATAATTGAAAATAAAAATAAAAATGATACATGTCCTCTGATGAATTCTCATGTCCTCCGATTGGTGTCCGCCCTAAATCTCAATCGGACGTCTCCCCTTATTTAAAAAAATTAAATTATCTTAAATTCTTAATTAAGGGCTTGGCCGCAATGTTATAAAAAAAAAAACATTTACATTTTATCAGGTAATACAAAAATGTGGGTAATTTAGATGTAACATATCCAGCAAAAGCTGGCATTTCCCAAAAATATAACTAAACATCAGGTGACATCTACTCTACTCAAACAAAACAACTCTATTTAATCTTACACTGAGAATGTATTCTTTCTTTCTTTCCTCTTAATTATGTAAAGGATAAATATAGTGAAGTCATCATTTATTCTGTAGAAAGTTTCACATGACAACCATTGTTATTTACAAGATAACACAGAATACAACTTAAAAAAACAACACACACATACCATAATCACATCTTCCCAGAGCGATCCACCCTTGCACGTACCACCCCCTCATCTCCCATCTCGCCAACGTCGTTAAACGTCTGACCAAACAACTGATCCGCCTCCTTCAACCGGGAAGCAGTGGCGCCAGCCGGCGTCTCCTCCACTCTCTTCTCAACCACCGGCCTTCCCTCTTTATCCACCGCCAATCGCAGCCCCGCCTTCGCCTCCCCTTCGCCGCCCTGATATGAAACCCCACCGCCCCTCTCCACTTCACTTGCTTGCGACGGCGTCAATTTATCTTTAATCGCACCCTTTACGCCGCCCAAAACCCCGAGAATTCCGCCGCCGCCCCTTTCCGACGCCGCCCGATCACGTTCAGCTTCGATCTTCAATTCTTCCATTTTCCTTCTCGCTTCTTCCTTGCTCTCTTCGTACTTCTCCTACAAATTACCAACAAAATGTAATTGAATCGAAGATTCCAATGAAGTAATTTGGAATTTCAGATGTATATAAATGGATTACCTTAGCTGATTCGGTGGTTTCTTGAGCCACCTGCTTCGTCTCCTCTTTCTTCCCTGTAAAAAAACCCACCGCCCTGTCTTTCAACTCGGTCATCTTCCCCACCGCCGTATCCTTCCCTTCTTTGGCTTTCTCCGCCGTGTAATCCTTGTACTCGCCGCCTTTCTCCATCGTCGCATCTTTCGCTTCTCTGGCTTTCTCCACCGTCGTGTCCTTCGCCTGTTTCGCCTTCTCAGCCGCGGACTCCGCCGTCTCCTTCGTCTTCTCCGCCGCGTAATCTTTATACTCACCCATCTTCGCCGCCGTGGTGTCCTTCGCCTGTTTAGCCTTCTCCGCCGCGGAGTCCACCGTCGTGTCCTTGGCCTGTTTCGCCTTCTCCGCGGCGGAGTCAGCCGTCTCCGCCTCGTAATCTTTGTACTCGCCCATCTTCGCCGCCGCGGTGTCCTTGGCCTGTTTCGCCTTCTCGGCGGCTTCCTCGGCTGTCTCACCTGTCTTCATGGCTGTTTCATGGGACTTTCCGACAACAGCTTCCTTAGCATGTTCCACCGTGCCCTGCACTGTCCTGAACAGACTTTCGATCACCCCAGGAGACCTGTCCTCTTGCCTCTCCAAAAACTTACTCTCCATCTCTTTCCTTTCTCTATTAGCTTCCTCGACATCCCTCACAGCAGCTCTCGCCGCCGCTTCAGCTCTCTCTTCCTTCTTCGTCGGTTGACTCGACTGCATGATCTATTGTAGAATTTTAAATCAAATTGAGTGGAAATTGAGGAATTGAATGTTTTCGGGTGGATTTTATAAAGGAGAAGTAGAGATGATATTCAGTGTTTGGTTGGGTGACACGTGTTGCTTGGAGCTTGTTGAGCTGACACGTATTTTGCATTAAGTATGCCTTTGATTGCCACCTGGATCGATTGGAGATTGCATGTGTCGGTGGTTCGATTTTATCAAATGGATCATCTATTCCATTTTCATCTCCTATTACATATATTAAATTCTTGCCACTTGTCGTAATTAATGATCAAATTTCTACCACATGCCCAAGAATTTAATGGTCATTAACTAGAGTATAGTATTTTAATAGGAAATAAGTTATGGAATAGGGGTGGAATACCAAAGTGAAACATGGGATTCGGATTGCAATTTTATTCCTTCGAAAGCATCATTTGCCAGTAGGGATGTCAATGGGTCGGGTCGGGTAGTTGAGTACCCGGACCCGGACCCATTCTTTTGAAAGAGTGTTGAGTGAAATTGATAACCTATGTGAGGCTTGGACCAAAAAGGACTATATTACACTTTATTCTCTTGTGATTGAACTTGTTAATTCCTTATGTCATGAGTTTAATGTTGTAGGATGACTTAGCATAAGTTGTTATTCTTATTGATATTGATGTGTTATTACTTATATTCATTAGGTCTTTTCCTATGTGAAAATTTCTCCTCTTGATTTGTCATTTTCGTTGCTCGGGGACGAGCAACACTTTAAGTTTGGGGGGTTGATCATCGCTATTTTCACCTAGATTTTGTGTCATTTTTGTGTGTGTTTTCGTCTTTTTATTTCGTATTTTTGTATCTTTTTATATTGTATTTTGGAAAATTGATGATGATGATTTTCATGTCTTTAAATAGGTGATTATGAGGATAAATGGTGATAAAAAGCATGAAGAAAGGAGAAAGTTGAAGAAAATGAAGAATTAGTCAAAATGCATAAAAACACGCCCGTGTTTTTATGCAGTGCCCGTGTTTTTCTGCAGGTGCAAAAACTTACAGAAAGCTGAAAAATTACAAGAAAACACGGGCAGATGCAGGAAAACACGCCCGTGTTTTCTTGCACTTGGCCTAAAATCGTGTTTTACACCTTTGTGCGATTTTCAAGTGTGTTGAGGGGGTATAAATACCCCCAATATCACCACTTGAAGGCAGATTTTTCAATGGTTTTGGGCTGCACACACTCTTCTCCATCATTCCATCATCCATTTCTCCAATTCCATCCACCAATTCCTCTTGATTTCTCACATTCATCCATCCATTCCACTAATCCACCAATCTAAGAAGGGAAGAACATCAAGGAGTGAAGATTGGAGCATGTTGAAGGAAGAGAAGGCCATCTTAAAAAGGGAAGTCCATCAACCTTTGATTTGTTGTTTTCTTCATTATTTAGCTCAATTGGAGCATGCCATGGATTATATTGATTTTGTAATGATTTATATTGGCTAGTCCTCATGTGAGGCTAGCAATATGATTGGTGAAGGATAATGTAGATTTTGCACACCACATGTTCGATGAATTGACTGTATGAATATTTTCTATCATGAATGCTTATTCTCATTTTATGTATGATTTGTGTGATTAGATTCTCTATTCATAGTGTTAGGATGGTCATTCCAATATTATGTTTAGTGGTTTAATTGAATCATTGATTGCATGAGATGACTATGTTAAGTATGTGGGGAGTTTGGCCATAACCTTCATGTGCTTAGAACCTCATGATAGGACATTATTGATAATTACTTGTGAAAGTGTTTGATATGATGAGGGGAACCAAGCTAATTCTCACTTGACCTTAGAAAGGGAACACTAGGAAAACGTCCCTACCTACTAGAGAAAATTCTTCGTGATAATATCTCTATACCGGTATATTAATATCCGTAAGTACCTATTGGAATAGTGAGGATTGGAAACACTCTTTGAGTGTCCTTAATATCATAACATGAAGATCATCAATGCATGTGTGTGTGTGAGTCTATATATACCTTTTCCATGAATGTTGTTAGCCTTGCATACTTCTTAGATTGTTCACCTTCACCCATCATCCATCTCATTTGTACATGTTCTATCTTTAATTGCTTTCTTAGTTAGATTGTAGTGTAATTCAACCTCTTCTTTATTGATTAGTCCTTCTAGAGTGAAACATCTTTCGAATACGGATACATACACTTTCTCCCTTGGGTTCGATATTACAAAATTTGCACTTGGTCACCACGTCTACACACAACGATAGAGTACGCTTACTCTTATCAATTTGTGCCAAAATTGAGACTAAGTTCATGGCGCCGTTGCCGGGGAGAAAGGCTTCGGTGTAACGTATTTGGATTTGTTAGCTCTACTTAGGACATTTTTTTTCTTATTTTTGCTTTTATATTTGTTTTGAAAAATTTGTTCTAACTTGTTCTTCTTGATAGGTACATCAACCTTGAAAGAAGTGGAGAAGGAGCAAAACCAAAAATAGCAAGTGTAGAAAAATTGTAGAAGGTGACTTAAAGAGATGATGAACTTTGACCAATTCTACAATAATGGAGGAAATGGGGGATGGCAACGAGCTTCTAATGAGAATACATGCCAACCATATCAAGGATACACTTACACTCCATCAAGTTCTTACAATAATTTCTTCTCTACAAGCATTCAACCAAGCCTTTCAAACTTTGAGTCTCAAAATGTCTATTCAATGCCTACTTCCAACTTTAATAGTGGACAAGTGTGGAGCATGCCCAATTATCAAATGGGGAATGGAGCGTGTATGCAAAATGGGTATGTTCAAGAGAATTTCCAAGAAGAGTGTCCACCATACGATGAAAGCAGACCTTCCTTACAAGATCAATTAAATCAAATGATGGAAATGCTTGAAGAAAGACGAGAAGAGAGGAAGAAAGAGGAAGAAGAAAATGATAGGAGACTTGAGGCCCTAGAGATTCGAATGAGTCAAATGATAAGTGAACGGAACACTCTTCGCGAAATGGAAAATTTTGATGAGAAGACTGAAGAAGAGTTAGAGGTAGAAGAGTGTTCGGGGGATAATAAAGACTCGAGTGATGAAGAGCTCTTAAAGGCTAAGAAAGAAAAGAAAGAGGTAAATTTGGTTGGAGAAATGTGTGTAGAAGGAAAAGAGGTTGAGCGCAAGTCAAAATGGAGAATGAAGAAGGAAAGAGTGCCGAAAGAAGAAATGTGTGTAGAAAAGTTTGAATGTGATTATTGGGGCATTCCGATTACTCCTTATCCTATTCCTTTTCCTCAAAGATGTGTTAAAGAAGAAAAGATAGAAGAGTTTAAGAGTTACATTGCATTGAAAAAGAAGAAGATGGAGGAGAGTAAGGTGAAAAATGAAGAGGTCAAATCTATGCATGAAGAGTATTCCATGAAAGTGGAGGACCTTGGAAAGGATGTAATGCCTTGTGAAATAGAAGGAAAAGGAACTCTTAATGCAAGGTATGACTTGGAGATAATTGAAAATGTGATGTCTTATTCTACTTATAGAAGCCTTGATATGGGGGAACTCAAGTCAACCACAACATGTCTTAAGGGTAAAAATGGATCTTTTATTTTACCTTTTGGAAAGGTTGAAGACGTTGTGGTTAAGGTGAATGAGACGGTCTTCTCGGTTGATTTTGTGGTACTTGGTGTGGAAGTGGAGCCTCGAGTCCCACTTACTCTTGGAAAATATTTCTTTACAACCGAAAGATCTAGTGAAGATGAGGAAAAAGAGAAAGTCTCATGGAGCTCGGAGGATAAAAATGATAGATTATCATGCCATCAAGGAGAAAAGGATGAGTCATATCTTAAGCCCCAAAATGTGCCTCCGGATGAGTTTGAGAAGATTGAACAATCTTATTACTTCGAAGCTTTGATTCCTATTGTGGAAAATTGTGTGAAAATTGAAAAGTCTAATCTTTCTTATGTTGAATTTGATAGGGATGAAGCTTCGGATATTGAATGGAAACTCGACAAAGAAAAAGATTATTTTTCATGCAGGAAAAAGAAGTGTTCGTTCTATGACTCTCACGAAATGTCAATTCTTGTTAGTAGGAAGGGGGATAAGGTCATAACGGACAAGAAGAGAGCAAAAAGAAAGTTTAAAGTGAAGATGAAGGATGTTGATGCGATGAATTTTTGTGGAGCTTAAAAGTTTAATTATGCGTCCGGCTTGAAGACGTTAAACTTAGCGCTAGATGGGAGGCAACCCATCGTTTATTTTAATGCTTTCATTTAATTGCTTTGATTTAGTTTTCTTGCATTTTTGGTGTGTAGGTTGATTGTGCTCGTGAGAAAAATGTATATTGATGATACGAGAAGTGCTTGATTTGAAGTGTGAAGGTAAATCTCACCACTTCTTGCAAACTTAAAGTTCAAATCTTATTTTACTTTAAGTTTAGGGGGATAGTGCGTGGTGGACATACCTTGAATCGTTGTGATGCATATACTTCTCTACAAGAAGCTTATTGTTGAAAACTACAATGGTAAGTCCCACCATCTTTTGCAAACTTAATTCTCAACTTATTTCGATTTAGGTTTGGGGGGAGAGTGCGTGGTGTGACTCACCACTTGAGTGTACTTATTATGATGATTGAGAGATCTTCTTGTAAAATTGGGTAAATTTTAAAAATTTTCTCATGAGTATTGGTATGATTTTGGATCGTTTGGTTGTGTTGAAGTGCATGCGAGTTCATTTTTTGCTAGCAATTGTTATGCTAATGGTGTTGATGAGTTGTTGAGTATAAATGAAGCGTAGTGGAAGCATGAATTGAGCCCGGAAATTAATGTTGAGATTTGTTGTGCATGCAATTCGGAAGCTCGTGTTAGCCATTTCCACCTCCGGATGTCTTTTTCAGGGAGTTCACTTTACTACTCATCATTTCTAATTTCTTAGCATATACATGATTTTGAAATGAATTTGATTGGATTGGTATGCTACTTCATTTGTTATGTATCTTGGGAGGTTTACTTGCTTTATTTAGGTAGTTTACTTGCTTTAGTTTTTCTTATTTTTGAATAAGGTGGCAAATTCGTGAGCTTACATGTTGGATGATTGAGGATATGTGCTTAATTTTCTCTTGGTGGATGGAATTTTCGTGTATGCATGTTATGTGTTTTTGTATTATTTCTTGTTTGGTGAGTCTTTATTTATGTGTTTTGTTTGTATTTTTATTCTTGTATAGGGTTGTTTGGTGGCTTGTTTTGGGATGTCATGAGTCGTTTTATTGAATATGAGTGATGACATGTTGTTGTGATAAGTGATGACAAATTATGATTAAGAATCTCTACACTTTCAAATTGTGACATGTTTTACTTAACTTGTTCAATTTTGAGATAAATGTGGTGTAATAAGTCCTTAAGGTCTGAGCATAAGCTTGTGAGCATTTGAGCCTCAACCGTGCATACATGGTATTTCTTCATGAGTGGATCGGTTGTGTTTGATAAGTTAGAACTTGCTCAAGGACTATAGGAACGAGCCCGATTAGTGGAGATTAATGATATGATCTAAGGCCATCCTTGTCATTTATAGTCATTGCCAAATATTTTCATACCGCGAACATCATCCCTATTCAACCACTTTGAGCTTATAAGCCTATTTCTTATGAATTTAGCACTTAACAACCCTTGATTACCCACATGAGCCTTATATATGTACCCTTTTGTGTGAGTAATTGAGGAGATGGTGGCTAGAAATGTTTGATGGGATAATAAAAGAAGAAAGAAAATGGTAAACAAGTAAGAAAAAGGATGAAAAGAGCACAAGCAAGAATGCACATGCAACCTAAAAACAAGAGAATGAGCAAAGCAACAACAAGATGCTCAAGAAAATAAAAGTTCAAAGAAATGAAGCATGCATCATGAGGAGCTCGATTCATAGGATAAAGATGATGAAAAGTGCTTGTGACCAACAAAGATAAAAAAGGAAGAAAAGAAGAGTGGAGGAATGGAAGAAAGTAGCTACCTCTTCGATTACTTACACTTGATTAGTTACTATTATCTATATTCTTCCTACCATACCAAAGAGCCTATAATTACATCCTAATTAAAGACCTTTTTGATCATTAATTGAAACTTTGGTGGTTTGTGAATGTAGTCCACGAGCAAGCTATAGCAAGTCGAGCCAATCGATTGCTGAGTGTTGTTACCTTACTTGAAAGAGTGTTGAGTGAAATTGATAACCTATGTGAGGCTTGGACCAAAAAGGACTATATTACACTTTATTCTCTTGTGATTGAACTTGTTAATTCCTTATGTCATGAGTTTAATGTTGTAGGATGACTTAGCATAAGTTGTTATTCTTATTGATATTGATGTGTTATTACTTATATTCATTAGGTCTTTTCCTATGTGAAAATTTCTCCTCTTGATTTGTCATTTTCGTTGCTCGGGGACGAGCAACACTTTAAGTTTGGGGGGTTGATCATCACTATTTTCACCTAGATTTTGTGTCATTTTTGTGTGTATTTTCGTCTTTTTATTTCGTATTTTTGTATCTTTTTATATTGTATTTTGGAAAATTGATGATGATGATTTTCATGTCTTTAAATAGGTGATTATGAGGATAAATGGTGATAAAAAGCATGAAGAAAGGAGAAAGTTGAAGAAAATGAAGAATTAGTCAAAATGCATAAAAACACGCCCGTGTTTTTATGCAGTGCCCGTGTTTTTCTGCAGGTGCAAAAACTTACAGAAAGCTGAAAAATTACAAGAAAACACGGGCAGATGCAGGAAAACACGCCCGTGTTTTCTTGCACTTGGCCTAAAATCGTGTTTTACACCTTTGTGCGATTTCCAAGTGTGTTGAGGGGGTATAAATACCCCCAATATCACCACTTGAAGGCAGATTTTTCAAGGGTTTTGGGCTGCACACACTCTTCTCCATCATTCCATCATCCATTTCTCCAATTCCATCCACCAATTCCTCTTGATTTCTCACATTCATCCATCCATTCCACTAATCCACCAATCTAAGAAGGGAAGAACATCAAGGAGTGAAGATTGGAGCATGTTGAAGGAAGAGAATGCCATCTTAAAAAGGGAAGTCCATCAACCTTTGATTTGTTGTTTTCTTCATTATTTAGCTCAATTGGAGCATGCCATGGATTATATTGATTTTGTAATGATTTATATTGGCTAGTCCTCATGTGAGGCTAGCAATATGATTGGTGAAGGATAATGTAGATTTTGCACACCACATGTTCGATGAATTGACTGTATGAATATTTTCTATCATGAATGCTTATTCTCATTTTATGTATGATTTGTGTGATTAGATTCTCTATTCATAGTGTTAGGATGGTCATTCCAATATTATGTTTAGTGGTTTAATTGAATCATTGATTGCATGAGATGACTATGTTAAGTATGTGGGGAGTTTGGCCATAACCTTCATGTGCTTAGAACCTCATGATAGGACATTATTGATAATTACTTGTGAAAGTGTTTGATATGATGAGGGGAACCAAGCTAATTCTCACTTGACCTTAGAAAGGGAACACTAGGAAAACGTCCCTACCTACTAGAGAAAATTCTTCGTGATAATATCTCTATACCGGTATATTAATATCCGTAAGTACCTATTGGAATAGTGAGGATTGGAAACACTCTTTGAGTGTCCTTAATATCATAACATGAAGATCACCAATGCATGTGTGTGTGTGAGTCTATATATACCTTTTCCATGAATGTTGTTAGCCTTGCATACTTCTTAGATTGTTCACCTTAACCCATCATCCATCTCATTTGTACATGTTCTATCTTTAATTGCTTTCTTAGTTAGATTGTAGTGTAATTCAACCTCTTCTTTATTGATTAGTCCTTCTAGAGTGAAACATCTTTCGAATACGGATACATACACTTTCTCCCTTGGGTTCGATATTATAAAATTTGCACTTGGTCACCACGTCTACACACAACGATAGAGTACGCTTACTCTTATCAATTTATACCAAAATTGAGACTAAGTTCAAGGGTCTTTTTTCCATTTTGGTCGTCCGCTCCAAAGAGGATCATTTCCTTTTTTACACACATGAGACTCACACACACCCTCTAATACAACTAAAACATGGGGTCCACCCTCCCACTAATACAACTAACCACTACACATTAAATAATAATACTCCTTAATCCGCGTGCCCAAAAGTAAATTGCCCTCTTTCGGGCGGACGGAGGGAGTATTGAATTTCTTATTTGGTGTTTTATAACAAAAAAAAAATCTCCAAATAACTACTCCCTCCGTCCATCTTCAATGTATTCATTTATTTTTTGCACGTGGATTAAGGAGTATTATTATTTTATGTGGAGTAGGTAGTTATATTAGTGGAGGGTGTGGATCCCAAATTTTATTTGTATTAGTGGAAGGTGTGGGTCTCATAGTCCTAAAAGAGAAATTGATAGATTAAGAATGAACGGACAAAAATAATAAAGTGGAATGGATAGATTGACAGTTGGGTATGTATCATTAATTTGGGAAAATATCATAATACGTGTTAATCATTCAAAAGATAAACACCGTACAGTATTAGAAGACATGATCGTGCCAGTTTATATGAGCAATGAACCTATACATATAAGCACAATCATGTACTAAATCACCACATAATTAGACACAATTGATAAAACTAATTATTAGACATATAAAACTAAATCACCATATAAAATGGTGTACCCCAAATGGTGGCCCCCACCGCCCCTAAATCACCATATAATTAACTCTGAATATGGAGGGAGTATTTAAATCCGACTCTACATATATAGTTCGATTGAATGGAGATGGAGTGGAAAAATAAAAAAAATAAATCTAGGTTGATTAACTTATGCTAATCACAAAAATTACATATATCATTAAAAAAAACATAGTTGAAAGAAAAATACTCCATAATAATAATAATGATGAAGTACTCCATATTTTTGTACTTTGAATTAAAGCATTTCAGTGATGATGTTCATGTTCATGGAGTCGCACATTAAGCCTCCTCAACCAGATGGAATGCAAAATCATATGAAACACATCGTATCTCTTCGGCGGCGAATTCACCTCGAAGTGGCGGCGCATCTGAATCCCCCGCCGCTGCATTTTCACATAATCCCTAATCTTAATCCCCATCAGTATCTTCTTCAAATTGGAGATCTCCTCCACCGGAACAATCACCGCGAACGTCTCCCAATTCAGCACATCGCTGAACGGAATTACGTAACTGTCCTTGATCAGCACCGGCACGCACCCCATGTACAGCCCCTCCACCATCCTCGGGCTCGCCACCTCGTACCCGCTAGGGCAAATGCAGTACCGGCTCCGCCGCATCATGTCGTAATAGTTCACGTTTTTTGGGAGGTACTGGTGGATCTGAACATCCGGATCGGAACTGTTCTCCCAATGGTGGAGGAGAATCGGCCGGATCGGGCCGTGGACTCCGCCGGCGTAGAATACCAGTACCGGCCGCTTCGACGGCGGCGGACCGCCGATTAACCCACTCGTGCTGCCGAATGGGAGGTGGATCTCGGGAATGGAGACGTCGCGGGAAGGATCGAATTTCTCGGAGGTGTTCGCGTTGCATAAAGCCCGAATTGAGTTGTTGTGTAAATTAGGGATTGCGAACGAGATTTCGGGCCCCTGTGGAATCGATCATCAATCATTTGTGAAATTGACACAATCAGTCGATCGAAACAATGGTGGGGTAGAATTAGTTACCCAATCGTGGCAAGCGAGCATGAAATGATCAGCTCCGTGGCTTCGATTCCAGTGGGGGTGGTTCTGAGCGACGACGTTTAGGTAATCTAGGGCAGTGTTCTTCATGAGATTCCAATCATGGGATTCGGGAACGTAGATTACTTGAGTGATCATGGTTATGCTGAAGGGAAGGAAGAAGAGATGGGCCTGGGTCGGGTCGGAGGTCCGAAAGCGACTGAGTTCCATGTTTGAGATGAAGATTCCTTCAATGGCGTATGCATGTTTGCAGGGCCCGTAATGGAAAACCGGAGGTTCGCCTTCTTCGTAGATGAACACCTTCAATCTCTTCTCCATTTCCATGTAGCTTCTGCAAATTCAGGTACATAATCGTAATCAGATACTCTAATAAATTGGATTTGTGAAGAATGGCAAATTGATTACCTGTGAAATACTTTGGGATTCCAATACATGGGCCCGTGAGGTACATAGTCAGGATCTTGAAGTGTTTGGTTGGTAGTTCGGGCTTCTCTAATGGCGGATCGGGCTTCTGCAAGATCCGCTTCCACCTTGTCAAGTTTGTTGTATCTTCTTCCATCACTTGTTTCGTTTTTAAATCTGTCTTCACTTTTCAACTGATGATGTTTAAGAGATTTAATATAATACTTTTAATAAAAATTTGATATTTTTATAGGTTTTCAAAAAGCTTTTAATTTCTTTTTGCACCACCTCACATTTCCTTTCGCATATAAATTAAAAAATAATCAATTCTCTTGTAAGATGGGTGTGAGATGTGAGATGGTACGTTTATTGTATTAATAAAGTATGTTTAATAGTTGTTAAAGTATTCTCTTCGTCCCATCCTTATAGTTACGATTTCTTTATAAAGGATAACTATAAGGATGAGGCGAAGGAGTATGTTTTTTAAGGTATGTTTAATTATATATTAAAATATGATTTTAAAGTGTCATAATATTATTTATTATTAACATAATTTAATTACAAATAAGCAATCTTTATATATATATATATATATATATATATATATATACTTTAATGGTGGATTGACCCGTCTCACATTGCTTTACAAATAACCTGTCTTACAATAAAGTGACTCAAAAATATGTTAGTGGTAATTTTGTAACATAATAAAATACGTTAGTAGTGATATTTTTATAAATAAAGTGTAAATAGAAGTATTGAGTTTAGATAAAAATAAAAAAATGTGAATGTGGTTTTTTTTTTTTGAATTGAAAGACTTTTATTTTGTAATAATTTACCTGTGATATACTTTATTATTTATTTATTCAAAAAATAACAAAATATTTTTTAAAATAAAACTTTTCAATGTTAGTGAAAGAAAGGGAAAAAAATTGGATGAGTCTTTTTCTCAAAGTCCTAATGAAACAAAGAAAAAAGAAAAAAAAACGATTATCTTGGCAAAAGCGAAGAGATACCCAGTGTCTTCTAAAAAATGACGTGTATATGTATGGAGTAACTGATTTCCATTTTATTTTAGTTATACATTAAAATGACCATAATTTTTAATATATTGACGTAGAAGGAAGAGATACCCAGTGTCTTCTAAAAAGTGACACGTGTATATATTAATTAATTTCCATTTTAGGTATATACATTAAAATGCCCATAATTTGAAAATATTGACGTGGGAGGAACCCTTTAGAATTCTATAAAAATTTAACCATTAATGTTCCAAGGAATTGAAAATGAAAAAAAAAACATAAATGCATGCATGCTGTAAATCTTTGACTTATACATATTCTAAATTAAAAATTATTATTACCTTCCAATCAAATCGTTATTGAATATATACTTATCTTAATTGATAGTATTTCATATCGCTTGTACAATATACAATGCATTCCTAAAAATTTAAAAA
The DNA here is from genome assembly GCA_023678885.1 of Pogostemon cablin. Taxonomy (NCBI): domain Eukaryota; kingdom Viridiplantae; phylum Streptophyta; class Magnoliopsida; order Lamiales; family Lamiaceae; genus Pogostemon; species Pogostemon cablin. The sequence continues at coordinate 2,121,204 of CM042989.1, forward strand.
TTATAATAGAAAAAAAAAAGGAATTGAACATTTTATAGGAAATAGTTCTAAAATGAAACTCAAAATTAAAATATACACTAAAAATTTAATCTTAATCATGAAATTTTTTATAATGGTTCATAACTGCAATAAACTATTTTATAAAAAAATTATAATATAAATAAAAGATAAATAATATTTAAAAAAAGTGATCACTAATTTTAAAATTATAAAATAATTTCACAATAGCAAAGTCGCATTCAAGATTTCCCGTCAAACATATTATGATTACATATGACATAAGAAAAGAGAGGAAAAAAAAAAGCTTACTTGTTTTTCATTGAATCCGGTTTTGTTTAATTCATGTAATGAATAAAACGAAGAATAGTGGGACCCCTTATGACACAGTAGAACCACCACTCCAGCCGCCACCAAAGCCGCCGCAAACAACCACCGCGACGACGCCGAAAACATCGATGTCCACCCCTCTCTCTCTCGCTCACTTGGATGGTGGTGGTGAGATAATAATATTAATATTAATGATATATATATCAAAGAAAATAATGGGGTGTGAGAAGAGAAAAGAATTACAGAGTTAATGTATTTTGTTGCAGTCATATGAAGTGTTCTTTTATTTCATGCAAAATAATATGGAAACTTATTTATAACCACATATTTTCTTCTCTCTTGCTTTAGTAAATTGGGTTTTTATTGCTTATATGGAAACTTACGTGGTCCATTCAAAATTTGACCTTAATTTATTGTGGCAATTGATTTCAATTATTGGGTTTCTATTGCTATTATTATTTTGCCACCTTATTGCTAGCTAGGTTTTTAGACACATGACTTCTCTAATTCCATTGCTAGAAATAAATATTAATAAAAAAAAAATGTACTCACTGAAATGAAATTTCGAATTTTCTGAACGAAGCTATTTAAACCCGATAATTATACACACCTTATAACTATTCCTAACTCTATTTCATATGTTAAATTTATTAGGTGAGAAATGGAAAATGACAAATTTCATAATAGTATGATCGATTTATTTATTCACAAACACTTGTGTAAATCAGGTTACGGTGTAAATTTGTGGTCCCCCTCCAATCCTATATACCTAAACTCAATTTACAAGAGACTAACTCTTAGTTATTTACTTTAAAAGATCGATTAATCAGAAGTTAAAATCCTATCTTCTACTATTGGAGATCCTGCACAAAGCTCTGTCTATATAAACTGACACCATAGTTGTTGATCACATTTACGAGCCACCATCCAACGAGAATTCCATTTAATTAAAGCTAGAATTTACACCCACCATTCATTGATGGAGAATATCCCATTTAATTAAAGTTGGAGTTATAAAAGAAGATTACCCATGATCTTATTAATTGATTTAATTTGATTTGGTTGAAAGTTTTTTATTTTTTTAACTCTATTTGGTTGAAACTTGAAAGTGTTTATATCACTTAATTTTTAGTTTAAATCTCTAAGATATGATTTAAATTTTTAGTTTAAATCTCAATTTTATAAATGTTTCAATATAAGATTTAATTTTTTTTTAATTACCATCTAACTTTTTATTTTAATTATTTTTCCTCATTTTAGAACTTGTAATAAAAAAATTATTATTATTTTTTAAAAAAAATTAAACAAAAATCATTATAATTTCAAATTAAATTAAATCATGACATTAAATACATATTATTTTAATTGAGATTTCGTATTAATCTAAATATATAGAGACACTCTCTTGTGAGATGAGTCGACTAATCACTAAAGTATGCTTATTGTATATTGATAGTATTTATTTGTAGTTAAAAGTATATATGTCAATATTAAATCATATTATGACACGTTAAAATACAATGCATTAAACATACTTTATTTAAATAATAGACATATTTTAACACGTCTTACAAACCATCTCACGTAAGTAACGTCTCACAATAGACTTTGTCAAAACGTCTCACGTAAGTTGAGAAAAATAATATAAATAATAATAATATTTTTAAGGGTTCATTACTATTAGATACAATTTATGTACTATTATTACTCATAGGTACATTAACCTAAATTTATTAGTGTTCAATATATTTTGAAAGATTGAAATGCCTTTTTTATCCTTAATGTGATTATATTCAATAATAAGTAATAATAATATAATAATACTTTATTTTAAAATTAAAAACATATTTGCATTTAATTCTCCTAAAAATTCGTATATTTCATTCCATTTAATTCTTCTAAAAATCGGTGGAATTTCAAATTATCATAACCAATTTCTACACATTCGAGAGAGCAAGATATACTCCATAATTTTGGTATTCAAAAATTAATTAAAAATGGTTTAGATTATTTTGGTATTCAGAAATTAATTTAAAAGGTTTATGGGGATGTATCAAATATTATTACCACGATAATAATTTTAGTATTCAAAATTAATTAAGAATGGCTCAGATTATTTCAGTATTCAGAAATTAATTAAGAAATACCAAACTGGATCAAATATTTTGGTATTCAGATTTAGAAATACCACGATAAAAAAATTTCACAATGTATTCAAAAATATTTTGGTATTCGATTTTCAGGTTTGTATTGTATTCATAAATAAATTAGTTAACAAATTAATTAAGAGATTACGTGACGAATAAGATTATTTTGGTATTAAAAAATTATTTAAAATATTATTAAGATTGATAAAATATTAACTAGATAAGAAATTTTCACTTAAAAGTATTTAGATTTTAGATTTGTATTGTATTAGGAAATAAAGATTTTAGATTTGTATTGTATTCAGAAATAAATTAACGTGAAGAGAATTTATATATCCACGAATATATATTGAAACTGCATTCACTGATAATGTGAATTTTCATTAAATTTTAAAACGTGAATTTCTCATTTTTTGTTTTAGTTGATGCGTAGATAATTGATGTATATAGGGATAGGGATAAATGTGACTTTTCATTAAATAATTTTTTAGTGGATAATAATAAAATATATGTTTTGTATCCATTAGTAATATTAGTTTATTTTTTGTACTAGGTAGTAATAAATCCTATTTTTAATAAAAAATTAATAATTATTTAAGAAATTTTAAAATTTGAAGATTGTGTGCATATTACGTGCGCATTTTTAGCCAATTTTAAAAATTCGAGCACACATTAACATTAATTACTACATGAAGACTGTTTTATGGTAATTTGGCACCGACAGACTTATAATTTTATGAACTTCCGAGTTAACAACTTCACGGGAGAACTTCCATCGTGGTTGGGATTTTGCGGAAAGGTGGGGGGTTGGGATTTGTACCAGTGTTTTTATAATCGGATCGGAATAAGAATCGGTGGTTCGAGGTTCAACGAGTCGGACCGATCAAACTGACGATTCAACTGAATAAAATAAAATCACCTATTTTTAATAATACTAGTTAACTAAGCGTGCGTTGCATACACGTCATACTTGTTATGAGATTTTTTTAATTCTTTATTTTTTTTCCTATTTTGCATGCATGTGTTTTGTATGTGCGAAGGTGAAATAATGTTGGATTTTGATGTGCTGTTTGTATGAGAATACAGATGTCATTATTGTATTATCTTGCAATATTAATCTTCATTTCTAGTGATGGGAGAGAAGAGATTTACTTTGATTATGTGACATGTTCGAACATTGGGTTTTCCCATGACTTATCTACCTAAGTAAGAGTTTACAATTTAGAAAAAAATATGAATGTTCGAATTAAATCCAAGTTTCTTTATTATTCTCTTACTTTAGTTTATGAAGCTTTATACTGTTTCTCTGGATTCAGTGGTATTTGTATTTGCAAGAGCGAAGTTTAGGAATATTTGCCATAATGATTTAAGAACCGAAGGAAAGTTAGATGAAGATTAGTGAATATTCAATTTTTTGAAATGCTGTATATTCATTTTTTTAAATAATTAATATACATGATGCAGAAGAACTATACCATCCTGAAGGATCATGATATACAGCAGAGTCAAGCAGAAGACATCACCAAAATTTCTACCGTCCTTTCTATTTCAAGGGAATCAGCATAACAATAGCGCATATTATTATTACGGCATATAACTGGTAACCTTTAGCTTTAAAAAACATGAACTATATGAGATTTTGTACTCGCATTATATAGTAATAATTGTTGCAAAAGAGACTATATATTGATAGATTAGCATAAAATCAAAACAAATGAATAAAACCTTTTCAGTGAATGCAAAATCTGCACTCAAGAAAAATGTCTAGTAACAATGGGTCACGCTTCTTCCCCTCCTATTCAAGCTCCTTAGGCCACAGAATTGTGTGCACCCGCTGTCTCGTTATCCTATAATCCTTAGATAACCTTTTCACCATATAAACCTCCGGATTCTCCTTGTGTTTCTTGTACATCTCTGCTTTTTCTGAATCCTTCAAGTCGCACCAGGCTCCCGTTCCTTCATATAAAAACATTCAAACATTAAGTAAATCCCTGTATTATATTACAAAACCTAAACCTCTTTTACTTCAAATAAAGTTACTAACAGCACTGAAACAACATAAAGTATGGATCTGTTACAAATAAGATGTGCCTGATGCCCCGCACTGTGAACAAACTCACTATTTCTATTATGTGCCTTGACAGGGCGGAGCTCAACTTCTACAGAATAGTTGCCATGTCCTTATACAACAGCAAGGGAGATTTTAAGTAGAGACCAATCAACTTGTCAAGAATATTAATGAAAAATGAATCATACTAATGAAAAACGAAGCATACTGAATTCTAAAATTGCTACAACAAAAGCTAAGAACCAGCCAAAAATGAACAACAGTGCGGAAAAATGCAATATCACACAAATCTTCAATGTTTTTAACATTAATTTGCAGGAATGAGTCATCCACCAGTAATGGTAGTGATTTTTCAGTCCTCCAGTGGAGACTTTGATGAAGTGATTCTCATAAAATGAGTTAATAGGGCACCAACACCAGATTTTCTCATTTCCAAAGGTTTCTCCATAACTTCAGACATAAGTAAAAAAAAAACTACCAACTCTTGATATTTAAAACTGATCTCATGACATTGTCTAAACCTAGCCTATAGGAGATTATTAAAGAAGACATCATTTGAAATTTTTCATTTAAATATGCTGATAATATATCTTAAAAAGTAAGTCCAATTTATAGTATGTATTTATTTCTGAAAAAAAGCAATGAATGAATGAACCGTCATCGATGAGTTCCTTACCATATTATAGTAAGGTAAGCCTCCATTAGTGCCTTCATCTTGTGAGTGCATAGCAAGTTGGCAAGCTTGATTTTGACCAATCAGCCATTTGTTGTAAATATAACAGCTCCCAATATGCTGGGTCTCCTAATGAAGAAAGCTGATTGCTTCTCACTTCACACTGCATGTCAGCATTCATTCCATCCATTGCCTGATGAGAAACAGAAGATTTCATTTCCCTTGAAGAGTTATTTAGTGGCTCATCTGGCCCTACGGGGCTATTAGACTGAATAGGAGACAAAACAAGTTTTCATATAGTAAGATATGACCCAAACATTTACAAAAAGAAATTCTCTCACATATTACGTACACAACTTTATTCGTTAGATTTAATTGATGGAGATATCAACATAACCATAAAAGGAGGAGGACTCAGAGCAAAGAGGGTAAGAATATAACTGGCACCAGCAGTGACACATTAGTGAGATGGAAAACCAAATTAACAATCAAACAAAAATATTGCAGACATAAAAACTTATATTTTATGGCCGAAAGTATAACTAATAGAAATCAAGCAAATAAAATGTGTGCATACCAACAAAAAGTTGAAGTGTGAGAGGTACTCAAGTCTCAAATGAAGCCTCCAACCTTTTCCCACATCAATCAATCATGGAGAGACTGTAGAGAAGCATCTAGTCATCGATACCAATGATCTTACTAGCACATATCCCCTTCTCATCCCTTCGATGACCCTAACATAGACCCAGACATTCGATGCCACATGCTTTACAACATGAAAAATCAGTTTATGAATATTAATTTTCTAGGTTCATTCTATAAATTCATAAGAAAATAATAAAAACAAACAATAGGGAGTATATAATAATGTGTAACCATTTTGAGCAGCTCAATGTGTTAGAGATGATTTGCTTATTCTTACTTCTGCAAAATCATACTCAGACAACAGCAGAATCAATCAAACCCTTCGATGCCACATGCTTTACAACATGAAAAATCAGTTTATGAATATTAATTTTCTAGGTTCATTCTATAAATTCATAAGAAAATAAAAACAAACAATAGGGAGTATATAATAATGTGTAACCTTTTTTAGCAGCTCAATGTGTTAGAGATGATTTGCTTATTCTTACTTCTGCAAAATCATACTCAGACAACAACAGAATCAATCAAACCCTTCGATGCCACATGCTTTACAACATGAAAAATCAGTTTATGAATATTAATTTTCTAGGTTCATTCTATAAATTCATAAGAAAATAAAAACAAACAATAGGGAGTATATAATAATGTGTAACCTTTTTTAGCAGCTCAATGTGTTAGAGATGATTTGCTTATTCTTGCTTCTGCAAAATCATACTCAAACAACAACAAAATCAATTAAACCCTTAATTTAATCAGAGCCTAGAATTAAATTAAACAATCCTTAAAATATTTTCATTGATTCAACTGTGGAGGAAGAAAAAAGAGTGACTTGAGATCATTCTTGTTGAAGGATTTAGAAAGGGATTTGTTCTTCAGTGTTGCAGACGCCACGCACATCTCGATCTTTAAGTGTTCACCGATTGCGGAATTTTCACGGTGCCAACTGGGGGGAATCTCATTGTGGAGTCATTTCAACATTCAAGAGACATTTCCACAATCAATATGTATTACTGCAAACATAATGTCCACAGTCATGATCATCTCTTATACTTACAGTGTTTGAAATATCAGTATTATGACAAAATGTAGGAGTAGTATATACATCCGATAGTTCATGTTCAGAATTCAAACTTAAAAGGAACATCAAATTTATTCAGCCGGCTATCGTGTTGACTATATATACTCTATAAAGGCAAAACATGCTCCATTCAATTTCCATGGGTACAATTAAAATGACAAAAAAAAAATCCACAAAACAAAAGCATTTCACATAACCTAACGTAGGAGAAGCTTGAGCAGCTTTCTTGTCCTCACTTATTAATCCTGAATCAGAATCATCATGGAACCACACTACTGATCTCTGAGCTTCTGCCATGATTTGAGAAATCCCTACGCATTTAATATTTGCAGACGAATTAGAAAATTAGAACACGAAAATCCTGGAATAGATCACACGTAGCATCAAAACCACACACACTTTAATTATGTGATCAGTATTCGTACACATATTCCTAACGCCAATCAACTATTCCGCGATTGAAAACATAAATACACTAAGAAACGATAGATTTTCTGCAGAGGCTAATGTACTTCCGGAGCAGAGGGGTAAAAAAGTAATAGGAAGAGAATTTTAAATAAAAATCCATAGATCACGCAATCATACAGTTGTAGCATTATAGAAGCTTGAAAAGAGAAAAAAAGTGCATAACATAAAAACTGTAGCAACGCAAATTACCTCCGGATACAATTTGTTTGTTGTGATGGATGTTGTGAATGGTGGAGGAAATCTTCCAGTAGAGCGGCCGTCCGACATAGAAGAGTATGAGAACCGCCACCGCCAGCAGAAATTAGATTTCTAGGTTATGTTCAACATATTTTTACAGATGCAAGATGTAGAAGAGGAGCAAAAGAAGATTGGCTCAGTAATAACAGTGAGAAATTAGTTATAGCATATGCTCTTAAGAAAACACATCAAGGGCCACCTATTCGTGTTATGAAAAAACCTTAGAATGTGTGATGACTGCCACTTTGCAAAAAGAATCACAATCCCCATATCTTTTTTAATATAGATATTAGCCAGCCTTTTCCCCATGAAACTCCCACAATGTTTGATCTAAGGGAATAGATTATACATTTCAGGATCCAAATTGCAAGCAGATATTCACTAAATACAAAATCTACTTCCAAGAATACACAACTTAGTAGTAAACTATGCGAAAACCGTATTTCACGTCCCACATCAAAACTAAGGTACCAGGGATCCAAACGGGTTTCTCCATAAACAAAACTTGCAGCAAAAAGTTTCAAGCCAAATAATATGTTAAAAACGCTTAAATAAACATTCAACAACTCATCCTCTCTAATAAGGGGAAACTTCATCAGATTATAGATAATCCAAAATCAAATTTAATATTCACAAATACTACAAAAGAAAAGAAAATACCAGCGATAGCAATCATAATAGAGCAACAAATCCGAGTTGAAGGGAAGAGTGACAGAAAAGTAACACCGTCGATGAGAATCGTCACTGCAATCGCAAACGCGAAACCCACGCCCCCGCTGATGTAACACCTAAAGTTAATACTCCAAACTACGCTGCAGCAGAGCTCATCTACACCTCGTAGTCTCGTGTGCTCCTGAAGGCCGCATTCGCTTATCGTCTGGAATAGGCGTTTCAGATTCGAGGAATTGTTCTCGTTTTGATTTGATGAATGCGTACGAGTAAAATGTATCTAATTATGAGGAATACGAATAGTAAAATATAAATACTCATGTAGTAATTAATAAATAAGGTTAAATATGTAAGAGTAGAAGATGGGTGGGGATAAAATGAGAAAAAAAAATTTCTCAAACTCTTCGCACTTTTAATATAGTAGGATTAATATAGTAGGATTTCTTTATATTATATATGATATTATATTAACATATGATGTAATGTGAGTCAACACCTATTTTAATATATATATATATATATATATATATAATCAAATATTTAATAAAATTGGATATTTAATTTATAATTAAAATAAATCTAAATTATTTAACCGTTAAGTCAACCTAGTCAAACCAACAAGAGTTCATCTACCATACCACTATTGCACACTAATAACATACTCATATTTAGAAAATGAATCATATATAAAAGTCTTACAACCCGTTGGTGACGTCATTTTCTTCCTTCTTCACGCGTTCTCTCTCCCCTTTTAATTTGCAACCACCATCGTTTCTCTATCTACTTCTCATCTCACCATCTCTCTCATCTATCTTCGCCTCTCCACCTCACCACTCTCTCTTTTACTTTTCACTTCACTGTCGCGTTTGCACCGCCAGTTCATCGCCGCTCTCAGATTCGACGAAAATCTCCTCTAATCACTTTAAATCTACCTACATGGAGTATTTCATTGGTCTTTTTTATCTCTATAAGTTACGATTACCAGATTTTTCAGATCTCCATCAGTCACAAGGTTTGGGCCGGACATTGACGAAGTTCATATCTCATCAACTATTCTGATCTCTATTGATCGTGTTCAGATCTGATGTTCAAGTTTTAGGAATTTAATTATTGCTAGAATTTGACATTATTTATTCTGTAAATTGTTATACTGTATTAGATGTAGTTCGATAATGTATAGATTTTTCTTAATAAATGTATTAGTTGGAATTCGATATATGAGAACACTTTTAATTGTTTATTCGATTTTAGAGTTTAATATCTTTTAAATGTGGATTTATCTTTGAAAGGGAGAATGATTATCATAATGAAGACTTAAATGAATTTTGGACAAGGAAAACTGAGATGAATTTTGGACAAGGAAAACTGAGAAAGTGTAAATTATCTCAGTTAAATGGCCAACTGTATAAGTTTTAGTAATTAACTGTATAAATTTTATACTTATCTTTTTTCGGTTTATTCCCTTTCCGGATCAGTCGCGGTCTTCCAAAGTTTACCAAGGGTACGGACGAATTCGTCACGTCATCCAAATGTGTAAAAGATTCTAGCCGCACTTAAAAGCCGAGTACTCTACCGTTGAGTTAGCAACCTGAAGAAAAAGTAGATTAAACAAAACTTCAACAAAGGATGTATAGATAAGATGAAAATTAATTGATTAGACGAAAATACAAGAAATTGTTAGATAAAATAAAAGAAAAAAATAGAGAATTGTCAAAATGGATAGAGCATCTCTTATGTTATGTAGCATGATGTATTTTTTTCTTTAGTACTTAGAGTGTATGTTGTTTGTTGTACCTAATAAATTAAAAATATACATTTATCAATAAAATCTTATACACTTTATAATTGAAAAGTATACACCAAGGATAAGCATCGAAAGTCAATTGTCCAGCCACTCAAAGAAGATGAAAGGTTTATATTAACAAAACAATGGTTACTAATAGAATATTATACTAACCAAACAATGTATACAAGAGAATATTTTGGACAACATGAAAATCAATACTATTAATAATTAATAAGTATACATTTATTAATAAAATATTATACACTTATTCAATAAAATTTATACACTCCACTCAGATGACCATTAACAAATCTCAACAAGTCAGTGGCGGTGAATGGTTCGCAACAGTGCTATCAGCTATAGAAAATCCGGCAACAGTCACCAACCTTGGACGGAGGACATATTTGTGAAGGACGATGGCCGTTCATAATTCCAGTAGCAAGTTTACAACAACAACTTTATGTCACAGAGCTGCAAATCTGAACGGCCATTGAAAAATCGGATCTACATCATCTTCTCAGCCATGAGTGCAGTAGAAGAAAATAAGATCTCTACCATCACAAATTGAATCACATGTAGATCTTGGAAGATCTAAGTAGTACCATTGAATTTGAATGATGGAAGGAAACAGCGAGAAATTCCCAACAAAGAAGAGAGAAAAAATGTGAATTAAAGAGAAATCTCAGAAAGAGACACAATCATAAAATTGAAGAAGGGGAAGAGAGATTGCAGAAAGAGACACAATCATAAAATTGAAGAAGGGGAAGAGAGATTGAAGAAGAATGAGAGAGGTTGAATGATGGAAGGGAACATCGAGAAATTCCCAACAAGGAAGAGAGAGAAAATGTGAGAGTTAAAATGAATTTTGAGTCAAAATTATTTTAGTGAGGCTTGCGTGCGCACGGGAACACGTTGCGTGCGTCTTTAGAAATTTAATATTATGGGTAAGGGTACATTGCTTTGGTCTAAAGGGTATACACTTTAATTAATAAGAGTACACCATTTTGTTCTAAAGGGTATACAATTTTCATTAAATTTTTTTTTTCTTTAGAAAATAAAAGGTACACATTTTTATACTAAAGGGTATACAATTTAACACAAAATTCTAAAGGCGCACGGAGTGTTGTCCATGCGCCCAGATACACACAATAAATTTCTTTAGAAAATAAAGGGTACACATCTGTATACTAAATGATATACAATTTAACACAAATTTCTAAATGCGCACGGAATGTGATCCGTGCGCCTGGGTGCACTGGAGTTTTTGCCAAATTATTTATATATAATGGGTCAATTGAATATGGGTCATGTGATGTACCTTAAAAACTAGTGGACACTAGTATTTGCCACCCAAAAATAATTAGAAACAAAATTAATTAATTAGTTAATTGGCATTAATTAAGTATGAATTTGTCATTCAAACAGCTTTTAAATTTTAATTAAACAAAAATCATGGAATTAATTAAGCTTGTCATTCCCACTTTGCCTTTTAAGTATTCGAGAAAAAGAAATAAATATTGAAATTAAAAAATGATTCATTCAACATTTTGTGTCATTCATAATTACGCTTGTCATTTCCCTAGGTGGTCATTGCATAGAGGAATATAATAATAGTTTCAGTCCTCAGCATTAAAAAAAAATTAAAATTTAAAAAAATAATAAAGAATTGACGGTTTTCGATTAGGCCGGTTTAATCGATTTGCCGATTTTGACCGGTTCGAACCAATTTTATCCGATTTTTTTAGCAAAAATGGTTTTTGGGGTATTCGGACCGATTTGTCGGCCGGGTTCAACCGGTTGAACCGGCCGATCTAATTCAATTTTAAAAACATTGATCTGCACAATAAAAATCCATTTGAGGGAGACTAATTTAAATTTAGAATTTTGTATGGAATTGTTAATCGTATTCATGACCCACCCTCCATTAACAAAAATCTCAATTAATTAAAGTCAGAGCTTTACGCTTTGATCACACTAGAGACCCACTATCCATTAGAGAATATCTCATTTAATTAAAGTTGGAGCTATAAAAAAAAAATTTCACATGATCCTTGGTCGATTCCATTAAGAACGAATTATTTGAGAAGAAGATAACACATGATTTTCTTAATTGATTTAATTTGATTTGGTCTGCTATTCGATTCCATTAAGAACGAATTATTTGAGAAGAAGATAACACATGATTTTCTTAATTGATTTAATTTGATTTGGTCTGCTATTGATTCAATCAAATTTAACTATGGCAAAAGCTCCCGTGCGCCCGGGGACACGGAAAGATGCTCCGTGTCCCCATGTGAACACACCCTCCCCTCCAATCCTATTTAAACTTATGTATTGCTAGGGGTTTAAATTGTAAAGGGGCATGGAAATTGTAAAGGCGCACGGAATGTGATCCGTGCGCCCGGGTGCACAGGAGCCTCACTCTTTTTAAAAAGGAAAGCAGAAACGGAAAAAAATCATTAATTCGTATTAAATCGTGTTAAAACTTGGGGATATTCTATAATGCATGGTGCACCTAGGTTAACAGGGTAGTTTTTTAAGTATAATTATTTTAATTTTTAAATTCTTAATATTTTTGTTTAATTTAAAGATAGTTATAAGGTAGTTTCTTGATCTACTCCCTTCGTCCCACCCAAATAGCAACATTGTACTATATTGGGTGTCCCATTCAAATTGCAACATTTTCCCCTTTTAGTAAAAAAAGTACACCAATGGCCCACCACTACCCATCACATCTCTCTAATACACCTATCCACTTTACATAAAATAATAATACTCCTTAATTTACGCGCAAAAAGCAAATGTAACTTTTTGCCAAATAATAATACTCCTTAATTTACGCGCAAAAAGCAAATGTAACTTTTTGCCCGGGACGGATGGAGTAATAGTTAATATTAATTAGGTGCACCGTTCAGACTCTAAAACTTAAAACTTAAAATCGAAACAGAAAGAAAAAATTAAAATTAAAAAAAAAAAAAAAAAAAATAATAATGGAAAGTGCGGAAAAACTCTCCACATGACATGTCATCAAAGTGAACAAAGAGCCCCATCCACGCGACAGAAAACTAAAACTTGTATAAAGATGTATAGAGATTGGGATGCAAAGCCGAAAGGAAAAATAGATATAACAACTCGTACTTCAGAAGAAATTCATCAAGTAGATTCTCGATCGCTGAATCCATCCAGATTTTGGAGGACTATCATAATTCTCTGCTGCACCTTTCCGTTGTAATCGCGGAGAATCATGAACGATTCTCGCAGACACCAGGTTCCTTTCTCCCCTCACATTTTTCCAGACTTGAATTTTTGCTGTTTTTGATTGTCTGTTTTTCGTGATTTTCCGCAATAATTTTTGGGTAATGTGCTCGGTGGATTGCACTGTTGAATTCTTCGTTAGGTATCGCTGCGTGGTGCCAGCGCCAAGGAAATTACGAGAGATGCCCTTCTGGAGAGGGTGAATCAGGAAAGGGAACTCCGGAATTATACCAGGCGAGCAAACGCCGCCGTATTGCTCATTCAGGTATAAAGCGATTTTTGTCGATTAAAGGCCTAATTCAGTGTTGTTTGAATTTTGAATGTCTTGCCATGGAATCAGAGGGTCTGGAGGCGGCATTACGCGGCGAAATCGCTGGCATTGCGTCTGCAAGAGGAGTGGGAAAATATGATGAGTAATCGGTCTGGTGCTCTTACTGGCTTACAGATATCGAGGGAAATTTTGCGACCATTTCTGTTTTTTATAAACTACTTATCTGTTCGGTGTGAGAAAATTGGAACTAGAAATAGGGATTGTATGATTACTTGCTTCAGAGTCGTTCTAGAGGACATAACGTCAAATGGTGAGCCCTAGATTTTGATTTTTACTACTATATTTTTAGCTCAGGTTTTGTTAGATTGTTATGACTGTTTTCATTGCATTTGAAGCTACAGAGATCTCACTGATCTCAGTTTCAAATGGATTTATTCTTCAGTCATTTCCATTGCTTCACATTTGAATTAAAAATATCAATTTCTGTTCACATATAGTTTTCATTTGATCTTGCACTTTGGTGTGTTGCTTCTGTTAAAAGTTAAAGATGCATTAATGAATTGAAATATATTGGTTATTCAGACTAATTTTAAGGATGTGGTGTTGAGCTTGAGGCTGATAAAGTCAGATGACCATTAGCGTATAAAAAGTAAAAGTAGAAGACACAAGTTTAATCAATTGGTTTCCTTGAGACTATATTTGGGACAGTAAGAACCTAGAACCAGTGGATTAGTTGCTTAGAGGTTGCTAGCTCAATAGGAAATCATTACGTAAATATAGAGTATCTGTCACTTCCTATTTGAGATTCGTTCCTGCAAGGGTTTTAGATAGTTTCGTGTTTCTTGTGTTTGTAATGAAGTAAGTAGTAGTTCTAATGCATGACTACATTTGAATTGCAGATGTACATCAGAACTTTTGTGCAATGGCAGCTGGTAGCATGGAAGAGAGAACATTATGGATTCATCAATCAAAGAAGCTGATTTCTGTTTGTTTGTTTGTTTTATCTTTGTTTGATTACTCCAGTCAAAAAGTTCAAGATGTTGTCCTCACATCAACAGCAATGCGCTTATCAGTTCTCTTAACTGATTCAAAAGGTTGGAATTGCATTCCTTATGATGACTGCAAGGATGCAAATTTGGCAGTGAAAACTCTGGTGCAGTTTATTGGGAGTAAAAAAAGTGGCTTGTATAACTGCATTAGGAAATTCATTTTGAAAATGGAACCCCTTTATTCTTCTCAAGAATTAATTTCTTGTCACTCAGATGATAGACTCTTGATAGTTGCTAGTGCAATAACTTTATCGTTGCGTCCATTCCACGTAATGGACATTGACGTAAGTGATAATGACATGATGGAGTCATCTGTCGAGCAGTATTGCGTCTCATTACTGACGATACCTTGGTTTCCTCAACGGTTACCTGCAATACTTGTACCTGCTTTAAGACACAAGTCTGTGTTATCACCATGCCTCAGGACGATAATGGTAAGAATTGGCTAAACAGAGAAAGCCACAACCATCATCAGCTACTGAAAATGTCAATTTTTTTTATTTTTTATTTATTTATAGGCTTGTTTGTTTGTAGAACGGACATATTTTCTCAAGTGTCCCAGTTTTTGTTCATTATTATTCTAACTATGTCATTCATTAGAAAATATGGGTGAAAAATATGATATTTCTATTTTCAGAAACTCTTACCTTTTCTTGATTTAGGCACTATGAGGCTGATCAAACCTTGGCAGGTAATGACAGATCTCAAAGGAGAAGATTTTGAAGGAAATTTTTGCAATGGATCAGTTAGAGAAAACACCCGTAAAGATGCCATCTGTTGGCTGGGTTCTTGCTAACACTGTGTACCTTGCAACAGGGAGTGATATGAACACATTAGATTTTGGAAAATTCACTGAAGGCTTAGACTATTCATCCTATCTACATGTGGTTATGTTACTCGCAGATAACCTATTGGCTTCACTTGAAAACCTTGGACAGAAGGCCAGGAAAGGTGATGAAATCCTAGTTAGTAATGATCCTTCTGCCGAATCATCTTTGATCATGGATGTAACGACTTCGGGGTTCCCAAAGCTGTCATATATAGACATATTTCGGCCTGTTTGTCAGCAGTGGCATCTTAAGAAACTCATTGCCTTTGAAAAAGATGCTTCTGTATGTGGAACTAATGCTCTCTCCTCTGGCAATCCTGATTATCCCAGGAAATATGGGGTACTTGACATAGCCCATTATTATTCCTGTATGCTTCAACTATTTTCAACTTTGAATCCTGTGGTCAAATCATTGCCAGTTCTCAACATGCTGTCATTTTCCTCTGGATTTCTTTTCAGTCTGTGGGAAGAACTAGAGAAATCTCTCTTTCATGTCAGAGATTATATTGCCAATTCGAGAACAGCTGTTGACAAAATTGATGGAGTTTATGAGAGAAGGAAAAAGAGAGTTAATAAAGACACTACCAATAAGTGGACCAACGTGTTGCAAAAGATCACTGGAAAGTCACAAATGGAGGACGATCTTGTGGATTCAGATGGCGAACCTAGCATTAGCCAAATTGAGGATGAGTGGGACATTGGGCCACTTAGGCAGGGTCCTGAAGGCATATCAAAAGATATAACTTATCTGCTCTACCTGTTCTGTTCCAGTTACTCACATCTGCTGTTAATTCTTGAGGACCTAGAGTTTTATGATAAGCAGGTTTTATTAGTTTCTTTAATCAGTTGTTATTGCTTATTAAATCCTGCTGTCTGTGTTAATAACTTTACTGGCATAATTGATTTGCAGGTTCCATTTACATTGGAGCAGCAGCAGAAAATTGCATCTATGCTGAACACTTTTGTATATAATTCCTTATCCCGGGGTCTTAACTCCCAGTATAGAGCTCTTGTTGATTCTGCAGTTCGATGCCTGCATTTGTTATATGAAAGGGATTGTAGGCGCCGATTTTGCCATCCTTCTTTATGGCTAGCTCCTGGTAAAAGTAATAGGATGCCAATTGCCGTTGCTGCCAGGACTCATGAAGTTTTCTCAGCTGCAGATGGTGCACCCTCCTCGAGCATGGGTTCCATCATCACTACCATGCCACATGTATTTCCCTTCGAAGAAAGGTAGGTCCAACCCATAAGATCATAATTATTCAAGTCTATTAGATAATTACAATTATCTTTTATTAGAACTTTTTGGTGCTTTCTACTTCTATTTTTAGGAAACAGCTAAAGCTACCACCTTGTGTAGATAATGCCGATTTGAGTTACTAATTTTCATGAATTAATTGTATGGTTACTGATTTTCATGAATTAATTGTATGCTTCCTCTGTTTGCTTGGAAATATATATGAAGTAAAAGTGTATGTGGATGATTCATGATTGTTGATTGTGAAATTTCCCTTTGAATAATGAGACGAGCAACATGCACATCTGTTACTTTTTTCGAATGGACTGGTTAAAATGGCTCTCTTGTAGGGTCCATGGAATCTGGACCCCGCCCCCCCAAAGACTCCTTTCCACCCAGTTTCTAATATATATAGGTCAGCTTAATTTCTGCTATTTTGAATTTATTAATTGTCCTTTAGTAATTCAATGTACTACATAGTACACATTCAACATAGTAAATATATTAATTTTATATTTGTTTCAATCCTATGGGACGTTATCGGTCACTGTACTCTCAATGGGTACAAATTAATGCAGCTGCACTTGATCCTGCAGTCTCTGGAGTTCTATGCATCTCCAACAGTGAGCAGTGTACTAGGTACAATCTTTTGATAGTGGATACTGGAATTATTATAGCGACAGTCGACAGATGAAACATTCCTTTTAGCTACAGTCACTTTTGGATTACTTTGAACTCCATGTTGGGTATTAATACACCACATTCTCGGGCTTCCCACATTATTTTTTTGAAGTTTGGCTTTGCTAATTATACTTGCATTAATTAGTTATTCTATTTGCCTCAAGTTCCCAAATGATAGTCAGAGATGATCCTTTCTTAATTTGGTAGGGTAAAGATGTTCAGAGAATTAATAAACATGGACAAGGTGTCGAGAAGATTGGCTGGTGAAAGCACTGGACCTGGATCTCGGTCAATTGAGATAGTAATTCGTCGGGGTCATATTTTTGAAGATGGATTGCAACAACTAAATCCACTTGGTTCAAGGCTGAAGTCTGCCATCCATGTTTCATTTGTCAGTGAATCTGGCCTTCTAGAAGCTGGCCTTGACTATGGTGGACTCTCCAAGGAGTTCTTGACCGACATCTCAAAAGTAGCATTTTCTCCAGAGTACGATGTTTTGTTCTTGATTATTTCTATTTTCTTATTAAAAAAAAACTTTTATAATTGCTCTCTGTAATAAATTCTCGTTTCTTCAGGTATGGTTTTTTCTCCCAGACCTCAACTTCTGAGGGGCTTCTAATACCAAATATGGATGCAAGATTTTTGGATAATGTAACCCAGATGATTGAATTTCTGGGGAGAATAATTGGCAAAGCTTTGTATGAAGGAATTTTACTTGACTTTTATTTTTCACATGCATTTGTTCAAAAATTGTTGGGGCGCTATTGCTTTCTGGATGAACTCTCCATTCTTGACCCAGAGCTCTACAAGAATCTCATGTATGTTAAGGTGAATACTCTTATCAAATCATCGAGTCTCACAGGAGTATACAAACTTTCTGTCTTGTGATTTGTCATTCTTCTATCTCTTCAAGTGCTCCACTGCGCCTGTCAATTAGCAAACACTCTTGGTCTCTCTTAAGCCTATTTCATTTCAGCATCATAGAACATTAATGTGAACCTCACTAACCATTGAAGAGACCATCAATATAGATGCATTAGGTTACATGCATAATTACAATGAAAGTTTCACCCAATACAACATCATGAATTTTAGGATGATTCCAAATAGGTGTAGTTTTTTCTTCAAATTAAAGGTTCGTGTAGCATTATAATTTATACATCAATGCTGGGCATAATTAAGTTAAAGGATTCAGGGTGGTGGGAGACGATTAAAAATTTTCCATGCATTGACTGAAGCTCAGTTCTATTTTTTATCATGATAGTAGAAGAAGTGAGAATTAGTTACATTGAACTTGCATAAGGGCAAGCGATCTGAAAGTACAAGTTTAATGGGGAGGCTGCTTCACTGGCTAGGTCGTGAGGAAATGTTGGTAATTAGTATTTATTGGTGGATGCTGCAGATATAGAGAGCTAAATGATTTTGTGATGCACATAATTCCTCAAAAACTAATATGTATATCACTTTGGGCTCATCTCCTGTGCAAATCAGGTGACATTGTGCTATCATGGGATCTCTTACGTAAACGTGACCCTTGAATTTAGCATGTATTGTGATGGATTTTCTTTTCATCCCCTTTCTTTTATCTTTTAAGGATTTTGTCTTATTTCTTATATTAATCTGCATATATCTTTTCCAAGCAGTTTATTCTGTTATGGATGAAGTTGCAAGTTCATCTTTGAAATAGTCATATTTCTGTCCCTAATGCTGTTGTGTATGAATAATTTCAATATCTTGTACTTGTAAAGAGGTTGCCTGTGCATTTTTTGGAGATGTATTTTTTTTTTTTCCCAGTTTGCCTGATATGTACTAATGACAGATATGAATTGGACTTGCAGCATTATGATGGAGATGTCGAAGATCTTTGTTTGGATTTCACTGTTACTCAAGAATCACTTGGAAAACGACATGTAATTGAACTGAAACCTGGGGGCAAGGAGATATGTGTGACAAATGAGAACAAATTGCAATACATTCATGCAATGGCAGATTATAAGCTTAACAGACAGGTATTCAATCATTTCAGTAGTTTTTTATGAAACTTTAGGCTTGCAATTGGTTCTTACTTGTTACTAGCTCTGATTGCAGATGCTTCCTTTCTCAAATGCATTTTATCGAGGCTTGACAGATCTAATATCCCCTTCTTGGTTGAAATTATTTAATGCTAGTGAGTTTAATCAGGTATCTTTTCCTTTGATTATTTTTTTGCCTCTGGGCTCTATGTTTTGCATCTAAGTTCTATGTAATTTAGAAACTTGTGAGAGATGTAACTAAAGAGAACTATTTCAAGGTTTGCAATATTTAATGTATTTGCGTATGTAGATATCTGATATTTTTTTAATTTTTAACTTTTTAGCAATTTGACCATAAACCTGTGATTATAAAGCCCTTTAATGGGTGAGCCATACTGCCATAGATGGAAAATCAAACCTTATGCTAATGGCTCTTTGAGGTTTCGGAACATATTTCATATAAATTACTGGTGTTCTGGACAATCTTTCCATCCAAATAATGTGAATATTGTACTTTGTCAATCACAACCTCTCACTGGTGCACAGTTGATGGCAAGGTACAAAATTCTGAAAGTTAAGATGGCCTTGTATATAGTAAGAGTCTAAAAATGGCTACATTTGAATTTGGAAGCTTTTTAAAAAAAAAAAAAAACTCTGGACATCCATTTCTGTCCTAATCGATTTGATTCATTTGCAGTTACTTTCGGGTGGGGATCATGACATTGATGTTGATGACCTGAGGAAAAATACACAGTATACTGGGGGTTACAGTGAAGGAAGTCGAAGTGTTAAACTTTTTTGGGAGGTACGATCTAGTGAATAGCTGTTTTGACCTGTGTTTTGACTGAATAGCTGTTTTGTCATTTGAAGTTGGGTTTCTACTTCTCGGCTTCTTATAACTTCTAATCATCTCTTTGATTCATGTTCGGATAAACTTTTGACATTTTTGAGTAACACAGAATCTTGAAGGAAAATATTTCACTAAATTGGGCTCCAAGTATGTTTGTATGTTTATATCACTCTGTTAGAGGACGGATCTACTTTTACTGCCGTTGTTTATTATGTTTAGCAAGGGCTGTATAAAATTCAACTAGAACATGCATGATGCATTGTCTAAGTAATGTATAATGCCTTACACAGGGACCGCAACTGCATAATAGATGTCAATTGATTGCATATGTTAGATCTCTCTTTATCTTAAATATATCCATCTGTGCAGTCATGTTCTGCTGTTTAGATTGCTATATTTCCATCCAATTTTTCATATCACTTTTGGTTCCCTGTTCGTAGGTACTTGCGGGATTTGAGCCAAGAGAACGCTGTATGCTTCTTAAGTTTGTAACTAGCTGTTCACGAGCTCCTTTGCTTGGTTTCAAGCACCTTCATCCAGCTTTTACCATTCATAAGGTATTATTCCACTTCACGTATTATATTATCTTTAATAGTAAAAGAGCTTCTATTGATAGACTGTCTTCATGGTTTTGTAAGCGCCATCAAAATTCTGATTGTTTGCCTGTTCATGTAATTTACACATTATGATGTGTTGATCCAGTCAGATAAAATTTAGAATTCAGTTTGTAACCTGGGTTATATAAATTTGAGTTTTATATCATTAAATAAATTTTCAATTGTGAGGAAGTATCATTTATATTTAATATAAGCTCCATTTCTTTGAATCTTTGATTGATCACAATATCCATAATTATGTAATTTAAATTGATAATTTGGTAGACTGGTAATTCTGTCTAGGCAACCTTTTGTCTTAATGACTCAGGCAAATAATATAGAGCGTCCCCAAGTTAAGTGCAATTGAGTCCACTATTTAAGATTTATGAAAAACAAGAAACATGAGACTATTGTGAATTTTGTGTGAAGCTAACTCAGAAACATTTTGATGAAACAGGTGGCTTGTGATGTTCCTCTTTGGGCTTCATTTGGAGGACAGGATGTGGATCGTCTTCCTTCAGCTTCCACGTGCTATAATACTTTGAAGGTGCATTTCATAATGCCATAGAACTAGTACATTGTTTTTTGTGTCACCAGGTTTTCTGATGATCTTACCACATTGATCTAGTGAAAGATTTTTTTTTTTTTTTTATAATTTTTTTTGTCGAATCAGTTATTGATATTTCATTGATGTTTTGTTCATGTAATACAGCTGCCAACATACAAACGTTTGAGCACTTTGAGAGCGAAACTTCTGTACGCCATTAATTCAAATGCTGGATTTGAGCTTTCTTAGTGGTTTGTGGCTGTTAAGGTTGGTACTTTTGGTTAATCTTTGACTTTTATTATAGCGTACACTTGCTGTTGCGGTATTAAAATTATTTCACCTGTGACATAGTATGAATACGGGCTCTTGTCTTAATTCGTTATTGCAAAAAACTGTCCAACACAAGAACCATCGGAATTGTGTTGACATAATTAATAATTTGTTCAAAAAAGTGTAAAGTAGCACCCTTATTGTGTTGACAGAATTTTTTTTTTCTGCTTCGCCATTCAGTAAGTTTTGCAAGGTCTCTCTCTGTGATGGAGAAGAAAAATGGCATCTTTTTAAGTCAAATGTAAAGTCAGACACTGCAGCTAGGTTGAATTGAGATTATCCAATTTATATTGTTATTGAGTCTCAAATGTCCTGAATTGTTAATGAATGCAAGTACATGAAACATGCATCTCTTGCCATGGTACTCGCACTAATCTTTCACTTTTTCTAGCTACCAACTCAGTATTTTTTGTAGTTTCACCTGCAATCAAATAATATCAAGCATTTAAACTTGCAATGCACCCATGAAGGAATAATAAGTAGAAACAATTATTCCCTTCATTCATTTGGGCTTTTTTTTTCATTTCGAGCATTTCACTCAATGAATATTTTTTTTTAACGCACCCTCATTAATTAATACAATTAAAGTATAGAGCTCACACTTTGTAATCTAATTTTCTTTAAAGCTTAAAAACATGAAGTTCTATTGATTAGGACCACAGGAGGAGGTTATAATAATTTATTAAACTAATAATGAATTAAAACCATTTTTATGCTCATTCCTAAATAACATTTTCAATTTTATTAACCTACTTAATACTTCTATCTCGCTAGTGTAGCGTGTTTTGATTGTTCTCGTGTGAATTTGCTTACCTAGTTTCATATTCGTTAAATTTGTCGCAGCACTAACTGTAGAGCCATGGGTGAATAATCATATATTATTGAGTGAGGCTCTTGTGCGCCCGGGCGCACGGAGTATATTTCGTGCGCTTTTGCAATTTTTATTTTTCTTTACAATTTAAACCCCTAGCAATACACATGTTTAAATAGGATTGGAGGAAATAATTGTGTTCACATGGAGATACGGAGCATCTTTCCGTGTTCCCGGTGCATGGGAGCTTTTGCCTATATTATTAGCCTCCTCACCGGCTCGAATTACTTTAGTGCTTCCTCACTATTTTTACTTTGAGCAAATTCTGATATCAACCCATTCCTCACTATTTCCACATTAAAGAAAATTTATTAAAAAAAGAGAAATTTATTTTATAGTAAAATAATGAGGTGACGTCACCACAGTTGCCTAAGTGCTGCCAGATATGTTTTTAATTTAAATTTTATTTATTCTTAAATTTTATACGTATTTATTTTTATTTGTTATCTCAACTAAATATATTTTTAGTTAATATTTTATTCTTAATTTTAAAGTGTACATTTAATTTATTACGTAATTTAGGTTAATGAATGAAAAAGGAAAAGTGAATATAAAATAAGGAAATTAATTGAAAATAAATAAAGAAAATAATAAAAAAATCAACTAGTAAATCCTTAGGAAAAATCAAATAGATTTATTGGAGGGTGCTTAATAATAGCGTGGGTATGGTATTAGAAATTCATTGGAGTTAATTAGAGGTGGGATAACACTTCCACTTTGGGATTGGATGCTTTAGTAAAGTTTTTGGGTGATAATAAGAAAAGGAAGAGATTACAACATAAAAATAATACTCCATTAAATTTTGGTGGTAGATTTAGAGTCAAGTCGTGGCGATGAGTTATTGTCCAACAAGATAAGACTGATTATTCTAAATGTGGCATATATTGAATATTGATACATAGTATCTTGTTGTCCAAGAATAAAATTGATTGTATATATTAATGAGTGTAATATTTTAAAATATATAACGAGGTGAGAGAAATAATATTTTAATGTAGGGTGGGTAGTTGTATTTGTGTTGAATGTGAGTCCAGTGGATTGAGTATAATAGTATTATTGTATATTGTCATATCAACCAAAAAAAGAAATTGACACTTTATATTGAGACAAACCAAAATGACAAAAAAGGAAATGGTCACTTCATATTAAGGCGAACTCATATTAAAACGAACCAGAATGATAAAATAAACACTTATCAAGAGCATATTTTTAATGTGAGGGAGAAGGTGGTAGTGATTTGACTAGATCTATGGGTTCATTTAACCGAGCATATTTTTTTTTATTAATATTTCATATATTTTTAATGGATATTTTACTAAAATTTATACATATTTATTTCTACTCCTATTTGTTATCTCAAATAAATATAATTTTAATTAATATTTTGTTATTAATCTTTAAAATATATTTTTAATTTATTATCTAATATAGGTTGATGAATAGAAAAGGATAGTGATAATGGAAAAAGTAACTATTTTTGATTAAAAGTGATTTTTAGTAATCACAAATTTTAAAAATAATTTATATATATTTGACTTGAAGAAAAGCAAAGTAACAAAAATCAGCAAAACAAGTAAGAAGATAATCAATTCAAGAGAGCTGAGCAGTCTATTAATACGAACAACAAAACGCAGGCATAAAATAAACCGAAACACAGGAGAAAAAAAGCCAACTAGAGCTAAAATAGAAACGCAGCATGAAATTGAAAAACCAAAGCACCAAGCTAATCATCAGCTAATTCACTCCTCTTCTTCTTCTGAATCTTCATCCTCTTCTTCTTCCGAATCTTCATCCTCACTTGTGGTCTCCCTTTCCTTTCCCTTTTCCAGATCTCCCATGTCTTTCCGCATTTCTTTCACCGTATTCTTCAATACTTTAGCATCACGCTCAATTTTCTGGGCTTGATTCATGAGATCTTTCCAGACGCATTCACAACCTTCATATCTTTATCTTTCTGAGCTCTCAAAATTTGAGACGTAAAACCTAACATTGCTTCCTTCACATTCTCCACATCTTGATTCACTTGCTGTAACTCAGGTTCGAGCATACCATTTTCTTGCACCAGGAAACATTTTGAAGGGAGTGAGCCAAGGCGTGGGTGGGTGGGCAGGGATGAGGAGGAGAAGAGACAGAGTGAAGAAGGGGAGAAAATTAGAGTGAGAAGGAGAAGAAACAGGGAATAAATAGAGAGAATTTGGGGAGAGAGAATTGGGAAAATAATCTACTCTCTCTAAACTGAAAAATAAATAAACTAACGAATGTCGACTACAGTTTAAACTACCAATTGCTTCTCTCTCCTTCTGCTAGTTTATCCCACCCTTGCATAAAATAGAAAGTAGCCCCCAGGGCATAGCTCAAGTGGTAGAGGGGAGGGTGGAAAGGCCTTCCAGCTGAGCTTGGTTGCTGCAGGGTGGGGGTTCGAATCCTGCCTTTGGCATGGATTTGGCCCCTTGCAAGCACAAGTTTAAGCCCTCCCTATAAGCCACTTGAGGCACATCCTGCGATTTACCTCCTCCACCAATCCCCAGAGCAGGGGCGGTGGGGGCCCCTAATGGTGGGGTACACCATAAAATAGTAAGTATCTCTAGGGGAGAGAGTGCACACCACGTGAGTAGTTGGATATTTTTTAGTTAAGACAGTGGATTATACTTCCTCTAATGTGTGCGAGTAATAAAAACAAACCAATAACTTAAATTTTGAAAAACTGATTTTGGGGAGAATTGTGTAGAAAAAAAGTTTAATGTTTAACTTTTGAGAGTTTCTTCTGTGATGTTGAGGACTATTATGTGTAATCTCACCTGTTCAAAACAAAATTACTAATTTAAAAATCAAAATTTTGCTGCAAAAAGCAGAGTTGAAGTGATGATTGCATAATTAATGTAACGATAGTGCTTCATCTCTCTACAGTAATTATATTATTCTTTTTTCAAATTTTATTTTAATCATAAATTTAATTTTCATCAAGAAAATTCACACTTATATAACTTTAATGTTACATATTTATTATTAATAAAAATTATGTCAAATTATTCCTCTTTTAATTATCTTTAATTAGGCATCGACTACATAATAAATATTTAAAATTAAATAACTAATTTATTATAAATTTAAATTTTTAATTAAATTTATAATTAAATCTTATTAATGTAATAGACAGAAAAATACAAATGAATTTATTATTATAAAATAATAATAATATGATTTTAAATAACCTTTATTCAAAGTCATATTTATTCTAAAGTTATTTATCATTAAAAAAATAAGTTTAGTAATAATCCAATTAGATTTTAAATTTCAATTGTCATAATAAATAAATACTTATATAAAAATTATTATACTCCCTCTGAATGGTTTGGGGCAATTTACTTTTGGGCACGTGGATTATGGAGTATTATTATTTAATGTTTAGTGGGTAGTTGTATTAATGGGAGTAATTGTATTAGTGGGAGTGTGGACCCCATATTTTAGTTGTATTAGAGGTGGTGTGTGGGTCTCATATGTATAAAAAATAAAATGATCATTTTAAAAATGGACGATCAAAATGAAAAAAAGACACTCTTCCGAGCGAATGGAGGGAATATTATATCTTGTATTAATAATTAAAAATAGGATAGAGTTTGGAAATAACAATAATATTATTATTCAAACAAAAATCTATGTAATAACGACATAAATTATCTATATTTATAAATTGGACACTTATATTCCCTCTTAAAAAATTTAAGGGCAAAAATTTTGTTTTTATTAAGAGAAGATTATTATTCCATTATCCTATATTAATGTACATAACTTACTATAAATTATTTTCTAATTAATTAATTTATATATATATATATATATATATATATATATATATATATATATATATATATATATATATATATATATATATATATATATATATAAAAGCTAATTATATAGATTAATTATTCTAACATAGTAGATATTATCAATTTATACATATTATCTCACACAGGTTTTTTTAATTATTATTAATTTAGGTCATACATATTATTATTTATTAACAAGTATATTATTAAAATTTTTAAGTTATAAATTAATTATTATTATAATTTTCTTTATTTAGCTTTTGAATTATAAAATCATGTCATATTTTAGTCCAGGTGCACTTGGTGCACCAATACATATGAACGATCTCAACCGTTAGATTCATTTTTCATTAAAAATTACTATACCCTTTTTTTTACTCATTTTATTTCTTAACCCAACTTTAACATATTTTATGCCCGAATTGACCATAATACCCTTTACACGAAATAAAATGTTGCATTTCGTGTACAAAATTGACATTTCGTGTACCAATGAGAAAAAAATGTGTAACAATAAAAAATAAAAAAAAAGATCAATCAAATCTATGCACATCTTCATCTTCATCTTCGTGTACAATTACAAGTTTTCATGTAAAAATAAAAAAAATCGTGTATCATTTAAAAAAAAAATCGTGTACAAATAAAAATTAATTAAAAAATTTTGTGTACAAAATTGTGTGCACATTTGTTGTGTACAAAAAAAGTCGTGTGCAATTAAAAAAGTGTCCAAATAAAAAATCATGTCAAATCTAAAAATGGTGTCCAATTGTGTCCATTTTTATTGACGAATTCGTGTCCAATTTGTGTACGAAAATACAAATCGTGTCCATTTAATAAGAATAATCGTGTACAAAAATAAATAATCAAACACCAGAAAAAATCGTGTACATTTATAAAAATATCGTGTACCAACTTATACCCCTTTGTGTAGATTTTCGTGTACAAAATCGTGTCCAATTCGTGTACAAATATTTTTGAGTAAAGATTAAATCCGTCATTTCGGGTAAAAAAAGAGTTGATGTTGATGTTATATTTTGGGCAAGAAACAAAATCCTTAAACCGTGAGGAGTATTTTTTTGAAGAGTGTCCATATTCTGGACATCCAGAATCTTATAAAAACTGGATTATAATGCATTTAAGTGATATTTAGCCATGTGATTTAGGACATATTGGTTTAGGGATTATAGTTTTAGAGGTTAGGGTTTATATTTTAGGGTTTAGAATTTTTTTAAATAAAAGAAAAGATAAATTAGTAAATTTATAATTTCCACTATATATGGATGTCCATATTTTTTTGAATTACCAGTTAAAATTAATTAATTAAAAAAGATTGAACCGAATAAGTAATTTAACCATATCACTAGCCTCACAATTAACCAAGAAAATGACACACGTTACACAAATGTCATTAATATCACCAAGTTAATTTCTTTTCCAATACCACCATTTACACATCACAGGAGATCAACCACTGTCAGGCCTAGATTTCGTAGGATACAACACATATATCGCACAAAGAAATGACAAGAAAATATAATCCTTGTAATAATAAAAATTTTAAAAAAAACTCAAAAGGTCATTTTCGAGATTCAATATATTTTATGTGGACTTCCGGACAACATATCGGTAAGCAGCCATCTTCCGGCAGCGGGAGGCGGAGTTATAGACGGAAAGCACCAGTTTGCCGGCCTCTCTGACGGCGAACGAGCTCTGCACCGCCTCCTCGTTCGCCGGAATCCGCTGTGGCTTCTCCACCGCAATGATGTAGCTATCCTCTGCATTCGGCACGAACTCCACGCTGTACTCCAATTCCCATCCTCCAACCACGATGTCCCACGTAATCGTCGCACCACCCTTTTTATACAAAATTTAATTAAATTAATTAATAATAAATTAGTTAATATTCTTGCTTAGGCTCACACATGATTCATCTATCAAAATCTTAGTGATATCAAATAGGAGTAAATGATACAGCAGCTACTACACTTTTCGCTATTCCTAATTTATACATATAATTATACTCTTTACCTTAATGACAATATTCACTTATTTATTAAAACAATTTAAACAAAAAAAACAAACAAACAAACATCACCAAAAAATTCACAAATCTCATCACCTTTTCGTTTCAATGAAGAGTTTCTCAAAGGAAATAATAGTAGATAATTTCATAAATATTTATAATAACAGTAAAGAGTTTGTCAAGAAAAAATGGAATAGCATCACTCTAAAAAAATATATTTTCAATCATTGTAATCTTGATCATTTACTTAAACGAAACATTTCATATTTTTTATAATACTTAAAACCCTAAACCCTATAATTAATCATCATCATTTGGGTTAATTTCAATACGTATGAGTTTCCATCATTTGGATAATTTATTACTTAAAAAATGAAGATTTGAATAGTGATAAAGGGAAATTGATGTTCCCAAGGCAAACTCTGCATAGAAACCAAAGTACTATTTGGACAACACCCTCAACCCCACCTGCAAAACCAAAACCAAATAAACAATTGATTCTTTGACCATAAGATACCTATTTAATATGAGCACTATTTATATATTATTTTTAATTTTTTTAATCAAAGTACTATTTGGACAACACACTTCAACATTTATCATTATCATTATTTGAAAATAAAATATCTATATGATGGACGCTCCTACAAAGTCTACAATACTCCCTTCATCCCAAGAATACATTCGCGTATTTTTGGGTACGGAGTTTTGAGAAAAATAACTTTTTGATGGTGTGATGTAAGAAGAAGAATGAGTATTTTAAGGGTGCGAATGTATTCTTGTGACGGAGGGAATATCAATTAAATAATTAAAATATAAATATAGATTTTACAAAATGTCTCCATAAATAATTAAACATAAACAAAGATAATTAATCAAATAACATAAAGTTTACTAATTATATACTTTCTTAAGAATCTCAAATAAAACAATGTAAGCCGAATTATTCTCAAATAACACAAATTAAATCATAAAAAAATTATTAGTTTTAAATGTCAATCACAAAGCTCAAAATATAATTGTTTTTTTGTTTGCAAGTTGTTGGTGGAGGGAATGTATTTATAGTGTAAATTAGGGAGTGATTAGTTGGGTGTTTTGCAAGGAATTTTAGAAAAATACAGGCTGCTTTAGAGTATATGGAGGAAAGTTATTAAATGTTTGGAAGAAATTTGAAATTTAATGGGTAGCTTGCCCAAATTAATGTTTGGAAGGATGTCTCGATGGTAACAAATGATGTCTTGGCGGGCATAAGTTCACAATTAAATACAGATAGCAGTATTTATGAAGGTGGAGAAATGACCTAAGTGTTGGTAGGGGTGTGCGGATCGGGATTCGGTGCGAATTTTTAAAAAATTCGTTCCGAAAATTTGGTATGGATTTTTTTTAAAAAAATCCGATATTGAATCCATAAAGAAAAAATTCAATATTGAATCCATACCAAAATTCGGTTCGGTTCGGAACGGATTTTCGAAAAAAACGAATTTTGACGGATCGGAGCGGATTGGAGCTGATCGGATTGGATTTCAGTAGAAAAATGGATTTTTGCACACATAAATACTTAGAAAAATATCAATTAGATAAAAAAAAACTAAATTTTCCAAATCCAAATAAAAATCAACAATAAATAAATATCCCATTTCTTTGTTCTAACATATTACTGTCTTTTATTCTTTTCGTCACCCAATAAATTCATGCACAAATTCAGAAAGATCGAAAATCTTATTAATTTAATCTAATTAATTATTGATCCATCCAATCATTAAATCGAATGTAGTTTTATTTTATTACATTTTCACCCCCAAAGTGGACACCATGCTTCAAAAAGTCCTCCTTCCATGTCCCACACCCATCACATGTTCATCAAACTCATGCATTGTTTTTAGGATAAAGTTTTTCCATCTCCTTTATTTATGTTTAAGGTTTCACTTTTCTTTTTAGTATTGATTTTTAAGATAATATTATATGCCTATGTTCATGTCTATCTATTTTCAAAATATTACTCTTTTAATTCTTAATAGAAATATCTTGTGTGATGGGTATTGTCTAAAATAGATTTTGTGTGATGGGTATTGTCTAAAATAGATTGCGAGACGGTTATATTTTTTTATTTTATAGATATAGATGATACTTATGCAAATCAATTAATAAATTTGAACACAATAATTTACCAAATGAATGTATTTAAAATTAATTAATTAAAAAGATTGAACCGAATAAGTAACTTTAACCATATCATTAGCCTCACAATTAACCAAGAAAATGTCACTCGTTACACAAATGTCATTAATATCACCAAGTTAATTTCTTTTCCAATACCACCATTTACACATCACAGGAGATCAACCACTATTAGGCCTAAATTTCGTATGATACAATCATACAACGCATATATCGCACAAAGAAAACGACAAGGAAATACTATAATACTTGTAATAATAAAAATTTTAAAAAAAACTCAAAAGGTCATTTTCAAGATTAAAAAAAAAACAAACAAACATCACCTAAAAATTCACTAATCTCATCACCTCGTTTCAATGAAGAGTTTCTCAAAGGAAATAATAGTAGATAATTTCATAAATATTTAAAATAACAGTAAAGAGTTTGTCAAGAAAAAATGGAGTAGCATCACTCTAAAAAAACCTATTTTCAATCATTGTAATCTTGATCATTTACTTAAACTAAACATTTCATATTTTTTATAATACTTAAAACCTTAAACCCTATAATTAATCATCATCATTTGGATAATTTCAATGCTGATGTGTTTCCATCATTTGGATAATTTATTACTCAAAAAATGACGATTTGAATAGTGATAAAGCGAAATTGATGTTTCCCGGAGGAAAACAGTGTGAATAGAAAATAAACATAAATAAAAAAAATCAAAAATTAAATCAAAGTACTATTTGGACAACACACCTTAACCCCACCTGCAAAACAAAAACCAAACAAAGCACTGAACCTGCTTTTGTCAGATTTATTTTATTTTTAATAGAAGTAAAATATAGTAAAAATTAACCTTTTTTTATTTTTTTTATTTTTTTAATTTTTTTTAGTGATACGTTTTAAAATGTTTAATTTAACAAAAATAACATTGACTGAATTGACGATTCCATTCAAATAAATGACTACTGTTTTTATGACTGATGGGTCGATTGAACTTTAAGATTGAATCACCAATTAAGTTAAATTTTAGTCTTTTAGGATATTTTAAAATTTAACTAAAAAAAATGTGGCAAAATTATTTTTGTAAAATTTATTTGAATACATTTAAAATTTTTCCCTATTATGTGCTTTCTATTCTAATACTCAATAAAATAAGGTGAAATTTTTTATCTTGCCGACTTTCAAAAAGAATACTACACATTTTTTTAGGTTTCTACTAAATGCACACTCCTTTTTATTAAATACGCATCTCATTATTTTATAATTAAGATAATTAATTTAAATAAATCTAAATTATCCTTATATCATTAAATACACACCTCTATTTTTTTATATCCCAAAATCAATAATTTTGTTTTCACATTCTCTTCTTCGTAACTTTCACCATTAACTTCGTGTCACCCATGAAAGGGATGGGGTCCATATATAAAGGGATGGACCCCACCCCTTATGTGAGAGGGTCATGGGTGACCATGGGGTCACCCAAGAATTACCCTAAATTCAATTATTTTTTTAATTTTTTTAAGGATAAGATCGAATTACCCTAAATTCAATTATTTTTTTAATTTTTTTAAGGATAAGATCGTGATGAGAATGGCATGCACTCTAGCTCACACAATACAGGAAGATTTAATCAAAACACAAATTTCAATGGGGGTTTCAACATATTTTTCAGTAGGTGCTAATTAAATTAATGAGATTCTTCTATTTCTATTTAAATTTTCTGATTTGGTTTCATCAACCAATTGCCATCTTTTGAAAAAAAATTGGAATGGTATCTGTATACCAATGGAGAAAGAGAAGCATATCAATAATAGCGCGATGTCGTTCAATCATTGACCTCAGTTGGCGATAGAAAGAGAGGCATATCAATATCAGTAAGAAATTGTTACAGTCGTCAATCTTCATTAGCGATTCGATTATTGCTCGTCCACAAAATCTTTAATTTTTACAGAATGAATTAAAAAAAGGGTCTAAAACTATATTTATGTGAACGACAAGAGTTGTAAATTGAAAATTTAACCGTATCAAAATTGAGGATTTTGAAGGGTGTGTAATCTAAAAATTGAAAGGGGTAATTTGGGAGTTTTGAGGGATGTGTATACAATAAAATTAAGATTGAAAATTTTAAAGGAGGTGTGCATTCAATAGGAGGTGTGTATTCAATAAAAAGGAGTGTGTATTTAACAATACTCTTTTTTTATTCACTCAAGACTAACAATTTTTTTTTACCCATTTTGTAGGGTTCATTTAAAAAATATCTTTATCTTTTACATTTTACTAATTATGATACAAGAGTTACATTTTTTAAGTAGATAATAACCCCATAAATCAATCCCTTTATTTTTATGAGCTCACATACAGTATTAATTATTATTATTATATTTCAATCAATTACATATTAAAATATATTATGTTTCTTAATCTCCATAAAAACAATAAGCATAACTCTCTATGTGGGATTGAGGGAGCATATGTTATCTAAATTTAATTTATACTTTTTTTTATTTAACTTATATTCTCTCCTTCTGCTGATAAAGTATTATTTTTGTCTTTTTTATCATCTGTTTTAAAGGTATTAATTAGGGTAGGTCTTACATGAGACCGTCTCACGTGAGACAATTTTTCACTTTTTAAAATAATTATCATTTTCGCTATAAATCGTTATCATTTTCGCTATAAAATATTATCACTTTTTATTTACATTATAAACTGTTCATGAAATAGCATTATCACTTTCATTAATTTATTATCACTTTTCTTCATAAAAGTTATCACTTTCTAAAAGTTATCACTTTCTGGCCGTCTCATGTCACTTTTGCATAAGCTCTTACGTGAGACGGTCTCACACAAGTCTTTGCCTAATTTTTACTTTTTAACCAAAAAAAATGCAAACATGATCACTACTCACTACTAATACAAGGGTATGTCTTGCATGAGACCGTCTCACGTGAGACAATTTTTCACTTTTTAAAATAGTTATCACTTTCGCTATAAATCATTATCACTTTCGCTATAGATTGTTATCACTTTTTATTTACACTATGAATTATTCATGAGAGAGCATTTTCATTTTTCATTAATTTATTATCACTTTCTGGCCGTTTCACGTCACTCTCCTGTAAACTTACGTGAGACGGTCTCACACAAGTCTTTGCTCTAATACAATTACTATTTTTTTTATAAATAATAAAACTCGTAATAATAATAGCTATCTTACATGCGGATAAAAGGAATATATTGTTTTAGTATTTATTTCGGTGAGAAAATTATAAATTTTTATTCGCCTCCAATTTATTTTATGTTTATTCGATCTATGTTTTTGCTTATTTAATTCGTTCCAAAATTGTCAGATTATCCCTCAATATGGAGTATATATTTCATATTTGATCAATAAAATAATTTTTTCTTAATATATGTAACGTGGTGGAGCAAGCATAAAGCGTTCTTCAAAGACGGAGAGTTTGTTTTTGTAAAATTAAAAACATGTTACTCTCATTTTCACTATAATTTCGTTCCTACCTTTGAAGGTAAATTAATAAATGTGACAACTTTTAATGATGTTGTAATATTATAAAAAAAATGTTAAAGTATATTTGATGGGTTAAATAGTGGTGATTTATTTTAAAACAAAATGTATAAAGAAAAATGATTGTTTTGACTTTGTCTTTTAAGTAAGTAAATTTTTTTAAGAAAGTAAATTTTTATTAAGCAAAAATTTTTATGAGACAATTCGTAATAAAAAGTGTGAAAATAAATTAAAGTTGATATCTTGTATATATAATGTGTGTTATATTTCTTAATAAATGTGGATAGAACATTTTACATATAAATTTTCAATAAAAACTAATAGAAAATCAGTTAATAATGTATACTCCCTCCGTCCCCTTGATAAGTGTTCATTTTGTCATTTTGGTCCGTCCCAATCAAAGTGTCAATTTCCTTTTTTGGTTGATGTGACAACACACATTAATATTATTATACTCAACTCACTATACATGGGACCACACTCAACACAAATACAACTACCCACTCCATATTAAAATATTATTTATCTCAACTCATTACACTTTAAAATATTACACTCCTTAATTCACGTGCAAAAAGCAAACAGACACTTATCAATGGGATGTGGGGAGTATAAGTTTTAATTCATTGATGCATACTCTTATATTTGTTCATTAATGTATATAATTTTTAAATGAAATTACACATTAGAATTTATATTTCTTGAGAAAAAACCGTCTCTTTATAACACGGATGAATAATACTTGCCATATTAAAAATAAATTCACATAAAAATAATTTGTTAATCGTTCCTTCCACCAAAACCTTTAAGAAAAAAAAAGTAATTGCAAATTTTAATACAACAATAATTGGTATAAACTATCGAATAGTGCGTTTTCAAAGGTTGTTTTAGTGGCTTGGTGGTGACAAGGCTCAGAGACTAGTCAATATCCCTTTTCTTTGTTCTATCATATTACTGTCTTTTCTTCTTTCTCGTCACCCAACAAATTCATGCACAAATTCGGAAAGATCGAAAAACCCATTAATTTAATCTAATTAATTATTGATCCATCCAATCATTAAATCGAATGTAGTTTTATTAGTATTACATTTTCACCCTCAAAGTGGACACCATGCTTCCAAAAGTCCCATCACACTTTATTCTAATTAATGCATTGTTTTTAGGATAAAGTTTTTCTATATCCTTTATTTATGTTTAAGGTTTCGCTTTTCTTTTTAGTATTAGTATTGATTTTTAAGATAATATTATATGCTTATGTTCATGTCTATTTTCAAAATATTACTCTTTTAATTCTTAATAGGAATATCTTGTGCGATGGGTATTGTCTAAAATAAATTTTGAGACGGTTACATTTTATTATTATTTTATAGATAAATGATACTCCTGCAAATCAATTAATAAATTTGAACACAATAATTTACCAAATGAATGTATTTAAAATTAATTAATTAAAAAACATTGAACCAAATAATTAACTTTAACCAAATCATTAGCCTCACAATTAACCAAGAAAATGTCACTTGTTACACAAATGTTATTAATATCACCAAGTTAATTTCTTTTCCAATACAACCATTTACACATCACAGGAGATCAACCACTGTCAGGCCTAGATTTCGTAGGATCGCACAAAGAAAACGACAAGAAAATATAATCCTTGTAATAATAAAATTAAAAAAAAAACTCAAAAGGTCATTTTTGAGATTCAACATATTTTATGTGGACTTCCGGACAACATATCGGTAAGCAGCCACCTTCCGGCAGCGGGAGGCGGAGTTATCGACGGAAAGCACCAGTTTGCCGGCCTCCCTGGCGGCGAACGAGTTCTGCACCGCCTCCTCGTTCGCCGGAATCCGCTGTGGCTTCTCCACCGCAATGGTGTAGCTATCCTCTGCATTCGGCATGAACTCCACGCTGTACTCCAATTCCCATCCTCCAACCACGATGTCCCACGTAATCGTCGCACCACCCTTTTTATAGAAAATTTAATTAAATTAATTAATAATAAATTAGTTAATAGTCTTGCTTAGGCTCACACATGATTTATCAATCAAAATCTTAGTGATATCAAATAGGAGTAAATGATACAGCTATTACACTTTTCACTATTCCTAATTTATATATATAATTATACTCTTTACCTTAATAACAATATTCACTTATTTATTAAATCAATTTAAAAAAAACAGACAAACAAACAAACATCACCTAAAAATTCACTAATCTCATCACCTTTTCGTTTCAATGAAGAGTTTCTCAAAGGAAATAATAGTAGATAATTTCATAAATATTTAAAATAACAGTAAAGAGTTTGTCAAGAAAAAATGGAATAGCATCACTCTAAAAAAAATCTATTTTCAATCATTGTAATCTTATCATTTACTTAAACGAAACATTTCATATTTTTTATAATACTTAAAACCCTAAACCCTATAATTAATCATCATCATTTGGGTAATTTCAATACTTATGTGTTTCCATCATTTGGATAATTTATTACTCAAAAAATGACTATTTGAATAGTGATAAAGCGAAATAAGCACTGAACCTGCTTTTGTCAGATTTATTTTATTTTTAATAGAAGTAAAATATAGTAAAAATTAACCTTTTTTTATTATTTTGTTTTTTTAATTTTTTTAGTGATATGTTTTAAAATGTTTAATTTAACAAAAATAACTTTGACTGAATTGACGATTCCATTCAAATAAATGACTACTGTTTTTATGACTGATGGGTCGATTGAACTTTAAGATTGAATCACCAATTAAGTTAAATTTTAGTCTTTTAGGATATTTTAAAATTTAACTAAAAAAAATGTGGCAAAATTATTTTTGTAAAATTTATTTGAATACATTAAAAATTTTTCCCTATTACGTGCTTTCTATTCTAATACTCAATAAAATAAGGTGAAAATTTTTTATCTTGCCGACTTTCAAAAAGAATACACATTTTTTTTAGGGTTCTACTAAATACACACTCCTTTTTATTAAATACGCATCTCATTATTTTATAATTAAGATAATTAATTTAAAAAAATATAAATTATCCTTATATCATTAAAAACACACCCCTATTTTTTATATCCCAAAATCAATAATTTTGTTTTCACATTCTCTTCTTCGTGACTTTCACCACTAACTTTCACCCTCATCTAATTTAAGAGATTTACTTGGGTGACCCGTGTCACCCATGAAGGGGGTGGGGTCTATATGTAAGGGGATGGATCCCACCCCCTCATGTGAGAGGGTCATAGGTGATCATGTGGTCATCCAAGAATTACCCTAAATTCAATTATTTTTTTAAGGATAAGATCGTGATGAGAATGGCATGCACTCTAGCTCGCACAACACAGGAAGATTTAATCAAAACACAAATTTCAATGGGGTTTCAACATATTTTTCAGTGCTAATTAAATTATTGAGATTCTTCTATTTCTATTTAAATTTTCTGATTTGGTTTCATCAACCAATTGCCCTCTTTTGAAAAAAATTTGGAATGGTATCTGTATACCAATGGAGAAAGAGAAGCATATCAATAATAGCGCGATGTCGTTCAATCATTGACCTCAGTTGGCGATAGAAAGAGAGGCATATCAATATCAGTAAGAAATTGTTATAGTCGTCAATCTCCATTAGTGATTCGATTATTGCTCGTCCACAACATCTTTAATTTTTAAAGAATGAATTAAAAAAAGGGTCTAAAACTATATTTATGTGAACGATAAGAGTTGTAAATTGATTTAACCGTATCAAAATTGAGGATTTTGAAAGGGGTATTTGATTCTCCCCGTCCCTAATCCATTTATCATTACCCGTTGATACACATACCCATTTAAAATTATTAAGATGTTAGGACCAATAATATTAATTCAAAATTATTAATAATGAATAAAATAATTTAATAAAGAATTAATTGTTAAAACTACATTATAAATATGAGTGTTGTTATTTGCACACCCCACTTTATTAAATACACCTCTTTTAATAAATACAAATTCCTTCAAAAATTTTAAATCTTAATTTTATTATATACATACCCCTAAAATTTTAAAACTACCCTTTTACTTTTAAGATTACACAACCCCACAATTAAACGTAAATCCATTTTCAAGCTTAGCACACTAATTAATGTTAAACAGATCTGGAATATAGATTAATAAGAAATAAAAACTTGTACATGTAGTTTATTTTAACAACTGTATTTTCTATTCGTGTCTCTAATTATTTTTAGTTCTTTAATTTTAATTATATTAACAAATTATTTAAATAGTTTTTTAAATCTATTTGACATAATTATATATTTAAAATTTAATGTAATCTTTTTTATTTATATTATTAACTACTCAAATATAGATTAATTTAACTCATTTTTTTAATAAAATATAATAAGAAAAATATTTATATAAAAAAAGAACATTTTATACAAAATAATGCAAATACATATTATATTTAAAGTATTAATAAAATATATCTATTTTAATTTTACAAGAGAAATTAATTATTATCAAATTTGTCTTAATTGTATAATCAATTACGTAGTCGTTGGGTCTTTTTTTATAATATATAAATAAAGATAAAATACATATTATATTTTAATAATTAATAAAATATATCTATTTTAATTTTATAAGAGAAATAAATTATTATCAAATTTGTCTTAATTCCAGAAGCAATTACGTTCGTTGGATCTTTTTCTATAAAAATTAAGATAAAATACATATTATATTTTAATAATTAATACTAAAATATATCTATTTTAATTTCAAGAGAAATAAATTTTTATAAAATTTCATAATTGCAGAAGTAATTATTTCGTTGGGTTAGTGAAACGGGCTGTTTTTATAAGGGGGTAATAAATTACAAGTAATTTAGATTTTTTAATAGTATATAATAATTATATAATGTCAGGGTGTGTATACAATAGAAGATAATGGTGTATTTAAAATAACTTATAAAATATATAGTGTGTATTTAATAAATTAAGGGTAATATAAACATTTTAAAAATATTAATTTTATTTTTATAATAATGGGATGTGTATTCAATAAGAAGATGTGTGCAAATAAGATGGGCCTATTCTTAATTCAATTTTTCTTAAAGTTAAAATAAATAACTTCGACTTATATATTTTTTTAAAAGACTTGTGTGATACCGTCTCGCAGAACGACTTAGCAAAAAAATGAAAATTTTTATTATGAAAGTGATAATGAATCAATGAAAGTGATAATGAATCAATGAAAGTGATAATGTTCTTTCATTAACAGTTTATAGTGTAAATAAAAAGTGATAACATTTTATAACGAAAGTGATAACTATTTTAAAAAGTGAAAAAATTGTCTCACGTGAGACGGTCTCATGCAAGACATACCCTATATTTTTAGGCAATTTATTATATGCACTCGGATGCACCTAAATATGGGTACATTTATTGTATGCATGCACTTAAAGATAGGGTGTACCCATATACAAATATAAACAAAAACATATATTTAATTTTTTAGTTTCACCAAGTCTCTATACACCCTTATCCTCCATACCTCCTTATAACTCCCCTCATATTCGTTCTCAATGGGAATCGAACCCGGGTGAGCCCGATGGCCAAGTGGACTAGCCCACTTGGTTAAACAAGAACATATATACTATTAAAAGTAAAAATATATACTACAATTTAATTGTTAATTTTTTTAATAAAAAATTGTATATAATATTTAATAAGATGTTATACACATATGGATGTTAGTTTTTTTAATGAAAACTTAATATGGAAAAAATATAAAATTATTACAAAATACATATATAAAATAAAATAGCATATATACAAAATAGAATAAAAAAACACACTGGTGCGCAATCGAGTGCACTCAATATATACTCATATTTTTAACTCGAGTATTAATGATAGAGTGCACTTATATACAAATATAAATAAAAATATAGTATATAATTAAGAGCAAAAATGTATACAATTTAATTGATAATTTTTTTAATGAAAAGTTGAGTGTAAAAAAATATATAATTATTAAAAAGATATTATATAACATTGAATAAAAAGTTATACACATATAAATAAAATATATATACAAAATAAAATAACATGTATACAAAATGACTGAGACGATTAAAATGACAAAAAAAAATAATCTTTAAGTGGAATAAAGAGTATGTTAATAACTAGATAAAGATAAGGCAGAAATAAAAATATGATAGCACCGCTGATAACTGTTAAAAATTGGGTTATGGGGCGATCCAGGTGAATATACGTACTAATCCATGTAATGTGGGTTCGGCGGTGACAGTTAAAAAAAAAAATTGGTCGCCGAAAAGTTGTCGGACCGCCGTTGCCGGACCACCACATTTTTTTGCTGCACACATTTTTTTTTATTGCACACACATTTTTTGTTGCACATGAACTTTTGGTGCACACAATTTTTATGTGCAGTACATGATAAGGGTAACATTAGAATATCACTATAATTTTTGTAGTTAGTAATAATATTTTTTTTATAATAATACAGTACAAATTTTACTTAAATTAAATGATTTTTTATTAAAGAGTAACCAATAATTTAAATAAATAAAAAATAAATTAGTAAAAGAATCACCGAAGAACAGCCTGTAATTCACTCATTTATTTTTTTTAAAGTTATTTATTTAACCTTTAATGAAATGGTGCACATAAATTGGCGTACTTCACAATAGGTGTACCTGTTACTTTACTTTAATTTAACCTTTAATCGGTGCACATAGATAGGCGTACTTTACAATAGGTGTAACTGTAACATGTAAAAGTTTGGCTGGATAGATAGGCGTACTTCAGAATAGGTGTAACCGTAACATGTAAAAGTTTGGCTTCCCAACGCCAGCCTTGTTTCCCCACATCCATATACTCCCTCCATCCCGCGATAAAGGTCTCTTTTTGCCATTTTGGTCGTCTCATCCAAAGAGTCTTCTTTTCTTTTTTACATAGAATCCACACACACCCTCTAATACAATTAAAACATGGGGTCCATACTCCCATTAATACAACTATCCACTACACATTAAATAATAATATTCCTTAATCCACATGTCAAAAAACAAATAATACCCTTGCCGTGGGACGGAGGGAGTATACTGCCAATATATGTACTATTTAAGAGTGAAATTAAAAAAAAAAAAACACTAACAGGTAAAAGTTTGGCTTCCCAACGCTAGCCTTGTTTCCCCACATCCATAAATAAATACTGCCAATATATGTACTATTTAAGAGTGAAATTAAAAAAAAAAAAAAAAACACTAACAGGAAAAGTTTGGCTTCCCAACGCTAGCCTTGTTTCCCCACATCCATAAATAAATACTGCCAATATATGTACTATTTAAGAGTGAAATTAAAAATAAAAAAAAACACTAACAGGTAAAAGTTTGGCTTCCCAACGCGTTTCCCCACATCCATAAATACTGCCAATATATGTACTCCCTCAGTCCCAAAATTGATTACACACTTTTCATATTTATCCGTCCCAAAATAGATTGCACCTTTCCAAAAAAGAAAATATCACATCAATCTCCACCCCTAAAAGTTCATCTTAATTACAACTTTACCACACTCACCAACACACATAACATACTTTATAATTTATTTATTACCTAAAAATACTACAATACCCCTAAAAAGTCAACATTTCTTAAACTCCGTATCTACAGTAAATGTGCAATCAATTTTGGGACGGAGGGAGTACTATTTAAGAGTGAAATTAAAAAAAAAAACTAACAGGTAAAAGTTCGGCTTACCAACGCGTTTCCCCACGTCCATAAATACTGCCAATATGTACTATTTAAGAGTGAAATAAAAAAAAAAACACTAACAATTTTCAAAGTTTATTACCACCCCATCACTGCATCTACATACAATCATACAATGTGTAGTTTACTGCATCTACATACAATACATACAATCTGTAGTTTACTGCATATAATATAATGTAAGAAAAATTAAGGTTAGTGGGATAATTGAAGAAAACACCATACAAAATTATTTTTTACTAATGAAATATTATTTTTGTAAAGATTTTAATTTTATTGCTAAATTAATTTATCAACAAATTAACAATGGAGACATCTATGGCTAAATAGTTTTGTTTTAAATCCATTGCTAATAATTATACTATGTTACCATTAGTTTTTGTAATCTAGGCGATTTCACGTGCCCTAAGTTCCCATTTCCTCTAGAAAACGAATATATGGTTCATTATCAGTTAAAATATGATTGTAATTATTATTCTCTTCTATGTAAAATGATATTCCCCCGTCCTAACTTAAGAGTCTCATTTGATTTTGAGCACGTGGATTAAAAAGTATTATTATTTAATGTGTAGTTGGTAGTTGTATTAGTGGGTGTAGGGACCCCATGTTTTAATTGTATTAGTGGGTGTGGGTGGGTCCCATGTGTCCAAAAAAGAAAATGAGACTCTTTGGGTGTGACGACCAAAATGGTAAAATGCCCCTCTTAGCCTGGGACGGAGGGAGTATATTTAAAGGCAAAAGCTCCGTGCACCCAGGCGCACAAAACACATTTCCGTGCGCCTTTAGAATTTTAGGTTAAATTGTATACCTTTTAGTATACAGATATGTACCTTTTATTTTCTAAAGAAAATTATTGTGTGTATTTGGGCGCATAAACAACACTCCGTGCACTTTTAGAATTTTGTCTAAAATTGTATTCCCTTTAGTATAAAAATGTGTACCTTTATTTTGTAAAGAAAAAAATATATTAATAAAAAGTATATACTCTTTAGAACAAAATAGTGTACATTTTATTATTAAAGTGTATACCATTTAGACGAAAACAATGTACCTTTACCCATAATACTATATTTCTAAAGACGTACAGAATGTGTTCCGTGCGCCCGACGAAGAGTGAATTCCCTATTCCAACTTTGTATTCCATCTTGTGTTCCACAACACAAGATGATGGGTCTCATGTGCATTTTTAAATTTTTAAAATTTAAAAATGCAAATTGGACCCACCATTATGTGTCGTGGAACACAAGATGAAATGCAAAGTCTGGAATAGGGGATCTAGTATCCACCCGTCGCATGCAAGTCTCACTCATATT
The DNA here is from genome assembly GCA_023678885.1 of Pogostemon cablin. Lineage (NCBI taxonomy): Eukaryota > Viridiplantae > Streptophyta > Magnoliopsida > Lamiales > Lamiaceae > Pogostemon > Pogostemon cablin. The sequence continues at coordinate 2,164,472 of CM042989.1, forward strand.
TAAAATAACAATATTAAATAAAATCATATAATAATTCATTACGTCATAAAAAAAATTAAAAACAGTCCGAGCCACCACCTCATATGAGGTGTCATACTTACTAGTCTTACATAAAGGCGGTAGCATTTGACCCAATTAAAAAAAATAAAAAATTAGAGTTATAAAATATTTTTAATTTCTCAACAATATTCTTAATACAATTTTTCTTAAAGTTAAAATAAATAACTTCGACTTATATATTTTTAGGCAATCTATTGCATGCACCTATTCACTTAAAGATAGGGTGCATCTATATACAAATATAAACAAAAACATATATACTATTAAAAGTAAAAATATATACAATTTAATTGTTAATTTTTTAATAAAAAATTGTATATAATATTTACTTCCTCTGTCCAATAAAATCTTTCACACTTTCCTCATTTGTTTATTCCACAATACTTTTCACACAACTTTAATTTCAAATTTGTCACTCATTTTTTCACACACATCACATTACTTTATAATATTTTATTATCTAAAAATACTACAATACCCTCCAAAGTCAATAAAGTTGGTCAAAAAGTGTACATTTCTTAAACAATGTGGAACAGTAAACGTGAAAAATATTATGGGACGGAGGTAGTAATAAAGAGTTAGTCTTTTTATGAGACATGTTATTTGTGAGATGTGTTAACCCGTCACTAAAGTATGCTTATTTTTGTTAAAGTATATTGGTAATGAATCAAATTATAATACACTAAAATCATACTTTAATGTATAATCCAGCATACTTTAAAAACATACATTAACAATTATTAAACATATTTTATCTAAATAATCGACATACTTTAACACGTCTCACAAACCGTCTCATTAAAATATCATCTCACAAGAGAATTTGTCTTAAATAAAATGTTAGATGATAATTATTTTAGTGAAAACTTAATATGAATAAAATATATCATTATTACAAAACACGTATACAAAATAAAATAATATATATACAAAATAGAATAAAAAGATACACCGGTGTACAACCTAGTGCACCTAATATATACTCATATTTTTAACTCGAGTATTACTGTAATTTATTATGCCGATTTTGTTTTTTAATACTCATATTTTTTACTCGAGTATTAATGTAATTTATTATGCCGATTTTGTTTTTTAATGATATATTAGCATTATACTCATCAAATTTGCTGCGATACATAATTTTGAGAATGACAATTTATAGTGTACACCAAGTGATTTAAAGATAGGGGCACTATACACAAATATAAATAAAAATATAGTATATAATTAAGAGTATAAATATATACAATTTAATTGATAATTTTTTTAATGAAAAGTTGAGTGTAAAAAATTATATACTCTCTCCGTCCCAACACAGTTTTCACACCGCAAAAATGGAAAAAAAAAACACAAACATGACCAATTATTTACAAAAATACAATTTCATTTTTACATTTTTAAAACACTAATTATATACCTTAACATATTTAACTTTTAACACAATTTAATTTAACCCAACCCAACCCAACCTAACTCAACACATAATTGAATGTACTAATTTACCCCCAAATAGTAGAATATTTTTGTAACAGTAAATGTGAAAAATCTGCCGGGACGGAGGGAGTAATTATTAAAAAATATTACTCCCTCCGTCCCACAACAAGAGTGACGAAACTTTTTTGCACCTTGATTAAGGGATATAATATTTAAAGGGTAGTTGGAGGTAGTTGAAGTGAGATAAATAATATTTTAAGTAGGTGTATTAGTGAGGGGTTATGGAGAGAGAAAAAGTTAATTTGTATGGGTTTCTTTTACTAAAAAGGGAAATACACCTCTTATATTGGGACGGGCGCAAATGGTAAAGTTCACCTCTTGTTGTGGGACGGAGGAAGTATATAATATTGAATAAAAAGTTATACACATATAAATATTAGTTTTTTTAATTAAAAATTTAATATGAAGGACATATATAATTATTATGAAACACGTATATAGAATAGAATTATAATGGGACCACAAAAATGAAAAAAAAAAAAAAAAAGAAGAACATAATAACTAGACAAAGATAAGGCAGCAGAAACGTGAATGCAATTCATGGAAAAATGATAGCACCGCTGATAACAGTTAAAAACTGGGTTATGGACGATCTAGGTGAATATAAATACTAATCCCTATAATTTTAAGGGAAATATTGGACTACATTCATCTAATTTGAGGTTATTACGTAGAATATCAGTTATACAGTGCACTTAGAATTAATATGATAGTTTTATAGAATATAATTATTTTTATTTTTTATTTTTTCATTATTTTGTTTGATTCAAAGTTGATTATGAAGTAGTTTTTTAATTTAATAATTTATATTAATTGTTTTTATTATTTTAAGTAAAAAATAATACATATGACTTTTATCACATCTCATAAATACAACTACACTATATAGAATAATTCTCCCTTCGTCTTGTGTTGAAATTTATATTTTTCATTTTGATTTGTTTAAAATTAAGGTTTACATTTCTTATTCGATATTATTATTTTTTGTTAAACAAAGCAATAAATTATTCCACACAGTAACCACACATAACACTAATAAAACTATCAACTACATTAAAGAATACTCTACCATCCCTTGAATACATACATGAATTTGATGATACAAAGTTTAAAAAAATAACTTTTTGTTATGATAATGTAAGACAGAGAGTATCTTGAATAAAAATACTAGTATGATATACTCCCTCCGTCCCATTAAAGTTGTAATATTTTTTTTGGACACGGAGATTAAGGAGTATAATATTTTAATATAAAGTTAAATGAGATAAATAATATTTAATGTGTAATGGGTAGGTATATTAGTGGTATGTGTAAAATAAGTGTGGACCCATGTGCATATATTAATATTTTGTGTGGGTCCCTTATACTTAAAAAAGAAATGTAACAACTTCTGTGGGACAATCCAAAAGGGAAAATATCACCACTTCTGTGGGACGGAGGGAGAGTTGATTGACTAGATTATGTGTAAAAAGAGTATGACATTTTTATAATATTGTAGTATTATAAGATTATTGATATTGTTTCAATTTTTAGAATGTAAGAAAAGTAAAAATATTCTTGGTGATATTTCTCAATTCATTGTCTATTAAAAAATTATTTTCATAATCTATATCTATATTAAAAAATAAAGGTAAACGTTTAGAGGGATTGCCGTTTAATTTACATTTAAAAATGGGGAGGAAATTGTTTCAAGTAAAAATAATCTTTTAGAAATTTAATTAAATGACTAAAAACTCTGAATTGTCATTTTTTTCTTTTGAAACAGACATCATGAATGTTAAACCAGTACGGGAGGAAATTGAGCTCCATATGCTCATCGGATCACTTCTCCACCTCTACCATTTTTTTCCTATAAATCTGCTACTTCCCACTCCAACCGTAGTCATACTGCTCCCCTCTCTTTCCTCACCTTTCTCTCTCTCTCCCAACAGCAATATCTCTCGCTGATGTAACCCATTTCTCAAACAGACCACCCAATTCGTACTCATTTCTTTTCTCTCTCTCCGAAAAACGGTGTCGTTTGTCAGGCTCTGGAATCCAGCCCCAAAGTGATGATAACTATTTATGATTTCTTGCATGAAGTCGCTTCGATTCATGATCGATTTGCTTTTTTTTCCACAGGAATAGGGTTTACCATCGGAGAAGAAGAGCTGCTCCGACTGCAAAACCACCAGCACCGTTTCCTTATCTCAAAGAACCTAATTTCGTTCCGAAAATGTTTAAAAAGGTGTTAACCGGCATGAGTAGCGGCGCTGCCAGAGTACGTAATGTGTTGTGTTTCTCTGTTTTTTTTTTTTACAGGGAATCTCGGGAAAATTGACAGCTGCTGAAGTTTACTTCCATAGAGTTAAAGATACTTAAGGAAAACATGAGTAAAATTAAGCAGAAATTTAAAGCGATAAAGAGTCTAAAGAGGGAAGCTGAGAGAAATGGAAAGGATACGACTGTGATAGAGGAGGCTGTGGGGAAGGTTAAGGAGGTATTGAAGGCAGTTGTCTTGAAAATTGTCGAAGCTGATAATAAAAAGGGAGATATGGAGGCTGTGATTAATGCTGAGAATGCATTAAATGAGGCTGAGGAAGAAGTAAACGAATTGAAAAAAAATATGGAAGCAATATGAGCAGTGGAAACATCATATATAATATAGAGTGGTTCAGGAAGCAACAGTTTTGTATGAAATGTTGTTTCATTCAACATTGGATTGCAAGCTGATGTCTACCGTGCTCCTCGACTGAGTTCAGTCCGATATCAACAAACCCTCAGACGGATATGATCGTAAAGCCACAACTCAGTAAGCTTGAGAAATAAAGAAATATTGTGTGAGAGAATGCCACTTATAATGATGTACACAACAATCCCCAAACATATATTGAAAACAGCGAGCATTAGAAAGAAAACGAGATGCACAATCAACCTTCGATTGCACAATAAGGGTGCTACTTTACACTTTTTTGAACAAGTTATTAATTCTGTCAACACAATTCCGATGGTTCTTGTGTTGGACAGCTTTTTGCAATGCCGAATTAAGACCAGAGCCCGTATTCATATGTCAGAGGTGAAATAAATTTAATACCGCAACAGCAGGTGTATGCTATAAGGTTAACCGCAGGTATCACTTTTTATTATAGCGTACACCTGCTGTTGCGGTATTAAATTTATTTCACCTCTGACATATGAATACGGGCTCTGGTCTTAATTCGGCATTGCAAAAAGCTGTCCAACACAAGAACCATCGGAATTGTGTTGACAGAATTAATAACTTATTCAAAAAAGTGTAAAGTAGCACCCTTCTTGTGCAATTGAAGGTTGATTGTGCATCTCGTTTTCTTTCTAATGCTCACTGTTTTCAATATATGTTTGGGGATTGTTGTGTACATCATTATAAGTGGCATTCTCTCACAATATTTCTTTATTTCTCAAGCTTACTGAGTTGTGGCTTTACGATCATATCCGTCCGAGGGTTTGTTGATATCGGACTGAACTCAGTCGAGGAGCACGGTAGACATCAGCTTGCAATCCAATGTTGAATGAAACAGCATTTCATACAAACCTGTTGCTTCCTGAACCACTCTATATTATATATGATGTTTCCACTGCTCATATTGCTTCCATATTTTTTTTCAATTCGTTTACTTCTTCCTCAGCCTCATTTAATGCATTCTCAGCATTATTCACAGCCTCCATATCTCCCTTTTTATTATCAACTTCGGCAATTTTCAAGACGACAGCCTTCAATACCTCCTTAACCTTCCCCACAGCCTCCTCTATCACAGTCGTATCCTTTCCATTTCTCTCAGCTTCCCTCTTTAGACTCTTTATCGCTTTAAATTTCTGTTTAATCTTACTCATGTTTTCCTTTAAGTATCTTAATTCTATGGAAGTAAACTTCAGCAGCTGTCAATTTTCCCGAGATTCCCTGTAAAAAAAAAAAAAACAGAAAAACACAACACATTACATGATAGAAAAAAACACGTTACATATTCTATAGAATACGTACTCTGGCAGCGCCGCTACTCATGCCGGTTAACACCTTTTTAAACATTTTCGGAACGAAATTAGGTTCTTTGAGATAAGGAAACGGTGCTGGTGGTTTTGCAGTCGGAGCAGCTCTTCTTCTCCGATGGTAAACCCTATTCCTGTGGAAAAAAAAAGCAAATCGATCATGAATCGAAGCGACTTCATGCAAGAAATCAGAAATAGTTCTCATCACCTTGGGGCTGGATTCCAGAGCCTGACAAACGACACCGTTTTTCGAAGAGAGAGAAAAGAAATGAGTGATATGAAAAATTGGATGGAAATATAGCAATCTAAACAGCAGAACAAGCGTGCACAGATGGATACATTTAAGATAAAGAGGGATCTAACATATGCAATCAATTGACATCAATTATGCAGTTGCGGTCCCTGTGTAAGTCATTATACATTACTTAGGTGAATTTTATACAGCCTTTGCTAAACGTAATAAACAATGGCCGTAAAAGTAGATTCGTCCTCTAACAGAGTGGTATAAACATACAAACATACTTGGAGCCCAATTTAGTGAAATATTTTCCTTCAAGATTCTATGTCACTCACGAATGTCAAAAGTTTATCTGAACATGAATCACAGAGATGATTAGAATTTATAAGAAGAGAACGAAAAGTAGAAACCCAACTTCAAATGACAAAACAACCATTCAGTAAAACCCCAGAACATGAGAACACTGTTTAAGCATGTTGGTTCAAGTGCTGTCACTAGATTGTACCTCCCAAAAAAGTTTAACACTTCGACTTCCTTCACTGTAACCGCCAGTATACTGTGTATTTGTCCTCAGGTCATCAACATCAATGTCATGATCCCCACCTGAAAGTAACTGCAAATGAATCAAATGCATTAGGACAGAAATGGATGTCCAGAAATTTAGCAATTTTTAGACTCTCACTAGTCACTATATACTCGGCCATCTTAACTTTCAGAACTTTGTACCGTGCCATCAAGTGTGCACCAGTGAGAGGTTGTAATTGACAAAGTACAAGATTCAAATTATTTGGACGGAAAGCTTGTCCAGAACACCAGTATTTTATATGAAATATGTTCCGAAGCCTCAAAGAGCCTTTACCATAAGGTTTGGTTTTCCATCTATGGCTCACATTCCAAATTGAAAATACCAATCCATACCTCCATTAAATTTTTTTTTTTTTTTTTTAAAGGGACTTCATAATCACAGGTTTATGGTCAAATTGCTAAAAAATACAGTAAATATCAGATATCTACACATGCAAATACATTAAAGATTGCAAAACCTTGAAATAGTTCTCTTTAGTGGCATCTCTCACAAGTTTTTAAATTACATAGAACTTTAGAAGGAAAACATAGAGCCCAGAGGCAAAAAAAAAAAAAAAAAATCAAAGGAATATACCTGATTAAACTCACTAGCATTAAATAATTTCAACCAAGAAGGGGATATTAGATCTGTCAAGCCTCGATAAAATGCATTTGAGAAAGGAAGTATCTGCAATAAGAGCTAGTAACAAGTAAGAACCCAAGCATAAAGAGTCATAAAAACTGCTGAAATGCTTGAACACCTGTCTGTTAAGCTTATAATCTGCCATTGCATGAATGTATTGCAATTTGTTCTCATTTGTCACACATATATCCTTGCCCCCAGGTTTCAGTTCAATTACATGTCGTTTTCCAAGTTATTCTTGCGTAACAGTGAAATCCAAACAAAGATCTTCAACATCTCCATCATAATGCTGCATGTCCAATTCATATCTGTCATCAGTACATATCAAGCAAACTGGGAAAAAAAAGTACCTTTCCAAAATGCACAGTTAGACTCTTTACAAGCATAAGTTATTTAAATTATTCATACACAGCCGCATTGGGGACAAAAAATTACTATTTCAAAAATGAACTTGCAACTTCATTCATAACAGAATACACTGCTTAGAAAAGATATATGCAGTTTAATATAGGAAACAAGACAAAATCCTTAAAAGATAAAAGAAAGGGGATGAAAAGAAAATCCAGCACAATACATGCTAAATTCAAGGGCCACGTTCGCGTAAGAGATCTCATGATAGCACACTGTCACCTGGTTTGCACAGGAGATGAGCCCAAAGTGATATACATATTAATTTTTGCGGAATTAGTATTATGTGCATCACAAAATCATTTAGCTCTCCACGTCTGAGGCATCCACCAATCAATACTAATAACCAACATTTCCTCACGACCTAGCCAGTGAAGCAGCCTCCCCATTAAACTCGTACTTTCAGATCGCTTGCCCTTATGCAAGTTCAATGTAACTAATCCTCACTTCTTCCACTATCATGTTGAAAAAAAATAAAACTAAGCTTCCTTCATACATGAAAAATTTTTAATCGTCTCCCCACTAACCCGAATCCTTGTACATCATTATACCCATCATTGAATGTGTGTATAAATTATAATGCTACACGAACCTTGAATTTGAAGAAAAATTAGACCTATTTGGAATCCTCCTAAAATCCATGCTGCTGTATCGAGTGAAACTCCTATTGTAAGAATTATGCTTATGACCTAATGCATATATATATTGTTCTCTTCAATGGTTAATGAGGTCCACATTGATGTTCTTTGATGCTGAAATGAAAAAGGTTTTAAGAGAGACCAAGAGTGTTCGCTGAATTGACAGGCGCAGTGGAGCACTTGAAGAGATAGAAGAATGACACATCACAAGACAGAAAGTTTGTATAGTGACACTCAATGATTTGATAGAGTATTCACCTTAATATACATGAGATTCTTGTAGAGCTCTGGGTCAAGGCTGGATAGTTCATCCAGAAAGCAATAGCGCCCCAATAATTTTTGCACAAATGCATGTGAAAAATAAAAGTCAAGTAAAATTCCTTCATACAGAGCTTTACCAATTATTCTCCCCAGAAATTCAATCATCTGGGATACATTATCCAAAAATCTTGCAGCCATATTTGGTGTTAGAAGCCCCTCAGAAGTTGAGGTCTGGGAGAAAAAACCATACCTGAAGAAACGAGAATTTATTACAGAGGGCAAATTATGGAAGTTCTTTTTTTTTAACAAGTAAAAAGAAATAATCAAGAAAACATCGTACTCTGGAGAAAATGCTACTTTTGAGAAGTCAGTCAAGAACTCCTTGGAGAGTCCACCATAGTCAAGACCAGCTTCTGGAAGGCCAGATTCACTGACAAATGAAACATGGATGGTAGACTTCAGCCTTGAACCAAGTGAATTCAGTTGTTGCAATCCATCTTCAAAAATATGACCCCGACGAATTACTATCTCAATTGACCAAGATCCAGGTCCAGTGCTTTCACCAGCCAATCTTCTCGACACCTTGTCCATGCTTATTAATTCTCTGAACATCTTTACCCTACCAAATTGAGGAAGGATTATCTCTGATTATCATTTGGGAACTTAAAATAACTAATTTATGTAAATATAATTAGCAAAGCTAAACAATCAAAGAAATCCTGCAGGAAGTCCAAGAATGTGGAATATTAATACCCAACATGGAGTTCAAAGTAATCCAAAAGTGACTGTAGGTAAAAGGAGGATTTCATCTGTTGCTATAATAATTCCAGTATCCACTATCAAAAGATTGTACCTAGTACACAGCTCAGTGTTGGAGATGCATAGAACTCCAGAGGCTGCAGGAGATACTGCAGCTGCATTAATTTGTACCCATTGAGAGTACTGTGACTGTTAACTTCCCATAGGATTGAAACAAATATAGAATCTATACATTTATTATGTCAAATGTGTACTATGTAGTAAATTGATTTACTAAAGAATAATTAACAAATTCAAAATAGCACATATTAAGCTGAACTATATATATTAAATACTGGGTGGAAAGGAGTCTCTCTCTCTCTGTGTGCCGGGGGGGGGGGGGGGGGGTCCGGAGTCCATGGACCCCAGCCACTTTACCCAGTCCATTCGAAAAAAGTACAGATGTGCATGTTGCTCGTCCCATTATTCAAAGGGATCTTTCACAATAAACAGTCATCCACATACACTTTTACTTCATATATATTTTCAAGCAAACAGAGGAAGCACAAAATTAATACATGAAAATCAGCAACTCAAATTGGCACTATCTACACAAGGTGGCAGCTTTAGCAGTTCCTAATTATAGAAAAGAATAAAGCACCAAAAAGTTCTATAAAGTTCACTGTCAAGTCAATCATCCCCACCACCAACAACAACTATCTCTCACTCTCTTTAATAGGTTCAACTTTTAAAATAGATACTTTACTTTTATCTTAGAAAGCGTAAGAAATAAAAGATAGTGTGATTATCTAATAGATTGTATAATTATGATCTTATGGGTTGGGCCTACCTTTCTTCGAAGGGAAATACATGTGGCATGGTAGTAATGATGGAACCCATGCTCGAAGAGTGGAACCCATGCTCGAAGAGGGTGCTCCATCTGCAGCTGAGAAAACTTCATGAGTCCTGGCAGCAACGGCAATTGGCATCCTATTACTTTTACCGGGAGCTAGCCACAAAGAAGGATGGCAAAATCGGCGCCTACAATCCCTTTCATATAACAAATGCAGGCATCGAACTGCAGAATCAACAAGAGCTCTATATAGGGAGTTAAGACCCCGGGATAAGGAATTATATACAAAAGTGTTCAGCATAGATGCAATTTTCTGCTGCTGCTCCAACGAAAATGGAACCTACAAATCAGTTATGCCAGTAAAGTTATTACCACAGACAGCAGAATTTAATAAGCAATAACAACTAGTTAAAGAAACTAATAAAACCTCCTTATCATAAAACTCTAGGTCCTCAAGAATTAACAGCAGATGTGAGTAACCGGAACAGAAGAGGTAGAGCAGATAAGTTATATCTTTTGATATGCCTTCAGGACCCTGCCTAAGTGGCTCAATGTCCCACTGATCAGAAGGAAGTTCCTCAATTTGGCTAGTGCTAGGTTCGCCATCTAAATCCACAAGATCATCCTCCATTTGTGACTTTCCAGTGATCTTTTGCAACACGTTGGCCCACTTATTGGTAGTGTCTTTATTAACTCTCTTTTTCCTTCTCTCAGAAACACCATCAATTTTTTCAACAGCTGTTCTGGAATTGGCAATATGATCTCTGACATGAAAGAGAGATTTCTCTAGTTCTTCCCACAGACTGAAAAGAAATCCAGGGGAAAACGACAGCATGTTGAGAACTGGCAATGATTTGACCACGGGATTCAAATTTGAAAATAGTCGAAGCATACAGGAATAATAATGAGCAATGTCAAGTAACCCGTATTTCCTGGGATAATCAGGATTGCCTGAGGAGAGAGCATGAGTTCCACACACAGAAGCATCTTTTTCAAAGGCAATGAGTTTCTTAAGATGCCACTGCTGACAAACAGGCCGAAAAATGTCTATATATGACAGCTTTGGGAACCCCGAAGTCGTTACATCCATGATCAAAGATGATTCGGCAGAAGGATCATTACTAACTAGGATTTCATCACCTTTCCTGGCCTTCTGTCCAAGGTTTTCAAGTGAAGCCAATAGGTTATCTGCGAGTAACATAACCACATGTAGATAGGATGAATAGTCTAAGCCTTCAGTGAATTTTCCAAAATTTAATTCTTTCATATCACTCCTTGTTGCAAGGTACACAGCGTTAGCAAGAACCCAGCCAACAGATGGCATCTTTACAGGCGTTTTCTCTAACTGATCCATTTCAAAAATTTCCTTCAAAATCCTCTCCTTTGAGATCTGTTATTACCCGCCAAGGTTTGATCAGCCTCATAGTGCCTAAATCAAGAAAAGGTAAAAGTTTCTAAAAATAGATATTTCATATTTTTCACCCAACTTTTGTAATGAATGACATAGTTAGAATAATAATGAAGAAAAAGTAGGACATTTGAGAAAATATGTTGAATCAACAAACAACCCTTTAAGTCAAAAAATAAAAATAAATTATTTTCAGTAGCTGATGATGAAGGTAGCTTTCTCTGTTTAGCCAATTCTTACCACTATTGTCCTGAGGCATGGTGATAACACAGACTTGTGTCTTAAAGCAGGTACAAGTAATGCAGGTAACCGTTGAGGAAACCAAGGTATCGTGAGTAATGAGACACAATACTGCTCGACAGATGACACCATCATGTCATTATCACTTACGTCAATGTCCATTACGTGGAATGGTCGCAATGATAAAGTTATTGCACTAGCAACTATCAAGAATCTATCATCTGAGTGACAAGACATTAATTCTTGAGAAGAATGAAGGGCTTCCAATTTCGAAATGAATTTCCTAATGCAGTTATACAAGCCACTTTTTTTACTCCCAATGAACTGCACCAGAGTTTTCACAGCCAAATTTGCATCCTTGCGGTCATCATAAGGAATGCAATTCCAACCTTTTGAATCAGTTAAGAGAACTGATAAGCGCATAGCTGTTGATGTGAGGACAACATCTTGAACTTTTTGACTGGAGTGATTAAACAAAGATAAAACAAACAAACAAACCGAAATCAGCTTCTTTGATTGATGAATCCATAATGTTCTCTCTTCCATGCTACCAGTTGCCATTGAGCAAAAGTTCTGACGTACATCTGCAAGTCAAGTGTAGTCATACATTAGAACTACTACTTACTTCAATACAAAAGCAAGAAACGCGAACCATCTAAAACCCTTACAGGAATGAATCTCAAATAGGAAGTGACAGATACTCTCTATATACCTAATTATTTCCTATTGAGCTAGCAACCTCTAAGCAACTGATCCACTGGTACTAGGTTCTTACTGTATCAAATATAGCCTCGAGGAAACCAATTGATTAAACTTATGTACTTCTCAACACCACATCCTAAAATTAGCCTGAATTACCAACATTTTTCAATTCATTATACATCTCTAACTTTTAACAAAAGCAACCAACCAAAGTGCAAGATTAAATGAAAACTATAAGAGGACGGAAATTGATTTTTTAATTCAAATGTGAAGCTATGGGAAATGACTGAGGAATAATTAAATCCTATGAAACCGAGATCAGTGAGATCTCTGTTGCTCCATTTTCAATGAAAACAGTCAAAACAATCTAACAACCCTCAGCTAAAAATATAGTAAAAATCAAAATCTAGGGCTCACCATTTGACGTTATGTCCTCCAGAACGACTCTGAAGCAAGTAAGCATACAATCCCTATTCCTAGCTCCAATTTTCTCACACCGAACAGATAAGTAGTTTATAAAAAACAGAAATGGTCGCAAAATTTCCCTCGATATCTGTAAGCCAGTAAGAGCACCAGACTGATTACTCATCATGTTTTCCCACTCCTCTTGCAGACGCAATGCCACCGATTTCGCAGCATAATGCCGCCTCCAGACCCTCTGATTCCATGGCAAGACATTCAAAATTCAAACAACAACAATGAATTAGGACTCTAATCGACAACATTCGCTTTATACCTGAATGAGCAATACGGCGGCGTTTGCTCGCCTGGTGTAATTCCGGAGTTCCCTTTCCTGATTCACCTTCTCCAGAAGGGCAACCCTCGTAATTTCCTTGGCGCTGGCACCACGCAGCGATACCTAACGAATAATTCAACAGTGCAATCCACCGAGCAATTAACCATAAATTATTGCGGAAAATCACAGCAAAAATTCAAGTCTAGAAAAATGTGAGGGGAGAAAGGAACCTGGTGTCTGCGAGAATCGTTCATGATTCTCCGCGATTACAACGGAAAGGTGCAGCAGAGTATTATGATAGTCCTCTAAAATCTTGATGGATTCAGCGATCGAGAATCTACTTGATGAATTTCTTCTCAAGAACAAGTGTTGTTTTATCTTTTTCCTTCGGCTTAGCTTCACAATTGATCGAATCGAAATCCAGTACGTTGAAAATCTGGTGTAGAATAAAACTCTTAAAAAAATAAATCGATCGATTTCGAGTTCAATTAAAAAATTATCTACACACTAATAATAATAATAGAGTTATTGACGAAAGGGGTGACACTATTAGCAAAATTTAAAAATAAATGTTATGATAAAAAATTAGGAATATTAAGTGGTGAGTAAAACTATTAGAGAGATGTTATGATAAAAATTTAGGAATATTAAGTGGTGAGTAAAACTATTTGAGAGTGATTATTATATTTATTTATTTTTAATTATTTTATCACAAAGACTTGTGTGAGACATTCTCACGTGAGATAATTATTTTATCACAAAGACTTGTGTGAGACCTTCTCAGATGAGAGTGAAAATGACGTGAGACGATCAGAAAGTGATGACATTTGTGAAGGAAAGTAATAATAAATCCATTAAAGTGACAATGCTCTTTTATAACAGTTTATAGTGTAAATAAAATGTGATAATATTTTATAGCGAAAGTGATTACGATTTATAGCAGAAGTGATAACTATTTTAAAAAGTAAAAATATCTCACGTAGCACGATCTCACGCAATAACTACCTTTAACATAAGCGATTAGAATTAAATAAAAATTAAATTTAACAATTTAGATTATTCATATGGGCATCAATGCACTATACTTGAACTCTCGCAAATTTATACTTACACTTATTAAATTATAAAAGAGTGTCTTTATATATTTAGATTGATACGAAATATCAATTAAAATAATATGTATTTAATTTGAAAGTATAATGATTTTTGTTTTATTTAAAAAAAAAAGTATAACTTGAAATATGAAAATTTTTATTACAATTTTTAAAATGAGGAAAAATAATTAAAAACAAAAAGTTAGATGGTAATTTAAAACTATTAAATTTAAATCTTATATTCAAACATTAATAAAATTGAGATTTAAGCTAAAAATTTAAATCATATTCCCTTGTCCCATTAAAAGAGTTTTTTTTTTTCTTTTAATTTTAATCGTCTCACTCAAAAGATTCCCTTTTATTTTTTACACACATGAGACCCACAACTCCTTTAATATAATTTAAATATATGATCACACCTCACTAATACAACTATCACCACATGTTAAATAAAAAACTGTGTAAAAAATAAGCCTTGCCACGACGAAGGGAGTATCTTACTTTGAACTAAAAAATAAGTGATATAAATACAACCAAATCAAATTAAATTAATTAAATCAATTAATAAGATCATAGGTAATCTTCTTTTATAACTCCAACTTTAATTAAATGGGATATTCTCATCAATGAATGGTGGGTGTAATTTTTGCTATAATTATATAGAATCATTGCTAATGGATGGTGGGTCATGTGGTCAACAAGTCTGGTGTCATTGACAGAACTTCGTGCAAAGCTCTAACTTTAAATGGATCTTCATTAATAGATACTCCCCCTCCATATGAGAAGTGTCATTTTGGTCCGTCTTAATACAAAATATTCATTTTCTTTTTTGATTGATGTGATACAACATAATATTATTATATTCAACCACTTACACATGGGCCCACACTCAACATTAATATAACTATCCATTACACATTAACATATTATTTCTCTCACCCCATTATACTTCAAAATATTACATTCCTTAATCTCCGTGCCCAAAAACAAACGGTCACTTATTGAGAGGACGGAGGGAGTAGAAGATATGATTTTAATTTCTGATTAATCGATCTTTAAAGTAAATAAATGGGAGGATTACTATTAGGTACAAAAAAAACTCTAAATTACTATGATATATGAACATACAAAGAAATTACTACTAACTACAAAAGTATCTAGTAATATTCCAATATTGCCCCTACAATGTGATGCACATAAATATTGTGTGCAGCAAAATTTCATGTGCAGCAAAAAAAGTATGTGCAGTAAAAAAAAAGTGTGCAGCAAAAAAATGTGGTGGTCCTGCAGCGACGGTCCGGCGACTTTTTTTTTTCCGACCGCCAACTTTCTGGCGATCAGTTTTTTTTTCTCCGGCCGCCGGAGCTCCACCGGCGGCGGAGGTCCGACAGGTGGTCCGGTGGTGGGAGGGGGTTGGGGGTTATGGTTTAAAGATAAATGGGTTTAGGGATATATTTGATATTTTCCTTTAATATTTTGTATTAAATAAATATTATTTTAAATTAATGTATCTAGTAATAATTAGGGGTAGAAAGTGTGAGCTATTAGTAATTATTTCTAAATGAATAAGTGTTAGTCTTTTGTAAAAAGGATTTTGGTATATAAAATTAGAAGGATATACGCCGTAATCTAATTAAAACAAGGGTTTGTAAATAAATAAATAGATTATACTATTATAAAATTTGTCATTTTCCAATTCTGACCTATAATTTAACATATGAAATAGAATTAGGGAATACCTAAAAGGAGTAAAATTATCGTGTGTAAATAGCATCGCTCAGAAAATTCGAAATTTCATTTCGTTGAGTACATTTTATTATTATTATTTATTAATTTCTAGCAATGGA
This sequence comes from Pogostemon cablin, assembly GCA_023678885.1. Classification (NCBI taxonomy): domain Eukaryota; kingdom Viridiplantae; phylum Streptophyta; class Magnoliopsida; order Lamiales; family Lamiaceae; genus Pogostemon; species Pogostemon cablin. The sequence goes on from CM042989.1 coordinate 2,180,398, forward strand.
ATTAGAGAAGTCATGTGTGTCTAAAAACCTAGCTAGCAATAAGGTGGCAAAATAATAATAATCGCAATAGAAACCCAATCATTGAAATTAATTGCCACATTAAATTAAGGTCAAATTTTGAATGGACCACGTAAGTTTCCATATAAGCAATAAAAAACCCAATTAACTAAAGCAAGAGAGAAGAAAAAATGTGGTTATAAATAAGTTTCCATATTATTTTGCATGAAATAAAAGAACACTTCAAAATACATTAACTCTGTAATTCTTTTCTCTTCTCACACTCCATTAATATCTTTGATATATATATCATTAATATTAATATTATTATCTCACCACCACCATCCAAGTGAGTGGGAGAGAGGGGTGGACATCGATGTTTTCGGCGTCGTCGCGGTGGTTGTTTGCGGCGGCTGGGGTGGTGGTTCTACTGTGTCCTAAGGGGTCCCACTATTCTTCGTTTTATTCATTACATGAATTAAACAAAACCGGATTCAATGAAAAAAAGTAACGTCTATATTGATATGACTGAATGGAATAACAGTGGAATAGAATGAACACATGAATGAAATGATAATAGGAATGGAATGATTAAAATTTATTTTTATCATGATTGGTATGGTTTAGGAATAGCTCAAGTAATAGAATTTGTATTATTTAATTAGTTTCAATCTTATTAATAGTGTTTTTATAATATTACATTTAAATTTTTTGTGAAGATTTTATATATTTTAATAATTATACAAAAATATTAAATTAAAAATAAAATGAAATATTAATATTTTTTATATATAAATAAAATTTAAAATATAAATAAAAAAATGTATATATATTAAAAAATATTAGACTATGTATAAAAAATTATATTTATATTTATATTACATGTATATATTCAATTTAATTAATAATATAGTACATTATATATATATAATTTACTAAATTTTAAATATTAAAATAATTATATACGTCTATATTAAATTTTTTAAGAATTTAATTTAATTATATATTTTTTACCGAGTTGAATATATAAAAATATTTTATTTTTTTATTTAAACTTTAAATTATTTAATATTTTATTTTTTTACTAAATAATTTAGTACAAATATTTTTAATAAATATTACATGTTAAGTAGAAAAATAATAACATATTTATAATTTTTATAATTATATAAATAGATGCTGTATAAATTAAAAAAATATTATATATATATATATATATATATATATATATATATATATATATATATATATATATATATATATATATATATATATATATATATATATATATATGGGATGAGAGGAGCAGGGAATGGAGTGAGCATTCTTATGGGGTGGGAGGAATGCACATTCTCATATATAAGGGAATACAATGTGTATTCATACTCATTAAAATATATCAATCACTGGAATGGAAATGAGATTATGAATTACGATTCCATTCTCATCCCATTCTATTATACCAATCATGTCATAAGTTTTTTTTTTCCCTCACTTTTCTTATGTCATATGTAACCATAATATGTTAGACGGGAAATCTTGAATGAGACCGTGCTATTGTGAAATTATTTTATAATTTTAAAATTAGTGATCACTTTTTTTAAATATTATTTATCTTTTATTTATATTATAATTTTTTTATAAAATAGTTTATTGCAGTTATGAACCATTATAAAAATTTTCATGATTAAGATTAAATTTTTAGTGTATATTTTAATTTTGAGTTTCATTTTAGAACTATTTAATTTAAAATGTTCAATTCTTTTTCTTTTTTTTTCTATCATAATTTTTTAATTTTTAGGAATGCATTGTATATTGTACAAGCGATATGAAATACTATCAATTAAGATAAGTATATATTCAATTACATGATTTGATTGGAAGGTAACAATAATTTTTAATTTAGAATCTATATAAGTCAAAGATTTACAGCATGCATGCATTTGTGTCTTTTTTGCATTTTCAATTCCTTGGAACATTAATGGAACTTAAATTTTTATAGAAATTCTAAAGGGTTCCTCCGACGTCAATATTTTCAAATTATGGGCATTTTAATGTATACCTAAAATGGAAATTAATTACTCCATCTGTTCCATAGAAGTTGACACACTTTTCTTTTTTGGTTTGTCCCACTAAAGTTGACACATTTCCTTTTTAATACATGGGACCCACACCAAAACAATTAATTTATTCTCATGGAGCCCACATACTACCTCTAATACAACTACCCACTACACATTAAATATTATTTTTCTCACCTCACTTTACTTCACTTTATTATACTCCTTAATCTCCATGCTAAAAAAAAATTGTTAACTTCTATGGGACGGAGGCAGTAATAGATATATACACGTGTCACTTTTTATAAGACACTGGGTATCTCTTCCTCCTACGTCAATATTTTAAAATTATGGGCATTTTAATGTATAACTAAAATAAAATGGAAATTAATTAATATATATATACACGTCATTTTTTAGAAGACACTGGGTATCTCTTCGCTTTTGCCAAGATAATCGTTTTTCTTTTTTTTTCTTTTCTTTGTTTCATTAGGAATTTGAGAAAAGGACTCATCCAATTTTATTTCCCTTTCTTTCACTAACATTGAAAAGTTTTATTTTAAAAAATATTTTGTTATTTTTTGAATAAATAAATAATAAAATATGGTAAATTATTACAAGATAAAATTCTTTCAATTAAAAAAAAACACATTCACATGTTCTATTTTTATCTAAACTCAATATCTCTCTTTACACTTTATTTATAAAAAATATCACTACTAATATATTTTATTATGTTACAAAAATTACCACTAACATATTTTTGAGTCACTTTATTGTAAGACAGGTTATTTGTGAGGTAGTGTGATACGATCATCACTAAAGTATGTTTATTGTAAATTATTTATAATTAAAGTATCTTAATAATAAGACAAAAGTTTCTGTGCGCACGGGGACATGGGGCAAAAGACAGTGTCCTCATGTGAACACAATCCTCCCCCTCCATATTCTATTTTAAACCTATGTATTGCTAGGGGATTTAAATTGCAAAGGGGCACAGAAATTGCTAAGACGCACGGTGTCCCCGAGATCACAAGAGCCTCACTCTAATAATAAAGAGTGTATATTGGGTGCACCCATATGTGTATACCTTTTTATTTTATTTTGTATACATATTATTCTATTTTGTATACGTGTTTTGTAATAATTGTATACTTTTTTCACATTAATTTTAATTGTATACTTTTTTCACATTAATTTTTCATTAAACAAATTAACATTCATATGTGTATAACATTTTATTGAATATTATATACAAATTTTCATTAAAAAAATTAACAATTAAATTGTATACATTTTTACTCTTAATTGTATATGTTTTTGTTTATATTTGTATGTGGGTGCACCCTATCTTTAGGTGCACCCGGGTGCACACTATAAATGACCAATAATAAATCATATTATGACACGTTAAAATCATACTTTAATGTATAATCAAGCATATTTTAAAAACATAATTTAACAACCATTAAATATACTTCATTTATATAATAAATGAACTTTAATGATGTGTCAATCCATTTTACATCCGTCTCACATACTTTATTTATATAATAAACAAACTTTAATGATGTGTCAATCCATTTTACATCCGTCTCACAAGAGAATTTGTTACTATTTTTTAATTTATATGCGAAAGGAAATGTGAGGTGCAAAAAGAAATATAAAAGCTTTTTGAAAACATATAAAAATATCAATTGTTTTAATAAAAATATTAATATTAAATCTTTTAAACATCATCAGTTCAAAAGTGAAAGATTTAAAAACGAAACAAGTGATGAAAGAAGAAGATACAGTAAACTTGAGAAGGTGGAAGCGGATCTTGCAGAAGCCCGATCCGCCATTAGAGAAGCCCGAACTACCAACCAAACTCATCGAGATCCTGACTATGTACCAAACGGGCCAATGTGTTGGAATCCCAAAGTATTTCACAGGTAATCAATTTGCCATTCTTCACAAATCCAATTTATTAGAGTATCTGATTACGATTATGTACCTGAATTTGCAGAAGCTACATGGAAATGGAGAAGAGATTGAAGGTGTTCATCTACGAAGAAGGCGAACCTCCGGTTTTCCATTACGGGCCCTGCAAACATGCATACGCCATTGAAGGAATCTTCATCTCAAACATGGAACTCAGTCGCTTTCGGACCTCCGACCCGACCCAGGCCCATCTCTTCTTCCTTCCCTTCAGCATAACCATGATCACTCAAGTAATCTACGTTCCCGAATCCCATGATTGGAATCTCATGAAGAACACTGCCCTAGATTACCTAAACGTCGTCGCTCAGAACCACCCCCACTGGAATCGAAGCCACGGAGCTGATCATTTCATGCTCGCTTGCCACGATTGGGTAACGAATTCTATCCCACCATTGTTTCAATCGACTGATTGTGTCAATTTCACAAACGATTGATGATTGATTCCACAGGGGCCCGAAATCTCGTTCGCAATCCCTAATTTACACAACAATTCGATTCGGGCTTTATGCAATGCCAACACCTCCGAGAGATTCGATCCCTCCCGCGACGTCTCCATTCCCGAGATCCACCTCCCACTCGGCTCCACGAGTGGGTTAATCGGCGGTCCGCCGCCGTCGAAGCGGCCGGTACTGGTATTCTACGCCGGAGGAGTCCACGGCCCGATCCGGCCGATCCTCCTCCACCACTGGGAGAACAGTTCCGATCCGGATGTTCAGATCCACCGGTACCTCCCCAAAAACGTGGACTATTACGGGATGATGCGGCGGAGCCGGTACTGCATATGCCCGAGCGGGTACGAGGTGGCGAGCCCGAGGATGGTGGAGGGGCTGTACATGGGGTGCGTGCCGGTGCTGATCAAGGACAATTACGTAATTCCGTTCAGCGATGTGCTGAATTGGGAGACGTTCGCGGTGATTGTTCCGGTGAAGGAGATCCCCAATTTGAAGAAAATATTGATGGGGATTAAATTTAGGGATTATGTGAAAATGCAGCGGCGGGGGATTCAGATGCGCCGCCACTTCGAGGTGAATTCGCCGCCGAAGAGATACGATGTGTTTCATATGATTCTGCATTCCATTTGGCTGAGGAGGCTTAATGTTCGCCTCCATGAACATGAACATGAACATGAACATGAACAGCATCACTGAAATGCTTTCATTCATTATGCTTCATTATTATTACTGTATTGTTATTTTCTTTAATTATGTTATCTTGAATGGAGTGTAATTTTTGTGATTAACACAAGTTAATCAACCCAGATTTATTTTTTTATTTTTCCACTCCATCTCTATTTAGTCGAATTATATATGTATAGTCAGATTTAAATACTCCCTCCATATTCAAAGTTAATTATATGGTGATTTAGTTTTGTATGTCTAATTAGTTTTATCATTGCTTGGGATTGGGGGTGGGAAAATACGGCATACCGAAAATATCGATACCGTACCGAAATTTTCGGTATGTTATTTTGCATACCGATGTTGATACCGAAATTTCGGTATGAAAAAATGCATACCGTTGTCAAACCGAAATAAATACCGTGTCGATTTTTTCGGTATATACCGTTTATACCGAAATGCCGAAAATTATTACACGTTGAAAGTTCAATATTATCTGCATACCAAAATTCATACAGAAAAATAAACCATAAAATCTATAATTTTTTTTCAAAATAAATAATTCATACACATGAATACATTGATTTCTCTTAAATTTGAATATTCCCTTCAACTGGACATTTACGTCCATAAAACAATTGGACAAAATAATCAAAATAATTTTTTCTTTCAAGATCTACTTAAAATTCTGATTTCTGATCAGCAACACAAATCCATCAATACATGTTTCTTATTTGCTTTAAATTAAATAATAATACTCCAATTAATTGCATAAAATTGAAAACAAATTCACAAACCTGCCGATGGCGGTCGCTACTGTTATGACACCAATCCCTCTCCCACACCGCCACTACCGCCGCATCCCTTCGTCGCCTCAGGCTTCGACGGAACTTTCCCATTGGAATTACTCCCAAAAGTTCTTCTTTTTCTTCAATTTCAACGAAAACGGAAACACCATCTTCAAAACACAATCCTCGATCCACAAACTCTCGATTCTCATCACACGCGGACTCCTCTCGTTTTTCTTCACCGCCGCCGCCCTCCACTGCAGATTCACGCTGTTCGACGATGGCATTTGGGAGGATTCGATCTCTGCTCCACTAGATCTTTCATCGACGCCCGATTCTCATCATACCTCTTTTTTCTTCGTTGTCGCTGCTCTCCGCTGCAGATATTTCATTGATGATGCGATTTGTGTATGACTGTATGAGTGTACTGTAAATGATGCTCCCAATCGGTAATGAAGAGGCGGCCCAAGAGATTTGGAATATTAATAATGTTAAATGGGCTAGGCATAACTAGTAATAAGTTTGGGCTTAAGTTTGGGCTTAGTAATATATATTGGTAAAAGACAAATAGGGATCCATAAATAAAAATCCAAAATAAAAACAATATATTTTTTTTTCGGTATACCGAAATACCGAAATTTTAACTCGGTAAATACCGATACCGAACCGATTTTTTCGGTACGGCGATTATACCATATCGAAAATTTCGATATACTTAAATTTTGATATTTTTCGATTCGACGAGCTCGGCATACCGAGTTCGGTTTTTTTCCCACCCCTACTTGGGATCACCTATATCATCTCCTATTTCATTTATTGGGATCACTCCACTTCCCTATATCATCTCCTATTTCAGGGTATAATATTTATATGAAAAATAAATTATGAAATAGGGAGTGAAACTCTAGGTGTGAAATAGGTAATCTGATTGTTTATCAAGTGTCTAATTTTATACCTTAATGGGAGAAAAGAAATCCTTAACATTTACTCCCTCCGTCCCAGAGCAAGGGTGTTTTTTTGCTATTTTGGTCGTCCCATCCAAAGGGTCACATTTCCTTTTTTATACATAGGGGACCCATACACCCTCTCTAATACAATTGAAACATGGAGCCCACACTCCCACTAACACAACTACCAACTACACATTAAATAATAATACTCCTTAATCCACGTGCCAAAAAGCAAAAACTATCCTTGCTATGGGACGGAGGGAGTATACGTTAACAAATCAACCCTTTTCTATTGAAGATCATTATAATTGACTGGCAGGATAGATTAATATAGGAGATGTAATATAAAAATATAACAAAACATTATTTAGAGATTTTTTTAATGAAACATTAATGGTATAATAAGAAATTCAATTTAATATAAACTCTCCTACTTGTTAAATTTATGGCTAAATATTGTGTGCACCCGGGTGCATATGAGGCCTCGTGTGCACCCACATACAAATATAAACAAAAACATATACAAATAAGAGTAAAAATATATACAAATTAAACTGTAAAAATTTTTAATAAACAATTGAGTGCAAAAAATATACAACTATTAAAATACATGTATACACTATTGAATAAAAAATTATACACATATGAATATTAGTTTTTTTTAATGAAAACTTAATGTGAAAAAAGTATACAATTATTATAAAATACATATACAAAAGAGAATAACATATATACAAAATAGAATAAAAAGTTATACGCATATGAGTGCAAGAATACACCCGGGTGCGCCTAATATACACTCTAAATTTATTAGTTTCTTAATTTTTCTTTTGATATTTTTGCTTATGCAAGTAATCATTAGGTGTGTGCTATTTGCAATGTTTCTTAGACTTAAAAAAATTCATTGAAAAAGTTTTCACAAATTTTATTTTAACACTGTCCCACAAATTTTTTTATCTTATTAAAAAATTAAAAAATGAAAAGGCAAAAACTCCTGTACACCCGACGTACGAATCATATTCCGTGGCCTTTAGAATTTTGGATTAAATTATATACTCTTTAGTATACATATGTGTACTCTTCATTTTCTAATGAAAATTATTGTGTGTATCTGTGCGCATGGACAACACTCATGCGTCTTTAGAATTTTGTATTAAATTTGAGATTATGGAACTATGAAGATCTTTGTTACATTTGAAGTTATCAAATCTGTGTAAACTTGAAGCCATGCAACAATTGAAGTTGATTTTATAAACATTACTTGATTAGTTTGATGAGTTTTTATTGTGCTACTTGGGTTTTTTAATGCTATTAATATAACTTGAAACCTTATTTTATAGTTTGATTCATGATTCTTGTGTGGTTGAGAGTGATTATTTATTTATATGTTAGGCATTTGTATTTATTTGAGGCGAATAAGATAAAGAGAAGTATCGACATCATAGGGATAAATGAGAATAGTGAAGACAACTAGGGTGGCCATTTTAAAATAGGTGGATATCTGTTTACCCGCGGATTATTCATTATCCGATGGATAATACCCGTACCCTACCCGATGATACATTTGAGGATAATAGGGTAGGGTATGGGTGAAGGAAATAAATATAGGGTAGGGTATGGATTTGGCGTACCCGTACTATACCCTACCCGTTTACACCCTTACGGGCAAAGGACGCTCTAGAAGGGATAAATCGATCCAGGTGGCAACAAATTCCAACCAACACGTGTCACCCAACCGAACACTGAATATCCCACTCAAGAAACCACCGAATCAGCTAAGGTGATCAATTCATTTATGATTTATATACATCTGAATTGAGATCCAAATTCCTCAATTTGAATCTTCGATTTAATTACATTTTTGTGGTGGGAATTTGGCCAATATCAGATATCAAGAAGCAAGAACCAGATTAGACACATGCAAGTATGAAGTCTAATCTATAGATGAAGAAACGAAACAAGAATACGAGAGTTTTTAAAGTGGTTCGGCTCATTAACGAGCCTACGTTCACTATGGATAGATAGAGTATCTTATTGCTTCATGATTGTGGAGTTGATTACCGTGGAGGTATGCTGAGTTATCAGCTTATATACATCACATAGCTAACTAACAATGGGACTAAGTTGATGAACGTTTAATCTATCAAACGGTTACTAAACTGAAACTTATCCCAATCTAACAGCTGGTGTATCAAGCTATAATGCAGGGCTAATAACTGCTTAAACCGGATCCATATAGCTATAAAGAAAAACCCCTCAAACTGCCTTGGTTCCATGCATGCACCTGGTGTCTTCCAAACTTGTGATGTACCTGCTGTATACAATTTCCTCATGCAGCTAGTACATTCATCTCTTGTTATCACCTTTTAAACACTTACCACACTTCTTACAACACCTAACTAACATTGCATTAAGGTTTACATCTCACAATTTTGTTGCCAATTCTTAGGAGAAATATGAAGAGAGCAAGGAAGAAGCGAGAAGGAAAATGGAAGAATTGAAGATGGAAGGGGAACGTGAACGCGGTGATCGGGCGGCGGCGGTGGAATTCTGGGAGATGAGGGGGTGGATCGCTCTGGGAAGATGTAGATCAAGTTTTAATCGTATTTGGAATAACTAACTTCGTTTTGGCGATTATTTATGTTATGTTTTTTTTTTTTTTTTTTTTTAATTTATTTTAAAGTTGTATTCTGTTTTATCTTATGTAAATAACAATGGTTGTCATTGAAACTTTCTAGAGAATAAATGATGACTTCAGTATTTTTATCCTTTAAATAATTAAGAGGAAAGAAAGAACACTTGCAACATAGTGCAAGATTAATTAGAGTAGTTTGTTCGAGGAGAGTAGGTGTCACCTATTTCCAGTGTTACAAATCTCTTTGCAATGAATATTTCTTAACTTGATGCATGGGTTTTGAATTTAACAACTCCTTTTAAATTTTATATTGAAGGATCAAATAGTTATTGGAGTTAGAGAATGCAACATTTGGGGGTTGAGAGTGAAATTCATATGAGTAAATAGTAATCGCACTTACTAATATTTAACGTTGGTTTTATTTGTAAACTTCTATGTTCCTACAGTATTATACAGGGAATACAATCTGATGCATCGAATGTCATCAGTGCTGATGAATTTGAGTACAAAGATAACCAAGAAAAAATCACAAGTATTATGCCAATAGCATTTTTCCGTTGGTACTGCCAATTTAGGAGAAGAAAAAATTGGATGGAGAATCTTTAACAACTGCAGCCCACTCTCTAAATTAATTCATCTAGAATTCTATGAGAAAACTAGCTTAATGATGAGCCATTGACTCATTTCTGATGATTCTCATTATCATGCAAATTTTGACAACTTTATTCTTAGCCATTTGTATCTGAATCTTTCAAGTTACAGCACTGGTTCTTAGATTTAGAACTCTTCTAAGTTTGATGAGCTTACCATCTGTATGGAAATTTAAATTATTGAAATCTAGATTAATTTTCATTTCCTGATTTGATACGCTTCTGGTGTTGTTTGCCTCTTTTACTATCCGTAAAATGTTAATGGTAGTGGAAATTTATGCTCTAAAATTAATTTTATCATAGCTATTTATATTTTATGGCATGCTGAAGATACCTCATTATCTAACTAATGTAATTTAATTTTTTATTTAGAAAAAAATGTAATATAGAATAAAACATATTAGTGACTTGCAAAGCACGTCTAAAAAATTTAGTAGATTTAAAATGGGAGTAATTATATTTGGAATATTTGCATAAAGTTTTTGTACTTCTTTAGTCTCATTATTATGTCACGTTGATTATATAAGAGGAACAATTTTATTGATTTAGTTTTATTCATGAGTTTGAGAGTACAGCGTAGGTTTATTATTATTAGTAAATAAAAGAAGTAAAGGATAAAGTTATTTTAAAATAAAATTTTTTGAGGATCCACTGTGTTTGATATTATTTTATATTTTTTAATTAACTAATACTACATTTTTGAAAAAGATTTGTGTGTGAGACTGTTTCATATAAGGCTTACGTGAGACGACCAGAAAGTATAATATAATTAAAAAGTGATAAAATTTTATAGCGAAAGTGATAACTATTTTAAAAAGTGAAAAATGGTCTCACGTGAGACGATCTCACGCAAGACCTACCCTATATTTTTATTAAAGATATTATTTTCTTAAAAATTCATTCCACATATTTTTACACGCTTTTCATTTCGTGGTGCTCTATGTTTTTTTACTCATTCCATAGGATAAAAATATACTCCCTCCGTCCCATAAAAAAATTCACAGTTATTGTAAATACGAAATTTAAGAAAAAGTTACTTTTTGAGATAGTTTGGTATTTTTAGATAATAAATAAATTATAAAGTAAGTTATGTGAGTTGTAAAGGGGTGTCAATTTTAAATTAAAATATGTTGTGAGATTCCCCACACCTAAACTTTGCCTGTCCTCAAGCAAATTAAAATCAAAGATGATAGAGAATAGAAAACCAAAGAACATCATCAATCAAGGCAAATGAAAATTCACACTTCAAGAGACAAGCAACCAATGAGCTTTCGGAACTGATATGAAACATGACTCTTCACTCAAAGTTTGCAACTTTCATGGCTTCAAATTGTTCAAAATTCCATGGCCTCACAAAGATTCGCTCAATAACACTCAAGTATATGATTTAGGTAGCAAGTTCACTCAAAAATTGAACAAGAAAAGTCATTACCATAGGCTTGCTCCCAAATCAAATCTCCACCTATTCTAGATAGATTATGTGCAATAATCAAAGGGTCTTTGATAGGGTTGTAATGGGGCTTAAGGAAAGGGTGAGGTAAAAAGAGAGACAAGAATGGCTATATGCATCACTTTACTGTTGGGTTTATCCGCCCAGGGAGCCGGGCTCACTCAATCCACTAGCATGATATTGTCCGCTTTGGGCCGCCCACTGGCCCGCACGGTTTTACCACTCTGGGCTTCACACCCAAAAGGCTTCATGCTAGGGAGAGTCCATCCCTTATTCTTAAACCCTCCGCCTTCCCCATGTTTAACCGATGTGGGACTTTGGTTGACACCCAACCAACATTTCCCCCTCAAACAAAGTCCCGCAACTAGACCATCCAGTTTGAGGTCCGAACATCCCACCAACCCCGGGCTGGGCCGGTTAAGTTTGGGGCCTGGCTTTGATACCACTTGTTGGGTTTATCCGCCCAGGGAGCCGGGCCCACTCAATCCACTAGCATGATATTGTCCGCTTTGGGCCGCCCACTGGCCCGCACGGTTTTACCACTCTGGGCATCACACCCAAAAGGCCTCACGCTAGGGAGAGTCCATCCCTCAATTATAAACCCTCCGCCTTCCCCATGTTTAACCGATGTGGGACTTTGGTTGACACCCAACCAACATTTCCCCCTCAAACAAAGTCCCGCAGCTAGACCATCCAGTTTGAGGTCCGAACATCCCACCAACCCCGGGCTGGGCCGGTTAAGTTTGGGGCCTGGCTTTGATACCACTTGTTGGGTTTATCCGCTAGACCATCCAGTTTGAGGTCCGAACATCCCACCAACCCCGGGCTGGGCCGGTTAAGTTTGGGGCATGGCTTTGATACCACTTGTTGGGTTTATCCGCCCAGGGAGCCGGGCCCACTCAATCCACTAGCATGATATTGTCCGCTTTGGGCCTGCCCACTTGCTCGCACGGTTTTACTACTCTGGGTATCACACCCAAAAGGCCTCATGCTAGGGAGAGTTCATCCCTTATTCTTAAACCCTCCGCCTTCCCCATGTTTAACCGATGTGGGACTTTGGTTGACACCCAACCAACATTTCCCCCTCAAACAAAGTCCCGCAGCTAGACCATCCAGTTTGAGGTCCGAACATCCCACCAACCCCGGGCTGGGCCGGTTAAGTCTGGGGTCTGACTCTGATACCACTTGTTCTTCAAAGCATGCTTCCCCTTTGGTAGTTTCACCAGATCAAATGTGTCATTTTCATGCAAGGACTTCATCTCATCTTGCATTCCTTCCAACCATTCATTCATGTGTTCTCCACGAACTGCTTCTCCATAGCATTCAGGCTCTCCCCCGTCGGTCAAGAGCACATACTGATCAGGAGGATACATCCTAGAAGGTACACGAGCTCTACTACTTCTTCTAGGTGGTTCTTGAACCTCCTGTTCTTGAACATCAGGTGGTTGCGGCTGATCGATATCCTCTCCATCATGCAAAGGATGATCGACATGCTCATCATTACCGAAATCAGGCTGATCCTGATTCTTCTCTTCAGCTTCTACTTGACCTTGACCGTGAGGAACAATTTCCGAGTCAATCAAGTCATCACCAGGTGTAGAAACTGAGCTATCCGTCTTCTCAATGTCTCTTATGGTTTGATCCTCAACAAACACAACATCCCGACTTCTGACAAGCTTCTTCTCCACGGGATCATAAAGTCTGTAACCAAACTCATCTTGGCCATAACCAAGAAACACACACTGTCGAGTCTTCATATCCAACTTAGACCTCTCATCTTTGGGAATATGCACAAATGCCTTACATCCAAAGACCCGTAAAAGATTATAGGAAATATCTTTTCCTGACCAGACTCTATCTGGAAGATCAAAGTCTAAAGGAACACACGGAGTAAGATTTAAAACATGTACCACAGTACTCAGAGCCTCACCCCAAAATGATGAAGACAATCCTGCTTCTGATAGCAGACATCTTACTCTCTCGACCAATGTTCTGTTCATCCTTTCTGCAAGACCATTCAACTGAGGAGTCTTTGGAGGAGTCTTTTGATGTCGGATACCTTGCTCTTTGCAATACTCATCAAAAGGACCAATATATTCCCCTCCATTATCCGATCTGATACATTTCAACTTCTTCCCAGTCTGTCTCTCAACTAAGGCATGAAACTGCTTGAATACATCGAGCACCTGATCTTTCGTCTTCAATGTGTAGATCCAGGTCTTTCTTGAGTGATCATCTATAAAAGTAACAAAATATAAAGCACCACCAAGAGTTCTTGTTTTCATAGGACCATAAACATCAGAATAAATTAAATCGAGTATACCTGATGCTCTGGTAGGAGTTGAGGTCTTGAAAGCAACTCGAGTTTGCTTTCCCGCCAAACAGTGAGAGCACTTCCTTAAAGATGCATTCTTCAAGTCTGGAATGAGATTTCTCTTCTCTAAAATCTTCAATCCCTTTTCACTGATATGACTGAGTCTGCTGTGCCACAACTCAACTATCCCCTCATTCTTAACTGCATTAATAGAGCCATCAAGTAGCTTTGCTTGCATCAAATACAATGAGGAGTGTTTTTGACCTCTAGCAACAACTAAAGAACCTCTTGTAAGCTTCCACTGACCATCGAAGAATACACTGCAGAAACCTTCATCATCAAGTCTCCCAACAGATATCAAGTTCAATCGAAGATCAGACACGTGCTTCACATTTCTCAAAACTAGTGTAGCACCATTACTAGTCCGCAAACATACATCTCCAACGCCAATGGCTTTAGCTAAGCCATCATCACCCATCCTAACATTACCATAGTCACCTAACGTGTAAGATGTGAACATCTCTCTACGAGATGTGGCATGTATGGATGCACCACTATCAATCACCCAACTGCTTTCACGGCATGCAAGATTGACAACTTCATAATCACGAAAGATAAGAAAATCACCTGTTGCAGCAGACACTCGATCATTATCTTTCGTTTCTTCATTCTTTCTTTCTTTCCCATTTTCTTTCTTGTCATCTTGCTTGGGTTTTCTGCAATACCTTGCTATGTGTCCTGGAGTTTTACAATTCCAACACTCAACCTTGCTATGTCTGTTGGATTTACTCCTGCCTTTTTGCTTGCCTGTTGGACCTCTACTATTACTTCTTCCCCTCTTCTCTGTAACCAAAACCTCTGATTGCTGTAAAGGGCCCTGTGATTTTCTTCTCATTTCCTCATTCAAAACGCTGCCCTTAACCAAATCCATTGTAATGGTACCATTGGGGGCTGAATTAGACAAAGATGTCCTGAATGTCTCCCATGAATTCGGCAATGTACCAAGAAGCCATAAGCCATGTACTTCATCCTCAAACTTGATATTCATTTCCGACAATTGATTAATGATGCCCTGAAATGAATTCAAGTGATCTGTCATAGGAGTGCTATCCTTGAATTTCAGATTCATCAACTGCTTGATTAGAAATAACTTGTTATTCCCAGTTTTTCTAGCATACAGTTCCTCCAACTTTTTCCACAATGTTCGTGCATGTGTTTCTCCACTAACATGGTTCAATACATTATCATCCACCCACTGCCTAATGTAACCACATACTTGACGATGCAATATATTCCATTGATCATCTGTTTTATCATCAGGCTTTTTAGTTTCAAATACAGGCAAATAATAATCTTTCACATAAAGAAGATCCTCCATCTTGCCTTTCCACACATGATAATTAGAACCATTGAGATTCACCATTCTATTAGTATTGGTTTCCATATTCACCACAAGGCACAGAGCAGCAACCCGCTCTGATACCACTTGTTGGGTTTATCCGCCCAGGGAGCCGGGCCCACTCAATCCACTAGCATGATATTGTCCGCTTTGGGCCGCCCACTGGCCCGCACTGTTTTACCACTCTGGGCTTCACACCCAAAAGGCCTCGTGCTAGGGAGAGTCCATCCCTTATTCTTAAACCCTCCGCCTTCCCCATGTTTAACCGATGTGGGACTTTGGTTGACACCCAACCAACATTTCCCCCTCAAATAAAGTCCCGCAGCTAGACCATCCAGTTTGAGGTCCGAACATCCCACCAACCCCGGGCTGGGCCGGTTAAGTTTGGGGCCTGGCTTTGATACCACTTGTTGGGTTTATCCGCTAGACCATCCAGTTTGAGGTCCGAACATCCCACCAACCCCGGGCTGGGCCGGTTAAGTTTGGAGCCTGGCTCTGATACCACTTGTTGGGTTTATCCGCCCAGGGAGCCGGGCTCACTCAATCCACTAGCATGATATTGTCCGCTTTGGGCCGCCCACTGGCCTGCACGGTTTTACCACTCTGGGCTTCACACCCAAAAGGCCTCATGCTAGGGAGAGTCCATCCCTTATTCTTAAACCCTCCGCCTTCCCCATGTTTAACCGATGTGGGACTTTGGTTGACACCCAACCAACATTTACAACATGTGATATTTTCAAATCAAAGCATACACTATTCCCAATTTTTTTTCTTCTCACAACATCACTTTTCTTGCACCCAAATCTCCCCACACCTGCTCTTTTTCAACATGTGGAACAGCAGGTGTGCACTAAAAATCAGTGTCTCTACTAGACTTCAGCATCTCAATACAAACACTTCCAGCAACTTTTTTTTATTTTTCAAGAATTTTTATTTTTCTTTCATTTTTCAAGAATTTTCTCTATTTTTTTTTTCAAGCTTCTTTTTCTAACAACCCCTTTTTTATGGCAAAGACTTGTGTGAGACCGTCTCACGTAAGGGCTTATGTGAAAGTGACGTGAGACGGTCAGAAAGTGATAATGTTTATGAAGGAAAGTGATAATGCTGTTTTATGAACAGTTTATAGTGTAAATAAAAAGTGATAACATTTTATAGCGAAAGTGATAACGATTTATAGCGAAAGTGATAACTATTTTAAAAAGTGAAAAATGATCTCACGTGAGACGGTCTCACGCAAGACCTACCCTTTTTTTATTTCTTTTCACATTTTTTTATCATCCAACATTCCTCCATTTTCTTTCTCTTTTTTTTTCTCCTCTCCTTCTCCAATTTTTTTTATCAAATCCTCCTTCATCCACAATCCAACCACAAAGTATTTCAATAAAATTCACATATTGCAAAGTGATGAAAGGTTCAAACGGAAGAGTTAAAGAAAGAAATGAGAATTTAAGGCTCATTTACGTGCTCATAATTTAAAGACAAAGGCTTAGGCTCAACGTGGCTTCCCTAGAGTTTTCATTATTAGGTGGGACAATATAAGCCAAGAGGTTTAAACCTAAGTACCCTTATCATTTTACCACACACAACCAATCACATGATCTTGAAATGCATTCAAAAGAGCAAGTTCTAGAATGAACAATTCAAATTCAATGCACTCAAGAAAGAAATTATGGAGCTTATAGATGATAGCTCGTTAAGGCTCAAAAGCTCACCAAAAATGGGTATAATTGCCATGAAATTCAAAAAAAAAAGAGCAATTACATATCACAAAAGTCTTGCAAAGAAAATCAAATTTTAACAGCTCCTAAACAAAATTGCTACTCCCCCAATCATGCATCACCCTCATCACCTCAAAAGATTTTATTCCTCTAATTATCCAACTCCACATCAACATAAAATTCAAAGGACAACAAGAATAAGACATGATACAAGAAATTCAGCAAATTTTCTACCCCCATTTATCATATAAAGTCCCTCTCCACACCTAAACGTTTGCTTGTCCACAAGCAAAACACAGTATAAGAAAGACTAAACACGTAATTGGGTAGAGTACACCTGATTCGGTTTGGGGTAGAGCTTTGAACACGATCAACCTTTGCAGTTTGTATCACAGCTGCTAATCACAACAGAAAATTAAGAGTGAACAATCAAATACTTTATTGAAAATAAAATAAATAAACAAAAATAAAGCGAGAAAATTGGGTTGCCTCCCAATCAGCGCCTTTTTTTATTGTCATTGGCTCGACTTAGGTAAGGTGTGTCTTTCAAGTATGAAGAATTTTCTTCAACTTCATCCGATCGACTTCAACAGTGCGGAACCCCTTATGATATTCTTTGAGTTCATGGTTCGGCCCCTTGAACGAGGACTTCAAGTGTTCGAGAAGTGTCTCTAACTCCAGCTTTGGCACTTCACCAAGCTTTTCTTTTCTCAATTTTCTTTCATACTCTTTCATGCTTCCATTTGCAATGATGGTATCCCTACGAGTTAGTTCAAAATAATCCTGCACCAAAGAGTCAACAACACTCAAAGCAAAAACTGAATTAACGTCTTTAGAAGAATCCATAGGCAATTTAACAGAAACTACATCTAAGGTGCTTAGTGTCTGAGAAGAACTATGCAAAGCATTGACAAAG
The DNA here is from genome assembly GCA_023678885.1 of Pogostemon cablin. Taxonomy (NCBI): domain Eukaryota; kingdom Viridiplantae; phylum Streptophyta; class Magnoliopsida; order Lamiales; family Lamiaceae; genus Pogostemon; species Pogostemon cablin. The sequence continues at coordinate 2,198,376 of CM042989.1, forward strand.
TGCTTAGCGGCTTTAGAAATTTAGTATGATGGGTAAGGGTACGTTGTTTTGGTCTTAAAGGTATACACTTTAATTAATAAAAGGTACACTATTTTGTTTAAAAGGGTATACACATTTCATTAATATTTTTTCTTTAGAAAATAAAGGGTACACAATTTAACACAAAATTATAAAGGCGAATGGAATGTTGTTCATGCGCTCAAATCACACAATAATTTTTTTTAGAAAATAAAGGGTACACATCTATATACTAAAGGGTATACAATTTAACAAAAAATTCTAAAGGCGCACGAGATATGTTTCGTGCGTCGGGGTGCACCAGGGCTCTTGCCATTGATTTCTCTAAAAAAAATTATAACATCAATTGAATTATTTTATTTATAATAAGTGATAACATTTAAAAAAAAAAGTGATAAATTATTATGAAAATTTAATAATCATTTAAGTAAATTGTTTCATTAACAAGTCAATAAGATTAAAAAAAATATTTTTAACAAAAAGTGATATCTAACCTATATGTGATTATTATCAATTGAGCAATTCATACTAAACAATTTATAGGAAAAAAAAAAGTTGATAATTTTTTTATTATAAATATGATATCTATCTCAACATAAGTGATATTTTAAAATCGTGAATTTCAATCTTTATATTTAAGCAATTATTATTTTTAATGATGATTTGCTTAGAATATGACATTTTTATTCGTTTTTGAACACATGATGTCAATGTAATTGATAAAATATGAATGAATAAGAAAACATCGAGATGACTTTTAGATGTGGTTGATTTTCCATCAATTTTCGTCATTTAGTTTTCGGTAAATCCAACTTCAGTATTTAAATTGGGTAAATTCTCAATCTTTGGTCATTCCGTATTCGATTTTATTATATTTTTTTTCACTTTCCGTTATTCCTTCCTCCTTGAAATTCCTTAAAATTTGTAGATGAGATGCTCACGTTGGGAATTTTTTTTAAAATTAATCCTTCATGTTTCGCATAATTCAAATTCAATTTACTTAGATATTGTAGCGTCCGGTTTTATTTCTTTTTGTTCAAATTTGGTTCTTTATTAATTAGAAATTACTAAAAATATCATCGGGCACACGCCCAACAAAGTGAAGAAATTGAGGAAAAAAAAAAAGAATACATAAATAAATGAAAGAGAAAAAAGTATTAATAAATATATACCATATAGAAAATTGAAGGAGAAAGGAAAGTAAAAGGGAGAAAATTAATTGAAAATTAAAAAGGAAAAACGTAGAATCAAACATTAGAACCCGAAACCTTGGAGAACCACTGCAGCATGCACTTATTATGCATCCTCTCAATAGTATTCGTTTCACTATTCTTGTAGTTCGCTTTAAAGCTATCAATTTCCTCTATTCAGTGAATAAAGTACACAATATGACCCACCATTCTATAATACGACTACCCAATTTACCTATAATAATAATAATAATAATAATAATAATAATACTCCTTAATTTATGTGCAAAAATCAAATAAAAACCTAAGAATTATCCATGTCCAAATAACAAATGAGTATCTTTGCTCTGTACGGAGGAAGTATGAAACATTTGTTATATACTAATCCCTCCATCTTATAATTGTTGTCGTAGTTAATGTAGACACGAAATTTAAGAAAGTTGCTTTTTGATCAACTTTATTGATTTTTTAGGAATATTGTGGTATTTTTAAATAATAAATAAATTATAAAGTATGTGAGAGTAATATTTTTTAAATTATGATAACTATTGAGATTGTTGGTTAATATAAAATTTTATTTTTTGAATTGTGATAGTTATTGTGGGACGGACGGTGACGAAAAATAAGACCGGACAGAGAGAGCATAAGCTAAGTAATCTACATTATCTTACAGGGCCCAGTAGGTCAGCTATTAAAATTAAAAAAAAAAAAAAACTGCAAAAATGAGACGACTTATTTTTAAGAATCCAAAACTCCGATCCTTCTCTCCCTTCCCAAAGCTGATAGATTTCCCAACCACTTTGGAAGCATTGTGTTATTATTTACAAAAGATTATGCTCTTAAAAAGAACATTGGAGGAATTATGGGAGATTAGAAACATTTCATCAAATATACTCCCTCTATCTCCTTGATAAGTGTCTGTTTGCTTTTTGCACGTGGATTAAGGAGTGTAATATTTTAAAGTGTAATGAGGTGAGAGAAATAATTTTTTTAATGTGGAGTGTGTAGTTATATTTGTGTTGAGTATGATCCCATGTTTAGTGAGTTGAGTATAATAGTATTATGGTGTGCTGTCACATCAACCAAAAAAAGGAAATAGACACTTTGATTGGGACGGACCAAAATGGCAAAATGGACACTTATCAAGGGAACGGAGACAGTATAGTTTGATATACAAAAACTGCTCAGCAAAAGTCAGACAAGTGGGGAATGTTGGAGCGAACCAGAAATATTTGGGTAGAGCCGGATCCAAGCGTTGGCTAGGTAAGCGTCTTGTAGTAAGAGGAGTCGCTATGAATCCTGTAGACCATCCCCATGGGGTGGTGAAGGGCGAGCCCCAATTGATAGAAAAAAATCCACAACCCCTTGGGGTTATCCTGCAATTGGAAGAAAAAGTAGAGAAAGGAATAAATCGAATTTCTTTCTTCGTCTTTAAAAAAAAAATACATGGAGAGTAGGAACATCTCATCAAATATGTATTCAGACATTTTATCACTCTCTTCCCATCACATGAGGAATATTGGAAGAATTACATGGAGAGTAGGAACATCTCATCAAATATGTATTCAGACATTTTATCAAACATGTGATAGGCTTAATTTAGGGCCCCGAATTAATAAAAATAATATTTTAGATCCCATATTAATAGTTAATACTTATATATTTAGGATCCTAAATTGGAAAATTTTCTTTAATTAATAAGATGGTGTTTGTTTTGGGATTAGATTGACTTAATAAATCGGTGAATAATGTTAGTCCATGTTTGTTATGTTTGTTTTGGGTTTAAGTAGGGTAGGTTTAAATCAAATCAAGTATTAATTGAGGTGAGAGAAGAGGAGAGAGAAGGAAAGAAAAAAGTATTAATTGAAGAGAGAAAATAAATTGTAGGGGTGGATAAATATTAATAGGGTATATAGGTATATATAGAGGAGATTTAAGGAGGTTTATTAAATCTAAAACCGGATGAATAAACCCAAAGTGAACCTAGCCTAAATGTATAAGTTTCTAAAAAGTATAGTATATAGTATTTTAGTTAATAAATATATAATTTTCTGAAATATGAATGTATAAATGTTTCATTGTATAGTATATATAATTATTAATTATTAATTAATTATAAGATAGAGAGGAGAGTACTAGGACTAGGGAGGGGACGTTGAAGGAGTGAACCAAAGTGGAGCAGGAATAATGGATTTGGCATCACATGGATAGTAGCAGGGCGAGATGGTCCTGAGTGGATAGTAAAACACGCCGATGTCGTGGCCGCCGTATTTATAGTCGGGATTATGATCGTTTGGGATGGAAGCAGTGAGATGCGTAAAGTAGATAGAGTCTGGCTTCAACTCCGGCGCCGCCGCCATTGCCATGGAATGGTTAGTTCTGATGAACATCGACAGACCATTAAATCTTGTATTTATGAAAGTCAACTTCCCCTGCTCCCAATCCAACCTGCCAACTTGGAAAAAACTAGTCTTTTGAGGATGCACTCTGTTTAGGTTAGTGGACTTCCCCTGCTCCCACTCATCCAAAACTGCACCCTTCTTGAGTGTCGAAATCCTTCACGTATAGACCGTCGGCACCTACTGCATGCCTCACATATCGTGTCACAATATACAGTTGATTTGCCTCTTCCTCGTACACAAGGTATCTTTCTTGTGACGTCTCTAGGAGGTCGTCGTCTTCTTCCTCCGCCTCTGACTCTGACGACTCTGACTCATACACTGGTTCCAGATCAAAGAAGTTGGCCCTCCAAACCATTGTAGGTTGAGATTTGGAAAGATCCCAAGCCTCTAAATGCATCGACTTCTTGGTGATGCAGAAGAAGAGATTCAATGAGGCGGAGTAATCGCCTTTCCCACATTTCCCCAAGCGGATTCACGTGAGAAAGAGCCCCGATCCGAGTCCACCCGGTGGTGCGACCAGGACCAAGGCGGCAGAAGGCCAGAAAGTTTCCGTAACCGTAGATGGCCATGGCGATGCAGTCTTCATGGTCGGGAGGATGGGAGAGGATTAATTTCTTCAAACGCGCACGCCCGGGACTGTACACTGGAATAGCTCCGGGCAAAGCGTCGATCCGAGGTAGCTGTATGTGTCAACCCGAAAGGGGATCCGACAGAAACAACTCACCGTCACCCATCTTATTGTAATAAGCTACCCAACCGTGTGACGATCCAACTTCTGTCTTGTTGTTGTTGATGCTAATTACTCTGTCCTCTGCGAGGCAGTAGAAGTTGTAAGAACCGCCGGGAGATGGCGGTAGCATCAGCCACGGCAAGATCCGAGGAGCAATTACAGACCGTGATTGAGGAAGAGGAACACTCACAGTTGTAGTAGTGCTACTACAAAACCTTTTAGTTTAGTAGTGCAGAACCGTGCCGAAGCAGAGATCCTGCTTATACGGTTAAATGAACCCATAGATTTAATTTAATCTACTCAAACCACTACCGCCTTCACCCTCACATAATATATATATATATATATATATATCTTGGACAACAAGTTAATGTACTATGTATCAATATTTACGTAATCTCATTCTTTTCTTATTATCACCCAAAACTTTACTGAAGGATCCCATAAATCTATTTTATTTTTACCCTAGGATTTAGTACGTAGTTGATTTTTTATTTATTTTTTAATATATGTTTTTTATTTATTTTTAATTAATTTTCTTATTATATACCATATATAAGTATTTTGGTATGTTCCATTAAAAGTGGTAGTATGTATATAATATTAAAATATAAAATATAAAAAATACAATTATTAACCACGACCAATCATATTTTTAAAAATGATTTATAACAGCATAGTCGTAATTAGTATACTGTTCATTACAAATGGTAGAATAAATTATTTTTAAAACTTGATTACTAAAAATTACTTTTAACCAAAAATAGCTACTTTTCCCCGTTATCACTTTCCTTTTCTAGTCATTAACCTAAATTAGATAATAATTAAAAATATACTTAATAATAAATTAATAACAAAATATTAATGGGTAGGTTATGAGACCGTCTCACATGAGATCATTTTTCACTTTTTAAAACTAGCTTTTGAACCCGTGCGATGCACGGGATAAAGGTAAAAACTACAAAATTTTGATTTAAAATTAGTTTATGCATATGGATTATATTAAGTAGTGACGTTGATAATTGTGATGTTGATAATTGTTTAATTATAATTGTAAATAAGGTGTCAATTTAATGTAATCTCATAATTATGATGAATGGATAAGATTCAATAATGTGATGAATGGATGAGATTAAAAATGGATTAGTAATCAAAATCAAAGGTGTAAATTAAAAATTGGTTCACTAAACCCTAAACCCTTAAACCCTAAAACCCTTAAACCCTAAAACCCTAAACCCATAAACCCTAAACCCTAAACCCTTAAACCCTAAAACCCTAAACCCATAAACCCTAAACCCTAAACCCTTAAACCCTAAAACCCTAAACCCTAAACCCTAAAACTTTAAACCCTAAAACTCTAAACTCATAAACCCTACGTATAATCTATAATATAAAAAAATATTATATTAAAAAGATTATATACTTAATTATTTTAATAACTTAAATTATATCATAAATAAAAAAACTACTAAATTTTGATTTAAAATTAGTTTATGCATATGGATTATATTAAGTAGTGACGTTGATAATTGTGATGTTGATAATTGTTTAATTATAATTGTATATAAGGTGTCAAATTAATCTAATCTCATAATTGTGATGAATTGATAAGATTCAATAATGTGATGAATGGATGAGATTAAAAATGGATTAGTAATCAAAATCAAAGGTGTAAATTAAAAATTGGTTCACTAAACCCTAAACCCTAAAACCCTAAAACCCTAAACCCTAAAACCCTAAACCCTAAACCCATAAATCCTAAACCCTTAAACCCTAAAACCCTAAACCCTAAACCCTAAAACCCTAAACTCATAAACCCTATGTATAATCTATAATATAAAAAAACATTATATTAAAAAGATTATATACTTAATTATTTTAATAACTTAAATTATATATCATATTTTATTAAAAAGATTATATACTTAATTATTTTAATAACTTAACTTATATATCATAAATAAAAAAAACTACTAAATTTTTATTTGAAATTAATTTATGCATATGGATTATATTAAGTAGTGACGTTGATAATTGTGATGTTGATAATTGTTTAATTATAATTGTAAATAAGATGTCAAATTAATCTAATCTCATAACCTTAAATCCTAAAACCCTAAACCCTAAAACCTTAAAACCCTAAACCCTAAAACCCTAAACACTAAACCCTTAAATCCTAAAACCCTAAACCCTAAACCCTAAAATCCTAAACTCATAAATCCTATGTATAACTACCCGTACTCGTTCTTTTTAAGGTTTTGGTAAATCAGATATTCGAAAATATCTGTCATGTGATCACCCTAATGTTTATTTAGTCAAATTCGTACCCACTTTGTTAAAAAAATTATGATACTCATACTCATACAAAACTCGTTTATCATTACCCGTTGATTATACATACTAATTTAAAATTATTAAGATGTTATGACGAATAATATTAATTCAAAATTATTATTAATGAAGAAAATAATTTAATAATGAATTAATTGTTACGTACTCGTATCCATTTAAATATAAACTACACATTTAAGTACCCGTTTCATTAAAAATATATATTATGATTCTCACTGTCTCTAATCTGTTTATCATTACCCGTTGATTACACATACCCATTTAAAATTATTAAGATGTTAGGATCAATAATATTAATTCAAAATTATTAATAATGAAGAAAATCTAATCTCATAATTGTGATGAATTGATAAGATTCAATAATGTGATAAATGGATGAGATTAAAAATGGATTAGTAATCAAAATCAAAGGTGTAAATTAAAAAATTGGTTCACTAAACCCTAAACCCTAAACCCTAAAACCCTAAACCCTAAACCCATAAACCCTTAAACCCTAAAACCCTAAACCCTAAACCCTAAAACCCTAAACTCATAAACCCTATGTATAATCTATAATATAAAAAAACATTATATTAAAAAGATTATATACTTAATTATTTTAATAACTTAAATTATATATCATATTATATTAAAAAGATTATATACTTAATTATTTTAATAAACTAAATTATATATCATAAATAAAAAAACTACAAAATTTTGATTTAAAATTAGTTTATGCATATGGATTATATTAAGTAGTGACGTTGATAATTGTGATGTTGATAATTGTTTAATTATAATTGTAAATAAGGTGTCAAATTAATCTAATCTCATAACCTTAAATCCTAAAACCCTAAAACCTTAAAACCCTAAACCCTAAAACCCTAAACCCTAAACCCTTAAACCCTAAAACCCTAAACCCTAAACCCTATAACCCTAAACTCATAAATCCTATGTATAACTACCCGTACTCGTTTTTTTTAAGGTTTTGGTAAATCAGATATTTGAAAATATCTGTCATGTGATCACTTTAATGTTTATTTAGTCATATTCGTACCCACTTTGTTAAAAAAAATTATGATACTCATACAAAACTCGTTTATCATTACCCGTTGATTATACATACCAATTTAAAATTATTAAGATGTTAGGACGAATAATATTAATTCAAAATTATTATTAATGAAGAAAATAATTTAATAATGAATTAATTGTTACGTACTCGTATCCATTTAAATATAAACTACACATTTAAGTACTCGTTTCATTAAAATATATATTATGATTCTCCCTGTCTCTAATCCGTTTATCATTACCCGTTGATTACACATACCCATTTAAAATTATTAAGATGTTAGGATCAATAATATTAATTCAAAATTATTAATAATGAAGAAAATAATTTAATCATGAATCCATTTAAATATAAATTACTCCATTTAAAATTATTAAGATGTTAGGACCAATAATATTAATTTAAAATTATTAATAATGAATAAAATAATTTAATAATAAATTAATTGTTAAAACTACATTATAAGTTATAATTATTAATTAATTAATTATATAACATAACATATTTGAAATACATGTAGTCGTAATTATTAAATAATTTAATAATGAATTAATTGTTAAAACTATATTATGGATTTTGTTAAAATATAAAAATTAGTGAAATATGATATTATTATTTCAAAAATTAAATAAGGATTTTAAATAAGGTATCATTATTAATGTATCATTTTAAATAAGGTATCATTATTATGACAAAAAAATGAATGTTCAAGATCTAATCTTATAAGTGTGATGAATGGATGAGATTCAGTAATGTGATGAACGGATGAGATTAAAAAAGAATTAGTAATTAAAATCAAAGGTGTAAATTAAAAATTGGTTCAATTTTGACTTTTTCACTTTGCTATTATATTAATAGAGATAGTTATCACTTTTATTATAAATTATTATCACTTTCGCTATAACATGTTATTACTTTTTATTTACCTATAAATTGTTCATGAAATAACATTTTCAATTTTTATTAATTTATTATCACTTTTCATCATAAATGTATCACTTTCTGGCCGTCTCATATCACTCTCTAATTTCTTACGTAAGACAGTCTCACACAAGTCTTTGCCAATATTAATTAAAAATATATTTATTTGAGATAACAAATAAAAATAAATATGTATAAAATTTAGAGTAAAGTAAACATTAAAAATATATAAAATATTAATAAAAGAATATGATCGGTTAAATGAACTCATAGATCTAATCAAAGGGTAGGTCTTGCATGAGACCGTCTCACGTGAGACCATTTTTCACTTTTTAAAATAGTTATCACTTTCGCTATAAATCGTTATCACTTTCGCTATAAAATGTTATAACTTTTTATTTACACTATAATTGTTCATGAAAGAGCATTTTCACTTTTCATAATTTATTATCACTTTCCTTCATAAAAGTTATCACTTTATGGCCGTCTCACGTCACTTTCCTGTAAGCTCTTACGTGAGACGGTCTCACACAAGTCTTTTTCCTAATCAAATCACTACCACCTTCTCCCTCACATAATATATATACTCACTTCTGTCTCCTTTATAAGTATCTATTTTATCATTTTATAAGTGTCTATTTTATCATTTTAGTTTGTTTCAATATAAAGTGTCCATTTTCTTTTTTTTGTCATTTTGGTTCGTCCCATTACAAAGTGTCCATTTTCTTTTTTGATTGATGTGACAACACACAATAATACTATTATACTCAACCCACTATACATAGACTCACACTCAACACAAATACAACTACTCACCCTACATTAAAATATTATTTCTCACCTCATTATATATTTTAAAATATTACACTCATTATTCTCATCTCATTATATATTTTAAAATATTACGGTCATTAATACACTGGAAAAAAGCAAATAAACTTGGGAAGGAAACATATAGAGTATATATACAATCAATCTTATTCTTGGACAACAAGATACTATGTATCAATATTCAATATATGCCACATAGAATAATGTGTCTTATCTTGGACCAATGACCGAGGCAGTACAGGACTAGGCCCCCCCTCCAAAAAATTTTTTAATAAATAATTCTCCCTCCGTCCGCTGCAAAGATAACCGTTTCATTATTCTTGTAGTCCACTTCAAATGTATCAATTTTCTCTATTTAGTAAAGAAAGTACACAATATGACCCACCACATCCTTCTAATACAACTAAACACCTTATCTATAATAATAATTTTTTTTAATCCCCGTACAAAAAGCAAATAAAGAGCATAGAATTGTCCAAACGCAAACAACAAACGAGTATCTTTGCACTGGACGGAGGGAGTATATATTATGTATAAATTTAACTAAAGTGAGGTTGCCCTTATGGTTTTGTACTCCCGCATCAATACTTGGTCGCAGGATCGAACCTGCTCGGTAGCTTTTCATTTTTCCTTATTTAATTATTCTATTATTAATATTATTTTCATTTTTAATCTATTTTAACTATCTATAATTAAATATTTTATTTCCATTTTTCTCTTTTGTTTAATTATTCTATTATTAATATTATTTCCATTTTAAATCTATTTTAAATATCTATAATTAAATACAGTATTTTATTCCTTATCCCTTTTTTTATTATTCTATTATTAATATTATTTTTTACTTTAAATCCATTTTAATTATTTATAATTAGATATTTTATTCTCTATCCATCTGCGTTTCTTTATCTTTTATTTTTTATTTATTATCATTTTTATGTTAAAACTATTTTTGTTATTTATATTTAATATTTTATTATCTTTTCGTTTAACATCATACTCCCTCCGTTCCAGAGCAAGGGTGCTTTTTTGCTATTTTGATCGTCTCATCCAAAGGGTCACATTTTCTTTTTTACACATAGGGGACCCACACACCCCCTCTAATACAATTGAAACATGGAGCCCACACTCCTACTAACACAACTACCAACTACACATTAAATAATAATACTCCTTAATCCACGTGCCAAAAAACAAAAACTACCCTTACTATGGGACTGATGGAGTAATTTTTATGTATATTTGGTCCTTAACTAACTTTTACGCGTAAATTTGCCCCCCTAACCATTTTTTCCGTCTTCGTCATTGTCTTGGACAATAACTCATCGCCACGACTCTAAATTATTATTTTTATGTTGTAAATCTCTTACTTTTCTTATTATCACCCAAAAACTTTACTAACGCATCCAATCCCAATTTAGATGTGTTACCCCACCTCTAATTAACTCCAATGAATCTATTAATACTTGTAACACTGATTGTCATTTTGGTGCGTCATCTTTTGTGAATTGACTCGTAAGAAAAAACAAATCCAATCATTGCCCCTAAGATTTAAGAATTAGGATATAGTTTTTCTCTTACGTGTCGTTAATTTAATGGTGTGATACAGGAAATAGCATACCAAATGGCACAGAGAAATCGAGCCATATTTCTAATATCATACCCACGCTATTATTAATCACACCCCAATAAATCTATTTGAATTTTTCTAAGATTTACTAGTTATTTTTTTATTTTTTAATATATTTTCTTTATTTATTTTCAATTAATTTCCTTATTTTATATTCACTTTTCCTTTTTCATTCATTAACCTAAATTAGGTAATAAATTAAATATGAATTAATTTACCCCTAATTACTACTACTAGGTACATTCATTTAAAATAATTGTTATTTAATATAAAATATTAAAGTAAAATATCAAATATACCCCTAAACCCTTATACCTTTAAACCATAAACCCAACCCCACCCACCACCGACCTCCCGCTGCCGCCGCCGCCGGAACTCCAGCGACCGGCATCAAAAAAAAAGAACTAGCGTCGCCGCCGCTGGAGCTCCGGCGACCGGCCAACAGTAGGCTGCCGGAAAAAAAAATAGTCGCCGGAAAAGTTGCCGGACAGCTGCCGCCACCGAACTACCACACTTTTTGCTGCACACACTTTTTTCTGCACACACTATGCTGTACATGAACTTTTGCTACACACAATATTTATGTGCATCACATGGGTAGGGGTAGAATTGGAATATCACTATATATTTTTGTAGTTAGTAGTAATACTTTTGTATGTTTGTATCTCATAATAATTTAGGGTTTTCTTGTGTACCTACTAGTAATCTTCCCATTAAATATATACTTTAAAATTGAATAAAATATTAACTAAAAATATATTTAGTTGAGATAACAAATAAAAATAAATATGTATAAAATTTCAGAATAAAATTTAAATTAAAAACATATCAGATATTAATAAAAATGCTTCCTTCCTTGTAAGAGTCTTTTTTGCTTTAGGTGTGGATTAAAAAATGTTATTATTTAATGTATAGTGGGTAATGGGTATATGAGCTCCATGTTTTAATTGTATTAGTAGGTGTAGGTGGGTTTAATGTATAAAAAAAAAGAAGTGTATATTGAGTGCACCTATATGTGTATACTCCCTCTGTCCCGTTTTAATGTTTACGTTTCTGTTTTGCGCCTCTCATTTCAATGCTTATGTTTTCCTTTTTAGGAATACGGGACCAACCTAAAAAAATTAATATATTATCCAACACTAATACACCTATCTATTTCACATCAAATATTATATTTTTCCACCTACTATTATCTATTAAAATATACTCCCTCCGTCCCGGAAAAGACTGCACATCTCTTTCCGGCACAGAGATTAAAAAAGTGATAACTTTTAGGGGTATTATAGTATTTTATGGGTAATAAATAAATGATAAAGTATGTTAGGTGAGTTAGGTAGTGGTGGTTTTTTGTAAATAAAGTGAATGTGGGAAGGGTGATTGTGTTTGATTTTTTGCTTTTTTTTGAAGGTGCAAACTTTTGTGGGACAACCCAAAATGGAAAGTGTGCCATTTGAAATGGGACGGAGGGAGTAATACTTTCCAATCAACGTGCAAAAATCAAACGTAAATATTGAAACGGGACGGAGGGAGTACTTTTTTATTCTATTTTGTATACATGTAATTCTATTTTGTATATGTGTTTTTTAATAATTGTATACTTTTTTCACATTAAATTTTCATTAAAAAAACTAACATCAATATGTGTATAACTTTTTATTGAATATTACTATATACAATTTTTCATTAAAAAAATTAACAATTGAATTGTATACATTTTTACTCTTAATTGTATACAGTATATTTTTGTTTATATATGTATATGGGTGCACCTTATCTTTAGGTGCACCCGGGTGCATATTATAAATTGCCAAAAAAAATCCTTTAGATGGAATAACTAAAATGATAAAATGTGACTCTTATTTAAGGGAATATATTTATTTTTTCTTACACGTGCCAGTCAAATGTGACCGTCATCTCATTTATTTACTATAAAATAAATTTATTTTTTTATAATAAATTTTCTTTAAAGTGGAAATAGTGAGGAATTGATTGATATCAGGATTTTCTTAAAGTGTAAATAGTGAGGAAGCAATAAAATGATTCGAGCCGTTGAGGAGGCTAATATGTTCACCTATGGCTCTACAGTTAGCGCTCCGGAAAATTTAACGAATGCGAAACTAGATAAGCAAATTTATGCCAGAACAATCAAAACCAACGAGATAGAAATATTAGGTAGGTTAATAAAATTGAAAATGTTATTTAGGAACGAGCATGAAAATGGTTTTAATTCATTATTAGTCTAATAGAATATTATAACCTCAGAAAATTAAGTCTACACAAGTGCAATTAGTAAAGACAAAGATTTGTGTGAGACCGTCTGTAAGGGCTTATGTGAAAGTGACATGAGACGGTCAAAAAGTGATAACTTTTATGAAGAAAAATGATAATAAATCAATGAAAGTGATAATGTTCTTTCATAAAGAGTTTATAGTGTAAATAAAAAGTGATGACATTTTATAGCGAAAGTGATAACGATTTATAGCGAAAGTGATAACTATTTTAAAAAGTGAAAAATGGTCTCATGTGAGACGGTCTCACGCAAGACCTACCCATTAGTAAATAAGTTGAACGACGGATTTTAGTTTTCGTAGAGCAGAACCGGGAAGCCGAAGAAAAGATCCAGCTTATTCGGCTAAACCAACCCATAGATTTAATCTAGTCAAATCACTACCACCTTCTCTCTCACCCAATACTATATAATACTCCTTTCGTCCCATACTCGGTGTCTGCGATACTGTAGACACGGAGTTTAAGAAAAGTTAATTTTTTAGGGGTATTGTAATTAAGATGAACTTTTAGGGGTGTGGATTGATGTGATATTTTCTTTTTTGGTATAAGACAATTAGTTTAGGACGGATGAAAATGGAAAGTAAGACAACGAGTATGAACGGAGGGAGTACTATATAATCAATCTTATTCTTGGACAACAAGTTACTATGTATCAATATTCAATATATGCCACATTTAGAATAATCAATCTTGTCTTGTCTTGGACAATAACTCATCCCCACCACTCTAAATCTACCACCAAATTTAATGGAGTATTATTTTTATGTTGTAATCTCTTCCTTTTCTTATTATCGCCCAAAAACTTAATTACTAAAGCATCCAATCCCAAATAATTAAAAGAGTTACCCCACCTCTAATTAACTCCAACCCTTTTCTTATTATCACCCAAAAACTTAATTACTAAAGCATCCAATCCCAAATAATTAAAAGAGTTACCCCACCTCTAATTAACTCCAATGAATCTATTTTGTTAACACCATCGCTATTATTAAAACACACGTTCCAATGAATCTATTTTATTAGCACCATCGCTATTATTAAAACACACCTCAATAAATCTATTTGATTTTTTCTTAGGATTTACTAGTTGATTTTTTTCTATTTTTTAGTATATTTTCTTTATTTATTTTCAATTAATTTCGTTTTCTTTAAAGTGATGTATTTCCTATTTCATTCATTAACATGAATTAGGTAATAAATTAAATATATACTTTAAAAATTAAGAACAAAATATTAATAAAAAATATATTTAGTTGAGATAACAAATAAAAATAAATATGTATAAAGTTTCAGAATAAATAAAATTTAAATTAAAAAGAAATGTTGACTTTTTAGGGGTATTGTAGTATTTTTAGGTAATAAATAAATTATAAAGTATGTTATGTGTGTTAGGGGAGTGTGATAAAGTTGTAATTAAGATGAACTTTTAGGGGTGAGGATTGATGTGATATTTCATTTTTTTAAAAAGATGCAATCTATTTTGTAGAAAGTGTGCAATCAATTTTGGGATAGAGGGAGTAGCATTTATTTTTTCTTACACTTTGGCAGCACTTAAGCAACTGTGGTCGTGACGGCACCTCATTAATTTACTATAAAATAAATTTCTTTTTTTTAATAAATTTTCTTTAAAGTGGAAATAGTGAGGAATGAGTTGATATCAGAATTTGCTCAAAGTGGAAATATATAGTGAGGAAGCACTAAAATGATTCGAGCCGGCGAGAACATATTCACCTATGGCTCTACACTCAGTGCTGCGGCAAATTTAACGAATGCGTAACTAGGTAAGCAAAATCACGCGAGAACAATCAAAACACGCCACACCAGCGAGATAGAAGTATTAGGTAGGTTAATAAAATTGAAAATGTTAGTATTTAGAAATGATCATGAAAATGGTTTTAATTCATTTATTAGTTTAATAAATATTATAACCTTCTCGTGTGGTCATAATCAATAGAAATTCATGTTTTTAAGCTTGAAAGAAAATTAGGTCTACATAACTGCTATGACTCTCTTATTTTTAGTATATTTTTAAAAATTATGGAGTACTATTATTTAAATTTTAATGCGTAGTTGACAGTTTTATTAGTGAAGACAACAACTATGGGACGGAGAGAGTAATTAATATACGCAATTTAACACGTCTCACCCAGCATAGTCTCCCCCAATACTTTGTCATAGTATATTAAAGAAGCCGATTATTCTTAATATGGAGTACACAACTAAATATATACACATAAAAAATGAGTGCTAGACTACTAGTGATCATTAATCTTTTTTTTCCTTAAAAGTTTAGAATAGTTAAGGGTACAATACTTGTTGTCTTTAAAAATTTAAATAGAGATGATTCACATGAAATAGGGTTCGTCGTTAAAATTCATATATCTACGACGGCAAGTATCGGAAGGGCGGCGGAGGACGAAGAGACGCGGGTCACCGGTCACTTGAAAGGTAATCATTTGCTATTTGCATGTGGACGATTTTAAGGTCTTTATTTGCTTTTTGCATATGGATTAAGGAGTATTATTATTATAGATAATGTGAGTAGTTGTATTATAAGGAAGTGGTGGGTCATATTATGTACTTTCTTTACTAAATAAACGAAATCAATACCATTGAAGCGGACTATAGGAATAGTGAAATTAATACCTTGTAAGTGGACGGAGATAGTATCTTATTTATTTAATTATTAATGGCACTACGTCATAATAATCTTACACATTTTAAAATTTCCTTTGCGTTGAGCTAATCTATTGTATGATCGTCGCGACTCGCGGACACGGCTCCTGTTTATAATGAAGGGGGAGTTGGATACTCCATATGGGAGAATTGGAAACCTGAGGAACCAAAATCAAGAAACAACTTATCATAACTGATTAAGTCCTCAGTGTACCAATGACTATAAATGATACCAATTAAAACCATTAATTTTGAAGTTGAAAATTCAAAGGTGCCTGCTGTTGGTTGGTAGCATTGTAACCAAATATGGCAACATTTTCAAGCTCTGCCTTTCTTTATGTGACAATGCTAGAATTTACGTTTTTGGATGCTTCGTTGATCTCATATTATTTTTGTCAGATTTTCTTAGTAAATTTGGTTTTCTAGAGCCCTTTTCTACAGTTTATGGGCCTATGACCAGGTTTTAATTTGTGCAATTTTAGTGGATTTACTGCATGTGTTGTTGCTCCCTTTTCCTAATTATATAATATATCAAATGTAGTCGATCCTCAATAAATCCTTTTATTTTAAAATAACTTTATCCTTTACTCTTTTATTTACTAATAATAACAGACCTACGCTGTACTCTCAAATTCATGAATAAAACTAAATCAATAAAATTGTTCCTCTTATATAATCAACGTGACATAATAATGAGACTAAAGAAGTACAAAAAACTTTATGCAAATATTCCAAATATAATTACTCCCATTTTAAGTCTATAATTAAAAAAAATCTTAGTTGTAAAGGACACACTTGGAGGGGGTGGCGATAAGAAATTAATGTACCTCCCTAATTACTTGATAACAGTGGACACGTGTCGCCAGCATAGGTATCTGCCAGAAACTTCCATACTATATCAGGAGTCCTCAATACCATTGGCCCATTTAGCTATACTTATCAGGTTCAGATTTTATCTTTCAAGATTAGTTAATTAATTCGAATTGATTAAAAGCTTGAAATTTTTACTTCAATTAAAAAAAAAGCAAAATGCTCTTAAAAATAACATGTACTACTATATAAGTAAATAAAAAATAAAAAAATTCTAATTATAAAGCAACTCCAATTGATTTTGAGTAAAAAAGATGATTAAAAGAATGCGAAGTAGATTTCATTTCCAGCTTTTCACATTTAATTAGATTTAGAATTTGTGCAGCACAACTTTCTGGTATAATTTATAAATGAGTATTTAAATTTTATTTACTACAGTGATGAAATATATTTATTAAAAACTTTTAAAAGAGTATCAAGAATTTCTATAAGTAGAGTCAATTTGAATTAGAATGGAGATGATTTAATAGTGAATACAGTTGATAATATAATAAAAATAATAGAAATACATTTGAACTAAATATTACCTGCCCAAAAAATCACCTAAAAATTTAGTAGTCTTTATCTTTGAAGTTGCGTGTACTTTTCATTACATTTGAAATTCGAAAAACCACTGAAAAAAAGAAAAAACAAATGTTTTTCAACAAAAAGCTAAAAAAAACGTGCTTCAACCCAACACGCGTGCAAATGTAACCTTAACATCAATACTTCTTATCTTCATACTTATAAATATCATCACAAAAACTTGCAAAAATACATCTCACTAAATAATACTCCCTCCGTCCCATTTCAATGTTTACGTTTCTGTTTTGCGCGTCTCATTTCAATGCTTACATTTTCCTTTTTAGGAATATGGGACCAACCTAAAAAAATTAATATATCATCCACCCATTATCTATTAAAATAAAATACTTTTCAATCAAAGTGCAAAAAGCAAACGTAAACATTGAAATGAGACGGAGGGAGTAACATTGATGAGATGAATAGATGGTTATAATATTGAAATAAATAATAATAAGAATTAATAAATAATAATAATAATAGTAATTTATACTTATTCATCAACGATGGAATATATTGAACATAGTAATAATTTTAATAAAGAATGATAATTAATAAAGAGAAAATAAATATAATTAAAAATACATGTGGCTCTAAAATTAATTAGTTATGTTGGTGGCACAAATTTTTTCTTTTTTATACATACACGTTATTTAAACTGGTAAATATTTATGTAAGGTCATCATGTAATACTGTAGAAAGATCGGTACCTTTTTTCTTAATATATGTTACCTTATTATTGTAAAGACAAATGTTGTGTGAGAATTAGAAGTAATATATGTTACCTTATTATTGTAGAGACAAATGTTGTGAACTAGAAGTAATAGAAGTACTGACATGGAGTAAGTGATAACATTATTAATTAAAAATAATATTCAATTGATAAGCAATGATAATGATGCAGAAAATTATTTCATTAACCATTTATAATATAAATAAAAAAGTAACAATATTTTATAATGAATATGATAGTATTTAATAGCAAAAATTTTTTATTCGTCTAATATGAGAATCTACTTAAGAAGGTCTTATACAAATCTTTATCTTAAAACGATTTCACACAAATTTTGTAATATTATCGTGTTACATACTAATATTATGCGGCACACTCACACAAGATTTATTGTTTACAACTTATGTCCGTAATTTTTATCCGCACGCCCAAATAGGATAATTTACTTTTGGGCGCACGGATTAAAGAGTATTATTATTTAATGTGTAGTGGGTAATTGTATTAGTGAGAATGTGGATCCCATATTTTAGTTGTATTAGAGGGTGTGTGTGGGTCCCATGTATGTAAAAAAAGAAATGGTCCTCTTTGAAGCGGACGACCAAAATGGAAAAAATACCCTCTTTCGAGCGAACGGAGAGAGTACTACTTATTTTTAAAAGTTAGGGGCACTAGTGCACCCCTCTACCTCCTACATAGATCTGCTACTAGCTAGCTAGCATGTATTCTGTGTAAGATTGTAAACTCTTGACCAGGTTGATTTTTACTCTATTGTACTCCCTCCGTTCCGATCAAACTGCACCGTTTGACTGTAAAAAGCTCTCACAAAAGCTACAGTAAACAGTGCAATATGGACGGGACGGAGGGAGTACACGTTCACATCAATGTAATAAAGTGGATGGACTTTTTTTTCCCCTCTATACAACTTTTATTTTAATTTAACACTAATTACTTAGAAGGGGTAAAAATGTAAAACACACCTCACCTACTCACTACGCATTTAATAACAATACTCAAACATCCAACAATTTTATGTTATTATATAATTATTACCTTTAATTATTTATTTTCATGTTTATTTCTTTGGATTAAAAACAAAGAAATATCAATTTCAATTAGAGTGATGTTAAATGTTCATCATTTTTTATTAAATAAATATACACACCCCTTAAATGCATTCTTCACGTTCACATCTTTATTTACATCATCACAATCAAATAGGCCCCGATGAAAAATAAAATTGGAAACTTGACAACGAGTGGATCACGATCAACATAAAAAAAGATGTGATCATGGCTTATTATCTAATTGTTTAGCATCAGAGTTGCCTTTTCCTGGTTCTTCATCATTTGAATAACCATCTAAAATAATATCTGCTAAATTTGAACCGGGTGGAAGAGCTGAAGGATGATGCACAAATTCCTCCACTTTTGAATGCAATGCCTGAAACAAGTGAAACAGCAAACTCACATCTGCTCTAATTTGTATCAATGCAGCAAACAAGTCAAAAAGGTACTGAATATCAACAATTATCGATTGAACATGTTTTGTTTGTGAGATAAAAAGTAACTCATTGAATGTGATGAACTCAGATTATCATTTGTATCAATCTGCCTCCTTGTAAGGAGAACAATCATATGTTTTACCTTTTTCATTCACTTCTTTCTTGATATTAGAGCTTCAAAAGTTGCAAAGCTAGTCCTTATCTGGCAAGTAAGTTCTCAACAATATGATCATTAGCTGAACTTGTAATCTGTTTCTTTCCAACTTCCTCCGGAATTTTTACATTCAGAAGCTTCTGAAGGCAAAACTTCAGAATCTTCTGGAGTCAAAGCACTCGATGTTTAAAAGAAGAAAGAAATATAATACAAAAGAAAGAATAAGCACACTCCACAGATATTTAACCAAAACAGTAATATAAGGTAGCTACAAATTGAATAAACAATTTGAAAAATCATTACTTTGTTGTTAAATGAATCGCAGAAGACACTTGGACCATATGTTCCCATAAATTATTTAAGATATGGTATAGTGATGTACTTAACACATGCTTTTTGAAACACTAAACATTGTTTTAATTAACTCAATTTAATTAGTTTCTCATTGTTTATTACGAGGACCGAAAAGTATAATCCAAAAAAGAAAAACGAGTCAAAAATCCAGTATGTTGGTTGATATTCTGAACATCTGTAAGAGAAGTTCATTTATAGTGTTTTTAGTTATATGCTAAAAAAATAACAATCAACTAATAAATGCAATTTAAATCCCAGGAAATACTGAAACAACAACCTGATGAGGGCAGCATAATGTAATGTCATCTGACCAGAAAATAGAGATCAAATTGGATATATTCCAAACTTTTGAAAAAGCAAGAGTTTGATGATAGCACAATTTTAATAGGTCTTCGTGATCTCGCCATGCAAATCTTCAACAGCACATCTGGCGTCTTCTGGCTTATCAAAATTAATACCAAGCTCACGATTTTTCCATATTGAGAGAACTTCTCCTCAAGGACCTCCTCGGACAAAACTGTATCCAAATTCTTCACATACAGGTTTGTGTACTTCACTTCATGATTAGAAATGGCTCAGTCACTCTTCTTCACAAACTTACCAACATATCTACGCAAGAAAGAAGTATTCTAAAAGTGACGCAATGGAAGAGAAGATTCAAATAGCGTAATATTAAACAAAAACTAAAGGCTTGAAACAGAGAATGTGAGAATATGATGTTAGTCGAGCCATTGAGATTCGCAATGGCATCTTTCGCAGAGGTTTCAGACTCAAATTGGACAAATCCATGTCCCCTGCTCTTCCCATCATCACAAGTGACTACTTTACATGAAAATATATGACCAAACTTCAGAAACATTTCTTGAAGCCTAACACTATCTATTGACTAACTCAATTTCTAGTCACAAAAAACATATAGTAAAATATTAGTAACCATCCACTAATGTAAATCAGATTTACCTTGACAAAAATATTTCCAACTCCACTTTTTCGTCCATTAGGATCACGCACCGACCACATTACTCTCGTTGCTTTTCCATTCCATTCCATTCAATGTGTAATGATTTTTCACCTCCATAGCACGAATGGCTACACAAAACAAATTATAAAAGAATACTCGTGAAGGCGAGTTTTAATTTGATAAATAAAAACAGTAAAACAATAGGATCTGAAACTTTAAATAATCTATCACAGCAATCCTTATCTCTCAGTGATAGAAATTCAAAGAGGTTAGGAATGAGGCCATTTGGATCTCACTCCCTTGTGTGCATTTAAGGGATTGAAAGCACAAAAAAAAATTCTGGATAAGTTTTCACGGCTAGAAAAGTATCACACACATACAATACATATTGACTACACACATACACACACAAAAAAAAAAGTGAAAATATATTTCACTGCAATCAGTTGTAGGCAGATAACTCGAGCCAATGAAAAAGTGATTCATGATTAGTAATGATGCAAAATACCTCCATAACAGCACTTTTTAATCAAAATTACAATTCAGTTAGAAAGAAAATTCATTATCAGCAACAATAATTCAGCCTTTTCATAAAGCAATGGATTAACACCAATCAGTCAACCGAGAAACAAAAATCATTCAAAAGATATTCGAGAAAAAAAAAATCATAATAAAAAATTCCAACCCACTTCCGCCCATACTCCAACTCACACACGTACACATTATCCAGTGCATTTCCTGATATTCCAATTCGTTTAAAAAAAAGGATGAAAGAATTACCATCCTGAGGGGTGATAAATTTAGCATAGCCATAACAGAGAGACAGCACAAATGAAAAGTTTACATTGCACTAACAAATACACTTTTTAAATCAGCAGCGAAATGACCAGAGCCAAAGCTCAACAAAGCACATTACTGAAGCCTCATTCAGACATGGTCTGGGGCTTTCACGTTGTTTGAAGCAGAAGTTAGTGTTAGTTGTGTTATAATTATTGAAAGACAACTGTCTTCACTCATGTTAGTTTAAAATCACAGACATCCTACACCAAACAAGATTATGAATAATAAACGATCTATGAAATAATTTAGTAATCAAGTATTACAGAGGCCCTTTTCTCTCCAAAGGAAGCCAGCCAGGCTTCTTTATTTTGAGTGTGTTAATATCTAATTCATTATATTTAATTATAGCTGAAACAGCTCCATCCATGCATTTAAGAAACTAATTCATTATCTGTTAATTATAGATGAAACTGCAATATTTAAGAACTAATAGTATATGTAACACCCATGAATTTTTTTTAAATAACTTATTTAATTTTATATTTTAGCCATTTTTCTAAAAAGTCCAATCTTATTCCCAAACCGCGTGAATTAGAAGTGAGAAATCAAATTCACAAAATTTCCTTATTTTAGAAGATCTCCTTCTCCTCTTCATAAAAAGATCAAATCATATTTTCTAACCTTTGAAAGAAATATTTTCCCTGTAATCAAATCCTTATCAATAATCAACAAAGGAAAGTCAATGATCTATTTCTCCTTGATTGCAAAATCTTGTCCTGCATTAATTATTTCCTTTCATTGTCACATCGTGTGTGTGTATATATATAGCATAACTCTGGATTTTACTCCACACCCTAATAAACTGCTCTCTTGGATGGCCACAACCAAATTTGCAAGAATAGGTATTTTTCTTTTTTTTTTCCTCTTCTATTATATTATCTTTCTTTTCTTATTTTCCTAAAAATTCTAAAAGTACTTTCATATCAAACCCTTTCAATCCATTTTCATATCCTGCTATTCCCGTGAATATTATAATTTATGTTTTAAACTTTATCTTCTTATTATACTATATCATTATTCAATTAAATTTTGAATCGAGTTTTATTTTATTTTATGATAGTATAATTAATTTGATAATTATTTATCTAATTATTAGGCTTTGAAGAAGAGTCGGAGCGTGTCGTTTAGTACGTGTTTAAACTTCGTAAGAGATTTAAGGTGGGGATTCTCTCATCCTAGAGTTAAAAGTTTGTTTTATCCCATAACTATTTAAAACTTTAGATTTTATCCCAAAAAAGATATTTGTATCGATTTTATCCCATAACTATGAGTTTTCTTTCAATTTTGTCCAATTTTCACCGGAACCCTAGATTTTCGCCGGATATTGATCACGTGCGTTGCACGTGACTGATGAATTTGGGGGTTCCGACGAAAATTGGGGGTTCCGACGAAAATTAGGTAAAATTGAAAGGAAACTCATAGTTATGGGACAAAATCGATGCAAATATCTTTTTTGGGACAAAATTTAAAGTTTAAAAAGTTATGGGACAAAAAAACTTTGGGTTGATTCCTAAAAAATTCATCACCTTATTGGGGGGTTTTCAAATCTATCACTACCTTTTATTTTTGTCAATTAAATACACGATCTATTTAATATTTTCAATTCTTTCACGAACTTTTATTTTTGTCAATTTAATACTATTTTTTGTAAAATAGTATATATATATATATATATATATATATATATATATATATATATATTACATATTTTTTATTTTTATCTTTTAGAATAACCTGCTGTTGAAACGGACGATTTTGTTGAACTTGGTAAACATGATGGACCATTTTCAAAATTTTCAAATATAATGGACGATTTTCAAAATTTTGCAAATATAATGGACAATTTTCAAAAAATGAAAAACTTATGGACTAAATTCAAAATTGGACAAAGTTAACGGACGAAAAAATCTATTTTCCCTTTCCAATATATTATACAAGTTTTTCCATAATAATTAAGACTTCTTTAGGTTATTATTTTCTATTATATGTATTACTTTTTATAATAATTTGTGTTATTTTTTTATTTAAAATTTTACTTTTTTTTGAAAATTAAAGGTTTATTTTTTTAGATTTATCTTATTTATTAATTGGGTTACTCATAAATAATTGGGTTACTCATGAAAAGGGTTACTATGTATACACTTTTGGATTATCTTGTTTATGTTCAATTTTGCTTGATCAACAAGTATACTTTTTCTTGTTAATTGATTTACTCTTTATAATAAATAGGGTTACTCTTTTATTTTTATTTTAAAATTTATCTATTTCTAATTGATTGATTAATAAATCAACTTAATTAGATTACTCTGAAATCAAAATTAAATTACTCTTTGAAATTAGTTGGATTAGTTTTTAACTTATTATTATAATATTTGAAATAATATTAAAAAATAAAAAGGAATGATATACTAGACAAAAGAATTGACGGTCAGCTACTACCAGCTGTTATTTCATTTAAAAAATAAAAATTAAAAAGTAATACAGCTGGCTGGTGCATAGCGCTAAATCAAAAAATCTCTTAGGCCCACCTCACATATCACATGCCCAATGTTGTACGCTGAATCCGGTTCCATGAATATTTCATGGAACCGGTGGCAATCGCTCTCATTATTTTTTATTCATTATATGAATTATTCATAAATTAATTTAATTAAAAATTTGTCTTTTTTTTTATCATGTATCATTTTTACTAAAAATACATCACTTTTTATTACTCCGATAAATTATTCGTGAAATAATTTAATTAGACGGATATCAATTTTCTTTGATTAAGAATTATTTTTTATTAAAAATATTATCATATTTTATCCATTTTATAAATTATATATGACATACACTTACGTAATTAGTTATCATTTTTTATTAAAAATATTATCACTTTTATAATTTTAAAATGTTATCACTTTTCATTTATAGTATAAATTGTTCATAAAATAGCTCATTACTTTTCTTTAATTGAGTATCACATTTTATAAATTCATAATATTTAAATTTAAAAATATATTAAACAAATAAAAAATTAATTTTATTATATTTGTAAATAATAAAAATATAAATTGAATAAGAAAAATACGTATATAAATGTACATGCAAACTTAATTAATTTTAGGGTTTATTATTGAGGGATACACAGTTTAGAGGCTAATAGCATCCCAATACAAAGAAAAATAGAAATAACTTCCAAGTATACAAATTCATATTAATCTCCCTAAAATAATCTTTATAGGCGCCGCATGTGGGCATCCTCTTTCACCTGCAGTCTCCGCCACCGCTGATTAGGAGCCTTCCGCTACCACCAACCGTGCGGCTTTCAGATTCAAACGTGGCACCCACGTTTTGCTATCGGCTATGATATCTCATATCCGAATGCGACACTCACGTTTCTTGCTATCGTCTGAGTCAATTTAACTATTTTTCTCAGCCACTGCTTAGATTGCGATTGCTGCTTCTGATTTCGCTGCTTAGGGCACCATATCCACCGCCATCGCTTCCATCGGTAATCTAGGACATACTATTCTCCGTCGTCGCTTGATTAACCCGCAGAATCTTCCATCGGTGCGCCTCCCAGCCAATTCTGGCTTCCATTGATATGCGATGGTCCTCCATCGTCGCTGATGGTATTTCCAGCCACATGGAATATACGTTGCTCTCGGGAGCGAGGTCATTCCAACTCAGGATCAACTCACTGAGTTGGCTCACGGGCTCGAGTTATACGGGGTCTCGTTCTTCTGGGTTCTGAGGAAAGCATCTGGGTCCAACTCGGTGAGGCTGCCGAATGGGTTCGAAGAGAGAGTAACGGGTCGAGAAATGGTGTGGAGGAGTTGGGCACCTCAATTGAAGATATTGAGTCATGACTCAGTGGGTGGATTCTTGACTCACATTGGGTAGGGTTCTGTTGTGGAGGGACTAATGTTTGGCCTGCCATTGATATCACTATCCTTCCTGATGGAGCAAGGGTTCAATTCCAAGCTTATTGCTGAGAAGAAAATTAGAGTTCAAATCGCAATAAACGAGGAGGACGGGTCATACACTCGTGACTAGGTTGCTGACTCGGTTAAGCAGGTGATGGTTGAAGAAGATGGGAAGCAAATCAAAGGGAAAGCTAAAGAAATGGCTGCAATAATTGGTGACGTGGAATTACATGCTAAATACATAAATAATTTCGTGGAATTTCTTGAAATTAAATTATCCAAAGATGGAACAAAACCATAACAAAAAAAATAATGTACTAAGTACAACTTAAAAGCACAACCGTTACGGGTTTATTAAATATAAGTCGAGACCATATATACTTATTTTACATTATATTATTGAGATTTAATTAAGACAAGAACTTATATATTTTACATAATATTATTTGACTTTTGAGCACGAAAGTAACGCATACCTAAAATGAAATGTGCCAAAAAAATTGTGCAAAACAAAATGTATAAAAAAAATTGTGCAATACAAAATGTGCAAAATAAATTGTACAAAATAAAATTGTGCAAAACAAAATTGTGTAAAACAAAATGTGATCACAATCTAAATTGTACAAACAAAATGTGCAAAAACAAATTGTGCAAAAAAAATTCGCCGGACTTCCGCCGCCGGCCGCTGGACCTCCGCCGGAACTTAAAATGTGCAAACAAAATGTGCAAAAATGAATTGTGCAAAACAAATTGTGCAAACACAGAAGTATTTATGGTATCACAATCATAATTGTGTAGTTATGAGTATTAGTGCTTTTATTGATGTAGTTTATAGCAATTATGCATTTTTATGTATCCAATAGTAAGTGACTTTAATTTTATTATATAATTAATTTCTCAATTTTTTATTTTGAAAGTAACCAATCAGGATCCTTAAAAATAATTTTATTGGGTTAATGAATAATTCGTGTCTAAATCGAGACGACTTAACGGTTCTCATCCAAATATTTGCTTTAATTGAAGGGGTGCTATCGCTAGACCTTATTTTATGCAACAATTTTGACAATTTCGAGTTCCTTTTTCTTTTTGATTTATTAGTTGATCACGAATGCAATGAAGAGATAACATCAATAAAACAGAATTATTACATGAATTACAACATCGGAATTGGCTTCTCAATCCATACACACATCAACATTTGGAGGACAATTCAAACTACATTTCTCATAATCCCAAGATTTAGTTTTGAAGTTGAAAATGCGTCAATGTAGAAGTGCCATCAAGACCCTTTGCCTGAAAGTATTCAGTGTACCCGCTGGCCGTTGTTGCCTTATACTTGGCTGGATTCTCTTCCGACAACAGCTCCTCGATCGGTGTGTACGCGATCGAGCTCGGACCAGAGTTTCTTCCGAAGAAGCAGGCAACGGAGATTCTCGGCCCGGCCTTACTGGCCAGCACTCTGTGTTGCACACTCTTGAACTTATCATTCGTAATCAGCTGTAACCTTAAATGCATCGATCACACTGTCGTAATTAAACATACATAATTCCTAGTGATGATTCAAACAGTTACCTGAAATAAACATCTACCCAACCCCATCACTTGGTCTGCGTACTCCATCATGATCTCCCTGCAACAGATATTACAAGTATGAAACAGTTTCATGGATCAATAATCAAGATGGATCAATCATGATCTTTCTTAACCGGTCTCCTACGTGTTAATCATGTAACGAGTGACGAGAAGAAGAATCACGAAAATGGCACAGGAATCCGGTGTGTTTCTCAACAAGGCTACTTATGTACAAATTTTTTCTACTGACATTTATGTTGGTAATTCTTTTTCTTTAACTGTACAGATTTCAACTAAATCTACGTGACATATTAGGAGGGAACAAACCAAAATCATGCAAATTTCAGTGAGGACTATTCACAAACACCTTACCTGCACACCGAAGGCATTTCATCTTTGGGTGGATTAGGAATGATATCACATATGAATGAGTCTCTCCAATTAGCAGCTGGTGAACTGAACAAATCGAAGTCGGAATTCCATCTCCAACTTCTGGTTACACTTTATTTAATGTATCTTGATTTTTATTAAGTAAGATACTTTATTAATAAATAATTTATGATTAAATTCTAAAATTTTTAAATTATTTATATTAAAAAAATTATGATTAAATTGAGAAAATATAAAAAGAATGTGTTTTTAATTGATTAAAAAAATTCGTGATTAAATTAAGAAATGATAGAAAGATAATGTATTTTTTTTATAAAAAAATAAGTTTGTAATTAAATTGAAAATTGAGGAAAATGTCATGTATTTTAATGCAATTAATCCTAAATTAAAATACATATATATAATTCTTCTCTAGAAATATTTAAGAAGTGAGAAATGATACGTATTTTATGAAGTGGAGATTGGAGATTAGGGTTTCAAAAGAATATTTAGTAAGAATGGTAAAATTGTATTTTATGGGGTGTATAAAGTGGAAAATTAAAATTAAAAGAATTAATTTGGGGTGATTTTAGATATTGGGGTGCGTGCAATGGAAGTGGGTGTTAATAGTCGGACCCTCTAATTAATTGTCGTATTCATTTTTAAATAAATTCAATTCAACGTAATTAGGTAATGATGATTACCATGATTATGTCTTATACCATTAATTATATTTGATAAACAAAATTAAAGTATATTATATATATATTTAAATTTATTTATAGTAAATGCAAAGAGCTTGATGAGAATAAGAATAGTAAAGTGTAATTTATTACATTTTCTCCCTCTTTCTCAATACAATGCAAACAAGTGTTATTTTCAAAATTATCATTAATAACAAACATTCATAACCTACTTACATATTTTTTTAATATATAAAAGGTTAAATTACCATATAAAAGTCACAAATTTGAGATTTTTTTTAAATCAACAAGCAAACTTAGCAAATAAGCAGTGACGTATAGTTTATTTTCAACAAATTGTAAATGTGTTGTTTTTTTCGAACTCTTTTGAAACTAATACATTTATTTGTTGAAAATAAAATCTTTTTGATAATTTAACTTTGTAACGCAGTGGTCCACAATTTTATCTTAAATAAAAACCAGAAATTAGTGATCTAATTGGTAGTAATTTAGCTGGTCCAACTAGAAACTCTGTTTTTCCTCCGCAATGAAAACGCCAATAAACTGTTTGATGAAATGTCTGAAGATTATCAAACTTCTTTAAAGTAGTACACAATTGCATCTCACGTATCTATGCTTCATTATCAGTTTAGAAGCTGCAGAAATCGTTCACCAATCAGCTCGACTCGTGTTCGTCTCGAAGTGTGACAACAGAGGAGTCCCATTGATGCCGTTGGCGTGTCGGCATGCAATGATCTCCTCTCCCATGGCTTCCCTATACATGGCTGGATTCTCTTCAGACAACAATTCCTTTATTGGTCCGTACATTCTTGACCTACTGGTTTTCTGTAGATGCATTCTGAAGAAGGTAGCCACAGAGATTCTGGGACCCACCCCACTTGCCAACACTCTGTGGTACACACTTCTGAACTTAGCATTGGTGATTAGCTGCAACAGAACATGAAACAGAGAGAGAGAAGTTAATCAACAATATCATGCATGTTGATGTTGTGTTGTGAATGATGAGAGGGAATATGAATTATGGAACCATCTTGCCTGCATGAGGTCTCCAATGTTGACCACGAGAGCTCCCGGAGAAGGCGGTGGGACATTGACCCACTGATCACGGTGAAGAACTTGAAGACCACCGATTTGATTCTGAAGAAGTATCGTTAGAAAGCCGCTATCAGTGTGACTGCTGAACCCTAATGTCATGTCCGGTTCCGGACAAGCCGGGTAGTAGTTGGCCGCCATAAAAAGTCCCTCGGCACAATCCATATCTCTCAAGTGATTCGGGTTCAACCCGAGAGCCTCTGAAATCAGCTCAAAAAGAATGGTTCCTAACTTCTTCACTTGCCTAGAGTATTCCATCATGCTCTCCCTGAAAAAATTCTAGAAGCTTCTACTTCAAAACTAGATTAATGATTATGGAATTAAGAACGTGATGAATTAATTACCTGCATACTTGAGGTATTTCTTGAGGGTGGGGTGGGTGAGGAGCCATGATCAAATGAAGGGTATCCCTCCAATTTGCAGTGGGAGATTGATAAAGATCAAAGTTGCTATTGTAGGCCACTTTCTTGGAGATATCACGTGTATAGTATTGTCTTTTCACTTCTATATCCATCTCATGGAAATCCCTCAAACTTTGAACTACTTGGTTCATCAATGTTGTCGGAATTCCATGGTTTACAATCTGAAAGAATCCCCACTCTTGACAAGCATCCTTAACTTGCTCGATGGTCTCACCACGAGCCAGCTTGTTCGGACATTCCAGGTCGATGATCGGAATGCTGAACTCCGATGCATTGGAGATCAACTTCTTCTCGAGTATATATTGCTCGTTTATGAATATACGAGGAATTTTTTCCACCCCACCTTCCAAAAGACCCTTCACACCAGCTTTAGTATCATCAAATTCTTGCAACTCTTTTTTTCTGTCGTATGAACACTTGTTTGCTTCCTCCATAATTTTTTTTCCAATTCTGAATATTCGTTTGAGGGAATTAAGTTATAGTATATAATATGAAGTTCTGTTATTGTTGCCTTTCCAAAATGAGAATTTCAGCTGAATTGGCAAATGGAGGCACGTACTCCCTCCGTCCGGATTCAAGGGTGCCATTTATTTTTGGACACAGAGATTAAGAAGTTTTTTTATATAATATGTAGTGAGTAATTGTATTATTGAAGGTGTGTGTCTCAATTTTTAGTTGTATTAGTGGCTGTGTGTGGATAAAAAAAAAATGATATCCTTGGGGGCGATCGCCCAAAATAGATGAATGATACACTCGAAAGAGGATGGAGGAAGTATATTAGTTCACGTGTGGTAATTTTGGAATGTTTAACAGAGAACAAAGTCATGTGAAGTCTCCTATGACACGTTGGTTACGCTGAGACGGACGGAATCTCATGCGTTTAAGTATAATTATTATATATAAATATAATATGCTTATTAATAGATAAAATATATTTTTCTAAAATATGATATTTAAATATTTTTTTAATGTATTATAATATGATTTATTATAAATATAGTTTAACTATCAATAAATATAACTTATATAATAAATATCGAGTATATTTTAATAATAGCTCAATTCATCTCAGAACCTATTTCATATATAATAATGAGAATTAGTATATAATATATTATAACAACCTTTTTTATATAGAATGGAAATTATGCAACATAATTATGCAGAGAAAAGAAAGTAGGAATCCCAATAAGGCGATAATTGGACATGGACGAACCAAATTTAGTCAAAATAGTTATCACACCGCATACCCTAATTTTTTCTCCTAAAAGCAAGGCATTTAGAAATTGATGATTACTAACCAGATATGAATTATATATGATGGATCTAAGTGAATATTCGAAATAATAATTGTTCATTGATGTAAGCAGTGACGCATTTTCTCCACGAATAATATTTTTTAAAACATCATTCATTTATTTTTTTTAATAGAAACTCCTATTTAACATAAATTAATTTAATTTAATTTTTTTTTAAAAAAAAACCCAGTAAATTCCTTAAAGGCAGAAAATAAAAAGGATCAGAAACGGCGTAAAGGCCCATAAGTAAAATTACGGGAGACCTAATGGGCATCCAAGCAGGCAGGCCATGACACTCGGATAGAATGCAACTTTAAAAAAAAAAAAAAAACCTTTAAATTTTGTTCCTCTTAATATTTACTCCACACTTTCATTTTTGTATTCTAAATGCTATGCATGTACTTTTAAAGTATCAATCCATATAATACCAATACTCCCGCAATACTATTATTATAATTCATTTTTATTTTATACTTATTTTAACTTTATTTACTTTTCTCAATAAAATATACCTTTCATTATCTTACTTTAAATACTTAAAAAAGTGCCTTTATTTTCACACACAAAAATATTTACACAAAAAATTCTTTATTTCAACGTACAAAAATATTTATGCAAATTATTAGAACATAGGGAGTATCATATAAGATTTCTTTAAAAATAAATTTATTAAAAATATATAAATTAATTATTAAAATACATAATATATATATTTAAATACATAAATATATATTTTTTTGGGCCCCTTTCAAATTGGGGGCCCGGGCCGTCTCCCATCTGGACATGCCTCAGGGCCGGCAACTGTGATCCAAGCCCATTAAACAGTAGCTATACCGAGATGAGAAAAAAATATAATAATAAGGCTCAATTGAGATTATCGACTGTCACGTGTAAAAAAATATTTAATTTTGTTTATTATGCGATCGTGACAAAGCTTGTCCTTCATCAACGTTATTAAAATGTCTTTATCATTACGAACAAATGAAAAAGATAGCTTGATCCATTTTTTAATCATAAAAATATTATTATCATCGTCATACCGCACAAATCATGTTTTATCATGTTTTTACTTTTCAACTTCCCCATTAATTAATCAGAATAATTTCAGATTTAGTCCCGTAAGAATTGCTTAATGTCAAAAATATCTCAAAATTGACAGATTTAGTTCCATAGGAATTTTTCATCAAAATCTGTTAATAGTTGACGAAATATTCTGAACCATTAACAAGACCAAAATGAAATATGTCAATTTTGAAAGACAGAAAATAATATAAATATGGTAGTTTATGATAATATAGGTTAATTTGAGATGAAAATTTTCAAAAATTATGATTATAATATTCTTAACCAAAACCGCTAGGGACCGAATGTGATATTTTCCCTTAATTAATCTCACAAATCAAAAACGTGCCAACTGCCACAGAGTTGAGCAAGATTCAATTACATTAATTAATTAACATGGTCTCATATGCATATAGAAATGACAAAACATTTCACATGACTTGGGGTTTATTCATTAACTTATGGTGTAGGAAGAAGACGAGCTAGGGATCAGTGTAGCTTGAAGTGGGAGAGTAATGGAGTGTCGTCGATGCCTCTGGCGTATCGACATCTAACGATGTCCTCTCCCACGACGTCTCTGTAGATGGGGGGGCTTTCTTCGGACAACAACTGTTTCATTGGTCCGTACACCCTCGAGTTGTTGCTTTCTTGGAGATGCATTCTGAAGAAGGCTGCCACTGAGACTCTTGGCCCTTCATTTTTCACCACCACCCTGTGGTACACACTCTTCATCTTATCATTTGTGATCAGCTGCAACGCAACATTACTCATTACATCATCGATATATATATATGAGAAAGAGTTTATTTAATATTTCTTCCATCACGTTAAACTCTTCAACCTCGCTCCAGAGTTAGCAAAATAAATGGTCTCTCAATACATTATACTATTTTAAAAAATGTCAATTTCAACTTATGTACACGATTAACTTACCTTAAAAATACACTCAGAAGTAAATAAAATGGTAAAAGAACTCTAATGAGAGAAGGGAATTGGCCATGAGAACTTAAACAAGTATTAATTAATCTTGAAGTTCAATAACCTTATTATACAATTTAATTTTAAATTTGTCATTAACATCTTACCCTCATAATATATTTTATCATTTATTTATTACCAAACAATACTAACCTACACTTAAAATAAGTTAAAAGCAATTTTTTCTAATATTCGTAAAGTGAAAGTGTGAAGATCTGCTAGAGACAAATCTTCCCTATATATATTTATAGGTACTATTAATTATTAACTCATCACACTCTACCGTAACCCAAAACAAATACTCCACTACAAAAAAAATTATTTTTTTACCGACGAAATATTTTGTTAGTAAAAGCCTTATTTTTATTGTTAAATTTGTTTACCAACGAATTAGTAACGGAATCCATTGGTAAATTTTCGTTGGTAAAGTGGTGGTTGGCAAATTTTTAACAACGAAAAATTTTGATAATCCGTTGCTAAAAATTCCGTTGGTAATTATAAACAAATACACCCCACCAAACTCACGAGATCTCAGAATCGAGACCGAGCATGTTGCTCGTCATGTGATAAAGCAAGAGTAAAAAATAATTCATTCTTGCTATTATTTATTAGAAGTAAACTTCGATGCAAACTGGATTTACATCATGCAATTACTAGACGACATATATGATCGATAAAATCTTTAAGATCTACAGCTAGCACAGAATCACCTATTTCAATGTGGTGATTCATTTTGCATTGCACGTTCTAAATGATTCATATGCGTCATAGTCCTTATCAAATTACCATCACATGCCTCAAGGTTTAATAGTGGTAAATTGTGAGAGTAAAGTTAGATTAAATATGTAATTATGCATGAATTTGCATACCTGCATAAGGTCTCCGACGTTGACAACGAGAGCTGCCGGAGAAGGTGGGACGTC
This sequence comes from Pogostemon cablin, assembly GCA_023678885.1. Taxonomy (NCBI): domain Eukaryota; kingdom Viridiplantae; phylum Streptophyta; class Magnoliopsida; order Lamiales; family Lamiaceae; genus Pogostemon; species Pogostemon cablin. Next base: position 2,232,777 of record CM042989.1, read on the forward strand.
GATCCACTGATTCCGATGAAGAACTTGAAGACCTCCGACTTGATCTTGGAGAAGTATAGTTAAGAAGCCACTGTCCGTGTGGCTGTTGAACCCTAATGTCATGTCTGGTTGGGGACATGATGGGTAATAGTTTCCTGTCATGAACAAACCCTCTACACATCCCATATCCTTCAACTCATTCCTCTCCACTCCCAGGGCTTCCGACACCAGTTCAAACACTATTATCCCGAGTTTCTGCACTCGACACGAGTACTCCATGATTGCATCTCTGAAATTAAGGGAATGTATCACTACAAAATAATTCATTTTCACTAACTGATTGTTAACAAAAATTACATTTGTGTTTTAGCAACGGGATGTCAATAGATTTTCAACGGAGTAATTTTCGTTGTTATTTACCAACAACATCATTATATAAATGGTAAACGGAATTGAATTTCGGTGGTAAAAATTTAACGATCACCACTTTAATTAAAAATTATCAACGTATTTTGTTGTTAATATATTGGTAAACCAATTAACAATGAAATTAAGACTTTTATCAGCAATATATTTCTTCAGTAAAAACAATTTTTTTTTAGTGTATTAGGATAAACAAATAAGGAAAGAGTAAAGATTACTGAGACGATAAATGACCTTTCGTCTCGTTAGTCGTTTACCTGCAAACCCGAGGCAGTTCGTCGGGTTGAGGAGGATCCGGAGCCATGATCAAATGAAGGGTGTCTCTCCAATTAGCTCTCTGAGTTTGGTACAAGTCGAAGTTGCTATTGTACCACACCTTCTTCATGAAATCACGTGAGTAGTACTGTTTCTTTTCCTCTGCATCCATCTCATGGAACTTCCTCACGTCTTCTAGAACCTTCTCCGTGGGAATGCCGTGGTTTATGAGCTGAAAGAATCCCCAGTCCTGGCAGGCATGCTTAACCTGCTCGATGATCCGACCACGAGCCTCGTTCAGACATTCCAGGTCGATGACCGGAATGCTGAACGAGGGTACTGAGTGGTCGGAGATCGAATTTTTCTTCTCCAGAATGTATTGCTCGTCGATGAATATACGAGGAAGCTGTTGCACGCCAGCTTCTAGAAGCCCCCTCACCCCAGCTTTGGATTCATCAAATTCTTGCAGCTCCTTTAGTCTGTCGTAATCAGATTGCACCATTTTAGGGAAGCTTTGAAAGAGAAAGGATGATTGCTTTGCTGTGATGTTATTATTACTCCAAACAGAAGAAGATATTATATTTAAAGACATCATGTTTGGCCCACGTTTCATAACTTTTTTGAGATTGGCACAATGTGACAACTAACTTTTAGGTGTGCGATTATGAATGGAAAGTGGTAGTTATGAATAGAAAGGAATGAAATAGGAGATGAAAAATAGTTTTAATAGGTAGTTATGGGTGGAAAGGAATAAATTAGGAGATAAACATTAGCTCGTGGAATACGTCCCTTTCGAAATAATTTTTGGCCAACTACACCTTCCACCCTGATTTTATGTTCGATTATTTAAGGCCCAAGATTGATTAAGTGTCAATCATATAAAATGTACAAAAATGAGACAATGCTTATTGATTAAAGATAGGAACTGATCTCTTTAATACTCCCTCCAACCCCTTCAAAAAAGGGTTTTTTTTTTTTTCCATTTTGGGCGTCTCACTCAAAGAGTCTCCTTTCCTTTTTTACACACATGGGATCCGCACACACCCACTAATACAATTAAAATATGGACCCACGCTCCCACTATAACAACTACTCACTACACATTAAATAATAATACTTTTTAATTTACGTGTCAAAAGCAAAAGACTCTCTTAATGAGGGACCGAGGGAATATATGAGTAATATGTGGAATAAAAAAGTGTAATAGATGATCCATTAGAAAAAAAGGAACAGCATTCTTTCATGTTAAAATTCACCAACCCAAAATCAAATCTTATGAAATCCAATTAAATCATCCATACAACACCAATAAAAATCCTTCTTTTGATCTTTGGTGTTTGATGAAATGCCAGTGTGAAAAGCATTAAAAAAAAAAAGGTGATTCTAGCTAATCAATTGCATTGAGCAGGAAGTGTGAGAGTAATGGAGTTCCATCAAGGCCTTTGTTGAAATCCAATTAAATAAAATTCCTTTTTTTGTTTTTCGGTCTATAACGTGTTTGATAAAATGCCTGTGTGAAAAGCATTAAAAAAAAGTGATTCTAATGAGTAGTTGCATTGAGCAGGAAGTGTGAGAGCAATGGAGTTCCATCAAGGCCTTTGTTATATCGATACGCAACAATCTCTTCTCCCTTGGCTTCCCTGTAGATGGGTGGATTATCTTCAGACAACAACTCCTTAATAGGTCCATAGATTCTTGATTTACTGGTCTGTTGGAGATGCATTCTGAAGAAGAACCCAACTGAGAATCTGGGATTCACTTTGTTTACCAGCACTCTGTGGTATACACTCTTGAACTCACCATTGGTGATGAGCTGCAACAGATGAAGAGAATTCAAGCAACATTCAAAATTGGTATAATGAATGAGAGAGAAGAAAGTAAGATGCCTGCCTGCATGAGATCTCCCATGTTGATCACAAGAGCTCCTGGAGTGGGTGGCACATCAACCCACTGATCTCTGTGCAGAACTTGAAGACCACCAATTTGATCCTGCAGAACAAGAGTTAGGAACCCACTATCTGTGTGACTTGTGACGCCAAATGTCGAATCGGGTTCGGGGCAAGCCGGGTAGTAATGGGCTGCTGCAAGCAGACCCTCTGCACATTCCATGTTGATCAAGTGGTTTGGATCCAATCCAAGAGCTTCGGATATCAGCTCCAGCAGCACCATTCCTAACTTCTTCACTTGCTTCGAAATCTCCATCATGGTATTCCTGTCAAACCCCAAAAAATGCTCTACTCAATCATGGTATTCCTAATTTCTTTAAAAACAAATACGCAACAGACACACACCTTGTTGAAAAATAGTGATGAGGATATAAAAGAAAAATAAAAAAGTTCTGCAAAATTCGATTTATATCCTAAAAGAGATAAATGGTTCAGTTTGTCCCACAACTCACGGATTTGTTCGATTTTTGATCAATTTTCATCGGAAAACACTAATTTCGCCGAAAGCTCCAAATTGAAGCCTCCTGTGTGGCGCACATGAGGCTTCAATTTGGGGCTTTCGGCGAAATTAGAGTTTTTTGGCTAAAATTGAACAAATCCTTGAGTTATGGGACAAAATTGAACCATTTATCTTTTTTGAATAGAAATCGAATTATGTCTTAGTTACGGGGTAAAAAGTGAATTTAACTTTAATTCTTACAATTTTGTAGGTTCTCGTATTTTCATGTTTCTAAGCATTTATATAATGTGAACACATGCTCTCATATGTATTTCAATATTTCATTACTATTTTGACTATTATAATGACATAAAAATACTCTTTTAGGTTGTTTTTTGATTTCACGCCTTTACAATTATATAGATTTTCATATTTTCATGTTTCTAAGCATTTATATAATGTGAAAACAATGTACCCACCTATATTTCCATATTTCATTACTATTTGGCCATTATAATAGCATAAAAATATTTTTTTAGACAGTTTTTTTATTTCAAGGAAAAATCCTAACGCCTATACAATTTTGAAAACTCTCGTATTTTCATAATTATAAGTGTTTATATAATGCGAAAACATGTTATCCACATATATTTCTATATTTCATTACTATTTTGACTATTATATTACTCCCTCCGTCCGCCCGAAAGATGGCATTTTGCTTTTGTGCACGTTGATTAAGAAGTATTGTTATTTAATGTGTAGTGGGTAGTTGTATTAGTGGGAGTGTGGACCCATATTTTAGTTGTATTAGTGGGGTGTGTGTGGATTCCATGTGTGTAAAAAAAGAAATGACCCTCTTTGGAACGGACGACCAAAATGGAAAAAAGACCCTCTTTCAGACGGACGGAGGGAGTATAATAGAGTAAAAATACTCTTTTTGGACATGTTTTTAAATTTCGTAGAATAATTCTTAAACCTTTACAATTTTGTAGATTCTCATATTTTCATGTTTCCAAACATATATTTTTTACTCTATCAAATTTTATTTGCAGTATGAAAATGTTATCACGTTTGGTCATAACATTGCATGTACTCCTATATACTACTAATTTATTTGTAGTTATGTTTTTTTTTTTCTTCATAGCCTTCCATCTTTCCTACTATCCAGATTTTCAATTTTATTTGATTCAGTTACTTTGATCAAAATATGCAATTTTTTAAGAAAAAAGCAATGATGCATGTTGCAAGAGACAGCAGGAGCATAGCTAAAAACTCATAAAACTAAAACTAAATAAATTGATCTATAAAAATGACTAAAACTAGAAAAGCTATAGAAGCATTAATTAATTTCTTGCTTCAAATTAAAAATAAAAATAAAAAAATTAATATAATTAAGTCCTCCATGAATATTACCTGCACTGTGGAGGCAATTGATGAGGTTGAGGAGGATTTGGAGCCATGAGCAAGAACAGTGTATCACTCCAGTGTGTTTTCTTAGATTGTTCATGATCAAAGCTGGAGTGGTAGACCACCTTGTTGGTGAAATCAGAGGAGTGGTACTGTTTCTTCATCTCTGCATCCTGTTCATGGAACCTCCTCACATCTTCAACAACATCCTTCATCAACCTCAATGGAATCCCATGATTCACAATCTGGAAAAATCCCCAGTGTTTGCAAGAATCTTTGACCTGCTCGATGATTCCACTTCGACCGCCCTCGTTCAGACATTCCAAGTCGATCACGGGAATGGATCCGCCGCAGATCATTTTCACATCAACAGCTTTAGTGTCTTCCATTTCTTACCACTCCTTTTCTTTGAGCTACTCTGTGTCTCTGTCTGTATGAGCTCCATTTTAGTTACCCATTCTTATATATATATATAGAAGAAAGGGTGGTGGGTGGGAATGAGGAGGTAGTTAGCTGCCACCTTTTTTTTTTATTACTTCTTACATATTTGAAGGAAGAAAATTTTATCCGTCTAAAAATTTGTGATTTTGTAGTTATGTTCGTTTTGGTTTTTGAAAAATAAATTTTGATTTTATAAAAGAGTATATATGTGTTTGTGTTTTATTAATCGTCCATGTTTAACTTATCTTTAGTAACAATTTTTTTAATTACTACTATAATATTTTTTTCATATTTTTTATAGGATTAATATCTCATGCACCGATATATGTATTAATTTTAGTCAATAATATATACTCCTATATTTCTTAACAAATGTATTATTCTCCATCTATTCCACAAAAGTTTTCTACTTTTTTATTTTAGTTCATTCCACAAAAAGTTTCACTTTTTTCAAACAAAAAAACACTAACTTTTCTCGTACACTTTATTTATAAAAAAAAAACTTACCTAAACACACCTAAATGTTATTATTTATTTATTATTCAAAAAATAATAAAATACCCCTAAAACTTAGTATATTTTTCTTAATCTATGTGTTAAAGTTAAAGGAGAAACTATTCCAGGAGGAAGTATTTTTTTTATATTTAATTTTTCATTAATAAAACTAATAAACAATTTATTAATAAAGTGTATAAGTTCTTATTAATCAATAGTGTATATATGGCTCAATTGAGATTATCGACTGTCACATTTAAAAAATATACTTCATCCTCACGTGGATTAAAGAGTATTACTCCCTCCGTCCCACCATAAGGGTGGCTAACTTTTTTTGCACGTAGATTAAGAGATATACTAATATTTAATGGATAGTTGAGGGTAGTTGAGGTGAGAAAAATAATATTTAATGTATAGTGGGTATGTGTATTAGTATGGTGCGTAGATCCCATGGAGATATATTAATTGTTTTGTGTGGTTCTCATTTACTAAAAAGATAAATACACCTCTTGTGTTGGGACAGACGGGAATAGTAAAATGAACTCCTTGTTGTGGGACGGATGGTGTATTATTTAATGTATAGTGAGTAGTTGTATTAGTGGGTGTGTGAATCCCATATTTTTAATTGTATTAGTGGGTGAGTGTGTGGATCCATATGAACAAAAAAGAAAAATTAACTTTTTAGGTGGAACGCTCAAAATAGAAAAAAAATGACAATTTAAAGAGTACGGAGGGAGTATTTTATTTTGTTTATGTGAGATTGACAAAGCTTGTCCTTCATCAAAGTTATTAAAATGTCATTATCATTACGAACCAGGGGCGGATGGATGTGGGGCAGCCCTGGGCTTGATGTAAATAATTTATAAATAATTTATGTTTTTAAGTTTAGCCCACCCTAAAAATATTTTCAGTCCACCCAAATGAAGCTAAAAAAATAAATATATCTTCTTTCTTCTTTGTGTTTTTAAGTTTAGCCCAACCCAAAAATATTTTAAATCCACCGAAATGAAGTTAAAAAATAAATATATCTTCTTAAATTATAGTATATATATATATATATATTATTTTTTAATTATTATTATTATTTTTTATTTTCTTCAATAAACTTAGCCCACCCCATCCCGATTTTCTGGATCCGCCACTATTACGAACAAATGAAAAGGATAGTTTGATCCAATTTTTAATCATAAAATTATTGCTATCATCGTCATACCACACAAATCATGTATTTAGTTATTCAACTTCCCTATTAGTTAATCCCCCACAATTTATTCCAACTGCCACAGAGTTGACATAATGATAGATATGACGAATTTGTATCTATAAATACGTACGAGACAAATGTTATTAATAAATAGTAAACCTTCAAATAACCCCGCCCATATTCATTAATTAATTTCCAGTGCTTATCATCACATAACAACTTATATTAATTGTCAAATACATAATATATTACTAGCATGTGCTGCGCGCGGGCTATGTGGTTGTTATTATTTATAATTATATATTAATTATGATAATAATTTCAAGTTTTAAATCATTTGGATATAAGTGCTATAATAATGTATAAATAATAAATGGTAAACGTATTAAACACATTATAATACAAAACTTACTTATTTCTTTTAAGGCTAAAACTTGTGAGTGTGCCTAAACAAAAAAATATAAAAATTGGGTACCAGGGCCTGTTTTATAATAATAATACTCATTGTTTGTATTAAGTTTTGAGTATACTTTTTTATATTAAAAAATCATTAAATTATTCAAAAAACAATTGATAAAGTTATTAAAAAATAGTAACTTCTTTTAAAAAAATGCAAATAATTTTGTAAGATTAATTAAGTATTTACTTTACAATACGATTTTGGTCCCCCTAAATTTAATTTCTAGCTCCGTCACTGATTGGGTCCTAATTTTTAAAAAAAATTCAAAACTTAAATTGAAACTTTCATAAAATCAGATTTTAAATTGAGACTTAAACTAAAAATCAAAAATCTTCCTTTTTAGAAAAAATGAAATTTAAAGTAGCCTTAATTCGTTAAGAGAGGGACTAGGGTGCAACCGGTTGTACCAATTGAATTGGTACAACCTTGGTCCCCACCCTTCTTAATTAATTCATGCTCCTTCTTAATTAATTAATGCTCCTTCATTAATGTTGTTTTTTATTTTATTTTTAATTTTTTATTTAAATTACTATTATACCCTAAACCCTAAACCCTAAGGGATAATTATACCCTAAACCACAAGGATAAAATTACAATTATACCCTAAACCCTAGGGAATAATTATACCCTAAACCACAAGGGTAAAATTACAATTATACCCTAAACCCTAAACCCTTGGGGATAATTATACTCTAAACCACAAGGGTAAAATTATAATTATACCCTAAATCCTAAACCCTAGGGGATAATTATACCCTAAACCACAATGGTAAAATTACAATTATACCCTAAACCCTAGGGGATAATTATACCCTAAACCACAAGGGTAAAATTACAATTATATCCCTAAAATTAAAAAAAAAAAGTAATGTACAGCAACAATTAAAAAAAAGAAAAAAAAAAGAGAAAAGCACACCGAAGATGAAGGAAGGAGGTTGTACAGGAGGTTGTACTAATTGGAGGTTGTATACTAATCTTTGTCATTCGTTAAATATACCTAGCTCTTTATATTTAAAATTAAATAATTTTTTTAAATCTCAGAGTAGCGTTGGATGAAGCTGTGAGAAGTGAAAAGTTGCGAGGATCTTTACAAGATTTGAAAAGAGAAAGGGAAGATTTCTAGTTTATATAAGTGTCCATAATTTTAATTTTGATGTTTCTGTGTGCATAATAAAATTTCAAAACTAAGGTGTATTGTAGTGTGTACATTCTTTCTTATCAACTACTATCCAAAGTGATAAAGGGAAAATTGAAAGGATCATAACCCTAATTCAAATTTTACCAATCAAACTTAATCATTCATACAACACCAATAAAAGTTCCGATTTTTTTTTAATTAAGTCTATCAAGTGTTTGATGAAATACCCAAGTGAAAACCATTAAAAACAGATTCTAATCACTTGCGTTGAGCTTGAAGTGTGAGAGCAATTGAATTCCATCAAGGCCTTTGTTGTATCTGTTAGAGTAGTATGCCCAGCGCACCAATTAGATTGGATAATTATACTCTTTATATTTTAAATATAAACAATCTCATTGGAAATTATATTATTAAAGGCTGTTTTAATTTATCTATTTTATGCATTATAACAAATGCTTATTAGATAAAGTCCCTAGACCAATTAAAGCTAAAATGTATGGTTACGCATATGATGGTGATCATGGAATTTATACATAGAGCTTTGGTCTTAAACATGGTTCCGAGTCAAGAATTTTTCTAAATGGGACAAAGAATAATTCAGTAAAGATTCGTACATATGATGAATGCTCGTTGGACGAGAATATTGTATTCCATCAATATTAGTGTTGTGACACAAATTCATATATGTAGATACTTATTAGAGAATAAGTTTATCGAACATGGTCCGTAGAAAATTCTTATTGGATATGTCGGAATTAGAATTTTCTAATTACGATAGTACACGATTAGTCTTTAGACTTGAAGCACCATGGTAGTCTTGTGTACTTCTTCTAATACTTAGATTTATCTTCTGATTGTTTAGTAATCATAAAGGGGATATGTTGGGTATTATATTGATGTACATGGAGACTTATGTGTGGTTAAGATAGAATCTAACACTTGTCTAGGACAAGAGAATCTCCTGTGTATTTCATTGTTAATGATTCAAAGACCTTGGCCAAGGCAATGAGAATAAATATTCACAATGAATCATTGTAACATGAAATAGAAGCACAGTTATTGAGTTAATAGAGTTTCGACTAATATTCCTACTCTAAACTCAATCGGGAGATTAATTGTTAGAAAGACCGTACGTGTATGTCACTCGTTAATTTGAAGGTTTACTCGCTATTCACCTAACACTAGAAGATCACGCTACTTGCTAGATGTTACCGTGATTAGTAGGTTCTTGAAATTAATTAGTTAATTTCAAGTGAATTAATTAATTGGATTAATTAATATAATAATTGTTATTTATAAGTTACAAATGTTGTAAGCCTACTACTAGAGTTATTAGTGAACATAAAGGATCACACCTTAATTTGAATGAACAATTTTTATCAATTGTAACAATTATTAAATTGTTAATTATTTATCATAATTAAATAATTTGATTATTTAATTAAAATAAATAATAATATTTGATAAGTGGGAGACATCCACCATGTATGATAGTGTTAGTGGATTGTAAAGCTAACATTATTGATGTTAGTGGATTGAAAAGCTAACATTATTGTAGTTAATGGAGTGAAAAAATAAGCACTCACTTTGGAAGTGGAAGCATGATATATATTTCCTTCCAAATTTGACATGAAGTATCGGCTTTTTCAATAGAGAAGAGAAGTTGATACTTTGATATTTTAGGAAGAGAGGAAATTGTTTCCTTTTAAGATATAAATCTTTGCTTATTCATTTTGTGAACAATTTTGGAGAATAATTATATTGATAATTATTCTTTAATTTGTTTTCTCTTATCACAAGTTGATACGGGAAACGTTTATTGATATCAACAATTTTACACTACTAGCGAAGTGTAATATTTGTGTTGTTCATTCAATCGGTGGATTACTTTAGAGGGGATACACTTGGATCTCTTATTGAGAAGTACGGAGTTTTAGCCACAATCCGGGAATTGATTCCCTCACTCCTTGCATCAATTGGAAGAAAGTCTACAAGGGTAAGAATTATCTTTACGTAGATTTCTTTCAATATATTTTAACACCGGATCCTATAGTCATTTGTGAGCATTCGGGTTGAAACCTTTTCATGTATTTAATAAATATGATTTATTAATTATGAAAAATTTTAAATTCCGCTGCATTCACCCGGATCGCTATGACGAACCCAACAGTGGTATCAGAGCCTAGGTTCACGGTGTTGAAATATATTTGGTACTAAAATTGTTTTAGTATTATTTAATGGTTAAATAATAATACTTGAAACAACGAGAAAAGGTTTCTCGACAATTATTAATTACTCTAAAATTTCAACTGTTGTAGTATGATAAGAATTGTTCTTAAACTACTATTTATACAGTTAAAAATTTTCGGTAATTTTAATAAAATTGACTAAATATTAGTTTATGACTATATTGGTTTCTCATGTGAATATGAAATATTAAATAAAAGTTATTTATATTTCTTATTCAAAATATTCATTTGGAATGAAATTTAAGCAATACGTTGTATTTAATGAGAAATTGTTTCTTAAAATATCATTGTTTAATATAATAATTATTATTGATAATTTGTTATCAATATTTAATATTTAATTTGATAAAAGCATTAGATGTTTATTATCAACAATGATATTTGATGGCTATTTCTAGAAATGGGTTTCTAAGAAAAATATTTCTAAGTAGAAATAATTAGCTATCATTGAATTGATTTGGTTTTATTAATTTAGAAATTGTTTCTTAATTAATTAAGGCCAACAAAATTCTTAAAGTCAATTCTAAAAATTTAGTTTTATAATATTGACTAATTGTTAGTCATAATTCTCAATTAGTATTATTTTAAAATGAGAAATAGGAATAATTGTTATTCTTATATCTTGTTACGGTATTATTCATTATGAATGGATATAAATAAATTTAATATGTTAAATGCATATTTATTTATTTAGGGATGATCATGAGCCTTGGACTTTATGTGATGGTTGTAATTTATTTGGATTTTATGGGGACTGCGAGCCTCTTTAATTTATATTTGTAAGTTCTTTAAATTTATGCAATGAGAATAGATTAATCCGTGAGGATTTAATTTTATTCATTGTAAATTGGAGGACTTGAAGGAAGCCCAAAAGAAGACCCAATTGTTGATGGGTAATTAAATGTAATAGAATAGATGCTCAAGGCCCATAAGTGTATGGGTTTTACATTATGATGTAAAAGTTCTCATTATCCCTTAGATTGACCATAGACCCGTTTTGGCTCAAACGGGTCGCATAGGTTGGCCATGATCATCCCACCGCTTTATGTATGTATAGGATATATGCATGCTAGAATTCATTTAATGCACTCATTTGATGATAAACATTAAATAATTTACCTAAATGAGATGATGAGGTCTTGGAAATAAAAATAATCCCTAAGTTTTTGAAACTTATACAAAAATTTTTTGAAAATTTTATTTCAAACAAATATGGATGATGAGTATGACCCATCAAATCCATGCCTACTATCAAAAGATAGAGACATGATGATGCTACTACACTTAACCACTGGCCATGAGTCGTGGGTGGGTTTGTGGAAGAAAGATGTGTTCTTTATCTATCATAATGATGCTCATGAATTAAATGCATCACTGCATCGGCCATGAGTCGTGGGGTGTTTTGATGTTTTAATTGCATGAATGTTTGATAGGTATTGTTTGACACTAAGTAACGTATGGGCTCATAAAATTGAGGTATGCGTGAAAGGTGAGGTAAAACAAATTGAGGGTTGTATAGTGATACAATTGTAAAATGTTTTACTACCGAAGAGAATTTTTCATGGGCTCATAAAATTGAGGTGTGAGGAATTCTATTTGGGCCTCAAACCTACTAGAAAATTATGATTTTCCGATTTTCATTGGGGGTTATGAAATTCGAATAAAATAGTGGGAGACATTTAATATTGAAGACCTTATATTAAATTAATATTAATTTTCATAGTTTTCTCATTTTCTGCTTCATCATTTTGTAGATTCATCTACTGAAATGGCAAACAATCCTATAACTGCTTTAATTGGGCAAAACAAGTTAACTGGACCAAAATTTAATGATTGGCTGAGAAATTTCAAAATTCTCTTAAAATCTGAAAGAAGTGAATATGTTCTTGACAAACCAATCCCTGATGCACCTGGTGCTAATGCTACGACTGAGGAACTTGAGAAGTTCAAACGTCATCAGGATGACGATCTGAAAGTTCGGTGCTACATGTTAGCATCTATGACAAGTGAGCTGCAGAGACAAAATGAGGATCAAACCTCTGCTTATGCTATTCTTAAACGACTTGAGAACTTGTTTGGTGAGAATAGCAGGCAACAAAGATATGAGATATCTAAAGAGCTCTTCCGCAGTCATATGGCTGAGGGCTCTTCAGTCCAGGAACATGGATTGAAGATGATAGCCCTAACGGAACGACTCGCGTCATTGAAAGTTGAGGTTCCACCTGAGCTTTGCACTGACTTGTTGTTGCAGTCTCTGCCCCCTTCATTTGACACATTTGTTGTCAATTATAACATGCATAACATGACGAAAAGTCTCACTGAACTTGTTAGCATGTTAAAGACAACTGAGTCCACGATGAAAAGGGACAAATCAGTCATGTTTGTTAGGTCCACTTCTGGATCTAAGGCTGCAAAGCCAAAGAAAAAGAAGGGAAATAGAAAGAGTTCTAACAATCCCAACAAACTGAAAGCAAAGGGAGGTGTCAAGAAAAAGAAAACTTCTCAGTCCAATGATAAGTGTCACCACTGCAATCAAACTGGACACTGGAAGAGGAACTGCAAGGATTACCTTGCAACCCTGAAGAGTTCAGGTATTTATTATGTTGAAGTTAACTTATCAGTTAACGATACTTCTTGGGTATTGGATACCGGTTGTGCCTCACATATTTGCAATGATTTGCAGATGATGGAAAGAAGTAGAAAGCTAGAAACAAGAGAAATGGTTCTAAGGCTGGGGAATGGAGCAAAGGTTGCTGCATTAGCCGTAGGAACTATTAATCTAGCTTTAAGTAATGATTATGTTTTGGTATTGAATAATTGTCTTTATGTTCCAGAGATTATTAAGAACATTATCTCTATTCCTGTTATGGATAGAGAATTGTTTTAAATTTGAACATGGAAGTTGTTCCATTTCTAAATGTTCTTCTTTAATCACTACTTGCATATTGACGAATGGTTTATATACCTTAACTCCCCAAATTTTCATTCTTAATCTTCAACAAAATAAAAGAAAATTAGATAATCGTAGTTCTATCACATTATGGCATGCAAGATTAGGTCATATTTCTAAGAAAATGATAAATAAGTTGGCAAAATTGCTTGACCTAAAGGACGAGCAAGAACTACCAACATGTGAGTCCTGTCTCAAGGGAAAAATGATCAAATCTCCATTTGTTGGACAAGTGGAGCGAGCTACACATCTATTGAAATTAATTCATACAGATGTATGTGGGTCATTAAATGTTAATGCTCGTGGGAACTACAGCTACTTCTTAACCTTTACCGATGACTTCTCTAGGTATGGTTATGTGTACCTATTAAGGTACAAATCTGAAGTTTTTGAAAAGTTCAAAGAATTTAGAACTGAAGTAGAGAAACAAACTGGCTTAAGTATAAAAACACTTCGATCAGATCGAGGGGGTGAATACTTAAGTGCAGAGTTTCTAGAATATCTAAAAGAGAATGGGATTCTCTCACAGTGGACTCCTCCTGGCACTCCCCAACTCAATGGAGTTTCGGAACGCAGGAATCGAACCTTGATGGACATGGTTCGATCTATGATGAGTTTCACATCATTACCTCTTTCTTTTTGGGGCTATGCTTTAGAAACGGCAGCTCACCTATTAAATAGGGTGCCTTCTAAGGCCGTTCCTACTACACCTTATGAGATGTGGTGTGGTAAAGCACCCTCATACAAATACCTTCGGGTATGGGGGTGTGATGCTTACGTGAAGCAACAAATGGGAGATAAATTGGATATGAGATCCAAAATATGTAAGTTTGTTGGATATCCAAAGGAATCAATTGGATATTACTTCTACGATATCTCGGAACAAAAGGTGTTTGTTTCAAGGAATGCTACATTTCTTGAAGAAGAATTTCTATCTGATAGAAATGGCAAACTCGTAGAACTTGAAGAAGTTCAAGAAACAACAAACCTTCCAATTGCAGTGAGTGAACAACCAGTAGAAACTGGGACATCTGATACACAACCTCTTAGGAAATCCGAAAGGATACCTAAGTTACCTAGTAGGTACACTTTGTTATTAGAAAACAAAGAAGAGGGAATCCTATTGGATAATGATCCAAGAAGCTATGGAGAGGCAATGTCAGACATTGACTCAAAGAAATGGCAAGAAGCAATGCAATCCGAGATGGACTCCATGTACTCTAACAAAGTATGGACTTTGGTAGACCCACCAGAAGGAACAGTTCCTATTGGATGCAAATGGGTTTACAAGCGAAAGCTTGGAGTTGATGGGGAGGTAGCAACCTATAAGGCAAGACTGGTTGCTAAAGGTTATTCTCAAAAACAAGGAATTGATTATGAGGAAACCTTTTCACCAGTAGCAATGCTAAAATCCATTCGAATTTTATTAGCTATATCTGCATATTATGACTATGAGATATGGCAAATGGATGTAAAGACTGCTTTTCTTAATGGTAACGTGAAGGAAGAGATCTATATGAAGCAACCTGAGGGCTTTATATCCAGTGGGAGTGAGCAAAAGGTTTGCAAGCTCCAAAGATCCATTTATGGGCTTAAACAAGCTTCGAGGAGTTGGAACATTCGATTCGATGAAACAATCAAATCGTTTGATTTTCAAAAGAATCCGGATGAACCATGTGTATACAAGAAAGTTAGTAGGAGTGCAGTTACTTTTATTGTGCTCTATGTTGATGACATCCTACTTATCGGAAACGATATAGGTATGTTGCAGTCAACAAGAACTTGGTTGTCTAAACAATTCTCCATGAAGGACTTGGGAGAAGCATCATTTATTCTAGGAATAAAGATCTATAGAGATAGATCTAGAAGAATGATCGGACTATCCCAATCCATGTACATAGATAAGATACTAAAGAGATTTAGTATGGAAGAATCCAAACGAGGATTCTTGCCAATGAGTCATGGGGTTTCACTTTCTAAGGCTATGTCTCCTAAGACGCCTGAAGAAAGAGAAAGAATGACTCGCGTGCCTTATGCTTCAGCAATTGGAAGCATAATGTATGCAATGCTATGTACAAGGCCTGATGTCGCGCATGCTCTAAGTGTCACGAGCAGATATCAGTCAAATCCAGGTGAAGAACACTGGAAGGTCGTCAAGATGATCCTTAAGTACTTAAGAAGGACTAAGGATATCTTTTTGATATACGGCCCTGGAGAGCTGAAATTAGAAGGATATACTGATTCTAGTTTTCAGTCTGATGTGGATGAGTCTAAGTCAATGTCAGGTTATATATTCACTTTGAACGGTGGTGCAGTAAGTTGGAAGAGTTCCAAACAAGAAACTACTGCAGACTCCACCACTGAAGCTGAATACATAGCTGCATCAGATGCAGCAAAAGAAGTTGTTTGGATCAGAAACTTTATCCAAGGGTTGGGTATAGTTCCATCTATTGTTGATCCAGTAATGATATACTGTGATAACAATAGAGCCATTGCGCAAGCAAAGGAACCAATATCTCATCAAAGATCCAAGCATATCTTGAGAAGATACCACTTGATTAGAGAAATCATGGGGAGATGCGATATCGTTATGGATCGAGTCGCTTCAGCAGAAAATGTAGCAGACCCACTGACTAAACCTTTGTCTCAAAAGATATTTGAGAAACATCTTGAAAAGATGGGACTTAAATATATGGGTAATTGGAGCTAAGGCAAGTGGGAGATTGTTAGAGTAGTATGCCCAGCGCACCAATTAGATTGGATAATTATACTCTTTATATTTTAAATATAAACAATCTCATTGGAAATTATATTATTAAAGGCTGTTTTAATTTATCTATTTTATGCATTATAACAAATGCTTATTAGATAAAGTCCCTAGACCAATTAAAGCTAAAATGTATGGTTACGCATATGATGGTGATCATGGAATTTATACATAGAGCTTTGGTCTTAAACATGGTTCCGAGTCAAGAATTTTTCTAAATGGGACAAAGAATAATTCAGTAAAGATTCGTACATATGATGAATGCTCGTTGGACGAGAATATTGTATTCCATCAATATTAGTGTTGTGACACAAATTCATATATGTAGATACTTATTAGAGAATAAGTTTATCGAACATGGTCCGTAGAAAATTCTTATTGGATATGTCGAAATTAGAATTTTCTAATTACGATAGTACACGATTAGTCTTTAGACTTGAAGCACCATGGTAGTCTTGTGTACTTCTTCTAATACTTAGATTTATCTTCTGATTGTTTAGCAATCATAAAGGGGATATGTTGGGTATTATATTGATGTACATGGAGACTTATGTGTGGCTAAGATAGAATCTAACACTTGTCTAGGACAAGAGAATCTCCTGTGTATTTCATTGTTAATGATTCAAAGACCTTGGCCAAGGCAATGAGAATAAATATTCACAATGAATCATTGTAACATGAATAGAAGCACAGTTATTGAGTTAATAGAGTTTCGACTAATATTCCTACTCTAAACTCAATCGGGAGATTAATTGTTAAAAAGACCGTACGTGTATGTCACTCGTTAATTTGAAGGTTTACTCGCTATTCACCTAACACTAGAAGATCACGATACTTGCTAGATGTTACCGTGATTAGTTGGTTCTTGAAATTAATTAGTTAATTTCAAGTGAATTAATTAATTGGATTAATTAATATAATAATTGTTATTTATAAGTTATAAATGTTGTAAGCCTACTACTAGAGTTATTAGTGAACCTAAAGGATCACACCTTAATTTGAATGAACAATTTTTATCAATTGGAACAATTATTAAATTGTTAATTATTTATCATAATTAAATAATTTGATTATTTAATTAAAATAAATAATAATATTTGATAAGTGGGAGACATCCACCATGTATGATAGTGTTAGTGGATTGTAAAGCTAACATTATTGATGTTAGTGGATTGAAAAGCTAACATTATTGTAGTTAATGGAGTGAAAAAACAAGCACTCACTTTGGAAGTGGAAGCATGATATATATTTCCTTCCAAATTTGACATGAAGTATCGGCTTTTTCAATAGAGAAGAGAAGTTGATACTTTGATATTTTAGGAAGAGAGGAAATTGTTTCCTTTTAAGATATAAATCTTTGCTTATTCATTTTGTGAACAATTTTGGAGAATAATTATATTGATAATTATTCTTTAATTTATTTTCTCTTATCACAAGTTGATACGGGAAACGTTTATTGATATCAACAATTTTACACTACTAGCGAAGTGTAATATTTGTGTTGTTCATTCAATCGGTGGATTACTTTAGAGGGGATACACTTGGATCTCTTATTGAGAAGTACGGAGTTTTAGCCACAATCCGGGAATTGATTCCCTCACTCCTTGCATCAATTGGAAGAAAGTCTACAAGGGTAAGAATTATCTTTACGTAGATTTCTTTCAATATATTTTAACACCGGATCCTATAGTCATTTGTGAGCATTCGGGTTGAAACCTTTTCATGTATTTAATAAATATGATTTATTAATTATGAAAAATTTTAAATTCCGCTGCGTTCACCCGGATCGCTATGACGAACCCAACAGTATCGACACGTAAACAAGATGAGAGAGAAGTTAAAACATCACCAATCACCATGTTTAATTGGTATGATGAGAGAAAAGGAAGGAAGGAAAGATGCCTGCCTGCATAAGGTCTCCAATGTTGATCACGAGGGCCCCAGGAGAAGGTGGCACATTAACCCACTGATCTCTGTGAAGAACTTGAAGACCACCAATTTGATCCTGCAGAAGAAGAGTTATGAAGCCAGGATCCGTGTAACTTGTGAGGCCTAATGTCGAATCGGGTTCAGGGCAAGCTGGGTAGTAATGGGCTGTTACATAAAGACTCTCTGCACTATCCATGTTGATCAAGTGGTTTGGATCCAATCCGAGAGCTTCCGACATCAGCTCCAGCAGCACCATTCCTAACTTCTTCACTTGCTTCGAGTACTCCCTCATCGTCTCCCTGCATATTAGAGCCACGAGCTTTTTGACGAGATGATCATTTAACATGATGCTTCATCAGAGTAGTGGCCTAATACTGCTGCTGCTGCAGTTAAATTGGACAAAAATTACAGTACCAGCATTTCTGGGAAAGATTCAGTATAAGAAATCAAGATTACCTGCAAACTTGAGGAAATTCATGAGGCTGAGGATTTGGAGCCATGATAAAGTAAATTGTATCCCTCCAGTTGGTACTCTTAGCTTGACGCAGATCAAAATTGCTGTTGTACACCACTTTCTTCGTGAAATCACGCGAATAGTAGTGTTTCTTGATCTCTGTATCCATTTCGTGGAACCTCCTCACACCTTCAAGAACACCCTTCATCAAGCTCAATGGAATCCCATGATTCACAATTTGCAAGAATCTCTAACCTGCTCAATGATTCGACATCGAGCAGCACCATCCTCGTTCAGACATTCCAGGTCAATAACCGGAATGCTGAACTTGGATCCATGGGAGGGCAACTTCTTCTCGAGTATATACTGCTCGTTTACGAATATACGAGGAATTCTTTCCACCCCACCTTCCAAAAGACCATTCACACCAGCTTTAGTATCGTCGAATTCTTGCAACTCCTTTTTTCTGTCATATTCTGAGGTGGTTTGTGTGAGCTCCATCTTAGCAAATCTTGAGAAATTGAAGAATAGAGTATGCCAATGTAGATAGATCAGGAATGGGGGCACATGCAGATTGCAGAGTGCTCAGCTTATTTATAGTCCAGTGATGGATGAAGCGTTTGGATGTATTGATTCAAACAGAGGAAGTTGATATGTTTTACAAAATATTTACACATATAAAACTATGCCCGTGAAGCCCCACGGCCTCAAATTATTATTATTATTTTCTTTCTTTTTTATTTTTCAGGGGATGGGGTTAAATTCTTGTATGAACCATTTGAATCCTGCCTGTATTGTCTGAATGTTCCTCCTCCATCTAAACCATTTCTTCACTTTCTCCCACACCACCTTAACAAATGAGCATTTGAAAAACATAATCTATCACCATCCTTGGTGAGTAATGTCCCTTTAGCAATCAGCCATTTATGGCATATCCGAGACCATATAAAGCGCTCTAGCTATTTGAGGACTGCATCAACTCATACACTCGAGAAGCTTCAAGTCGCTTACTTTTTTTCATTTTTGTCTATGAAATCTCCGGATAGGATCTCCTATTCTAAGGGTATTTCATCCAGACTTGAATTCCCTTTTCCACATTTCATATTCCATTGATATTTTATAACATAACTTTCACAATGTTGAAATACCTATGTGAAAGCCATTAAAAAGAAGTGATTCTAATCAGTTGCATTGAGCTGGAAGTGTGAGAGCAATGGAGTTCCATCAAGGCCTTTGTTGTATCGACACGCAACGATCTCTTCTCCCATGGCTTCTCTGTAGATGGGTGGATTATCTTCGGACAACAACTCCTTATTGGGTCCATAGATTCTTGATTTACTGGTTTCTTGGAGATGCATTCTGAAGAAGAACCCAACTGAGATTCTGGGTGGGGTCCTACTCTGTTTGCCAGCACTCTGTGGTACACACTCTTGAACACACCATTGGTGATGAGCTGCAAACAAGATAAGAGACAAGTTTAACTGGCAATGCATTGATGAGAGAGAAGGAAGGAAGAAAGAAAGAAAGACAGAAAGATCCCTGCCTGCATGAGGAATCCAATGTTGACTACAAGAGCTCCTGGAGAAGGTGGCACATCAACCCACTCATCTCTGTACAGAACTTGAAGACCACCAATTTGATCCTGCAGAAGAAGAGTTAGGTGACTAGTGAGGCCTAATGTCGAATCGGGTTCGGGGCAACCCGGGTAGTAATGGGCTGTCACAAACAAACCCTCTGCACAATCCATATCCATCAAGTGGTTTGGATCCAATCCAAGAGCTTCAGACATCAGTTCCAGCAGCACCACTCCTAACTTCTTCACTTCCTTAAAGAGTACTCCATCATCGTCTTCCTGTAATAAAACCCAAAAAATACCATCATTTCTTGCAAAATGCGTGTTAAAGAAATCATATTAAGATAATTACCTGCAAACTGGAGGCATTTCATGAGGTTGAGGAGGATTTGGAGCCATGATCAAGTAAAGTGTATCCCTCCAGTTGGTACTCTTAGCTTGATGCAGATCAAAGTTGCTGTTGTAAAACACCTTCTTCGTGAAATCACGAGAATAGTACTGTTTCTTCACCTCTGTATCCAGTTCATGGAACCTCCTCACATCTTCAAGAACATCCTTCATCAAGCTCAATGGAATCTCATGATTCACAATATGGAAAAATCCCCCGTGTTTGCAAGAATCTTTAACCTGCTCGATGATTCGACATCGAGCAGCTGCTCCATCCTTGTTCAGACATTCCAGGTCGATGACCGGAATGCTGAACTTGGATCCATGGGAGGGCAACTTCTTCTCGAGTATATATTGCTCGTTTACGAATATACGAGGAATTCTTTCCACCCCACCTTCCAAAAGACCCTTCACACCAGCCTTAGTATCATCAAATTCTTGCAACTCCTTTTTCCTGTCATATTCTGAGGTGGTTTGTGTGAGCTCCATTGCAGCAAATCTTCAGAAATTCAAGAACAGAGCAATGCCAATATACGTAGATCTTAATGGGGGCACATGCTGAGTATTTATACAAAAGAGAAAAGAGAATATTTCACTAAGGAAGACTACAGGGAGTAGTAAAACCCCACACCGCCTAAAACAAATTACTAGTATACTTTTTTCTGGTTGGGGGTATTGGAATATTATTTTTTATTTGTTCATATAAATTATTTGATTTTAATACTAACATTTTTTCTAATTGGTTTTAAATAAATCCCATCATGTAGTACATAATTAGAATTTTTATTTTTTTTTATAATGCTTTATGCGAATAATTATTTGGAGAGGATCAATCTTAATGTCAGTGGTATATTTTAGTGTATGCATGCAACTGTGCAAGTTCTGGTGTTAATCATATTGCATTCTAAACTTATTGAAATAATTTATGTTCAAATGAAAAGAGTAGATAATAAACAGTATTTTATTCCAGCAACAATAATACAATATTGCATTACACAAGCTCAATGAATAAACTCGAATACTATGGCCAGATTAAGATGACAAATGAAACAGTGGTACAAGATTAATTTAGTTTAATGAAATTAAAGCACATGATATTATTAGTGAAGGCTTAAGGGCACTTAGATTTGCCCTTGGAGTTGACCATATCTCTATAGCAAGGGCACTCTGATTTGTTCCCTTAGGTTCCAGAAGGAACACACCGGCACTTGTTACAACATATGCAGCAGTATTCGAAGCAACGCTTCTGATTCCCAGCTTTTCCACACCTCGTCTCGCACAATGCTTTGCACGACTCTGCATGCAACGACTCGTGTTAAGCACATACAAATTGATACAAAATCAATGTCATTATACGAGAGCATTTGCTTACTTGGGGGTGCAGAGGGAGCTGTAGCAATGGCGTCTGCGACAAAAGAAGAGCTCAAGAGTAGTGAGACGAGAAGAAGGGAGAGGACGAAAATCTTCATCTTTGGAAACCAAGAAGAATGAGACAAGCTTGTAGTATTGGTAGTGAAGATGAATATTGGTGAGGGAAGAATGAGCAAAGATTGTAGTATTTTAGAGTCAAGAAGTCAAACATACGGGTTGAAATATACGTGTATTGGAAACGATGAAGTAGCTAGTGGAGGGAGGTGTTATAAGAAATGAGCCTAAGTAGTATTCATTGTTTTATTTTATACTCAAATTGACAATTTTTCGAACATATGGTATTTACCTGTCCGTGCGTGTATTGGAAACGATGAAGAGTAGCATACATATAATAATCAAACACGAAAGAAGAAGATTGCAACGTGAGCTACGTTGTAGCTCACAGTGACTAGGAACCATTTCAATGGAACAAACAAACGAGGAAATATGAAGCGTGCAACGAGTGTCAGAGGGTAGATTTTGTTAACAAATATATTATATTGCTTTAAATGCACAATGAAACAATTCCGACCAAATGCTTGAACATGTTGGAGGGAAGGGACAGTTCAAACCCACCCCATAGCAACATCTCCTAGGATTGTACATACAGAGTGTACATTGTCTGTCAATATTGGGAAAAGTAACTCCTCACTAGCCCTAGTTTGACCTCCAATAAACAATTGATCTTGCAGAAGTTACATACGAGGTGTGCATTTGTGGAGTAACTCGACCCGTTGACAACCATACAAAATCAACAAACTAAGCCTAAATTGAAATCATTCCTTATTCAGTACAAAAATATTGCGCAAAATTGCAGAAGAGAAGAGATCTAAGGCAAGATAAAATTATTCCGTGAATCCTTCATATTTACAAGCGTGTCATGCACAACAATGCTTAAATGCACGATCAAGCTTATAAAACTGTAGATATCAAGCAGCGGGAGGCCTTAGCTCATGATCTTGAGATGTATCACGAGACGATGGTGGCAAGTACTGCCACATAGGCACTAGACTGTAGCTTGGGAACATCGGCATTTTGTTTGCAGCGGCCTGATACATTGGGGGGTGTGGTGGCATGAACCCAGGAGGAGGAACAACCATGCTTTTCAGTTGCTGCTCAATTTTTTCTTTCTTCGTTCGGAGCACCGTATTCTCTTCACGGAGCTCATTCTTGTCAGCCTGTATCGGATTTAGGGGGAGGGATAGCCAGTAGAAAGATGTTGATGGATTATAAAATTAATATAATGTTGGTAAACTAAAATGTTATAATAGTTTGACCTTCAAAGTTTTGATCTCTTCCAAAAGCTTCTCTGTCATCTCTTTATACTCCTCGGTTTCAGTTTTTTTCTGTTTTACAAATCTAATGGTATCACCAAGTAACGCGTATTTGTCAGTTTTCACAGGTCTCCCAGGTTCCAAAATAGAAGATAATTCTGCAAACCTGCATGATGGTGAAATATAATTCAAACAGCATACAGTCCTCAATTTAATATGAACAATCAAAATTTCCCGCTCTTCAATTACTTGTAGTTGTGCAAACAGAGTAATAAACCTTAATTGATAAGGTGTTCTGTAGGGGAAAAAAGGGGTAAAAAGGTGAAACTAAATCAATAATCAAATGATAAACGAACCTATCATTCAATTGTTTCCTCCTCATTCTCTCACGGCATGCTTTAGTTCCTGTTCCACCACAGCCGCGTCCCCTGTAGATTAAGTTTAAAATTTGTGATAAAGAGTATATCTTTATGTTATTTATTATTTGTTCATTTACAAGATAAAGAAAGTTTACAATATAGACATACGAGAATGATAGGATTACGTATACAAGAGGTTCTAATCAGTAAAATCTGGACCTCATTCCTCGGGTATTTTCTGTCATTCAGTTCAGCTTCTAAGAAACAGTTTTGTGCAGCTAAGAATTCATTAGAATTACACAGTTCTTCAAATAATCAAACTGAGATACATGGTAATGGGATACGCTTAACTATAGCACTCAAGTTTTAAACGTAGCACATCATCTTAGGAAATAACTTAGCCAGTTTTGACACATCACAAGTATAAAGTCCACATACTTTTGAAAACTCCTAGTTGATTCAGCTGAGCAATATTAAAATAAATTGAGTCCACAAAAGAGAGGTTTCTCCACTAACCCAAATTGAGAGAGCATTCAAGATTACCTCTTTGCTCGGCATTCTCGTTCTTCCGCACTTTCACTTATTTGAGATGTAGGTCCACTAGGTGAACCATCAAGTGCTACACAAGCGCTGCAATAAAATAAATGGTCAAGTCAAAACCAATTCTTTTGTAAATTCAAAACTCCAGTAACAAGCGAACCGATATAAATATGGACAATATTTATAAATCCCTCATATTACCATATAAAATGTGTTAAATGAGAACAGAAAACTCAATGAGAGGTCATAACATTACCAAAAAC
Source organism: Pogostemon cablin (assembly GCA_023678885.1). Classification (NCBI taxonomy): domain Eukaryota; kingdom Viridiplantae; phylum Streptophyta; class Magnoliopsida; order Lamiales; family Lamiaceae; genus Pogostemon; species Pogostemon cablin. The sequence goes on from CM042989.1 coordinate 2,257,119, forward strand.
CCGAAAAACTTATTAAATTTTTTTATCTTGAGCTCACCATGATTGTAAACTTAGATTCAAACTTTCAGGTTCAGTGAATATTGAGAGAGAGCACAGCACATGTAGGTAAAAATGTACTTGAGTTCAGCTCACTGAATCAAAAAAATCATGGATAAATGGGAATCACATTGCTCAGTCATTTTATATATGCTCTGTGTATTATTTAATATCTTTACTCTTTAATACATAAGTTCATAACACAGGATAAAATTATGGTACCGTGGATGGTAAGAGAATTGGAAAATTTTTATTAGAAAATAGAACCGTTTCAAAATAAAACATCATTTTAAATGAAAACAAGCGAGCAATCAACAGCTCCTGGAAATGAGGCTAATACTACTCTAACAAGCTTACGTGGCCCTCGAACCTGCCAGACTTGTTCGATAATCCTATTCCGCTTAACAATTCTAATAAAATGGCTTAAAGTTCTGCTGTATACTTTCTAATAGCAGCATTGGCTCAAAATCCCATAAAAATACTTAATTTTTTTTTATTTCCGAATTCGAATTCTAGTTCCAAGCAGATAAAAGAAGCTGAAGAACCCAAATTCTAAGAGCAAAATCACATACATCTGGAGGGATAAAATTCAGCGATAAAAACAATGAAAGGAAATTCAGTACGTATAAAAACAAAAAATCGGAATCCAATACAAAAATGTCACATTTTAGAATCAACCTTCGCGATTGACAACGTAAAATTATTCATATATATATAAAAGCAAATAAACTGAATCAATGAAAAAAAAAAACAATTCTAACTCACTTTTGAGAGGGCAGCTGAGGGTTCCAATAAAAATCGGCCGGCGGAACGACGTCCAAGAGGACGCTGTAATCAATTAATTCACTCCAGCAATTATCGTCGAATGAATCGACCTGGTTAGTAAAATCATTCATTTTCACAATCACGTGAAAAACTAGGGCTAAGAATTGGGCAACGCCGTTAAATCTAAAGATATTGTATTGATTTCGAGGGAAACGGAATGATTGGGAAATTTGGGGGAAATAAGAAGAGTCACAACTCAAGATATGATTCAGAAGGAACGTGGGTGGGTGGGTGGGTAATCGAGCCATTCAGGAGGCGACACGTGGAGGGTCGGGAATTAATGGCTTCAACAAGTGAGTCGCCGCATATATGCGTGAAAAAACATAAAGCGTCGAAAGATGCAAACGCGATTTTTGATGGGATGCTATTGGCAAGAATTGGAGAGAAATAAGAATATGTTTTTTTCAAATATATATATATATATATATCAATGAATATATGTTGGATATATTACTTGACAATGGCATCATCACAGTTATATTCTAATCCTTTATTATTTTTTTAATGAATGGAGTATATTTTTAACAAAATATATTATGTGCTCCCAAATGCAAGAAAATCTTATAATGTACCAAAATTGTTGTGTTACAAATTTAATTCATGGTTCAGAGCTTTTTACTTATTTTTAAGATTTGTTTAAGGCTTTTATGGTAGGGAGTATTGTTATTTTACTCTTTGGACTCTTGAGGTTATTTGAGTTTTGAAAACATAATCATAAATTTAAAATTCAATTGAGTAGTAATAATTTTTGTTTATTTTTAATTTTTAAGATAAGTTGTAATTTTATGTGAAAATAATGAGCAAGATCAGTAATGAAGTGGTCAGTAATAGAAAATTCGGTTTAACATGTGAAAGAGAGTATTAATTAATATATTATAAGAAAAGAAATGTCTAAGGATGTATAGAAAATACTCCCTCTGTTTCGCCCATATTACACCGTTTACTGTAACTTTTGTGAGAATTTTATGCAGTCAAACGATGCAGTTTGACTGGGACGGAGGGAGTAGTATTTATGACTCCCTTCATCCACAAGCCTGACTCTTATTTTGCTATTTTAGGTGTCTGTCCCAAAGGATCGTATTTTCCTTTTTAGACATATGGACCACACACATCACTAATAAAACTAAAATATAAAACTCATATAAAACACTAATACAATTACCCACCCCATATAAAATAATATTACTCCTGCAAAATGGAAGTAAAAAATGGAGTAATTGTGTGCACATCATATATTCGGATGCAATTGGATATCAAACTCTTTTACAAAATCCGGCCATCCGTTCCAAATGAAGCCCAATTTTGCAAGCACATATTGACCCTTCGTGGAAATAAAGAGACAGTTTGGAAAAGTAGACAGTAAAAAAAAAAACCCAAAAGAAAATTTAGCATCTTCTCCTCAAAGGGGTATATTCTCCATCAAATTTCATCCTGAATATATCCACACGACATAAAGATTATCAGAAATATATTTAAGTATAAAAAGTTGAAGTTAGCAAACTCCCATTGATATTCTATGAAGAAATTCAGGTTCTAAAAAGCAATTGCACCAAATTTATTGTTATGAATGAGTCAGTTAATCCATTTGGAGTACATTTATCTGCTGAGAAGTTTTGCAGAGTCATATGACGTGAGCTTCGTTTTTTAACCTGTCGATCAACTCGTCTACGGAAGAAAGTATGACCCCGGATTTTCGTTTGGGGGGTTCTGTTACTTGAATCACCTCCATATCAGATCTGATCTCCACCTTCAGATCCTGTGGAGTAACCTTCTTTATCACCTTTGATTTCGCTTTCATGATGTTCGGGAGTGTGGCATATCTTGGTTGGTTCAGTCTCAAGTCAGTGCTGAAAGGATCACAAAATGCAGCAAATCACAATCTTACGAACCAAAAGAACAAACAAACAGTAGACAAAGTCGAATAAGGTATTAGTTCATAGAGAACACGAAAAGGGAAGATCATTACGTGATTACAGCAGGCAAATCCAAAGACAAGGTCTCTAGGCCGCCATCAACCTCTCTGTCTACTGTCGCCACTTTATTTCCTTCATCGAGTACAACCTAATGGGAACATTGGAATTAACATAATTCAACACAAATATCTAAAATAGGTCAAGTAATATATTAACATTAGTGTGCGCAGCAAAGACATTTTTAGCATATGACAAGAAGAGTAGTCGACCAACTTCAAGAGTAAAGACAGAATAGGAGAATGGCATCAACCATCCCTTGGATTACATATCGAATTCAAGACTTAAGAGCACAATAACAAAAAGAAATTATATGTCTCTCCGAAGGCACAATGACTTGTTTCGAATTTCTGTGTAAGACATGCATAATGATCTTGGTTATGTGAGAATTCAGTGATGATATTAATTTCAAGACGTGGCATTTTATACTCGTACAAATACAAGTCACCTAAAAGGAGACAACGGAGAAAAGGATAGTTCTTAATTTGAAGTGAAATTCGCAATGACCAGAAACAAGCATAGTTCTTAATTTTCATGAAAGGAAAATTGGCCAAACAACTGATTCTGTATTTCGAGAAATGGTACATGTTCTCAAACAAATGACAGGCCTCGGGTCCTGAGGGATGAATGAGAGCATGTCCATCACACCGCACAACGAGAAATATACAGAGGATACTTAAGATGGGTTGTCACAGTCATAGAAATCACTTATGATAACTCCTGTTGTGTTAAACTGCTTTGAAAATTACATTTCTACTGTTGCATCTCTATTCGGGCAACCACCAAACTAGAGAATGCAATAAGCACTATCATATCATTCTACAAATCTGGGAACATCCATTGAAAGTTGTGCAATGTAAAACAAACCTTAGAGGCAAAGGTTCCTTGAGGCCAATTGAGAAGCCCTGCAATCATTTGCCCAGTTTGGTTGCAGTCATCATCAATAGCCTACACAAATCTGAACATCAGAAGAAACAGTCCAAAGCAGAATTTTCAAGAAGGGATAAATGCAATAGTCCCACAGAATAAAAAGACACAAATTCCAATAAGAACACTTAATATTTTTGTTTTCTTAAATCTTTTTTTTTTTAAAATGAAGGCAAGGTTTTATCCTAATTGAACACATAGCAGAACAATAAGAAAATAAATCAATATTAACATAAAACAATCATCAAGTTCTGATAAAATCCAATCAAAACCATTTCCTCCTTGCATTTGATACAAATTGAAAGTTAATTTATCCACAGACTCATTATGCAATTATAGTGCTCATTATAAAAGCAGGGGTATGCACAGTTGCTCCCCATCCATTAGTCCTTCAAACTACAAAGAATGCAGAAATATGATCCATTTCTAAAGTCACAAAATGGAAGAATGACAATGCCAACCAATTCACTTAAAACATATTATCAATCTCCAATATATTTACCTCAAAGACAGAATGATCAGAGCTTAAGAATTTGCAAGCTCCAATTCCACACAAGATCAAACAAATAATTATCTTCACAACATATGAATGCACCAGAATTACAAGGTACACAAACACCAATTTTCTAAATTAAAAAATTCCCAAAATAAAACAATAAAATTCTACCTGTTTTCCAAGTAGTAGTAGTCCAGGTTTCTCAGCATCAACAAGCGCTCTGAGAATCTTGGCAACGGAAAGGGGGTACAGGGTTCCCGGGTACTCCACGTGGATGGCCCGATCAGCGCCCATAGCAAGCCCGGTGCGGAGAGTATCAGCGCATTGAGCCGGGCCAATACTCACTGCCACGACCTCGGAGGCCCGACCCGATTCCTTAATCCTAAGCGCCTCTTCCAATGCTATCTCGCAGAAAGGATTCATCGACATTTTCACATTAGACGTCTCCACACCGCTCTGAAACAAGTGAAAAACCGTTGCGATTGAGCTTTCATCACAATTCAAGTTGAGCATTTTATCTCCGTTTCTTCGTAACAAAATTTGATGTTGTTACCTTGTCGGGTTTCACCCGGACTTTGACTGCGTAGTCTACGACCCGTTTCACGGCTACCAGGATCTTCATGATTACTGGATGAAGGAGAGAGAGGGGGGGAGGGAGGGAGAAGGCGTATAAATGTTTAATTACGCATTTAATTATCTTTATCAGTTTAATGGATAACTCTGATGACTTGTAAATACCTAATTTAGATTGAATTTAATGGATTAGTTCGTGAATATTTATTTGTAGCCCAATTTGCTAATTTGTGAATATTTGTTTGTGACCCAAACTACTTATGCCCAATATTTGGCCCAAATTTCTAGTTTGTGAATTTTTTTGTAGGCCAAAACACTTATGCCCAATCTTTGGCCCATGAGGCTATGGAGTCGGTCCGTCCAGTCGGATATCAAATATTCCAATCTTTCAGGACAATTTGTTTAATTAATAAACATTTGATTAAATTATTAAATTCAGTAATTTAAATGCTCTGCACCCCGTGTTCCCGGGCAGTATTCTCATGTGAACACAACCCTTCCTCTCCATATTCTATTAAACCTATGTATTATTAGGAGGTTTAAATTGCAAAGGGGCACGAAAACTGCAAAGACGCACGGTGTTCCCGGCACAATAACCTCACTCATTTAAATGAAAATTTATAATACTCCCTAAGTTTTCAAGAAGCTTCACAATTTTACCTCACCCAATAACTTACACCATTAAAAAAAGAGAAATATCATATTAATTATATAATTTCAGAATATATATATATTTTTATTACAAAATTATCATTCTCATCCAACACAAAACATACTTTATAAATTATTTGTTAGTCTTTATATTTAAAAAAATAAACTAACAACACAGTTACACAAATCTATAATCATACCATGATATAGATATAACAAAAGTTAGGCATGTAAATAAAACTTATGGTTTTTTCTTTCAACTTACTTAACAATAGTATTTACTTAAGATAAATTTTAACCGATAAAACTTTTTGAGAGGAACAAAATTGTCACACATGATGTGCTAAAATTTTATTATGTTGAACATTGATAAATTTATTACTCCCAAAAAAAAAAAATTCATATTTTCTTTATGTATTTGTTAAAACTCTTCGCATTCTCCAAAAATATTATTAAAGTCTCAATTTAATAATCTTAAACGCATTTTTTACTTTAAAATTATATTTATAATCTAATATATAATTTACTTTATAATTTATTTATTACATAAAAATATTGGCCCTTGTTTATTTTCTATTACTCCACTATTCTTAAACAATTACTATAAAAAAATTAAATTAGAAAGTAATACTATATGAAAACAACAATCAAGTAAAAACCCTAATATATAAGGAAAGGTATGCAAAAAATTAATGACCAAAGGTGTGAAAAAAGCAAAAGATTAGAAGTTAGAACAAGCTTCTCCATCATAAAACCATGAAGATCATTGCATACTCCCCCATCACGTAAATATAATAACCCCTTGTAAGAAAAACATGAATTTCCCCTATTTCCCTCAAAATAAAACCCTTTTAACCCCACGTCTTAAATGTATAAATACCTCAAATTAAATCATAAATTAATATATGTACATCCCAAAATATGCAAGTGTGCATTTTGCCAATCATCCTACTACTCACTCTATCCTTACATGTAAACCTCGTACACTCTTTCCACCAATCAAATTCCTCCACGCATGCACCGTGGCTGACGAGGTATAGGAACCCTCGTTTCATCGGCTGCCATCGGCGGCCGTGGATTTGCGGCCACGACGATTTCCCCCGGATCAGGCGGCGGTGCTGCCACGACCGGTGCGTTGACGTGGCGTCCGACGTGAATAATTGTGGGTTGTGTGGGGTCAGGTGCCCTATTACGTGGCAATGCTGCAGAGGAATTTGCATTAATACCAATAGAAACCCTTTTCACTGTGGGAGTTGTTTTCATAAGTGTAGGTTTCCTAGATTGTGTGTCTATGGAATGTGTGGTTATGATCAACCTTTACCTCCCCGGCCTCCCAAACCATGCCCCCCGCCGCATCCGCGGCCGAAGCCGCCTTGCCGACACCGAAGGTGGTGCCCTCCGCCGGCCTTGGTGGCTTGAGTGTTTGTTTGGTGGTGGTGCAATTTAATTTGGAACGAATTTGGATTTGTCCTTCTTTTTTGTTCTTGCATGCGGTCATTTGTGTTAATAGCTAATAATTAAGTATTAATTTTCTTATATATGTAAGTGCTTTGTAATAATTTTTATAATTTGTGCGGGTAATTTTGTTTGTTTGCTCTGATTAAATTATTTCAGAGTGTATATTGGGTGCACCCGGTGCAAGGTGCACCCATATGTATACATTTTTATTCTATTTTGTATACGTATTTTGTAATAATTGTATACTTTTTTCACATTAATTTTTCATTAAAAAAATTAACATACATATGTGTATAACATTTTATTGAATATTATATACAATTTTTCATTAAAAAATTAACAATTAAATTGTATACATTTTTACTCTTAATTGTATATGTTTTTGTTTATATTTGTATGTGGGTGCACCCTATCTTTAGGTGCACCCGAGTGCACACTATAAATTGTTATTATTTCATGATGATATTCATTGAATAATTGAAAAATAAATAAATAAGAATATAAATAAATAATTATTGAAGATCTTTCTCATCAATCTCTCTCTTTTATCGAACACATTTAATTACTTCCTCCGTCCCGGAAAACTTTTCATGTTTACTGTTCCACGTTGTTTAAGAAAAGTTGCACTTTTTGACCAACTTTATTGACTTTGGAGGGTATTGTAGTATTTTTAGGTAATAAAAAAGTATAAAATAATAATATGTGTGTGAAAAAAGAGCGACAAATTTGAAATTAAAGTAACTTTTGAGGTTGTTTGATAAAGTGATGTTTCCTTTTTTGGGGTGTGAAAAGTTTTGTGGGACAAACAAATGAGGAAAATGAGAAAAGTGTTATGGGACGGAGGGAGTATTTAATATTATTATTAGTATTATTATAAAAGAGTGAGGCTTGCTTGCGCCCAGGTGCACACCATGCGCCTTTAAAATTTAGTATTATGAGTAAGGATACATTATTTTGTTCTAAAGGGTATACACTTTAATTAATATGGGTACACCATTTTATTCTAAAGGGTATACACTTTTCATTCATTTATTTTTCAGAAAATAAAGGATACACATCTTTATACTAAAAGGTATACAATTTAATACAAAATTCTAAAGTCGCACGGCGTATGTCCCGTGCGCTCGGGTGCACCCAAGTTTTTGCCGTTATAAAATTCGAAATTGATAGTTGAAGTTTGGAATTAATAACTATACATTTTTACTAATTTTTTTTTTAAGTGTGCACAACTTTGTGATATACTCCCTCATCCTTTGTCAATGGGTTCATTTATTTTTCAATGTGATAATAAGTAGAGTATTATTATTTAATATATGCGGTGAATAATTGTATTAATAGTGTGTTGTTCAATACATTAGTTGTATTAATGATGTATGTGAATTATACTTCCTCCGTCCCGGAAAACTTTTCACGTTTATTGTTCCACGTTGTTTAAGAAAAGTTACACTTTTTGACTAACTTTATTGACTTTGAAGGGTATTGTAGTATTTTTAGGTAATAAAAAGTATAAAGTAATGATATGTGTGTGAAAAGATAGTGGCAAATTTGAAATTAAAGTAATTTTTGAGGTTGTTGGATAAAGTGGTGTGTCCTTTTTTGGGGTGATAAATGTTTTGTGGGACAAACAAATGAGGAAAGTGAGAAAAGTATTATGAGACGAATGTAGTATATATTAAAAAAATAAAATGAGGCAATTTAGAGCTCACACCAAAAATAACAAAAGAAGACTTTTACTGACAGATGGAGGGAGTACTCCATGTAAGACTCCAACGAAAGCAGAGGATTAGGTGAAGAATGCATAACCACCACCCCAATATGTACATAATCTGCCATCTTACCAAGTAAACCATCAACATTTGATTAGACATCACTTATGTACATGGTGACCGGTTGACCGATACAGTCGGTTACTGTGAGTTAATTATTTCACGTTGTTATAGAGAGTATCCATGAGATCAGTGGTTCCGTTATTAAAATAATTCTTCCATCCAACGCACCTAACAATATGCATTAAAATACTCTCTAAAATTAATAAAAATTATAAAAAAAAAGTAGATTTAAAAAAAGAAACTTGTAAAATACTCCATTTTTCATCATTATCATACTTTAGGGTTATTTGAGGTGTACCGGTGTATCCCATATTAACAGGGTAAAATAGGAATAGTGAGTGGTTTTTTAAAAAAATAAATTTATTTATATTAATTTAATTAATGGTTGAGATTAGATTCAAAATAAATCTAACGGTTGAAATCGACTAGGTGCACAGGTGTACTTGGTGCACCGCAGTTGGACTTCATACTTTAATATCATATTTAAATTACAAAATAATTGTATTTTATTTATAATAATACTTTAAGTATTAGTCAATTCGTCTAACATTTTTACGTTGGTAGAGTCCGTAGACTTTTTCAAGAAGAAAATATTTTTCAATGATCGCATTTCACTTTTTTATGGAATTATTTATTAAATTTCTTATTATAGTCATGACCCAATCAATAAAAGTTCAGTTCAATGTCGTTGGTTATATCCAGTTTTAATTAGACATATGGGTGTTGGTTCGTGGTTTTATAATTAATTCAGATCATTTATGAATATTGTAGTGTTGCATCATTAATTGTGAGTACGTACGATAGCTTTCATTTCCGTAATGAATGATGGTTGACTCAATGTGATAAAAATAATTTCTTATTATTAATGACTAAAATTTGACAAAATCAATCACGACTAATCAATCTATGGCTTAAAATATTATTATTATTATGTTCATTGCATATTTATATATATTTTTTCTTCTTTTGCGGACTAAAATATCCACAATAATTTAAAAACAATTAAATCCATGTACATTAGATTAATTAAGCTAAAATCTGAGCGTATACTTTCATTGAAATGGTGACGTCAGCAGATTTGATAGGATGACGTGTTCAATCAATTCCAATAATGATCATGAGACCCACAAAGGTTCTATCTTTAACCTAAAATTAATTGTAAATAAGATTATAGATATTATATGGAACATTATTGTTCACTTATAGAAGAATATATACCTAAGAGGTTAGCTATCCGTAATTGTCGGCTTATTAATCTGTTATTAGGGCTAAGATATGGCGATGTAACCATTGATTACGTCTTCCGTGATGTCATCAAATGACTTAAAGACAATTTACGACATTGATAAAATCCACCTCATGCGTCGGATTTTTTTTCCCTTACAAAGTCGTGTTTTTTATAGGTTCCTAAGGAATCGGAATTTTTTATTCTTTTATTTTATAATAATAATAATAATAGTAGAATGATGTTAGCGTGAAATGAGCGTGGTGTTTTGAATAATAAGTAGGCAATTATTCATGTGAGATCGACTAGATGCATGGATAAAAAATAATAACATCAATATTACTTTCATTATAAAATATTATTACTTTTTATTTATATCATAAATTATTTATAAAATAATTTACTACACAATTATTACTTTTATTGATTGAGTATCATGTTATCACTTTTTATATATATATTTCATGTTTACATTATGTAACGGTCACACAAGTACTCTACTTTTAAAATATCGAGTAATACTTTTCTTAAAAAAAAATTAGAGTTTGTCACAAACAAAAGGAATATTACTCGTTGTATTAAAAATTAATAATTTATCACATAAAATGGTATTAATACTTTTTATTGTACCCAATAGTAAAAAATAGCTATATAAAAATTTGTGTGCAACAAGCATTTGTAGCAATATTAATAATCGTCTCAAAATTGTTTTTACATTTTTTATATAAAGAAAATGTAAAAGCATATTTGAGAGAGAGGGAATAATATATTATTAGCTTTTGGGGGTTTGTCGTCACTTTTATATAATTCTGATCATGGGAATGTTTTTAATTACTTTTTAGCTTTTGTATATGTTCAAGTATGTTTAATTAGTTAAAGATTTATTAAAAATAATATTAATACAAAAAATGAGGTGTATATAATTAAGAGTCTAACTGAGATAACATCCAAATAATCTAATGCAAATAATCTAATTAAATCATTAAACTAATACATTTTTATTTATTTAATCTTTATCGTTAAATGAAATTAAATAATTTTTAAAAAATAACATAATTATTAATTTATTATACTACATCCTACGTCCTCCGTTCCACACTTATTTTCACCGATACTGCACATATGTAGTTTAAAAAGTTTATTTTTGACAAATTTTATTGACTTCTTAAGAGTATTGTAATATTTTTTAGATAATAAATAAAAAATAAAATATGTTATGTGTTGGATGAAAGTGATATTTTTAAAATTAATATGATTTTTTCAGGTTACTAGTTGATATGTTATTTCTTTTTGTGTGTGGTTAAAATAAGTGTTTGACGAAAAAAACAAAAAATATGGAGATAAAGTGTATTACAGAGGAAGTAATTTACTCTATCCCCTAATCTGTACAAATAATCACTCCGAGATATATCCAACATGAGTTACTAGTGTTACGATGACAAATACAATTACAAAGCCAACGCTTAATAATTAGGAAAATAACAATGCAACATTTAGGACTAATCTTCTAGAGGCATTAAAGGAAACTACACTAAAAAATGAAAAAGGAATATATTTCTTTCTTTGTTGTTCAATTAACACCAACATAAAAAGGTAGTAAGTAGTAATAGAATTCCAAAGCCACCACATTGACCAGCCCAGATTCAGAGCATGCCAAAACTTTGGTCAACATGGAACATTATTCTCCACGTGGTGTCCCACGTGGATTATTTATCTGGCAAATCACCAGCCATTCTTTTACATTTCTCCTCGCTCAAATAAAAACCATCAAACATTAATCACTTCACTAATTATTTCTTTAATGGCAAGGGACACGGAGGGATACTCCGTGTCCCCATGTAAACACAACTCTCTCCCTTTATATTCTATTTAAACATATGTATTGTCAGGAGTTTAAATTGCAATGGGCACAAAAATTGCAGATACGCACGGAATGTGCTCCGTGCACAAAATCTCACTTTTCTTTAGTTACCAAAAACCACACAATAATTGCAATTAATCCCATTCAACGCATCCACGACGACTTTGTCACACCTCAGAATGTTCCACACAAACTATATAACTGCCACCTCACTACACCACATATATTCTCCTCCACAGCACAAAAACACATGGACCGCAGGAGCAACCGGGGGAAGAGCAGCGTCGGCGACGGCGGCAGCGAGGTCAAGTACCGGGGCGTGCGGAAGCGGCAGTGGGGGAAGTACGCAGCGGAGATACGGGACACGGAGAGGCGCGGGGCGCGGGTGTGGCTGGGGACGTTCGACACGGCGGAGGAGGCGGCGAGGGCGTACGACAGGGCGGCGTACAACATGAGGGGACAGCTGGCGATCCTTAACTTCCCAGAAGAGTACAACTTGCCTGCCAGCTCATCACATTTTGCTGCGGGTTCGAGTGGTGCTGAGCAGGGGAGGGAAGTGTTCGAGTTCGAGTACTACGATGATAAGTTGCTGGAAGAGCTGCTAGACGACAAGAAAGGGAAGAACAAGGATTGATTAATTAATATTAAATAATATTTAACGGTTTGATTTAGAATAATTAAGTACTTAATGATCTGGTTATGCCAGCAAGAGTACTACTACTTATGATATATTACCGAATGAAGATTGTTCTAACTAAAATGCAGTACGAGGTGGTCTGCATTGATTAATTTTCATCGTCGATCATATTCCATCTTTGTACACGTCATTTGTAAAAAGTACTGAACTTTTCGAATTTAAAAAAAAATTGATTGAAATTAAATACTCCACTCATTTTCTCGCATGCCTGAAGATTGATCGGATATTAAGAAATGGAGTGAGGCTTCTGTGCACTCGGTGCCTTTGCAATTTTCGTGTCCCTTTGCAATTTAAACTCCTAACAATATATAGATTTAAATAGAATATACTGAGGGGATGGTTATGTTCACATAGAAACACGGAGTATCCCTCCATGTCCGGGGCACAGGAGCTTTTGCCTAAAAATGTGGTATTTTGAATTATTAGATTAAAGTAATATGCTTTTTTGGGGATACATAATTATGCGAGACATGTATACAAGCATTAAACAAGTAACTTAGGAACGAGGGAGTATCAATGAGTGTTCGTTTCATATTATATCTATTTCCAATTAAGGATGAGACACTTTCAAGACATGGATATACAAGACAGATCGATCCACTATTAAAATATGTTTATTATTATTAATTTATATAAAATATATATAAAATGTGCTTAATACTCCCTCTGTCCTGATGAAAGGTCACCGGTTGTTTTTTGTACGAGTATTAAGAAGTATTATTATTTTATGTGTATTGAGTAATTGTATTAGTAGTGAGTGATGGGTCATATACAGATCTCTTTTATTAAAAGAGGAAAATAGGAATATTTGGATGAGACACTCAATATAGTAAAATTGAGACCTTTCGATGGAACAGAAGAAGTAGTTACAGTATATTAATATGAATCATATTACAATACTCTATATTTATACTTTAGCTTTTATATGTATACTTCACTACGTTTCACATAAGAATCGTTTCACAAAAGTCTTAATTCATTAAAGAAATCACGAGCTCTACCAGTACAAATTATGAACCCCTAAAAATTAACTTATTTACACTCATGTCATCTATTTATAAATATTAGTAATACTTTCTCTGTCCATCAATAATGTAATCATTTATTTTTTAAGTTGATTAAGAAATATTAGAGTATTAATCTTTATATATATAAAAAGACCTATTTTACCATTAATTTGAGATAAAATCTTTCCCCCCAATGCAAATTTACCACTTTAGATTAATTATTTTTAACCTAAGATGACCAATCTCCACCATTTATTATCACAACTAAATCTACACAAAATTAACTTTTGGGAAGAATTTAATTAACTTAAAGTTCACTTTTTACTCATTTCAGCATGAATGAAGTAATGTTTTTATAATTCTTATTATTGATTATTGATTTCCGTAAATTGTAAATATTAATTTTATGATTTAGGAGATAATAATAAAGTTCCTAATTTGTCTTTCAAATTTTATAATAATAATTATATTTTATTTATAATCTCTATCTATTAACAATTGTTTGTTATTTTTATTAATTATATATTATGTCAATATGAATTCGGTAAGGTTTTATTAAAATAATCATTTTGAAATCTGACTATTATTTTTAAAAATTATTAATCAAATTAATTCATTCAATATTATTAATTTAGGCAATTTTACAAATTCCTTTAATTGAGTCATTATTTTGGCCAAATTTGACAGTAAGTTTTACAAATTCCGTTAATTCATTCAAAGATTTTGGTCATTACAAATTTTTGTGCCCATACACCAATAATTACTAATTTCTTTTTATTTGATTTTTTAATATTAAACTACTAAACTATTTAAAAAAGTGTATTTTATTGAGTTTGATTGAGTTTCATTAAAATTAATTGTCATAAATACCATAATTTTATAATAATAATTATATTTTATTTATAATCTCTATCTATTAACAATTGTTTGTTATTTTTATTAATTATATATTATGTCAATATGAATTCGGTAAGGTTTTATTAAAATAATCATTTTGAAATCTGACTATTATTTTTAAAAATTATTAATCAAATTAATTCATTCAATATTATTAATTTAGGCAATTTTACAAATTCCTTTAATTGAGTCATTATTTTGGCCAAATTTGACAGTAAGTTTTACAAATTCCGTTAATTCATTCAAAGATTTTGGTCATTACAAATTTTTGTGCCCATACATCAATAATTACTAATTTCTTTTTATTTGATTTTTTAATATTAAACTATTAAACTATTTAAAAAAGTGTATTTTATTGAGTTTGATTGAGTTTCATTAAAATTAATTGTCATAAATACCATAAATAAAAAGTAATCATGTCAGTTCAAAAAAGTATCATTAATCCTTAATTGTTGCAATAGTAGTAATTTCAAATTCTGACTATTATTTTTGGAATTTATTCATTCATCAATGGTTGGATCAAATTAATTAATTCATTATTATTAATTTAGGCATTTTTAGCAAATTACTCTGATTGAGTCATTTCAGCTCAATTAAGTGTAAACCACGGCTTATTTAAACGACTGATTTATCAAAGGCATGTATTCACTTTTACCGTCTTAAAAGATTTTATTCTCTTCTCCATTTTCAGTACTTCTAAATGGCTCCACAGTACACTTTGATCAAAGATTTGGCAAAAAACAAAGCCAACATCTCTATCAAAGTAAGATGTATTCGACTTTTCGAATCAAGGTTCAAGGGTAGTTCTCCAACTCTTGAAGGAGTATTCCATGATTTTGAGGTTTGTATAATTTATCTTTATCATCTTTGAAAAAGAATTGTGTGTTAACAATTCTACTTTATCAAATATTAATATAGATTATTCAATGTATTTAGGGTCGTCGTATTCAAGTGACTGTCTTGAGTAGCCACATTGCAAAATTTCAACCAAAACTGAATGAGAGCTGTGTGCACGATATATATAAATTTTGTGTTTCTGACAACTTGGCAAACTACAAGATTACACCTGAAATTCACCAGATTTACTTGATACCTTCCACATGTATAACTGAAGTTTACGATAACTCCTTTCCCCAAAAAACTTATTCTTTTGTTTCCATTGATGACATCTTATCAGAAAGAGTTTCAGACGACAAGATTCTTATAGGTTTGAAATTCTCGCTACCTTAATATTTTCATTAAATATTCCTATTTTATATGTTTTATACTTACATATAACATCTAGAAGAAAATCTTATTTTTTTTATCCAATTTTTGTAGACGTCATTGGAAAATTGGGGGATGTGTATAGATCTCTGATGATGCAGATTGGTGGCGTCCCAAAAAAAATTGTGGAGATAAATCTGGTGGATTTCGAGTAAGATCTTAATTATTAATTTTTTTTTTTATGTTTGTATTACATTAAAGTTGATCTTTAATCATAATTTTTAATTTTAACTAAATATTCAGGTGTAGAAGCATAAGGGTGGCAATATGGGAAGAGGAACTCATGGACATGATTAGAGGAATAAGGGATAGTATGTCGGCATCATCTTGCATAATCATAATTCTACAAATGTTTAGGATAAAGAGAAATGATGGTATGTTTGTTCAATAATTTATAAAGCAAGAATTACCATGTTTTGAATTAATTTAGTAATATATTTTTTTTCATTAATTTTTTATTTATATTGGGTCGAATTAAAAGTCACTGGTGAGGTATCCATGACAACTTCCTTCACTCCATCCAGAATTATATCATCTGATCATTGCGGGGAAATTGAACAGTACAAGGCAAGGTAATTAACTGATTAATTTTTCTAGCGCTTTAACTATTGAAGTTAATATAATTTCCTATATTTTTCTAGCGCTTTAACTATTGAAGTTAATATAATTTCCTATATTAGAAATGTCTGTTGAAGCATCAATTACACCTTAATTGTAATTATGGACCTGATTATGCTTGAATCAAAATTTCATTTAATAAAGGTTTATCTTCAATATATTATTTTCACTTTCTTATTGCCAATTATGAAAGTGACATATGGAATAAATGTCCAACTAATTCTGTAATATATAAAGATCTTATTAACATAGTTAATCAAAGTAATTACATTACACATATGCTAATAAGAGAAAATAATTAGTAATAATAAATAATGTAATATTTTGAACTAAAATAAATAAGATGCAGGACTTTATATTTTAATAAAATAAAAAGAAAGCCTTATATATTCACATAGAGAACCTACTATTTGTGAAAAGCTGATATACGAAAATTGATTTTTATTACACAACCAAATGTCTTCTCTTATTTCACGTTGGACAGAGTGAACGTGAAATTGGGATGAGAAGATGAGTGCTACTCTTTCAAGATCATAATTATTGGAAAGTTAATATCATTTCCTATATTAAAAATGTCTATTATTCAACATAAATTAATATGATGAGCACTACTGCAGGTTCATTTCGGAGGGAGGTTCCATTTCCATTGCCACTGGATCTATGTCAACGCATACCAATAACTCTAATGAACTAGACTCTGGAGAGATTGTGCCTATTACAATTGAAGAATTTTTAACAAAAAATGAGGTTATAAAAAAATTTATTGTTTACGTTTTCATTTATTGAGAAACTATAAATTAAATTTTGTAAGTTGAATCTTTATATAATTGAAAAATAATGTAGGGAACTTACTGGATACTTGGCAAGATGTTGCAGATCGAAAATGCCATGAATTGGTGGTATATGTCCTGTAAAGGTTGTGCACGCAAGATTAGAGAAGTTGATGGTAAACTTTATTGTTATGGGTGCAAGAAAAACGTTGTCACTGGAACTAAGAGGTTAATAGTTCAGTTTCAAATAATTTTTTATCCTTATTTATTAATTTCAGCTTTATTTTCATTATTCTGTACAGATAATAATATGATTATTAATTTTGTTCAAACTTATTGGACTTAAGCTCATAGAATATTTATGCAGGTATATGCTTACTGTTCTGATTATGGATTCCACGAGCAATTCCTTTTTTGTTGTATGGGATTCAGTGTGCAAGAATTTGATTGGGAAGACCGCTAATCTGTTGTATGAAACAGCACTACATGTACGTATTAATTATAGAAATTTCTTCATTATTATTATTTTATTAACAACAAATTAAGCGTCTAAGATACTTATACATTTTTCGTTAATGTATTGTAATTTAAGAACAATCCGGATTCTGCCCCAGAAGAAATTCTGAATTTACTTGAAAAGGATATGCTGATGATGGTTTCTCCAAAGAAAGGTGATACACCAAATTCAAAAGCAGCTGTTTTGAGAGTTTGCACAGACACAAAGATCATGGAGAAATACTTACCTTCAGTTGACGAGAATCAGGTTTACTGACAATGACTTTAATTATATATTTTTCTCTTTTTTTACAAGAAATACAATATGATTGAAATTGTTAATTTATCTTTTTCATTGGATTATCACTTTGTAGGATTTTGATTTCATGAACAACAATCATACTGAAGATAGTTCTAAAGTCTCCAGAGTAAGTTTTCAATAATGAAATACTAGAGTTTAATTAACTTATTGCATTGTGAAAATTTCATTTACTATACATTGATTTATCTTTTTGAAAACAGGTTGATTCAACAATTGATGATGCTGAATCACCAATTAAGGTTGATCAGCGTGGGAAACAAGTGATCGACGTTGACGATGTTGATGCGAGTGTGAAGAGATCTTTGTTGGATAATCTATCATCCTCGGCTTCTTTGAAGAAGAACAAGTCAGTTTCCATCAAGATTGAAAAAGATTGATGGGTGGCTGGGCTGTTTTGTCTGCAAACAATAAGCTATCTCACCTATTACAATGGATGTTGTTTCTGTTTTATCGTAAACATTGATTTACAGTTTTACTTTAATGCCCAATAATTAGAACCTTCTATTGAGAATTTGAGATGATGATCCTCAAATTTTCTTTTTTTTTTCTTTCTTTTGTCATTTTATTGCTATGTTTGTGAATCCCACGGATTCGGTTAAATAATAAATTTTTACTATAACAATAATAATTCTTTTTTTATTTATGTGTTTATTATGCTTAAATGTTTATGATTAAATTGGCCCTAGACCCCACTATATGGTTTTATCATTCTTTTATTAACAATTCGTCCCTTAGCATTCTTTTATTAACGTTTTCGGTTCATTAAGAAAATTACTCATAGTAGTATGTTACACAGCACTGTTGTTTGCGAGAAAGATTATGATGCTTCCCTTATATGAATGCTGAGAATTAAGTAACATAGGTGTTTTGTCTTAGTAGAAGGTTCTAATGAAGATATAACAGTTTGGTAGTAAATTCAAATCCTGATGTTCATTTTTACCTCAAAATAAGTCTATACTTAATTCTGGGCAATACCTCAACCTCAATTTCGAATTCTTAGAACCTTGACTTCCTTAGAAATCTTAAAGATGATATGGAAGTTTTGAGTCAACATTTTTAAGACTGTATATTGTGGTTCTCAATAGGGAAAGGAATTACACATTATGGTTATATGACCCTTCAAAGTATTTTTTATGATTTGGATTTTTGTTTTTATTAATAATAATATTGCAGCTGGTCAATTCTCACTGGTATATATTGTTGAGATATGTCTGATTTCATTATATCCTATGTACATTTTGAAATATTTTGTTATGACGGGAATTATACAAATGCACACAAAGTGTTCGAGTAAATTCCCAACTAAATAACAATGTTAAAAAATGCTTATTAAAACATTACATGTCGACTATGTTTATTCCAATAATTTAGAAAGATATATATATTCTATAATATGAAAATAATTGATTGAGTAATTTGTCAAAATTGGAAATTTTTGAATGATTAATTTGATTTGCCAAATATGGAAATTATTGAACGCCTAATTTTTGTTCAAATATTTCGTAAATTCAGTCATTAGCTTCAATTATCAATCAACATATTAAATGCATTAGCCTATACTTTAACTTATATATCATTATCACATGAAACTTTCAATATGTGACTGGGTGATAATTAAGCAGAGTCGCCAATTGTGTCAACACAATCAATAATTAATTCATATAAATATGATTAAAATTTAATTTAATTAATTTAATGATTTGAATTAAAAATTTATGTTATATTTAATGATTTAGAATTAGTGTATTATTTATTTAAATGATAAAATATTTATGTAAAATCGTTTCACAATAAAACTCTTATAAAACGGATAAAACTCTTATTCAGCAAATAAAATCTATTTCATTATTGTCACTTTTTACTAATTCGACTATATTATTTTATTAAAATATTATTATTTTTTATCTGTATCATAATAATCTTTCCATAAAGCAATTTCACACAAGTATTTTGACATTAAAATATATAACATAAATTTTAAATTTAAATCATTAAATTAAATTAATTTAATTTTAATATAATTATATAAATTAATTATTGATTATGGTGACACATATGCAAAGTCGCCACTAACTCCGCTTATACTGTTAACATTCAAACAACCATAAGTATATGATTAATCCAAATTATTAACACACCCATTTTATTAAATTAGCCGAAATTTTACCTAATTTTTTTGTTATTATTCAATTTAGAATGCGATATTACTGCAGACCCAATAAATAGGTGTTTCCTAAAATATTTCAATTATCAATCAATCAATCAGCACATTAATACTCCCTCTTGCATATACTTTAACATCCGAATATGTATTTGCTGAGCGTATGATCTGATTCTATACTCACTGCTAAAATAGTCTTATAGATGAGAAAAATTATAAAATCAACAACAATAAACAAAAGAAGGAAGATAGCTATAAATGAAGATAAGGGTACCATGTTGTGATAAGAAGCTTATTACTCCCAGATTGATTCAAATATGCAGAGTCATTCAGAATTTATTATTATTTTAGATTTATTTATATGCATATTGAATTTTTTTTTCTTACAGATTAAATCAATGTTTTGTCTGATTATCTAATACATGTATTAATTTTTTTTTATTTTTATTTTGTAATAGAGAACAGCTTCAGACGTCAACTGGATATTGAGTTTCAATCTGTAAATATAGATGTCAACTATGGTCTTGGGAGCAGCGTTTCTACACCTAATGGAGGAGCAAGCACGGCAACTCCACTTTCAAATATTACAAACAGTTAGTTTTGTTCAATTCACTTTTGTTTCTTATAAATTGAGAACAAATCATTTTAGTGATTATTTATCTTAAATCATAGAACTCAGGAATGTTGTTAATTTTTTTTTCTTTTTGTTTATATGTTTATAGAAAACACACAAAAATGTTCATCAAGTGGTGAGTTGCAACCCAACCAGAATAATGTTAAATATGTATTTGGAGATATGGTGAGTTTGAATGGACTTGGGAATTCTCCACAAGCTCCTATGTCAGAAATCGAATGCGGTTAGTTGTGTATACTTTACTGTCATCATTTATGTACAAACTTTCAAATGAATTATGCTTTGCATTATAAG
This sequence comes from Pogostemon cablin, assembly GCA_023678885.1. Classification (NCBI taxonomy): domain Eukaryota; kingdom Viridiplantae; phylum Streptophyta; class Magnoliopsida; order Lamiales; family Lamiaceae; genus Pogostemon; species Pogostemon cablin. The sequence goes on from CM042989.1 coordinate 2,278,131, forward strand.
ACATTATAATGAATCTATAATCTAATAAAATTAGAGTAGATGGTGTATTATTGCATCTTATGAATTAGGACATTTTTAAATATACTATAGTACAAGTCCAGTTTAAGTTTTAATATCAGTAAGCATAATTCTATGATAAACAGAAGAAGTTTACTGTGGAATGATCTGCTATGAATCGTTAAATATTTAATATAACATAAGCCAAACGAATCATATGGATCATCTTAACCGAAGAAATTGCATCTTATCATGTATAGGAGGTTCAACATCTTTCTAATTTGACGTTAAATAAAGATAAAATGAAGGAGATATTATGATAAACGTTGGGTATTTAATTTAACAAAGTTACTATTGATTAAGTGTATTATTACACTTTCCAATAATTTTTTTATCTTAAAAGAGTACCACTCATCTTCTCATTCTAATTTCACCGAACACTCTATCATTGTATGCCAACTTGAATAAAAGAAGACATTTAGTTGTGTAAATAAAAATCAATATTTTCGTATATTAGCTTCTCACTAATTAATTATTGGTGTTATGTAAGTAGTAGTAGGTTCTCTATGTGAATATATAAGGCTTTCTTTTTATTTTATTAAAATATAAAGTCCTGCATCATATGTATTATAGTTCAAAACATTACATTATGGGTTAATTGCAAATAAAGTCTCAACCTTTACTTTAATTGCGAATAAGTCTACACCTTTGGAAATTTGCAAATAAGTACCTCACTTTAAGATTATTTTGCAAAAAAGAACCACCGGGCAGCGGGAGATTTGCCGGGTCACTAACCTGTCTGTTAGCCTCCCATTGCTCGATGGTTCTTATTGCAAAAAAACTTTAAAGTGAGGTACTTATTAACAAAATTTCAAAGGTTTCCCGATGCCCGGTGGTTCTTTTTGCAAAATAATTTTAAAGTGGGGTACTTATTTGCAATTTTTCAAAGGTTTAGACTTATTTGAAATCAAAGTAAAGGTTAGGACTTTATTTGCAATTAACCCTTACATTATTTATTATTACTAATTGTTTTCTCTTATTAGAATATGTAAATACCTTAATTAACTCTGTTAATAATATCTTTATATATTACATAATTAGTTGGACATTTCTTCTATATGTCACTCCCATAATTGGCGATAAGACAGTGAAAATAATATATGGTAGATTCATGAGTGATAAACTAAACCTGTATTAAACGAAATCTTGACTCAAATAGAGTCAAGTCCATCATTACACCTAAGGTGTAATTGTTTTTTTTTTCTTTTTTTTAAAGACTAATTCCAATTATGTAAAATACTTAACTAACCTCATTCATTTTAAAACAAATTATATGCAAATTATAAATATATGCTGCAACAACACCATTAAGTTTAAGAAGTTAAAAATGTTTAAAAACATGATTTGGAAATCGAATGCTGTTAGTTGTGTATACTTTACTTTCATCATTTATGTACAAAGTTTTGTATCAATTATGTTTTGCAGTACAAGATTATAATGAATCTATAATCACATAAAATTAGAGTAGCTGGTGTATTATTACATCTTATGAATCTTATGAATTAGGACATTTTAAATTACACTGTAGTACAATCTCAGTCTAAATTTTAATATCAGTAAGCATAATGCTATGATACAGATCAGAACAACCGAAGAAATTTACTGATTAGTTGCGAGCCGCAAAGTCAGTTTGTTCAGAAAAAATTTCATCCAGAAAAATCAGATCAATTTGATAAAGGAAAATCACCTGTCACTTCATTCTCAAACATCTTAATAGGTTACTCAATCTTTTTTTTTTATTCTGTAGTTTAACATATAATTTTTTTCTAAATATTTAGTAAATTTTTGTGTTATTTTTTATTAAACACAATAGGTTCGTTTATGGATGTGGACATTCAACCCGACGAGGACTATCGTGCACATATGTACAACACTTCGTCTCTTTTAACTAATTGCAGTTTACCTGTGACTCCAATGGTGGATGATACAAACAGTAAGATTCAGTAAATTAATATTAAGATATCTTACTAAAAATTTAAATTTTATGAAGATACGAAAAGTGTTCTATTAAGATATCCTAAAAATATTTTACAGTACATTTCTATTATTGAAGTCTAAATTTAGCATAAATTGTTTATAATTTTTTTCTAATTATTCATTGTTAAATTCCATTACAACAGCAAACACTGAAGTGGATCAAAATGGAATCACTAGAAAAACGAGTCGTGTTGTGAATGCTGTCCTCAATTCTACTATTCACGACAATATTACTGAGGAGGAATGGATTGAAAATTTGTCTGAGCCTGATATTTTGCAACCTAATGAAGAATTTTCCGAAGTAATTGATGTTTTTGAAGATGAAAATAACAATGTGAATGTCGCCACAGTTGGTTAGTAAAATAAAAAAAAATCCACAATTATTTTATTAAATTTTTTATTATAGCATTTGTGTTTCAATAAAGATAATATCACTTTTTTTAATCCTTAGGTGAAAAGTACATTGAATGTGGCGATCAAGAATACAAGTGTCAGTACTGCTTTGCAAAATTTTGGTTCGCTGAGCGTACCAAGACAACATCTACTAAACTAAAGCCGAAATATAGAAGATGCTGCATTCATGGAAAGGTAGTCTTACCTTTAATGAGGGAACCTCCATTTATACTGAACGAGCTTCTTCATGGAGAGGGTGAACGAAGTAAATTGTATAGAGAGAAGATAAGGTCATACAACAGCATGTTTGCATTTACATCAATGGGTGGAAAAATTGATAGATTACTTAATAAAGGAAAATCACCACCAGTCTTCAGATTAAGTGGTCAGAATTACCACTTAATTGGTAGTCTACTTCCGTGTGAGGGGAACACACCTAAATTCTCTCAACTTTATATATATGACACGGAAAATGAAGTATCAAACAGAATGCATGCTGTCGGGTATGTACTTTTTTATTAAGTTTAGTATATTTTTGAAAAACTCTAAAGTTGATCAAGTTATCTAATCTGAAATAAAATACTTATAAAGCTATACTGATGCAGGATTTCAGCTCAAAACAATACAATTCATCAGGGCATCGTCGCAGACTTAAAGGATATGTTGAATGAACATAATGCCCTGGCTAAAGCTTTTAGAATGGTTGGTCAAAAAATAAGTGAAGGCACTTCTGAAATTAAGTTAAAACTCATTGGCAGACGTAGAAATGATGCGAGAACATATAACATGCCTTCTACATCGGAAGTGCAGCACTTATAGTTGGTGATTTTGATCAAGCAATGGGTGTAAGAGATATAATTATTGAAACCAACACTGGTAAGTTGCGTAGGATAAATGAACTGAACCCATCGTATCTAGCTCTACAGTACCCGTTATTGTTTGTTTATGGCGAGGATGGATATAGAGAAGATATTTCATATCGTCAGAGTAATGAGAGTGGGAAAAAAGGTCGAAGTAGGGTGAGTTTAAGGGAATTCATCTCATACCGATTGCAGGACAGGGATTCTGAGGCTAAAACACTAATGAATTCAAGAAGATTGCTCCAACAATTTATTGTTGATTCATACACGATGATAGAATCAGCACGTCTGAATTGGATAAGAATGAATCAGAAAATGTTGAGATGCGAGATGTACAAAGGTCTTCAGGATGCAATTTTAAGTGGTGAGAGCGATCCGAGGACACAAGGTAGAAGAATTGTTCTCCCTGCAACTTTTATAGGAGGTCCACGATACATGGTGCAGAATTATCAAGATGCGATGGCTATATGCAGATGGGCAGGCTATCCAAACTTATTCATTACATTCACATGTAATCAAAATTGGCCAGAGATTCAACGATTTGTTTCGTCCCGTGGACTTAGAGCTGAAGACAGACCAGATATCATTGCACGTATATTCAAGATCAAGCTGGACTCATTAATTGAGGACCTGAGGAAAAATCAACTCTTTGGTAGAGTAAAGGCAGGTGTGTATTTTAACTAAATTATCTTAATAATAAAATGCATTCATTAGTATTATGTTTCTGTTGCCTGATTTTTAGTTGTTTATCATGCAAAAAATAAGCTTATAACAAATATTATTTTTTAATCTTATGCGTTCAGTTATTATCTATACTATATATAATACATATCTGGACAAAACTTAAAATTAATTTTTCAGCCGTTTTAAATTTGTGAGATAACAAATTAATTTTAATTTTTTTTACATTTCAGTCGTCTACACAGTAGAGTTTCAGAAAAGAGGATTGCCTCATGCTCATATTCTTCTCTTCCTTGAAAAAGTTATGAATAGTCTAACTGGTGGAGAGATTGATTCTATTATATCAGCTGAAATACCGAGTGAGGAGGAAGACAAGGAGTACTACGATGCAGTATGTGAATATATGATACATGGGTCGTGTGGACAGGTGAGGAAAACTTCCCCGTGCATGATTGATAATGTTTGTAGTAAGCATTTCCCAAAGAGATTTGTATCTGACACAACCATAGACAAAGATGGTTATCCCGTCTATCGCAGAAGGGACAATGGCAGGACAGTCACTAAGAATGGAATTGAGCTTGACAATCGTTATGTCGTTCCGCATAATAGAGAGCTCATGTTGCGTTATCAGGCTCATATAAATGTTGAGTGGTGTAATCAGTCGCGTTCCATTAAGTATTTGTTCAAATATGTTAACAAGGGAAACGATAGGATCTCCACAACATTCTGCCAGAGCGCTGAAGACCAAGAAAGAGTGACGCACGTGGATGAAATAAAGATGTTTTATGACTGCAGGTACATCTCAGCATGTGAAGCTGCGTGGAGAATTTTTGGCTATGAAATTCAGTTTCGATATCCACCCGTGGAAAGACTCAGCTTCCATTTAGAAGACGAACAGAGCATCATATTCTCAGATACGGATCAACTGGGAGAAATTCTAGAGAAGGCAACAATGAAAGAGAGCATGTTTCTTGCTTGGTTTGAAGCAGATAAAAATTATCCAGAGGCAAGAAATCTCACATATGCAGAATTTCCGCAGCATTTTGTCTACAAGAGAGACAAAAAAGAATGGGTGATGAGACAAAGAGGCATGTCTTTAGGCAGAATTCATTATGTCCCGCCTGGTGCGGGAATCAGTTATTATTTCAGGATTCTTCTTACAGTTGTTAAAGGACCTACATGCTATGAAGATTTCAGAAGGTATAACGGTCTTCTCTGTACTACTTACGGAGAGGCTTGCTACGCGAGAGGTTTGTTGGATGATGATAGGGAATACATAGATTGTTTTGAAGAAGCAAGCATTGTTTCAAGTGGGAAACAAATGAGACAGTTATTTGTAACACTTCTGATTTCTGGAACAATGAACCGTCCAGAGGTCGTCTTTAAAGGGTGCTTACATTATCTTTCCGAGGACATATTGTACCAGCAACGACTTATTATGAATTTCCCAGGTTTGGCTTAGTTTTTTTGGTTTATGATTTTGGTGTTGATTAAATGATGGCTGCAAATTTTTCTCAAATAAAAATAAATCTATTTTCACCACTCATCTATACATATTGTAATAAATGTGTATTAACTTATTTGTTGTGAATTCATTGTACAAAATTTTAATCTTGATAATACACTGTTTAAAACTAAACTTTAAGATTAAATATTTATGGATATTATGTAAATTAATTACTTTTAAAAACATGATTTGTTAACAGATTTCGTATATTAAATTTACATGTATTGGTAATTATCATTAAGTAGTGCATATCTACATAATTACACCAATTGTTTTTTTTCAAGTAATTTATACTGCATTTCTTTCTTACTTTAATGCTTATTAGGTTTGGAAATGACTGAAGATGAGATTAGGGAAGCAACATTGTTTGATATCGATAAGCTATTGAAGGTAATGGGTAAGTCACTTAGTGACTATGATGGAATGCCCATCCCAACATTTGATCGCGAGATACATCTAGAGAATAGAATGATAATCAATGAATTATGCTATAATAGACACGAGATGAAAATGGAACACGATATGCTGATTAAGAAGCTTAATGCAGACCAGCGGGCAGTGTACGACACAATATCAAATTCCGTACTCGAAGCTACTGGAACTGTATTTTTTGTTTATGGTTATGGTGGAACAGGTAAAACGTTTCTATGGAGAACACTCTCAGCATTAATAAGGTCAAAGGGACAAATTGTGCTCAACGTTGCATCTAGCGGAATAGCATCTCTCCTGCTACCTGGAGGAAGAACAGCTCATTCAAGATTTGCAATACCAATAAACATACATGAAGAGTAAACATGTAACGTCAGACAAGGGAGTCATTTGGCAAATTTGCTGTCTGAGTGTCGACTTATAATTTGGGATGAAGCTCCTATGATTAATAGATATTGTGTTGAGGCTCTTGACAGGACGATGAGAGATATCATGCAGGTAAAAGATGCAGATTTTGCTTCCAAACCTTTTGGTGGTAAGACAGTAGTTTTTGGTGGTGATTTCAGACAGATTCTACCAGTAATCGCAAAAGGATCAAGACAGAATATTGTTGGTGCTACCATCAACTCTTCTTATCTATGGGATGAAATAAAGGTCCTGAAACTTACAAAAAATATGCGTCTGATGAACATGCCAGAAAATTCAGAAACAAATGAGATTTGGAAATTTGCTGAATGGGTGGCCAACATTGGTGATGGAACTGAGGGTACATACACTGAATATGGAAGTGATGTTAAAATCCCAGATGATATTTTGTTGAGGTACGAAGATGATGCTATTGGTGCAATTGTGAACCACATCTATCGTGACTTGGGAAATGTGATTGATCACCCAGAATATTTGCAGGATAGAGCAATCCTGGCACCAACTCTAGATGTGGTGGATTCAATTAATGACTACATGATAGGAATGAACAACAATGAATTGAAATCGTACTTCAGCTCGGATTCCGCCTGCAAATCAGATGCTAATGCTGATATGCTTTCTGATGTGCACACGCCCGAGTTTCTAAACACATTAAGATGTTCTGGAGTACCTAATCACGAGCTTAACCTCAAGGTTGGGACACCAATAATGCTTTTGCGGAATATTGATCATTCGAGGGGTTTGTGTAACGGAACAAGGCTTTTGGTTACAAAACTTGGAAAACATGTTCTTCATGCAAGGATATTAAGCGGAACAAATGCTGGTGAAGAAGTTCTCATACCCAGATTCACATTAACACCGACAGATATTAGGCTTCCTTTCAGGTTCCAAAGAAGGCAGTTTCCTGTCATTGTGTCCTATGCTATGACCATAAACAAGAGTCAAGGACAGTCACTTGAAAATGTTGGATTATTCCTGAGAAGACCAGTTTTCAGTCATGGTCAGTTGTACGTGGCAGTTTCAAGATCAACCACCAAGGTGGGTCTGAAAATTTTGTTGGAAAGTGACGAAGGCAGTGAATCAGGTATTTGTAAAAATTATGTTTTTAGTGAAGTTTTTAGAAACGTGTGATTTGCAAGTTTGCAGGCATTATTTTGTTGGTGACTATTGATTGTTGTTAGATTTTCACAACAGATGATCATTAATGTCATGCAAAAATTACTACAGAATACATGATAGTGCTTAAATTATGATTATATTGCTTAGTTTTTTCAACACATAATGTCAATTTTTTTGGTCTTCAAAATGAATAATAAATAGTTTCGTTAATTATTAATTTTGGTATGTATCAATTTTGTTAGTTCTTGAAAAGCTGTATTAGATGTAAAATATAATATAAAAAATCATATTTTTGTATGCAACTTTGATCCATTGCAAAAAATGTAAGAAAAATGTATGGTTCTTAATAAAAGTTAAATTATATTGATTTCATGAATATTTTTAAAATTTTAGAACACCTAATATAATCTTTATTTAATTATTGTTCAAAGTAATTTTTAAAATTTCATCAATCATCTGTTTGTGTGCATTTTTTTCTTTAATTCCCTTTGAATCAGTTAAATCTTTAAATTTCACCTTCCTACTTATTCATATAAACTTAATTCACATTGTCGTGTGGAGTTAAAACTCCTAATAATTAAAAATCAAGGAGTTTGAAATTCGATGTTCATAACCATAATTGATTTTGACACAGGTCTTCTTTCACCAATAATAAAATCCGCAATAAGAAAAAATAAATCATTTTGAATTACTTAAACTTTCGAAAATAATACATTGATATCGTTGTCATAACGTCTTCCCGTGCATCGCACGGGTTAAACGCTAGTTTTATATAAAGTGAGTGGTAGTATTTGTGATGAGTGGTGTTTGTGGGTCTCTTTTATTAAAAAAAAAGTTAGAATTGATGATAAAAATGACAAAATGGATGTCTCATCAGATGGTAGAAGTATTAAATTAACTTAACTAACAGTGACATTCTTTTGATAAATTTAAACATGGAATAAGAATAAACTTAAAACAAACATAATTTAAAAATATTTGGGTATATAATTGTCTTTGCAATTTTTAAATTATGAAACATGATTCATATCAGACTCACTCAATAATTTATGTATGTTTTGAATTTTTAGTATAATGAGTTTAAACTAGATCATATCAATGTATAAAGATTGGTGATGGGGTGTGCGGATCGGGAATCGGTACGGATTTTTAAAAATCCATACCGAAATTCAAATCGATTTTTTTTTAAAAAATAATCCGATATTGAATCCGTAAAGAAAAAATCCGATATTGAATTCGTACTGAAATTCGGTTCGGTTCGGAGTGAATTTTCGGGAAAATTGATTTTGACGGTGCGGAGCGAATTGAAGATAATATTATATACTTTTAATAAAAGGTAATAATAATTTAAAAATAAGAAAATGCTTCTGTAATACTGCTTCACAATTTACATTAAGAGTTTCATGAGACATATAAAAGAGATAATATTTGAATAAAAAGTTATACTCGAATTGATGAAAAGTGAGAGCGGTGCATTGCATTATTTCATAAACAATTCATATTATAAATAAAGAATGATAAACTTTTAATGAAAATTGATAATATATTTAATAAAAATTGTTAATTACTTAAAAAAATATAAAATAGTCTTACATAACACGACCTTATGTGTTGCCATAAATAATAATAGTACTAAGATAAACCTTTAACTTTAAATTTAAGGTGTATTTCAATTAACGTCTATCTAATACTAATATTTTATACATAAATATGGATTATCATTTATTTTTTCATTTTATCTTCATTAAATAAATATAAAATATAATAATTATTTATTACGATTGAATTTTAGACTTTGGAGATACCATTTACTTTATCATTATATTCTCTGAAATAATACTTTGAACATATTATTTTATTTATTTCTTTTTTTTTAGAATTTTATTTTACTTTATGAAATATATATTTTCTAATATATACTAATAAATAAATATTTAGAGTATTAGATATATTTTTAAATTATTATTTGGTAGTATATTATAAATAATTTTAATTTATTAATTATGATTACATTATAATTAGTAGAGTAAAATTAATTAATTCATGACATACAAAGTATAAACTATAAATAATAAGATAAATATATTATATATAATTTTAATGCATAATTTAAATTCGATTTTTCGGTACGGTTCGGTCCGGTTATATCCAATATTCGGTACGGGAAAGCGGGGAATATCCAAGTCCGTACCAAACGAAAAATCAGTTCGGTTCGTTCGAAAAAAGTCAAGGGTTTTTTTCGGTTCGGGATTAATTCAGTGCGGTTTCGGTTAAATCCAATATCCGTGCACACTCCTAGTGATGATGAGAGTATTAATTGATGCGAGAGAAGAGAGGAAAAAAAAAATTGAGAAAAATATTAATTGAGTAATAGGTATCATAAACTTTAATATTTAAATATTTGATGATTGAATAAATTGATGGTGTTTTGACAAGTGTTGTTATAATTGGATTGAAGATCAAACCGGTGGCCTGAAATGATTTGAAGCCCGAACGGGTGCTCCAATTGGTTTGAAGCCAGACCAGCGATTCAATAAAATAAAAAGTATTTTAATAATATTTTAGAGTATATATATGATGTTATATTAACATACTTAATATATATGGGAATAATCATCCAATTATTAAAAGAAAAAAAAAAGATTGAAAGTGGATGGCTGATCACAAAGTTTTAATTTATACTAACAGTTAATTTGCTTCAAACTTCAAATTTTAATGAAGGTGTATGCTAATCAACTACTCCATTTAATTAAAGAAACAATAAATTAAGGAATTAATTGGAAATGAGCGTGGAACCGCGATTTTGTGGCCTAACCGAAAATTAAGGGAATGAATTTTGAAATTAATATCAATGCGGATAAAAAAAACCCGGTTTCAGTTAGACCGAATTTTAGTGGCAAACGATATCAAGAGGGTTCCGGATCGGTTCTCAATTGAACCAGCCGATTGAAATTACTGATTTTTGCATATGTGAGAAATATTTCAGTAATTTTAAGAGAAAAACGAGTCAATTTATTTAATTAGTCACTGTTTTGATGATTCAAAAATCAAATGGCAAATGATCATATTCATAAATCAAACCAATGTCATAGAGATTTGGTACACAGGTGAAATTTGTATTTGACACCAAAATAGTATATTCCATTAATTTTGGGAAATTAAGTCTATTTCCCCACAAACGGCGTATGATTACAGCGAGTGGTGTGAAAGTATTCAAACTTAAAGCGGGAAATTCATACTTACTCCATTATATTTCGAGGAAAACGCTTCGGTTTTCAGTACAAACCCTAGATACAGAGATAAGCTTCTTCATCGCTTCATCTTCTTCACAATTCTACTGCAATGGCCTTCAGCGACCAAAAATCCGATCACATGCTCCAAAGCGATGACCATGGCTATCCCCTCCGGCGGACCAGTTTTAGGCGTAAAAGGGGAGCAGCACTGCCCAACAAGGCGGATCGGCCGGAGAAGAAAAGGAAGACTGTAAAGCATCCCGTCGATTCTGGCCGTGATTGTGGTTCTGCTATAGCGGATTCCGCCGCTGTCGACCGTACTGTTGCTGTTGAAAGGAGAGCTGCGTTACCCAAAGCGGCGAAGAATCGGAGGATCGAGTTCGGGCAAACGACAGAGCTATCTGGCCGTGATTGCGATTCTGCTATGGCAGCTGACGAGATGGGTGCTCATGCGAGGGTCACTAAAACTCTTCGCAATTTCAACAACATTACTTGCATTTTTATCAGGTGAGTGTCTCTCTGTACTTTTCTTCATCAACCAGTTTGAACGTAGTGAATCTGCTCTTTAAATGTTGCACTCTAGAAGAAGATTGAATCACTGGCTGTTTCTTTGTAGGAGGAAGAGAATAGGAAGGAAGCTGGTCTCATTCGTGCAACATCTAAAGTATGCTAGCTTCTCTTCCCTTCAGTTATGTTATGGGTTGTATTTTTCAACCTTCTTGTTGTGTTGTGTGTGTGTGTGTGTGTTTTTTTTTTTTAAATGTCGACTGTCCATTGTTGCTCTTTCTATTTTTCATTGCATCAATTTTTATTCGTATATCAGAGATAGAAGCATGTAAAGACTTCCTAATTTCTTATTGGAAATGTGTAGAAACAGAATGGAAACAATTATTCAACCCAAAAACCTCGACCTGATCTCAAGGCTATGACTGAGGTATGACTTATTTCATGATTCCTTTTTCAAATGTGAAAGAGCATGCTATTCTTATCAGACTCAGTAAAAATTAATATTGTGCTACGTCTTTTCAAGTTTTCTTCATGCTCTTGCTTTTTACTGAAACGTCATTCATTTGCATAAAATTTTTGGTCATCAAAATGGCAGATGATGAGGACTGGAGAGATTTTAAATGCCCACAAAAGACTTGGCTCCATTGCAGGTTGGTCACTTAGGCATTATAAACTTGTCCATAAATAAAGCATGCCTTAATAGTTATACAAATCACTGTTGAAATTTCACTAATGTGCAGCTTTAGAGATATGATAGTATTTCTGATCCATAATCTCTAATGTTAAATGCTTCTAAAATGGTTAAGACTTTGTCATTATAGAAATAATGGTTCAGTTGGTATTTTGATCAAGAATTGGCTAAGTTGCAACTTATGTTCGTTTTCTCTTCGCTGTAGTTAAGGGTTAATAAAACTTCTCATTTGATTTCTACTTCAAGAATTTATGGTGTTTACTAAGATTTTAAAATTTGATTTGGAATTTCTTATTGGAGGATTTCTTAACTGAGTATTATCATCCTCATTAGTTCTATAATTCACAGTTCAATACTTTTTAATACATTAACAAAAATATAGAAAACAATAGATTCTCAATATTCATGAAATATGAAAACATATGTGGTTCCACAATCCACATTGGAATATGCTTTGGTAATTGATGGCATCAATTTTACTGGGAGTATCTGTTTTGTTTACCTGGTTTCTGTATTATAACCTAAAATTGATTTTCCATATGGGGAGTATTACCTGGAACTTTTGATGTAGCAAGTGTTAATATATTGATATCTGTATGTAGTTAGTAAGCTGAAGATGTCCATGTGGATGTGATTTCATCAACTTTGATTATTTGTACTACCATCATTCGTTTTAACCATTTTGGCTCCTGAACTTGCTACCTCCATAAGTTTTCTTTTCTTTTTAAATCATTTGCCATAACTTCAATCGGAGTCATTATTACTCCTTGAATTTCTCCAATTGAAGCTCATGTAACTAAGTGCGCTGCCAACAAATGATTGTTTTGAAAGGACAAAATAACCTGAATACAGTTAGCTGAAGTGCCCACAGTTTTTGCTCAGTTTGATATTATTCACGTGCTGTTGAACAATATTATTAAGTATTAATTATTGTGTTTTTAGTATCAGTTAAATTGGCAGAACCTCATAGGCTTATATGTTTCATGATGGAATCTGATCACATTTTTTGTATGCACATAATGGTAGGAATTGATGTTGGGCATCAATTTTTTTCAAGGGCTGAGATGGTTGTTGTGGGTCTTCATCAACACTGGTTGAATGGGATTGACTTCATTCCAACCAGTGGTAAATCAGGAAAAGCACCGGTAATTTACACTAACTTGATACATCTTTTTCATAGAAATAATATAATAGGATTTTTGTTTTTAAAATAAGTTTGGCTCACACCTGCTTTGATCTATAGAAATATTACGTGGCTTCTTTATTTTCCTTCAGTCGTGCTCCATTGAATGTCAACATTCTGAGATTATTCTCAATCTTCTCTTGCATGTTTAATTTGCCATTTCCCAAACCAACTAATGGCTGACACACTTTTGTCCATGTTACACTTTGTTTTCTTGAATTATGTTGCATGATTAGAGCTGTCAAAGCGGACTGGTGGGCTGGCTGGCCCACAACCCACCTTTTTCGTTCAATTTTTTGTTATAATTTATTGATTTTATTATTACTATTATTATTTATGCAGGACTTTAAAAAATACAAGCTTCCACTTGCTCTATCAATTGTTTTGTCTGGACAATATGAGGATGATCTGGACAATTGTGAGGACATTGTATATACTGGTCAGGGAGGAAATGATTTACTTGGAAATAAACGCCAGATTAAAAACCAACTGATGAAACGAGGAAATTTGGCTCTCAAGGCATGCAAATATTATTGTTTACAGTTGTCTTTTACAAATTTTAAAAATTTGATTTCCTATGATTGCATGTTTTGAAAAGACTCCACCCCACCCTCACCCCCCTGGAAAAAAAAATGATACTTTTGAAACTTGTGGTCAGCTGTCTAAAAAGCGACAAGGCATCTGCTGTTGTAAGCGCAAGGACTGTTGATTTTCTCACAATGTTGGTTATATAATTAGTATGTAAATGGTTAATCCAATTAGGATTGACTAATATGCGGCATGGATGCATGATTGATTTTCTAATAGTGTTTATCATTGTCTTTGTGACTTTGCTACCTATTTTTATAATAAGGGTCGAGTTCCCCCTCAATATGATTTTTGAGTATCCAAATCCAACATTGTGAAACATGTCTTGCATTTTGTTTGTAACACATTAACTGATACATATTATGTAATATATGTTTGAGTTTGAAATTAAATCAAATTAAAGCACCTGTGGCTAATTTTGGTAATACTGTTTTCTCATAGAATTCAATGGATCAATCTTTACATGTTAGGGTTGTTCGTGGACATAAATGTCCAAACAGCTATGCAGGAAAGGTTTATGCCTATGATGGCTTGTACAAGGTAACTGTGTTTCGTCTCTGTACTTAAATCTTCATTTGACAAACTATATGCATGGAATCTTAGTTTCACTTTAATTTGTAGGTTGTTAAATATTGGGATGCAGAAGGTCTTTCTGGCTTCACTGTTTTCAAATTTCGACTAACTCGAATCGACGGACAGCCACCTTTGACAACGAAGGAGGTGCTTTCTGTACTTGCTTATTGTACTAGATCTGAGTATGCATGGTTGTTAGCATTTTTACCTATACCTGCCTTAAGAAAAATTTATTGAGTTCTTTTGAATTTCCTGAGTATTTTTTTACTGTCAATGCTCTGATATCACATTCTACACTCATACCATGATATTATCTTATTTCTGCTTAGTCTCTTAATTTGTTCTTTGTTAGTGTCTTCCATCTTTGTCTAACATCATGTTAATCATAGCTACGTTTAGTCACATAGTGTTACATTCCAGTTGTGAGTTAACAAACTGTTTTCAATACTTGCATATTAAACGTTGATTTTTTTTTCTGTTCATATTATTGCACATGGGCACATATCAGTTTTTACTTGAATGAAGTTAGGTTAATTGTTTTTACTGTTTTGCTTACTTTTTAGTATTTGTAAAGAAGAGTATATCTAAAATCCTGTTTTTAAAAAAACCAGTTTTATGTAAACCATGCCAACTTTATTCTTTTTTTTTTCAATCTCGATTTTGGTTTTAAAATGCTGTCTTATATACTTGCTGCAGGTCTTTTTTACTCGTGGCCGTATTCCGCAATCTATATCTGAAATAAGACGGTACATCATTAATTTCCAGACTATTGGCTCTTCGCTATACTCTGATTTGTTCATGTTCTGTTTTGTTAATATTTTTTTAATTCTTAAGGTTGGTTTGTGAGGATATTTCTAGAGGCTTAGAGGATATTCCCATCCCTGTTACGAATATGGTTGATGATCCTCCTGTTTCACCACCTGGTTAGTTGGATTACATGATTTTGAGTTAAACTTAAGTTAAAATCCAATCTAAATCATCATTTGCATTAATTATTTTTTTTAGTTTTCCTAAGTGTTGTATGAGTTATCAAAACATCTAAATTATACTCCCTCCGTCCCGGAGTTAAGTTCACCGACACTGTAGATACGGAGTTTAAGAAAAGTTGCTTTTTGACCAACTTTATTGACTTTTGAGGGGTATTGTGGTATTTTTAGGTAATAAATAAATTATAAAGTATGTTATGTGTGTTAGGTGATAGTGGTATTTTTGAAATTAAGATAACTTTTGAGGTTGTTAGTTAATGTAAAGTTTCCTTTTTTGGGTGGTGAACATAAGTGTGGGACGGACGAAAACGGAAAGTGTGAAGATAAGTATGGGACAGAGGGAGTATTAAACTAATGAACATTCTCCTGTTATTGCATATTCTTTTTAATAATTGTGTGATTTTGAAAACAGATATTGGCTAAAAAATATTTGGTCACTTATTTTGTGAAATGTTTTGCTGGAGGATTCTTGAAACAATTGTTAATATATATCATCCTTGCATGCATTGATTTGGCATCATAATGTTCGTCTATCTTATATTGCCATTTTTAATAATTTTTACCTTTCCAAAAATTTCTTTGCATATTTGATATTACCAATTTATTCTTATATATGTATGTATGTGTGTGTGTGTGTGTATATATATATATTATATGTATGCATGTATATAAATTGATTTCTTTTCAAAATTCAGGTTTTGTCTATACCACGAAAATGAAATTTAGTAAGAATACAAAACCCCCTTCAACTTCTTCAGTTGGATGCAATTGTAAAGACATGTGTACAGATCCTAGGCGTTGTGGTTGTGCAAAATTCAATGGTGGTAGTTTTCCGTACGTGCACCGTGATGGTGGAAGGTACAAATTCTAGCAAACAAAATTTTGTGTGTTTTTAAATAGTTTTTAGAGGCTCTCCCTATTTTAGTATTTTTTCATATTTTTGGTGATTTTAGGCAATGATCAAGAGGCGGTTGCCTCAATGCCCCTTTCTTCATCCCAAGAGGCATGCCTCCTATATGTGTTTGTGTTCCAATAACTTAACGAGAAATCAAATGGACAAAGGAAAGAGTGTTAAAGGCTCATCTTTCAGAGTCTCAGACTTAGAGATGATGATGTAGATGAAATATTAAAATTAATTTGAGTGTGAAGGGAATGCATTGGAAGAACTTAGCGAAAACCGTGCTCAATTTGAATAGGATGATGGGAATAATAAATGATTAGTTTTCTAGTTGCTAATCATTTGAAACTTGATAACTTTTTTAAACTAGATTTGTTTATTGGCTTATTGTTTATGTGTAGAAAACTAAAACTTTGAGGTTGATTATATACAAATTTTCTGTGTTATCATGTTATTTATGAGTTATTGTGTATTATTATATGATGTTATGTGTTTTTTTTTTTACCTTTATTTAGTGAGGTAATTATTATTTAAGTAGGATATATTATATACTTATGTATATATGTAATAGAAAATAGTTTGTATAAGAGGAGTGCGCCTCAGAGCCCTTGTATCTTTGTGTGCTTTTGGCATGTATCAACTTTGTTTTTAGCTAAGTATTTTTTTCTCATATAATTGTGATGGTAAAATCGCTAAAACTGTTTAAGTTCCTCTTTTCCTGATAAGATTGGGACTTGTTATCTTGGTGGTATGAAATTTTGAACATGGTTTGTGTGTCATTGGTCTTATTAGCCTTTTCTCGTGGTTCAAATGTATAGCATGAAGAAGCTCTAACCCTATTCATTTAATGTTTTCCATTTGACTCACCAGACTACTTGAACCTAAAGCTGTTGTATTTGAGTGTGGTCCACTTTGCGGATGTGGACCAACCTGTGTCAATAGGACTAGTCAGCACGGGCTCAGGTTTCGGCTTGAGGTTTGTGTGACAACAAGTATCCTTTAATCTAAATTTCTTTATATACGAAGATGATTACTTAGTACTATCTTTCTGAACACATGTTACTGACAGGTGTTCCGAACTCCAAAGATGGGGTGGGGTGTTAGATCTTGGGATTACATACCATCCGGTGCTCCTATCTGTGAGTACATTGGACTTCTTAGGAGAACTCAAGATTTGAACCGTGGTGATGATAACAGCTATGTCCTAGACATTGATTGTTTGCAAACAATGAAAGGATTGGAAGGACGAGAGGTATGCAGTGCATTCTTTATTTAATACTAGATTATTTTCCATACTTTGTCATAATTCTACTATAACTCATGTTTCTTTTTTGCTGAAGATTATCAAGATATTAGCAGTACTTTAATGTAATGGTTTAGGTTATACTATGATGTGGTTATATGATAACTACAATAACTTGTTAGCGAAACTCACAGTTGCTTGATTATAAACAAATTTCTATGTACAAAGCTTCAAAGCTGAAGTGATTGGCATTCACATGAGGGCATGTTGCAAATAATAAAAAAAGTATGGTATGAAACTAATAGTTTAAGCTTCTAGAAAAACATAATTTGATGTTTTATACCTTGCCCTTTTCTTTGTACTTGTGCTCATGCTGATTAAACTTTTTCCGGTTAAATGATAAAAGTACTTCCATTTATTCCCCAGAGTCGGTATAGGGGTGTTTGTTTGCCATCTCATTTACAAAAGGTTTGTGAGGAGGCATCTGAAACGGTTCCATTCTGCATTGATGCTGTCCACACTGGTAACGTCTCCAGATTTATCAATCATAGTTGCCAACCAAATTTGTTCATCCAGTGCATGCTGGGTGAGCATCACGACATCAAACTTGCAAAGGTGATGCTGATTGCAGCTGATAACATACCACCACTAAGGTTCTTTCTCTACTCTTTTTCTGTATATATTTGTTGCTGTGCAGAATATAGGTGGTTTGGACTACATATTGAAAATAATGTTCCATACCTTACACTACTGACAATTTTGGGAACCATAAAGACGCTCTTATCGTACCAAAATGCATGATATATTAAAATTTGATATACATAACATGCTTACCTTTTCACTTAGAGAATTCAATATATTGCAACAAAACTAAAATTTTGGTTTATATCTTTTGATAATGTAATTTTATTATTCCATCGTTGGGTTTCAAGTGGGTTTTGAAAAATTGATTTTTTCTTTTAAAAAATATTTGGTGGATTTTGAATTTTGTTTTTCTCTTGAAGATTTAAATTTAAATTTACAGTTTTTTGTTTATTTTTTTGTAATTAGTATTTAGGTTACGCGTTTGTGTTCAATGAATTACTATGTAATGTTATGTGTTTTTCTACCTTATTTTATTATGTAATATTAGGTGTTTTTTGATTTTATTTTATTAGATTAAAGGTATTTGAATATTCAAGTTGATTATGTATGTAATTTCCATGTGTCATCTTATTTATGAGTTATGTAGTTTATACCTTTATTTTGTTAGTTAATTATGTGTCAAGTGTGACTTATGTATGTAATTTGCTATATGAACAATTAGATGACTGCATGATTTTGTTTTGTTATAAATTTGATTTCATTTTCTTGCTTATTTTTGGTCATGTTTTTACAGGAGCTTACATATGATTATGGCTATCCCCTTAATAGTGTTTTTGGTCCGGATGGGGAGATACAGCAGATGCCTTGCCTATGTGGAGCCGACGAATGTAGGAAACAACTGTATTAGGATGTAATTCTCTGTATACGCTGTCTAGTTGTTTGTCTTGTCTCTTTACACAATTTATTTGCTGTGGAGACTGAGGGAGAAGCGAGAAAACGGAGTCTCTAAAATACAACCGTGTTGGAAAGTTGGGTAATCAAGAAAGATGTACATAGTGAAAAAGAAGAGATGTTGCAGATTTTGTTGGAGAATGGAGACATTGTTGCTGGATGAATGTCTGGATTGAAGATAAATTGGCCATCACAGAATGCATTTGATATAACTTTCACTGTATATTGCAGATGTTGAAAAATTAGCAATTATTTTATTTTATTTTATTTTAGTGATTCATGGGGTGTTTTACAAAGTTAATTACCAGGTTAATTGGTATTCTGTATTTCTTTAAGTTCATAGAATTTCAAATCTCATGCATGCTAAAATTTGTGATTACTAATTTGGTCTTAAATAGTAACTTGTTTATCTGTTGGAGTAAGATGAATCTTTTAAATTAGCATTGGGAAGTTTCTTTTGCCAAAAGATTTGGAGTCCAACTAACAGTGGTCACATTTAATCAAATTTTTTATGTAATTCTAACTATTGAATAAAATATACTCCCTCCGTCCTATTTTAGATAACACATTTTTCATTTTGGGTTGTACCACAGAAGTTTGCACATTCCTAAAAAAACAAAAAGTAAAACACAATCACCCTTTCCCATATACTTTATTTACAAAAAAATCACCCTTATCTAACACACCGAACATACTTTATCATTTATTTATTACCAAAAAATATTATAATGCCTTTAAAAGTTATCACTTTTTTTAATCTCCGTGCCAGAAGAAGCATGCAAACTTTTGTGGGACGGAGGGAGTAATAATTAATTATTTTATAAATCTTAGAGTACACTTGTACTCAAAATTACCCTCAAATATTCTACCTCCATAGTTCACATTTTGTTTAAAATAAATTATTTTAGGCTATATTTATTTTGAATTTTAAAAATCAGAGTTTATTTGAACTTATTATTTTTGTATAAATATAATAAATTTATAAAAGAAATTTATATATTGATTACTAAATGTTGAGATAGTGATACCAATTTGCAACATTTTCTTTTTGCTTTTAGGAATGATTGTTTTGTTTATTAACCAGTCAGCCTAAAACAAACTGGGCCCTAAATTAATAATCCAAAGAAAAAGAATGGGTTTTTATCCCAAATATGGCCCGCAAAAGGTCGGGGTGGTTTGGGCCTACTTGGAGAATTAAGGCTAAGCCCAAATACTTCAATTTTATATTCCATTTTTAAAATGTAAGCATTTTTCTTCTATTATGACTCGTACATTGGTTCATTTAATAAAAGCGGAAATACCTGGAAATGAGAGAACATGCAAGGAAATTATCAAAGAAACAAGAGAAAAAACTAGAGAAGATGAGACTCAAGGAGTTTTTTGGCAGACCTTTCGTCACCCAGAGAATTGAAAGAGAATGCAGTTGAAACAAGAAAGAAGGGAAGAACCAACGTGAACCATAAAAAGAATCCCACAAGAGAAGCCGCTGAAGAAATATGGAAATTGGGGAAAAATATGGGTATCATTTCGACAGAAGATGAGGAAAGAGTGGTGACAGAAATTCGGAGGAGATTAGAAGAAGAAGAAGAAGAAGACAAAGACTAAAAGAAAAGGCAACTCTGATTAGGAGATTTCAGGTACGTATAATAATGAGAATTGTTATAATATTCGTGGCATTGGTTCTAGGGGTAAAGTGGCGGATGTGAGAAAGATAATTAAGTCACAGAAAGCAGATATGTGTCTCATACAAGAAACCAAAAAAGAGAAAGCAGATGAGGCTCTACGATTTGCAATTTGGGGTAAAAAAAATTGTCAATGGACTGTAGGGATTCTGAGGGTAGATCCGGAGGCTTAATTTCTATTTGGAACCCAGATGTATTCCAAGTTAGTTGTGAATGAAACATGAGCGGGGCAGTAATTGTGAATGGTTATTGGGGTACAGAGAGGATTGGGGTGTGCATTGTTAATGTTTATGGCCCGTGTGAATTATCTAAAAAGGCCGATTTATGGGACATATTAAAGATGATAGTTTCACAGAATCCAGAGAGATGTATTTGAATAGTGGGTGACTTCAATGTAATAAGGCACAGGTCAGAAAGAATAAGCGGAGAGAAATTGATGATTTTGAAGATTTCGTAAGAGAGGCGGACCTTATTTATCTACCACTTCATGGAAGATCATTCACTTACTATAAGTCAGATGCGAGCTGCAGAAGCCGAATTGATAGGGCTTTGGTTAACCACAGATGGATTAATGCCTGGCCAGAAACAAGGCTATTAGGCCTCAAGAGATCGGTATCAGATCACACACCGTTGCTGCTAGAAAGCTCAGTAAAAGATTGGGATCCGAAACTTTTTAAGACAATCAATGCATGGTTCTCGGATCAGGGTTTCAAGAAGTGAATTGAAGATATGTGGAACAACTATGAAATAAAAGGTTGGGGTTGATATGTCCTAAAAGAGAAACTCATGAAGCTGAAAACTG
The DNA here is from genome assembly GCA_023678885.1 of Pogostemon cablin. Lineage (NCBI taxonomy): Eukaryota > Viridiplantae > Streptophyta > Magnoliopsida > Lamiales > Lamiaceae > Pogostemon > Pogostemon cablin. The sequence continues at coordinate 2,299,502 of CM042989.1, forward strand.
ATCTAAAAAAATGGAATGAGGAAAGATTCGGGCGTATTAATAAGAACATTGAAGATAGAATTAACAGGATAGCAGAGCTTGACAGACTGGATGAAGAGAGAGTTTTGGAGGAGGAGGAAATCTTTGAAAGAAACAAGATGAGAGCATATCTTATAAGAGACCTCAGAAACAAATCTAGTCTTTTAAGCAGAAAGCGAAATGCAGATGGTTAAGAGAAGGAGATACAAATTCAGCTTACTTCCACAAAGTAATTAATGGGAAAAGGAAAGCGAATGAGATAGTGGGCTTGACAATAGAATGAAACTGGATAGAAGAAGTCAGAGAAGTAAAAGAGGGCACAAGAAAATATTTTGAAAAGCATTTCAAAGCAGAAAAAAGGGCCAGACCTAAAATCATAAATACACTATTCAGCAAAAAGATCACAGAACAGGAGAACAGCATGCTAGTTGCCCCTTTCACTGAAGAAGAAGTGCTTGAGGCTCTAAAAGCTTGTGGGACTACAAAAAGACCTGGGCCGAATGAGTATAATGGATTCTTCCTAAAAGAAACTTGGACTACAACCAAGAAGGACTTCATGCGGTTCTTTGAAGAGTTCCACAAGTACGGGAAGATCACAAAAGGGCTTAATCAAACTTTCATTGCATTAATTCCAAAAAAAGAGGCAGTAGAAGGCATCAATGATTACAGAACAATCTCGCTCATTGGAGGAGTCTACAAACTACTTTCCAAAGTCTTAGCAAGGAGAATTAGCAAGGTGCTTGAATCAATAATCTCTCTGGAACAATCGGCTTTCATTGGTAAGGGACAATTGGTAGATAGTGTGGTGGCACTTAACCTCGTCATTGAGGATCTTAAATCAAGAGGTTCTTGTGGCTTCATTTACAAAATTGATTTTGAGAAGGCCTATGATTCAGTAGACTGGGGATTCCTAGAAGATATGATGAGAAAATTCGGTTTCCACAACAAATGGATTTTATGGATTATGGAATGTATCTCCACTGATCAACGGGAGCCCCACATCAGATTTTGGCTTAGAAAGAGGATTAAGACAGGGCGACCCATTGTCCCATTTCTTATTTCTTATTGCAGCTGAAGGAATTAGTCTACTCATGGAAAGTGCTGTTAACAAGAGACTATTCTTCCCTGTTCTAATCGGAGGCAATAAAATTCTAGTTTCACATCTAGAATATGCCGATGATACGATATTTATTGGTGAATACAATATTGCTAACATAACCTTCCTGAAGAAGTTTATGATGTTGGTAGAATTAATCTCTGGGATAACAGTCAATTTGAATAAATAAAACATTGTGGGAATCAACTCCAATGAAGATTCTCTCCTTGAGTATGCGCAGATTTTGAAGTGCCAGGTAAAGAAAATTCCATTCATGTACTTGGGTATTAATGTGGATATTTCTTATCGGAAAATTGCAGACTGGAAATACCTTATTGACAAGGTGAAAAGCAGAATACAAAAATGAAATGGTTCCAAATTTTCCATAGGAGGTCGCTTGGTGTTGGTAAAATCAATCCTTAATGCTCTACATATTTACCTATTCTCTGTCTATCGAGCTCCTGTAAGTGTATTAAAAGCTCTTTCTAGCATGCAAATCTTATACTTTTGTGGGGATGGTAATCGAGAGATATCCATCTCTTGGATCAAATGGGATAATATTTTCCATTCAAAGGAGTTTGGGAGTCTTGGGGTTAAGGATTTGGGATGTTTTAATATTGCATTGGTTGCTAAATGCGTCAGGAGGGCATTGTCGGGGGAAGAGAGTCTGTGGGTCAATATTTTAAAGTCAAGATGGGGAGAGAGCTTAGGTCTAGAATGTCTTAGAAGAGAGGGTATTCGAGTTCCAAAAATCAGGGGATGGTGGAGCACAGTACTAAATAGTTTGTCAGATGAGGGAGGAGGATGGTTCGAAGAGGGCTTGGATAGAGAAGTAGGAAGTGGTAAGTCAACACTCTTTTGGGAAAATAATTGGGGAGAGGGTGGAAGGGTGAAAGATAAATTTTCTAGGCTTCATAACATTAGCTTGGATAGAAGGAAAATGATCTCGGAATTGGGGTTTTAGGTGGATGGAAAATGGGAATGGAAATTTAGTTGGAGAAGAAGATTTAGAGGTCTTGAGTCTAACATGTTTCTTGAATTCTTGCAGTCTATTAACAGGTTCACACCAATACACAACCAAAGTGATAGATGAGAATGGAAGGAAAACACAAAAGACGGATACACAGTGAAAGAGATACATGCCATGCTATTGAACATGAAAGCTGCACCAAGAACAACTGTTATGGAATCAGAAGTGACAAAATTTACATGGTACAATGCTATCCCAAGTAAAGTTCAAATTCATGTGTAGAGATCACTCAGGGACAGAATCCCAACAAAGATGAACCTTCTACGAAGAGAAAGTTGGCCAGAAGGAATGGAAACGACATGTAATATTTGCAATACTAGGATGGAGAATATGCAACATCTATTCATTGAATGCACTAAATCACAGGATATCTGGGCAGACATTCTCCATTGGATAGGCTTCTATGCACCACTACCACCGGAGCTAAAGAGGAACATGTTGACATTCGTGAATCTTCATCAGAATAGCAAGGTAAAAAAGATCATGACGACAATTTGGTCATGCACAATTTGGACAATATGGAAAAATAGGAACAAGCAGATCTTTTAGAATGTAGAATCGAACCTCCAAGAAACAATTGAGGAAATAAAAATTCGATCCTGGAGTTGACTTAGATGGAGAACTAAAAGTATTAATTGTGTTACTTATTCTAGTTGGATGAGAGAAGGCAAAATTATTCTTCTAATTGCTGATTAAAATTGAGGATTTGAGTGGTTATTTTATTTGTAATTTGTATGCAGCTAAATCTCTTACCTTAAATCCTACGTTTATAAAATTTCATTTTACATGATAAAAAAAAAAATTACGTATGTCACGCAGTAAGTTTTGTTAGTAGCAATCAGCAAATACAACGACTAGACAGGGTATGAATTTGACCATTAAAAATAAGCTGCTGTAAATTAAAATAAAATAAAATAGAACAAATAAAATAATTAAAAAAAGAAACGTGGAAAATAGACAAAAATCGACTAAATTCTGTGTACCAATAAACATCTTTCAACATTCCTGGCCTAACCTTCTCATTTGCTATCACTATTCACTTGCATGGATTTATTCGCAACCGATAATGACATTTTAAAAATATATTTTTATAAAAAATAATATCAAACATACTCAGGTTGGATTGAATGAATATAAATAGTGTAACTAATTTTAAATCTTAATATTAAATTCCATAATTAATCTTCTTTGTTGTAGTTATGTGGCGGCGGAATTAACTAAATTAATCAAGTTAATGTTTCATCACAATGTTCGAGAATCATCGGAAGTTTCTATGAAATACTTTTTTTTTTTTTTTGGATTAAGATTTGTACCTAACCAGATTGCACGCTAATTAAATTATAGGTGATCAGATTCATGAACTAGATCTAGTAGTAATAAACAATGCTTAATCACAATTAATTTACTAATCACACTACTAATTAAGTTCCTATCATGATCCATATAAGAATATTATTTTTTTAATTTTTTTCATAGAAGTACTTTTTTAGTTTTTTAATGACAGATATTTTTTGAGAAATATTCAATTTTCATGCATGATGGTCTTATTTATACTATTGTAGTTCTTCTTCTTTTATTTTTATTTTTATTTTTTAACTTTTAAAAGATAAATCATTCAAATAACTTTAAGATGGTCTAAGTTTGAGGAGAATCTTTGAATAGTATGTTATATTAATAATAATATATAAGTATAATAATGCAATAAGTAATTAATTATTGTATTAACATTGTGGTCCTAATTTCACTAACCAGTTTCTTTTATTTTTAGTCTAGTGTTATTAAATTTATGAAGTGTCATGAATATCACAAAAAATGAAAATGAATTAAATATAATGCAATAAAAATGGAATATTCGATTTGAAGGTCAACAACTGTCTAATCAAATTGTATTAAAATTAACATTTTGAGATATGTTTAAGATTTGAAAAGTATTATTCTCACAGAAAACTAAATCATTAAATAAAGACTTTTACCAAATTTAAGGGCTTTACAAATTTTCATAAACTAATGAAATATCGCATCGAATCTTTTTTTTTTTCATTTCATTTCATATTAATTACCTGTATAATGAGCGTTATGAGGTAAAAAAATAAACTTAATTTAATTAATATAATTAATCCACAATTATGTAAATATGTCATCATTAAAAAAACACTTTTTGCAATAAAGGGCGGAAAAAAGATTAATTAAAAAATGTTAAGTAGAGTCTAGGAGAATTGAATGGTGAATAAAATAGTGGTAAAAGCTTAGAGGATATAATTTGAGCAAAGTCATGGACTGAAAATGACCCGTACCTAGCGGCTGATTTAGTGACATATATATTAATACAAAATAAATTTTATTAATCTTGTGGTTTGGTGTGATCTAGCATGTGTAATAAGATTAGAATTTACTTGACCATTTCCTTTTTCTTTTAGCAAAATTATAATTTTATTAAAGTTTAATTCACATTGCAAATTAATCTTTATTTTTTAAAAATTGCAAAAAAATTTCAAACTTTAAGTATTGTTTTGAAACGCATCCAACGAACAGTATATGCCTGCTCATTGAGTGCATCTTGCAACAATAAATTAAAGGTGGGGTATTTTTTGCAATTTTTCAAAGATGATGCTTAATTTATAATATGAATAAAGTTCGTAGTTTTTCTTTTTTTCTTGCAATGACAAGAAAAACCACAAACTTTAATTGCAAAAAAAAAAATTATAAATTTTAATTGCGAAAAAACCACGAACTATATTCAATTACAATTAATCTCTTTCTTTAAGAAATTGCAAAATACCCCAACTTTAAGTATTTTTGAAAAACGAACGAGCAGGCATCTGCTGCTCGTTGGGTGCGTTTCACAACAATGATTACATAACAGAAGAGTCTCACGGAATGCTTAAAACTTATCCAAAGGAACAAATGGAGTACTACTTTTCTATATAAATAACAAAAATAATAAATGAAAGACAAAGAGTTATGTGAGACCGTCTTACGGAAGGACTCCACGAGACGGATAAGAAGTGATAACAATTATAATAAAAAATAATACTCCTAAATTAATATAAAGTAATAACAATATTGTGGAGTATTCCATAAATAATTTATAATATAAATAAAAAGATATAATATTTAAAAAAAATATTTTTAATAAAAAATAATAATTAATTACAAAATTGTAAAATTATCTCGTAGAAAACGATCTCAAACAATTATGCTCTAGATGGGGAAATACAAATAAACCGCGGCTACCTGACTTAAAATTTCAAGATTGATATTTACGCGTGTCGTTAATACAACCATGTAACCTTTAATCCTAAATTAAATGCAGAGTTAAAAAAAATTGTTAATAATGAAGATTTTGGACTTACTAATGTAAAGTGACATTAAGTGACTATTGTCCCCTTTCTAGGATTAGATTTCTTTATCCAAAAAGAGATTCTTCGAGGTTATTCATCCATAATATTTAGACCAACTACAGTTCTATTGACGAAGGTGGGAGGAAATTAAGTCATGTAATATATACACACAAAAAATAAAAAGATTATTTAAGTATGAATTATTTCACATGTCCAAATATAATTTGCTACTACTTTTCCACTCACATGTCCTACTTCACACACGAGAGTGATGAGACATAAATCACTTTATCTCGTTTCATGTTACCATTCAAAATTTAATTAAAATAATATAATTATATACTCTATATCTATAGCTAGCTATAAAATATATAATAATTAATGGGGTTTCCAAGAAATTTCTGTAGAAATTTTTGGACATTGATCGTTAATTTTTCTAAGTTGGATTTCCTCCATTGAAGAATATTCGGAATCGATATTTTCTTTTTAATAATTATTGATTTTCACAAAATATTCTAAATATTATCACTATTAGAAAAAGAATCCTCTGTTTTTAAGTGATCACTAAAAAAACATACGTATTTGTGATTGCATATAGTCGTTTTTAAAAGTTTTTAATTTTGATTAAAATATTTTAGCAAATGACGTTTATAACATCTACTATAATTTGTGATTAAAAAAAAAAAGGACTATCATTTATAGAAACAAATAAGATATTTGTGAGTATTTAATATTTTAACTGTACTATATTAAGTTATTGTGGTGTGAACTGTGAATTTGTGATAACGAAAATCTTTTATTTTAGTGTATAATAAAAAGGACAAACACCTGTGTAACTTAAGTGTATCTTGTTTTACTAATTAATTAGTACATGAATAAATACTCTTTAGATTACTTAAAAAATGTTACTCCCTTCGTCCAATACAAGGAGACATATTTACTTTTTGCACATGGATTAAAGAATTATTATTATTTAATATGTAGTGAGTAGTTGTATTAGTAAGTGTGTATACCTCAATTTTTAATTGTATTAAAGAGAATGCGTGGGTCTATGTGTATAAAAAGAAAAATAAGACCCTTAAGAAGACGTCCAAAATAAAAAAATGAAATTATTTGGGGCGGACGGAGTAAATATTAGTACTATAATAATAAGAGTACATGTATCACATGGCATTTTCCATATAATCAATTATCAATAAGTTTAGATTAATTAAGGGCAAAAGCTCCTGTGCGCCCGGGGACACGGAAAGATGCTCCGTGTCCCCATGTGAACACAACTCTTCCCTCCAATCCTATTTAAACCTATGTATTGCTAGGGGTTTAAACGGTAAAGGGGCATGAAAATTGTAAAGGCGCACGGAATATGCTCCGTGCGCCCGGGTGCACAGGAGCCTCACTCTTAATTAAGATGCGAAAATCATATACTCCTAGATAAGAAAATGAATTAATTATAGTGATTAGGGGTTGTGCGAAATTATTTCACGGTAACATTATTTTATATTTTCGTAATTAATTATCACTTTATCTTAAAGATGATATTACTCTTTTAAAATATTATCATTTCTCATCAAATATATTATTACTTTTTATTATAAAAATTATTACATTTTATCCGCCTTACGGGATGACCTCCATATATCAGTTTCACACAAATTTTTTCTTAGCCATTAAAAAGATGAAGAAGACAGCAAAATGTGGAGTCGCAATCCGAAAATGGCGTATGAATGTATTCAAAGTAGAATTGAGTAAGGATTGTAGTTTCTACTCATCATTTCAAGCCTCTGTATTTGGTCATTTTCATCCATCAATCCAACTAAATTCTACTGACTTTCACTTTGACCTTTTTTCTTTTTCTTTTTCTTTTTCTTTTTATTTCTATTTTATTTTTATAATATCTGCAGGATTGTTTAACACTACTACAGTTCTTAACTACAATTTTAAGGGCCATTAATACAGGGTAATTATAAATAGATATAAAAGTAATATATTGACATTTGTTGGGGTGCATGATAACAATGTACAACATTTTCCTAAAAAGGGCTACATTTAATATTTCACATTATTAAAAAAATATTTTATGAATTAAATAAAACAGAAAAAGTATAATTACTTTTATTTTTTTCAAGAAAATGAACTTTCATTCAAAAGAAGTATGAGAAATACTCAAGATTACAAAATAAAATACAGATAAAAAACCAAATCCAATACCACAACAACCTAAACTATTACGAAAAAAGTATAATTGCTTTTATAATTTTTAAATAGAAAATATTCACATGATATAATATTAGAGTATTAACATGTGACGTGTAAAAATCTTTAATTAAATGGAATATTTATTTGAAAAAAATGAGTCTAATACTAATGTAGTAGTTTGAAATTAAGGCACGCCTAAAAATAAAATAAAATAATAATGTTGCGTGTTTTTTCACAACTTTTCTTACCTTAACAACATTGGTCTGGGTTTCATGTGAACTCATTTCTTGTACCTTCGTTCACCCATCCATTTTCACTGCATTTGCTCTCCTCCGCTCCGCCTCGAGTTATGTTTACTGTTTTGACATAAACGAAAATTAAAAAATATAATATTTTAATATATAATGAATTGTGAGGTATAATAATTTAATGTAGTTGGTAATTGTATTAGTGTGTAAATTCTATGAAGATAAAATGATTATTTTGTGTGGGTTCTATATACAAAAAAGGGAAATATAACTCTTGTGGCGGAACACCCTAATTAGTAAAATATAACTCTTGTGGCGGGACAGAGGGAATATTAAATTTTACACTTTCCGCTCTCGTGTATCCTACATTAACCGTGAACTACTACTCAAAAGATGAAACATCACATCGATTTCCAATCTTAGAAGTACATTTTAATTACACATTTACCATTCCTACTCAATGCACATAATATACTTTATAATTTATTTATTAACTAAAAAGACTACATTACCCTCCAAAAGTCAATAAAATTGATAAAAAATATTTTTTGATAAAATCATATTTATAATAATGGTGCAAGTGAATATGTGATGGAGGAAATATATAATTATATATATTCGACTTTTATATCAATTAATTTAGCATTCCTATTTATAAATAAATAACTAGAAAACAAAACGATGTATCCAAAAAATTGGAGTAGTATGTATATATTTAATACTCCCATTGAGATGTACACGCTTCTACAAAAGAAGCGCGTATCTTTCAATTACAAAAGAAGCACATATGTTTTAATGGGACGGAGGGAGTATATTTTAATTTTAAGGTGCAATAATGATTGAGATGACATTAATAAACTCAAGTTGGAACATGAAGAAAGGCACACCAGTTCGTTGGATAACGGCCATGATAAACATGAAGGATTATCTCAGCATTATTACATACGTGTCCTATTAAATTACATTTGTTGGTTCTTTAATTTATCATTATTTTAAGACATGGATAATTAAGAGATATGTTAATAGTAAGTTAAAATTATTACAACTCAAAATCTTTTGGAATCGAACATCCAAATGCTTCGTCATTTAATTACTTATTTAAGACATCTAAGATTTATTAATATTCTTATTGGGCTTCACAATTATAATCACTAGGCTTAGAACTTTATTGGGTATTTTTTTTAAAAAATGACTCTATTAATTTTATTTAAATAAATTATAGTATTATATGTTATGTGAATTAGATGAGAATTATAATTTTGAAATTAATATAAGTTATATGCTTGACCCATGAAATAATTGTAAAAGATAAACACTCTTCGTATGAGAAGAGAAATTGAGTTTTATAATTCAATATAAGATTCAAGATTACAATTCTTATACATTGTCTGGCTATCTATAGAAAAGAAAAGAAGTTTGAAGAGGTATTCAAAGTTAAAAAATTAAAATGATACATAAGGAAAGTTATTTCTCTTCATAGCTGTTCCTATAAATGTTTGATTTAATATTTACTTATTCGAGAGGTGGAGTTTATTGGAAAAGGGAAAAAAAATGTAAGAAATTATTATGAGATGAGAAGATTACTTATTAGACAGTAAAAAAAGGTGTCGGAATCAAATTAGTAAAAAATTGTGGGCTAATAAATAATTTTCATACAACAGGTTGCATATATTTTCCCAAATGCGATATTCCATAAAATGTCTAATGTTATCCTTTTTAAGAAAATTATAATTTATACTCCATCTCATAGACGAGTAATTTATATTGAAGAGTAAAAGAGTACTATTCCATTGGTTTTTTTAAAAAAAAATAAAAATTCACACATTTTATTTTCTATGTCACATTAACATTCATCCCCTAAAGAAATATCATATCAAAAAGTAAATCTTAATTATATATTTACTAATCACACCAAACACATAACATATTTTATAATTTATTTATTATTTAAAAATATTACATTATCTTCAAAAATTAAAAAATTAATCAGAAATACATCACATGTTACTCCCATTTAAGTTGAGAAGGTGAGAGTATTTCATTACAAACAAGTAAGGGTAGGAAAAGAAAAAGGTATAAAGCAATTGGCTCCATATATAATTATAATTATAATTATAAAAAGAGAGATGGATAAAGAGAGTTAGATTAGATAGAGTAATTAGTATAATAAGCTATATAGAGTAGAGTTCAAATAAGCAAGACTGTGAGCATAGTATTTGTCTGACATGGCTGCTGGGGTGGCCTAGCAAGTGGCAACCTTTGACCCACGTGTATATTCCACTTTTTATTATTTACTATATCACAACATACTATATAATTAATCAAGAACATCCTCCCTTCTCCCATGACTCTTAGTTCTTCCCCCACGATTCATCTTTTATTTTAAAATACATTTTTTAATTGCCAACACATTGTCTTTTTTTGCATAAATTGACGTCACCCAATTATTATCCTTAATTTGCCATGACTATAATTTGACCAATTATTTCCATAATTAACCCCACGCGAGTTTGTATGTGTATATATACTCACATACCTAACATACCATACTCCCTCACAAACAACTCACTAGAAAAAAAGACATACTACTTCCTAAATATAGAAATATATTTTTTTTAGTAAAAAAGAAAAAAGAAAAAAAAGAATTAATGGATTTAGATTATTCATGTGTCGTCCAATCATCGGAAAATTCGTTAAATTCATCGGAGTCATCGTGGCCGTGGGATTACCTCCCATTCAACGATCACGATTCGGAGGAGATGCTGCTGTACGGCGTGCTGACGTCACAGGGTTACGACGAGGCGGACTCGCCGCCGGAGCAGGGGGCGGCGAAGCCCAAGGCGTACCGCGGTGTGAGGCGGCGGCCGTGGGGGAAATTCGCGGCGGAGATTAGGGATTCGACGAGGAATGGGGCGAGGGTGTGGCTGGGGACATTCGACACGGCGGAGGCGGCGGCGCTGGCGTACGATCAGGCGGCGTTTTCGATGAGGGGGGAGGCGGCGATCTTGAATTTTCCGGTGGAGAGAGTGCGGGAGTCGTTGCAGGAGATGAGGTGTTGCATTGAGGAGGGGAGTTCGCCGGTGATGGCTCTGAAGAGGAAGCACTCGATGCGGCGGCGGAACGGCGGCGGGAGGAAGGGGAAGGGGGAGGGGGTAATGAAGGGGGAGAATGTGGTGGTGTTTGAGGATTTGGGGGCTGATTATTTGGAAGAGCTTTTGATGAGTAGTTCTTCACTAGAATCTAGTTGGTAAACATATCCATTTCACCTAGATTTACATTTGTTCATATCCAAAAAAAAATCCCACTTTTTTGTTTTAGTTAAAACAATTTAAGTCTTAATATAGATGTTTTCCTTTTTTAATCATATGTGTATCATTTTTCCATGTTTAATTTAGGAGCATGTATCATCAAATCAATTTTATACATATTTGGATAAAAAATTATTAACATTTTGATTGATAAAGTATTGAGTTTGTTTCTTGTTAGTTGGTGTGTACAAAACGTTTAAAAATATAACATTTTGCTTTAAGGAGTGAATAATATATTATTTTTTTAATGAAATAATTAGTTAAAATATAAATGATATTAACGTTTTAATAAGATTTTTTTAAGATAAAGATCCTTTAAATTAAAAAGTATGACATTTAGTACAGCTTTTGAGACAACTGTGGATTACGTGCGCCAAGACAAATTTTATAGTAAAATATTAGTTTTGAATGATATATTATTATCAAATTCTCATAAATATAATAAAAAATAATTTTATATTTAAATGAGTTGTAGCTTATGTATAAAGAGTGACAAGAGGATGATGATTATACAAAATCTTCTTTGAAGTTTGAATAGTATTAAAATGGAACACATGTTGTTCTTGATTTTTATGTTGATCAACGACTTTAATTAATGAAAAAAAAAAAAAGAAAACCTTTATGGAGTTATTACATAACGAAAATTGGAAGAAGCGGAGAAAGCGGCATAGTCACCATTTTGTCTCATAGCATGGGCTTAAATAAGTTATAATTATTTAAACCAAAATTTATATGAATCTTTTTTAATTTAGATTTTACTAGTTTAAAAGTCAACTTTACTTTTAATAAACTTTTTTTAGTTTTGAAGGGCCAACAATCCGACCAATTTTGTGCAAAATAATGATGCAGTAGCACAAGTATATCTTTTGCTGCAAAATATGATAACTTTGTGAATTATCATAATATAAATAAAGAATAATAATAATATTTTATTAAAAAAATAACTATTTAAATAAAAGTAAAATGATCTTACTAAGATGATATCATATATTTTTTCTTTGAATGCTAGCATGATAAATTTTCAATCTCTTGAGCCAATCCAAAATTTAGAATTCTATTTAATTGTCACCATCCTTTGTGCAAGTGTACGTTTTAAAATTATGCGACACTTGGCGGGAAATATATTTAATAAAAATTTGTTTGCCCTTTTTTGATTGGAATGAGATGAATAGTCGTCTAACTTATCTTATAGCCTATGGGGCCAAGTAATTAGCTATCAAAGAATTTTTTTTTAATTCAATCAAACCACCCTAATGGATCTTTAAACAATGATCAATCCCTAATTATTTTGTAAAAAGTTAACTGTATAACCATCAATTTATTTTATAAAGGGTAAAGATTAGTGTCCACAATCTGGACGTACAGAATTTTAATTATTTTTAACTTAATTTAAATATAATTAGTTTTATGGTTTAGGATGGATTTAGGGTTTATAGTTTTAGGGTCTAGAATCTAGAATTTTAGGGTACAGTGCTTCTATACAAAAGAGCATAATAGTAAATATATACTTTTAGGCTTATATGAATGTTCATATTCTGGACCGGTTCAAATCCCTTATTCCAAATTGTATTCCAATTTATATTTCATAACTTATTTTTAATTAAAATATTATACTCTAATTAATGATCATTAAACTCTTGTATATGTGGTGTTAGTTTAGGTATCTATTGTAGCACGTTGCATGTAGATGTAAAGAGTGGAATAGAAGATAAAATATGTGAATGGAATAGTTAATCCATTTAATTCCCGACATTTAGAATTGTCTTTTTATAAAATATAAATCCTTAGTGAATTATTTATAGGAAATTAAGATATGGTTGAAAGCATATTAAATTTTGAAACTTATAAAAATATGAAATTAAGAACTGAAATATTAAAATTATAGAAAAATATCACTAAAATTAAAAATAAAAAAAAAAATAGAAATGTCTTATATACTACAACAGGGCCCATTGTTTGGGCCCGTGGACTAGAAAGTTTTGTCGCTCGAAGCCCATTAATGAAAATATAAAATAATAAAAGTAAAATTCATGTAGTGACTTATTTGTAGTTAAAGTATGTTAATAATGAATTATTTTATAACACTATAAAATCATATTTTAATTCATCATTTATCATACTTTGGAAAACATACTTTAACAACCATCGAGCATACTTTATCTATATAATTGACATACCTTAACACCTCTTACAAACCGTCTCACATATATAATGTTTCACAAGACAGTTTGCCTATTAAAAATAACAAAAACGAGGATAGCTATTTCCTTAAAAAAAAATATTTCGTCGTGTTCTTTTAAAATCTATTTTTTAAAAGTTATTTTTAACTTAATTTATTAATAATTATTATTGTTTTTATTTTTGAAGTGAATGTGTTTGCGCATAGCCAGTTTGTCCACATGCAGGTTTATGGAATATTTTTTTCACTACCCCATCAATGAGATATCAATTTTCCTTTTGTATTAAAAATAAATACTATTATTTTATATGATATGAGTAGTTGTATTAGTAATAAGTGGTTAATTATGCATTTATGTCTTTTTAAAAAAAAAAATTGATTGCACAACGACTACAAAAAATTAATATTTACTTTAATTTAGTTGTTAAATTGATTTATCAACAAATTAACAACAAAATCTATTGATAATTTTCTTATGGTAAAGTGATAATTGGTAAATTTTGTCAATGAAAATCCAATTACTGTAAATATTTTCATTGATAATATGTTGCTAATGATTCTATTGGCAATTTATATAAGGATTGACAAAATCTATTGTGAGACGCTGATTATATATATAAGACGATTGTGAAGTGTGGCAAAGTAAAATTGTTATAAAAATAATACTCGTATATACTTACTTATACTTAAAGTATATATATTTTTTAAATTATGATAAATAATGCAATAAAATAATTTTATGTGTTATGTCATATTTTAACTAACCATGAATATACTTTACTTACATAATAAATATACTTTAAAAATTGATCAACCCATCTCGCATAAATTGTCTGATCGAAAGAGAGTGTCATAGATCTTGACCATTTTTTAACCAAGTGGGCTAGCCCACGTGCCACTGAGTTCCTCACTAAAGAGAGTGTCATAGATCTTGACCATTTTTTAATCAAGTGGGCTAGCTCACATGCTACTGAGTTCCTCGCTAAAGTGAGAGACTCAGGTTTGATTTCTATTGGGAACGAATTAAGAGAGGAGTTATATAAGAAAAGCCTGGAGATAAGGGTTGTATGAGTGCTTAGTGTAACTACTAACTATACTAACAACTAATATTTACCGATTAAAAAAAAAATCTTGACCATTTTTCTCGTATCTAAACATTGTCATATTTATCAAATCTTCGTAACATGTGATGAGAGCAGTAAAAGTTAATTAATAACAACTAGTAATCGATAATACATATAAATGATTTAGAACCGATCAATTTTTTTATTTTTTTTAAATAGTCTGAAAATATACTTATTTATTAATTAAGGAAAATATATGTATTAATTATTGATTTTATAATGATAAACAATACATGACCTCATGATTAATATATTTATTATTATTATTATTATCTTAATATATTTATTATTATTATTATCTTAAATAAAGCAATTAGAGGGACACTTATTAATAATTAATTGAAAAGATCTAGATAAGATATTATTTAAAAACAACCTAGCTAGAAGTCTAGTTTAGCTGCTAGAAGTCTAGTTTAGCTGGTTGGTGGGGAAAATTGAAGCAATAGATGGACACCTATTGAATAATTATATAGGAATTAACTCGAAAGAAATCTCCTAATACTATATATTATAAACAAATGAAATCTTAGAATAATTAATGAATTAAAATCACACTTTTTTTTTTAATTGGACAAATTTAGTTGTTAGTATAGTTAGTTCACCAAGTACCCATACGTCCTCTATAGTTAGTTCACCAAGTACCCATACGTCCTCCTTTTCTCCAAGTCTCCTTATAACTCCTCCTTACTCGTTCTCAAAGAAAATCGAACCTGGATCATTCACCTTAATGAGGAGTCCAGTGACTAGATGAGCCATTCACCTTAATGAGGAGTCACTAGATGAGCCAAACACTTAGTTAATTAAAATCACACTTTTATAATTCACTTAACAATATATTCCAATCAATGCACAGTCGACCCGATAGAAATAAACAGAAAATCTATCATTAATTATAGCTTATTGATCAAGCTTAATCTACAGTACTATTTAATCCAAATAGTGTGGTTATTATAAAGATCACTGTAGAAAGTAGGACTTTTTTATTAATTTATTTTTACTCCTTAAGAGTACTATATATATGTACATTAATCCATTTAATTTAATTAATTAAAGCAACAATAATTAATCTATCTAACCATGTGTGCTCAAAAGACAAAAACGCCCTCAACGTGAATCACAAGGTCGCCAAAACCGAACCGTTGTGGCTGAACTTGATGATCCAATGCAGTTCCTTTCCTTACTTGGCACTCGTTGCCTTGGACGTCGGAGGGTTTCCGTGGCGCGTTTTCTCCTCGTGTGGTTACGTCGACTCCTAGGGCTAGGGTTATGCTGGAGCCTCTCTTGAAAAATTATTTGGGTGTCCACGTTCATGTCATGTCTTATATGGGCATTGCCGGCTAGTACTAAAGCCTCCGGTTGATGTAAGGATCTACAATCCTAGATTTTTATAATGGAAGTTAATAAGATAATTAATTAACTAAGTACTTGATTAATGGAGTGAAGACTAGAGTGTATAAATTAATTATCTTAATGTAGCTAATCTAAAGTTTGAATAAGTTTCGGTGCAATCACGGCTAATTTTTTGAGCTACATCAATGATTAAGAAAGAAAAAGAAACTAAATCTTATAAAGAAAATATAATCCATACCCACAATGTTATCCTATAAGTATTAGTGTCACAATAAATATTTACTCGTTTGAACTATTTTTGTATGTTTAATTATGTTTGACTTTGAGAAAGTAAAAAATGTGAAATGTGGTGAAAAATATTTATACATAAGTTGTTAAGCATTGGAAAAATAAGACATGCAAATATTATGTAGTACTACAATTTAATTAATAAAATACCAGAATATTAACTTTAATTGGGCTAATTATCACGTGAATAACAAGGGCCTTTAATAACAAGCCCACTATATTTTTTTTTGTTATAAGGCGGCCCACTGAAATTGGTCCATCAGCCGGAATATTTGAACTGAAATTTAATAACGTCACCCATTTAAATCTTTATATACATAAACCACAATTCAATTCCAACGATATAGATCAGAATTAATGGCTGAATATCCCTCGGAAAAAATCCGATCAATCAACGAATGTGAGTCGAAAGATCGCCGAAACGACGCCGTTGTAGCTGACATGGATGGAGCACTGCTGATTGGACAATCTCTTTTCCCTTACTTTGCACTCATTGCATTCGACGTTGGTGGCATTCCGAGGTTGCTCTTCTTGCTACTACTTTTTCCCTTAGCTCAACTCTTGCACCATTTTGTCTCCGAATCCGCTGGCATTAGGGTCCTCATTTTTGCCACGTTTGTCGGGGTGCGTGTCTCCTCGATTCGCTGGGCGGCCGCAGCCGTCTTACCTAAGCATTTCTCTGAGGAATTGCACCCCGACACGTGGCGTGTTTTCTCTTCATGCGGGAGAAAATACGTGCTGACCGCGGTTCCTAGAATCGCGGCCGAGCACTTCTTGAAGAACTACTTGGGAGCGGACATTGTTCTAGGTACGGAGATTTCGTCCTATATGGGTATCGCCACCGGACTAGTGGATGCCGGTGGAGTCCTTGTCGGACCGAAAAAGGCCGCTGCGCTCCAAAAAAAATTCGGAACTCGGCCAAACCTAGATATTGGAATCGATATTGATAAAAATATCGATTCTTCTTTCATCAAACTATGTAACGAACAATTCGTATTGCCATCGAGGCCAGGTGTTCGGCCCTTAAAGCCGAACATACTGGCAAAGCCCGTCGTGTTCCACGACGG
The DNA here is from genome assembly GCA_023678885.1 of Pogostemon cablin. Classification (NCBI taxonomy): domain Eukaryota; kingdom Viridiplantae; phylum Streptophyta; class Magnoliopsida; order Lamiales; family Lamiaceae; genus Pogostemon; species Pogostemon cablin. The sequence goes on from CM042989.1 coordinate 2,316,747, forward strand.
GCGATTGGTCCGAAAACCGACTCCAATGATGGCTCTACTCATCATTCTATGGCTCCCAATTGCCATTCCTTTATCCATTCTTCGTCTCATCATTTTTTCATTTTCCCCAATTTCATTAACCTACCATGTCCTCAATCTCTGTGGAGTACAAACAACAATAAAAAGGGCCCCACCAAGTGAGGTCAAAAAAGGAAAAGGGAAAATATTCATATGCTCCCATAAATGCGTCGCCGACGCCCTAATCGTCGCCGCCGCACTCCGCCACACAACCACCGTCGTGACATACTCCGTATCCCGGCTGAGCGAGTTCATCTCACCGATCCAAACCTGCCGGCTGACTCGTAACCGAGTCACCGACGCGAAGCTGATCAAGAACATTCTAGAAGACGGACGTGACGTGATGATGTTTCCAGAAGGAACGACATGCAGGGAGGATTATATTTTAAGGTTCTCGCCGTTGTTCGCAGAATTAACGGACGAGATCGTACCGGTGGCCGTGTCAATGACACCTGGCATGTTTCATGGGTCGACGGTGAGAGGCCGCAAGTGGCTCGACCCGTTTTTCTTCTGCATGAACCCGTTTCCGGCGTACGAGGTTACTTTCTTGGACAAGTTGTCGCCGGATAGGAGCTGTGGGTGGGGTAAATCGAGCATCGAGGTTGCTAACTATGTTCAGAGAATTATTGGGAGTGCTTTGGAGTATGAGTGCACTAATCTTACGAGGAGGGATAAGTATCGAGCGTTGGGTGGAACTGATGGGCTTGTGGGTCAAAAACCAACTAATGTTGGTTGAATTTGTATGTAATTATGTTTGTTTGGTTCAACTTGGATTGTTGTTATAAATAAAGAAATTTCATTACAAATCTCTATTTCATGTTTCATATTTCATTGATATATCTATAAGTGATCAATAAATTCTTGAGCCATGTGCCCACAAGATATTTGCATGGATAATTTCTATATTTTCTTAATAAAGGAGATCATTGTCTTCTATTACATTTTGTGTTTTCAGTTGAATAATTGAGAGAGAAATAATTAAGATTAAAAAATGTTATTTTTCAAATTTAATATCTTTTCGTGCAGTGACCATCACTTAATATTGTGAAATAGCAAATCATGAAATACACTTTTGAAATAAGGTATTCAGGCTAACATAACACTACTATATAAGTTAATTTTTGCTAGTGTTTTGAACAGGGAAATCAATCCAATATCAAACTGAACATTTTTCTAATTAAGAATTAAATTTGAATAAGAATTATCTCAAATTGTTCTATTTAGAAATTTAATTTTTCAGTTATAATGATGTCAAAATTTCCCATAAATTTTAGAATTAAACTATATATATTTAAATTTAAAACAGCAAATTAATTTTTCCTGTTTGAATGTGTAGCTAGATATTGTTTGATGAAATTATAGCTCTTTATGAAGTAAAAATTACGGAATTCTTGAACCAATAGAAACATTTCTAAATTAATTAATATTAACATTATTTCAGCTAGCATTTTATTTTAATGATATATGTCCACTCTTTTAGATAAACCAAGAGTTGAATGAATGCAGCTTAATTAATTAGCTTCTAGATTCCCTGCAACGGCGACAGTCGGCGGTGGCCGGAGTTGCGCCGCAGTTTCTTGTTGCCTTGCATCCGCCGGCGGCTTTGGCGGGGGAGGTGGCGGAGGTGGCGGAGATGGACGAGGGAAGCGAAAGGGAGGACGTCTTGGTCTTGGTCTTGGTGTTGGTGTTGGTGTTGGTGTTGGTGTTGGTCTTGGAGGTCTCTTGCCAGGCCTACTAGGTCTACGTCCACTACCACGCCGATCTGGGTCTTGGGGCGGCGCCGCCGGCTCCTCCGCCAGCGTATCATCATTCAACAGTCTTCGGTGAGAATCGACGACGTCTGTTGTGTCTGAAGATTCAAGTGGCGGCGCCGCCAGCTGGTTTGGCGAATCGTCATCGGTGAGATCAATGGGTTGAATTGCATAAGATTTTACTGAGAATAGTGAGACTAGGAAAAGAAATGTGATTAACGGTGAAGTGCCCATGGTGGTGGTGGTGGCGGCGGTGGTGGTGGAGGAGTGGTGGTGCTGTTGCCAATTTATAAGGTGCGGTAAATGTAGAAGTTATTTCATGTTAATCCAGAGGTATCCACAATTAAGAAAAGGAAGAGGCTATAATAAGTGTGATTTTATCACTTGTGTAACTTAATTGCAAATTGTAGTAATTTTCGAGATAAAACATTTGCATTACACAATTACAGTAATAAATTAATATTGATATTATACTCCCTCCGTCTCAAAAATATTGACACATCTATTTTGGACACGGAGATTAAGAAGTATAATAATTTAATGTAAAGTGAGAGAAATAATATTTGATGTGTAGTGGGTAGTTATATTAGTGGTGGGTGTGATGTGTGTGTGGGCCCATGTAAAAAAATAAATTATTTTTGTGTGGGACCAATATTCTTAAAAAAAATATGTCAATTTATATAGAACAACCCAAAAAAGGAAAGTGTGTTAATATTTTTGGGACGAAGGGAATATTTATAAAAAGAGATGAGTGTATATTAGGTGCACCCGGGTGCAACCTTGCACCCAACCTTTTATTCTATTTTGTATACATGTTATTCTCTTTTGTATACATGTTATTCTCTTTTGTATACATGTTTGTAATAATTGTATACTTTTTTCACAATAAGTTTTTCATTAAAAAAACTAACATTCATATGTGTATAACTTTTTATTCAATAGTGTATACATGTATTTTAATAATTGTATATTTTTTACACTCAATTTTTCATTAAAAAAATTAAGTGTTAAATTGTATACATTTTTACTCATAATTGCATATGTTTTTGTTTATATTTGTATGTGGGTGCACACGAAGCTTCGTGTGCACCCGGGTGCACACTATATTTAGCCAAAAGAGATATTAATGGAGTTAAAAGTTTATGTTGTCCCATAACTATTTAAAACTTTAGATTTTGTCCCAAAAAAAATATTTGTATCGATTTTGTCCCATAACTATGAGTTTTCTTTCAATTTTGCCCAATTTTCACCGGATATTGGTCACGTGCATTGCACGTGACTGATGAATTTGGGGGTTCCGACGGAAATCTAGAGTTCCGGCGAAAATTGGGCAAAATTGAAAGAAAATTCATAGTTATGGGACAAAATCGATACAAATATATTTTTTTGGACAAAATTTAAAGTTTAAAATGTTATGGGACAAAAAAAACTTTTAAGTCTTGGGTTAATTCCTAAAAAATTCACCACCTTATTGGGGGTTTTCAAATCTATCACGACCTTTTATTTTTGTCAATTCAATACACAATCTATTTAATATTTTCAATTCTTTCACGAACTTTTATTTTTGTCAATTTAATACGAAATCTATTTATTATTTTCAATTCTATCACAACTTTTATTTTTTGCTATTTGATACACCACTTAATTTATTTTTTCAATTCAATTAAATTCATTATTATTATTATTATTATTATTATTATTATTATTATTATTATTATTATTATTATTATTATTATGATGATGATGATGATGATGATAAAAGTAGAAGTATGTAGTTATTAATTAAAGGAATTAATACTCCATCCAAATTTTTTATTTTTATTTTTAAATTTAAATTAGTTACTAATTAATTTCCTTTGCCATAAAATTTAATTTTCAATAAATAATTTTATTTATATTATATTTTTATTAGAGTTGTGGATTTACTATATAATAATAGTGATAAGTTCGAACAAAAGTAATAATAATAAAATTTTATTCGTTATGGTTAAAAATAATTTTACATAAAAGTCGACCAACTAAGATAATTTTATAATCAAATGTTAATTTACTATAACAACGATACAAAAAAAAAATTATGAAATAAATGATCGACTTGTGTGTTTTAATTAATTTTTAAATAACTTTTATTATTAATAATAATAACACTATAATAATAATAATGAATTTGATTTAATTAAAAATATAAAATAAGTGGGGTACGAAATTGCAAAAATAAAAGTTGTGATATAATTAAAAATATTAAATAGATCGCGTATTGAATTGACAAAAATAAAAGGTCGTGATAAAATTAAAAATATTAAATAGATTGTGTTTTGAATTGAAAAAAATAAAAGGTCATGATAGATTTGAAAATTTCCAATAAGGTGGTGAATTTTTTAGGAATTAACCTAAGAGTTAAAAATTTTTATTTTGTCCCATAACTTTTTAAACTTTAAATTTTGTCCCAAAAAAGATATTTGTATCGATTTTGTCCCATAACTATGAGTTTTCTTTCAATTTTGTCTAATTTTCGCCGGAACCCTAGATTTTTGCCGGAACCCCCAAATTCATCTGTCACTTGCAACGCACGTGACCAATATCTAGCGAAAATTGAGGGTTCCGGCGAAAATTAGGCAAAATTGAAAGAAAACTCATAGTTATGGGATAAAATCGATATAAATATTTTTTATGACAAAATCTAAAGTTTTAAATAGTTATGGGACAAAATAAACTTTTAATGTAATGAACTAAATTCATATTGATATTCTATTTATAAAAAGAGATATTAGTGTAATGAACTATTTTAATGTAGAGAGTGAGCAGTTGTATTAGTGTTAATGTGAGATCCATAAAGTTATTGATTACTACCTCCCTCCTAAGAATCATTCACCTTTATTGTACCACGAATATTAAAAAAATTTTACTTTTTGACTAACTTTATTGACTTTTAGGGGTAATGAAATAAAGTACTATTGAGAGTGAAATTTCACGTATTTTAGGTATCACATTACACTGTTTTTGATAGTATGTGGCCATGATTTTGTGTATAATGGCGTGATTTTTATATCTTGCATAATTAAGATGCCATTAAGGTGTTTTGTTGAGTTTTGAAGGGTAAAATATGATCAAAAGTTCAAAGTAGGAATGAAGAGTGAAAGTGTGAAGGAATGATGAAAAATACAAGTACACATTGCGTAATTTTTCTGTATTCTTGTAGAAGTCCAAATTGATCATGTGATATATAGTTGAAAAGTCACGGAAGAGAGGATCGTTTAGACGTAAAAATTACTCAAATCGAAGTCTGTATGAGAAAGTTATGCTCAAAATGGTGAGGTCGTGCAGCTGCCGACAGGAATTTCCGAAAATTTCCAAATATTAGCCTTTTTTTTTTCCTATTTCTTGGAGCAAAATTAATTTTCTTATCTCATTCTCTTCTCATACCTATATATTTTCACATCATTATTCATAAGAAACACCACCCTCCACAAGGGGATCACCCCTCATCCATCATCTACCATCATCCCCATCCATCCCATCAACCATCCACACCGAAGGAGATTCAAGGGATATTCAAGAGGGAGATCAGTCAATCGGAAAGACGGAGAAGGAAAGCAAAATAACGTCGACACTAGGGTTTTTCTATTCCTTTCTTTTATTTTCGTTTGTCAAGACTTCTGATATGACTTTGATAGCCATGGGAGTTGCTTGTAACCCCATGAGCTAATTTTGTTTACAGTTTTAAGGTTCGAAGGATAGACGTAATTGATTTGATGAATTAGATTGAATTTGTAAATTCATGTTGATTATTATTCTGGTTTATTTGATTCGTCTTGAGACTTTGCTTTTCTACTTCGTAACGTCTTCATAGTAAATTCAGGGCATCCGCTATAATGCTTGAATTATTATGTTAGCTTGTGTGCGTTCATGATTGATATTGTCTATCTGTTAGGGATTAAGGTAGTTCCGCTATAAACACTTTAATTCCATGAACTGGTAAATCAGATACTTGAATTGTTTAGTGGAACAATGCAATTAGACATTCAAGTAAGAAGTGAATAGAACCTTGTAGTACTTTCAGAGAATATCTTGTTAGTCAAACTTACCATCCAGAGGTATTGTTGTTTGCGTTGATTAGTATCTGGGAAGGGAGCTTGGTAATATTCACGCACATTAGGATTTAAACCAGAATATACTGTTAGCTTAAAATCGAATTATATCTGGTGGGTTAACGGGATTAAGTGGTGTATTTTCATAAAATCTGCATGAATGAATAATTGGAAGTCTAGGAATTTAAATTAATTGGTCTATACCAAATTACCTTATAACTGTTGATCTTCTCCTGAATCAATCTTTAATCTGTCTTCTGTGATTTATTTTATTTATTAAGTTATTTAATTTTTAAGTCTTTAGATAATAATTAAATTCTCATAATTGGAAATCGGTTACTGTCTTGATTAATTTAGTAATTATAAGAAGTAAATAATTGGCTGTCCTGTGGGTTCGATATTTAAACTTGGCCACTTACCACTACAATTGATATCCATTACACTTGGGGATTTAATTGGAGTGCGTAAAAAACGCCTAACAAGTACTTATAAAGAATGCTATGTATGTTAAGGAATGAGGATATTTTTAAAATTAATATGTACTTTTAAGGTGTTAGATTAGAATGATATTTTATTTTTTGGAGTGTGAACAATTATGTGGGACGAATTAACGAGGAAAGAGTGAATGATCTTCAGAAACGGGATACAGTGTCATATAAGTATGTACTCTATTTTCAAATATTAAAATAAATAAATAAAAAATTCATCCCGTTCCCCAATAATTGTAAAGGATCTAGCTCTAGCTATATTAATATATCAACCTCTTAAATTCATCCTATTTCCACAAAATGATTAATACTATATGTTCTTATGCCTACATACAATATTACTACAATTTTTTTATTTATATTAAAATATTATCTATCAATTCCCTACACAATATAAAAAAAAATCTTAATCTTTATAAAAAACAAATATAACTATAATTATAATACGAATAGAGTATTGATAAAGGATCCAAATTTTGATAAATATTAATTTCAACCCCATTTGGGGCTATCATTTCAGTGGGAAGTCTTTCTATCCTCCTATCACATTGATATATGCCCGAGGCTATTATAATGCTTATATTGGTTGTCAACTAAGTTTATAGTCTTCATACTTATATAATTGAACATGTCAATATAAGAAATGTAATTGATTGGCCCCTTAATCAATTCGGTTGATTTAAGAAAAAATAAAAAAATCTCTCCATTCTTATCAATGGTCAATTATTATTATTTCCATATCTGAAATTTTAATCTCTAGCTATTTATTGGTGAATTATAGTTTATAATTAAATTGCCATTACAGGGGCGTATATTCAAATTGACTATAAGAAAGTAATTTGAAAATTATTGCACACTGAAAGATAATCCTAAATTAAATAATATATAAATAATAATAATAATAATTAGATGAATAATTGTAATTTTGTTTTAGTCGTAAATTTAAACAGGATGCAGAATATTTTTGAAGGTTAATCAGATTGATACTCCCAATAACTAATATTTCAATAATTAATAACCACTTAAATTCATTAACTGACAATTCATAGCCTTTATTATTATTAGCTAAAGTAAGAGCTGTTCCTCACGGCAGCTGAGCTTCTTGTTCAGCTTCCGATAGATAAAACTTAGGCGGTGGTGGTTTCTTTCGTTTAAACGGATTGTGGCAGTGCGGAAAACACGGAAAACGGAAAGGAGGGCGACTTGGTTTTGGTGGCTTATTAGGCTTCTGTGGTCTCCGGCGACTCACCAGTGGTGGTTTCTTCCTTGGTGGCTCCTCATCAATCAGAAACCTACGAGTTTCATCCAAGTCAATGGGGTCTGGTTCCACCACCGTAGGGTCTGAAGATTCAGGGTGGTCCACCGGAGTTTGGTGGTGCTGTTTTTTGGGATCATCTATGGTAATGATTCTGGCGTTAGAAAGGGCTGTGAGAGTTGTGAAAATAAGAAGAAATGTGATTAATGATGGAGTTCCCATGGTGGGATGGTGGTGGTGGTGGTGCGACGCCGTTTTATAAGGCTTTGTAAAGTAGTAAAAGTTAGTAGGGATGTATATGCAGCTAAGACAGGGAAGTGAACATAGTTAACGTGATTTTATCTCATCAGACAAGGGATAAGGATAACTACGTTCTATATAACCACCTTATTCTACTATTTATTACACCCTAATTTCCCTTAATTTATACACACTTTAAAAAAAGAAAATAGAATAATTCTTTTAAAAATGATAAAGGAATTATGCATGCGTTGGAAGGAGGGAGTACTTCATTAATAGCACCGTAGAATTGAAATCACTTTTTCGTTTAATAAAAAGGTTACTCTAATATATATATATATAACATAACAAAATAATATTATATGAAATGTTATTCTATAGTTAAGAAACCATTACTCGCATGTGTAAAAAAGTAATATTATTGTAAGATTATTGTTGTTAATAAAGTCTTTCGAATAGAGTGAATGTATATATTGTAATGAGTAATCCTCAATATATCAAAGAATAACCTTTCTCAAAGAGATGCACCATATAACCTATTGCAACATTTCATCATTATTGATTATTCTAATTTATAGTTTATTAGTCTCAACTATAAATATTTGACTAAAGAAAGGGAAAAGATTTTGATTAACAATAATTTATTTATAGGTGAGTGTAATAAAATGTTACTTTTAATTAAATAATTTAATATTTTTTAATAAATAATATATAAATTATGATAAAAGTTGGGTGACACCGTCTTGTGGAACGACTTCCGTAAGATGGATAAAAAGTAATAATATTTTAATAAAAAATATAACAAACTAATAAAATATAAAATATTTTCATTGTGACACGTTCTCACTATATATATTATGTGTATTAAAATGAATGATGGTATTACTTTTGAAATTAATAAAGTGTAAAATGTGGTGAATCAATGATTAAACCATATATATGGCTGAAATGGTAAATGGTCGATAAAGTAGTAAATAATCTTTAGTAAGGAGTAACAATTAATTAGTCTAAGTGCACATTGTTATTTGTGGGACTAAAGTCGCGTTGTTTTAATTTTTTGACCATATATTATAAATACAAATATCGTCCGGACCAAAAAGTTGAACCATGTGTAAATCTCTAAATTAGCCATTGGATTAGAAGTGGGTCGAATTATTTCAATTTTAAAATTTCTGTAATCTTTTCTATAATAAAATATTGTGTCAAAATGCATTTTAAGCATTTACATATTTTTAAATCTTTGATTAAACAAAATGGTCTAGTAATATCTAAACCAAAAATGGATTTATTTCAAACTAGAATAAAATTTTTAGGACATTTTTGGTTTTTAAAAATATTATTAATATGTTTACATGTAACCTGAAGTGTATCATCTTCAATTAATTTAGCAAATGCTAAGAAATTGAAAATATCAATCTTAAAGATTATTTCTTCATGATTTTTTCTAAAATATTTTTCATTAAAATCAATATTTGCTGATAAACCTATACAAAGTAAGTTCTATTATAATAGACCTACTCCAATGGATGTATTACATGAAAAATACACTGATACTATTGATATCATTATCCCACCAACCTTTAAGTTGGCTAGTAAATCCAATTGGACATTATGAATGGAATGTAATGCCGTTTGGGCTTAAAAATGCTCCTTCTGAATTCCCACATTTATTTTTGTTGTTCTTTTCCTAAATTTATAACATAAAATTACACAATATAAATAAAGAATATTTTTTTTTTAGGTGACTGTCAACCTTAATATATAGTATTTAATTAAAAAGTTGCAAATAATAATTATATTATATAGCTTTTTTTCTCAAAGCTAAGACATTTCACACATCGTCAATAATAATTACTCCTGCTTTCATTTAATTTAAGGGTTTAAGCTTAATACCATAATAATTATTCATTTATTCATTTCATTGGTAAACAAGATTCCAAGTATTTAATTAATTCCATTAAAATCAGTATTACTGTTTCTTCTTGCTCCGTAATATTGAGACCCTACAGCCCTGTAATACTTTGTTGCTCCCCCCATTTTCCGGCCAGTCGTTTTCACACTTTCAGAATCCTCAATATTCCGGCCGGTCTTTTTCGCACTTTCCAAACGCTCGATGTTCCGGCCGGAAGTTTTCGCACTTTCCAAACCCTCAATGTTCCGGCTGGTCGTTTTCGCAATTTCCGAACCCTTGATTCTCCGGCCAGTCGTTTTCACACTTTCCGAAGCATCAATTTTCCGGCCAGTCATTTTTGCACTTTTCGAACCAGGCTTGTTTTCATGGCCTGAAAACCCTTCTCTCCCATCATGTAACCCCTTCTCATCTGAACCCTGCATCATTGATGCTATTTCGACACGTTTTTTTGCTGGGTTTGAAGGGTGGTTTAGGGTTTTATACTGATTTCCTCTCATGTAAAACCCGTCCACAAAAGGCCGGTGAGCATCTAGGGTGGTGCCGCCACCACCGACGGCAGTTTGGCCAGCAGAGATGAGAGACAACACCCCGATGAAGAAAAGAAAAATGTATGTAGAAGGCATTGTGAATGGATGGATTGTATTTGAGAGAGGTGCTAGGGGTTTTTATAATATAATTTGTGATGGCAAAATTAGTGTTTATAAGCATGACTATTGTGAGCTTCTCTATGATGTTTCTCGTGAATGCCATTATTTAGATCATCACATGGAATCTAGAATAGTGTGAACTTATCATGCTTAACAAGCTAGATTGCACAAAACCTAACCAAATATTTACATATCAACTTACCTCTAAAACATGATGAATGTGATCAAATCCACAACTTTGTCAGTTGCTGAAGTTGGAATCTGTTATTTCACCAAGCCATTGAACTTGAATGTTCCAGAGGAGACGAGTTTCTCGTTGCCTACGGTAACCAGCTATCGAGAACGAGGCTGGGAATTATTGTTCTTTGAGAATTGTGTTGCAGCAGCTCTGGCCCCTGCAATCGCTGCAACAAGAGTAGGTGATTTCTCCTCCTCGGACTCCATTGAGCGATTTGAACGAGAGGCAAGTGAACTAGGCTTCAAAGAGTAACGATCGTGTGGATTTGGAAGTGGGAATTTGACTGGTTGGGGGGCATTTACGGAAGACAGACCCCTCACAGCCGCTTCGTATATCTAGCCATATTAAAACACAAAACATGATGGTCGTATAATAAGATCAGGGAACACGGGAGGGTGATAATCGGTTGAACAAAATTACAGAGATTGGTCTATGTGGTTACCTTCCTTTCCAAATTATAAACTCCTTGAAATCCTCGCATCTCAAATGGCATTACCAGTTTCTGCATGAATTATTATTCATCAAAATAGTAAATAATAAAATAACAAACTAAAATCATTTCAGTCAAGATTTAAACAACTTAAGGACAGAATAAGAAACCTGTGGTTGCTCACAAAGCCAACAATAGGATGTTTGCCCTTCTAACCTGACCTGCAGTAGAAAATATAAGGATTACACGAGCATAAGAATATGGTGATACGTAAGAGCTTATTAAACGGATGGTATCCTATCAAAGAAAGTGAAAGGTACTGAAAAAGTTATAATGGTTTAGGTGTTCACCGACGAGGTTACAGCTTCCCAGCTTGCTAACTCTTCACAGGTAACGCAACCGACCACGTCAACACAACCTGTTAAAAACAAAGTTTTTAAGGTTAGGTAAGGTTACCTGAACATTTTGTCCTGCGTGAGAGATTTTAGCAACTAAGAGGAATAGAACTTCCAATTCTATTTATTGGGAAGTGCTGACAAATTGAAGGACAGTACTTCATCCAAAAGCCAGACTAAATAACTAGATCTTGAACTTCAATAAATCTTTATAAAGAAATCCTCGTTTGTGAATGATATATTAGTATGGTACCTAGAAGTCTGGAAACTGGGTAATGCTCGGGGAATTTGATATCTGTTATTCCATCGGTTGCATAAATCTCCCTATAGAAGTCTTCCATAGCTTTGATCGTCTCTGGTTCTGGAACCTTACCAGCAGCATGAATCCAAAGCCGTCCTACGAGAAGGAAAGAAAAGACACATAATTTTAAGCTCCATTAGATAACTCATAAAGAGTTGTGCATTCAAACATATAAGATACATACATATAGTATAAATACGGAGGGTAAAACATGATTCCTGATATTTATTTAGTTGAAAAATATATAGACATTAGATGTCCTATAATGAAACCAAGATGGCAAGAAACCACATATCATCTATTAGGCACATATCAACAGAACATAGGTAAGCAATTTAAGGCCAAAAAATAGCCTGAAACATAAAGATTCAGATCAAATCCTCAATTTAAGAATTCTAAATCTCATCAATTAAGTTACAATGACATACCTCGTCATCCAAGTAGGTGATTGGCAAACACAACATCAAACCACACTTGTATATTGTACCTCTTAACCCAAACTAATAACCACCCCATATATTAGGAATATAATAAAAATCTCTATCAAAAACCCACAACTTCCTCGTAAAAGGAACATGAAGTCAGAAAATCAAAACCTAACTTGGCTGTTAGCATAATATTTCTTTTTGTTCCCTCATAGAGAGGAAAGTAGTGAACTTCATCCAGCCCAACCCCCCCATCCAAAACCAAAATAAAAAATAAAAAATGCTTGAATTAGAATTCACATTGTAATAAGTGTAGCAGACTTAAAATAGTGAACTAAATAATAATGATTAAATCTTGACAGAAAGCCAAAACAGGCAAGTAATTTAAAGGCCAAAACAGCCTAAAACATATCCTTCATCAAGGAAGTGGGATTGCCTTAATCATAACAAAGCCAAATTCAAATCTCATATCATCAGCATTAGTGATCTCCAAATCTCATTTTCATCACACCAGAAAGCTACTTGTCTTAAGCCCAGAGACCAAAAGCCACCCAATTTCAACTGCAAAAAAATACTCTTATTGGCTCTCCATAAAGAGGGAAAAGTGAACATCAACCAAAAGCAATACAACATACAACAACAGAACCAAAAATAACAATAACAAAAAACAAAATTGAATGCTAGGGTTCGCCTCAGAAACACCAAGTTACTAACAAAGTATCACTCCCGAAGTAGAAAAATAATACTACAGATAAAGATAAACCCTAACCGCCATCGAATTCACAAGTTCAGGCAACTTCAAAATTCAGAAAGCTAATGGAAAATAAAATAAGGGAAATCAGTATAAAACGGTAAAGGGGTGTGAAAGATGTTGGCGAATACCTCTAATTGGAGCTGGCCAAGATCTGCCTTCAATTCGTTTGATTCCATAAACAAGCAAAGAAGCCCACGGCTGATGCATCGTTAAACATGGATTTGTATAATTCGAGGATCCAATTCTTCGGCTTCCCATCTCTTACGGCTACAATTCGTCGAAAACTTTCACGGCTGTTTCTGGAGTGGATTCTTCAACAAGTTTTCTTGATTGATTCCTTAGGATATTGGAGAATTTGGACTGCCCGAGTGGAAAGAATACTTTAAACTTTAGGACTTGTTTTTTTTTTTTTTTTTTTTTGAAATTCATATTTTATTTTATTATAGAAATCTAATTTTCTTAGGAAATAAAATATAGAAATTATTCGGTTTGATTTACCATTTGAAATTGGTACTCATCACGTCTTCACTTGTTCCCTTTGATAACAAGAAAAAGGGGTGCTTTTGATGCTTAATTAATACTCCCTCCGTCTCATAGAAGTTGATATAATTTTTTTTGGGCACGGAGATTAAGGAGTATAATAATTTAATATAAAGTAGAGTAAAGTGAAGTGAGAGAAATAATATTTAATGTGTAATGGGTAGTTGTATTAGAGGTGATATGTGGGCCCATGAGAATAGATTAATTTTTTTTTTGTGTGGATCCATGTATTAAAAAGGAAATGTGTCAACTTTAATGGGACAAAGCAAAAAGAAATGTGTGTCAACTTCTATGGTACGGAGGAAATAGTTCGTTAATATCACTATAGCACACGTAAATTAAAATACTTTTTTTTCATAAATACAAGTAATAAATCCTAAGTGATCCTTATTTTAGTAATAAGAAGATATAAAACTAATTTTAGTAAAAAAAAGTTTACTCATGTAGAATTTTTTGGGATGATATTCTTTTAAATCCTAAGTGATCCTTATTTTGTTTTTTTTTTTTTTTGTCTTGAATTGTTTATATTTTTAAAATCAATTCTATAAATTTATCTGTTCAACATTTATGTTATTATTTTTCTTTTCTTTAATGATTTAGTTAATTAAAAAGTCGTATTTATGCATTTAGAGAATAAATTCAAAAAATAAAAATTATTGTAACCAAATTAAAATAAGAACAAATTACGAAATTAAATAATCTCAATTTCTTTGATTAAAAAAAAAAAACTAATATTCGATGCCTACCGGATAATAAAGAATAGAAAATAACAAGTCATACAAAAGTCGAAAGAGGTCGTTCTCATCGCAGTGGGTAATCCAATGTTTGTTCCATCAAAAGCTAAAAAGAAGGATAATGATCGCTATTAATCATAATCCACTCTCAGTAAAGCCTAAAAGCTAAAGATTAAAGTCTTCCCATTCAACACACTCTAACAACACGCTCTTCCTACGGGCCCCCCTTTTATTCTCTTCTCCCTCTGTTGGGTTTTTTCAATTTTAAGTGCTTCTGGAGAAGAAAAAAATCGCAATTTGTTGATCGTTGATGATATAATTAGTGAGGAAGATGGATTCCGCGGCTGTTGATGACATAATTAGACGATTGCTTGATGTTAAAGGGAGGCCTGGTAAGCAGGTTCAGCTTTCAGAGTCGGAGATCAGAAGGCTCTGTTCGCAGTCTAGAGAGATTTTTCTGAAACAGCCTAATCTTCTTGAGTTAGAAGCACCCATTAAGATCTGCGGTACGATTTTCTGACTTTTTTGAGAACTATTTGAGTTGGGTTTTTGTTATTCCATCTTTTTGTTGATTGGATTTATTGTCTTGTTTGGTTTGTTGGGTGGTGGGGAGTGGGGGTGGGGGTGTTGTTCTTTAATGTTTATGTTGGGTGTTGTGTTGTTGTTTCTTTTCTTGTTTTCATGGCCTCATGGGTGGATTGACTTGAAGTGGACTTTGGATTTAGCTTCAAATTATCATTTGTAGGGATTCCAATTTGTAGTTAGCTACTCTATGCAAGTTTATGTTGTTTTCCTTCACTTGGGCTTTTCTAGTGTATTTAGATTTTAGAAGAATGCTGATTGCTGTTTGATTGTTTAGTTGTCTAAGTAGATGTGTGTGATCACAATTTCTTTGTGGTTTTGGTTGGAATATTCTGAGTTTATTGGTTTATTAGTGAAGTCTGTTTAAAACCACATCAGTTGTTTATTTGCTTGCTGAAGTAAGGTAGATATGTATAGCTATTACCAATTTGAAGGCATTGTTTTGCTTGAAGTTAGTGATGTAATCTTGAAGTTTCGGCCGAATTCTGATTTGGGTTTCCCTTTTTATTATTGAATAATTAATAATTTGAGTTGTTTCTTATGTCGATATGGTTGAGAGTGTAGAGTCACCTTTGGATACTAGTATTTTGTGATATTTGAAGGAAACCACTTTCAAGCATACACCTAGCCTAATTAAAATTTCTTCACCGGTTCTAGTTTACAGACAAATGGTCTGTGGATAATATAATTCTACATTGTTGGATTGGATTCACGATGCTGAAGAGACTTCACAGTGGCTATGTTACTAACGTAGTGCATGGTCTCCCAGTGTGTATGTTATGTATGCTTTATAACCAAAACGTATGTATAATTTACATGCTTTTTCCCATCCATCAACTTATTTTCATCATAGATGGGGCAATTTCAGTGGAAACTAATCTCATATAATTAAATGTTGTTAAGTTATGTGTTGTAGGATCAGTGCCGGTGACCATTTCCTGAAAATAAAAAAACTTTAGTTTTAAGCAAGTTTAGAGAATACTCCAAAAAAAAAAACCTTAAACCGTGGTATTTATATCTATTTTATTCAAGTGTATGATGCACATCGTTGAACTCATATTTGTAAAAGTTAACTAGATGAGAAAAATTGTGACTTGTGAGGATATTCTTGATCACATCGTTGTCAGGGGATGTTCATGGCCAATACTCTGATCTTCTTAGACTTTTTGAATACGGTGGATTACCCCCGAAATCAAATTACTTATTCTTGGGGGACTACGTGGACCGAGGGAAGCAAAGCCTCGAAACAATCTGCCTTCTACTTGCTTACAAGATTAAGTATCCCGAGAACTTTTTCCTACTCAGGGGCAACCATGAATGTGCATCAGTGAATCGTATATATGGGTTTTATGACGAATGCAAAAGAAGGTTTAACGTAAGATTATGGAAAGTGTTCACAGATTGTTTCAACTGTCTACCTGTTGTTGCTCTAATCGATGAAAAGATATTGTGCATGCACGGAGGACTCTCTCCGGACCTGCACAATTTGGATCAAATTAGAAACTTACCACGTCCAGCAGATGTTCCTGAAACCGGCTTACTTTGTGATTTACTATGGTCTGATCCAAGCAAAGATGTCAAAGGGTGGGGAATGAACGACAGAGGAGTGTCGTATACTTTTGGTCCTGGGAAGGTGACCGAGTTTCTTCAAAAGCATGATCTTGACCTCATATGTCGAGCCCATCAGGTTCGACCCGTTTTTCTTGGCCTAGCAATGTTGTGGATTTTCTGATTAACCAGCTACATATCCTGTATTTGCAGGTTGTTGAAGATGGATACGAGTTCTTTGCTGATAGACAGCTCGTGACTATATTCTCCGCTCCAAATTACTGTGGAGAGTTTGACAATGCAGGCGCTATGATGAGCGTGGATGAGACGTTGATGTGCTCGTTTCAGATTTTAAAACCTGCTGAGAAGAAGCCCAAGTTTGGCTTCGGAAGCACTGCTACGGCTAAGCCAGCAACTCCTAATGCGAAGACTAAGGTAGTCGGCAAACCCTACCAGATTTACAGTGAAACACGAATTTGATACATCAATCATTCGGATGCATTCTTGTTTCTGCAGTCATTTCTTGGCGCAAAAATAAGATGAGTCTGATTCTGTAAAAACGATGAAGAGAGCTGCCATTTCCGGGCTGGGTTGGGCCGGGCGGGCCGTCTGCTGTTTTTGGAGATGAAGAGCTAGGAAGGGAGAAACTACACAATAATATAATAACTAGTTCGAAACCTGTAATTTTAGTCCATACGCAGGGGAAATTGGATCGTTTTACACCAAAGATTTCCTTCTCTCTTTTACGTGTACGAGACGGTGGTGAGACGAGGTGCTCGCTCGTCTCGTCTCACCATCGTCTGAGACGTCTTGTGCTCGTGCCGCTCGTGCCTAGCTACACGACTCTACATAAATGAATTTAATTATTTCAATATAAAAGTTTATGTGAAATCCTCTTTTTAAAATCATAAAAATATCAAAATTAAATTATGAACTAATCATTTGATTAAGTGATTGCGATTTTCATTATGTAGATAATTTAGAACAAAAGAGCCAAATTTAAGTATTGCCAATTAATATATATTTTTGGAAATATATTATTAGTAATTATGATATTGGGGTTTTCTTGAAGAAGTAGAATTAGGCCAAGTGGAAAAACAAGTTAGGTCGGTAATATGAAAAGAATATGACAATAAAAAGTGGGCTCATTATCATCATTTATGGGTCAGACTCTAATTGGACAATGGGTTACCAGATTTTGTCTTAATCTCCCATCTTGCCTTAATTTTGCATATATTTTTAGATCAATACAGACTATTAATACTATATATGATGGTGAGATTTTACTCTATGGTTATATATAAATTTGTTGCATTTTCACAAAAATATTAAAGAATTTTGTTGAAAAACCAAATTAGACAACTAAGTTAGTCCAATTGTGATGCACCGGTAAGATTTAAGTTTTTTTGACTTTAAATCAATTAAATCTCATCTTTAGATTTAAATTTTAAAAACTTAAAACAAATGTATAATTACAACTAACCCTAAATTTAATTATTTAACTTATAAATTATCCTATGGTGAAGGAGTGTACAGGTGCACCCCGAAATACCATAAGTTGTATTTCTTATTTTTATGACAATTTATTTTCTCATTCTCATACATTTTTCTTTTTCATATCCTTAAACGTTTATTTTAATTAAAAAAATGTAAAAGTAATCTTGCCCTTTTCATTTCACTTCATTTCGGTTATAATGCACTTAAACGTGTTTCTTTCTTCCTAGTATTTTTTCAACTTGAATTTTAATAAAGTACCCAAAAAAAGTGAAAATACTTATTATTGTTATTGTTATAATTATTATTATTATTATTACAATTTGACTTATATTCTTCGTCAAAACCAAAACTATTCAACATCTTATAATTAAATAATATTATAAACGTGTTATATCATAGTAGGGTAAATTTAGGAAATTTTAATTTTAAAAAAATTAGGGGCTTAATTATAAAGTTTGATTTCGTTAAATTTGTGCGATCCACCATGATATGAGTTTTTTTTTCAACACTATATATTCACACTCACTAACAAATTTATTTAGATCTTTGTCAATACATGTGGATGGAGTCTAGTAACACATTTGAATTTAAAGTGGCAATTATATGTATGAGTCTCTAACGCTAAGAAACATAATTAGAAAATTATTGATTGTTCAATCTAAAACTTGTACTTTTAAATACTACAAATTGAACTTATTCAAGTATTAATTCTTCCCTAATATCAAACTATTTTGTGATCCAATCAAATACTTTTATTTTCTAAAAAAAAACTCATAAAATTAAAAGAAGCATCAAGAGACGAATACACGTGAGACGAATTGTAAAACGAGTTAATCCATTATTGAAATATACTTATTATATAAGTAAAATATGTTTATTGATAGTTAAAGTATCTATATCCTAATGCGATAATGCTTCCTTATGAATTTATCTTGAATCGCGATCTTTTGACCCAACTTTATCCAAGTTTTGCCGAGGGAGCAATCCCATTTTTCACCTTGAATTGGTCAAAATATGCGGAATTTCTTACTTTTCGTGGAGGATTAGATTCGGTAACTGGAGGTCTATGGTTGACCGATATTGCGTAGCATCATTTAACTATTGCTATTTTGTTCCTGATAGCGGGTCACATGTATAGGACCAATTGGGGCATTGGTCATGGACTAAAAGATATTTTAGAACCTTGTAAAGGTCCATTTACAGGCCAGCTAGTCCATAAAATCCTATATGAGATCCTAACAACGTCATGGCATGCCCAATTATCTCTTAACCTAGC
Source organism: Pogostemon cablin (assembly GCA_023678885.1). Taxonomy (NCBI): domain Eukaryota; kingdom Viridiplantae; phylum Streptophyta; class Magnoliopsida; order Lamiales; family Lamiaceae; genus Pogostemon; species Pogostemon cablin. The sequence continues at coordinate 2,335,905 of CM042989.1, forward strand.
CATGTTAGCTCGTTAACCATTGTTGTAGCTCACCAAATGTACTACATGCTCCCTTATCCATATCTAGCTACTGACTATGGTCACAACTGTCATTGTTCACACATCATGGTGGATTTCTCATAGTTGATAGTCACAACTGTCATTGTTCACACATCATGATAGATTTCTCATAGTTGATGCTGCAGCGCATGCATCCATTTTTATGGTAAGAGATTATGATCCAATTACTTAACACAACGATCGTGTCCTTATACATCATGATGCAATCATATCACATCTCAACTTGGCATGTATATTTCAAATTCCAACACACTAAAATTAAACAGTAATTGAGATAATTATGCAATTAACACATAACTTCACATGTATTTCATTCTGTTATATAATTATTAAATTATTATTTAATCAAAATTTAATTAAATTAAGATGTAATTGTATTGACTTCTGACTTTGTGGTCTAACATGTGTAGTGTGCTCATTTGCGCAGTTTTTTCCCAAGATGCGATTCTCTTGATAAAACGCGTGCATTAATTTTAGCGTTTTTATTATATCATGACGTGACTAGCGACTATACTACAAAATGTAGCATCAATGGACCTGGACCATTTACATGTACTATAGACGGGGCCCATTTCTTGGCATGTTAGATAATTTCACAATAATTATCTAAAACTTCGCATTAATTATAAAGTGTAATTTATGCAATTTAAAATATATATACTTTTATTATAAACATAAAAAAATATTTTATCATAAATATTAATTGCTTTTTTAAATCTATCAAATGCGTTTACTAAATATTTTGAATATGATCATTATCAGAGAATATTAGTTGCAACGCTTCTTTTTTTTTTTTAACTGAAATATTTGTTCATGGTTGACTGAGACTTTAAAAAATCCAACCAAAAAAGTCTAATAATTTATATTGATTGGTTGATTGATATGTATAAATGTTTTAATTTAATGTGTGACAGTGACAATAAAGGGCCTAATTGAATTCTTCCAAAATATTGAAAAAAATGTTGGAAAAAAACCTAACATGAACTGCCTATTTATTATGTACCTCTCTTTTTTCTTTTAGTTAGTGGCTTGTTTTCTTTGGATAAGTTTTCATCCAAACTATTTATAACCATATATAAGCTATGATAAGAATAACGATAAGAAATTCAGCATTCGACTTTTATGTTAATTTTAATGAATTAATTAATGTAATCAATAAAGTAAAAAATAAAAATACAAGTTTGCATTATTAGGAACTCGATACAAAATTGGCTTGCCACAATGATACGTCTCTCATTAATTAAAATAAATAATACTCAACTAAAATTTTCCAGATCATTGGTCTACCCATTGATTCATTGGTCTTAAGAGTATAGCTTATTAACCTTCGAATTAGTATTACTACATCGATTTTAGAATATTAGTACTTTGGTCTTATATTAGTATTAAAACATTAAGTAAAAAAATAAGATGGATACGAATGTAAGTAAATATATTTTTGAGATTTATTTTTACAAAATTCGCTTATTTAATTTACATTGTAGACAAAATCATCTTCTTTGCTTTTGAGTTTTGACATTGTTTTATCAAGGCAAATGACAATGAATAATCATTAAAGTCAACTACATAAAATCAACTTCTTATAGTCATAATTATTAATGAAATAAAACATATAGCACGTGTCGTTGCAGTAATAAATTATAATAGGGGCGGCTATTTCCACGAATATACTAAACAAATCTCATTAATTTATAAATTTAAAATATGTTTATATAAAAAAAATATAAATACCATTTTATAAATAATAAAATAAAATTAATTATGACAAATTATTATACTGACCCCAATTAATAAATATGCTTTAGATATTATAACAATTATCTTTATCAACTAATTTATTAGATAAAAACTATTGTAATACTCCATTTCTCTGTCGAAAAGGTATACAGTTTGCTATTTTTGGCGTCCGCACCAAATATATACATTTTCTTTTTTAAACACATGGACCCACACACATTACTAATGCATAAAATATATGAGTCCTACACACCTCACTAATATAACTACCTACTATACATAAATGATAATACTTCTTAATTCATGTGAAAAAGTCAAATGTATATCTATTGGACGGACGAAGGGAGTATCTTATATGAGATGGATTGTAAGACGAGTTAAAGCATGTCTATTATATAGGTAAAATATATGTATTAGTAGTTAAAATATATATACTTTAAATATAATACATTAAAGTATGATTTTATAAGAGTGTTATCAAAGATTTTTGTGATTTGCAGTACATATTAATAAATTTTTTCTTATAATTTTTGACTAAAATTAAATATTTTTGTATTAATTTGACTTTATGTGACAATGGCTTAAGAATATTTTCTAGTTTAGTTTGCTATATCTAAGAATCGCTCTTTTTATTGTGCACATTTTGACTAAATGGCATAACTTTACGTAATCAATTATTACTTTCTTTTTTTTTAAAACATAATCAATTAATACCTACTTAACCCCAGAATATTCTTGAATAATTGTATTTTAAATTATTTAGTACTAATTACATATTAATAAACTCGACACGTGTCTCATGTTTAATTTAATTATAATATCGACGCACTCGCGTGGCGCGGCTTACAGACGTCTCTCGACCCAAAATATTATTTTCAAAGATATAAAGTAAAATAATAATTATGGGTTAGTTTTTTTAATTATTATTTTCGTGGATTTTTTTATTTAATTTTTAATTGCTTTTCAATTCCGACCTTCCAAAGTGTACTCGTGGACTCCCCACAATCGAATGTTTCTTAATTGTGTTGGCATTAATAAAAGAAAATAATTAATCTATTGGCCACAAATCAAGATTGTTCTTGGCCTCAACATGAAGAGCATAATTAATTTGAAAACTTGAAAAATCAGAAATGACTTGATATATATCCTTGGTACATTAAGCTTGAAGTCAGCACAAGCCTCAACCAATTAGAATTGAGCATATGAGACAGTGGAATTTTAACTTCAATTCACTTCGATTCCAACTTCTTCGAAATAACATTTATTATTACACTGATAATAATATATTAGTAGGATTTTTTCCACTTTAAAACTTGAAAAACAAGGTAACTATTAATTTGAGATTTAGGTATCTTTTTGATAAATTTGTCACTTGAAATATATAAAATTGTTATTTTATTTTTTTTAATAACTGTATTCAATCAATTGACAATTAATTTGGAGAAGGTCAAAATCCTCCTTCCACTAACGAAGACCTCCATTTTTTAAACTAAAGTATTATATTCTATATGTATGGATAAAGACTCTCATTTCAAGCCAGAATTTTGCAATATTACGTTTGCGGGTAACTTATAACCTTAATGAAATTCAACTTAAGACACCTCAAAGTTGGGCCAATTCATGAGGATTAAATTGTTGATTGGGCCAATTCATGAGGATTAAATTGTTGATTAGTTAATTAATTAGGATTTGAAATCATAAAATCTTTTTTTAAACAAATAAAAATAACTCCAATATTACGTTTTCATATATTTACATTTTTTTTATTTACTAATTTATCATCACAAAAAATTACATATGATCAATTACGAGACCGATTTCATTTCATTAATTAACATTAAATAATTTTTAACAAATTTATAATTTCATAATTAATGGACTAATAATTTCATATATTTATGATCTTAGAATATAGATAGATAAATTTTTATTTTTTAAACTAATGATTAACCTATTTTTCATTTCTAATTTTTATTAATAATAATTATTAAAAAAAGAAAAAGAAAAAACTACTCTATATATTCCAATCTTATTATACCCACATCTATTATTGCTACGTCACTCTTCCGCACTTTCGTTCGTCATATGTGGAGTATTTATTTGTTAGAAAATTACAATTAGGTACATTTTTTTAAGGAAATATCTACGAGGTACCTTTAATTACGTGCATTTTTTTGTTTCAAATAATACACATTTAAGGTATGCAGTTACACTTCATCATCCGCTTCAAATTAACTCATTCTTTTTAACAACTTACTGAAATTTTATTCCTTATTTATATATTAAATTATTTATAGGCGTGCATAAATAATAATAAATTAATAATGATAGTAATATAATATATTTGATGTAATTAAAATTCAAATAATCGTTTGAAAATACACTAATTAAAGAAGGCCCTATTTTTCATGTCTCCCTCATAGGGTCACACTTAATTAATTTGGTATTTAATTTTGGATAGCTACTTGCCAACAGTTGACTTGGACTTTTGCTACTGCCAACATGCAAAAATGACATTAATGATATTATTTATTATTTTATCTTAATAATAATGTGAAATGAAATAAATAATTTAGCTATCTTACATGGCAGTATAAATTTGGAGAGAGTGTTTCTTCCCTTTTGTCAAATGAATTGAACTTTTTCCTTATGTCATATATGTTGCATTCACATTGAAAGTTACATTTTTGTTTTTATTTTATTTTGATATTTTTAAATTGATTATTAATGAATTATTTACTTGTTTATGTCATTTCATATGAATTATTGTTCTCTAATTTGAACACGTCCCAAATGCCAAGTTTAAGAATGAATCGAGTGTCTGAATAATTTATAAAAGAACAAATCCAGCTTATGATTAACAGTTGAATGAATGGATGGAAAAATGGCTCGTGACTTCATTTATTTATTTATTATTATGACATTAGTTTTTTGAAATATTTAATAACCAAATGAGAGAAACATGAAACATAATTTTCTTTTTAATACATTAGTGTGTCGGATATGTAAGTTATACCAAATTATTAATCTATAAAAGAATAGACAAAAAACGAGAAAAAACCCATTCGTGATCTAACTTGTCTTTAACAAGTTATTCACTAAGTTTTTTTTTTTTTTTTGTGAAAATAATGATAACTATAAGAAAACTATCTTTTATATTAATGATAGGTTCATAAGAGAGTTGTTTATTTGTGTTATTGTCTAAATATATAATATTTTAGGTAGAGATGTTAATTTCGGCCCGGCCGCACGTTTTGGGGCTGCTCAGATCCGGCCCGAACCCGTAAATATACGGGGTGGATCTGGGTCTTAGCTTAGACCCGCCCGGACTCGACCCGGACCCGCATATAATATAATAAAAATTATTTTATATTTTATGTTAATATATATATATATTATATGTATATATATTATATTAAATTATTAATTTTGTATATTATTTTATATTATATATATATAAATTATTTATAACTATATGTTATATATAATTATATTAAATTATAATTGGTCACTTACTATTGGATACATAAAATAATGCATAATTGTTGTAAATTACATGACTCAAAGTACTATTATTCATAACTACACAATTATGATTGTGATACCATAAATACTCCTATGTATTTGCACAATTTGTTTGCACAATTTTGTTTTGCACAATTTGATTCTGCACAATTTGCTTTACACAATTTTATTTTTACACAATTTTGTTTGCACATTTTAAATTCCGGCAGCAGGCGGCGGCATTTAAAAGCAGCGGTCAACGCCGATCAACGGCCGGTCAACGCCGGTGGGTGGGTGAGGGGTAGGGTTGGTGGTTTAAAAGTGTATGGGATTATAAGGTTATATTTGATATTTTACTTTAATATTTTGTATGTAAGAGTAATTATTTGAATTCCTTGTATCTCATTGTAATTTAGGTTAAAAGTGTGTATCTATTAGTATTTTTCCAATTATAATTATATTTAATATTCTTATAGTTTATTTATTTATTTAAATATATAGATATTTTTTGTGTGTGAGTAAATGTTAAATTATAGTATTTATGAAGTTGATGCAATTTACAAAAAAAAAGGGCGGGGCGGGGCGGGCTCGGCCCATACAGGTCTGGGTCTGGGTTCGAGCCATATAATATAGAACCCGTGCGAGTTCGGGGCGGACTTCTTACAAACGGGTCGGGGTCCGGATATTGTACTACCCGCTCCAGACCCGGCCCGTTGACACCCCTAATTTTAGGATGATTAGATTAAAAAATTATTACTCCCTCTGTCCCGAGTATTTTTACCCATTTGTACGGACACGGAGATTAAGACGTTTTATTTTTTTAATATATAATGTAAGAGAAAGTAGGGATAAATTAGTAATTTAAAAAGAAAAAGTGAATAAAGTTATTGGGAATGATGAATAAAGTGTAAAAAAGTAATTAAAGTTGTTGAGATTGTAAAAAGTAGGTAATAAAATATTATGTATTTTTGCCAAAAATGGAATGAGTAAAAATACGTGGGACACAACCCAAAATGGAAAGTGAGTAAAAATACGTGGGACGGAGGGAATAGTATTATTAATGAACGAGTAGAATAACTTTATACATATGTATTTTAAAGAATAACTTTTGATATTTTATAAAATAAGCCTTCTTGAAACACTGCGCTATATATTGTAAAGTAGTATAAGTAATTGGATGCTCTTAGTCGTAGGTATATAGGTCGATTATTAAAATCTATCTATAACCCTCAAGAGGGCATTAAGTTCTCTAATAGGTTTAATTAGCAACATCCAAATTGCATTAAGACAATCGAAACAACCAATTTTAAGCCTTCCAATTGGAGATTGGGTTGCCTTTTTTAATCATTGTGTCAATTGCATCTAATATTATTTATTAAATTAAACTATATATTTATCTTGTTTTTACTGGAAATTTACGTGTTAAATTTATGTTTATAAAATTGACAATCAAGTACATTATCAATTTCAGAAATTTCCAAGAAGCAAACTCCTCACATTATTGGATTGGACCAACACTACCATGCATTAATGACAAAACTCATTGTATGTATATACATCATTTATTTATGTCTGGGAAATACTACTAGGTAACGTTAAGAAAAGGTTGCCATGGTATATAAATTAATTAATTAATTAAGGCAGAAAGTATATGAGATCTTCTAATGTGATATATATATATATATATATATATATATATATATATATATATATATATATTATTTTTTTAAATGATTAAAAATTTATTTTTTATGAAAATATTATCACCTCTTTTTTATATTACGAATGTATATGAAAAATAATTTATTATACCTGCATTATCACCTTTTATTAATTTAAATATTATTTTTAATTAAAATATTATGGTAATTTTGTGATGCATCGGTGCACCGAAAAATTTAATAATTTAATTTAGAATATAATAGTAATTATATGATTTAAAAAATTGATTACTCATAAAAATTCAAGGGTGGAAATTAATTATTAGAATATTTAATAGTTTAGATCTTTAAATGTGCACCGATGCAATTGATGTATATAATAAGACTCAAAATATTATTATTATTTGACCGATAACTTTCCCGTAAGAATGTCTTGCCATAAATAAAAATACTATCAAGTGATAGTTTGCTCAAGTTTTGATATTTAGATACGGCAAATAGCATAATATTTAAACTATATATATTCACTTTTTTTTTTATATTTATGATCAAATATACTCCATAGTCCATACAAAATATACTTCCATACCACAGATCACATTTCCTAACGTATTGTATAAATATTTTTGTCATATATAATTTTACAATTACCTCTGTCCATCATAGTATTCTATTTATTTTTAAATAATTGCATCGAATAATTAAATTTTGTTCCTTACACGTCTCAATTAGAAAAAAAAAAACAAATCTTTGATCCATTATTCTTTAATTTTACTTATCATTCACCACCTTCGTATTTATTCCTTCTATTAAAGTAAATTAATTAAGAGTGCACAAAAAGATCACGAGACTACATACATTAAAAAAATTCATGCCATGAAATTAATAAATACAATCACTATCACTACAGAAAAAAAATTAACAACGAAATTTATCAACGGAATTCAATCCGTTGATAATTATCAGTGATAGCAACAAAAATGATATTTTTTATTAACAATGGAATGCCAACATATTTATTCTCTATTTTACCAACAGATTACCAAGAGAATCTTTATATAAATTACCAACAGAACTTTTAGCAACGGAATTGATTTTTCGTTTCTAAAAATTTACCAACCACCACTTTACCAACGGATTCCGTTGGTAAACCAATTTAACAATGAAATTAAGAATTTTACCAAACCAAATTAACAATAGAATTAAAGGCTTTTACCAACAGAATATTACATTGCAAAAAAATAATTTTTTTTGTAGTATATACTATATAGTACTCCCTCCGTCCCGGAGAAGTTAGCACATTTTTTTTGACATGGAGATTAAGGAATATAATAATTTAATGTAAAGTGAAGTAAGAAAAATAATATTTAATGTGTAATGAGTAGTTGTATTAGAGGTGATATGTGAGCTCTATGAGAATAGATTAATTGTTTTTGTGTGGGTCTCATGTATTAAAAAGGAAATGTGTCAACTTTAGTGGGACAAACCAAAAAGAAAAGTGTGTCAACTTCAATGGGACGGTGGGAGTATATAATAAAAATAAATTTTAAAACACAATGAATTTATTGAGTTTTTTCTTTAATTTTTCTTGTTATTTTTTTAAACTCTTTTTTATTCATCCTAAATGCTTGATACTATTTTTTCACCACAAAAGAAAAAATATCACCAAATACTAACATCACACTAAATCTTAATTTCAAAATTATCATCACAACTTCATATATCATACATTACAAATTTTATATTCTATTTATTATTATATAAAAAAAAGTTACCAAAAAAATTAATAAAGGAATATTTTTTTCATAAATTCAGTGAAAAAAAAACATGAATAATTAGTGGGAAAATAGAATACAAAATTATGGTTTAAACAAAATTGAACACGGAATTGCGTTCACATGGATACATATTAGTCAACCACGGCCTCCATAGCTCAGGTGGTAGAAGGGAGGATAGAGAGGCCTTTCAACTGAGCTTGGTTGCTGCAGGGTAGGGGTTCGAATCTTGCCTTTGGCATGGATTTGGCCCCTTGCAAGCACAAGTTAAACAGTGAGCCCTCTCTATTATAAGTCACTTGAGGCACATCCTGCGATTTACCTCCTCCATCAATTCCAGGACGGTGGGCCCTAATGGTGGGATACACAATATTAATCAACCAAATGTACACGTGGCAAGTGATAGGAGGATGGTTTTGACGTGGGTCCCAGAGTATGAGAATATCCTTTTCAAGATTCTTCGGAGCACGCTTAAATACGAATAGATCCTCCCTCTTTCTCATCACTCCCTCACTCCTTTCTCTCTCTAACCCCAAACATCTCCTTTTCTCCCTCAACTTTCTTCAGACCAACATGACCGCTGTTTAACTCCACTGCAAACAAAATTATCTACACTTAACTAAGGTATGCTTTGTGAATTATTTACATATTATTTTACTCCTATTATTATTTGAGTTAATATTTAGTCATCAAACATGCACTTTGCATGTCTAAGTTGAAAAGGGTTGTCATATCATATGTATGTTGTCTTTTTTTCTTTTTTTTCTTTTTTTCAGAAAATGGAGTTATTGTTATGTATAGATGTGTTTTAGGTAAATACGTTACACCCTCGATTTGTCAAAATTCTTTACCTAATACTCCCTCCGTCCCAGTGAAATAGAGACAGTTACCTATAGTTTATAATAAGGTAGTGTTCGCAATGCACTGGGACGGAGGGAGTAATAATTACCACAAATGATCAAGTCATCATATGAAATAACAATATAATTCCTTCCCTTTTTGATGAATACAATTACTGAGTTTTTATTTTCGAAATCAGACATCGTTCATATTCCGTGTTCAGATCGCTTTATGTCGCTTTAGTTGAAAAGTCATCTGTTATACGTACATTAATTTAATACAATTAATAATTTAGAATATGATACGCAAAATTAATGTGAATATTTTTTACCGTTCTAAATGCCCTCTATTCTTGGAACTTATTACTACAATTTATTTTACCTTTTTCAAAAATTTCTATTAACACTCTTGACTAAATTAGTTAACTTTGACGTCATTAATTCTCACCTGTCAACAAGAATTAAATATTTATTAACGTAATATTATTATATACATATTTAGTGACAAAGTTGAATTAAGCAACAGCTGTTACATAATTTCGTTGACTCCGCCCGCTGATTAATTTAATTTGGTTTTGTACTTTTATTGACTTTTATAATATATTAATATTAATATATTATTATATTATATATGATCCAGATTCATTGTGATCAGTTGTCTTATTTGTTCACACTGAATTCTTGGACTAATTGACAGAATTCATCTACTCTACCTGCTTTTGTCCTTTTCTGCATTTTTTTCCAATCTGACTACTGCCCCTACCAATTATTTGGAAAAGTAATAATCTAAAACGTACTCATATACTCCAATTTAATACTAATTTATAGTAAATGACTTTAAAATTTTCCCCTTATCTCTCCAGAATCAGTGAGTGAGAAAGAGCAAATCTCGCAATGGCTAAAGACCAACTGCAAGTGTTGAATGCTCTGGATGTAGCAAAAACGCAATGGTACCATTTCACGGCGATTGTGATCGCCGGAATGGGTTTCTTCACCGACGCCTACGATCTCTTCTGTATTTCTCTTGTCACGAAGCTGTTGGGTCGGATATACTACACTCATCCTGGTGCTCTCAAGCCCGGAACTCTCCCGCCGAATGTCTCCGCAGCCGTCAACGGCGTAGCTTTCTGCGGTACTCTGGCGGGGCAGCTCTTCTTCGGGTGGCTCGGCGACAAACTCGGCCGGAAGCGTGTGTACGGTATGACTCTGATGCTGATGGTGATCTGCTCCGTTGCATCCGGCCTTTCCTTCAGCGATCATCCCAAATCGGTTATGGCAACTCTCTGTTTCTTCCGATTCTGGTTGGGATTCGGAATCGGCGGCGATTATCCGCTCTCCGCCACCATCATGTCGGAATACGCTAATAAGAAGACACGTGGCGCCTTCATAGCCGCCGTGTTCGCTATGCAGGGGTTCGGTATTCTCGCTGGCGGGATGGTGGCGATCATCATCTCCGCCGCGTTCAGGTCCGCCTTCCCGGCGCCGGCGTATGAAGACGGCGCCGCCGCGTCCACCGTCTCGCAGGCGGATTTTGTCTGGAGGTTGATACTCATGTTCGGTGCGCTCCCGGCCGCCCTCACCTACTACTGGCGTATGAAGATGCCGGAAACCGCCCGTTACACCGCCCTCGTAGCGAAGAACGCCAAACAGGCGGCTTCCGACATGTCGAAAGTTCTCCAGGTTGAAATCGAACCGGAGCCGGAGAAACTCGACCGGCTCGCAGTAGAGAAATCAAATCAATTCGGTTTATTTTCTAAGGAATTCCTCCGGCGCCATGGGCTCCACCTCCTCGGCACGACCTCCACCTGGTTCCTCCTGGACATCGCATTCTACAGCCAAAACCTCTTCCAGAAGGACATATTCTCCGCCATCGGATGGATTCCTCCGGCGAAGACCATGAGTGCCCTGGAAGAGGTTTACAGAATCGCAAGAGCTCAAACCCTAATCGCCCTATGCAGCACAGTTCCAGGTTACTGGTTCACAGTCTTATTAATCGACAGATTGGGCAGATTCTTCATCCAAATAATGGGATTCGCCATGATGACAGTCTTCATGTTCGCTCTAGCCATTCCGTACGACCACTGGACTCACAAAGACAACCGAATCGGGTTCGTGATCATGTACTCACTCACCTTCTTCTTCGCCAACTTCGGCCCCAACGCCACCACCTTCGTCGTCCCTGCTGAGATTTTCCCTGCAAGGTTGAGGTCAACGTGCCACGGGATATCAGCAGCCGCGGGGAAGGCGGGGGCCATAGTCGGAGCCTTCGGGTTCTTGTACGCAGCGCAGCCCAAGGATCCGAGCAAGAGGGATGCCGGATATCCGGCGGGGATCGGAGTGAAGAACTCGTTGATCGTGCTCGGGTGCGTCAATGCATTAGGTGTGCTTTTCACACTTCTAGTGCCGGAGTCGAAAGGGAGATCGTTGGAGGATATGTCGCAGGAGAATGAGGAGGAGAATCAGAATCAGACAGAAGAAACTAGGGCATCTGATAACAGGACTGTGCCTGTTTGATCTGCCCTGTTTGTGTCTTTAATCTTAACTTTCAAGAAGTTCTTTTTTGTTTTTTGATTTAGTAGAGAATTTTATTTTATATATATGTGCAAAGTTAAGTTAAATGGTATGCCTGAATGGTTACTCTGTTGTGATCAATATGTAATGACGATGTTATATTTGAATCCTGGTTAAAAATTATAGCTTATTTTGCATATAGTTACTAGTGTTTGGTTGTACGTAGTACATTCTTTGATTGCTCTTGCTTGTCACGCTCATCCTCTCTTCATGTGCTTGTAATGATCTTCTGTTACGTGACCATACGTCACCGTTTTTCCAAGTTTCTTAGTATAATCAGAAGTATATCCACTTTCTTTCATTAGGAGTGACTCATACTCAACACTTTTAAGTTAAAAGTCGAATATTTTTTGATGTAGTTTCATTGACCATCTTCTTAAACAAATCCACACCCAACCAGCCTTGATAGATGATGGTAAGAACACATCCAACCCGCTTTCTTTCCTTCTCCAAATCATCATTTTGAATTTGATTTAGAGCTACCACATAATTTCTAAGTTTTACAAAACCATGCTGTTCACAATATCTCATACTCCTCGGGATGAAAAAAATTGCTTTCGTTCTCACCAATCAATTCATAATGTCATAAGAGTTTAGAATTAAAATCATTCTATACCAATTTAATTTATTCGAAATAGTCTCAAAAAACTTAATTTTTTCCAAAATAATCTCATAATTTTTAAAATTCACACCAAATATTAATTTTTACTTAAAATGTTCAATTTTTCTAAATCCATGAGATAAGGTGAATCAATACTTTTACAAAGTTATGAGACAAAATTGATAAAAAAAAAAAAATTTAGAACGAAATTGGAGCAAAATTGAAAATATCTTAACTATTTTAGGACTTTTTCCAATAAAATAAGAAGATAGGAAAACGTTTATGTTTTAAACTCTGAGTTGGTGTGAGTAGAGAATGTTGAAAGAACATAAATTTGGGGGTCATATAATATGCTCAAAACTATTACTCCCTCCATTTAATCCATAAGTCTCCATTTGTTTTTTTGTACACGAGTAGGAGTATTATTATTTTATTTGTAATAGGTAGTTGGATTAGTAGTGAGTGGCAGGTCATATGTGGGCATATACCCTTTTACTAAAACAGAAAAAATATGGATCTTTAAATGAGACACCCAATATAATGAAATGAGGATCTTTCAATGAAAAGGAGGAGTAATTATTACTTTTTGTGAAAGATGTCATGTAGAAATAATGTGATTTCTTTATATGGGGTGTAAACCTATTTTTGGGGAAAAAATAGTATAATGTGATTTCTTTATATGGGGTATAAACCTATTTGTGGGGGAAAAAAAACAGTAAGCGTGATTTGTTTATGAGAAGGAGAGAACATCATTTTTTCATTTATGCTATCACTTTTCATCAATTTTGTCTCAAGAAAGTCATTGCATGAAATGGTATAACACGTCTTTGGCTTATTGTTATGGCAAAAATTTGTGTGTGTCTGGACACACGGAAACACATTCCGTGTGCTTTTAGAATTTTGTGTTAAATTGTACTCCTTCCGTCTCACTTCAGAAAGCACATTTTCCATTTTGGGCTGTCCCACAAAAGTTTGCACATTCCAAATAAAGCAAAAAGTAAAAAAAAAACACCCTTACACATACACTTTAATTACAAAAAAATCATCTCTACCTACCATACTTTATCATTTATATATTACATAAAAATACCATTATACCCCTAAAAGTTATCACTTTCTTAATCTCCGTACCGAAAAGAGGGGTGCAAGCTTTTTAGAGACGGAGGGAGTATACTCTTTAGTATTAAGATGTGTACCCTTTATTTTACAAGGCAAAAACTTGTGTGCCTCCGATCGCACGGAAGCACACTTTGTGTGCCTTTAGAATTTTGTGTTAAATTGTATACCCTTTAGTAAAAAAATGTGTACTCTTTATTTTCTGAAGAAAAATAAAAAATATTAATGAAAAGTGTATACCCTTTAAAACAAAATGGTTATTCTTATTAATTAAAGTGTATACCCTTTAGAATAAAGTAATACTCCCTCCGTCCCATGTGTCCAAAAAAGGAAATGAGACTCTTTGGGTGGGACGACCAAAATGGTAAAATGATCCTCTTAACCTGGGATGGAGGGAGTATACCCTTGTCCATAATACTAAATTCTAAAGTCACACCTCAGTCTATTGTTATTATGCACGAGACTTTGCCTTATTATTATTAGCGCAAGTCTTGCTTGAGATATTTTTATCGAAAAATCTTTTTGTAAGACGTGTGACACAATTATTTTCTTAATCTATTACTATTAACGAAGTATTTCTATTGATCTGATCCAAGATTTACCCAATATTGATCTGTTGAAATATAATTGATATTATTAGAATTGAAATTGAAATAGAAATATAATTTTTTTTTCTTAATTTGAAAACCGAATAAGTTTTTCAATTATGATTGGACGATTAATTAGGGTTATTATTTGAAGAGCAAGTTTCTTACTATACGGTTATCAATTTTCTTACTATACGGTTCTCCATTTTCTCATATCAATAATTATATTTTATTAAAAATAATTAGGTTATTATTTGAAGAGCAAGTTTCTTACTATACGGTTATCAATTTTCTCATATCAATAATTATATTTTATTAAAAATATTATAATCCTTGGAATTAGGATAGCATAAGTTACTTATCGTTCTTTCTCTATGTATTACATATTACTATCTATTTTTCTATTTATTGTGATCAACTTCAATCTAAAATCTGGATTTCATATCTTAAATTACTAACTGAACGATGTTATTTTACGTAAAATATGCACACACATACCATATCATATCATATATTTCCTAACCCTAACAGAACAAGAATTAAATCAAATCACCGCCTAATTCACTTATAAATACTGATTAAGGAATACATACCATTCTCATTCACTCTCTCACAACATCGCCATTGATTCTCTGCTTCTTGGAGGACTATTTTACAAAAGTTCCTTCACCTTTAATAAGGTATGTTGCCTTAATAAATCATTAAGATTTACTTATTTTTAATTGAAATTTATTCATATGTTTCGTTATTATTTCTATCATTCGTAATTGTCTTTCTTCTCTTCAAATTCTGAAGTTGATTTATCATTGTAATGAGTTTTCGAACTAAGATTTTTAACTAATTCAATTCAATACTAATATTTTGGAAATATATTAAATATAAATTGGCATGTTGATTAATTATCATAGTTCATTCGTTCAACATGTGCATGTGATTTGTTCTAATAACAAAACTATAAGAATTAATTTGTTCGAAGTTAATGTAAATTCTTTAAGTTCTTTTTATTCATAAATTACCTAAATTTTATTTTTAGAAAAATACTTCCATAAGTCTATAGGATCAACCCTAAAATATAAATAAATTTCGCCCTAAACCAAAATAAAAATTGGGTAAATTTAGTACAAATTTTATATTAATTTATTAGAGATTTGTGGTTTAATATTTAATTTTTATCAATCCCCCTCAATTTCTTCTTCTGACAATCAAAATTAATTTGTGCAGAATTTTTGAAATAGCAAATCTTGAAATGGCGAACGCAGAACAGCAAGTGCTGACAGCTCTGGATGTAGCAAAAACACAGTTGTACCACTTCAAAGCAATTTTGATCGCCGGAATGGGTTTCTTCACCGACGCCTACGATCTCTTCTGCATCTCTCTCGTCACTAAGCTGCTCGGCCGTCTCTACTACACTCATTCCGGTGCGATCAAGCCCGGAACCCTCCCGCCGAACGTCTCAGCCGCAGTCAACGGCGTCGCCTTCTGCGGCACTCTGGCCGGCCAGCTCTTCTTCGGCTGGCTCGGCGACAAACTCGGCCGGAAAAGGGTTTACGGTATGACCCTTATGCTTATGGTCTTCTGCTCCATCGCCTCCGGTCTTTCCTTCGGCAGCAGCTCTAAGTCCGTCATGGCGACGCTCTGTTTCTTCCGTTTTTGGTTGGGCTTTGGCATTGGCGGCGACTACCCTCTCTCCGCCACAATCATGTCGGAATATTCTAATAAGAAAACACGTGGCGCCTTCATAGCCGCCGTCTTCGCAATGCAAGGTTTCGGGATTTTGACCGGCGGTGCGGTGGCGATCGCCCTCTCCGCCGCCTTCAAGTCTGCTTTTCCGGCGCCGGCATATGCCGTCAGCGCGGCTGCTTCCACCGTTCCACAGGCTGATTTCGTGTGGCGGTTGATACTCATGTTCGGTGCTCTTCCGGCCGCCCTGACCTACTACTGGCGCACAAAGATGCCGGAAACTGCCCGTTACACCGCCCTCATCGCCAAAGACACGAAACAGGCGGCTTCCGACATGTCCAAAGTTCTCCAAGTTGAAATAGAACTCGAACCCGAAAAGAAAAAACCGGACCGGCTTCCTGTCCAGGAAAAAAACCGGTTCGGTTTATTTTCAAAGGAATTCCTCCGCCGCCACGGCCACCACCTCCTCGGCACCACCACCACGTGGTTCCTCCTCGACATCGCCTTCTACAGTCAAAACCTCTTCCAGAAAGACATCTTCACCGCCGTGGGATGGATTCCTCCGGCGAAAACCATGAACGCCCTGGAAGAAGTCTACAGAATCGCACGCGCTCAAACCCTAATCGCCCTCTGCAGCACGGTTCCCGGCTACTGGTTCACGGTGGCGCTGATCGACAGAATCGGGAGGTTCTACATCCAGCTGATTGGATTCGCCATGATGACAATCTTCATGTTCGCACTGGCAATTCCGTACAATTATTGGACTCACAAAGAGAACGTAATCGGATTCGTGATCATGTACTCCCTCACATTCTTCTTCTCCAACTTCGGCCCCAACGCCACCACCTTCGTCGTTCCGGCGGAGATATTTCCGGCGAGGTTGAGGTCCACGTGTCATGGCATATCAGCTGCAGCCGGGAAGGCGGGGGCGATGGTCGGAGCTTTCGGGTTCTTATACGCAGCGCAGCCGACTGATCCGAGCAAGACGGACGCCGGATATCCGGCCGGAATCGGGATGAGGAACTCTTTGATCGTGTTGGGTTGCATCAGTGCACTAGGTTTGATTTGTACTTTTCTGGTGCCGGAGTCGAAAGGGATTTCATTGGAGGAAATGTCCAAGGAGAACCAACAAGAGGAGGATGAGAAACACAACATAGTTTCGGTTTCATCATTCTAATTTAATGTTTATAACGAAATTCTTTGATGTTTATAAGTTTTTTATTTCTTGATTCTTTTTATTCAAGTGTAAGATGTTTATTATTAATCAAGTTTATATGTATTTAACTTAAGTTATTTTTATTCATGTTTGTTGAGATCATATATATAATGATGTTGCCATATTAATTTACTTATGTACATATATTAATTAAGACAATAAGATTTCATTTCTTTTGTAGTTTACTAGTTTTTTTAGTTTATCTTTGAGTTATCTGTAGACAATAATCCTGTTTGAACAACCGTGCAAGATAATTTTTTTAGGATGCATCAAATTATGTCACAATTATGATATGAATCCAAGTTAAATAAATGTATTTTTTCGGATTTCCAATATCATATTGGTGTGTCATTTCGTGTCAAGATGAATAACACGTAAGAGTAGCACTCCTACACACCAATTTTTTTTTAACATTAGAGAATAATTTTTTGTATTTTTTTTTCATCTTCTATTAACACTAATTATATAATTGATACTTACTCCATCCGTCCCGCCCAAACGTCATCGTTTGCTTTTTGTGCGTAGATTAAGGAAATTATTATTTTATGTGTAGTGGGTAGTTGTATAGTAGTGAGTGGTGGGCCACATGTTGTACCTTTTTACTAAAAGTGGGAAATAGTGACATTTGGATGGGACGCCCAATATATTAAAATGGTGACCTTTCGGTGATATATTAAAATGGTGACCTTTCGGTGGGACAGAGGGAGTATTATGTAAAGAAAATCTAATAATTTCCCCTTTTCTCTTCCCTAACAATGGATAACAATAGGAATGGTGAAGGGTCTTTTGTTGCCTGCAAAACATATTCGGGTTGATGAAGGGGAAGTCATGAGACTCTATGAGGCAATGTCATAGATTAAGAAATTTAGAACTTCAGCGTGCTATTTTTGAAATTGATGCGAAGAATGTCTATGATTCGGCTTCCAAATCAGAAGTGGATACGTCGGTGTTTTGAGATTTTATATCGCATTGCAAAAGCTTACTCCAGTTGAATATGTTTTAGGGACCAACTATTCGCACCCCCAATTTTACTAAACATACCCCAATTAGTAAACTTATCCCATTATAATTTATTAATATATATCATATTACTAAATACACCCCACCTAAGACATTTTTACCCTTTTTAAGTGTAAACAGTTTTTATTTTTTTAATTATTATTTTAGGTCAAATAAATTATTCTCATCATTCATGTTTTTTTGACTCATTAAGATATTTGCTCCAATAATTTCTTTTCGTCTTCTGCCCATATTCTGGAGAATTAATGGGATCGAGTTCTTCGATTGATTTTGCGAATATTCATGACAACAAAATATGGAAATCGGATTCTGGTAATTGATGCTATAAATATCATCTAGTTTTTGGATCGTAAAAACATTCAAGATCTAACTTTTTTTTAATCTAAAAATTAAAATTGAATTGGGGATAGAATTTTATGTATTAGGGTTTGTGGGGTATGTTTAGAAATTTGGGGTATGAATAGTTACAAATTTAATTATATAATTTTATAAGGGTATTTGTGTCTTATTAATTAAGAATATTTTAGCATAATTATTTATGGGGTGTATTAAGTAGAATCGGGGGTGCGAATAGCCGCCCCCTATGTTTTATTCTGTTAAACGTGTTCGTGAATCGTTATAATAGCCCTTTTTCCGTATAAGGCTGAATCAAGACTCACCGAGCCCAGACTATAGGATTATCGCCGACTCAAGAGGCCCGCTACGAATTAGACCATGACCTGGCTGGCTGCAGAAGATTCCTCGGCAGACTCGTGAATCAAGTTGCGTCCGATATATGTTTGCCTAATTTTATAGCACTCACGAGCAAGAATACTCGATCGTTGTAGTAGTATATCCCAAGAAAAATTATCAATCCAATAAGGAGTTATTTTCGTACTAGCAAAATACGTGAGCTCATGTTCATTGTTGTTTTTGTAAAGATGATCGGGGGTTTTGAGATTGGATAACAACTAAAACAAGAAGCAAGTAAATAAGATAGCAAATAAGATAAATGACAAGTAAAGAAAATGGGTGCTTAAGTTCAAGTATGGAAAAACATGGGATTAGAAACATCCAAGCACACTCGATTCATATTATCATGCAAACGGAATTCAACTCAATTGATGTAGACTAAGGGTGATCACGATTGTATCCTAAGCTCCCTTTCGGGTTACAAAGGTTGTTGATCCATTTTAGACTCCCAAAAGCACTTAAGATCAAAGCCCAACATTAACCCCTTCCATCTAGGTACTAGTTAGATTAAACTCTCCCTTTTTGTGTACTAAGGCCAACGAATGGATTGGTTCCCCTCATTGAATTCAAATATCCTTTCGGTCAAACCCAAACTCAATGTCTAATCATGCCTTCCTAATACTATAGAGGGTCGTTTCCGTCTCACTCCAAGCAATACATACATGAACATCATAATAGCATTTAATTACCACAAATAATCCATTGATCAACAATCCATTAAACCAATAAACATTCATGAATAACAAACCATGCCATCACAATATCAAGACAATTAAACTCCATGAATAGAAATCAACATCAATTAAATTAAAAACCAATTTAATCCACATGATAATATAAATCTAATATGCTCTTCATATTCCTAATCCCACTAGAGGGATTAGCCTAACATGATAAAAGTAACAAAACAATTAAATGATTCATTACAATTATCCATAGTCTAAGATCTAAAGAAATACAAAATGAATGGATTCTTCCCTATCAATTTCTTGAAGAGAATCTTCTATTCTTCTTGATCTCCACCTCTAGCTCTTGATTCCTTTAGATCTCTCACACCCAATGGAAGGGATGAAGTTTTGATGGAGAATTAATGGAGATGATGAAGATGGATCAAAATGGAGGAAGGTGGATGATGATGATGGTGGGAAATGGAAGAAATGGTGTGTGAGGTGTGTGTAGATGATAGGATTTTCGGATTCCCTGCCAATTGTTGAATAAAGGGGTATTTATACCCCTTTGGAGGCTTCTAGAAGGATCTGGAAATTTCTGCAGGAAAATACACAACACGAGTCGTGTTATGCAACACGGCCACGGGGTGGCCGTGTTGTGTCTTCTGATGCTGCCGCACGGCCTCGCCTTACAGGGCCGTGTTACGCAACACGGCTCGTGTGCTGCAACACGAGTCGTGTGTTGTAACACGGGCACAGGTGTGGTCGTGTTGGCTCTTCTGATGTCGCCACACGGCCACCTTCTTACAGGGCCGTGTTGGTGACACGGCTCGTGCTCCCGACTCGACTCGTGCAACTGGACACGACCTGAAGTTGCCCGTGTTGAGTGACTAGATGTCGCCACACGGCCAACTCTTACAGGGCCGTGTTGGCTACACGGCTCGTGTGCTGGCTCCTGCATTTCTTCACTGTTTTGGCTCGTTCTCCCTCGTTTCAACTCCGAATTGAGATCCGCTTTTTCCTACACCTTCCTTATCATGTTTAGCATCCAATAAAAAGTGAAAATCTTACGTTTAAGTTCATTCACACACATTTCAATAAAAATACAAAACACAACCAAATAACATATAAAATACGGATAAAATAATACGAAAATACATATAAAAAGACACTAAAATATAGGTGAAAATAGCTCTAATCAATATACTACCTGATTCTGGCCTTTATTCAATCGAATTCGTCGTTCTGTCAATACCCTGACACATTGTATTGCTCGCGTTTCACGAAATTTTGCAAGCCCCCATTATTGGGTAGAGCCTCCTAACTTTATGGATGACCTTGATATTTCTTATTCTTGTGATTCTTAATGGATGGGCAATCATTTGCTTAAAAAAAACAATGGATAACAGTAAGTCATAGAAAATAATACGCGTAAGATGTCAAGTCTCCTTTGTTTAACTACTGTTTCAATTGTTTGGTGGACAGAATACACGAAAAATGTGAAGTCTCCTTTTTTTTTAACTACTGTTTCAATTTTGTGGTAGACATATTAATGGAGGAAAAATGACAAATGATATCACATCATCTATGTTCAATAAGACAGCCAAAATAGAAAATTATTTACTTGTGTACAACCATAACCATAATTTTATGGAAACAAGTGAAGTGAAATGCTTTATTCATGATTTGGTGGGGGCTTATTAAACTTCCATTGTAGTCCAGCAGTGAAAACCATATAGTTATATTCATATTTTATTGATTAAATATCCAAATGTGGTGCAGGGTTATGCTATAAAACTATTATTACTACATTCCATATTCCTAGAAAATTTTACAATTTTACCTTAAAATTAAAGGTTTACAATTAGATGAAGACAAAATAAGATAAACTTCACCCTCAAACAAAGCAAAATTACAGCATTACACAAGGTCTACTTCTCTAACATCATCTAGATTCAAATACAAGAGGCAAAAGGGCAAGTGATAATATTAACACTTCCAATCCCAACCATGGAAGGCACTTGCCATAGTTTGCAGATCATAGTTATAACCTCTGCTTTTCTGCACAAAATTTATACAAAACCATTGTGCAGAACATAACACCACTACAATCTATCTACCTACATATATATACATATATATAACGTGTGCAAGATTCTAAAGAACTCAACACACATCTTCTCAAGCAAGTATAGCAACTCCTCTCGAGTCTCCGTCGCTCGCCATCCATGGATGTCCTTCACAATGCCATCCATCAGACAAGACATTAGATCAAGATCGGTCCACGAATACTCGACATAATTAGTGAAGACAAAAGATATAACCTGATCATCAATGCAATGCAATGCATTCCATTTATGTGCATATAATTTCCCAATTTGACCCTCTCTTCAACAAGAAACAGCTAATAACACCAAAGCATTGATATAATAGAGCATTGTATTCACCAAACTTAACTAAAGTTGTAAACAGGATGCTTACTTAGGACTTGGTTTGCTGAGAACCTTCTAGACACATCCTTGCACAGCATCCGTCGCAGCAGATCCTTAGCTTCAGCTGAAACTGAGCCGAAAACACTCCTTGGGAATCTCAGGTTCGCCCTCAGAACCGCTTCAAAAATTTCAGTCACAGAGTCACCATAAAACGGAGGAACCCCGGATAGCATTATGTACATTATGACACCGGCACTCCACACATCCACCGTTTCGTTGTAGTCACATCCAGTTAATACCTCGCGAGCTACATAATAGGGCGTCCCTACAATGCCCGACATGAGCCCTCCATTGCCAAAGCACTCAGCCGATCCAAAATCAGCAAGTTTTAGCTCGTTGTAGCTGTTGAAGAGAATGTTATCAGGTTTGATGTCTCGATGAGCCACTCCATTGTGGTGGCAGTGTGCGATTGCTTCCATTAGAGGTACCTATAAGAAAATGCAAAGGAATCAATCAGTGTAAGCATTGCCTTCATAATTATGGTCCGTTATTAAACACAAAATCTGGGGAATTAATAGCTTAACTTAGAACAGATTTTGATCATTCAGTCATGCCTAAACAAGACCAGAATCAGAATTCTACTTACTCTGTTTCTAAGTATCAAAACATTGCACCAGTAATCGTATGTTTTCCCCCAAAATATCATCTAATAATTCTAGTTAATAGACTTACTAAGCTGTAAGGAAGAAACTGAATCAATCAAGATCATCATTTTCATCTATATTTTCTAATTACTACGCTAAACGGAAGAAACAGAATCAAGATCATTACAATCATCAATATGCAACAAAAATTATAGAATTTCACAAACAAAAACAAAAATTAACCCATCCCAGCAATTTTTCAGAAATAAAGTTCAAGTAGAAAAGGGGAAAACAAATTGAAGAATCTTTTCTCACTCAAAATTCAAATATCCATCCTACACTGTAACGGAGTAAAATGTACCTAAGAAATCAGCACCAATCAGAGATGGGAAACAAAATTCCTTTAACTTCTGATGACCAATTCAAAAAATCAAATCGAATTCCGTAAAAAGAAAAACAGTAAAACGAAACCTAACCATAACTCGGCGAGCCTCAGATTCAGAGAAAACGGGTCGGGTAGTAATCCGCTCGAGTAGATCACCACCACCACAAAACTCCAAAACAACATGCAGAAAGTCGTCATCCTCGTAAACATCGAAAATCCCAACCACATTGGAGTGGCCGGACACCAGGTGCGTGAGCTTGGCCTCATTGTGGAGGCACTGGCTGTCGACGGCGTCGCTCTGGATGAGACGCTTGTCGATCGACTTCACGGCGAAGCACTCTCCGGTGAGGGCGGAGTGACACCTCGATACGACGCCGTATTTGCCCTTTCCAATCTCGTCGCCCACAGTGTAGTCTCTCTCTAGCGCTCCACTCATTAGTTTTGTCTTGTTTGTTCTCTCTCTAGAAAGGGAAAGAGAAAGGATACTGGCGTACGTACGGTGGGTGATAAGTGGGTCATATATAAGGGGAGAGAGAGATCTGTAGTTAGGAATTTTGGTGATGGAATATTCTGGTAAACTGGAATTTCAATTTTACATGTATATTCGGCCTCTTGTTAACGGCGTTAGTGTTAGGAGAGAGAGAGAGAGAGATCCGTAGTTGTGAATGTATTTCGATATTTGAAATAGGGAAACCACAATTAACGTTCAAGATAATACTCGTATAAGTGATACCACAGATCTCAAATATTTAAAAATAAAAATGAAATCCTTATAGACGGATGGTAGAATGAAATTTTTGCCGATGATGAAAGGAGAAACAAAAATAAAGGCAATAAATTGTGTGTGTGCTTGTATATGCCCAGGTTTGACCTGATCCGATTTTAATTATCTTGTGTAGTAAATATGAAAAATAAATAATTTTTTTAGTTGAACGTTAATATCTTTTATATTTCAACCAACACTTTCAATACATAAATTATGAACATTAATTTCTTTTTTAAATAAAATTAAAAGTATAAAATTTATATTAAAAGTGTGACATTTAATACACAAAAGTATGAAAATCGAATCGAGTTGGACTTGGGTGCATCCAAATTATTATCTAAAATATAATCTTATATCCTTAGACACGGTATGCACTCGGATGTGCATAAGAAATCAATAAAAATAATAAATAAAATGAAGTAAATGAGGTAAATATCCTTCTCAATATTTTTACATCCCATAATACAATGTGCAATGTAGTTAAAATGTTTAGATTCGTCTTTTACAACGTGTAACTATTTTAATTTATTTAAACTGATACAACTTTAAATGAAAATAACTTAGTCAA
Source organism: Pogostemon cablin (assembly GCA_023678885.1). Taxonomy (NCBI): domain Eukaryota; kingdom Viridiplantae; phylum Streptophyta; class Magnoliopsida; order Lamiales; family Lamiaceae; genus Pogostemon; species Pogostemon cablin. The sequence continues at coordinate 2,360,467 of CM042989.1, forward strand.
ACTCTAAATAAGTAAGCATATGAAAGCGATCTGATTCTGCAACTAACAAAGATTGCATGTTGTAATAGAGTCCATATTAATCTTAATAATATACTGGTATATTATAATACAATTAGAATTAATATTCTAAAAACATAAAAACCAATCATCTTTTAATATCCAAAAGAGTCAAAGGAGGTGAAATTGAAATGAGTGTAATTAGATTAGAATAAATAACTATCATTTTCGATCTTGAAAATATTCTTAGATATGATTTCTCTTATTAACTGAAATTTGATTAAGCATTTTTATTTTTTATCACTCAATTAATTTATCTGATTTAATATCTTAAAACCATTTAAAATAAGAAAGAAACTCTATTAAAACTTTTAGTTAACACAAGGGAATAAAGTCCTTTCAAAAAAAAAAAAACAAGGGAATAAAGCAACTCACTAAAATGGACTATAATTGAATGAAGTAATTTTATAATTTACTGTTTATTTAATTATATAAAATAAGCTACAAATATGTCTTTATTTTATTATACTAGGAATAATATTACAATTTGTTAATGAAAATAGGGAATAATCCTCTTTTATAAAGAGACGGCGTTAGAAGGAGGCGTTAACAGGATTCGGGTTTCACTGAAACGAGTCGAATCCGTACAGATACAATTGGATATACTGTATCGATGATCCAGGTGAAACTATATGTTATTTATCTACTTTGCTCATTCTTTTCCAACTAATTACTACAATGCCATTTCTAGATTTTCGAATGGCCACGTTCCTCTGCGTGTGGCGTATGCTACTCCAATGTCGCATCAAATCTGGCCCACCTGTTCACAAAGTGTATCCCTTGATTTTATCTCTATACATTCAATACCATTAAATTCTACTCCCCCTATTTATCTGCTTATATTAACTGTCACGCTTGTTATAAAAAAATATTTTTAATTAATTTTATTGATTTTCGATTATAACGTCAATTTTTTAAACAGTAATAAACAAATTATAAAATATATTATGCGTATTAAGAGATTATAGTAAATTTCATATGTTTTTTAGATTAAAGGTTAATGTGATAGTTTCTAGGATGTAATTATATTGTGAGATCAACAAAAACAAAAAGTGTGATATTTAACGAGAAAGAATTTATTTAATTATTAATAAATTTATATTTAATTTCGTGTATTTAGTGCAAATTTATCAGTGTTATCTACACAATTTTAAATGAATTAACCATAAAAATTTTAGAAAAATTATAAAATAGAAGGTAAAAATTTATGTGAGATTTTCTTGGGGCTCACCTAAAACAAACAGGAAGTGATAACTTTTTTAATGAAAAGAGATAATAAATCAATAAAAAGTGATAATGTTATTTCATAAACTATTTATAATAAATAACGTAAAGTGATAATACTCCCTCCGTCCCGGAGAAATTGACACATTTTTTTTGGGCACGGAGATTAAGAAGTATAATAAATTAATGTAAAGTGAAGTGAGAGAAATAATATTTAATGTGTAGTAGGTAGTTGTATTAGTGGTGAGTGTGATGTTTGTGTGGACCCATGTAAATAAATAAATAGTTTTTGTGTGGGTCCCATATCCTTAAAAAGGAAATATGTCAATTTCTGTGGGACAACCCAAAAAGAAAAGTGTGTCAATATCTTTGGGACGGAGGGAGTATTATATAGCAAAAGTAATAATTTTATTTTAAAAAGTGTAAAATTTTCGACGTACCCAAAATAGAATTGTTATGTTGGACTTACATACCTGCGTTCGAATTTTATAATTATAATAATTCAGCTCCAAAAATTCTTAAAATAAATTCTAAACATAAAGTTAATTAAGCCCCTTTGTCTAGATTTTTTTTCATACTTTCCTCGATTACTTATTTTATAAAATTAATCTTTAGTCGTTTTTTTTTTCATATTTTCCTTTGTCTCATAATATCATTTGCACCAAAAAAGAATAATAATAAAAACAAATCTCAATTCTATAATTTTAAAATACATTCTAAATTCAAATTTGACTCTCACCTAATTAATACAACAAAAATAAAAATATAGTTATACTACTCATGATATCCATTCGTAAAATATCGTGATGGAAAAGTCTACCCATACCTATATCTATTGTCTCTCATATTTGATAACTTATAATGTTACCATATTATTATATTATTATAATTATATATATAGATACAAAATTATAGTATCTACATGCAACTACCCACATTAAATGTGAGGTCCCATTTTAATGTCTTTTGAAGAGAGCAAAGGGTTCCTGAAAACAAATCTGAATTCTTTCTTATTAATCGATAATGACACTGCATGTGTTAGAGAGTATACAAGACAATATGGAGATGCAAAATAAGAGACAATCACAATAAAGGTTGAGTGTGACTATTCAATTTCTTTTTATTTTACAAGATTGTATTAAAATATTAAACTGTTTTATTTATTTGACAAGCACTATTTAAATATTTTATTTTATTTTTGTGAAATAAGTAATGCCCAAAAATTAAAGAGAATGGAACATGCAGTGGTCCTAGAGGAGTATAAGATAGTGGTTTATAATTATTAGACATTCAATTGTATGTGATATTACAGAGAATGAATATCATATCTAAAGTTTAATTAAAAAAAGATAATTTGATTATATTTTCAAAATAATAATAATAAATTAAATTACAAGTAATTAAGGTGATTTTGTTTTGTTTTATTTTATTCAAATCCATATTATTTGGTGTCGGAAAGTGAATTTTGGTATTAAAAATAATAAAATTATTCAGAATTCAATTATCCATGTTTGTATGGGCTCCTTTATAGAATCTAATGGTGGGCCCAATTATTTTTGTTGGAAGAAACAGGCTGCATCTATTTCTCTGAGGTGTCCAACTTAGTGACATCATAAATGGGTTGATGGGCCTCCATGGGCTAAATAAACATTTGGGCCGTTGCTCATATATTACTAAAACTTCAGCATACTGGATAATACCTTTCTTTGTGTTGTAGTTAACTTGTGGTACAAATTTATCGACTTGAATTCCTTATTACACTTTCCATATTTCATTGGTATTTATAAAATTATACTCTACAATTTATCATTAAACTCTTGGGGCATGTGGCGTTAAATTATGAAAAAATATTAATACTTGTCATTTAATTAAAGAGTGAAATACGATATGAAACACTAAGTTGGAATAGGTGATTCGGACTGCAAATTAATTTATGACATTCATTTTATTTTAAAAATAATTTTATATTACTTAACATGCTTTGTTCGATTTGTATATACATCATCAACGTAAGTTACGTATTTAGCTTTAAATCTCTTCATAATTTAATATTTGTCCAATCACTCAATTTCTTAAGGCATTGAAATTTTATTATTTAACAATTTCCATAAATCATTAAATAACTACCAAATGTCACGTATATTTTATGATAGTTGACAAAATTACAAATAAAATTTCTCGTCGCTGGTTATTATCTTATAGACCAATATAATTAATTAATAAGTAATTAATAAAGTGATAAATTAATGCAGTTGGATATGATTAATACTGAGATGAGATAATATCTTAATTAGATTTACATATAAGTGGGAATAGTAGTGAAGTGATTTCACATGGCTAGTGCCTTTTGATAATCAAGTTTTATTTAAACTACTAATTAATTAGCTCCATCACTTCATTTTAACATTAAGATACTCCTTCACTGGAACATCTTTTGCTGCCGACAGCTCGTTCACTAAGAAAATTCTTGTCAACTTCAGTTTGAAAACCTTGAAACTCTTCATCTTTGGGAAACCTAAAATTAATACATACAATATTCATTCACAAATTATTTAATATACTCCATGTATTTGGATTACATAAATTAATAATATAAAAATTCACACACACTTGTGTAAACCGGATTTACGGTGTAAACTCTGTGATCCCCTTCCAATACTTATACTTTATGTATTGTTAAGGTGTTTAAATTAAGAGGGACCACAGGATTTACAAGGATTTATAACGTAAACTCGATTTACAAGAAACTAACTCATAAAAATTACCGGCAAATTGGGAATGCTCTGCGATCAACGCATCTTCAGCACGCTTCCCTTCCTTAGAGGTGTTTTTGAGCAGCTTCAACTGAGTAAAGCGAGAGAAGATGAGAGAGAAAGATAGTGTGTGAGTGAGAGAGAGAGGGGGCATAGTATACATACATTGCCAGATAGGGTAAGCTTGGCACAACCCGGAAACTGCGGGTCGTTCAGGCCACAGGATCCGAGAACATACTCGGTCAAAGTGAAGGATGCTCGTGAATCGTTGACCGCGTTGACGCCGGTCGGATCCAGGGTGATTGACTGGTAGAAGTACGTGATTCCGTTTCCTTCAACTTGGGCGAACGACAAGATGTTACCAAACGGGCTCTTGTCGTTCGCCCCCACCGTGCAGAGCACGCCCCAGAAGCTCTGGGACACGAGCCAGCAGGCGAATCTCGGAGCGTCACTCGGGTCGGGGCGAGGGGTCGGGTCGCACCGGACCTGAGTGACCAGCATTATCATCATGATGATCAACTTCATGGCTACCTTAACACTCATGTTTTCTGTTTATCTACTTCACTCATCACTCCTCTTTTTTATAGACCAAACTAAATGAGTCTATTACGTATGGTCTACAATTATTTTCTACTAAATTGTTTTGCATGAATAAAAATAAAACTAATCACCATGTATAATTTTTTTATTATTAGGTAAATTTTTAGTTTGATGCTTTTTACAAAGAAAGAAATTCTTTCTTTTTTAGTCTTAATTTACTTTTCTTTTTTTTTTTTAAGTATGTTATACATATGCATATACTATATGTTTTTCTTTTTAAATGTGAAAATAATCTTAAAATAGACTGCAACAAAAAGCGTAAAAAGTAAAAACCCTAATTAAGGTAAAAAGTAAAAACCTTTAAAGTTAGGTAAAGAAGATCCCAATAAATCTATTTACGGCTCCTTTCATTTTAATTTATTTTGTAGCTCAACCTATATTTTAAAATAATTATTATTGCATGAATGCCTAAAAAATGAAATCAAAAATATAATTTTGTTTTATCTTTATTCGTAAATAAAAATGCATTAAAGAATGTTACAGTATTTGAATTTTATACGAGGTGCTCATTATTGTCCCAAGGTATTGTGCACGTGTCTATAATTGAATTAAAAAAATTATAATAACTTGATAATTGAGCAAATTAAAACATGGTTAAATAGAATGTGAAATCCAATGTATCACGAAATAAATTTCGTGACATGAATAAAAATTACTCCCCTGTCTCCTTTCAAATGACACACTTTTCATTTTGGGTTGTCCCACAAAAGTTTGCACCTTCCAAAAAAAGCAAAAAGTAAAAAAACAACAATCCTTCCATATACACCTTATTTACAAAAAAATCATCTCTACCTAACATACTTTATCATTTATTTATTACAAAAAAAATATCATTATACTCCTAAAAGTTATCACTTTCTTAATCTCCGTGCTGGAAAGGGTGGCGCAAACTTTTTCAGGACGGAGGAGCACTATTTACTATCATTAATGTTGTTACATTTATTAATTTTGGACGTTTGCTAATACTGCTACATTTTTCATTTAGATAAATCACATATAAAATAATTAATTTATTTTTCTTAAAACACATACTCTACATAACTCTAATAAAGCTATTCATTATTAATTAATGTTTTATTCCCTCCATCCCATATTATGGGATCTTACTTCAGAGTTAAAGAAAATTTATTTTTTTATTAATTTGATTGACTTTTAAAGAGAAATGTAGTTTTTTTATATGAGTATTAAATAAATTATAAAGTATATTATGTGTGTTAAGTGAGAGTGATAGATTTTAAATTAAGATGCATTTTGAGATTACAATTTAACATGAAGTATTTATTTTTTGGGTGAGACATTTGAGTTAGTCACTCACTCACTTGTGAACAGAATTTACGATGTAAATCTGTGGTCCCCTTTTTAATTTAAACTCCAAACAATACATAGAGTAATGTATAAGATTGGAATAGTGACCACAATGTTTAGAATAATAAAATATCTGGATTCACGTTTAATATAAACTAGGTTTATAAAAAAAATTTGCGGAGACATTTATTATTTATAATATGAGAATGGGAAGCGAAAGTGAAACATTTATTATGGAATATTGAGGAAGTATATCTCTCAATTCACTAACTTATTTTTTAGTATCCGTGAAAATACTAATTACAATAATATTAACGGAATAAAACTTTGAGGGATTACTTGGGTGACCTGAGTCATCTATTACCCAAAATTTTACTGGTTATTTCATGTAATCTTATAAATATATATTATTTCTTAAATAAATATTTTAATTGTCACATCATCCATGTTGTTTATCTTTGAGAATGCGGTTGAATGATTATACAGGCAACCGTCTGTTCAGGTATTTTACGGTTATTAACTTTATCTCATCCAACCATCCATTTCTTTTCGTTGATATCTAACGGTTGTCATGATATGTGGTCATATATGACCAAGGTCACGTAAGAACAGTGGCGGATCCAGAAAACCGCGGTGGGGTGGGCTAAGTTTATTGAAGAAAATAAAAAATATTAATAATAATTAAAAAATAATATATATATATATATATAAATAAAATTTAAGAAGATATATTTATTTTTTAGCTTCATTTCGGTGGGCTTAAAATATTTTTGGGTTGGGCTAAACTTAAAAATACAAAGAAGAAAGAAGATATATTTATTTTTTAACTTTATTTGGGTGGGCTGAAAATATTTTTGGGATGGGCTAAACTTAAAAATACAAATTATTTATAAATTATTTACATATGATATAATGAGCTTTTGGGGGACAAGCTGGGCTTGAGCCCGTGCTGCCCCCACATACATCCGCCCCTGGTAAGAATCTGCCAAACTTTGTTATCTACCCTATTAAAGTATTTTATAAAACAAATGATAGGAGAAATAAGAGATCGCTAAAATAACTAGATATATTGGCTACAAATAAAGGGATAGATTTATTTTGAATAAAAATTAGTCAAACCATAGAATAACTTCAGTAAATCGTCCACGTGGCAGAATATAGGCATCTTGAATTCGGTAATATAGAGCAACAGAGGCGTTAAGAGATCCTGACCGTTGATAAGTTGTGCCACGTAAGCTATTATGAAGAGCAACAAATTCTTTGTCAAGATTTGTGTCCGTTAGATCAATATCGGCCCTTCTTACAGCCGCGTACTTATGTTTTGGCAGTTTCACTACCGCCAAACCCCCATTAGAAGGTTGTCGGATATTACTACCGTTTTGATATCTTTTAGGAATGTAATAATAACTTGTGTAATCAAAACCGACGTCAAACAAAAGCGGCGCCGTTTCATCCAACTTCACCTGCTCCTTATTCTCACCGCCCACATAATTATAAAAACTGAAAACAAATTTTTATTATATTAGAAAAAAAAAAAAAAAAAGCGCCATCGAAGCTAATATTTTATATACCCTTTTTAAAGAGTTAGAAGAATGCTAACTTTAGGCAAATTCTTATGTAACATGGGTAATAGATGACCCAATATTTAATCACCATTGGATTCAAGAATTATTATTAGATACAAAAATATTCTTAAAAGATTAATTGTCTATTTAGGTAGCAAGTTAATATCCGCTCTCTTTATTCCATGTGCGTGAAATACAGGATATATGATCGAATAATTAAAATAATGTATTAATTAATCTAATAAATATTTTTTATTTATAAATAAGTTTATTATAATTATTTTAAAAAATCTATAGACCTTTGAATTATTCGTATCCTTATATCTTTTTAATAATATGTTTTATATTTAGAAAGAGTACAAATTTTTTTATTTAAAATTACTTTTTAAAATGTAAAACAAAACTAAAAATAAAAAAAAAAACTTAAATAAAAAGATTAATTATAAGCCTCAAATTAAAAATTTTATAAAATCAAGTCTTAAATTAAAATTTGAACAAACAATTAAGTCTTACATAATAATCTTCCAACAGAATGTTATATTTTTTAAATCAACCATATCTGTATAAAATTTTAATTTAAAATAATGAAAAAAACTAAACAGATGAATCAAAGCTATAAATTAGAAGATGTACACGTGGAAACAGAAATGGTGCAATAATTAATAAAGAAAAATGATCTGCCAATAACCGCCGGTAGATAATAGGGTAATAGGTGACTTGGGTCACGCAAGTAATTCCCCCTAACTTTATATACTTCCTCCATTTCCTTGATACGTATCATTTTTTTATTTTGATCCGTCCCATTACAAAGTATCCATTTTCCTTTTTGGATTGATGTGACCTACAACCACTACACATGACCCCACACTCAACACTAATACAACTATCAATTACACATTAAAATATTATTTCTCTCACCTTACTATACATTAAATTATTATACTACTTAATTCACGTGCAAAAAGTCAATGAATATCTTTCAAGAGGAACGGAGGGAGTAAGTAAAATTATCACATGCTACTATCACCTTTTTAATAAAAAATTGTGTTGAGAGATTGTCACAATTTTTTTTTTCACGAGATTGAATAAAAATAATAACAATTTAATGAAAAGATGGTAGTATTTAGAGGAGTAAATTACTTTACGAATAATTTGGTGTAGGTCTTTTTCTTTTTAAATTTTATCTACAAAATAAATGTTATGTTTATTAATAATAATTGGTAACATTTTTAATAATATTTTTAATAAAAATATAATATTTTTAATAAAAAATAATTAAATTTTAAAAAAATTAATAATGGTTTGCAAGTGTTGCCATCTCAGTAGTACATAATGCATATACATGTGACGCATTGTGTGACACAAATAGATTTTTAAATTCATAATTTAATCAATTATAAAAAAATACTAATATAATTATTAAATAGATAAAGTATGATTTTAAAATGGGTTAAAATATATAATGAACCTGAGATCAGCCACAGCTCCCATAGGTGAGTCATCACCCAAGTTAGGATTAGACAACCAAAAGGCCTCTTTGTAACTTCTGATTTCAAAATCTTTCTGGCTGTGAATTACTGTATACGATGGGCATTCGTACTTCACACAATTTGGTGTTGCTTTGTATCCCTTACTCTCACATTCACTTAATATACCTAACGTTTAATTAGAACTTCTATTTAATTTTATGTTAAATCCATAAGACGTGTGATAAGATGCAAAAGAGAGTATTTATTTATTAATATAAGAGAAAAAATGAGAAAGGAGATACAGAGATAATAAATAAATTAAGGAGAAAGAATGAATGAAAAATGGTGAGTTGAGGATTATATCTTTAATCTCATTTTTAGTCATATTTATCTAATTTTATTCCTTGGTGTTCAATTGTAATCCGTTATTTACTTATATTTATCAATTCTGCTTTATTTGAAAAATTGAACTAAAATCGAAAAAAAAAAAGCAAAAATAAAAATACCAAATTTTGGAATGATCCTGACGAATTGTGATATTATCTCTTTATTTTTTTTCATTTATATGAAATATGCTCTCTCTAATAATTTTCCCCATTCATTTATTCATTCATTCTTTCTTTCTTTCTTCAGATGGAATGGCAAAAGCACATTAATTATCTCTCAATTTCATGCAAATTGATGAACCAAAGTGTGCATGGGAATCTGATGTGAAGTATAAATTGAGTATTGCAGAATTGGCTATGAATAATTGAATGCATTTAATTCAATTTTATCAAAAACTGGTAAACTTTTTGACTTTATTTAATGAATTAATTTTTTTATTTTGCCACTGATTGGACAACAAGTTAGTATTATAAGAGGCAGATCACAAAATATATACTAATTATATACTAAATAAATTTTATTTTTAAGATTTTTTTTTCCATTTAATTTCTTGAATATCCATGTTTCCTGAAAAAACTTAGCACTAGTTTTTGCTCTAATTGTCGGTTGGGATGACAAGTGGCATTAATTCATTATCTTTCATCTTCGAGAATTGGCGAACAATAAAACCATGCACATGATTTGATGTGACATTATATTTGAAAATTTTGGCATTGCAGTTTTAAGAGGCTCTGAATATCTGCAATTAATATATGCTCAAAAGATGTATACTAATACAACTATTTTATAAACAAACTTTAATTTGATTTATTTATAATAATAATCATTATTAACATTTAGCATTTTAAAAGTTACCACGATTATATAACAATTTTTGTAAATAAATAAACTATATGAAAATATAAAATAAATGATCAAGCTGCATAATATATATACACTCCATACATATGAATGCATGTGAAATATCGTGAAGAAGCAAGTCTGATAAAAAGTCAATTAACTTTCATAGGATGTTTTTTCTGTAATTTTTCTTAAAAATTATTTCCTAAAGCTTTGGACTCCATGTATAAAGAGGTGATCGAAATCAGCTTAATAATGGCATTATCGTAATTTCAAGATAAGAATTATATTGGATACAAGATCAAAAGGGTTATATTGTGTCTTAATACAGTTCCATTGGACCTATATCTCCATGAGAAGCTTTCTTTTTATGGCTTATTATGGAAATATGTTTATTTCGACTGTCTGATTAGTGATTTCATTGTGGAGAGATGGAGAGAGAAATGGTATACTATAATGGAGTAGTATAATGGACTAATGAAAGACTACAATGTTAAAAGAAAAAAAAAAAAAAGACAAACATGTGGGTATGGGTAAATTTAAAGAGGAATAAAAATGTAGTAGGAAAAAAGCAATACATTTAATTCCTCTTATTCATGGGGATTGATGGATTCAAAAAATTGGGAATGACATTTTATATTTATTATAGGGTTTATTATATATATATATATATATATATATATATATATATATATATATATATTATATAGTGGAGTAAAACTAAACATTTAAACAAAATTTTGGAGTAAAATCAAACTTTTAAATGAACTTTTATATATATAAAAAACTTTTATGACACGATAAAATTTTGTTTTCCTAGTAATTCATGTTCAAGTTTAATCTTTACTAGGGGAGTAAAAAATATGCTAATTTATTTTTAAGATTAAAAAGGAGTGTATCACATGGGAATGAAGAAATTTAAAAATTTTTGCTTATCCATTTGTTTATATTTCGAGAAATTTTTGAGCTGTCTCAAAAAAGTTTGCACATTCCAAAAAAAGCAAAAAGTAAAAATCAATCACCCTTCCCCCCATACACTTTATTTACAAAAAAAATCATCTCTACCTAATATACTTTATTATTTATTTATTAAATAAAAATACCATTATACCCCTAAAAATTATCACTTTCTTAATCTCCGTGTCGAAATTGGGGGTGCAATCTTTTGTGGGACTGAGGGAGCACTTATTTGTTTGGAATATATATATATATATATATAACATTTAATATTAAATGTTACAAGAATTTGCCATTAGTTGTACTTGCCTAACAAGAAACTACATCGTACTTTGTAGGCTGAGTGAGAGAATTACAAGGTTAGTAACGCCAAGAACATCACTATTTGAGATGAGTTGTGAAAATGTATGATTATAAGCTGAAGTAATTATGCATAAATATAAGAAAAGATGAGAACCTGTAAATATGTATGATTGAATTTGGCAACCATGGTAGAAAAGTAATGTGTATTAATTTGAAAGGTATATTTCAACCAAATAGATTAATCGTCGGCAGCATTATTAGAACATCAACTAAATCTATCACCACCAACCGAATTAGTCATATACGAACACATACGCATGCTACGGTGAAAGGGAAATTTACGAAAGGCAAGAATACGCCAGTGATTTCTCCTCGCTGAGCTCTTGAGCAGTCAAATCCAACTTCTTACGCGAGAATTCATCAATGGAAAGACCTGGAGTACAAAGAGATTAATGACTCCATGTAACTCCACATAACACAGATTTACGAATGCTAATCGAGATGCATTCTAGATGTAAGCTTATAATTACAAAACAAGAGCTCGCATTTCATCTAAAATACTGTGTTAATGAATATAATTATATGCTTTTAGTTTGGAATGTCTCACCTTGTACAATAGACCATGCTCCATTTTTGCAGGTGACTGGGAATGAATAAATGAGGCCAGCTGGGACATTGTATGAGCCATCAGAGTATACACCCATAGAAACCCAAGTACCCTGTAATCATCACAACGAAAAACAATGTATAATGTTAACACATTCTACGTTTTATGGTCCAAAAGCAGAGAACGCAGTTTACCTCTGGAGTTCCAAGAACCCAGTCACGAATATGATCGCAAGCAGAACTAGCAGCGGAAAGTGCACTGGAAAACTTTCGAGCTTTGATTATAGCAGCGCCACGCTGCTGCACTGTAGTTATAAATTCTCAATTCAACCTAGCAATATCAAAAGTTTTGAGATGTAACTAATGTTGGATTTATTTAATGATATGTTTCAATTTAATCGAACTTCTGTACCATTCATCATTAGCAACAAGCGCGCAGACAGGTTTCTCTCCAGCTGAAGTTTTCACAGTTGCGTGGTTGACATCAGGATACTGGGTTGACGAGTGATTTCCCCAAATGATGACATTCTTAACATCTGATACTTGCACCTTCAACCTCTCTGAAATCTGTCCAAGGGCCCTGTTGTGGTCCAATCTAGTCAAGCAAGTGATGTTCTTTTCGGGAATAGATGGGGCAAATTCCTTAAGAATCAATGCGTTGGTGTTTGCAGGATTAGCCACGACTAAAACCTGGAAGTCAGATCCCAATAAGAATCAAATCATTCAACTTGTAAGTTGTAACCCTCAGAATTCAGAAACGCATTCTTGGATAACCCAAGAATGCCATATTTCAGACAATAAATAGATACTAATAGCATTTTTAACATCTGCTCTCACATCACCTTGCAGTTAGCTGCAGCATGCTTCTCAAGAGCAGAAGCTTGAGACTTGTAGATAGACACATTCTTCGACATCACATCTTTCCTTTCCATGCCCTCTTTTCTTGGAAATCCACCAACCATAACAGCAACATTGACACCAGTGCAAGCTTCAACAGCATCAGTAGTAGCCACAACACCTGATTTAAACAGCACAATGGATATGTTTCAATCAGTAATCCCTTTGAACAAGAATTTGAAAAGGTGAATAAGTCGAGAAAATAGTATGCTGCCTTTAAGAAGAGGGAATGTTGCATCCACTAGTTCCATTTTAACTCCATTGAGTGCCTCAGCTGCTGGAGGAATATCAAGCATGTGAAGGATCACCGGTTGGTCCGGTCCCAACATAACTCCCCTTGCAACCATTGGAACCAGAGCATACCCAATTTGTCCTATAAAACAAACAAATTCAATCATCCGAAGCTGCTTACACTTAATAAAATCCATCAATTAAATAACTTAGAAATATCATCAGATTTTTTTAATCTAACATAAATCATTGATCATATCCTAATAATCCCCCACCCAACAAAAAATAAATAATTAAAAAAAAACTAGAAGATTGTCTATGAAAACACCACCTAATAAGAAACATGACTAATCTTCACTCGAAGCGTACACAATATTTAACTCGCAATTAGAGAATTAAACCTTAAATTAACGTCAATATGAAATTACGTAATTCATTAAATCTATTCAGTAATCACGAATCAGTCAAAAGCATCTGATTGTATATATACATCCAATCACAGCATTTGCTCACTCGCGAGTCGCGAAGAAAACCATTCAATAAACATCAATATTTGATCACAAAATTACACGCTGAACCATTGCGAGCAGTAGAAATAATATACGAATAGATCCACGATGTAATACACTGATCAAAAGAAAAAAAACTCATCCAACATCCAACAATCATATCAATTTTATTTTAAAAAAAAAGAAAAAAAATCAGATCCTATATAACGTAGCAGCGAGCCAATCATTCACCTGCGGCGCCGGTGACGAGAACGCGAAGTGGTTCTTTCGCCATTGTTGGAGCTCGAAAACTTGTGATCCGATAATCAATGGGGGAACTATGGAAAGGATATCCGCGAGAATACAGTATAAAAGTATGGACTTTACTCGAGAAGAGTGTGAGATAGGGGTGGGCACGGATATTGAATTTAATCGAAACCGAACCGAAACCGCACCGAATTAATCCCGAACCGAAAAAAACCGTTGACTTTTTGACTTTTTCCGAACCGAACCGAACCGATTTTTCGTTTGGTATGGACTTGGATTTTTTCCGTTTTCCCGTACCAAACATTGGATATAACCGAACCGTACCGAAAAACCGAATTGAAATTATGCATTAAAATTATATATAATATATTTATCTTATTATTTATAGTTTATACTTTATAAGTCATGAATTAATTAATTTTAATTTATTAATTACGATTACATTATATTATAATAATTAATTATAATATAATTATAAACAATAATTTAAAATTATATCTAATTCTCTAAATATTTATTTGTTACTATATATTAAAATATATATATTTCATAAAGTAAAATTAATTTTTAAAAAAATAGAAAATAAATAAAATAATATGTTCAAAGTTCAAATTATTATTTAAAAGAATATAATAAATAAAAGTAAATGGTATCTCTAAAGTGTAAATTCAATTGTACACTTAATAAATAGTTACCATAGTTTATATTTATTTAATGAAGATAAAATGCAAAATTTAAATGATAATCCATATTTGTGTTTAAAATATTATTAGATGGACTTTAATTGAAATAAACATTAAATTTAAAGTTAAAGGTTTAAAGAAAAAATTTTAAATTATTAAGTTTTTTTAATCTTAGACTATTATTTTTTTATGGAACACATGAGGTCGTCTTATGTAAGACTATTTATATTTTTTAAATAATTATCAATTTTTATTAAATATATTTTTACTATTCATTAAAAGTTTATCATTCTTTATTTATAATATGAATTGTTTATGAAATAATGCAATGCATCACTCTCGTTTTTCATCAATTCGAGTATAAATTTGTATTCAAATATTATCTCTTTTTATATGTCTCATGAAAGTGAAATTCTTAATGTGAATTTATTCTTAAAGTCAATTTTTATTCAAATATTAAAACTTCGAATTTGTTTGATGAATATTTTGGTTGTGTATTTATTCTTATTTGGATTTGGGAAATTTAGTTTTTTTTGGTTTAATTGATATTTTTCTAAGTATTTATGTGTGCAAAAATTAATTTATCATGAGAAATTCGATCTGATCCGCTCCGATCCGTCAAAATCCGTTATCCCGAAAATCCGTTCCGAACCGAACCGAAATTTGGTACGGATTCAATATTGGATTTTTTATTTATGGATTCAATATCGGATTTTTTTTAAAAAAAATTCGTACCGAAAATTTGGAACGGATTTTTTTAAAATCCGTACCGAATCCCGATCCGCACACCCCTAGTGTGAGAGCATAAAAAACTTTTTATATTTATTTATTGGTAAATTGAAAAATTCGAATATTCGATAATAAAGGACCGAGTTTATTTTGCTATTTTTATTTATACAGAAGATAGATTGAATTCTAAATTAATTAAATAAAGGACTCAAAATAAAGAAATACAAGTAAAACTAAATGTTTTCATTAAAATTAATTTTGAAACATAAATTCAGTTAGTATCAGATTTATAAATTCAGTTAGTATCCGAATTAATTGTTGATGCAATATTGTGTAGCAACGTCTGTTATTTTAAGTTTTAGTAAGTAGTTATAATGTTTTATTAAAAATATTATAATTTTTTTTAATATAAATATTTATAAAATAATTCACTACAATATTACCACTTTTTATTAATTAATATTAATTTTAAAAAAAAAATTTTATCCGTGAGTGGTCTCTCACAACTTTTTTTACCTTAGTTCTATTAACGATAATAACAATACATCAATTTAATGACTTAGTAATATTTATTTAGGGTATGAATGATAACTAGTTATTTCAAAATTGACTTAGTATTGATTGCTAAATAATTAGTGAATATTAATTATTTGTGTTTATATCTCCTTATATATACTTACTGTTAATAAATTAAAATAACATTCCAATTTTATAATATCAAATTGTGAGGTAGCCATTATACATTGAATTAAAATTTATGATTTCATGAAATTTGTGAGGTGGCAGCATAGTATTCGTAAGTTGATTATGAGGAGGTTGCGGGTTCAAACCTCAATTTACGCTTTTTTTTTTACTTACTCTTTTTCTTTATATACTTTCAATTGAATTTTTTTAATGAGATTGAACACAATTTAAAAGCTCAATTATCAAACATCTCATTTTTCATTTCCAATAATATTATCTTTTTTCTTTATACTTTCAATTTATTTTTTTAATGAGATTGGACCCAATTTAAAAGCTCAATTATCAAACATAACATTTTTCATTATCAATTTTAAGAGTATAGAGAGTTTAGTCATTATTATGCTCATTTTTTATTCTAAAGTTAAAGTGTGGTTCATGTTCATCTTAAATATATTAAAATAACTTATTACATATCATGTTGGATTAGATTTTCTGCGAGTATGAGATATAAAAGCTAAATTATCAAACAATCCATTTTTCAATATTAAAATTTAGAATGTTAGATGGCATGACTAAGTTAATTGAGTATTTATGATTTTTACTATTTATCCAAATTTCATATATTTATTCTGTTTTAAAATGATTAATAGTATTTATAATATTGTTATTAAGAATTATAACTATACATTTTAAGGAAACATTTTTTTTTTCAGAAGATCAAGTGATCTTTAAAGTTTTAAATATGAATTATAGTAGATATTGGTATATGGTTTCCAAGATATTTTACACGTCAATCATCACTCCTATTTTGATGCTGAGGAGGATTATTTCAACCCAATGACACATACCATGTTTTCTTATTAATGTGAAATAAATCGAAAATGCATGTTTTTTGCTCGATTAAAGTTATATGCGTTAACTTTTTTTTATTGGTCAAACATCAAATTATCTTTCAATTATTCTAAGTTAATATGATTAATTTTTATTTAAAAATATAAATTTTAAGTTAATAATAAATGGCAAAAGCTCCTGTACTCCAGGGGTCACACCGTGCCCCATGGGAACACAACACTCTCCCTCCATATTCTATTTAAACATATATATTGCTAGGGGTTTAAATTGTAAAGGAGCACATAAATTGCAAAGGGACACGGTGTCCTCGGGGAGTACAAGAGTCTCACTCATAATAAATAAATAATAAACACGATAACTCGCGTGCACTGTACTAATCTTAAGTTAATTTGAATCTCATTCTTATATTTAAATTTTTAAAAAATGAAAAAAAATATTATTATAATTATACTTTAAGTTTAATCTATAAATTCTAATATGTCCAATGCACCCCAAAATTATCATAAATTTTAATTTTAAAGATATTATTACAATTATACTTTAAGTTTAACCTATAAATAAATTCTAAAACGTTAGACATAACAATTAATTTTAATATTATAATTCTTTTTAATATATAACAATAATATTTTTCTTTAATTATTATTTGATTAAAAAGTAAGTTTTTTTTTTTTTAAATGCGAAAAAATAAATATGCACGATTTAGGAGAATGCAGGAAGCAATTCTTTTCGAAGTAGTATTTCAAAAAAATAAAGAACGGATGCAATTGTCGTTCTCGAACGATGATAAAAATGAAAAAGAGCATTATAATTTGACCGTTTGTTGATGGGCGCTTCAGAATCATCTCTGACGAGCTCCAGTGTAAGAAGCCCTAGCTCCTATTTCCATGCCCTTTGATCTCCGTTTCTGTTTTAAGGTTTTGATTGTTTTAATGTTTTATTCAAATTGCAATTCGTGTTTGATTATTGGTGTATTACTACTTTCTGGGTGAAGGTATCGGAGGATGGAATTACCACGGTTTCAGAGCGCGTTGAGCAATTTTACAGAGGCAATTTCAATTAATTTTACAGAGCAATTTACAGTTCTGTTCGTTGAGGGTGGCAGATTGCAATTTCGCAAAGCCATCTACCAAGTGTCTTGGGCCTTTTTCTCTGTAAATTATGGGCTTGGTCTAATTTTTTTTTCTTGTAAGCCCATAATCGTATTAAAGGCCATTGCCCCCCTCCATCCCATCAACACTAAAAAATTAGGGCACGATTAGGTGTTCTGTTGGAGTTCTTAAAAAATCAAGCATCAGTTCTGAAATCATAATAACAACTTCGCTGTTGGCTGTCTTAATCAACTGTTGGCTGTCTTAATCAATGTGGATTTGATATCCAGCACATCATTTGAACATAGTTTTAGTAATTTGACCTTCACGCTTCTTATATGTTAGTTTCTCTTTAAGAGTATCAGTTCTGGTATACTTCTATTTCTTTTAAGAGTATCGTTAGGAATTTGACCTTCACGCTTCTTATATGTTAGTTTCTCTTTGTATTCTTCAATCCGTCGGCCATAGATAGTTTGTGAATTTCCCAAAAAAGCACCAACTATGACAGAAGCTATTGAATATACTCCTGGATATGAACGAATTAGCAGGTATGTGTCTCACTGTTGTTATGTTTATTATTCATGCTAAAGTTTCTTCCCTTTTTGTCCTCTAGTGGAAAAAAAATCTTAATTTTATAATACAAATGGTTCAGAGAATCTCCGCAGTTGGTTGCTGTGTTGAAGGAAATGAAGGAAGGGTTGGACACTGTGAGGAATAAAATCCAGGCTTTAACTGCAAAGGTATGCAGGGTATCACTACGATTGTTAGAATGACTATGTATCCTTTGAAAATTTCTTTTTTCTGTGCTATTTATTGTGCTGATTCGATTAAAAAAGAATGTTAAACCCATTAGGATATATAAAAGTTTTACCCTTTGATTAGTGGTTTTGAATTGCCACAACATAATAGGGATTCATACTATTGTCCATGGTAAGGCAATACTTCGTGTTGAATTAAAATGATAAAAGAACTGAGTGTTGGTTACTTCTGATAGTTAAAGTTTGTAAGCTTTACTAACTAAAGCTGGACTTGCAAAAAAAAATTTTTATTTTATTTTTGGTTTGCTGACTGAACTTTGTAGTTATAATCAAGCAATAGGTGCTAAAAAGATTGGCATGTGAAGACGTGGGATATTTTCTTTCTTTGGGAGTGCCTCCGTTCGTATTTGTCTTCATATTCAATTTTTGACTTGATTTTTTTTTCTATTTTTTCAGCTCCTTTTGTTGAGGAATAGACATTGTTTGTAGTATGATTATCTTCGGTGTGCTTCAGTTTGTGACTTTTGTTGTGAGTATGTCATGTAGAAAGTCCTGACTCGCACCTGCTAATGTTAAAACACATACTTTTCTGTTTACAGTTCTTCCACTTTAATTTCAATAATTTTGTTAGTAACTTAATGTTGGTATATGATTTACAGATATTTTTTTTTTCCAAGCTTATTTCAATGGTAATATCACTAGAAATACATTCAGCTGAATTTTCATAGCCTAATACTTATAAATAGATAAGTAATCTATTACTGTCTCTGGACACCTTTAATTTTGGGTCAAATTCTTTGTATCTTTTAGTCCATGAGTTCAATTATCAATTCATGAACTTAAAGATTTTGGTCTGCAACATTCAATCAAGTATCTCAATTATGCCCCTAAATATTACAGTTAGAACTTGAGAGACAAGGTATGAGAAAGAAATGGAAAGCAGATTTAATGCAGGAAGATTTTTTATTCGTTCATGACTGCATTTATTTTTCATGAAGTAGCTGTTGCACCGTATTACACAGACAAAGAAAATAACTCTTTGACTTTTTATTTTTTATTTACTGGATCTTGTTGCTGTTGATTTATTTCTGAAATTGTTTGCCTCTTTGCCCAAGGACTAACTCCAATTTCTTCTTCTGAAGTGTGAGGCATCATTTAGTTTTGTCTATCTTTTCAAATTAATGGATTTTTTCTTGTACAGGTGAAAGCAGATAGTTACCCCACATCAGATGGGATAAGCTATCTTGAGGCCAAACACTTACTCTTGCTGAATTATTGCCAGTCTCTTGTCTACTTCCTGCTTCGCAAGGCGAAAGGGTTATCAGTTCAGGGGCATCCAGTTGTTAGGAGTCTTGTTGAGATAAGATTATTCTTGGAAAAGGTATCTCTATATCATGTTTGGCTTTTATATATGCGTAAGCATCTCAGAAGCTTCCTGTTAGATTTAGGCTAGTTTGAAGAAGCTTGGTAGAATTTGGGTGTTATATCATGGTATTTCATTTCAATTTTTCTGTGAAATTTCGTTTCTTCATTGCTTGGTTGCATGCAGATTCGCCCAGTTGACCGGAAACTTCAATACCAAATTCAAAAGCTAACTAATACCACAGCACAGTCAACGGAAAAACCTGGTTTGATTGAGAAGGAAACAGGTGACACACAGAAGACGGAGGAATTGTTAAAATTGCGCCCCAATCCAGATTTGCTCATTGACAAAACAATTCCTGATTCAGAGGTAATTGAATGATGGAACATCAGGATTTGAACATTATGATCAGTTACCTTTAGTTTTTGTAGTTCATAATCCAGTTTTTCCTTTTCTTCTTTTGCATCTGAAAGAATAATATGGAATTGCATCACAGGGTGGTGCTGGTGTATATCGACCCCCTAAATTTGCTCCAGTGGAAGACAAAAAGATGTCAAGAGATGAGAGAAATGCTTTGAGAAGAGAGAAAGGAATTATACGTCAAGCAAGGCAAAGTGATTATGTTAGAGAGATAATGGATGATTTGGAGGGAAAACCCGAAGAAGTGCGTGGACAATTAAACTTTTTAACGATAAAACATTTCTATTTATCATCTTATGCTGTTTAATTGTTGACCATACAGATTAAAGATAACATAAGATCAGAGAGTAGAGAAGTGATGAAGCACATTGAAAAGATGGAAGCACGTGCTCGACAAGAAGAGGATCTTTTTACTCGTGCACCTTTGACGAAAGCTGAGAAAAGGACGATGAAACAGATGAAGAAGTCTCGAAATGGGTTTGTTTTGTATTTCAAAACAAGTACTGTGGCGAAATTATTATGTTCTTTTACTTGTAATCTTATTGACTGTTTAAGAGCTGGTTTCTCTTGGTTGTTCTAGGTTGCTTGGTCTTACAGAGAGTTTATACGACGAGGTCAAATCCTTACCCCTTGGAGATAGTGTCCCAGAGCACTCGGACATTTTAAAAAATTCTAGCAATGGTGATCGGAAATTCAAGAAGCGTAAGGTAAGGCTGTAATATTTGTATCTCTTCTATTGTCTTTAGTAATGCATTATTTCACTCGAATTATTATTTCTTTGAAGCATTAATGATTCTTTTTTTTACGAAATATCCTAACAAAACATACAAACGACTCGTCTGTAGAGAAAGTATTGATCGAATGGAGACGCATTCCGCACATGCTGCAGAACTTGATGATTCTTGAGCTTTAGTGAAGTTTTGTAGAGAATTCAGACCAGGGAATTATTCACATTGTTGTTTTCCTGGTTGGAGATTGCTGTTTGGTTTTGTAACGACTATTATATTATATATACTTCCGAGTTTACATGAATTAAATTATGTTTCTCTAATCGACGGTTATGGTTCTACCACGTGTACGATTTTGATGATTCGAACTGGAACAGTGATATATACCAACTTGAATACATAATGTTGAAATGGACTTGAGAAAAATATCAATGGGAGTGGGTGAATAATAAACCAATATTTGAGGGACCAAAATGTGAACTCGTGCTTTCTAGTTTCTATTTTCGTACGCTTTCAGTCCGCCATAGACTTTATCGTTTCCCTTTCAATTCCATATCTTCATAATCTTCCATGGCTTCATCGAGCTCTTCCGCAATTTCCGCTTTTCTTTCTGGTAATAGAACCTCCACTCGAACTCTACACGGTCCTCACTTCTCGCGCCACTTGGAACCACCGCCGGAGAGCGGGAGGAATCCTGCGTTACTTTGGAAATGGAACACGAAGAAGAAGAACACCAGCTTCGTTGTTTTCTGCAAAAAGCAGCCGGAAAACGTGTTGCAATACAGGAAACTTGAAGATTCCGACCTCGTTATCAGTGAAATTACTCTTGGCACTGTAAGCACACTTGATTTTTTTAAATCTGAGTTATTAATTGTTTTTAATTTGTTTGGAATCGCGCTGCAATGTCTGAGGATTTGGTTATGTTTTGATTTTGATTACATTGCGGAAGGTGCTTAGTCACTAGGAATTGAAACTGAATTAAGTTCAATTTGGTAGTGAATTGGTATTTCTATGCATTGCAGATGACTTACGGGGAGCAGAACACAGAGAAAGAGGCTCATGAGCAACTTAGTTACGCGATTGAGGGTGGAATCAATACTATTGACACTTCAGAAATGGTAAATGTCAATGACACCACTCTAATCATCCTGCATTGATATTAGACATGCTATTAATTAAACTCATCCTAAATGTGGCTGCAAAGAGTATACTGTGGAATCTGAATCAAATTTTAACATTAATTAATGCCGTTTCTGGTTAATGATAATTTATTTTTTATTTTTTACTTTTAAATCTTGTAGTATCCTATACCTCCAAGAAAAGAGACTAACGGAAAGACAGACCTGTTTATTGGAAACTGGCTGAAGACTCAACCCCGAGACAAGGTACTTGGAACTTGGAAGTATTCTCCTTTGAGATCTCTATTCATCTTGGATTCTTGGAATTGAAGTTTCTTATTGGAATGTTAACCTCTTATATTTTTAGATTATTATTAAATAAATTGTGATTGCATGCCGTTATTGATGAGCCACTTTTAGGCTGTCCAAGCCTAACATGGGTACTCACTTCTTGATGTACTTACAAAAGGGAATAGCCCTGATTCAAGCTGATTTCAAGCACTTCCACCCTCAGGATCCACTGTTCATGTCAAGTACTTGATTAGTTCGATATGAAATATCCGCATAGTATCCATCTGCTATAATGATTGTTTTAATATTGAGCAATTATTGCGAATCTTTGACAGATTGCATGATCCCCCATCCCCAAACAGATCATTCTGGCAACAAAAGTCGCTGGATACTCGGAGCGAACTTATATGCGTGACAACGCAAAGGTTTTGCGAGTGGACGCTGCTAATATCAAGGAAAGTGTGGAGAAAAGTCTTAAACGTCTTAACACAGATTACATTGACTTGCTGCAAATTCACTGGTAACTTTATTTTTCTCGTTTCTCTGAGTCAATAGCTCAGATGTGTTTCATTCACTAAACTAACTTTTATTTGGTGCCTATGGATTGCTTCTGAAATTATTCGGTATTGACATATAAAAACAAAATCAGAACTCATGAAGATATATTTTGTGATCAGAAAACCAAATCAGAACTCATAAACCTACAAAGTACAAGCATAATGGAGTACTTTCATTATTATCTTCTGCTTCGGAAGATGTAAATTCCTGATTTTAACATGATACACCCTTGTTTATTTCCTAATTATCTTACAGAAAAAAATGGCATCCAATACTATCTTTACATGCACTCACAAAGTCAGATCTTTTATTTCCTCACATAAGCAACTCTTTGATATATGTTTCAGGCCAGATCGATATGTTCCATTATTTGGGGAATATTTTTATGATCCTTCAAAATGGAAGTCAAGTGTGCCGTTTGCTGAGCAGCTGAGGGGATTCAGGAACTCATTGATCAAGGGAAGGTACACCCACTATTATCGGCATCTGCAATTGCTAAATATTGAGAGTATTTTGGCTGTTTTTCCTTAACAATTCAGCTTGATATAGATAGGAGGTCACTGGCGCCTGGCGGGTTGATATCTTGATTTTAATCACATTAAGAACTTTTCAAGATTAAGATTAATCGAATTATTTAGTTATTATGTTGCTACTCAAAAATCTAAAAAATTCTGATCGGATTGAGCTGACTTTACATTGTTTAACTCAAATTCTCTCCAAGAACTTAGAGATCAAGCCCATTCTGCAGCATCTTCTTTGTGCATCAAAAGTTTGATGATGATGATCCAAACTTTTACAGGTGAGGTACATTGGTGTTTCCAATGAAACATCATACGGAGTTATGGAGTTTGTTCATGCCGCTAAAGTTGAAGGGCTGCCGAAAATTGTCAGCATCCAGAACGGTTATAGTATGCTAGTTCGGTGCAAGTTCGAACGTAAGTTATACTCCCACATAATCATGGGATAGTGTTCAAAACATGTTACTTTCTTATGTCCGTTATTCCAACGTACATCAATCTTTCCAAATTCAACTTGGAACAAAGAAACACACTTTTTCAATGTGCAGTTTATCTAGTTGAAGTGTGCCATCCGAGCAACTACAACATTGGCTTGCTTGCCTATTCTCCTCTTTCTGGTGGAGCATTGTCCGGGAAGTATTTAGACATTACTTCTGAAGCTGCGAAGAGAGGGAGACTCAACCTCTTTCCCGGCTACATGGAGAGATACAATAAGTCTACAGCTCAAGTGAGCATTTCAATTCCTTCTCAAATTTAAGTTTCCAATTTTTTATATCCTCAGTATACCCATGATCAGTTTGATCAGCTCCAAAAGATAAATTTGGATCTCACTCTTAACAATATTCGGCATCTTTTGGATCCCAGGAGGTGACAGCTATGTATTTAGATGTGGCAAAGAAACATGGACTAAGCCTTGTTGAGTTAGCCCTTGCGTTCACACGAGATCGATCCTTTGTTACCAGTTCGATTTCGGAGCTACGACTTTGGACCAGTTGAGAGAAGACATCGATGCCTTTGTGACGACGGAACGGCCTTTGCCGCCTCAAGTGATGACAGATATTGATATAATTTTCAAGAGGTACAAAGATCCTGCTATAAATTAGGTTCACTGAATCAAAACTAAAACATTTTTTCTCATTCTTGATGTCAACTACTTAAGTCCTCCATTATACTTCAACTCTCTCTCTCTCTCTCCACTGTGAAATTAGCTAATGGCAGCTGTTGAAATAAACATATGCCCACAATGAGCAATGAAACGACAGATTTTCAATGGAGATATAGGAACTGCAATAAGAGCCATCAGAGCCCTTTTTCTTGTATCCAATAATTCTTATCTTGAAAAATTAGGATAATGCCATTATAAGCTTATTTCCACCACCCCTCTAAGTGGATGAAACTTTAGGAAATAATTTTAAACGAAAATTATAGAAAAAAAAAACATCTATGAAAGTTGTTTTTTAATTGGACTTTGGTTCCTTTAGTGCAAGGGTCACGATACACATTTATTTATCATGCTTGATTAATTTATTTAGTTTTCATAGAGTTTTTTTTTAATTTACTATTCAAACCTCTTATATTACACGGAATGTCACGTTATAATATTTAAACTTAATCAATTTTAAAATTTTAATTCCTTTTTCCCACACTTATTTTCATACCCAAGAATAAATAAATAAAGCAGTAATAATAAGAAACTTTGGTCAACACGAAATTGCTAAATCTCACAAAATTGCGTCTTAGATAAAATCTGGAAATGGACGATCATGACAAATGCCCTGGAGCAAATTGCAAAAACATTTAGAGCAATATTATAGCAATTATTTATATATTGAAATGGTAAATAAATAATACTCCCTCTACCAGCAAAGGTATTCTAATGTTTTTAAATAATAAATAAATTCTAAAGTATGTTATGTGTATTAGGTGGCAGTAATAAATTTGTAAATAAAATACATATTTCAAGTTGTAATTTAATATGATATTTCTCTCTTTCTTTTTTTTTAGTAAAATTTAATGTGTGATGAATGAAAACAAACTGTGTGATTTTTAATATGGGTTCCTTCAAGAAATGGTGTCATGAATACCACGTTAATAAAAGTTGATAGTTTCCATTCATAGTATCACGTTTATTTCAACTCACATACATAAATGCTTTTCTTAGAGGGTAATTGGAAAACAATACTAGTAATCATTGTTTCGAAAAATCACCACCTATATATAAATCCCCCTTTGCAGTCCAAAACTCATATCACAACCATGACTCTCAACTATACACTTCCACTAATACTTCTCTCCCTCATCATCATCCCATTCCCTACTCGGACACAACCCAGCCCGGCCTCGACTCGGCCCGACCCGGACGACGCCCCGGTGTTCGCCCGATGGATGGTGGGGCAGGGTTCCTGGGGCGTGCTGACTACACTCGACCGCAAGAGGGAACCCTTCGGAAACGTCATGTCCTACACCGATGCAGGGACTGGAACCCCCTATTTCTACCTGGCAATAGCAATTGATCCAACGGGTGTCAATGCTTTGGCCAATCCACGATCCTCATTCACCCTCAGCGAATCCCTGCTTGGCTACTGCCACGCCACCACCGATCCTCAGTCCCCCGCATGTGCTAAAATTACACTCTCTGGCAATGTATATATCTTTTTATTTATTTATTTTCTATTTTTATATAACATTAATTAATATGCATGCATGCATGGATTGGTTATACTTATAATCAGACACTAATTCACTTTTTTTTTTAATTATTATTATTATTCAGTTGAAATTACTTCCAACACATTCAAGGGAAGAAAATTTTGCTGAAGCTGCATTATTTGCTAGTCACCCTCAATTTGCAGGTAACTACGACAAACTTAACTTTACTAATTATTAATCTCTATATATTAATTAACAAGAATTTATTATGACAAAGAAATTTGAAAAAGATATGCCATATAAATGCATCCACATTTTTTTTCCTTTTTAAATAATTATAGTATATCATTACATATAATTATGGAGTATTTTATTTGAGAAAATTGGGCTGACAAAGATATAAGTATATATTAGTCTCACACACACCCACAGAATTATTATAATTAAATCTTACTATTATTTTCTTCATTGGTGTTGCAGGTTTCCCCAAACAGAATGGTAGTTTTCGTGTGTTCAAATTGGAGATTAAAAAAATATTTTTGGTTAACAAATATGCTCCTCCCAGAGATCTTACCGTCAATGACTATTTTAACCTTTAAATTGTAACCTTATAGCTTCCAAGTTTCTAAAAACTATACCTCGGTTGCTTAATAGTTTTCACCTTTTCTGTGAATTACAAAGAAAAATGTTAAAGGAAAGGTGAAAATTATTAAGAGGGAGGGAGTGAATAAATGGGTAGTAGCTTCATATAAATAAACAGAAAAAATTCCAACAAACAGTAATTTTATGGTATATATATAAACAAATGGGTTAACTAATACATTTTCGTGTTTCATCTCTTATTTCACAAGTTAAACATTTGTCATGTATTATAATCAATGTCTAAATTCCTGTCACGTGTAAGGTTTAATGATCATAAATTAAGATATAATTATAATTTAATAAAAAAAACAGTTATGAAACACGTGGTGGATGAATTGAAATATTATTGTGAAATAGAGGATTTGAAGCGCTACATGCTATCATTACACTAAATGTAAAGTAAGCATTTAACTTAATGTTATTTATCTTTTTCAGAAGCCAATGGAAGAATTTTGATCGTTTGATACATTTTTATGAAAAATGTTTTACACAATATAAATTTGTTTTTTTCTGAGCGAAAATGCGATTAAAAGCAAATATTGAATTTATATATATAAACTATATAAATATTAAATAAGTTCTAATCATCATACACAAGTAACACAACACATCTATCAATCTCCAAGTAATTAAAGGAGCTTAAAGTGCATTTAAGTGCCCAAATTTGCTCACCCAAAAGTAATGCTTTAACACATCATGGTTAGGTTATAAAATAATGCTTTAAATTTTTTTTTTTTTATTGGACGCATGCATCCTTAATGCATGTATTTTTCTAGAAAATTTTATACGAGTATAATGGGCTGGTGGGCTTACTAATGGGCCCAATACTTACAGCTAATTTACCCAAGGCATTTGGGCTTTAAGTCTTTTTTATTTTTTACTTTAATAAAGAAATTTTTATTTACATCATTACGAAATGGAAATATTTAGAGAGGCCCAAACAGATCCCCCATTCTGCCTCGAATATTCAGTTCCAGTTAGATTGTTCTGTCTTTATTTTTTTTTTTTTAAAAAAATAATATATATATATTTATATGCAATAATATTAGGTGAAAAAATGTATATTTTCACCACTAAATTGGATTATATCACAAAGAAATTAAAACCAAAAAACTAAGAAAATCTTTTAATGAAGTAATCTAAAATTAAAATAAAATTTTATCATTAATAGGTTTTCAAATAAAAAAAAAGTAGTGGATGGTTTATATATTGTGACTATTTAAAATTTTTTATTTGCTACATATTGATATTATCCAACAAACATTTGTGAGACACCGTGTTATGAGAAAATTTTTATAAAATAGAAACATAATAATATATTTGAATTAATAAAAAATAATAATAGTGGAACTGTATTATATTAATGAGTTAATGTGGGGCTATTGGTAGATAAGTGCCGGGTTAAAACAATAGTTATGTCGATATTCCATATTAAATAAGTTAAGGAAATTTTGTTTAAAAAGATGTGATTTGACAGTGATTCCATCAAAAGTAAACGTCCTTTATTATTTTTAATTAATGCTCCCTAAATAATATCCGTAATATTTGGTGCAACTTATGATATATTTCATGACTTATGAGTCCATGAATTCTAATTAAACGAGTTAGGTGTTAATTTTGTGTCATGGTGTCGCGTTTCAAATCCAAATACAAATATGATAGGACAAAAATTTGTACTAACACGACACAAACAATAAAAAATACGATAAGAAAAATAAAATAATAAAACTCAATATACCATGATATGATATTCACACGATAAGTAATAATAACGATTTAAATGAAATTAACATGATATAACAATCAATTAAATGATAACACACGATAATATATAGTCCGATGGTATATGTAAGCACTTCTTATTGTGTATTAATTTTGTCTACTTATCGTGTCAATTAAACCTAAATACTAACATGCAATTTCCATGTATCGTTTTCGTATTATACTATTGTGTCGTGTGTAAAATTATGTGACAATAAACACTAATTATATGCAATCAAATTTTTTATTTTATTTTTTTCGCATTATACTATAGTGTTATGTCTAAAATTGTATCACTAAATGTGAGGATAGAAATTTGAAGTATTAAAATATCATATAAACACATTAAAAGAAACAAACTTTGTTTTTAATTATACTAAAAAAAATTATTTTTTACCAAATGAATATTCTGTTGGTAAAAACTTTAGTAATTCCATTGTTAAATTGGCTTACCAACGGATTAACAACGAAATCCGTTAGTAAAATTCCGTTTGTAAAGTGGTGGTTGGTAAATTTTTAGTAACGAAAAATAAATTCATTTGGTAAATAATTTCGTTGGTAATCCGTTGCTAATAATTCCGTTGGTAATTTATATAATGATTTCCTTGGTAATCCGTCAGTAATTACCAACGGGTTGATCCGTTACTAAAATAGAGAATAAATCAATTGACATTCCATTGCTAAAACAAAAATGTCATTTTTATTGTTAATCTATTGATAATTACCAATGGATTGAATTCCCTTAGTAAATTCGGTTGCTAAAAAATACTTTTTTTTGTGATATATTTAATGGCGTGTAAGCGTATTTAAATATTAATATTGAATAATTATTTAGTAGTTCAAAAATATGAAGAATTATAGACATTGAATGTAAAATATATTATTATCTAGACAACTAGATATCATACTATTTAATTTGCAAAAAAATAAACATAGGTGAGATTTGATTCCTTAATTTGAATTCTACAAATTAAATATATATAGATAGATATAATTTAGATATTGAGAACAAAACATGGCCACGTGATTAGGTTAAAGTAGAAACAAGAATAAATTACAGAATGAGGATTTAAATTGTAATTAACGTCGACTAATTCGATTCTATCAGGTTAATTTAGTTTCGTTTATAATTTTATTATATCACTTCTAATTGGAAACCAATTACATTATAATATCATTATTAGAGCACTATAAAGACCTCTAATTAAATCATTTGATTTGATTAATTAAAGTTGATCACTTTAATTTGCTTTGACGTGCATCTAATTCGATTTGTTAGAGGATATGTTGTCTAACCAAAGGAATTACAATAGATATTTAGGAATCCTTGTCGATTTGTTTGCAAAAGTTCCACTTAAATAAATAAATACACAATTAAGTGATTAACCCTAATATATCAATCAAACTTATAGCTAATCCTAAAACATCATTCATTATATTTTGTTGATATAATACACAATGTCAAGGATTGTGTAAAGCATTTTTAGATTTAAAATGTAACAATTCTATAATTTTAAAATATATTTTATTTAGTAGAGTATTATTTAAATTGAATTCACCCCTAAAAGTTAATTAAACTAGTTAAAAAATACCTTTTCAAAATATTATATCTGTGGAGATTATTCGGAGGAAGTAGTATTTATACTCTTACGCAATATTTCATTTTCTTCATGAAATTATTTTAGTTTTGATTAAATTGCTTTTCGAGTTTTTGTCTCCTTTAAAAGTAAAAAATATTACTCCATGAAATGGGTAATTTGAAAATTGGGGAGCATAATAAATAAAATAAAATTTAAATATAGAAAAAGGATAAATATTAGGCATGGAATTCAGAGGATTAATTCAGACCTTGACTGATGCGCCACTTCAAACATGAATGTGACAAAAGATGAAAGAAAAAGACATCATCACTACTGCAATTACTTCTTCTTCTTTTTTTTCTTTTTTTTTTTTAATATTTATAATTAATTTGCATATGATTTCCCACATTTTCTTTATATTAACTGAATATATTATCGTAATTTGTCCTCCAACTATCAAATAAATCTCATACTCACTTAAATATATTTTATAAAAGGTAAAAAAATAAAAAGTGTTGAGACATAGCTTAGATGAACAAATGAGATACTATATGGTTGTCATAAAGAAAAATGAAAAAAAATATTCACAAAGGGGGAAATGCAAAATTTGTAGAAAATTTCAGAATGAAAAACTCAAGCTGGGAAATGATTCATAATAAAATTTCTAGAAAGTAAAATTAAGTGAAGAAAAAAAAATTATACTCCAGGGAAGAATTTTTTATTAAAAAATATTTACAGTTGTGGCCATTTTTTTTACTAATGATAGTTTTCTTTAATTCAGGATAAAAATATATTTCTTCTATCTCACCATAACATTTGCACATTACTCCCTCCATCCCATAATAAGTGTCACAGTTATTGATTAAACAAAATTAAAAAAAAGTAGTTCTTTGATCAATTTTTTAACTTTTAGAGGATGGTGTAATATCTTTTAAAATAATAACTAAACAAATTACATAATAAGTGTCACAGTTATTGATTAAACAAAATTAAAAAAAAGTAGTTCTTTGATCAATTTTTTAACTTTTAGAGGATGGTGTAATCTTTTAAAATAATAACTAAACAAATTATAAAGTATGTTTGTGTGTTAAGTGAAATTGACAAATTTGAAATTAGGATGTATTTTGAGATTATAGGTTAATATAATATTTTCATTTTTTGGTTAACATTTATCGTGGAACAGACAATAATGAAAATTGTAACATTTATTATGGAATAGAAGGAGTATCATTTTGGAACAAGAAAATTATCTTCTATTTTTCTTACTCTTGTGTATAACATACTGTAAAACGTCTGTTTTTATGTATCAGTGTTATGTGTAAGACCTATAGAGATATATTGTTTGTTTTGTGTGAGTTTCATCTATCAAATAGGGAAACGTAAAAAATAGTAATAAGACTTCTAAATTGAAAATATGTAAAAATTAAAATGAAAGGAAGAGAATAAAATCGATAACTATACATTATAAAAAAAGAAAAATCTCAAAAAAATTGGAACATGGAGTATATAGCATCTATATCCGATTACATGTAAACATATTAAATAACAAACTTAAATATAAACAATCTAAAAAGCGAGGAATGTAATGAGAGAATATTTTTTGGAACTTGAATTCAAGGAAATGAGGTATATCTGAGTTTGAACAACACAGTTAGATTTGAATTGTGTTTAACTTTAACCCCATTTTGGTAATTTAGGGTTTGATTAGAAGTCTGATTAAATTGTACATCTTACATTTCCAAGAATTACTTACTTAATAGGGACAGACTTGTACGATTTTACATTATAGGGACACTACTAAACCTGTCACCATTACTCTTTTTTACTTAATATAGGGATGAATTTTGGGTTTCAATCTCCTCCATCCACTCACACTAAATCTTCTCCCGTAAATTGAGTGCAGTTGATCTCACTGTAGCATGTGATTTCACTGTAGCGTGCTACAGTGAGAGCAAATTAACCCCCGTTACGAGAGAGGATCCACATCCTTCTATCTAGATTCAATCATAATTTCTTTGCTATTATTGTTTTATTTAATTTATAGAAAATTCTAACAAATTAATCTTTATGTTCATAGCTTATATTCCCTTTGTCCGCAGAAAGGTATACATTTTGCTATTTTGGGCGTCCACACCAAAGGTATACATTTCTCTTTTTAAACATATGAGATCCACACACATCACTAATATATTTAATATATGGGTCTCGCACACCTCACTAATACAACTATCTACTACACATTAAATAATAATATTTCTTAATCTACGTGTAAAAATTAAATGTATACCTATTGGACGGAGGGAGTAGTACTCATTAAAAAAATTTATGGTCATAGCTTATAGTGCAAGGAATGATTTCATGATCAATTTGTAGTATAATAAAAAGTAATACTCCCTCCGTTCGATTCTAAGGTATCCATTTGTTTTTTGCACGTGAATTAAGGAGTATTATTATTATATGTAAAGTGGGTAGTTGTATTAGAGGAGAGTGTTGGGTCATATTGTGTATTTTTTATTAAATAGGAGAAATGGATACCTTTGAAATGTACATCAAAATAGTAAAATTGATACCTTAGAAGCGGACGGAGGGAGTAATATTTTTAATAAAAGTGATAATATCTTTAATAAAAATGATAATTAATTAAAAAAAAACGTAAATGGTGTCAACCAAATGTTGCTCTATTTTTCTTTTTCTAAGAAAATAAGTATTTTATTATATAATATCGCACAAGTATAAGGTGTACTATGGTGCTTCCTATAAATATTGAACCCGGTCTTCACTTTTCTAACATAATATCATAAACATTCTAATGGTTTTAAAAATCATTCTACAACTCTATAGTTGAAATTATTTGGTGATAATGCCTTTTGTCCTGCCGCATCCTCAACTTTATTAACTCAACAAGGTCATCCAACAGAGTTACCTTTTGTTTGAATATACTTGAATTCCTTACTCTATTATTTTATGTGTATTACTCCCTCCGTCCATCGCAAATGTATTTGTTTACTTTTTGCATATGGATTAAGGAGTGTTATTATTTTATATAAAGTGGGTAGTTGTATTATTAGTGAGTAGTAGGCCATGTGTGGGACCTTTCATTAAAAATGGAAAATTGATTCATTAAATGTAGACAGAACAAAATGATAAAATAAATATTTTAGTGATGGATTGAGAGAATACTCTTGGAGTGAAGTTCAAAATGATAAAGTTAATATATTGAGGAAATATGGAGGAAGTAAAAATATTTAAACTCATCAAGTAGAAAATTTTCCACATCAGTAATCAAATAATAAACCAATAGTACTCTTTCATAATTCAACTTATTAAAACCTTAACTATCAACTAACAGAATTATTTTAGGTAAATGATTGTAGCTAGATAGTGATGCTATCTATATTCTATACAATTTTGTATATATTTTTTCTTTTCTTTTTTTAAGGACTTATCGTTAATTATTAGGAATTTATTGTATTTTTACATTTGTGAGTTTATCTTTAATTAAAGTTTAATATTAATTATTTCTAATTAATATGCGGAATCAGTTCCACAAAATATCATTCATTAATATTGAACATGTCGTAAATCATTTTAAAATAGGAGAGTGACTAGGGTACAATAAGGAGTATCAATTGAATTGGTATCCCTCGTCCTCACTTTTCTTAATTAATTTATGTTCCTTCATTAATGTTATTTTTTATTTTATTTTATATTTATTATACTTAAATAACTATTATACCTTAAACCCTATGGATAAATTATACCCTAAACCACAAGAATAAAATTACAATTATACCCTAAATCCTAGGGATAAATTATACGCTAAACCACAAGGATAAAATTACAATTATACCATAAACCCAAACCGTAGGGTTAAATTATACCCTAAACCACAAAGATAAATTTATAATTATACTCTAAATCCTAAGGATAAATTATACCCTAAACCACAAGGGTAAAATTACAATTATACCCCTAAAATTAAATAAATAAAAAAAGAGAAAAATAATCAAAAAATAAAAAAAAAAACAAAAAGAAAAACACATACTAAAGGTGAAGGAAGGAGATTGTACATTTTTCAAAATTGGTACCCCTTCTCACCTTAGTCATTGTCGCCGATCAATTTCAAATTTAGTTATTTTTTATTTTAAATTTTGATTTTTTCTTTTCCAATTCTAATTCTTTATGCTCAAATTTAATCCTCTTATCAAATTTAGTGATTCATTATCAAAATTTTAGACCAAAATGGAATGAATTGTGACATAAATTGAGCAATTTAGACTAAAAAATTGAACTGAATTGGATAAAAACGATTAGATTTTGACAAAAAAATCAAAATTAAGAATTATTATAAATAAAAAAGAACTAAAATTATAATCGATTCTATTTAAAAAAAAATGAATTTTAATATTTTCACACAACAAAACTATATTAGTAGTAGTATTTGTTATTAAAGAAAGAAAGAAAAAAAAAATAGTGACCTCTTTTAACACGCATGAAATGAAAATCCAGTAAACCTTTGTGTTTTGCCGACTATGTGAAGCCACATTAAAATCAAAAGAATGAAAATAACACTCAACCAAATTTTAACTCATGTGCACTCCAACTGGCTTATTCTCATTTTTCTCTCTATTCATTGAATCAAATCACACTTCTTTTTCCAAATTTATATCTATATATATTTATTTATTTATATATATACAGGGAAGAGTCATTTTCTTTGAGAGACTTTAGAGTAAGATATCTACTATTCAAAGTCATAAGATGGATCAGATTATTAGATTCTTGTCTATGGATCCAATTTCTATTAAATAAATTTCAATTATTCAGATGCACAATTATTTTAGAGTGAGTCTAGTATGAATCCGATTTCTAATAAAATTGTCTTTATTTAAAAATTGTAAAGACAATTACATCCTTTAAATTCTTAAGAATAATTATTGAATCGTAAGAGTATAATAGAACATAAATCAATATGGTTTGAATTTACACATGTTATTTGCTATTACTTTGATATTAATTTGACATAAAAGTATTATGCAATCAACCAATCAATTTTCATAATTATGATAAACAGATTACTAATAACAATGTAGCATTTTCAATAATCCATGTGTTTAATTAAATATTTCATTTTTAAGTTGATGTCGAGTGAACTTGCTTCCTCAAATTTATGCCCACTTGCTTTAATTATATATTTTTTTAGAACGTGATATGTTTTAATAGATGGAACATCTAATGAAACATAAGATCTCGAACAAACGTTAAAATTAAAAGGAACTCATTAATACTTTATATAGAAAGGTTATCAGATACTTGATGAAATTATAGAGAATGGTCTATTATTCTTAAAAATAATATGGAATTGTAATCTTTCTTTTATTTACAGACGTATTACTATTGTACTTGTATCGTGGGGCAATCATTTATACAGTTCAATAAAATTTCCTATTTTTTGAAATAAAAACTGAACTTTAAATAAACATACTTATCCTTTATATTCATGTTATTAGATCCACTAATAAGTAATAACAGTACCTCATACAGTCTAGGTAGATAGTAGACATATAATTATGTAAACAAATTGGTACTTAATCCAAACTAGTGTAATTAATCCATAAATTTTTGCATTTACTCTTTACTTGAATTTCAATTCATTAATTATTTATATTAATATTAATTATTGATTGGTCTAAACTCTGTGGCCACACGATCTCACTCACCTATAATATTTTAGTCAGTCGACATCCACCAAATTTCCATCATTAAGAAATGAATATTAAAATATTACACTTGGGGGGGATGTCCATTTTATTGCAACATCCACCAATTTTGAAAATTTTCATCATAGGCCAAAGAATCTCATTAATTAATTATTAGTATAATATGTATATCTACTGGATCTGGCTTTAACATATAATTATATCACAACTGTTGTTTTCCCTCTAGTACTGGTAAACCACTTATTTAATTCATATGTACTTAAGTCTATATTATCTACCATTTTTAATTGTTCATGTATTTAAGATATACTTATAATTGTTTTTTTATTTAAGAATGTACTTCATGAAATTAGTTCATGTGTAATTAGATCGGTAAGGATTAGCTTGTCTTCATAATAAGTTACTTTCTTAATGAATAATTAAGAACCTTAACTCATTTACACAATGACGAAATCATATTTTTTTCAATTAGGGCCGAATAATATAATATACTTTTTTTTTAATACACTGGCTGGACCAATTAATTCAGGGGAGTCCAACTTATCATTCATTAACCGGGCCTCATTTCAAATCAAAACTCTGCATAGTGTATGAACTGACTTTATAATTGTTTACTGCACCTACGAGTTCAAATTTAAGACTTTAGAAAATTTCACCTTAACAAGATAGAATTTACGTTTTTTTAAATTAGGGCCCATAATAAAATATACTCCCTCCGTCCCTCTTAAGATTGTCTTTTACTTTTTGGCACGTGAATTAAGAAATATTATTATTTAATGTGTAGTGGGTAGTTGTATTAGTGTGAGTGTTGGTCTCATATTTTAATTGTATTAACAGATATATGTGGGTTCCATGCACGTGTAATAAAATGAAAAGATATTCTTTGGATGGGACGAAAAAAAAAACTTCTTTGGAAGGGACATAAGGAGTACTCCTTTTTTTTTTATGTACCGTCTAAACCGACTAGTTCGAGAAAAGTACAACCCACATGTAGGGGTGATCACAGTGCGGTTTGGACAGTTTTTCAATAAAATTTAAATTGTCTTGCTATGGGTAGTTCGGTTTTACGTTTAGTTTAAAATCACGGTTTTTCAATTATAATTCATCGATCGATTTTTTGCGGTTTAGCGGTCGATTTAGCGATTTTAATAATAAGATTGAATACAACTATATAAATAATATGAAACTTAAATATAGATAAATATACATATTTCAATAACTATATTTTAGTAACCCATTATAACAATTACAACTGTATAATTCTAAACTAGACTAAAATATCAATTTCTTGATAGTAAGAACTCGTTTTTTATTTTAAACTTATTGTATCTCGTTCTAATCATGAATTTAAATGTCTCTATAGAGTTTAAATAATAAATTATCATGAATGTTTTTTTTTTAAGTTATCATCATTTGTTAGAAAATTTAATGATTATAAATTTTGACAATAGCAAAGATTTATAAGTGTATAACAAGTTGAGATTCTAATATTTAAATTAGTTTAAATCTCATACATATAGTATACATGTACATAATATATGTAGGTGGTGTGGTGCGGTGCAATTTTAGGAAAAAATTGAAATTGCACCGTTATGGCGGTGCGGTTTTTTCAAATAAAAATAAACCGCGATTTATGTAATTATATCGTTAGTGGCGGTGTAATTCAGTGCGGTTCGAGCGGTTTGAGCGATTTTGAAAAAATTATGCTCACCCCTACCCACATGGACTAACCTAGAGCCGGCGAAAAGGCCGGGCCGAGCCGGGCCAGTACCGGCCCACTAGGTCAATGCACATTTACGGGACTGGCCGGGTCCATTTTTGGCGGGCCTTATTTTTTGTGGCCCAGCCTATCCCATACTGGGTCACCTGGCCATCGGGTCATTTCGCCCCATTAATATTAATTTATTTTTTAAAATTTTAATTAAAAAAATTAAAATTTATTTATTTTAATACGTGTAATAATAATTACATAAGTCAATATTAAATATTATCCTCAAATTTATAATTAGATATAAATGGTAAATAATCTATTCAAGTAATTATTATTATTTTTAAATTAAATAAATTAGGATTTATTATTAGGGGTCGATTGTATTATTAAGTGTTGTTAAATAATGGATTGGAGCTATTTAACATCAGTAATCATGATTATTATGTGATTAAATTATATTATTAGCATTCAACTTATTTCATTATTATAATATTATGGAATTTAAATTCAACTTTTACAAATTTCAACAACATTAAATCTCATACACAATTTTTTTTCCATGAGTAATTATTTTTTTCTTTCTCCTTAACTTTATTTATATCATATACAATATTAAATCTCATACACAACTTATCACATTATTTTATATGTATATATTTTCTTTCTCCTTAACCTTATTTCTATCATAGAGTAATCAAAATATCCAAGTAAAATAGAAAATTCATATATAATTTGAAGATTATAACTATTTTAGAAAGTTATTTTATGACTATTTTTATATATTTAAATTTAAGTTATTTAAATATAATTTATAAATCAAATAAATTAAGTATCACAAATAATTTATGATTAAATATTAAATTAAATATAAATAAAATGATCGGGCCAAAAAAACCAAAAAAATACGGGCGGGCCATTTGGCCCACCGGGTTTGATGGGCCGGGCCAAAATGGCCCGATTCTTTTCGGGCCTACATTTTAATGACCCATCCCAACCTACTTATGACAGGCTACGAGCCGGCCCATCGGGGCCGGGCTATTTTTGCCGGCTCTAGACTAACCCCTAGACGAGTTTCGAAATAATTACTGCAGGCATTCCATTTCCGTGTCATTAATTTATGTATGTTAGTTCTTATATGTGCACAAAGATTGAGAAGAAACTGGATAAGATAATTTATCGTTTATTAATTTTATTTTTTGTCTTGGTCGTGGTTGTAGTTTGTACTTTATGTTTAGTGGCTGTTTAAAAATTCAATTATGCAAGGAGGTAGTTTTTTTAATTTTTATTTTATTGACTATATATTCATTTTTCATAAAATTAATAATGCCAACTAATTTTGATTTTACTTCATTAATAATTTTAATTACTTTTCAAGAACAAGATCACGAGCCACATTATATCAAGACATCATGTTTAAAAGGTCATTTGATGCGCATGTATTGAAAACTTTTAAATCTTTCAAACGCATATAATTGAAATTTTAAAATTACTAGTAAATAAAAGGGTGCAGTTAATAATAATAATAAATATAGTATAATTATTGTCGCATTTAATGCTTTCTTTATTTAACACAGTTCAATTTTAGATAATTGCATTTATTATTTAAATTAATTCATGAATAATACTGCTTTCAAAAAAATAATACTCCATATATATTATTAGCTAATTATAGTGTGCACCCATATACAAATATGAATAAAAACATATACAATTATGAACAAAAATGTAT